>OZ035874.1:42753193-44099866 GCA_964034865.1 Eristalis intricaria | reverse complement strand
CCTCGCACTCTGCTTCGGTTTTGAAAAGTTAACTCTCTTGTGATAGACAGTGCGCCCACATTTCTCGGTTAAATGATGATTTTCAAATTGACAGCTACTTAAGGGCTTTCCGCAGTCATGGCAAAACGTTAAAGACTTTTGACTACATTCAATCTTTCCATCATCTTGCCAAGCCAGAGACCCCCCCCCCCCTCCCCCTACTCCCACAGGTTGTTTCATATTTGTTTATACACCCAGCCGGAGATGGTCGTATCTGCATGGCGTCGTCGTTTGGTTTTACGATGCGAATGCATCAAGCTGAACCTGAAATGTGTGTGCATGTGAGTGGCAACCCCTTTCGATGTGTGTGCATTGAAAGCAGCGCGCGACGTGGAAAAGAAAACTTTTTACACCACTTAAGCGCATTTTACTTCCCAAACACATGCACACTCCCACCGGCCACCCACCCACCGAGCGGCCTCACAGAGGAGGCGACCGAAACAGGATGCACGAGATACTTTCTCGACATTTGCCGGAGTGGCCGGAACTCGAATAAAATTAACTCAGCTGTGTAAACAGCTTTAAAGTGAGGCTACTTTCCCGAGCCCTGCTTGTCGTCGTCGTCGTCGGCGGCGGCAAGGACACAGAGGCCAAGCAGCCAGCCGCACACAGCGTGAGAGCGAGCGGGCGGTGTATGACATGTGTTATCGGCAAAGTTGCTGCAGTTTGTGTGTGAGATGGTGTCTTGCACAAGATGATAGGATTGTTGCCGTTTACATGGTCTAAGGAGAAACTTATTTGAGGTCGTATGCTAGTTCCCATCGGGGGCGGGCATCCCGTGCGCGTGTGTGTGCGTGGAGAAAGAATAACAAACGTGTCACGGGCGGGTGGGCATACAGGAATATCACCCACACATGCGGCGGCATTATGCGAGAAAGGACCTCTCTTTGATTTTTGCGCTTATGAATAATTGTAGCCGTAGGAAAGGTTAAGACTAAAGTAAATTATGCTAATATGTTTGCTCAGCAGGGAACGGCGTGGTGGGGTTGGCATAAGCACACACACGGGAGTCTCAATATTAGGTCCTTTGCTTGCGGTATGAATGAAGCCCGCACTCTGGTTCGTCGGCGCACACAAGGTGTGAGCGGGAACCGGCGAGGAGGAGAGGACGGCACAAATATTTGAATGGCCCTCGGGACGATTCAAATGAAATTTCCCCAAAACGAAATTCGCACAAACGAACCTTTGCTGTTTGCTGAGCTCCCTTTCTGTCGCTCTGTCACTACCTCTTATAGCCCACCCCCTCGAGGGTTGTTTTGTTTTCGTTTTTTTGTTTTGTTTTGTTTTCCCTCCAAAAGCTACCACCCCCACGTACTCAACGGCGCGGTGGAGTGCGGAAGCGTCTTGTAATTAAGTCAAAGTCATACGCTCGGGAGACCGTAATGAAGTTTTGTTTCATTCCCGGCGACGACTGCTACAAATGCGTGTGAGTCCTTCGAAAAATAATATATTTGCCCAACGAGTGGGGACGCACATAAATTTCTTGTGAGATTATTTACACCTATTTAGCCTGGAACCGCAGCTGCAGGCGGCGGGATGTGTTTAGACGATGATGATGATGACGACGACGAAACGTGACATTTATTCGAAAACAAAAAAATCAAACAGAGAGAGAGAGAGAGAGAAAACATCATCATCGTCTGTGAACGACCACCCGTCGTGCAGGGGGACAGAGGGACAGGGGACAAGCGCTTGATGATTTTAGAGAGTCGACTGTGGGAATGTGCACACACGTACGTAATAAAAATCTATTTGCCACTCACCGTTGCTTTTCTTTTCTCATTCAACCTTAATCAACCAAACATCCTGGGTAATGGACAGCAACGCAGAGGCGTCCGCTGCAAAGGTAGGGCCCGCCAGAAGGACGACACAAATCCACTTGACTTCTGTCGTCCCTTTAGTGTGCAGAAACGATGGCAGTGGTCGAAAGGTAAACACAGCCAGAACCTTGGGTCGTAAAGTGAATTTGAGCGCTCTATCTCTCTCTCTCTCTCTCGATCTCTCGCTCTCACGTCTCGTGTGGATCCTTGCACCTGTCTAACTATAGGTGAACTCAAACGCTCTAACAAGCTAGATAAATAATTTTGTCCTTTTTCGTTCCTCTTCATTCGTCATCTTTAAGCGTATTTGTGTTCCCCCCTCCCACCCCTCTTTCTCACGTTGTCGCCGGTCGTTGTCACGCTTGTAAGGATGCGCCAAAGTGCTCCGGGTGTGCAGCAGTGTAGTGCATTAGGATAGTAGAACTGACTTAGAGGAAGCTGTGAGTTGATTTTCACTAAAAAGCAAACAACTCTGCATTTTTATAGAATACAACACACCTTTGTCTCCGAAGGGTTATGCAGCTTCGTATCTGGCCATCGCCTCACACACACCTTCGCTGCATTCTCAAAGCATCACAATGTGCACAATCGTTGTATGCTTCATCATTTCGATTGTTGTTCAGCGCAGCTCTCGGTTTTGCCGTACTGACTCTTGGACGCGTTCCCCATCACACGCTAAAGGGGGTGCCAAGACTGTGCCGTCATCATCATCATCATCATCGTCAACCACTCTGCATCAAGTGTCAGTGCCGTGTTAGCTTTGTTTGTGTCGACTGAATGAATGGAAATTGTTTTGCAACTAATAACCGGGTGTGTAGCCTAGGCTGCAACCGTCATGGCACATCAGTCAAGCAGACACTTGACGTACGTGATACTGGAGGTGTTTTGGTTCTGCATGCAGTGCTAAACCAAATGAAGACACTTCTTCCTCAATCACAATCAGTGTTAACGATGCGCGCTTGGGGGCGAGTGTCACGGCAGAGAGCCATAAGATGCTTATCTCGAAAATTTTGGGCAACCAAGAGTGTCTTGTCATAAATTAGGAAATCGAAATCGAGGAACAAAAGGGATTGTGGCTGTGCTCTTGTCAATCTTGTGTTCGGTTCGACGTGGAAGTGCTCTCTGAAGTGATTCCATTCGCATTGAAGTGAAAGACTGGCTCGGCTTGGCTTGGATTATGTTTGTGTTTTAATTGGCTGTGAACATCATTGTCTTGGCCACTTGAGCTGTCATTCGAATGTGACGCGATGAGAGGTTTGTTGCAGATGTCTGCGGCACTGTCTTGCCATTGACAACTGTTCTCATTCGGATTTTGATTGACTTTGCTGAAATTGAATGAGTGACGAGAAAATTAGTTATGATGAGCGACGGGTTAAGTGAGCTTCAAGACCGCCGAGTTTAGTGAGCTTCTTTCCCTGAAAAATTGACTGTCAGCACTAAGTTGAGTTCATAAAATCGTTGACAATAGAAATCCGCAAAAAGAAAAATTCCCAGCATGAATTAAAAGAAACGCGACTGCGAACGTCGTCTGTCAATATCATTCATCGTTTAATGACTACGTGGCGACGGCCATAAAGTCATATATTTTAATTTGTTTGCATTGGCGCCTCGACGCATCTTTCAATCACACGTCTGCTCCTCGCTCATTGAGTGGCCTTAGCCTTGGATGGACCCCCTTGTCTCTCGGTCATCAAATGTTGTCTCTGTCTAAAAACTAGAACGTTATGGTTAAGTGATTGCATTCGTGGCTGAGACTAAGACAGCTTTAAGTGGATCTTGGTTCAGTTCTCCCCAAGTTTGCTTTCACTTATGGGTGGTTCATTAAGGCCTGTTTCTCTTAATCTACACTTACTTTAAGATTGTTAAGCTGAAGAGTTTGTATGGTTGAACGCGCTTATATCAAGAACTACTGGTCTGACTTGTGTTGGACTTAGGCTTTATAACATCTTGTTGTGAGCAATAGGAGCGAAGGATCAAGGAAAAATGTTGAAAAAAGGAGGAATATTATTCCTCTTTGAGAGCTTCCATTGCGTGCGCTGCGTAAAAGGCTTACGACAGGCAAAAATCATGTATCATGAAATTGTTCCTCTTGAAAAGTTCTAAAAAACAGTCCGTGGCAGCTAATGCCTATCTTTTAAGATTGTCTCACTATAACCTTATTTTTATGGTAATCAAATTTTTTCGAAAGTAATTTTATCTATCCAACTGCGATAAATGATATTAACGCGAAGTCGAGGGGACAGCAAGTTTAAAATAAAAGACATAAAATTAATTTGAATGGTGGCATCTTTATTGTGGCCTGACAGAACAGTCTCTGGGATCTACTTTAGAATGTAATCTCCTCTAAAGGTTTCAGACGACTAAAACGTACGAGGGTCATTCTGAAGGTCTAATTTTAGTTCACTGCGAGTAATTATGGCTGCCAAATCATGTGCCTGGTCTGAATGTGGTATATTCCTTCGCGTAATCGAATAACGTACAGTGAGACTCTAGTTTGCAGATGGTGAAGGTAATGTTGGACTCGGAAGGGTGAAAGCAAGGAAAACATTTTGGAGACGTTCCCATGATGACTTGTCAAAAAATATTCCTTCAACGTAGGAGTCGAGGCATTTGCTCAATAAGCTACATCAGCCGCTTTTTTCCACTTTTCAGCCGCTTCTTTCCACTTCACTTATTTTATATATCCAGCATCACAGTGAAGGTTTAAGCTAAGATCAGCTGAACCTTAAATCGAGTTCAGATTTTTGATTTAACTCGTTCGGTTTCACTCAAATCTGAACTTCGTTTGTGTAATGCGATCGAAAATAAATGGCAACTCTTCCGGTTGGTGCGTGTATTGGCTACACTTCTTATTGGATTTTTTGTGTATCCGCTATACTTAGCTAAAATGCCTTTGGTGCAGTCCTTGGAACTTTTGGAGCGCGGCTTGTTATCGAAAAAAGGAAGATTTTGATAACAAACATACAAATTCACTTCAGACAATATACATATATCATCCCTGAGTCTGACAAGTGAGAGAAGAATAATAAAAAACAAGGAAATAAAAACTAGTCGTAGTCGCTGTTCACAGAGAGAAAAAGAGAAATATTTGTGTATCAAGTGTAGAAAATAAAAATAAAGTAAAATGAAAGGAATAATGAGAAAGGAATGATTTCCATTGTCGAACACCAGGTGTTTTAAAGGAAAAATACCCTCGCTCTCAAAAGAGTGAAACAAAATGTGGTGGTGCAGAACTGAGTCCTAAAAGGCAGTATACTCTCGTTTAAATTAAACTACTTACAAATTGAACTCAGTTTGAGATGTAAACGAAATTGTTAAACCGCCTAATTCATTGAGATGAAGTTGAAACCAAAAGTGGACAGTAAATTTGCTCTGTGAATCTGAGCATTAGTCGTACGTTGTTCCATTGCGTATGGCCAAGCAGCTGGCAATCTTAAGTAAATGCATGGCTGATCCACTGCATGGATTTACTTACTTCTTCTTCTTCATCTGGTGGCGCTACAGTCCGGGGTGGACCTGGGCCTCAACCAGTAAGCCTCTCCAGCCGGCACGATCCTTAGCCAGCTGTCTCCAGCTGCGCACACCAAGTCGATTGAGGTCCTTCTCCACCTGGGTGCGCCATCGGTTCCGTGAACGTCCTCTATTGCGTTGTCCCACTGGTTCGGAGTCGAAGACGGATTTACTTACTACTCCATCGTTTTTCAGTGGCGCCTACAGCGTTTGCTTCGCGCGATTATTGCACAAGAGTTGACGTTTCAATAACATTTGGTAAACCCGGTGTTCACTCTCCGTATGCAGCTAATAATAATAATATGGGTGGCGCGACAGTCCGAGGTGGACCTGTGGCTAGCCTCTTAGCAAGTGTGCGTGCTATTGTTCTTTCACGAGTGGAAGGGACCTATAGTTTAATGCCGACTCCGAACGGCCAAGTTTGAGGAGCTTTATCTAGACAGGAAATACTCCTTGAGCATTGTGAGTGACCCGGAAAAGGTGGAGCCGTGAAATATGAAAGGTGATAAATTCGGGTATCGAACCTCGCACCCTCTGCGTAGGAGTGGACGCACAAACCCACATGTATCAGTGCATGGCTTCATACATTTTAGTAAATCAACTTTAACGTCTGACTCTGGCTTAGAGGCATTCCCCTTCAGGTGACATTTAAAAGACTGTAAGTCTATCATCCGGATGGCTTCCGATTTCCGTTCTCTTTTCCACTTAATGATGAGCCATAGGAGCTGCATGACCCACATATTAGGCCTCCAACTCCCTGTTTCAGGGACTGTCACCGGTACCGCAACCTACCATTCTAAAAAATCATCTGCAAAATGTAGCGATTCGCTCCTCTCCTCTTAAATTCGGCAGATATTCCGACAATCAAAAATCAATGGGTCGGAGCTTTTGCCAGCGCCAGCTTTAAAAGGGACGTGTCAGCATTAAATTCACACATCTACCCCCCCTCACGCACATTTGTTGATTCAGTAATGACAAATCATCAAAATTCAAAGCACCCATTGAGTGGTGGTGGTCATTTCATTTTCACCCAGAATCGCTCATCCGTGCTCCCACAAACCTCAGGCAACAACTCCACCTCAGGTTTAATTAAACCCCAACCAGTGACGCCTCAAAATATCACAAAGCTGAAATCGTTTCCATGCGTCCATTGTGTCAACGAAACACCGGAACCATCAGTTAATGGTTTATGCTCTTGTACATTCAATAACAGTCAACCACCTCGCCACCCCCCTTCCCCCTTCCCCCTCCAGCAACCATGTTTGAAACCAAAAATGAGTGAACCCCAAAAACGCCAAGCCAGTATGTTGTCCGTTGCCAGGCAACCATTCCACAAATCGTTCACTTCAGACACAAGGCATAACCTTGAGTGTGGCACACCGTCTATCTCTATCTTTCCACAGCAATATGGAGTCCTTTTTGCGAGAAATTACCCGAATTATTTGAATTTTATGCAAACCTCGGGGTCGACTGTCATTAGAGAGGAGACCCCTTTTTCACCGGCACAGACCTTGCTCCATTAGCACAATACAATACCGTCCAATTTGAGTCTCTCTCTCCCTCTCTCTCTCTCTCTTCAACCCCCTACCAGTGTATATCTTATAATTGCAATTCTCAGAGATTTTGCATTCCAGATACGTTTTCTTTTTGCTGTTTCACAGATTTAGTTCACTATGGCAACCCGGAGTTATCCTTTCTCCGCTCCCTTTCGACAAAATAGAAATGGTTCGTTCGTTCGAGGGGGGTAGTGGCTAAAGAATAAACCCCTGGACCATCTACGTTTACCTTGCTTATCCTTAAAATAACTGATAGAACTGGCAAAATTTGCATACCCATGGCAAATAGATGGGGAAGGGGGGAAAGGGACGTGGACTTAAATTCCAATAAGACAACACCGAGAAGGACCACCGGCAGGACGAGGTGGAATTAAAGGTACCTACAGACAGGGAATTCCATGCGGAATTTTAAATATTTTCCCAACATATTCCAGCGAACCATGGCGGCGAGAGAGAGTGGAGTGAGTGGGGGAGTGGAAGAGGAGCAAATACAGGTAAAGACTTCTAATTGAACAAGGACTAAGGTCAGATTGAATTTATCGAAAGAAATTGCAAATTGACAACAGAAATTATCATGAATTCTCTTCGCTCGCGCCTGTGTGCCAGTGTGCCTGTGTGTGTGTTCCTCATCGTCTCCTCCATTCTCTCGCTCGGTCGGCGGGTCTGTTGGGGCTCCTTCTAACCAGATCCTTCCGGCAGAGTTTCCGTTTTTTTTGTTTTTCTGAGAAAATATGCCAAGGGAACTTAATTTGCCAGCACTCCCCGAGCGGCCGGCCGTGTCGTCGCGTTCATACACAAATCTGCCATTAAATTCGCTTCAAATTCAATTATGCGGCAAAAAAAATTCATTTCGTGTCCTTTCTTCTCGCAGATTTGGGATGTCCTTAAAGGCGGGACTACGATTAAACAGGGATTACTCATGTATAGTTAAGGGTTTAATCGAAGAAAAGATTGTCGTCATCAACAAGGTCCGAGAGTGTGTCCTTTTTTTTTGTGTGTGTTCGGTAGCAGTTGTTTGTAAGAGTCATAAATATTCATTTCCCCCCTCAGTTCACAGGGGCAGCGTGCGGGCCTTTTCTTCGCTTAATTATGACGCTTATGCATGTGCAAGGCGGCTCCCTTTCCGCCGTGACTCAATTCTGTCCAATTATGTGCTGTTGTGCGCTTTCTGGTGTTAATGTCCTTTTCTCTTCCCCCGTCCCCATTGATTCATGAGGGCTGATGAAATTAATTTTATTGAGAGCAGTTCTGTTGTGTTTTTTTTTTTTTCTTCGCTTATCCTCCTTCTTGATCCTTTTTGTTTTTCTCTTGCTTCCACCGCCACTCAGGCGACTAATTGATGGTTCTTGAGTTTAAATGGAATTTTTTTCCCATGCATCTGCTGTCTAGAGATAGAAATCTAAATTTTTCTTTGTTTTTTCTCTTTTTAGGTGAAAATCCCCGAATCGTGGAACACCCGATGGATGTGGTTGTGCCAAAAAATGATCCACTGACGTTGAACTGCAAGGCCGAGGGTGATCCGATGCCATCGATACAGTGGTACAAGGATGGGCAGGAGTTGAAAGTGGAATCGGGATCACATCGAATGCTCCTACCAGCTGGCGGATTGTTTTTTCTGAAGGTAAGACCGACCGACACACACACACACACACACAGCCAGAGAGAGAGGAAGACTCATTTAATTGAAATCAATTGAAGCGTGCTGCGACTGGGTATGCCGCTGTCAACGAGCCGATTGATTATGATCCGTGCAGCGGACGGGTGTGTGGGGGAATTTTATCTATAATTGCGTGTGGTTCGTTCATTTTCTTTTTTTTTTGTAATCTCTGCACGGGTTTGATGGATGCGATGTGGGCTTTTGTGATGCGTTTAATTATGGCTTCCCTGGAGGTACCGGTCGTCTGTGGCAGCTGGTGGTTGCTTTGCTTCGGGATTCGCCGAACTGTGGCGTGAACAATTAAGCGGATGTTGCGGTATTTCTTTCAAATCGGTGAACGATTCCTGCGAGAAGTGCTCCAGTATTCGGTGGCGCAATACAGAATTGGTTGTGGCGGGAAAGAACGCGTTTCGATCAGCGGCAGGTCATCTAGCAGCCTTTTCGGTGCAGGAATTTTGTTCATGACCAATCGACATTCATGCACAGGCCATGTTTTCAGTTTTTATCTCTGATACCTGACACCAGCTTCCGTTCTGGCTAGCTCTTGTCTCTGGCCAATTTCAGTCCCAGGTAACCTTCTGTCTCTAGATCACCTTCCGTCTCTAGACCTCCTTCCGGCTCTACACCACCTTCCGTCTTTAGACCACCTTCCGCCTCTAGACCGGCTTCTTCTTCCAGACCACCTTTGGTCTCTAGACCGGCTTCGGTCTCTAGACCTCCTTCCGTCTCTAGACCAGCGTATGTCTCTAGACCAGCTTCAGTCTCTAGCCCAGCGTCTGTCTCTTGACCAGCTTCTGTCTCTAGACCAGCTTCTGTCTCCAGACCAGTTTCTGTCTCGGCCCAGCTTCTGTCCCTAGGCCAGCTTCTGTCTCCAGACCAGTTTCTGTCTCGGCCCAGCTTTTGTCCCTAGACCAGCTTCTGCCAGTAGACCAGCTTCTGTCTCGACCCAGCTTCTGCCTCTGGACCACCTTCCGTCTCTAGACCACCTTCCGTCTCTAGACCGGCTTCTGCTACTAGACGAGACTCTGTCTCGACCAAGCTTCTGTCTCTGGACCAGCTTGTGTCCCTAGACCAGCTTCCGTCTCTATACCGGCTTCTGCCTCTAGACCACCTTCCGTTTCTGGACCGCCTACTGCGTCTAGACCACCTTCCATCTCTAGACCGGCTTCAGTCTGTAGACCACCTCTTGTCTCTGATCTCAGCAGTCTCCTGTAACTCAGAGTTATTAGGGAATGACCCTCGAAAACCCTTTACAGCCTCCTACCGGAACTGAGAACCTACCCCTCTTCTGAACAATTCAGCAAATGTTCACCTTCACAACTCCAATATGAACTCGCACAAACCAACAAATGGACGGACTTCCTGGTTAGACGGAATCCCTGCCGCAAACAATGTCTCTTCCCGTCACATTGTCTCACTCAGGGCCTGTCCTAGACACTGACAAACCACTTGCGTCACCCCATTTGGACCGCAGTTTGCAGTGCGTACTGCTGTGCTCCTCTCCTTCTCTCAGCCTCAGGCCTCAGTTGGGGTCAGATTACAGCAGTTCCTCTTGACAAAACGACAATTTCACGACAAGCAAACCCCGTCACAATTTTATGGCCACCACTAGTGTCTCCTTCAATTGCTCACGCATTTCATTCATCTTGACTCCCGTCGCCTGTCGCCTGTCGCCCTTCATCGTCGGTTCGTGTCTCCGGCTCAGTGGTGCTCGAGCGTCTTATTTCATCTCCGCTCTCACGTCCACTCCCAACGAATGAATATTTATGCATTTCGCGACTGTGACCCACTTCAAAGGCAGGGCACACCACACATAAAGTGGTAGAAGATGATGCCTCTTCCAGCATCCAGCGGTGACTTCTAATTTCATACGTGAGCGGATAAGCAGTTTGTGCCTCCGTCACCAGTACCAGCACCAGCAGCAGCAGCTGGTTGAGATACTTTGAAGTGCGTTTGTCTGGTTGCACTTGAAACGAAAGTCGCCAGTATGTCATCTAATTGGAGTCAAGGGACTTTTTCCGTCATCATAGTCATCTATGCCATCTCAGTTGGCTGTCGCTGTTGTCGTCGTCTGCACGTCGACGGTGCTCAGTCATCCACTCACTTAGCCTTCCACCCATCCATCCGTTCGTTCATTTAGCAGCAACAAGGCGCTGAAATAGAGAGAGAGAGAGCGAGAGTGAGAGAGTGCGTCATGTCGTCACTCTTTAATGCACCGCCCAGGACTATGAGAGTTTTAATTTAATTTTGTATCCTTATGTGGATTGCTTATACATGTATTCTTCTTCTTCTTGTATCCTTCTAGGTAATCCATTCCCGGAGGGAGAGCGATGCTGGCGTCTATTGGTGTCAGGCGAAGAACGAGTTCGGTGTGGTGCGCAGTCAAAATGCAACCCTTCAAGTTGCCTGTAAGTGCATGTGTGATCGATTATAGTATTTTAGTGGCCCATCGGCTAAAGTGCCGCTGGATTCATTTAATTTCATTAAAACCGGATTACAAGGGATGCTGTTGTTGTTGCTGTTGTTGTTGGTTCTTGAAATACGATACATTCGCCCAGATGTTACGGTCGAGGTGCTCTGACTCCTGTTCTCCTGTGTGCATCGGTGGGGGTTTCTTTATAATTAAAAGCGAATCAAAAGGGCTTAGACATGAGGGTTGAATTATGTCATAGCCTGCAGATGATGGAGTTTTTTTTTCCAGCTGGGGAAGGGGTAGCAAGTTGGTAATAATTTCACAGTAATTGCCTAGACAAAGTGGCTGCGCTTTTAACGAGGATTTAAATGACGGCAAGCGGCAAGGTACACCCCTTGCAGTGTGACGTATAAGCAATCACTGCGATGTTTTGCTAATTACAAAATAATCTCTTTTTTTTTTGGGGGGTCTTAAAAGGTAGCAGGAGTGGAGGTTTTGGGTGGCGGGGCAGCAGCTGTTACTAGGTTTTGGCTGGCCAATCACTGGCGTCTACTCACTCCAGCCACGAGTAATTAGGAAGAACGATAGCTGGTTGATTTACGAGACGTTCAGGCGCCTTGAATAACGCACTGTGTCTTCAGATCGACTTTCAAGATTACACAAAACAGGTGCTGTTTCTTAGCCTGACCTGCTTGCTTGTGTGGCGGGCTTCTGTATGTTATAAGCTTCTGGGTCTAACTAGCTGTTCCTAAACAGCTCTTGTGTCTAATCAGCTTCTATATTTTAGCACTTTTTGCCTACAGGGACTTTCCCTCTCTAGACTAGATTCAGTCTCTAGAACGGCTCCTGTCTCAGACCAGCTTCTGCCACGGCCCAGCTTCTGTCCCTAGACCAGCTTCTGTCCCTAAGCCAACTTCTGTCTCTAGACCAGCGTCTGTCTCTAGACCAGCTTCAGTCTCTAGCCCAGCTTCTGTCTCTGGACTAGCTTGTGTCTCTAGAACACCTTCAGTATCTAGCCCAGCGTCTGTCTCTAGACTAGCTTCAGTCCCGGCTCTGTGTCCATCTCTAGACCACCTTCTGTCTCCAGACCAGTTTCTGTCTCGGCCCAGCTTGTGTCCCTAGACCAGCTTCTTTCTCTAGACCACCTTCTGTCTCCAGACAAGTTTCTGTCTCGGCCCAGCTTCTGTCCCTAGACCAACTTCTGTCCCTAAACCAGCTTCTGTCCCTAGGCCAGCTTCTGTCTCTTGACCAGCTTCAGTCTCTAGCCCATCTCCTGTCTCTGGACTAGCTTGTGTCCCTAGACCAGCTTCTGTCTCTTGACCGCCTTCAGTCTCTAGCCCAGCGTCTGTCTCTTGACCAGCTTCAGTCTCTAGCCCAGCTTCTGTCTCTGGACTAGCTTGTGTCCCTAGACCAGCTTCTGTCTCTTGGCCGCCTTCAGTCTCTAGCCCAGCGTCTGTCTATAGACCACCTTCAGTCTCTAGCCCAGCGTCTGTCTCTTAACCAGCTTCAGTCTCTAGCCCAGCTTCTGTCTCTTGACCGCCTTCAGTCTCTAGCCCAGCGTCTGTCCCTAGACCAGCTTCTGTCTCTTGACCGCCTTCAGTCTCTAGCCCAGCGTCTGTCTCTAGGCCAGCTTCTATCTCTAGACCAGCTTCTGTCTCTTGACCGCCTTCAGTCTCTAGCCCAGCGTCTGTCTCTTAACCAGCTTCAGTCTCTAGACCAGCTTCTGTCTCTTGACCGCCTTCAGTCTCTAGACCAGCGTCTGTCTCTAGGCCAGCTTCTATCTCTAGACCAGCTTCTGTCTCTTGACCAGCTTCAGTCTCTAGCCCAGTTTCTGTCTCTGGACTAGCTTGTGTCTCTAGCCCAGCGTCTGTCTCTTGACCAGCTTCAGTCTCTAGCCCAGCTTCTATCTCTTGACCGCCTTCAGTCTCTAGCCCAGCGTCTGTCTATAGACCACCTTCAGTCTCTAGCCCAGCGTCTGTCTATAGACCACCTTCAGTCTCTAGCCCAGCGTCTGTCTCTTAACCAGCTTCAGTCTCTAGCCCAGCTTCTGTCTCTTGACCGCCTTCAGTCTCTAGCCCAGCGTCTGTCCCTAGACCAGCTTCTGTCTCTTGACCGCCTTCAGTCTCTAGACCAGCGTCTGTCTCTAGACTAGCTTCAGTCCCGTCTCTGCGTCCGTCTCTAGACCAGCTTCTGTCTCCAGACCAGTTTCTGTCTCGGCCCAGGTTGTGTCCCTAGACCAGCTTCCGTCTCTACACCGGCTTCTATCTCGGCCGAGCTTCTGTCCCGACTCTTTTTCTGTTTCTGGACCAGCTCTTGTCACTGGCCTTCTTCTGCCCTTAATAAGCTTCCACTTCCGATCCTAAATCTGTCTCCTACCGCCATATGTCCCCTGCCAGCTTCTGCATCTGTCTCTGGCCAACTTTTCCGCATGTGCTCCCTTCCCAACCACCGCTCCAGCTCCACCTTTTTGAGTCTCTATCAGAAAGATTAACAAATTGAAAGTGGTCTCCGTCAAGGCAGAAAATGCCAACTTTCAATTATCACAGGCCAGATAATCTCCTTTTGACTTGTGGAACGTGAAAAACCGGAATCCCCCCTCGGGAAAGCATGCCAAAAATCATCTCAAAATTGATCTCCCCTCCCCCCCTTCCACAACCCACCCTCTTAGCCATTCAAACCCGCACACAAACTGAAATCTTTTATTGCTGAGTTAATTTTCTATTGATACCTCATCGATTTCATTTAATTACCCATCCTCTTGGATCTCCACACAAACACACACACACACCAGCAAGACGACATTCATTCCATTTCAACGGCCGATGGATGGAAAGCGACCGAATTGAAATAGAAAATTACTCACACTCTGACGAGCGTAAAAGAAAATCTCTGTCTGCAGATGAAAAGCAACAGACCTTATCAGCCCACATCATCTTCTTTGCGCCCCCCGCCCCGCAATCATCCCCTTTGAAGGATTGGCCTCTGTGCCATTTTAACATAGCCCTTGTTGCCGCAACCTGCTGCTACCAACAAGTGAGTGAATTTAATTTATCTGATTTCTTGAAAGGAGGACCGAGTCACACAGCCAAACACAAACACACACACGCTCGACGAAAAAAAAGGCCAACAAAAGATAATGGGAAAGCGATCTCAATTGAATATTGCAACGAGACGAGTACCTGTGGAACGCAAGAGATGTACAGCCACCCTCCTCCGCCCCATTAGTCATTCCTTAGGCGCACTGTGGCTGGTGGATGATACGCCTCTTGATGCCTTCGTTGACGTCGTCATAGTCGTCGGTCGTTGCTTTTGCAGCGAAGCAAGAAATTACGAAACCAATTTGATCGTTAATAATTGGCGCAGGAGAGAGAGCAACAACAACTAAGAAAAAAAAACCGACGATAAAGCACATTTTCCTCCCGGTCCTCTGTTCCGATGTGTGTGCGGCTGGCGGGCGGTGGGGCGGTGGCGATGTCGTATCAAAAACTTGCACTGCACACCGTCACACAAACGAACAACAAAAAAAATCAGAATCCGTGGGATTCACCGCCGCCGTGTATGGGCGAGACTGTCTCCTGGAACGCACCTGGCCAATTATGGGGGATTTCCTTTTATAACTCAGCTCAGTTCAGGGAGCATCCAGACGGGATTATGTGTGTATTCGCCGATAGGGAGGAAATAAATTGCGATTCACGGTAATTGCTGTTTAACTGGAAGCTTTGCATTATCTCCCTTCGATGTCGGGGATGAAGTCCTTCTGCCGACGATTGCATTGCATTTTGATGCCAACAACAGCGCTCCCATTTCAGTGTCCTAACGACTGTTCAAGGAAACTTTTGCTTAAACTTTTGTGATTTCAATTGCAGTCCTTCGCGAGGAGTTTCGCCTGGAACCGCAGAATACCCGCGTCGCACAGGGTGACGTCGCCCTCATGGAGTGCGGCGCGCCGCGAGGCTCCCCGGAACCAGCGATCACATGGCGCAAGAATGGACAGACGCTCAATTTGAGCACATCCAAGAGGATACGCATCGTGGATGGGGGAAATTTGGCAATTCAGGATGCGCGTCAATCGGACGACGGTCGGTATCAGTGTGTAGTGAAGAACATCGTGGGGACGCGTGAGTCTGCGGTTGCATTTCTGAAGGTTCATGGTGAGTGCGCACACACATTGTCTGAATTTTTTACATGATTTTTAAATTGTCTGCTTTTTCTCTCCTTTTTTTCACAGTTAAGCCATTCCTGATCCGAGGTCCGCAAAATCAGACCGCCGTCGTTGGGAATTCGGTGATATTTCAGTGCCGCATCGGTGGTGATCCATTGCCCGACGTCCTGTGGCGGCGCACTGCATCTGGTGGCAATATGCCTCTACGTAAGTACAGAGAAAGGATGAAGTGAAGGTGAAGCAGGATCGGGGTACCCTCATCAGATTGTCAATTAGTGAAGTTGGTTGGTGTGAGGTTTTGTTTTTGTCCTTGACTTGACGTAGTCCTGAACGTACACATTTTTTCCTTTTTTCCATCGCCGTGGTTTTTCTTCTTTTTTTGGTTCTCTTGCCGTATTGTCCTCGTGTCTTGTTTGTCGCGTTGCATTTTGCATTTAATCCGACTAATTGACAGGCGACATTAATCCTGGATGCAAAAATGACGTCGTTGGTGGCTCTTAAAGTCTTCGAGAGGATGCTCCTCAGATGTCGTGGCTTTGCTTCGAATGGGAGTGTAGTTTTACGCGGTGTGGTCTTAGGTTTCGTGATGCAGTTTATGACACGCTATTGTTGTCGTTTACCTGAGATAATGAGTGTTCCTGGCTCGACTGCCTTGGATGTGCAAAGAACACTTTTGCACGCTTTTAATTGCTTCTGGTTGTGACGAGGAGGACATTAAACCTCTTTATGATGTCAAGTCGGTGTTTTAAGGTGGATTTGAATCATTTTGGACGGCTTTCGAGGAGCAACTCAGGCGGTATAGGGCACCGAACGTTGAAAGTACCCTCCCTCAAGTCCGAGCCTGTTGGGCAACGAAATAGAGGATGCCCGTGCTTAGAGTGCAGTGCACAAGGTCAGAAGGAGTGCAATCAGCAACCTATATACCGTGCAACCAGATGCCGAGTAAATGAAGTGTCATGCAAATAAAATGTCGTGAAACTAAAATGTCGCGCAACTAAAATATCGTGTAAACAGATGTCGAATAAATAAAATCTCGTACAAATTGAATGTCGTGCAACAAAAATGTCGCACAACTAAAATTATGTGCATGGAGATGAGGAGGAACTAAAATTTCGCGCAACTAAAATGTCGTGCAAGTAAAGTATCAAGCAAATAAAATGTCGTGCAACAAAATTATAGCGAGAAAGATTATCGCGTAAGCAGATGTCGAATCACCGAAGGGGCCAGCCAGCTGAGGTCCTGGTGCGCCTGCAAAAAGAAGAAGTCGAGGAATGAGAGATGTCCTTCCGAACATGTGTCTTGGAAAATCCGTAAGAACTCACTCAGTTCTTAAGAATGAGCTGAAGTGTATCTCTTATTGATTTGGAGATCTACTGAAAAACCTTTGGAAACCTCTAATGAACTGGGAAATGGTCTGAAATTAGGAGATTATAGGAGCCTCTCAAACTGTATTGAGTCCTACATCAACCACGTAAGGCCTGACATCCGCGATATGAAACTTTACTATAGACCTGTCTTGGCGTCTTCCGACGATGCTGCTCCAACGAAATAATCCCCGGCATCGTATAGATGATAAGACCCTCAGGACCTGTCTTGACATCCTGTGCACCGGCGACATGATGATACCCGCGGGACATGTCTCGACATACCGTGCCCTGTTCCAAAAGCGACGAAATCCCCTGCCTTGGCGAGATGATAAGACCCTCTGGACCTGCCTTGACAACCTGTGTCCTGCTCCAACCACAAAATCCGTTCCAAAATCCCCGACATACACAAGAGTCATTAATTGTATCGTCACTGGTTCTTGCACTCCCTGGTGACCTGAATTCATAATAAAAGAGTTCAGACACCCCACCACCCTTTCGAGGCATCTTCGAAAACTCATGCAAGCTCCTAAAAAAATCTCTTAGTTCTAGTTGCTGCAAGTCCCGTCGTCTAGACTGGTTCTTATGCACTTTTCTCAGCTCAGCTTCCCCCAGCCCTCCCTCCCACCCCCACCAACTTTCACCTCTTCGCCGTCGCGTCGTGGAAAAACAAAACAAAACTTCTTGCAACCCATCAGTCAACAGCTCGGATGAAAGTTTTCTCATTGATGTTCACCCCGGCTCCAAAAGTCACCCTCGAACTTCTAACCACCCTCTGCTTGAACAAATCGCTGAACTAACGAATTTTTTCTCTCCCTCTCTCTCTCTCTCTCTTGTTTTTCGTTATTTACTTAGGACGTGTACACATCCTTGAAGATCGCAGCCTCAAATTAGACGACGTTACCCTCGAAGACATGGGCGAGTACAGTTGTGAAGCAGACAACGCTGTCGGTTCAATTACCGCCACTGGAACCCTTACAGTACACGGTGAGTATCCCCACAGACGCATACAACCCCAAATAGGAAAGCAATAAAATATTTAACTGACTGACATCCGTTTTCCATTAAGCTCCTCCAAAGTTCATTACTCGTCCGAAAAATCAACTCGTGGAAATTGGAGATGAAGTACTGTTCGAGTGTCAGGCAACCGGATACCCTAAGCCAACACTTTACTGGTCCGTCGAAGGCAACAGCTCACTGATGTTTCCCGGCTATCGAGATGGCCGCATGGAAGCCACCCTCACACCTGAGGGCCGAAGTGTTTTGTCAATTATTCGATTCGCTCGAGAGGACTCGGGCAAAGTGGTTGTTTGTAATGCACTCAATGCTGTCGGCAGTGTGAGCAGTCGTACCGTTGTGACGGTGGACACACAATTTGAGCTGCCACCGCCGATAATCGCTCAGGGCCCCGTCAATCAGACGCTGCCGGTGAAATCGATTGTGACGCTACCCTGCCGGACGATGGGTTCTCCAGCGCCCACAGTGTCCTGGTACCGGGACGGCATACCGATTGATGAGAGCGGCGACGACGATCGCAGGAACATCTCGGAGAGCGGTGCACTGACCATCAGCGAGCTGCAGAAGAACGAAGACGAAGGCCTGTACACCTGTGTGGCGAGCAATCGCAACGGCAAGTCCTCCTGGAGTGGCTACCTCAAGTTGGACGCGCCTACGAATCCGAACATCAAGTTCTTTCGAGCACCCGAACTGTCGACGTATCCCGGGCCTCCGGGCAAACCGCAGGTAGTTGAGAAGACCGAGGATACGGTGACCATTTCGTGGACAAGGAGCAACAAGGTTGGAGCGTCCGCCCTCAAGGGCTACGTGATCGAGATGTTCGGCAAGAACGAGACCGACGGCTGGATTGCGATTGGAGCACGCATCCAGAATATGTCCTTCACTCAGGTGGGCCTCAATGCCGGCGTCAATTATTACTTCGTCATACGTGCGGAAAATTCCCATGGCCTTTCGCTGCCGAGCGTCTTGTCGGAGCCCATCACTGTCGGCATGGTAAGTGAACGGCGGCAAATCCTCTTTTTTGACTGTGTGACTGTATCTGTTGTCTGTCTCCCCTCCTAGAAGAGCTTTAACAGCGGTCTGGATTTAAGCGAGGCTCGTGCCAGTCTTCTGTCGGGCGACGTTGTGGAACTGATCAATGCGACATCGCCAGAGTCGACAACCATGAAATTAACGTGGCAGGTTAGTACAACGGGATCCTCCCTCTTTCAAAAAAAAATTAAAAAAAAAAGAAACAGAAATGAAGTGGAATACAAAATCCTTGTGTATCCTTTCAGATAATCAATGGCAAGTACGTTGAAGGATTCTACATCTATGCACGACAATTACCCGATTCAACGGTCTCCGGTGTTGGCGTTGGCGTTGGCGGTGGCGTTGGCGTCGGCGTTGGAGTTGGAACACGCTCCAATGCACTGGTGGCAGCAGCAGAACCAATTCGAAATCAAGTGGGTGGCCCTACCAGTGGCAGTAGCGGCAACAACAACAACAACATCAACATCATTCCTCCTGGCACCGTTTACAAAATGCTAACGATACTGAACGGTGGTGGCGCATCCACATGCACAGTTACCGGTCTGATGAAGTACACACGGTATGAATTTTTCATCGTACCCTTCTATAAGTCTGTCGAGGGGAAACCATCCAATTCAAGGATCGCACGTACTCTGGAGGATGGTGAGTTATCCTTTTTCCATCCGTTATACTGCATGTATGAATGTTGGTTTGTTTTTTTTTCCACCCCTTCCTCGGGGGGGTGGGATATTGTTGTTTTTGTTTTAAGCATTCTGTTGATTCATTTCATTCGTTTTCATTCATTGCATTCTTTTATTTAAATTGAAGTCGGTTCCCTGGCCACCTAAGAAGACTCACCGGGAACTTCCTTCATTCCAGTTGATGCTCTGCAGCAGCTCGCTCAGCTTGGCGTGGCTATGCTGTGTGGAGCTGTGTGGAGCGGTGTCTCTGCATTTTGGTGTTTTCATCCTTAAATGGAGTTCATTTAGTAAACATACGCGAGAGCAGCTACATTCTGTGTGTGTTTTCTTTTTCCTCCTTTGGCGTAGTCGTTGTCGTCCTTTTTTGTTTTGTTGATTTCATTCTGGCGGGTTTTTGTTTTGACTTCATTTGGTTGCTTCGAAAGAGGAAATCCCCGAGGATTTTCACGTCCTGTGGCACTGCTGCTAGACCAGTGTGTGGGAATCTATCTATCTGGCTGTCTCTTTGTTTCGACGGCGACGACGATGACGGTGGTTTATTTGTCGATTTGGTGTTTATTTTTGGTTTTCTCTGCACACACACACGACTTGCCTTCCAGCTGGGGCTGGAGCTGGGACTGGTGTCATTGCTGTGGATGCACCGTCAGCAGAGGTACTTCCTATTTGAATACCTGGCTGGTTAACGACACAATGTCTGCAGACGGCTTCTCCCAACAACACACGCGCTTCGTACTTTTGAGGATGGCTTTGTTTCGTGAAAAGGATACAATTTTTTTTCCCTTAGTCTCTGTCTGTCTTTCGGTCGTTGTTCTTCTCCTCAAATGGGACTCTGTGTGTGCCTTGAATGGTGTGTTATTTGTTTAATTTCCTGCAAACACTTGACTTTGCATACGCGCCGAGCCGATAGACTTTGACTTTCTGCGGTGCGGTCGTGAATTACGACGGAGAAAGGACACGTTATATAGTTTAATTTATCCTCGACACATTTGCTTGCTGGGGATGAGTTGATCATGATGTGTCGTCGTCGTCGTTGTCGTTGTCGTTGTCGCCTTGAGCGATGTCACCCCTGTCGATGTGTGAAATGCAAGTCATTAAGGATTTAAAACGACGGGTCTTTAATGACAATCGTGTGCGGTTGTCTGTCGTTTGGGTTTGTGGAATCATCCTTGTTGAGCAAATTGCTTTTCCATTAATCACCATCAAACCGAAAGGCCAGCTTTCCTTCCCCTCTTAGACTAACGCTGGCGTGGTTTAGTGGAATGATTTTTGGCGGTCTATGCTTGGCTTGGTTGACTGTCCTTATGCCACAGATTGCCTGGAGGGTTTTTCGAAATTAACATTTTTGTGTCCTTTTCATAGGTTGACTGTGATTACACAGTGGACCTCATGTTTGTGGACATGCTCGAGACCAAGAAGTGGATTTATTTTTGTCTCCCGTTTCATTTGAATCAAAAGACATTCTTGCCAAATTTTTGGGCATAGTTTGGGTATGTTTGAAGGATTAAATAAGAAATTTGTGATCTTGTCACTTTCAAGTGAAGCGACCCAATTTTGAAAATCCTTCTCTCAAAGTACAGTGCACTCTCTCCAAATGTGGAGAGTATACTGTGCGGAGACCTCTCATACGCGGACACCCCTCATGACTGGACAATTTTCAGAGAACGGATTGCACGGTTTTGAATGAAATGAATTCTCTGATGTCCGATATCCGAATTTAACAACTTTCACAATTTATGGCTCTACCTCTTTCGAGGTAGACTGACAATGCTCACTCAAAGTGTCTAGCTTCACAACTTCGCCATTCGGAGTCGACATCAGACCGTAGCTGCCATCCAGTCGTGATAGAAGAACAGCACCCACGACACGAGTGGTTTCTGAAGAAGCTAGGCTCTGCTCAACATAGGACTGCTACGCCACTCTGATTATTATTATTAGGAGGTATGCATATTTTCAAGCTTGAATACCAAAGATGACAAAGATGGTCGACTAGCATCAACTTAGGAAAAGTGGAGGATTTTTTCAAAATTTATTCAAAAACATAAAAAAAACTGAAATCAGTGTTCCTATGTTAGCAGCAAAATATAAAATCGTAAAGTCACAAGCATTTTTTCTTATAACCAGACACCTCTAATAAGCGGCCAGTGGCAGTAACCAAGTATCATCGACCGCCTATGAGAGAGTTCAGTGCAGTTTGAAGGACTGCAATAAGTTCGAAGGGGACATCAATTATGATAGAGAAAGACGGCTTCTACATCTGTTGGCCTTTAAAATATCCAGACAGCGTTTCCTACAACTTTTTCTATAAAGGGACCACTCAGCTGTAAAGTCGGTCTTCTGCTTAATACACTTTTATTCTCTTAGACGTGGCACAAGTCACTGTGACAAATTTGAACTGTTTTAGTCACTTGATGTGACATTTAAGTGAGTAATTGATTGAATTGTTTCGCAGTAACTTCCTTGACACGACTAAGAGAATAGGGGTGATAGTGTCCTTATTCATCACTTGAGTGCCACCTGGTATAGCGAATGGCTTCCACAGCGAGCCTGTCAATGTGGCAGACCTTCGACAGACACGATATTCCCAACCCAATCCATTCCACGGTGAAACTGCTCACTGCCGATAACTCATATAGGTTCCTCAGATGTCCTAAGTGGACAAAATTAGCTGAGGTCCCGTTTATGGACATCATGTGATTCCTTAGACAGAGAATTCCTAAAAAGGGGTCCAAAATTCTAATCACCGTCGAAGGAGGACTCCGTTGTTCTAGCAAAAGAGGTCTCGATTCAAAAGAGCACTAACATTTTTGTGTGGGTCTTAGAAAAGACACTCCTTTGTCTGTCTCCCAGAATCATCTCGTGCTGCGTTCCCATTAATGGCTTCCATGGTCTCGAAGGAAGGGCATAAATGAGAGATGTCCATTGATGACAGTCCACTGATTTGTTAAAGCAGTTTCGACCTAAAACAAAAAATGAAGAGGCTTAGTATTTGTTAAACGAGTTTCAATCTAAAAAAAATGAAGAGAGGGTTCATCTAGGATCATAGGAAGGATAGTGCGAAATTAGAGAAAACAGTCTCTGCGGCAATATCTTTTCCTCCTTTGAGTAAATAAAGGACTCGCGGGCAACTCGGTGTTGTGGTGGATTGTCGCTTCAGTTAGAACTCCGTCCGAATTATTCACGAGGACGATCACAGGGCCGAGTTGCTCAACGTGAACCATTTAGTCGATCATTAACTATTCGCTTTGAGAATCCATCTTAAGGATTTATCGGTTCTAAAAAGCTGCCATCTGCAGAGGGCTCTGTGCAATATTAGCTCGAAAATCAATCCATTTCCTGTCTGGACACGACTGTCAGGACTGATCGGATCATCTATTGGACGATTTCGTCCTCGATGCCTCTCCTTTCCAACAGTCAACATCCTTGAACATGAGAAGATCTTCTTAGAGCTATCTGTGTCACGTCGCGCAATTGACCATAGTCTTGTATTTTCCACACAATCGATGGCCAAATGTTAGCCCTAATCTCACTGTTAGACAGCCTCCTAGTTTGGAAAAAGGAATTCCATTGAAGATCCACTCTGTCCCTCACTTCACTTTTGTGTCCTCAAAAATTCATCAAGTTGTTGGTCCAGCATTTTGACTCCACAGCAATGTTCCATCACAGTCATCTCTCTCCTTAATTTCCTCCCCTAATTTGAAGTCCAAAATGAAATGTACCACACATCCGCCACACACCCCGCTTTCACTCATCATTCACTGAATAATTCAATATTCCTCCATATGCATACAAAATCCGAGATTATTTCATCCGGCTGACCCTCGCCAGTGGTTTACATGCTCGCCTCTAACGATCCTAATCATCTGTTCGATCAATAAATGCACCAACATCCATCCCCCTGATTAAATCAACAGATGCACACACAGAAAATCCCATCCCGGTCTGACTGTTCACATTTCACCCCCAACTACGCACCCATCCATCACGGCGCAGCCCTTGCTGCGACCAAATCAAACAAAAGGATATCCCCCGTCATCCTGGTCAATTTCAATACAATATAAACGAGATCAAGGACTAAGAGAAAAAAAGATTCAACCAAAATATTACATTACCCTGCAAAGCGTGGGGACACTCAAAATTTGCGAGCACATTCACACAGGCACACATGTGCACATCGACATCCGATACGTGTGTGTCCCGTCAACTGTCGGCGGCTGCCGAGGAAGCCGAAAAAATTAATCAATTTTCCAATTTTTGCTTCCTGCCCGACGACATGATCTCTGATTCGATCAAATGAATGCAAACAACTACCGCGGCGTGCATCAACGTATTCACACACAAGCGCACACGTGTCCTGGGGAAAAAAAGCGAGAGGAAAACCCTCATCCTGTGAGCGCTCGGAGTGATTTGATGGCGGGTGATAGCAATCAAAAGTGTTGAGCTCGTCGTTCCTTTTTTTTGCTGCCCCTTGTTGGGTGAATATATTTAGTCCTTGTCCCTGTTTTAAATGCGCGTAAATGTCTGGCAAATTGATGAAAGTTCGGGTAGCGGGGAAAAAAATATTGAATCACTCTCTCCCTTTCTCATTTCAGCTCCTACCGATCCCCCATATGGAATGGAAGCGGTTCTTTTGAATTCGTCAGCAGTATTCCTGAAGTGGAAGGCACCAACCCTCAAGCCATATCACGGTAAGTAACCGAGCACTTTGCCTTCGCCCCCACGTATGATGCCTGTGGATGGTGGGGTGAAGGGTCCTCTGAATTGGGAATAGAAATAGCGTATTCATGTTCCGCTTATCGTTTTTACAGGAGTTCTTCTTAACTATCACGTGGTGGTACGTGGAGTCGATATGAAAATGAATATATCTCGTATTCTGACGAATGTTACCATTGACTCGGGCTCGCCCACTCTCGTCCTGGCAAATCTAACCGAAGGCGTGATGTACACTGTAAGTGTGGCTGGTGGCAATCGGGCTGGCATTGGACCGTATTGCTCGCCTGCAACACTTCGCTTGGATCCGGTTACGAAGCGATTGGATCCAGTCATCAATCAGAGGTGAGTACGAAATGGTTTTTTTGGAGAAACAAATTTTTTTGAAAATGCGATATGGAGGTGGTCGTAGTTCTCCTTTGTTGGTTTCCATTTGATGAAATGGCCCAAGTCCATTTGTTGCATAGAGTGTGAGGATATATGTATGAAGTGCCCAAGTCCATTTGGAGTTTAGTTCATGGTTCTGAAAAATAAGGAAAATGGTGTTCTTTTTGGGTAAATTTTGATCAGTTACCGGCTTGGAAACACAGGCATTTGAGCTGTATTTTTTGATTTCTCAAACCTTAGCTGATTCTTATTTTTTTCTCTCTCTCTCTCTCTTTTTTTACTGTCAAAAATGCGAGAGTTTACATTTTGTTTTTTTTTATTTCTCAAACCTTAGCTGATTCTTAAGTTTTTTTTTTTACTGTCAAAAATGCGAGAGTCTACATTTTGACATGATCAAAAATATTTATAAGGTCTAAAATGTTTACCCCTTTTTGGTACAAATTTTAAACAGTCACACTTTTCGAAGACCTTTTTTGGAAATGGTCAGATTGATTTCCCATCACTGAGATCCAAAATTTGGTTACGAGCCCCGATCAACAAATATTTAGTACAAAGTTGGAAGTCCGAATAAAATGTAGAGTGCCAAATTTGAAGTCTTGATTCCATCACTCTGAGAAAACAGGGGTTGTCTCCTTTAGTGATCAAATGTCAACAGCCCCGTCGACCACTTTCTTCAAACCTTTCCAATGGGAACAATTTCGACGCAACATTTTTGATTGAATTTTAATCAGGATCAGGAAAATGTCTACATTTTGTGAGGCTTCCGTTTTCTTCTTGATCCTTGGTATCAAATTTGTATTACATCCCAATGATGAAGAAAAAGAAGTCTCCATGACAATTTTTGAACAAACCTTGCTCCATATTTTGGCAAATAGGACGTGCTTAGGTTGTCAGAAGACTTTCTAGGAACCCGATGTCCTGGGTTACATTATGAGTCCAATTTTAGTCGTCACATTTTCGAAAGGTTTATAATGGAGTTTAATTTCGACGCAACATTTTTGAATAAATTTGAATCATCAGGATCAGGAAACAGTCTAGATTTTGTGAGGCTTCCGTTTACTTCTTGATCCTTGGGATCGAATTTGTATTACTTCTCGATCATGTCTCCATGACAACATTTTTGATCAATGTTTGCTTCAAATTTTGACACAATGAACTTGGTCCAGGACGGTTCTCACAAGACTTTCTAAAAAACGTATATCCTGTCACTTTGCGTCAGCATTTGAGTGGGCCAAAATATTTTGGATTGAAATTTTGACACAACATTTTCGAACAAACTTGATTCAAAATTTTTTCACAATTTATTTGCTTCAAGGAAGGTTCTCAAAACAGTTCAATTGCTAAGAAAAACTACTACACGAAGAAAATTAGGGCATTTTTTTCATAATTTTTCGTCAACGTAACCATTGAAGGAAAGTCATATTTTGACCCAAGGCCATGATGGGCACATTCTGACCAAGGTTTTCTCGAGCAGGAAAGAAATCAATGAAAATGAAGGTAGACTGCCGGGGGCAAAGTTTCAGGTTTCAAAGGTTTTGGCTGTCATCAGACAGTTTTTGGACAAGCAAATGGTCCAATTTTGGTCACGTTCTGACGAATGTGGCACGAATAAATATGAAAATGTGTATCCGACCTTCCTTATTGTGACATTTTGAAATTATCGTTTTGGACATAAATTTAGACATTTCTAATTCCTTTTTCGGTATATTCTCCAAAAATCATTGGCCACATTCTTAAAACCCTAGATCTTCATCCTTACTTTAATTTTCTCCTCGGAATGACGTAAATGAATGGCTTAACCATCATCAGTAAATATTGCAACCAAAAAAATAAAAATATTCTGAATTTCAACACGTACATCACACAAATTTAACTCTTAACCATTTTTTTTTGTTTTTTTTTTCATCTTTACAGATACCCCATCAATCAGGAGCACGTTGATGATGTCCTCACCCAGCCGTGGTTCATCATATTGCTGGGCACTATTCTCGCTGTGATGATGTTGTCCTTCGGCGCAATGGTTTTCGTGAAGAGGAAACATATGCTGATGAAGCAATCCGCATTGAACACGATACGAGGTTAGTTTCACCATCATCTGCTGTCCTATCAATTTATCAGATACGACTGCTGGGGCGAATGTGTGTGTGCGTGTGGGTGGCGGGTGGGAGCCCGGATGCCCGCCTGAAGGGTTAATTGGTGGATTGTAACAAAATATTTATATGGCTTGACGGCTGTATGCACCCTATTTTTTTTTTGTCAATTTCTGGCTGAAGTGCAATCAAATGAACAGTGAACACATTTCGAGTTGAATGAGTGAGTGCGCGAGTGTGTGTATGTATGTGTGAAGTGAAATTGACTGCAAAATATGGACGTGCAGTGTCTGCTTTCATTTATCAGCATCGAGGGCGGGATGATGTGGGCGCTCGTTGGGGGTATTAATGGACATTTATCAATTTAATCAGATGAAAATTAAATCATTGCCGTCAGTGGAAAGGTGAATGAATGTGAAGGCGCCTTTAAAGACTTTAAGTTTTGGTTGCAGCGGACTCGGGGCTTTTTGTCTGTGAAAGACATTGTCTGTGCATCGCTCACAACCTTACTTTGACGGGAGATGCATCAGACATGACTGCTTTCATTTCGATGCCCATAAGGGCGTGTATTCAATCACAGTTCCATTACTTTTGACAGCTGTCATCAGTTGGGATTAAAGTTGATAGCGCTTTACTAATTTTGATTTAGGAACTCCTTCACTGGTTGCTCAGACGGGCATAAAATGGTCAGTCTATCATAGCCGGTCCACAAAATTAAATTGCAAACTCGACAGCTGTCAAATACCACATTTGCTTTTTGTCAATCCCATCTAGGGGCCTCATTTAAAGATGGACTTTCTCTATTTCATCTCTAATCACGCTTGGAGACCATTTGTGCCCATGAACAAATCGCTCGTATTTCACTTGTTTATGCTACCAATCTGTCAAAGTCAAACTGACTAAACAGAATCCTTCCCGCAGTTGTTTTGCCATCAATCACAAATTAGATTGAACAACTTTGTTAGTAGCCATGAATGTTTATTGAATTCTGGTTTTAAAATGGCATTGATGTTGCCAGTGCTATTGACACTGACGTTTAACTGACAGTCGTTCGGTTCAAAGAACGTCATTGATGGAGAGCAGATAGTATTTGTTTCGTTTTTGGAGATTTTCAATTTTTTCATGGCTGTCATCTGGGCAATTTTTCCGTTTGTTAGATGTTTACTGTTTTGCTCTGGCGTTTGTCACATTTACCTGTCATTCTGATGAACAAACGTCAAAGATCATTTTGACAACGCAGTTGAGCGCATACTTTCTCTATCCGTTTTTTATGCTCTGCAACAAATTTCAAGATTCTCCCTCAACTGTCATAGATCTGTCAAAATGTCAACTGTCATCTTGCGAATTCTGACCTGTCACATTTATCAATGCTGTTTTATTTTTTGAGATTATATTTTATATATATATACAGTGGACTTAGTTAGAGAGAGTTTGACTTAGAGAGAGGTTTTTCTATGGAAAGTTGAGGGAAATGTATGTAAAATATGTCGAAAAAGTTCGAGTAAGGGAGAGTTTCGACTTAAGGAGAGTTCGACTTAGGGAGTGTCCACTGTATTATATTTTACCGTTTGTTGGATGTTTACTGCTTCTGTCACACTTACCTGTCATTCAGTTGAGTATGTGAACAAGCGTCAAATTTCATGCAAATACTGCTCTTAATATTTTTCTCTATCTGTTTTTTTTTGGCAACACTTACAAATTTCGAACTTCAGCTTCATGTGCCAAACTTCATCTGTCAAAATGACAACTGTCATCTTGTAAATTCTGATCTGTCAGATTACACATTTATCTATGCTTGGCGTTCACTTTGACGCATCATCCCATCTCAGACAAAACTCAACATGCTTCAAAAATCCCATTTGACAGTTTAACGTCAGAACCAAATGCTTCCACCGCAAGAGCCGCCTTCACAGCTCCCTACTCCCATGCTTTTAAATTTGAGACACTCACAAATCACTGTAGTCACGAATTTTGAGAATCCGGCCGCCTGTCATGGAACCTGACACTTGCCTTTTGACAGATTCCGTTGGGTAGTCCCTTGAAATCCAATCGTTGTCCATCACTTGGTCGAAACACGGCAAAACACCAGCAGAAACTGAATATCGACCTGCCTCAAATTTAAAATTCCCCAAAAGGGAAAGGTAAATCCTGAGCTTCCTTCGACCGACCAGATGGCTACATCAAACGCATTATCCATTCCAACGGTTTCGTGTATCGCTTTCATTCTCAGAATGAAGGAGGATATAATCTAAATGAAAAGCCATTTCCATTAATTCCACATCCCCATGGCATTTGCATATTCAAACAACCACATCTCCTCCATCTACCGAAATCCGAAAATAATTTCTTCAAAAAAATATCAAACAAAAATTCTCACTTATTAAATTAATTACGTTCATTGTAAGCTTCCCCCAAAAATGGTTAAACTCCACAGGAAGCAGCAGCAGCAGACAGCCGTCCATTGGTTGGGTGGATGTAACGTAAAACCTAAAATAAATGTCAGTCCTGCGAGTGAAAATTATCCATCCCGCCCCCCGCCCCCCGCACCGCATCTGCCACACATCCGTACGATGGTGTACACCTCCTGCACTCTGTATTTGCACTAACTGCTTCCGTTTTGTGCAGTTTTCCACTTTAATTCGTCCTTTCTGCTCCCCCGTCCATCCGACGGGGACTACGCTGTTTTATTTTCTGAAAGCAAAAAAAAAACTCTCCTTTCCACTGTGCAACGCCAACAACACCGCCAGCATTCAGGTGATGTGAGTTGAAAAGGATACACATAACAGGACACACGAGTTCAAAATGTGTTCACACTGAAGGATAAACTTGCAAAAGAGCTGGTAGCTACTGCTGGTGCGATGAAACACGCGTGCCATTCTGCCATGATTTTTACGAATTCATAACTATGCACACACCGTGTGAGTTCGTGTGTGCGAGAGTGTGTGCGCATGGAGGATGCCAACGCCATGGCACAGTGTAAAATTAAATAAAGCTTCAGCCAGGATTGCCGGAGTTTTCGACTCGGACTCAGACTCTGACTGGTGTACATTTTTTGAAGTCTTCCATATATCAGTGGCGCTTTGCTTAATTGCACTTTTGTCTGTTTGAGCGCCTCGAAAATCCTCCATAGTATTTGTGTCCACCATCGGTGTGTGTTGTCCTTTCTCCCGCGCCCACCCTCCCCCCCATCGCCCCGTTCAGCTGACGGGGATAACGACGATGACGACGTGTGTATGCATGCCTCGCTGAATGACGATGATGGTTCATTTTCATATCCTGCGACACTCTTTCTGTGGAGTCTGTGTGTGTGTGTGTGTTTGTGTGTGCTGGCCGAGCAGGACACTGTTGTTTATACATTTTCATTCAGTTGACAGTCGGACAAAATTTTTAATTAAAAAAAATATTCATGCCTGCATTCAGTGTGTGTGTGTGGGTGATTGTGGGAAAAAAAATCCGAAGCAGGATCGTCCCCAATCCGATGGAAATGCTGCATTTCCAGGACATCGTCTCCTCCGTCAACCTATATTTCTTTTTAATAAACCCCCCTCCCTCCCATTTTTTGTGTATTTTTCTGCATTAATTACGATGGCATTCTTATTCCTCCCACAGGCACACATCATCCGAACGATGTCCTTAAAATGCCGAGTCTATCGCGCAATGGCAACGGCTTCTGGTTGGATGCATCGGCTGGCGGTATGGTATGGCGCCCAACGGCCGGCGATACAATGGACATGCAAAAGGATCAAATCGCCGACTATGCACCTGTTTGTCTAACCGGCCCAACAACATTACCCACCGAACAGCATCGAAATCAAAGGTACGTTAAACAGAAAAACCCCCAAAAACTCGATATCCTTTTCGATTATTTTGGCAAATCATATTGAAGTTGATGCGTGTTGTTTGCTGCGAAAGCGGGGGATTGACAGAGTCGAGCGAGAGCCCTTTGTAATCATTTTGTAGCGAAAATAAACACGAAACAAGCTCGAATGGGTAAATAATTACATGCATACGCATCCTGTTCGGAGAAGTACGGCACTGTGCACTTCCCGGAGGCTTGGTGTCTGATGGAGCGCCTTTCAATATGCACGCTGCTCAAATGGGCCAAGCTAATTGAAATTGAATTTGAATTTCATCTATTCAGCTGCAGGCTACTGGACGGCCGGCTTTTGTGTGGACTTTGGTAACCCCTTTAACGAGACGTATTTGTGGACTGGAGTTTAGATAAATAACGACTTTACATCAGTCCGTGTGCATTGTTGGAATTGTGGACGATTTTGTTCAGTCTCTCGACGGGAACAATTCCTATGTGCTATCTATTGTGAGGTGGCATGTAGTTTTGAACTTATGGTTCTGAACTAGTGGCCCACAACTAAGTGTCCTTATCAGTTGAAGAGGTCCACGTGCTTGTCCAGCTGAGCGACATTTCTATCCACTGGCAGTTTTCGTCAGACAGTAACTTGGGGTTGACTATGACAGCTATCGAAGATGTTTCGACGATTTTTTGAGATCTTCAGGCTTCTTTATCACCCCGGGGCTGCTGCAGTGAACCGCGGTAGGTAGGTAGGCAGTAAGTGGCTTTAAAGAATGCACTTAGGCCAAAGAAGGCCCGTCGTACAGGACAAGATATTGTGTCGGCGTGATGACTGCGACTGCCAGTCAGTTTTGACAGTAAATTCCGGTGTTTCACTAAGCTCAGTCTTATTACTTAAGAAGTAGGAGCCCATTAAGACTTCCCTGATCGAGGCGAGAGCAGGGCAGCTACAGAGAAGGTGTTGTACACTTTTCTTACTCCCCGACAGGGACAAGTGCCTTTCGAACGTCATTATCAACGACCACGAGTTTGTCCTTTTCACCGACGGCGCTTGTACAGGGGCAGGGATCTTCTGTGACATCTTCAAAAAATCCCTGGCACTAAAGGGTACAGCGTCTTTCAAGCCGAAGTGGCTTCCATACATGAGGCGCCGCTTGCTCTGAAAGACTAAGGCGTTACTGGCGAATCGACGACCATCTTCAGACAAAGATTCAACGAGATATCCTTGGAGAATTCGGTTACCCTCTGTTTTTATACCGGGACATACTGGAAGGCTCTGAGTTGGGAGGATCTCCGACAATCCCGTATGCGCATACGCCAGCTCCATTAAGAAAAAGGTTGTAGACGAGGCCGTGGATAGAGGTAGTTCTCTCTGGCTCAGCCTGAATACTGCAGCTACAGCAAGGGGCCTATGGCCTATGATCGGCTTTAGTCGCAGGGACGTAAGTACGCTAATAGGAGTCCTTCCCGGGCACTGTGCCATAGGTACACATGCGTTGCGGCTGAACAGAGAAGAGACGACGAAGAAATAGAATCCATGCAACATCTGCTCTTGCGAATGCCCAGCCCTTGCACAGAAAAGAAGGTATTTTGTATGAAAAGCTTGAAAAGTCCTAGGATTCGCGCATGAATCCGGCTATTTTTAGAATTGCAGTACGTCTCACTCCTAAACATGGGCGCAATGGACCCAACACATTGGTTTAACTGAACCGCGGCCGATAGGCCGTCAGGACCTATCTAGGACCTCGAACATCTCCAACGTCCAGGCCTGAATATGCACTTGATTAAATTGCATCCCTAGTAGTCCTTTCACGAGACCTTTTGATGACTGATGTCCGTTTCAGTCCCCGCGTCTGACTGGGCACCACATGAATCCGTAATCAGAACAGCATTCTCTCATTTCCCTCCCCCTGGCCACAGCATATGGCGCTGCGTCCACAATTGGCAACGACTCAATCCATTTCATTACAAAACCATTCAGACAAACCAAAGAACCACACACTCCCCACACTCCCGACCACTTACGGCCGCAGCAGAGTCGCATACATTAACACTTATTAATGAAATACAATTTAAGCGGCTTACCTGTCGTATTGTCCGATAGCGGTTGCCGTTCCATTCTGTAAGAATGCCAGTCCCCGCCGCCGGTGGGGCGGCGGCTACCCGAACGGATTGCTTAACAATTAAATATTCATCCGAACCCGAACTCGTCGCATGCATGAGTGGCCCGAATCCGTCGCTATCTCCCCGTCACACAACGTGCGTGGCTTCGTGCGCGTGCCCCCCCACCCCCACCCTCCGTAAATCGTTTTTAATCCATAGAAAATTATTTTCGCACTCCGATAATCTGGCAATTTATTAATCAAGGGTCGTGTTTGTTTCTCTTTTTTGCAGATACGTGGGCGAGTACTCGAACATTCCGACGGATTACGCAGAGGTGTCGAGCTTTGGAAAGACCCCCAGCGAGTACGGTGGCAGTACGAACGGCAAGCACTCCCCAGCACCGTATGCCACGTCGTCGATAGTCGGCACGGGGCGATACCCGAACGAATACAGCAGCGGATCGACCGGGTACCACAGCCAATCAACCCATCCTCAGAACTACCAGCACCAGCAGCAGCAGCAGAGCTATCCAAACTCAATGCAGCACCAGAGATTCGGCTACCACCACGGGAATGGCAATCACCATCATCAGCATTCGAATTCGTCAAACGTGTACCATACCGCCAACGACATGTATCCCGGCGGCAGCGGGGGCGGCTCTAATCGGTCCACCTACTCGGAGCAGTACTACTATCCGAAGGAGAAGATCCACATTACCGAGAACAAGTTGAACAATATGACAAATTGCCTCACGTTTAACCCACGAACCGCTGGCGTACAGCCAACGCCGACAGCGCCCGCTGCGGCCCTGCAACAGGGTAGTCCCATGGGAACAATAAGACGGAACAACAATCGCTTCAAAGTATCACACCCACAGAATTTCCTCCACCACAACAACGGTGACAATGGCAAACGTGTTGAGGTGCTGCCACCCCCACCCTCGGCACCGGGGGCGCTCGTCGCACAGCTGCAGCAGAAGTACCCAGTCACCGGAGGAGGAGGCAGCGTTTTGGGGAACAGCAATGCGAATGCGACAACCGTGTCGACGGCTTCTTCTGCCAGCAAGAGCCTGCTCGACTTCGATTCCACGGTTATGGTCGATTCTGGATTCGGTGGTGGCGGCAGTGGCAGCGGCGGCATGGGACCCGGCTGCGGCGATAGTGGTTGCGGATCACCCTCCCTGTTGCATGCCCACGATGAGCAACTTTATATAAAAGTTGGCGAAACCAATCCACCGGAGAATACTTACCTCAATTGGAGGGGTCACCCGACACGGGGCTCGTACAACCGCAGCATTGGCGGTGCCAGCAGCAGCATCGGCGGCAGCAGTACCCTGAGCTCGGAGAACAATGACATTGGCAGCGGCGGCGTTGGCAGTGATAATCTGAATGTGGGCGACAATAGCAGGCGACGACAGGCAGCGACGGCCAACGATAACGATGTGATTTATGCGCCGTCTAGCGATCGCAGTCTTCTTAGTTACAATGCTCAGGTGGATAATGTGTGACCTAGCACCGTGGGTCCTTGGAGTGACTTGTAAAGGGATGCGGCATCCCAGGCGCCGCCGGGTGGGGGAGGAGAAGTGATTTGCCCCTTTTCGTTCGAAGACTGATGGCGAGAGAGATGATCCGGCGCGCCATGGGACACCTGCCAACTTTCCTACTTGATCCCAAAATAGTCATCGAGATACACCACACCACCCCACCCCTGAAACTAAGACGCTCCAAATGCTCAACTTTACGTAGATCCTAGTTCTAGTTAGGCTGACATTACACCGCGAATGCAAATTGAATAGATATCCAATTAAAATTATTATCAAATGTATATAGCGACCTAGTGCGTAAGAATTGAAATGTTTTATTGATTGTGAATACGGAAAGAGGAAGATGGACGGAGGAATGATGAATGAGGAATGAGGCCGGAGAAGGAGTTCGTTAAATTATGTATTCTAATAGATAGCATGAGGTTGACCCTGTAACTTGTGTATTATACGATGTACTAGCCACTCACTCACCTATTGATCGACTGTGTAAACCCTACTTAACTATTAACAAATTTGAATTACATTATATACATACGAGTACACATGCATATACGTATATTATATTTAGCTGTAGTGTAGATCCTTAATCGAATAGAAAACCAAAGGCATGGTTACACTTGTATGACTTGTAAACTGTTTACAATGTTTCAAAAAAAAATTATGTTTTCAAAATAGACTTACAAATTACGTAGACTAAGAGAATCTCTAAGGAAATAAAGAATGAAATAAATAAATGGGTGTATGTTATTTTTTAGCTGACGGCCTTGAGCCTATGTCGTAACGAAGAGGATTCACTGCTTTCGTAGCAAGTTTCATGAGAATCTGTGCAAACGTTTACATTTTCTAATTTATGTATGCGAAGCGGAAACGGGCTCAAGACGGAGGGGCGGTACAAACAAAATACTGTGCCGTAGTTACGCTGGGCATTAATAACGCGTTTAACTCGACGAGTGGTCGTACATCATGAGAGCCTTGAATAGGATAAGCACACAGCAGCCTCATGAGAGCCTTGAATAGGATAAGCACAGGGCAGCTTCATGAGAGCCTTGAATAGGATGAGTACAGGGCAGCTTCATGAGAGCCTTGCATAGGATGAGCACAGGGCAGCTTCATGAGAGCCTTGAATAGGATGAGTACAGGGCAGCTTCATGAGAGCCTTGCATAGGATGAGCACAGGGCAGCTTCATGAGAGCCTTGAATAGGATGAGTACAGGGCAGCTTCATGAGAGCCTTGAATAGGATGAGCACAGGGCAGCTTCATGAGAGCCTTGCATAGGATGAGCACAGGGCAGCTTCATGAGAGCCTTGAATAGGATGAGCACACAGCAGCCTCATGAAAGCCTTGAATAGGATGAGCACAGGGCAGCTTCATGAGAGCCTTGAATAGGATGAGCACAGGGCAGCTTCATGAGAGCCTTGAATAGGATGAGCACAGGGCAGCTTCATGAGAGCCTTGAATAGGATGAGCACAGGGCAGCTTCATGAGAGCCTTGAATAGGATGAGCACAGGGCAGCTTCATGAGAGCCTTGAATAGGATGAGTACAGGGCAGCTTCATGAGAGCCTTGCATAGGATGAGCACAGGGCAGCTTCATGAGAGCCTTGAATAGGATGAGCACAGGGCAGCTTCATGAGAGCCTTGAATAGGATGAGTACAGGGCAGCTTCATGAGAGCCTTGAATAGGATGAGCACAGGGCAGCTTCATGAGAGCCTTGAATAGGATGAGCACAGGGCAGCTTCATGAGAGCCTTGAATAGGATGAGCACAGGGCAGCTTCATGAGAGCCTTGAATAGGATGAGCACAGGTCAGCTTCATGAGAGCGTTGAAAGGGATGAGCACACCGCAGCTTCATGAGAGCCTTGAATAGGATGAGCACAGGGCAGCTTCATGAGAGCCTTGAATAGGATGAGCACAGGGCAGCTTCATGAGAGCCTTGAATAGGATGAGCACACAGCAGCCTCATGAAAGCCTTGAATAGGATGAGCACAGGGCAGCTTCATGAGAGCCTTGAATAGGATGAGCACACCGCAGCTTCATGAGAGCCTTGAATAGGATGAGCACAGGGCAGCTTCATGAGAGCTTTGAATAGGATGAGCACACCGCAGCTTCATGAGAGGGTTGAATAGGATGAGCACACCGCAGCTTCATGAGAGCTTTGAATGAGCACACCGCAGCTTCATGAGAGGGTTGAAAGGGATGAGCACAGGGCAGCTTCATGAGAGCCTTGAATAGGATGAGCACACAGCAGCTTCATGAGAGCCTTGAATAGGATGAGCACAGGGTAGCTTCATGAGAGCGTTGAATAGGATGAGCACACAGCAGATTCATGAGAGCGTTGAATGGGATGAGCAGCACTTGAAGCGGATAATGGTCGGCTATTTCACCAACAGGAAACTCTGATGCCAGACTGACGACGGAACTGAATAAAACGACGTCTCGGCGTTCCAGGCGTTCCACTGGGTTCAGTCCTCTGGACCCCTCCTGTGGAACTTAATCTAGGACGGAGTGCTGAGGCTAACGGTGCCACATGGAGTCAAGGGAATCGGTTTTTCTGACGACATCGCAGTCGTGACAATGGCCAAGCAAGAGATGGAATGCGCAACAAACGAAGAGTGCGCCAGGATCAAGGATTGGATGGAATCCACAAACCTAGAACACAAGACACGACAACCGGCTGAACTTTAAAAGTCACGTCGAGTATTTCAGAAAAAAAGCACTAAGGATTCAGGCAGCAAGCTGCTTTCCAGAGTGGTAAGAAATAAGCCACAAAAGAATGGAGTTAGAACGAGTCAGGTTCATTGTGCTTCCCCGTGAGTTATGTTACGGTAGAAAACGGTTCAAAATTAAGACACCAAAAAACCAAAGTTGACTTTATTCTAAGTCGTCCAAACCTCGAGTGAACTATCATTTCTTAAAACCTAAACTAACAACCAATACAAACATAAGCAATACCGACAAAGAGAGACAAAAAAGGACGCTTTACAAAAGGGGAGCATGCAGAAAAGAGACACGTGACAATAGTTCGTAAACAACATAGATACATGTTTTAGATACTTGTTGCGGCGGCGTCTTTTGTTTCAAGCCTGCTTGGGAAGAGGTTGCTTGTGATTGAGTTTGGGCAGATTGTACCCGAACTTTGTGGACTGGGAGACACATGTTTGTCTTCTCCAAAATGCATCCACTTAGAGACCTGTGTCTATGGATTCATGTTTATAAACATATTAGATTATAATAATGCTGCTGTTGATATGCTGCTACTGCAGAGCATGTCACTCGTGGATTGGTTTGTCAAAGTCACAACTATTTATTGTCAAGCACCCAGCTGTCGAAGTACGACGGAAATAATCTATAGGAGTGTCCTTTCGATTTCTTAGGTCATCATAGAAGGGGATATATGCACATCCAAAATGATTCTATCCCGCTTAAGACAATCAAGGAACAGCGAACGATGTACGAATGCATGGCCAGATTATGAATGATCTTTTACAGAGAATGCGTTCAGATATTAGAAGAGTGACAATGAATGGTTCGAATTAGTAGATGGAGGATAACGCCATGCCGTCCAAAATTTGACTTACTCTTGATTTCTGAGCGTGTTATCCTTCTCGTCATAGAGCTCAATTAGCCTTGGACGAACGAACTCAAGCTCAAAAACTTTTGCGAGCTGCCACTCTAACTATAAAAGTTTCTTTTGTCGGGCATTGAATCTATGACCATCACCGTAGAAGTAGAAGTAAATACAATCCTATCATCGTCACCAGCATTCACCGCGGGAGGGAATATCTATCTAAAAGCAACAGAAGGCACAATGGACCGCGAGGTCTTGTACAAATCTTGAAGAGAACCTTTCTGGACGGTCTCCATGTCTTTCTGTCATTTCGCGTCCCAGGTTGCCGTACGCCATGATCATCTTGAAAAACGCTACACATAATAAAATCTTAGGAAAAGTACAGCGTAAGACTTCCATCTTGCTTGGCAGGAGTAGCTGGCGGCTAACACTGTGTCCAAAAATCTCATTTTCACAGCAGTCTATATCCATCAGATGTTCTTTCCCTGATTCGATGTCATCAATGGCGCCAGCAGGACGTGTTTGTAAATGGAAGAGGCTGTGGACAGTGGAATCTTCTTAATGGAGGGACCGTGCAGCTTATTTTAGTTACTTTGTTTATTGTGGCAGTAATTTTACAATGGTTATACATTACATTCTTTGTTTAAAGAGATTCGGTATTATTGCCTTGCCACTAAAATATTAATAAAAGTTCTCAAATAATATATCACAGAAGTAATTTGAAGGAAAAGCCACTAAAAACCTTCATTAAAAACATCAGTATCGCTACAGGGAAGAGAGAGGCGAATTTTCAACTTGATTACAAAAGTCTGAAGCAACTATGACACTTAATTCAAAGGAGACAAAGTGAATGGATAAATAAACATATGAAAAAAAATAATAAATAAATAAATATATATATATATATATAAATGAATAAATGAATAAATAAATAAGTAAATAAATGAATAAATAAATAAATAAATAAATAAATAAATAAATAAATAAATAAATAAATAAATAAATAAATAAATAAATAAATAAATAAATAAATAAATAAATAAATAAATAAATAAATAAATAAATATATAAATAAATAAATAAATATATAAATAAATAAATAAATATATAAATAAATGAATAAATAAATAAATAAATGAATAAATAAATAAATAAATAAATGAATAAATAAATAAATAAATAAATAAATAAATAAATAAATAAATAGATAAATAGAATATATAAATAAATACATCATTGCACTTATAACGAAGCCAGATTTGAAATCAAGTTATTTTCAGATGACAAGCATGAGATGTCATATTTGTGATTTAGTTTTTCAATTCTAGATGTAACCATTTCTATGCTAGTTATTTCATGAAGTACCTCTGTAGAGAAAAACCTTGGTAAGTTAAAAATCATTTTCAAAACTTTGTTTTGAGATATCTGAAGTCTGCGAAGATGACTCTTAGCGCACTTGCCCCACACGGGAGATCCATAGAACATGATGGCTTGGAAAATAGCTTTAAAAATTAATAACTTGTTGTGAATGTCCAGGTGTGAGTTTCTACAAATAAATGGATAAAGAACCCTTATCGTGACATTCACTTTTTAATGATTTCCTGGACATGTTGATTCAAAGTCAAGCGCTTATCTAGATAGATGCCTAGGTACCTTACACTGGACTTCCACTCAATCTGAACGCCGTTGAGTTGAAGGTTTTCGCTAGGAAGTAGACAGTGGAGCTAATCTAATCAAAAACGTAGTTAGCGTATAGCTGTCACTTATCTCTAGAGGTCATGGCTTAACAGAATTCGCCGGAGCTGTGTACTGGACAGTAGAGACATTCTAGGAAACTGGAAGCTTGACAGGCTTGTCATCATTCTACATCATTAGCTCACTGGCGGCCATGTGAGAAGATTCGTCAGCTTTAACAATGTAGGAGGAGAAGTTTTCTTGCTTCAATCTTCATTCTTTCCTCGTCCTGTCTGAGTCTGGAGCCCATTACTTGAATGATAAAATCGAGCTATGACACGCATCCGTCTACCCCCTATGACTCTATTCGAAATCCGAAATTCATTCCCTGCTTGAAGACGCGTGCCTTAACATGATGCGATAGTCAGAGGTCTGGATCTTGGCCTAGCCTTCTGCAGCACCCACTCGTGTTGTACGTGCTATTGTTCCATCACGTGTGAAGGGTATTCTGAGAAGGTTTTCTCGGACGGGAATACTCCTTGAGCATTGTCAATGACAGACAGAGTGTCGATGGATGGAGTGACGCCGGAAACATGAGCGTAACAATCAACGCACCCACTCACCACGTTTTAAGCGCGATTCGCTTAAACCATTTACGATCCACACTGACACACACGGCTGTCGGGGAAATTTGCAAAGCAGAGGACAACACATTCTCAGCACAGACTCATTTCAGGTCTTCAAACCCATTTTCCACTCCTTTAAACACGACGCTCGACGTGATACTTTGACTCCCCTCAGCTGTACCATCAGCATTCACCCGTCAAAGAATCGCCCGAAATTTCAGAGTTTTCTTTCATTTTTTACGGAGTTCGCCAGAACTTGTGGACCCATCAAAGCGCTTACGCCATAAAAGTCATCTGTTCCCTTTGCTCACTCCCACACGGCCCAGACCACAGTCTAGGACGCAGTCACTTTTAATTGGCAACCCTAACACCCTTGTCGGGGCCAATTTCACAAGCCATTATGTATTTTTTATTCAGCCAATTACCGTAAATGGGCGATTTCAAATTATGTACGTGAGGCTTAAAGCCCTCAGCCCCCTTTTCCAACCGGCGCGCACCACCCACCGCCACCCACACGCAACCGGTGACTAATTTCCATGCCAAAATCGATTATCTGACCCCGGGTTAACTTTAATTAAATAAGTTGTGTGCGGTTAAGGCCCGACTGCTGATGTGTCCTGATCCCTCGTCCGCCACGATGCATACTAATGTTCTGCTTAGCTTTCGCTGAGGTCAAGGCTCGGGCTACTCGAGCTGGGCTGCGCTGGGCTTTCCTTATCGCATCCCCAGAAATGTGTCTACGCGTCTGTGGTGCGACTCTCGGCAGTTTATGATTTATGAAGATGATTCCGATGTGTCCTGTGTCCTGCGCCCGGACTGAGGGGCGATCCTTGTAAGGGCCCAGCCTTCCCCCACTCAAATTGGCTTATCTCAGTCTATTTCGAAAACGATTCGTTTTTTTTTTGTGTGTGTGTCGATTTTTGAATGGATTTCGCATGAAAAGTGAAAAGGGACGAAAAGGACTCGAAACCCGTCTGGCGGACGCAGTGTGCGCCGACAGGCATGATCTGACCTGGCTCTAAGGCAAAAATCGTGTTAACTATCCATTAGGCAATGTTTCCAGATGATTTAACACCTTCCACATGGATGCGTTTTTTCGGGGATTCCACATCCTTTTTTCGCCCCGACTCTGCTCTTGTTGTTGTTGCTGTTGCTTGTGCTGTTGCTGCTGTCATCTCACTCAGGCAGTGGTGGCAGTTTGTGTGTTTGTGTGGCTGTGTGCTGCCCCGGCTCACATCCGCTGAGGATGCGAAAGGCTGTTTGTTAGTGCACGAAGGCCACATATGCTAAATCGCCGCCGTGGCACCTATCCATGGACCAGAGGGGTCCTGGCGTCTCTGCTCGACAATCCGGATCTCTGTATCGTCGGGGAGTGTTGGGTTATCTATAAATTATGGCATAGACGACGTAATGACGCGGGCATTTGACGACGGATGCCCGCCTGGAGGAGGATGAGGATGTAAGGACCGTGCCATCGGCGATGATTAAAACGTACACACGTATATGTGTGTGTGTGTGCGAGTGTGTGCGAATTATGTCAAAATCAATGAGAGTAATTGGGCTGCTCGAGTGAGATAAATTTCCTTGTGGGGAGGGCACAGCCGGGTTGCCAGCGATGTCAGAAGCAGTGGCTCCGGCTGACAGCGGTGTTTCTGTCACCGTGAAAGTGACTTAATAAAGATTTGTTGGCTGGTGGGGGTTGTTTCGGAAAGTAATTATCCAATCAATGATTCGGAAGGAAAGCCAGGATGTATGGGGCGGAGGTGGAATGAAAGAAATAAGAGAGAGCAAAAAAAATCTTAATTTACTGTCCGTTTGATGAGGGAAAGTCTATGCGTTGTGTGGACTTCCCTGCGCGAGACGTCTGTTGCGAACGAAGAATGGCGGAGTGGGCAACAGCTGTGGCCGTGCGGCATGTGTGAATGAAGCAGGGGCAAGGAGAAAGCCAAGGGATGTAATCAGTTGAAGTGAGTTTTTTTTTTCAGAGATATTAAAATAAATTGGAACTAATTCAGATGATTAATGTGAATTCCAGAGGATTTGTATTTTGCGCCGCCACAATGTAAACCATGACTGGCCTTCGATTGATCTTAATTTGATAGATCTGTGAATGGGGACATAACTGTGTCTTCGAGGACAATCCTGGTTTGTTGTTTGACTTCCCAGCTTAGCTAAGCTCGTACGATGCGGTTCTGGCATAGCGACGAGGAAGGCTGTGATAAAGGATCTAAACACCAATACAGTGATAGTTCCTATTGCGGACAATTGTCTTAGCGGACAATCCACCTGAGCGGACAATTTCTCAGGACCGTGGATCTTGAATTGAAGTTTCATACTTTACCTAGCCGGACAAAAGTGCTGCTACCGTCTCTGCCCGCATATGCTAGTTGTCACTGTAGGTTAGGTTGAGGTGGCTGACTGCCGCTCATACGGACAGCAGACACACTTAGGCCAAACATAGGCCCATTGTGTTACCAGGCGCATCTTAGGCTACCAAGTCCGCAAACCAATTTGTGCTTTTGATAAAGCGAAGAAGAGGGCTGATTCTGATGCTGCCCTGTTCAGCCAGATTAACAAAGAAATGTGCCCCCAGAAGTCTGAATCTACGGGATGAGAGAGCACTGCAGCTACATAGCAAGTGTTCGATGGTTTCTAGCTTTCACCGTATATCTGTGGCAAAAATAACTATGGGCCTCAGAAGTCCGGTGTTGGTGATGAATGAACAGGCGACCTAATTTCAATTTTAAAACATTAATAAATTAAATTTAAAAAAGTATTGCATGAAATAAAGGGCAAACAAAATTGGCACTAAAACCTTATTCAGAGAATTCTGAACAAAGTTGCCAAAGACATCCGTACTGTATCTCTTATCATTTAAAGAGACTGTAAAGGACAAACAAACATTGATTTTTGTATATGTTGATAGACTAAAATACGCTTTTTTTAAATCTTAACCGCTGCGACCTCAGTATCGTTTGCCCGACCCACAAGAAAGGAGACCCCTTTGACTGCGCCAACTATAGAGGGATAAGTCTCCTGAACAACGCTTACAAGATCTCCTCTGCCGTTTAGTGTACTCGCCTGAAGCCGTTTATAAATAACCTGATAGGTCCATATCAGTGTGGCTTCAGGCCAGGGAAGTCCACCATCGACCAGATTGTCACACTACGGCAGATCCTGGAAAAGATCCAAGAAATGCAAATCGACACCCACCACGTTTTTGTCGATTTCAAGGCCGCATATAACAGCGTGCATAGGGACGAGCTATACAACGCCATGTCTAGTTTTGACATTCCTGCCAAACTCGTCAGGTTGTGCAGGATGACGATGGAGAATTCTCGCTGCTCCATCAAGGTCGGTAACGAAATCACCGAGACCTTCAATGTCAAAAAAGGTTTTAGACAAGCCGATGCGCTGTCATGTGATTCCTTTAACATCATCCTGGAAAAGATCGTGCAAGACTCACACGCCAACTAGAGGCACGATTTTCCACAAGTCCGTACAACTGCTATGTACGGGCCGTCAATGAGGCGTTTGCTGGCATTGAGGCGGAGGCGGCTAAAATGGGTCTAGCGGTGAATGAGGGTAAAACGAAGTATATGCTGTCATCAAGAAAGGACGCACAATAACGACGTCTTGGACAGAGCATCACAATGGGCAGCTATAACTTCGAGGTAGTCAAGGACTCCGTCTACCTCGGTTCAGTAGTAAATAGTGCAAACAACATCAGTACCGAGATCAAACTCAGAGTAAGTCTTGCCAACCGCTGTTTCTATGAGCTTAAGTGGCAATTGAGTAGTAGAGCCATCTCTCGAAGGACAAAGCTAACATTATATAACACCTTGATCATCCCTGTCCTGCTCTATGGTGCGGAGGCAGGGACAATCTCAAAAGCGGATGAAGAAGCACTTGGTCCTTTCGAGAGAAAAGTTCTGCGTTCAATCTTTGGTCCTGTCGACGTTGATGGTTATTGGAGAAAAAGATTCAACCATGAACTGCGGCATGAGCCTAGTGAGGCGACTACGGATTTAACGCCTAAAATAGCTGAGCCATGTAGAGCGCATGGACAACACTGCTCCAGCCCGAAGAGTCTTCGACTCCGAACCAGTGGGACAACGCAATAGAGGACGACCACGGAACCGATGGCGCACCCAGGTGGAGAAGGACCTCAATGGTGGTATTCTATAATAAGTAGGCTAAGCCTAACTAACGTTTCGCACTGTTTCCGTCCCATTTTGTATTTTTTTTTTTCATTTGAAACACACAAAAAAGTATTTGACATGTTTTGCAACAGCTCCTTGCGCATGATGCATTGAATAAAAAACACTGTACGAATATGAATTTCATTTGATTTTGCAGACAATTATTTTCAGATGACACATAATGCTGGTAAGACATTATTTATCTAATTTTGAATAGATTGATTAAATTTAGTTTACGATTAAGAATAATTGGTGATACAAATAAAATGGGAAAAAAATATAGTCGTGATTAGATAGATAGTGTTAGAAGTGTTAAGACAATTTCGCCGTGGCGTAGTGGATGAGTGCATCGACTCCCGACTCCTCCGCAGACGGTGCCAGGTTCGATACCCGAATTTACCACCTTTGATAATTCACGGCTCCGCCTCTTTTGAGTCACTGACAATGCTCAAAGAGTACTCCTGTCTAGAAAAAGCTTCTCAACTTCGCTGTTCGGAGTCGGCGTTAAACTGTAGGTCCCTTCCACTCGTGAAGAAGCTAGGCCCAGGTCCGCCTCGGACTGTAGCGCCACTCATATTATATTATTATTAAGATAATTTCGCACCTACTGTACAAATATGAATTTGATTGTCTTCTGTGCATTTTAGTTTCTTTTCAAATTCCTTGGACTGCATTTTTTCCAATGTACGGGAAACTCCCTTAAACGGACAAAAATGCTGCGACCGTCGCTGTTCGCCTATAGGAGCTTTCGCAGTAGTCTTCTCTAAACTATCTTTCTCGTATTACCCGTTGCCACATGAGTCCTTTCCTTCTGTCAGTCAAAATGCCACATTTTCGCAGCATTTCTGCAGCACTGTTTCTTCGTCCTGCATCTTTCCCCAACCAAAACGTCTATTTATACTTTTGAACGCACAGAATGTAGAAAGCGCAGGGCGTTCTGGGCGCTCCTAATCGCCTCCCACAACTCGGAAAAAAAATCAATCACTCTGTCAAACTTTACAGCTTCCATTCCGTGGTAAAATTTGATTTCGGTTCTGACACATGCAAATTTCACGGAAAAAAATATTTATGAGACAATTTCGGGGATCACACGCGATGTAGGAGCCGTACCTCACGCGAGCTACAAAAGCTCAATTTTCATTAACTAAACGATATAACATCTGAGACTTTGAGACTGAGAAAGTTCATCGCAGTAAATGTCTTCGCATCGGGGCGCAGCGATCCGTGTGTGTACAAGGATTAATGGCCACATTGCTGCAATATCCATGATTTATCCTCTCGCATTTCATCCGCCCACTGTGACATACCCACCTCTGAATCCTTTATTCCATCTTGCAATACAATTTCCTGCCGATGGAGTTCATAAATAACTGTCACCGTCTTCATCACACAATTTTCAAACTAGGCCAAGGAGAAGAAACAGAAGCAAAAAAATACCACTTCGCACCACACACTCGTAACGCGCCATGTGGTCTCAAAATACTTTTCACAAGAAGTCCTCATCGTCACCCTCATCCTCGAGCGAGCATCCGCAACCCCCGTCCACGCGGAGAAATAAACGGAAATGGAGGCGAAACGACAAACCCCTCCAAAGACACTTTGCAACAAATTTACATCCATCAGCCACACATCCAGGCGCCAGAAATGGTCTCCATTATTAATATTATTACACGACATTATGAACTCGAACGCAACATAAATCTTGTCAGGATTCAAGGTAACACCGCTGAGGTGGGGTGGAAGAAGAGAAAAAAAAAACCAAAAATTGGCACACCTTTCCGCCAGCATCACAAGGATACTCGTTCACCCCACGCAGTGCCACACACTAGTACGCACCTCCGACTGTGTTTGCAGCAACATCACTCAGTGCACGACCGTGAGAGAGAGAGAGAGTGAAGGTCCTTCAGCCAAGTGCTGGTGGTTTGGGAGGAAGCCCAGCAGCGGGAGAGTATAACTTTTTCAAGATGATTTTCATTAGGGCAATAAAGTATCATAACCAAGAGTGGATATGAATTCATCTTGAGGCTCGTTCCACCGGCTCGACTGGTTGCGAACTCCTCCTTGGCATTCCGAAGCGTCCACCAGCCCACCCCCCAGCCACCCGCCACCGCACCAACGTGCAGCGGGGCCACACTAAGCTCTGTGTATCCTTTCTGTTATTACTTTCGGCAGCGATTCACAAAAGTTCCTCCACTCCGGCTCGGCCAAGTCCCCGGTGAGCAGAAGAGGACGACCGACGCGTAAACATGGTCCGGGGGATACAGATGAATGAGTGAACCATGGGAATGGTCTGGCATACACCAAGGACCTGTGCGTCGCGTCGTCCCGGCTGCCGCCTTTCATCCTTTATTGCCTGGAAACACCAAAATTGCTGGCCGAAATTAATTCAGAGCATGAGCAAGTTATTACAACAAGGACAATGGCGATGGCCTGGGATTCTGGAGCGCCGCTCCTGCCGCTCATGATGGATTCAATGTAATTAAAAGAATCAAAGATGAGGGTGACTAATAACATGACATGATTAACTAAAAGCGGATTACACTGCCAGCGCAGGACACACAGCGGAAAAAGGAAACGGTGCGGACGCATCGGATGTGGGATGCTGAATGGCGAAAGGTAAGAAATATAAGTCTTCGTCATCGTTGTCGTGGTCGTTGTCGGGCTCGTCCGTCGAGAAGTTAATCGCCTTTTCGGTTGAATACTGCGTATCCTGGCTCCCTCGCTCAAGTGTGTCCACTCGTGTGTGTGTGAGTTTGTGTGGGTGCTAGGGGAAAGTTCTCGTTTCTCGTTTCTCGTTTCTCCCCTTGTGCGAGGAGATGATTACCCCGGCTATTAGCCGTAATTGGATTTTTAATGATTTGTTGAACTTTCTCGACTCCACCGGTGGGTAACAATTATCCCCCGCACATCACACAGGGATCACATCCAACGCACCCGCTTGTCATGTGCTGTGTCCTTTGCCTGGACGCCGTGGTGCACCCCCGAATCGAAGGATAATGAACTGCGGCTTAATTATCATTTTAATTATTAGCGATTAATTTTGTGCTCGTTGTGTCATCGATTGAGTTGTAAATCCTTTCGTTGGTCGCGTATTGATGCCATCCTCATCGTCATCATCCTCCTCGTCGCCGTCGTCGTCAGCAGGACTCGTCCATTTTTGGACGCGTTGGCATTTAGTCGATTTTAATTTCCGTAATCTTTGGATGTGATTTATGTCCACGAAATAATTCAGAATACCACTCAGACGATTCTTAATCAATTTGAGGGTTGGCGGGGGGCGAAACAAAGGATCTGAGGAATTCAGAATGCCATTGTCTCGGTTGATAAATGATTGAAGCCCAGAGATTCTAGATTTGAGACCAGAGATGATTGCCTTCAGTGTGGACCGAACTGGTGTTTGTTGTTTGGAATCATTTTGCATTTCAAATGATGGCCGGGGGGCGGGTGGCGGTGAGCAGTTTAGAAATGTACGGACAACTACTTTCCATCGTCGCCGTCGTCGTCATCCGAGGAGCCCTGCGACGATTGTGCACTTCTGGCAGCAGTTTGTTTGATTAACGCTGGAAGGATATCGATATTTTGAATTAAGTTTGCGACAATAGAGGGTGCCAGGTATTTGTGGGGAAATGACAATGCGACGACGACGATATCCTAGTCCGATGCGATTAAGATGAGACTACACCTCTGTTTGCTGAGTGTCTGAAGGGGGCGAGCAGGAAACGTCTGATGGAGCAGTGTTTCCTGAAAGGGTATCCTTGGGATCTAGAGTCAGAAGTTCGTTGACGAAAACGAGAGTTCATTTCATGGCCAAGAATCACGTGACATAAGCCTTTTTGGCGGATAGATTTGGGTAATCCTGATGACAGCTGGAGATGAGCTGCATGCATCAACTCATATGTAAAATGTGGTCGCAGGAAGGCATGCCCAAAGAGTGTCGTCTGTCAGATTCACGAAAATGACACCCCTTCAACTTTGCAAACTACAGAGGCATAGGTCTCTTTATAAGATCTTGCCGTTTTGTGTGAGCTCCTGAAACCATTCCTGACAGGTCCTTACCAGTGCGGTTTCAGCCGAGGGAAGTCCACCAAGGGACACTACGGCATCACACTACGACGGATCCTGGCAGAAAGCGACATCCATTCGTCGATTTCAAAGCCGCATATGACATCGTGCCTAAATGCGCCATGTCATATTTTGATATTCCCGCCAAGCTCGTCAGACTAAACAGGATGACGATCGAGAACTCCCGCAGCTTCATCAAGTTCGGTAATGAACTCATCGAGATCTTCAATCTCAAACATGTCATGAGTCTCATTTAATATCCTTTCGAGATGCACGAGAAGATCGTGCAAAACTCACCGGCCAACACAAGAAGCACAATCTTCCGAAAATCTGGACAATTACTGGCATACGCGGCCGATATTGACCTGATTCAGAGAACATAGCGAGCCGTCGAAGAATCCCTTGCTGGTATTGAAACGAACGCGGCCAAAAACGGCTTGACGGTGTAAGAAGGAAAAACAAAGTATGTATATGCCATCGAGGAAGGACGCACAACATCGAAACAACGACAAGGCGGTTCCGGACGGTAAATATAAAGTTTCATTACCTTTAAAAAGGGGAAGTAAACCGGAACTTGGGATCATCGAAGGAAATGGCCCTGATTCCGAAACAATTCGAAACAATCCATCATTCAAAGACGAGTATGTAAAATGCTCTGTGAAGTACTCACTGTTAGGGCACATGGAGGAGGGCCTGATGATCAATGGGGTTTTTACCAGTTCGTTCACACCATGCGGTGTTCAAGAAAAGCAGTTTACGGCTTCGCGGTAAGCAGTACGGACAACATCAGTACCGAAATCGAACGCAAAATAACTCTTGCCCACTTCTTATTTCGGACAAAAGAGCCATCCCTTGGAAGACTATCTTGAGTCTATAAACACCTTGATCATCCCAAGGCAGGATCTTTGGCCCTGTTTTCGTTGCGACGGCAGGAACTGTACAGCGACATGTGTCTAGCCAGATGTCTATGGATCCAATGCCTAAGATGGTAACAAAATGCCCAAAGAATCTTCGACTCTGAGTCTGTGGGACAAAGTAACAGAGGACGTCAACGTACAGGATGAGGATGATCGCGAACCTCAGCCGGCTTTTTGTGCTAAACTGGAGACAGCTGGGGAAAGATCGGGCCGTCTGGAGAGGCATATGGATACAGGTCCACGTCGGACTGCAGCGCCCCACGAAGATGAAGAAGAGTTGGCTTAAGAACGGGAATGATTTGAAGTTTCCTGGTATTTTGTTGGGACAGTGAAAGTCTTTTGCTCACAACATGTGAGCTTGGCGTGACCCAAATGTTTCCTTACAAATTTCACATTCGTCCGTGCCCTGTCAAAATGACTACAATGCGTCATGACTTGTAATTTTCTCTCAAGTGAACCCACTGCAACACCAACCAAGCATCTCTCAGAAGTTTTCAATCAATGGGAATTCGGAAATAAATGCATGCCCATATGTCAGAGGAATGCCACTAAAAATGCCAAAATGAACACTTTAGTCCCACAACCACCATCCATGCTCGACGTGCTCCACAAGTGCAAGCTGCCACAAAAACACAATAAATTCCACATCAAGCTACAAACCTCTTGCTGATCTCATAAAAATCGATGGTACCACGATGAAAGAGTTAAAAACCAGAAGTGGAAAGACCAAACTATAAATAATTCCTCACAGCACTTTAGTTCAAAGTTATGGCCGAAGTTTGACGAAGGAGCAAAGTAAACCGACAAAATTCGAAATGGAAACTTTGCGTTGGTTTAAAGATGTTTTCCAGGAAAATGAGGGTAATTTGAAAAGCCAATCTCAAATTCAATTAGTGAAGTGCCCACACTCTGTGCTGGTCTGGACGCACTTGTGAACTTTGACAAAGAAAATGTACAAAATGTTAAATGAGGTTAAGTCAACCTGTTGATGGTTCTAAGTACAACTAGGATCCTTTGAAGTCTTCTGTGTGATCATGAGAAGGCTACCTTCGGGAAAACGAGGCATGTTTCATAAAAATCAATTTCAATTTGAATTTTTTCTCTCCAAAATTTTCTTGGGCTCAGTAGTTTCTCGTGCGTTTGGGTACAAGAAGCCCAACTGTTCAAAGGACGAGAAATCTCACAAATCCATGTCTTCCCCAATTCAAAATTCACGAGAGTTTCCCTCGTTTTTTTGCAGTGTTACTCTCGATTTGCAAATCCGTGCGGCCCCAAAAACTCAATTATTAAATCCCCAAATCCGCCTGGCCGCTGATACAATGCTCCCGAACCCTAATGACCTTTTAACAATCACTCAATCGGCAAGGATAAACCCTGTACCATGTACCAGAATCAATTCACTTAGGAGAAACAAAAGCTGAGAATAAATGTCCTTTTGTTTGTGGAACGAGTGTCTGCCGTTCGCAAGGCTCTTGTCGATGGGATTCCTAACATTTAGGGTTATCAATCAACCCGATGATTGATTTACGACCGTGCACCGAATCCATCGCGTAAGCGTTTATCACCATCATTGGAATGCACTTGGTTTGATGGAGGATTTGTCCTTAATCCAATGAGTAACCCACTCTCCAATCAACGCTGGTGCGTCCATGAAGTGCTTAAAGGTTTCGGTAAGAGATTGATGGAGACGACTTTAAAAGCGTTTGAGTTGCTATTTCGATTCAACAACTGTGTAGTCAATCAATTTGTCAGCGGTTAAAGAGCGGCTGAAGGGTTGACAGAAGTGATTACCCAGACAGTCAATTCCTTTGAAGAGACATTCTTGACAGAGTTTAAACGGGGGAGAGTTATTTTTAACTTTTTTTTTTGCTTTTACACGGAGCTGAAGGCTTATATTCGACTTCCAAAGGAATTAAGGGGATGGTATGGACCATGGTTTCGACGCACGATCTAGGGTCCTCAGGTGCGATAGCCTCCCGTAACGAATATCGTCTTACTGCGTGTTCTTCAGTTGATTACTTGCAACACTCGAGCACAATGGCATTGAGACGGAAGTGACTAAAGTGGGTCTGACTGTGAACGACGAAAAAACGAACGCATTGACACACAGCACTGCTAGGACTTCGTTTACCTCGGCTCCGCGGTATACACTATGAACAAACTTCTGCATCGAGATCAAAAGCTCACTATGTGGACTCGTCTCTCGAAGGAACAAGCTGGCCATCTCAGTCCTGCTGTACGGTGCGGCGGCAAGGTACATTTCGAAGAAGTCCTTGTCACGCAGAAAAAGTCCTTTTCTTCCCTTACTCAAATCTGGAGTATGCGAAAGTTGGGACTTATGCCACGGGTTTCTGGATGAAAAGATAAATCAACAGACAAAAATGCAGGATTTGGAATGGTTACAATTCACAAGGTTCTTCTTCTTTATTTGGAGCTACAGTCCGGGGTGGACCTGGTCCCCAACCAACAAGCCTCTCCAGCTAACACGGTCTCTGGCTAGCTGTCTCCAGTGTCGCACGCCAAGTTGGTTGAGGTCCTTCTCCCCCTTAAACGCGGGCATCCTCTGTTACGTTGTCCCACGGATTCGGAGTCGAAGACTTCACTTCAGCAATATATAAGCAAAATTAAAAAATGAATTAAGGAATTAGGGCTCAATCAACAAGCCTCTCCAGATAGCGCGTTCTCCAGAGAATATTTCAGTCGTGTGCGCCATCTCATGCACGACGTCGGAAGCAAAGACGGGTTTATTACCTGTTTGTGTGCACTTAGTAAACAGGTACTTGTGGCTTTTGTGTACTCTATACCTGTTAGATGAAACAGGTACCGTAAATTTCTCGCATTTCCCGTTCACTCAGAAAGTTATATAATAATGATAATATGGGTGGCTCTACAGTCCGAGGCGGACGTGGGCCTAGCTTCTCAACAACCACTCGTGTTGTGCGTGCTATTGTTCTTTAACGAGTGGAGTTCTGAAAGTTGATCGAGCTAAATCCACAGCCCATTTCTCAAGACTTGACTTTCAACTTCTAAACAAAAACTAAGATTTCGTCAATAATTATGTAATTCCAAAGCAGCAAAATATATTTTTGGTGTTATTCCAGTTAGGGAGCGATATTTGTGTCAAAAATTGCTCTTTGGCATACTTACTTATCAGGATGACGACCCATGCAGTCTACGTCCTGAGCACGCTGCTTTCAGACATCAAGACCAAGCTGTCTTTCATCTGCGATTACTTGGTCTTTATACCGGAGATTCGGTCGTCCTCTCCTTCTCGAACCAGGAGTCTCGGATTCGAAGACCCTCTTAGCTGGAGCATTGTTGTCCATGCGCTCGAAGTGGCCGAGCCAGTGGAGTCGATGGATTTGTGCCTTCGGGACTACATCCACATCCTGGTACAGCTCGTAGAGTTCGGGGTTGTGTCTTCTCCTCCATTCGCCTTCCTTGCAGACGGGACCATATATCGGACGTAGAATTTTTCTTTCGAAGGCACGAAGAATCAGGTCCGCAGTTTTGCTTATCGTCCACCTTTCGGCTCCATATAGCAGGACTGGCAAAATAAGGGTTTTGTAGAGCATGACCTTAGTCCTTCGAGTTAGGAGTTTTGACGCCTCAGTTGCCAAATGCGGTTCGGTTAGAGCATGGTCCTGGTTCTTCGAGTCAGAAGATTTGACAAACCGAAGTAACACCGTTTGCCAAAGGCGGTTCTACGTCGGATCTCCACAGTGATGTCGTTGGTGGAGTTTACGTTTGCCCCGAAGTAGACAAACTCCTTTACTACCTCGAAATTGTAGCTGTCGTTTGTAATATTTCGTCCTAGGTGGAGCGGGACGGATCGTTTTTTGATCGACAGCATACACTTAGTTTTATCCTGCTCTTTGGCATAGATGCTATAATTCGTTGATCTTTAAGGACACCGTCAGAACGAATACAAGAGTCATCAATCAAGAGTCTCTGGATAAACACATCGAGTCAAAAATTGACAAGGCGACGTCAATTTTCACGCAGTGTAAGGAAATTTTCAGCAAGTCCTGGGGTCTATCACCAAAAAGATTCATTTGGTTCTACACTGTTATGATAAGGCCCCTCTCTCCTTTGCCTCTGTCGTTTGGTGGTCTGTTTCGGCTGCAGAGATGCATTCTCTAGTACGCCTGGGTCTGATTTTGCTGCACCGCTGTATCTCCCTTCATGGAGGGCACTCTTAAAGCCATTTTCTGCTGTCTTTGGCACAACACTGGATCTTCAATTCTCTTAGACCTCAGTCTTATGGATATGCCATCTGAAGCAGGCATCAGTACTTCAGTACTTCAGCTGCGGCGTACATACAAAGTCGACTTTCTTGCGCTCAGGACAGCATATACCCAGAATTTAAGCCAGGAAACTGCAGTCGATCAAAGGCTGGATCAAAGACCAAAAAAGGCTCTGGTGCTGGCGCCTTCGTGAAGGGCGCCGACATTCACGGAAACCTATGCGATTCTAATGGCACGAAATAAATTTTGAAGTACAGGTGAAAGGGGCCACGTTATTGTAACTGTAGACTTACTCAATCCTTCAACCACTTCCAGCATAGTTCAGGAATGCGAGTCTTCTCAGAACTTGATCTTTAAGACTTGTCTGACTCTCGGGCCAGAAAGAATTACGGAAACAAGATCGTCGATGCACTTGCTAGACAAGGATTGGAGGAAACATTTCTAAGACCTGAACCTGCACTGCGTCCTTGGTTAGGACGACAGTACAACCGTAGGTGGCATGACTTTTCAGGATGTAGACAGACAAAGCTCATAGGGAGTATGACTTCTGTAAAAAAAAATCCGCGGCATTTTTGTTATCTCTTGACAGAAAAGACTGCAGAGTACACGTTCGCCAAACAATTAAATCTGCTTGGCCTGAGCGATGAACCCTCTGCGACCCCTGTGGAGGAGACGACGACACTTCAGACCACGACACTCTGGCATTATGCTTTGCTCGGATCAGGTGGCAGTCTCTCCGTGATTATGAGGTGTGAGCTCCCCCTATCGTCCTCCGCATGTCCAAGAAATTCCAGAAAGTCAAGGAACCACGCAGTTTTTATGAATTCATATGACAACTGCCGCCGAGTCAAGAGTTGTCAACATGAACTGAGTGTGAAGAGGCACCGGCTGGTGGAGCCACATGATCTGTAGGCATTGATTCCAATCCGGCACAAGAGGGTTGTTTAGCATTCCCAGACATCGATCGTCGGATCCTACATTCTAGTATCCCCAGAGAACTATATGCCGTCGGTCTCAATTGACGCTCCTGCACTTACTCTGCGAGGGAGCATATAGTTGACTTTGATGTGCCAAATGAAATCTCGCCCAATCGACCAGGAACCTGAGTCGCATCCTGACCGATATTTCGTTATTTAATTCAATTTGACAAGGATAACACAGCCGATAAACAATGGAAACAACATTTCGCAATCAACGAGCATGGGTACAGCGTACAAAAACGATTCATTTTTTTAAGGACGTTTCCTTCCGAGTTGGAGAAGTCATGCCTGTTCCCATTGTGACGTTCGATTGTAGCACCAATTCACTGAGTGAGATATACTGCTGTATGCAATGTAATAAAGCAGTCACATCCTCCTCCGTCTCCCAAAAGACGACGATTCCTTTCCCTTCCAAATCAATGGGTGGTAGTGTTTTAAAAGTACATCATAGACGCAGCATGTTGCACAACCCAATCCATGTGAAGTACATACATTTATCTGCTCATCCACGTATCTTCCATTCCCCTTGGCACATCCGAGAGCTGCACCCCTCATCTATAATTCTTAATTCCCAACAAAAGGGGAATCGATGCGGAAATTGCATTTGGCATGGGCAACACAGCGAAAAGGATTCTCGAATCTAATCTCATTTGGCTATAAAACGAGACCCCACTGCGAGGCTAAGGATCCTTAACAATTTTTAATACATCACAACACATGGGAGGATTTCAGCGTTATTACATCTTCCACCCATCCTCGCAAATCTGAAAGGGAGGCAGAGGGAAAAAAAAACTACGACAAGGGGGACAACAGAGAGAACACAAGCTGCAGGTCGATGTTCCAATTGTCGATGCCACCCTTTCGATGTCGAATCAAACTGCTTTTGTTGACCCTAACAAAAGTGTCTGCCATACTCGAGGTGAGCAACAGCCAGACGGATAATGTCATGTAAATATTCCATCTGCCAGCTTTCACTTGTTGCAGCATGTCGGGGGATAGGGACTGCGGCGGAGCCACCACCTTGAGGGCGAATGAAATCGATAATGGTATCTTGCTCACGTAAAACGAACGTCAGTTCGGGTTTGTATCAAAGTCAGAGTGTCACTTAGCGGTTATTGGAGATGCTGGGGTTTTATTAGAGAAATCTGCTCGTCCCTGAGGGAGCTGAACGTCTTGCATTGGCGATGTGGGGCGGGTTTTGCTGGGACTAAGGTTTTTCGGGACGGGAACAGTGACGGCTGCATAATCGACTGTTGATCACGTGCACGTGACTGGCGAGTTTTTTAACTGTTGGAAATGGGACAAAGACAAGGATCGGAAACAAAGGCGCTTGACGCCCAGTGATTTTTGGAGGTACCTTCTTAGACGGAAGTGTGGTTCAGATGAAAAAACGATGGTGCCTCAAGTTGTTGCCGTCGAGTAATAATTTGCTTTTGCCAAGATTTCGGTTCGCAATCAGTGTCTGTGGCAGGCTATTATCACCAACAACGGAGGGAGAGATCGACACTTACTTCGATGGCTCAAAGACGAGCGCCGGTACAGGGGCAGGGGTCTTCTGTGGCGTCTTTGAAAAATCCCTGGGACTAAGGGATGACTGGAGCGTTTTTCAAGCCTTGCAGTTACTAAATGTCAGTGATGATGATGGAAATGTCCGGGTGGTTAATCAACAATAATGAGCCGTGATATGCATACGCATAGTCCCTAGCGTTCTTCTGACCGAGTGGGCGAAACTAGCTTTTCAGTCAAATCAAATAGTCTTTCCAGCTTGACATCTAAATCTCCCTCCTATACTCAGCCTGTGCATACGGAGTGCACAATCTGTCCGGTCTCCGGTCTCCAACAACAAGAAATGAGGCACTCAGCTGAGTATGTGATCCTGTCAATCAATCTTAAAATGCATCAATTTCATGAACATGCTCTCATAAACATTCCCCGCGACATGCGCAATCAGTTCACTTAAGTCCTTCACAAAAGTCTCAATAGAGTGGATCCCCTCCCCTCCCCCCCCCATCACAACCACAGCCAGTTTGAACAGATTAAGGATTATGAGCCTAAGAAGGGAAATTTATTCAAATCGCTGACCAGGACACAAGGCAAACCTCACAAAGCACTGTTCATGTGCAAATCCATCATCCCGGGCTTTTTCAAATGAAATTAAACGAATTTATCGTTCTCGCATGAGATCCCTTCAAATAAATATCTGCCCCATCGGCCGCCCAAGAAGGACATGATAAATATCCCGCTCCACGCCCAGGACCACCCACCCACCCACCAAGCGCCCAGCTCTCCAATCACATGCTAATAAGTTCAAAACGAGTAAAAAAAAAAACGCCAAGGCAAATTTGAAAAATTACAGCAAAACGTCTTTACTCCCCGAGTGGACGACGCTGGTCGCCCGCCCGGCGGTCACATCCGACTGCAAATCTGTTCATAGCCCAGCGGACGTGTGTGGGCTGCTCCGTGGCCCACAACGAAGCCCAGATGACCGAAATATTTCACAAGACATTCTCGGGTCAGCATGTATCCAGGGGGGTGGCATCCACAGGCACCCAGTCACCCAGTCTCAACGAGGACAAGTTGCTGAATGCAAAGGACGACGAGTGGACCGTGGCAACGAAAAAGATCTCGAGTAAGGGATTCAATTGTCCCCGGCTCATTTGGTCTCTCAATCACCTCCGATGGACCTGAACGCCAGATGTTGCAAAGATAACAACCCCGTCTGGGGGTCGGTTCTGTTTTTTCAACCCACACACATACGCGCGCTCCTCTCGGGCTCGGTGTTTAGAGAAGAAAAACGAGCTTTCCGAGTCAGGATGTCCGCACTTAGGTGAGTCGAGGCGATGGCAACTGTGCTCGGTGGCCGGTGCTGCAGTGAATTTCCAATGGCGCCCTGCAAATGGAAGGACATTCCGTTCCGACTGCGACTGCCATCATCATGAAAAGATTACAACAAACTGAAGGAAGAGTGCTGAAAGCAAATTATCTCGCATTTCTCGTCTGGCAGTGGCTTTGTGCACAAAGCACGCAACGCAACGAAACGACAACCAGAGAGGTAGAAGGCGGGAGGGGTTAGGGTGGGGGTTGGTGGGACATCGACCGGAACCGAATGTACCCAGTGAACGGATGCAAATGATGAAAAGTCCTTTTTCTCAGAGATTAATTCATCATGGAACCGAAAAAATAGCGAGCACCAAGCTGGGAAAGTGTTTTTGCCTCGGTGCCAGTGCTTTGGTATTGCCACATCTCAGGGCCATTGTCGGCAACAAAAGGGAATAATTAACGCTTGTAGCTTTAAGGACACATGCAAGGACTGCGCCAGCGTTCAATTGTGTGATGTAAGCACGAGCAGGGCGCAAGCATTCTGTACATTCGTCGAATATTGCTGTGCGTTTAATAATGGACGTGGGTCTTTGTCTGTCGCCGGGATTCTTTGCAAAGCTGAAAAAGGGGTAGCGGCGGCGTGTGTCCTCGGGGCAATGCAGACGGATGATTAATTAGTGGAAGAGATTGTGTCTTCCTGTTGGTTTGATTCAATTGAACAATCGAGTCTGTCTATGCTCGGGACATAGTCGCGCCGCCTTGGTGGGTGGATGTGAGGTGGATGGATGGAGTAGCATCGGCATTGGCGTCGAGAGTGAAAACTCAAGAGTGCATCTTGTCAGTGGAGGAGTGGAGATCAAAGACGAACGTAAGTATGAATCCGATTTTCAGTAAGAAGCTTCAGCCGCCTTGGCTGCTGGCAACAAAGGAATTTTTGGACTGCTTCCTTCGTCATTCCTTTGCAAATTGGCAATAAGTCGGAGATGGAACGGGCACGAGTGGGCCCACGCTTTTTCTAGAAATTCATACTTTCTGAGCATTGTTAGTGTCGACAGAGGTGGGTCTGGGAAATATGAAGTTGTTCGTGACGGGAAATGAATCTAGACACATCCTCTGCGTAAGAGATGACCCACCAACCCAACATGCCAAGGCGCCCCTTTAAATGTCTAGTGAAATGAAAATTCCCACGACGAGATCACGAATACCCTTACTTAACTAGACTAACTGGTCAGTACTATCTGCCCACAGCCACTTTTGCCAATGTCAGTGCCATCTTTCCCAGCAGTCCTTGGAATTTTATAGTTACATTGAAGCTAATGCTCTTGATTTGACCCGGGTAAGACTTAAATCATCAATTCGTCGAGTACAAGGGTGCCGGGTACACGGAAACCGGGTACACGTGTACCGGATAATGACGAAGTTGGCGAGTACCCAGTAATGCTTCGCACTGGATACGCAGCAATATCGAAGGAATAGCGGTTTTCCAATAGCTTGCGGGTACCGACCATCATGGTACCCGGACAATTCGTGAAAAAGCGTGAAATTATATATTGGTAATTATACCGGGTACCCGGTTTTTAAAAGACGATTCTGTTCCCCCCATAGTCAACCGTCTGAATCGAATGTTCGTCAAATTGTTAACTGTTGGTGTGCGAACCATTTCTTTTGGATGATGCAGTGTAATATTCATTTTCCAACTAAGGGATGAGCTGGTAAAACTCAACTATATTCCACATCGTGCAGATTTGCCGATATATTGCAATCTGTGTAACCACTCTGTAAGAGAAGTTGCCATTAACTTCATTGGTATATATGCAGTTTTTAAGGAAGTAAGAAGAAACTTCCTGGAAGAGGATGTCCGAAGAGTAACAGAAGTTTTAGCGCTCCTAAATTGCTTAAGTGATGCTTCACGCCTTTTGCAATTATTTTAACACAGAATTTTACAGAAGCAAAATTATAAATGAAGGCCAGTGTAGAGCTAAGAACATATATATGTACATTAGTTTTTTCTTTGATTCTTCTCATGATTATAAATAATATTAAATAGAATAATTTTGTTAGATCAAATTATATGTCAATCAGGCAGAGGGCAAACCCATGAAAAGCAAATGATTTATGTAAATTAAATATGTATAACATGTACAAAACTCTCAGTTTGCCCGATCCACAAGAAAGTAGACCCATTTGACTGCGCCAACTATAGAGGGATAAGTCTCCTGAACATCGCTTACAAGATCTTCTCTGCCGTTTTGTGTACTTGCCTGAAGCCGTTTATAAATAACCGGATAGGTCCATATCAGTGTGGCTTCAGGTCAGGGAAGTCCACCATCGACCAGATTGTCACACTACGGCAGATCCTGGAAAAGACCCAAGAAATGCAAATCAACACCCACCACCTTTTGTCGATTTCAAGGCTGCATATGACAGCGTGCATAGGGACGAGCTATACAACGCCATACTGAGTAAGATTTTTGAAAAAGCTCTCAAGGACAAGCTGCAAAGTATTATCGATATGCGCAAATTAATTCCCAATGAGCAATTCGGGTTTAGACCCTTTCACAGTACTAGTCATCAAGTCCTTCGAATCACTAATATCATCAGGAAAAATAGATGTGAAGGAAAGTCGACGGGAATGTTACTCTTCGACATAGAGAAAGCATTTGACTCCGTCTGGCACAATGGACTTATATTTAAGATGCTCAATCTTAATTTTCCCCCTTATTTGTGCAAAGTTATTCAAAGTTTATTGTCCAATCGTAATTTTAAAGTTTTTGTAAATAATACATTAAATTAATTTGTATACATCCGACTTTTCGGACCTACCAGGATGTGAATTTGCGACATATGCTGATGACACAGCGATACTTTCGTCGCATAAGTTCGGTCTCAATATTGAGACGAATCTTAAAAATGCGGCGGAAGTATTCTGTGATTATTGTAAAAAATGGAAAATTAAATTGAACGTGGGAAAAATTCAAGAAATCTTTTTCACCAGAAAAAGAAAACCTTGTTTCCTCCCATCTGGTCAAATCATGGGTCTTGGGCAGCCGATAGCCTGGGAGAACACAGTTCGATACCTGAGTATACATCTTGATAAAAGACTGACTTTTCAAGAACATATAACAAAAACTCTGCACAAAATAAGCATTGCTGTAAAAATACTATACCCTTTCAAAAATAGAAAATCTCTCTTGTCCGATCAAAATAAAATAATTATACATAAAGTCATATTTCAAGCACTCCTGCTCTATGGTTGTCCTGTGTGGGGAAATTGTGCTAAGTGTCATATTAAAAAGTTACAAATCCAGCAAAATAAACTTTTAAAAATGATGTTTAACTTACCTTGGTACTATCCTACTTGTGAATTGCATCGACAAGCAAATGTTGAATTGATCTCTGACAGAATAGAAAGGCTAACTAACTCTTTTTTTATAAGATGTAACATACCTGAAAATCCACTCGTTAACGAGCTTAATGTCACAACAGCATTGGTTGAAATATTTAACATTTAATTTCTTCTTTTTTTCTATTTCTTATTTATTTATCTAACTATTCATACATATTGTATTATTATTATTTTTTTTTTCGTAATTATTGTTATTAATTTATTAAATTGTTTATTTATTCATTTATTTATTTATTTAAATATTTATTTACTTATCTGTATATATTATATCTATTTATTTACATATTATTCTTTTTTATTTATTTACTTGTTATTTGTTTATTTGTTATTTATTTACATATTTATATATTTATTTAATTGTTTGATTACATATTTATATTATATTATACATTTTTTTTGATGTTTTCCTCTGACTTTTTTTTTTTTTTATATGAGGGTTTTTTTCCCGTTGTTTACCCTCCAAAATACTCAACATTTAATAAATAGTTCTTAACAATAAAAAACTACTTTCTCAGTTGAAAGATGTATTAAATATCATCATATCACTGTATGTAAATTGTGTGTTGGCAAACCATGTAAAATTTTTTGAAACGAAGAAATAAATATCTATCTACCTACAACGCCATGTCTAGTTTTGATATTCCTGCCAAACTCGTCAGACGGAACAGGATGACAATGGAGAGATCAAACGCAGAGTAACTCTTGCCAATCGCTGTTTCTATGGGCTCAAGAGGCAAATGAGTAGTAGAGTCCTCTCTCGAAGGACCAAGTTGACTTTGTACAAGACCTTCATCATCCCAGTCCTGCTGTACGGCGAGGCATATATAATCTCAAAAGCTTCGGAAAAAGTCATTGGTCTCTTCGAGAGAAAATTCTGCGTGCGATATTTGGTCCTATGTTCTTTGACGGTTTTTGGAGGAGAAGATTCAACCACAAACTGTGCAGCGACACGAGTCTAGTCAGGCGTCTACGGATCCAACGCCTATTATGGCTAGGTCATGTAGAGAGTATGGAAAACTCAGCTCCGGCCCTGAGAGTCTTCGACTCCGAACCCGTTGCACAACGCAACAGAGTACGCCCGCGTTTAAGGTGGCGCACCCAGGTGGAGAAGGACCTCAACCCACTTGGCATGCGACACTGGAGACAGATAGCCAGAGACCGTGCTAGTCGGAGAGGCTTGTCGGTCGAGGACAAGGTCCACCCCATGTACAAAACAAATAATAAATCTTATCTTATCTGTCTGTCTATGCAGTGCCACAGAGACGCATTAGAAGATCACGTATTACATAAGTTACATTTAGTGGATTGAAGCGTGGCTTGATGGCTTACACGATCCAGCTCGTACAAGAATTAGGATTTCATTAAATGGACTCGGAGTCAACTGACATTGAACCCTTTTTGTTTACAAAAAAAAAAAAAGAAAAAGTAACTCCAAACAGAACAAACAACAAAATTTGACTTTCTGTCTTCCCTTATGAAAACGGAGGCAACGGAACGAAGAGGCAATTTTAAGGATCACCATCATTTAGGTCCTCTGAGTTGACGCCTCCTAACCATTTTCTTGGGAATACTCGTTAGTCTTTGCTGACACAACATGTATACATATTCCACACTCTAGGCCCAAATTTCGTAATTGATTTCGTAATAAAGATGATAATTAATTTCACAAAAAGGCAGATATTTATACAGAGCTGGTATGAAACTAGACTGTTTACTCGACAGGATAACCAACCTGCTGGCCGTCGGATGTTACAAAAATACCAGACGTTGTTGATTTCTTTGTCATAAAAGGTGTTTCTCGAAACTACATAGGAATTGAAGAAAGCTTTCATCTTAGTTCAGATCATTCTCCCATTGTACTATGTTTAAATGAGACCCTTGTAAAAAAGGAAGTTCCACCTACGTTAACTAATAAACGTACGAATTGGCAAGCAGTTAGAAGTCACTTACAAGGTAATATCGAACTCAAAGTACCGCTGAGAAGCCCATAACGTTATCTCTAACTCCATAAATTTATAGAAGTAGTACAATACTCTGCGTGGAGCAATACACGCAGAGATATGAGATATATCCACCGGAAATATGAGAATTAGTAAGAGAGGAACGTAAAGCTCCAAATGCGTCTAAGCCAAGAAAGTAAAACTGCTGGATAAGTGTAAAACTTAGTTGTAGTGAAAATATATTTTAATTGAAGGGATCCCCAAAAAAAGGTTATATTCCCCCAACTGTCGGCACAATGGATCCAACAAGTTCGTGGTTGAAACAGCTTTTGAAGATGCCCTCAGCGTACACAGGAGCAAAGATCGCACGCAGAACTACTGTAGAAGGGATTTTTTCAGCCGCTTGATCGTGATGATAAATGTCTTTTATAAAGTCTGCTTGATATTTCAAGAGGTGCCTTTCTATTACTCAATTGCCTCCTGAGACAGTGAGGTTCAGCGGTCGTTTTTCTTTTAGCAGTGAACGAGAACGACGGTGTGCGATGGATTTACCGCGGTGTCAACGTAGACAAAAACTCTGACTGCCACAAAGTTATTTGTGTCTATTTTTACGCTGTGCCCAAGACGTCAATATTGGCTGTCATTGCTTGAAGACAGGATATACAACGTTCCGACCTGGTTCACTGCCAGATTGGTACTGGGTATGTGTATCAACACAACACGTAGTTGGAAAGGTCACATGTTTGAGGTCGCCAAAAAAGCTGCGAAATGTTTATGCTTTCTTAATCAATGTAAGAAATATTTTCCCCACTCTGATTTGGCTTTAATTTATGAGGCTTACATCCACCCCAAGCCTGAGTACAACGCTCATATCTGGTCTGGTGCCCCCAAGACCACCCTCCACCTACTAGACAGAATCCAAAAGCGAGCGATAACACTTATAGGAGACAATAATATCGCAGCCATTAGACTCGCTCGAACATCGACGTACCGTCTCTTCATTGTCCGTGTTTTATCGCTATTTCAACAAACGATGCTTAAGTGAACTAGTCAACTGCATTCCTCCTCTGCATGAATTTACCCGCAATACTCGTCTAGCTTGGAATGCCAATCTGTATACCCTTAAACCTACTTTCGGACGCACAGTTAAGTTCAGACACTCGTTCTTTAGCCGCACTGGACGAATATGGAATGCTCTTCCCAGCCTAATTCTTCCCACAGACTACAAACTGATGATATTTAAGACCAATGTGCACAGGTACCTCCTCTCCCTTTCACCCTCCATACCTTCGGCCCGTATTGTGTCTTGACCAGCAATCTCTTGAGCACACGCAAATTATAACAAAAAAAAAAACTTGAAATTAAAAAGTAATCTCTGTCAAATTTCACACAAATTGGCGTACTTTTTTACTTTACAGAATAACACCCCTTTTTGGATGACTTGGTATTTGTAGGAAAGATCGCAAGGGACTTTAACGAGAAGAAGGGGATCTTCTATCCCGCCGATCAAGCTTTGAAGGATAAGGCTCTGATCAACTTGCAGACAGCAGAATTGGTTTGAAGACACATGCTCTCCTAACAACCATGCGTCCATTTTGGAAGTGAGTGCCCCTTGAATCGAATGCTACCCACATGGACGTTCAAGATAAACTTGTTTCGTATTCAGCAACCATAGTCGGCGGAAGTACTGTGTTAGCCAGTCGTTCAAGCACGAATACGTCAATCAACTGACATCTTCATCATTCTTTCAGTGCACTTGAACGCAAATCGACTGAAATTCATGATTCCCAGTCACCTGCGGCGTGTATTGATGCTGATTTGCATCCAAACCCTCGATCCCACATCAAGATGGCATGCGGTCTAGTTTTTTCCGCCGCCTGCGGCAGAGCCAACCCCCTTCTCCATCAATCTGACGCCCAACTTAGCACAGCCGCCAAACAATCATCATCTCAAATCGCAGTAACTTCTCATGAACCCACCCTCGGAGTAACCCCTCATTTAAATCTGATTTCAATTCGATTACAGCAGCATTCTGCCGCGGGGCACTACGAAAGAGGACACGAATCCACCACCGACTCTCAACTCAATGTACTGTAAGTTCGGAGATAAATAAGGACGACTTCTGCAGAGCCCCCACCCTGGCCCAGGAGCAATAAATAGAGCACTCCGTGTGCCAGAGACTCCCCTCGGCTTATGCCAATCCCCCCATGTTCCGCGCGACGTGTCTATCCGAATCTGGATTCGTGTGTCTGCAGCAACCCCAAATCTGGGCGCAAGTGTAATTAATGAAGAAGAAGAAAATATGCCACACATATCCATCATTCAATATCACACAGACGTCACACATCAGTCATTTGGGGCAAAAGTTTTCATTTATCTATGAACCGACGCACGGTTCACCCCCATCCCGCCGCCAGGTAAGATAAGCGTAACCCTGCCCTGAGAGGAGAGCTGAAAGTGAATGGATTTGATGACAAAAAGCCAAATCGAAGGCCGAACAATGAGACGTCACCTCGAAGGCGGAAGCAGAAAAGTGTAACAAGGACAACAAGGACCCTGACGATGGCTCGGGCGATGGCAATGGCGATGATGACAACAAAGCGACGTCGTCGGCGACGGTGATGATAATGAAAATGCGATTTTCATTATCGCACAAAGGCGGAACAAACTCTCAAGTCTAATTAATTTATTTTCCAACGACGACAATCTGACAGAATCGTCTGCGAAGAGGCGACTGGCGCTGGTGACTGAGTGAACGTATGCCCTGCATTATTGTGAGTAATTCATTTCGTTTCGATCTCTCATCCATCCTCTCACGAAGCGAAACACATTCCACTTCCGAAAGGAGCGTCCTTCTCGTCCCGTTGGCCCTTTCTTGTCGCTTTTCTCTTTTTATTCCGTCGACGAAGTGTTACCACAGGTTTGACTTCGTTTTGGATCCCTCCTGGCGCTTGGATGGCAGCACCGTGACTGTAGCTGTAGCTGGAGCCAAAGTCAAAACGAGGACGGGATCATCATCATTATCGTCGTCGGTGAAAAATCACTTGAAAGTTCCCGAAAATCAATGGAAAACTTGAGAATCATCGAGCGTTCGTCGTAGTCGTAGTTGACGTGGCGTAGCGTGGCATGGCAGCGCTCCTCATCCCTTCGAAGTAAGCAATTCGCTAAATAAGCATTGAAAGGGATTTCCGAGGAACGTGGTGGTGGTGAGTGATGTTCAACGGCAGGGGCAGCGTCCCACCGTTCACTGCAGTGATTCCTTCTGAATTTGTCCGCCCCCAACGCCCGCACTTTTCACTGAGGGGTCATGACTTTTGTGTTCGACTCTTTTGTTCGGCTTTTCTTCCGTGTTCTTCTTCCTTTTAAGTCTTACCCTCGTTGCTCGTCGCTCTGACTTTAAGTAATAAGTTTTGTACGCATTTTCACAGTCGTCCATCGATGAGCGGGGGCTTGCGTTGCGCCAACAAATTCTGACGGTTTTTGATTAAATTTTTTACTTAGGACTTTTCTTTTACCTCTCCAGTGATGGATAATGCGTGAGTCATTGAAGATGAAAAAGGTGGTCAAGCTGGTGTGTTCGTTCTCATACATTGAAGGCTCGAGCAGAGGAGGAGGATGCCCAGGATGATTAAATGGGTTCCTTTGTTTGAAGCAATCAGTGGTGAAATAGTCTTCAAATGATGGTGAGAGAGCCTTATGTTCGGCAATCCTTCGTTTCCTTTTCGGAAGTAATTTGCAAAAGGAACACTATCTAATGTCGGATCGGGGTTTTATTTGGGCACATATGCTGAAAGCTATTGTAGTTCTGGAAAATCCTAATTTATTGAAGAGAGTGTGGGCTGGAATTGGAGTTAAGAGTCAATCACTTGATGAGTGGCTTGGGAGGAGATTTGAGAAACTTTTGCATTTAAGAACATCCTGAAATCCGACTAAGGAGAGTTCTTGCAGTTGATGGGTGAACTGCAGTCTACGATTCCGAATTTGTGGGACAAGGCATCATAGGACTCCAGCATTTAAGGTGGCGCACCCAACTGGAGAAGGACCTCACCCAACTCGGCGTGCGAAACTAGAGGCAGCTAACCAGGGATCCGGCCAGCTGGAGAGACTACTTAGAGAGACTTGTTGGTTGAGGCCCAGGTTCATCACGGACTTACGCATCACATGAAGAAGAAGCTACTGAGTCGACAGAGGCAACAGACCACCAGAGCACGGGCGAGCCGCATTCAACATCTCGCACACATATTCTGGCAGCAGCTGCAATTTTTAGTTAGTAAAGGAGTTGGTCTCCCGAGGCAGACCTACTGACAGTATGAATTGCACAAACCTCGTCTTAGGGTAGTCACCCGACATGGAGTCAACCTTGGCAACCTTCTTGCTTCTTTTGTCGAAACAATTAGGGTCAAAAGAGCTGACTCGAAGGACCTACATAGCTCTACGAAAATCTAATTTAGCAGCTATGCGGGGCTGAAAGCTGATTGAACTGCTTCTTGGTGCCTTCGAACGACAAATTCTGAGTCGGATATAGCTATGGTCCCGTCAGCGAAGAAGATGAATGAAGCAGGAGACATTACTCCCCACTCTATGAGCTGTGCCAAGATGCGGATGTAGTCCGGAGGGTAAAAATACATCGAACACATCGAGATCGGGTGTATGGACACCTCCGCCTGGATCGAGAAGGAGAGAAGGACACGGAAGCAGAGTGTCCATGAATTTAAATTACAGAAAGTAGCTATCGCTTAGGCTCAGAACATCCACGGACCGCAGGCTTGATCACTAAATAAGGTGGCGCTATAGTCGTTTAGTGCGCGAGTAATACAAATGCAAGTCAACAAACTTGCTGACGGGACATATGTCTTGCTTCGCAACCAACAAGTATCAATACAGCATTCTGGTGTCAATGGATTTCTAGTAATTACTTGCCTGTTGTGTTGTTACTCAAAACCCAGCGGAAACTCCCTTCACCCTTAATTATATTGAGAATTAAGAAATGAAGAAAATAAAGAAGATGAAGTTGGACAAGAGACTTCAAGCAAATCGGTTGTGTTTTTGTGAAATGTCTAGTGAAATTACAACTCGAGCTGTTGTTCTCTTAAGAGTGAAGGAGATCTACACTGTATGCCGATTACAAAGAACTACGCTAGCGAGGCTATGTTTGAGAAACTTATCCTGGACATGAACAATCCCTGAGCTCTGTCAGTGACTCGAGGGAAGTGAAGCCGTGAATCATGAAAATGGTCCGTGTCGGGAATAGTCACTCAGCGTAGGTGGCCGCAACGAATGTAAGTACAGTGGACTCTCCATAACTCGAACTCTCCCTAAGTCGAAACTCTCTCCAACTCGAACTTTTTCGCCATATTTTACATACATTTCCCCAATTTCCCATACAAAAACCTCTCTCTAACTCAAACTCTCTCTAACTCGAAACGATTATGGTATTCCGTGACAATTCGACTTAGGGGGAGTCCACTGTATATCACTAGGGTCCCGCTCCTACTTACCACCGTTGGAATGTAGATACCAAGCTGGTGTCAGTGTGGAGTGATTTTTAATATTACTACAATGGACTCTCCCTAATTCGAAATGTGACGGGATACCATAATTTGTTCGAGTTAGAGAGAGTTTTGACTGAGGGAGTATAGGAGTCCACTGTATTCTGATTGCACAATACTATCAGATAGAATACAAGCATTTTAGAAATCTAACTAAATTAATCAAATACCTGTGCGACATGTGGATCTGAGATAGATTTGCAAAAATGTATGATCAGCAGGTCGAAATGCAGCAAACATCCAGTCAAATAATATATTTAGCGGCCGTCGAGTTTAAATTTAGGCATAAAACTGCGCTTTATAACTTGCTTACTCTTGAAAGACGTCATTTGGGCCATGCGTAAGGAGGGAGTGTAGTGGTTCGGGTGGATTTCACCTTTCCTTGCAAGCAGCACATGCATTTTGATTCGTTGTCGTATTCCAATGTCAAGCAATTTACCTACTCACATTACTGTCGTAGTACATATTGATACAATGTGATAATTTCGGTATGGAATCGAAGAATCGTAGTTCATTCATGACTGTATTTTACCATGAATTAATTGCTCCCTCGAACTTGTGGCTGGTTTGTCGGTTTTGTTCGGTGTAACTATGGCCCTGTCCAGGCGATTCCTTGACCCTTGAAAGCAGCCTTAGATCGATTAGTCTGAGCAGAGATGATTGCGGCCTATTAACAAATCATATAAGGCAGAACTCGATAAAGGTTTCATGAGATACGACAACCGCGAATTTGCTGAACTATGCATATGGATATGTTTTTGGAAGAGATACAGAGACGAAATTAGAGCTTAGGTCCTGCCAATCAGGGACGATGAATGAATAGAGCTATTTATTCCTCAAAAACATTCGGTTTCAATCACAATTCAGAATTATTGCGAATTACAAAAAGGTCCTACAAGATGTTTGCTTATTCATCGTCACATTGTATGTTAAACCTTGGCTCGAATGCGAACTGGCGACTGAAGCACCTAACCGGGATGTGTGCTGCTTGAAATAGTGAAAAGAGTACGCTAAGTGAAACTTTGACTGATTGCTATGATTTTATGTTATTAAATACAGATCAGCGTTTATTTCTTTATCTTCACTACCATTAACTTAATGTGTTTCATTCTTATTCGGTTCTTAGCAGACCGATGTATTAGGACACAATACGAGTTTTTAAACTTTGTAGCTCTGTCAGCACGGGTTGCAACAAAGGGTATGCATTTCGCATTTAAAAATTTATTATTAATTTTTTTTGTCATATCTGGCAAGACCTAATGTATGCATGTAAGTTAAAGTGAGCCTTTACTACACTTATCTTCTCTCGTTTTATAGTCCAAATATTAATAGCCTTCGGTATTATATTTCGATCCTTCCTAGAGACTATGAATACGAATTTTAATGTTCATCCATGACCTACGTCATATGTCTTTTGATCCCTTTCAAGTGGTCACCAACATTCCTAGTAGATAAGATAATGACGATCGATGACATGTGTTGCATTGAAGCCTCATCCTTAGGTTAAGTGTTTAGAAATAATTTTGTATGTAGGCAGTTCGAAAATAAAGTTGAACGAGAGCGGACGTGTTCCGTTACTCACAACCCAGCGAACTCAACTGTGTTTTAATTTGTATAGTGTGAATTGAAATTCGACATACATATACAGTGGACTAGCCCTAAGTCGAACTTTTTCTAACTCGAACAAATTATAGTATTCCTTGACAATTTGACTTAGGGGAGTCCACTGTATGTCATTAAAAATTATTAAATATAATAGAGGACCTAAATGACTACCTTTCGTCACTCCGTGCTGCGTTTAACTGATTTATTTTCTGTTTCTAATTTTAACTCCTCGAGTTCTATGTAAAGGGACAGAATATATGCAACTTTTGAGACGGAGAGAGTGGAGAAAGAGAGAGTGGTTCAATACTTGGTACTGTAACCAGATATAAAATATATGCCGGATTATAATGCTAGATGTCAGCTTATCGATCTAAAGCAACTGCATGTAAGAAGGACTTATTATTCAGTTCTTTTCGCTAATGACGTCATTACTGCTCACATTGATTGTCCGGTACTGCTTTCCATGTTCAGTGTTTACACCCCGTCTCGTTATCTGAGGCCTAGAGATTTCTTTTATGTTTCGAGGCATAGTACAAACTATGGGCAAAATGATCCTATAACTAATGCTTGCATAAAATTCAACTTAGTTGCAAATGTTATAGACTTAAATATGAGTAGAGATAAATGTAAAAATGAAATCTTAAATTTTTTGAGTAGCAATTTACTCTAAATTACATTATAATTGTATGTTAAATTCTGCTTATACTAGGCATTATTATTAATAAGAAATGAAATGTTATTAATATTATCAGTAGTCTTAAAAAAGCTCTGTACTTGAAAGACGGAAGAATAAATAAATAAATAAATAAATAAATCATCTTATGCCCGTACACTAAGTAACATGGGTTACAGTCGGGTACAGTCGCACCCGGATAATAGCACATCAACCGTGCAACGAATTTGTACATTAACTGAGTTGTGCCTTTAACCGATCTTACATGCAAACAATTTAAAAATGCGAAAAATACAATACAGGAGTTGGTTTCCCAAATTCCAGCAAGCTCATATATATGTACGCAATAAAGATGCTGGGACACTTCCAGGAAGGGTAGGAAGTCAAATACAGTGTAAACTATCACATGAATTAAGGATTCGTGTAGGATGTGGCAATAAGCGGGCAAGATTATTCGTGAGCTCATTGTTTCGCCTTATTTTTATGTTATATTAAGCGGGTTGAGTAATTAAGCGATGTGTGAATTATCCAGGTTCTACTGTATATCACGAGCGCTTCACAGGAAAGTGAATCGATGTAAAGCTTCGCTTCGTTTTACATGCCACATGCTTCTCGAGATCACTGATGGGACTTGGGAAATTAATAATGGTGGTAATATTGGTGGCGCGACAGTCCGAGGCGGACCTGGGCCTAGCTTCTCAGCAACCACTCGTGTTGTGAGTGCTATTGTTCTTTCGCGAGTGGAAGGGACCTACAGTTTAATGCCGACTCTGAACGGCCAAGTTTGAGAAGCATTTTCTAGACAGGAATACTCTTTGAGAACTGTGAGTGACTCGAAAGAGGTGGAGCCGTGAATTGTGATAGGTGGTAAATTTGGGTATCGAACCTGGCACCCTCTGCGTAGGAGTCGACGCACTTACCCACTACGCCACGGCGACCAGTACATTATGATACAATATGATTACATTGGTATGGAGTTGAAGTTGAGACTATGGCAAGCCTGACTATCAACTAACGATTCTCTGTTTATCAGGGATTTAAATCTATCCCGGTCAAGGCCAAGGCGCGTCTCACACTCTACTGATTCATAACATGACACATGCCTTACATAATTCCGATTACCACGGCTGAAAATAGGTTTTTTTTATTTATTTATACCCACGAATCCGCATTAGATCTTAGATGCATTCGATTAGGATTACATTTCAATATCCGGATGGCTAACTATCCTATTTCCCACAAGATCGCAAGTTCATTCGTGAATTGATGAATGTACAGCATTGCCTGATAAGTAATAGTTTTGTGAAGTGAATTCGGTTAAATAATTTTAATTTTCGTATTCGCGTGTATGAATTTGTGGAAGGTGTGTGACAGAATGCGACTCAGCGCGCAGTTTATGGGCCGCTTAAGCATGCTGCCCTTGCCTATACCCAATGCAGAGAATACTAATGCAAAGAGAGAGAAAAAGAGCGAAGGCTCTATTGAAAGGAGGCTAGGTCATGTAGAGCGGATGGAAACCAATGCTCCGACCCGGAAAGTCTTCGACCCCTGAGGGACGGCGCAGTAGAGGAAGGCACACGCAAGTGGAAAGGGACCTCAACCAACTACGGCTGCGAAACCTTGAGGAAAGAAAGACCGAGATGGCTGGAGACGCTTCTTAGCCCAGGTGCACCTGGGCGCCAACTTAAGTATGTCAGTAAGCTCTATCGAAAGCTGATACGATTTCTGTACCGCACTTTTTTAAGTAAGCTTCATTCGCCTTGATTTCTTCCAACATCCTGAATAATTATTCAACTCCATTCAACAAATTAAGACAAAACAAGAACAGCATTAAACCACACGCATGTCCATCCTCTTGAATCACCACATTAACTTCCGTCGTGTAGTTTAACCCTCATCTCAACTAGAGCTACTTTTTGTCTTATTTTCTTTTTCAAAAACCACATATTGTAAGCTTCCGAAATTTTCTGACCTTATTACAAACCTTATTTTACGCATTCCCTCTTACGTAGAATTCTAAAAAAGGCTTAAAAAACATGAAAGTGAAACGAAGTAAAACGTCTTCGCTTCGTTTTACGTGAGGCCACTGAATATCTTTAGTAGATTCCATTCCAAAACGCTGTAGTCTGTTTGCTGCATTTTTTGATGCAGTATCTACCTTTGACCAACAGGTCAATCCAAATTCACTTTTGTCTCATCCGACTAATGAATATTTTCCATTTTTGTTTTTTGAAACTTAAGTGGTCTGCGAATTTAAGATGGTTTATCCTGTGCTTTTGGTAAGGACCGGCGCTACTCTGGGCTACATCTGCCTCCTCTACTACATCTTCCGAAGAAATTTTGTTCTTCAAGTCTTTTTTCTATTATTGGGCGATTAGACTAGTAAGTTTAACTCAACCATAATCTCTGTAACAGATTTAAAAAGGCTTTTCATTGGCAGACCTTTAATTTGGTTATAATCTTTTAGCAATTTTGATGGCTGTAGGGCATTCAAAATTACTTCAAAAACAGACTCCGGTCTTAGTAAACCGGTCTTATTATTTTCTCGGCACCATTTTGTAGGTCGATCTAGTTTACTGAACAATTTTCACTATCCGTTCATGCATACTTGTGGGTCGCCGTAGCGTAGTGGGTATGTGCGTCTACTCCTACGCAGAGGGTGCCAGGTTCGATACCCGAATTTACCGCCTATCATTATTCACAGCTCCACCTCTTTCGAGTCACTGACAATGCTCAAAGAGTATTTCCTGTCTAGAAAAAGCTTCTCAAACTTGGCCGTTCAGAGTCGGCATTAGACTGTAGGTCCCTTCCACTCGTGAGAGAACAATAGCACGCACAACACAAGTGGTTGCTGAGAAGCTAGGCCCAGGTCAACCTCGGACTGTCGCGCCACCCATATTATTATTATTATTATTCATGCATGCTTGGTATCCTTTTTGCTGAGAACAAGGTACCGTAAACAACAAATTTGCAAGACATTGCTGAGATTGTAGGGATAGTTTTCCATACCATCTTTAATAATTCGAAATAAATTCCATTAAGGCACATTGCCATCATCAGTCGTTTCTATTATTTTTCATTCGCCTACAAATTCCATCCACTACACATTAAGATCTTCAATATTCACTGTCTTTTGTGGAAACAAATCGGATAGGTCCCATAACTTGTGGCATTCTTCAAGCCACAACCTTTTAGGATCTCGGTATTTTGAAATTTCAACTTAAGCGTGTAACAGACCAAATTTGAATACATAATCAGAACAATCCTAGGGATATGCAATGGCTATGGGCAAAATGTGGTAGATTTAGAGTTAAGGTTGGTAGGTTTTCCAACATTGCAAATAGTGGAAGAAATACCACTTAAATGGTAGAAGTCCCATCACTGCTCGAGATGCGTCGACGACGTGCATTCCACTTTAGCTACTCTTCCCTCAGGCGTCCTACACACAATGAAAGAGTGCTTTATCTGAGAGACCTGCATGTTAATTGTCATTTGTCAGCACACAATAGCCCACAGACAACATAAGCCTCTCAAAGATACATAGTTCCACCTCCAGGTGTTCACAATCTAGCATCTTGGCATCCCACCAGAGTCCACCCCCTGCATACAAATGCACCCGTGATACACATTAGGCCCGACTCCATCATTATTCATTCGCCCGCCTACTTGTTAAGCCCTCTCCTCACCCAATCTGCGCTCCCCACAAAAGCGGCAGCCGTTGGAAACCTCATCATCATCATCATCATCATAATGGAAGCGTACCGAAAGTTTGAACAAAATAAATCCAATCTTCAGAGATTCCCCCACCCGCACCTCACCTCCGGCCGTGAATTCCACATAAGCACCACCACGGAACAACTTCAAGAACTTTCATTAGACAAGACTCCGGGGGGTTCGAAGTTGAACAGCAAAACCTATCACTTGGCATCTATTGCTAGGCGATTAATACCCATGTGAGTGTCTAACGCACACACGGCCGCTGGTGTGAGCGGAGTCTAAATGAGGGTGTTACCAACCCATCCACCCACCAGCCCAAGCTCTAGCCCCCACCATCATCGAACACCACCACCGTCATCATCACCAGCAGCACAGCAGTGCCAGCAGCTAGGGAGAATAGAAAAATGTTGTCAGGACCAAGAAAAGGACCGTCTGTTAAGTTTACGTGCATTTTTTTTTCTGTGTAAATCATTTATAAAGAGATTATGTGGCACCCTCCTTCGGGCTGGCACTAGCACTGGCACCAGTTGTTGCCGATTTGATTCCTGACATATCACATCTCGTGGACTCGGCAAACACTTCAGAGTTTCCGTTACAGCGACTGGTGGAGGTTTGTTATTTATCCTTCCTCGCCATCGTCGTCGTCGTCTTCGTCTTCGTTCGCACTTCTGCAACGGGGTAGACTTTCATCTGGGCCATCAGGACCAGATGATGCAAAGGAGCAGTTCAAGACAAAGTTCAGCCCGTGAGAGTTGGGGGCGAGAACAAACAAGTATGTGACTCCAAAGGAAAATAAATTTTCGTTGCGATTGGCACTTCTCCCACGTTTTCTATTATTTATTGCTTTCTTGCCAAATGAACGTGTTTGTGATTTCTTGTGAAATTCACTGAATGTTATGTCGTTCATTCTTGAGGTTCCTCAGTCTCCATACTCTCCTGTCACACACACTTAGTTGCTGCCGGCGGGGGGAGGGGGTGGTTGTGACGGTTGGAATCTTTCGGAGTAAGACATGATTGACAATCGGGATACGACATGGTCGGGAACTAACCGTGTTTCACCTGTTGTTCATCAATTTGGAGGTGGAAGTGAACTCTGCCTGTGCAAAGAGAAAATTCAGAGCAAAGATTTCGGTAAAGGAGTCGATAAGGTTCGAGTGGCGTTTCTTCCTGAGACCACGATTAAACGACAAACAGCGGAGTGCGGCTAATAAAATTGATAGTAACAATATGGTGGCACTACAGCCCGTAAGGACCAGGGCCTAGCTTCAACAGAAATCACTCGCGTTGGGAGTGCTCTATTAGCTGCGTTTTTTTGCAAGCGTATATACGCTTAAATTTCGATTTGCATGTACAATCCACTAACAACGAGTCCTATATTCGCTTAACTTACTCATCATATCTATCGCCGCTTAAGGAATAAGCGCGGATAAAAACAATGCGTCCAATCATTATTTTCTGTGTGTTCATTCCTGAATTCATTCATTCATTGATTAGGTTGCTGTATGTGGGTTATGCCTGCAGGTTTGGTTGATGTATTAGATCATTTTTAATTTTGTTGGCATCCATAAGTATGCAATTTTTGGTATACTCAGAGTGTCTCTGCTTTGGCTTCGTAAGCGATTCTTTTCATTTCACGAAATTTCTTTTTATTTTATAATTATTAAGTGTTTTTGCTTTTAAATTGATGGTCACGCTACACAGTCACAAAACGAATATTGTGACCATCAAAGATCAACCATCACCTTCCACGATTACACCCCTGGCTGCTTAGCAAATGTCATAAATGTCGTCGGTGCTGCCAAGATTTTATGATGAATCATTAAGCGCCGATGATCGTTTTTTTGTGCACTTCAAAATTAAGCGTACATACGCTTGCAAAAAAACACAGCTATTGTTCTCTCACGAGTGGAAGGGACCTAAAAGTTTTATGCCGACTCCGAATGGCCAAGCCTGAGAAGAACTCTTTGAGCATTGTCAGTGACTCGAATGAGGTGAACCGTGAAAAATGATTTTGGTCGTACCGGGAATCGAACCAAGGCAACGAGGTTCAATTGCATATGATTCGACGCATTGACCCACAATGACCCGGCCACCACATGCAAACAGGGAATAAATAGATCTTGTGTGTCGAACAATGTTGCTAAGGGTTCCGCAATCATTAAAGCAATGACAGACAAGTGACAAATCCGATGAAGGAGGAATCTTAGAGTCGTCTAATTTGAAACGTATGAAGCGGTATTAAATTGCACAGATCATACATCACATACATTTCATACAACATACAAAACTGTCATTCATCATACGCATCATACAATTTTCTGTTTCACAGATTCCCCTCGAAGTATTGTATGATATGTTGTTTGTTGTATGATGCGTATTATTTTGACGTTTAATTTTGAATGACAAATTTCATTGAAAACTAAATAGTGTCGTGAATTAAACCCAGACACCATATACATAAGTGGATTACAAACAAACAAAAAACTGAATAATAGAGTTCCTCAATAATGAAGCTATAATAAGACAATTTTTCCAAATAGTACATGATTTTTAATAAAAATGTCTAGCATTTCCTTGTTCCTACATGCCTCATTTGAAAAACAAAGATGAACAATTATTCATTATTCAAAAATAAATATGCAAAAATGCTTATTTTTGTGTGATGTGTATTTTCTCATTTCAACTTCAACTCATTTTGGTAGTGACTACAGCAGTTTTAAGTGCTGTATGAAATGTATGTTCAAATTTCAAAAAAACTGCTGTATGATGTGTATGATATTTTTCTGTGAAACAGAACCCATATTTCCAGTGTAAGCTTTAGGTGATACATGCTGTATTACAGCGGCTCATGCAACAAATCTGAGAAACACAAATCAGATGTCAGAATCATACAATGTATGAGATGTATGTTCTGTGACATAGACGCTGAGAGTCGACTAATTTGAAACGTATGCAACGGTATTAAATTACATCCAGAATTGTTTACGTTTTTTACGTATCTTTTTACGCTTTCTTACATTATTTTTGTACACGCTGATTTTTTAACTATGGTTATGTAAAAAACGTAAATAAAAGTAAATAAATCCAGGAAAATAATCCAAATTGGGGAGCTTCAAAACAGAAGATGAGGGTTGGATCTGATTAAACCGATAGGAATAACCATGTTATATTTTACACATTACACATATTATATTGTATTCGTTTTAAATAAAAAACCAGACAAATTGTAATTTTTTTCAAGAGTCAGTCGAACTGCGCGTGAGATGCTGGTATGTTCGGAAGCTTCAAAACCAAAGAAGACAGTTGGTAAACATCCGACTGACATCAAATACTGATCTTGGAGTGAACAACTCTAAAAACCAACAATCAGGGATTCGAATGTTACTCTACTTAATCAGAGTAAATATCTGCATTGAAATGGAACTGTTGAAAGACGAATCCATATTACTGGTTTCATATTACATGTTTACTTTGTTTTTACGTAAAAAATAGTTCTTACACAAATTTGAACATCACTAGTTGCATTCAAACAAGGGATGAAAAACTATCAGTGAGTTCCTCATTCAATTCAATGCTGGACGCCACTGTTGGCATGTTTCAACGTATTTTCTTCGAGCAGACTTTATTATTCTCGTTAATGGACAAAATAAAAAGTAACCAATGACATCTAGTTTAAATATTCAGTACGGCTTGCCATTTAATCACGGATCGTCTCGCGATTGCCTAACGAGCGAAACTTTTTGAAAAATATCGAAATTCCGGCTCAGTTGTAAATACACAACGCGAATTTCGAAGTGAAGTCGATAGTCATAAGCGTGCAGGCATTTCGTAGCACAGAGGAATATTTTGAGCGCGTACTCTCTTGGATCTTCACTGGAGTCACTTACCAGGAAGATGGGTGCGAAATGAAGAAAAATTTGTAGCAGCGCCGTGGGCCAAAATCAGAAAAGATCTACTGCGCTGGGAATCGCCAAAGAGTCAGATATTTTGTGGCTGGCTTTTTTCTTTTGTTTACATCGGAATAAGATTTTACTGAGGTAAGAATTAAAGCCGGACAACTCTAGGCTAAGCCTCTCCAGCCGGCACGATCTTTAGCCAGCTGTCTCCAACTGCGCACATCAAGTTGAATGAGGTCCTTCTCCACCTGGGTCTCGGTTCCGTGGGCGTCCTCTATTGCGTTGTCTCACTGGTTCGGAGTCGAAGACTCTTCGGGCTGGAGCAGTGATGTACATGCGCTCTACGTGGCCCAGCCATCTTAGGCGTTGAATCCGTAAACGCCTGACTAGGGTCATGCCGCTGTACAGCCAGTACAGTTCGTTGAATCTTCTTCTCCAATAACCATCAACGCAAACAGGACCAAAGATCGCACGCAGAGCTTTTCTTTCGAAGACCAAGGACTTCCTCATCCGCTTTGCGTCCGCGCCGTACAGCAGGACTGGGACGATCAAGGTCTTGTATAAAGTCGGCTTGGTCCTTCGAGAGATGGCTCTACTACTCAATTTCCTCTTGAGCCCATAGAAACAGCGGTTGGTAAGAGTTACTCTACGTTTGATCTCGGTACTGGTGTTGTTTGTATTGTTTACTGCGGAGCAGATGTAGACAAAGTCCTTCACGACCTCGAAGTTATAGCTGCCCATTGTGACACTTTGTCCAAGACGTCGATGTTGTGTGTCCTTTCTTGTTGAGAGCATATACTTCGTTTTACCCTCATTTATAGCTAGACCCATTTTAGCCGCTTCCGCCTCAATGCCAGCAAACGCCTCATTGACGGCTCGCTGTGTTCTGCCAATCACGTCAATGGCATCCGCGAATGCTAGCAGTTGTACGGACTTGTGGAAGATCGTGCCTCTAGTTGGCGTGTGAGCCTAAGCACGACCTTTTCCAGGATATTGTTAAAGAATTCACATGAGAGTGCGTTGCCTTGTCTAAAACCTTTTTTGACATTGAAGGTCTCGGTGAGTTCGTTGCCGACCTTGATGGAGCAGCGAGAGTTCTCCATCGTCATCCTGCACAACGTTACGAGTTTGGCAGGAATTTCAAAACTAGACATGGTGTTGTATAGCTCGTCCCTATGCACGCTGTCATATGCGGCCTTGAAATCGACGAATAGGTGGTGGGTGTCGATCTGCATTTCTTGGGTTTTTTCCAGGCAGGGAGGCGGCATCATCGGGCCTTCTTTATTTCGAAATAAGGGAGGCGACACCGTTGCTGTGAATGGTCTAAGGTATATCGCGATGTAAACCGGTGGTCTGTGGGCTAGAGCTTCCCACAGCATCGACATATCTAATCCGAGGTTCCAATTAGACGGCGCTGCATGCCATACAAGCGAGTGCAATACTCGAAGTTGTGAAGGCTCACGGCAGGCCTTTAGCAATTGGCTACTGCTATCATGCAACTAGTACCCAGGCTGTGCTAACAAGCCAATAATATTGGGCGTGTTCGAGGCTTACATTCAGAACGTTATTGACGGAATAAATAATGGGACAGAAAGGATAAAAAGGAATGACGTCGGGATTAGCAAAGGCGACCATTTAAATGAATTAAAATAAAGCCAGAATCAATTGTATTATTATTTTTTATTAATCATAATTTATGTGATTAATATTTATTGGGTGGGTCGCCATGGCGTAGTGGGCTAGTGCGTCGACTCTTACGCAGAGGGTGGCAGGTTCGATACACGAATTTACCATCTTTCATATTTCACGGCTCCACCTCTTTCGAGTCACTGACAATGCTCAAAGAGTATTCAATGTCTAGAAAAAGCTTCTCAACTTCGCCGTTCGGAGTCGGCATTAAACTGTAGGTCCCTTCCACTCTTGAGAGAACAATAGCACGCACGACGCGAGTGGTTGCTGAGAAGCTAGGCCTTGGCACTCAATGGGCTGTAGCGCCACCCATATTATTATATTATTAAGAAACAAACAGAGAAATCTACAGTGTAGGCCAAGACAAGTTTCTTCTTTTTTTTAATGCAATAAAATTGATTTCTTGTATTATGGCTTTATATGTAAGACAAACATTCACATTGAATATGAAATACAACGTAGTTCAAGTAGTTGTCTCGACTGGCTTCGCTGTAGGTCATTGTGTCACCCCAAGTTTTCCAAGACCTCAGTTTTTCTTTCGGGCTGTAGCTCACGGATTGCTTCCTTCTTAAGCGCTTGAATCGTTTCCAGATTGTTGGGATAACATCGCTGCTTCACTGTTACCTAAAAAAATGCAAAGGGGTCAAATCAGAGCTCCGATGCGGCCAATTGACATCGCCATGGTGGCTGATGACACGATTTGGGAATTTGGTCCACAAAAGATCGATTGTGGCAAGGGCTGCCTGGCATGGTGCTCCATCCTGCATGAACAAGAGGTCGTCCAAATCCATGGCTTCGACTTCAGTAAAAAAATCGGTTACCATGGCTCTGTAACGTTTATCGAAAAGTAGTTCCCAGCCTCATGTTCGAAGAAAATAGGCGCAATTATGCTCTCGGCAGCGTTCTCATCTGTGAGCACCTTATGACGACGAGGACCATGAGTGTTGTCCACTAGCAAACCAGTCTCACGCCCTTTTTTGAAAAACTTGCGTTCAGAACCCGCGGTGGGTGCTTCATTTCGGCCAACATTTCTTTTCAAAAAACGCACTGCTTGGGTTGCCCAGCATTCACTTTGCAAATAAGTTTCGAAGCGTTTTGAAGCGTAAAGCGACCCATTTCGTTTCGCGGAGGTACGACTTTCTGTCAAGATTTCTAGCGGGAAACAGCTGTGAGTGTCAAAATAACGCAGGACTTAAGAAAAAACATAAGATGGCCCACACTGTAGTCTATTATGACTCCAAGCAATGCCACCCAACATTGCTCACACGAGCTTTCCCTACAGGGTCTTTCAACAATTACTAAGAACTCCCACTAATCTTTGCTCAGGTTTAATTTGGCAGATGTCACAGTGCCCAGAGCAAGTAAGTTACAACACCCCTTTGCTTATCGTTTCAGTGAACAAAATTATTTTTAAAAAATCCATGGCAAGATGGTCGATTTTACTTCGCAAATCCTACCTGTTGCCCACCGCAGCGCAGCCACTTCAAACAACATCAGATCCACGCCTCCACTTCCGGCATCGCCAACAAATCTCCTTCCTAGGCAAACAGGATATCCCGTCGCATTCTCATTATTAGATTTACTGTGCACACAATTAATTTATTGCATCCAAACAGAGACACAAACGAAAAAACAACCAACAAAACTGTAAACTGGATAAAATGGTTCCCCAATTAAAAGTGACCACAACTTGTATGGGTTGGTGGCTGGCTGTGCTCGGGCTGTGTGTGTGTGTTTTTTTCCAATGAAAATGCGTTAAATCACGAAGCAATTGCATTAATTCATTGCCGGCTCCTACGTCGCACCGGATATCGATGGCCGTGGTTTTAAGTGCCACCCGGTGGTGGCTGAATTCTACTGTGACCAAAAATTGCCTGTGCGCGATTGCCAGGTGTGTCCTGTGGACACTCTGGCGCATCCGTGTGCATGTTTACCTTTTATAATCCACCGTCGCCAATGGTGGTCACTTATTAGGCTTTGGCGCCCAACAAAGGACCACCGCGCTGGATAACAACGGGAGAGTAAACCTCAAAACGCTTTTAAAATATAACCATCGTCCTCGTCGCTGAGGATATGCGTTCTGGCTTTCTCTTTCCAGGACTATCTGTCAGCTGGACCAAGAGAGAGAGAGAGAGAGCAAAAATAAATTTAATTACTTAGGCCATGGATGTTTTTTGTGATTTTTTTTCGTTTTTTGTGTCTTTTTGGAGAAATGCCGGATAAAAGCTGAAATCCTGCTAGTGGCGTATCTTATTCAAGGTGATTTTTTATACCCAGGCGGATGGTTAAACTCCCTCTAGGCTGGCTTCGGTGACCACTGGCACTCGGCTGTTGAAGCTGGCTGCAGGGCAGAGATGGATGGATGCGAGTGTTGTTGTTTTTATCCGCACCACGTTGTTGTGGTCGTTTTTTTTCGGTGTGCTGGGCCGTCTGTTGGCTGTGGTCCATTTAATTTTTTATTATTTATTCTCCTGGCATTGTGTGTTTACCTGTTTATTTATCTGCATTAATATGATACCATTGGTGAAGCTCTTCAGGGAAATGAAGAGTGGCCGTTGCATCCATGAGCGTCAGTTGGCCAAAGAGTTGAAGGGTGCTTGTGTGCGGAGCGCCCCATTCTTTTGATGTAAGTGGAACTTGAAATGGCCTATCAAACAATGCGAGCAAGGGGCTTAAGCTTGAGTACGGTAATTCCGGCTTGACCCAAAACGTACTTTGTACGTACTCAAAACATGAACGTACAAACGATCATTTTTCCTCGATCGCTTGAGACTTGTGCCTACGTACGCCCATTTGGATTGGGCATTAAAACTTACTTATCAGGCCCGCAACCCAAGGAGGGCTAGAGGCTGGGCACACTGCTTCGAGCCATCATAACGACAGCTCAGTCTTTCGTTTGCAATGAATTGGTTCTTTTCAAAGAAAGTTTGCTGATACCTCTCATTATCGAACCAAGAGGCTCGGATTCTAGGACTCTCTTAGGTTAGGTAGGATGGCTGTTATTGCACTACCAGCACACTTAAAACATGTTGGTCCATTGTGATACCCATAGTCAGACTACCACCACTGATTGACAACTCCAGTGCTAGTGCCATTAATTTGATCCCATTGGCTAATGGTGACTGGACAAGATTTGAAATCCAGATTCTGGGATTCGCACCGGGGACTCCGCTAGCCAGGGGCAGGCACTCTACCAACTGCGCCATCCAGTCGTGTCTAGGACTCTTTTACCTCAAACATTGTGCCTGGGGGGGGGGGGCTTGTCTGCTCTATGAAGTAGATATGAGCACCATATCGAGAGCACAAGTTGCGCATTTCGCGAAAAGAGCTCTGTTGCGTTGGTAGCGGGGATCCAGCGACATTAGTCTAGTCAGGTTGATATTGAGTGGCGCTAAACAATTTTAAAATACATTCTCGCCTGTTAGTAAACGTAGGGGTTTTGTATTAATTTATGATTTTGTAGTATATCGCTGAGCGACTTTTTATGTGATTGATTTTTTTAAAAGTGGAATTACCTTTCCCTTCAATCACACTCAATTGCTCGGTAAACCTGTCGCTCCATGAACTCCGTGAACTAAGCCTTAGGTGACTAGAACTTAGCTTCAGCTCGCGTGTAGAATTTTGAACAACAATGCCTTCAGACCCACACAACTGACTGCAGCCAGATTGAAGGGGTGAAGGACATCAACCAACTTAGTGTGTGAAATTGGAAACAGATTGTATCACATCAAGAGACTACTTGGTTGAAGATCAGGTTTCATCGGAGCCGCACCGTAGCGCCCAGAAAACATGTACCTATGGCATGTAAAGGCGTGAGAAATTAGAACGGAAGACCAAAATCCGGGGAAAATGCCCCGGCCACAACAGTGTTTGGGAATCATTGACACCTGGATCTAGAACTCAATCGCCAAGAGTCACGGTTTTTCCAAAAGTCCAAGTACAATTGCATGCATACTCAGGCTCCGATCTAGCATTAAAACGGTTGCTGGTATGGAAACGGAAGCGGCCAAAATGGGTTTAGAGAGTAAAACTCATGTCAATCGCTGGTTCCTTGGGCTCGAGAGGCAGTTGAGTTTCGAGAGGCTTTCCTCGAAAGACCAAGCTGACTTTATATAACACATTGATCATCTCTGTCCTTCGCTTTTAGCTCTGTTCTACGCTTTTAGCTCTGTCCTACTCTATAGGCTCTGTCCTCCTCTACAGGGATGAACTATCTATAGAGCAGATGAACAAGTCTTTTTGAGAAAACAAGTTATGTCAATCTTTGGTCCTGTTTGACGGTTTTTAGAGAAGAAGACACAACCATGAACTATAATAATAATAAAAATACGGGTGGCGCTACAGCCCGAAGAGCGCCAAGGCCTAGTTTCTCAGCAAACCACTGGAATGAACTATACGGGCTGTAAACAGACATTAGCCTAGACAGGCGTCTACGGATTCAAGGCCTAAGACGGCAAGACCATGTAGAGCGCATGGACAACACCTCTCCAGATCGAAGAACCTTCGATTCTGATCCTGTGGCACAAAGTAACAGAGAATGTCCACGTACAAGGTGGCGCACACAAGCTGTCATGCGACACTGGATACACCTGGCTAGAGATCGGCCCGTCAGGAGAGGCATGCTGGATGAGGCACAGGTCCACCTCGGACTGTAGCGCCAGTAGATTAAGGAGAAGAAAGATCCTGTTTAAAGGTGGAACATATTCATTCTTATTAAAACGATCTTGCTTAAAAAGCATCCTCCACCAAGCCTTTTTTCTTGAATTACCTCTACTGCCTGAGATCAACTTTGTCCTAGGTTTCACAGAAACATCTTGTGTTTGAGTGTTATTGTTGCATCACGAGTGGGAACCTTCAGTTTAATGTAAATACCGAGAGACAAGGTTTGCAACGCCTTTCTTGACGGCTACGCTCTTTGAGCATTGTCAGTGGCTCAAGGGAGGCGTTGCTTTTGATCCACGGAAGTGCGATGCAAAGGCGGCCACTAAGAATCACTGCAGGCTGATCACGGACTGCGTTTGGTTGAGGCTTCGAAAGTTAATTTGACCTATGACAAGATTGGTAGAGTGTCTTCATTTTAACTATTCACCAATCCTTGGCATAATGAACCGATCAATGAGTCACAGAGCCCCAAAGTGCCTCAGGCGGTTGATCCAGCTTATAAATCATCAAACAGTCCCCCAAACGTCTTCACAAAACGCAAACATTTATCTGAATGAATCCATGAAACAATGAATTCATGAATTTCTGTGCCAGCAAATTCTGCCGTAGTTTGTTAAGCAATACTTTCTTCTTCCTTCTCGAGCTCAATGATCAATGCCCTCCCCTTACCGAGCACCCCAAACTGAACTGATTTAAGGGCATGGTAAATGCTACAGGCCGGTCTACTTTCCGCTGAAAATTCGTCGAAGTATCCGGCTCAAGCATCAACTCATCCGTTTCAGAGAAACAGGCGCCCAGACAGTAACCATTCCACTCCTGACCGAAGTCGAACTCCCACACACACGCCACAGCAAGGCACAAGGTGAATTGACATATGAGCCTTAATTACAGGTACAACCGATGGCTGCAGACGAGACGGCCAGTCCCCTTTGTAGTTTGTTCCCAGAGACCGACCATAAATTGTATAAATTTAAATTTGCAATCGAATTGGTCATCAGATGACCTCCCCTGATCCAGGATCCACAATGCATTTTCGAGGCGTTGGTACAGAAAACAGGAAAAAGAGCGCAGAAACACAGAAAATACCCCCAGCACTGCTCACACCGAGAGGGTGGCAACGGCGGCGGCGATGCGAGGGTGCTGCTGCTGCTGCTGGTGCTGCCTCATAATTGAATGAATGATGGAAGCCTGGATGGCTAGCAAAAAGCACCACCAGGCCAGGTATGCAAAGTTAATCCTTTTGTTCGATTGGTGGACGTGTAAACAACGAAAGATGGTCAGCCAGCGGACCGCTTTTAGCTTTTAGTCGGACAACATACGATGGCATGCCGACGGTTGGTTTGCTGGTACAGTGTGTTGAGTGTGTTTCATCATTGTGGCTTTTAACTTTTCACCGCACCGCCGCGCTGCCGGGTCGTGGAGGCTGCCATTATTGTCTATTGAAACGCCATTTATTTCCCAGCGAAGGATGTCAAGAGTAATGGATTAAAAAAGGGCTATACATAAGGGAACATGCTTTATCTCTCGCTCTGCCTAAACGGGTGGGAGTGGGTAACTTGAAATCGATTTTTGCCTCATTCTTCTCCGCTTTTTGAACCGCCACCGCTGAGCTGATGAAGCCTTTTTGTGTCTTAATTGCAAGGATTCACATTCTTCTGATGGGATTTGACGGGGTGGGCGGGGATGGAGTACTGTCTGCGACTTGGATGAGGAATGCAAGGGAGGCAGCCGTATCGATTGGAGAAGCTCCGAACGACGATGCTTGGCTCCCTTTTCGCGAACCGATACAAACTTGAATCTAATTACCATCAATCCACGAGGAATTCCCGAAGTATGTACGGTACGTATCCTGGTTCCTTTAGGAGTTTTTCCACATAACAAATTAGAATGAGCGATTCTCACACCGCACCGTCACCTCGTCGGAAAGGATGACTCCCATTAGCTGGATGACTCGTCGGTAACACGGGCAGCGAGTGACTGCCGCTCCGCAGAAGACGCTGGAAGACTTCCTTTTCAAAATGAAAAACCACACATTCCCGCCAGACCGAACGCCCGATTTCATTTATCATCTAGGCGGCGGTGCGAACGAGAGCGGGGATGAGGCGCCTCGGGCGCAACCAGATCACGTCTGCAGCCAAAAATCTATAAGCATTATTTTTCAATCTATAAACCAGTCCACCAGCAGATTACATCGAACTCCTCCCCTCCCGCCCCTTCCCATCAAGCTCATCGGAGGCGCTTCAAATCTTTTTCAAAGCAATTTTTGGAAAATATTGAAATTTTCGCACGTTCGCACTTTAGTGGCAACCTCCTTCGCACCTGGGACACTGATGTTGTTATAACACATTCCAGTTCCAGCAGACTGTGCGACAGAGAGAGAGTGAAAGAGAGAGAGAGAGGGGGAACGAGAGCTACATCAACGCAGCACGTAGAAGGGACACAACTTGTCCGAACGCCGAGGAGATTGTTCCTCGGTTTGCCAAAATATTGAAGGAAAAATGAAACGGGCACGAGATGTATTGGTTTTTGTGATTCGGTCCTCTGGATCCACTCGATCGAGGGAGGGGGCACGGGCACGTTGCAACCTCTGTGTAAAGGCACGACATACTCGTGTACGGTACACGAGGAGCGCAGATGGTTGCAAAGAAAATTACAAACGAATATCATCTCTCACCCGCTCGGGTGGGGGGTTTTTTTTCGGCATGCCAAGGGGAGAAAGGAAATCACGTTGTGAGAGAGTCCTTTAGTTCGCCGGTAACACCATCCTTCAAGATTTGTGGAACCAATAAATTGTATTTTCTGCCGATGCACAAGGGGGCGGAGGAGGGGAACGGACACCCTTGTGAGACAGAGTTTTGCTTTGTTCAAAAACAAATCATTAGACATCATGTTGGACATGAATCAGGACCAGGAGCATGACTGAGTCCTGCAACTGTGCCATGGCGATGGGAAAGGGTGTTTTATTCAATTTGCAGATTTGTTTGGGACTTTTTTCGGGATGGGGGCTGTTTAAGGTCTTCATTGTATTTTGAACAAATCACGAGACAACGAGGGTGACAGCATTTTTGTCGACCTAAGTCCGTCCAGGAGATCACAAATTGTGTCCAAAGTGAAATGTAGACTTGTGAATATTTAGGAGTGGTCTGTTGCGTAAAGGAAGTGTAGGGGGTAGTGTTAGGGGGTAGCATCTTACAGAGTTACTAAGAATTTTTGAGTCTAAGTCGACTTTCATCAGGTCTGCGAGTGTTCTTAGAGTTCAGTCGTGTAGTAGTCGATGAAGTAAACCTAGAGACCAGACGTCAGAAGTGTGCGCCCCAGATTTGTTTTTCTGATTCTAATTTACCTAGCAATTACAGTGGGTATCATTAATATTCGGTTTTTTACTCGAATGTGTGAAAAATTGCAGTTACAGGTTGAAACCAAATGGTTTTTAACCCAATCTTTTCCTCCTCGGTAATTTCCTTAATTTTCTTCGAGATTAGCAATCTGTTGAGCAAAAAACTCTTACCATTACCACAAGATATTGAATTTACACGGAAAACTATGAAAAAAATACCTTCATTAATACTCGGTTTTTAACTATTTTATTTTTATTTATAAAAATTAAAATAATCACAAAAAAAGAAAATGATTAATATTTTGTAGCGTATCCTTTATTCCCCAAAACTTGGGATAATCGCTTTGGCAGGTTTGCTATAATTTTTTTTATATAATCCGGACATATTTTAGTCCGTTTTTCCTGCAACCTAACCTTCAGAGCGTTTACGGAAGAAACAGGGTTCTCTTGCACTCGCCAATCCAATTCGGTCAACAAATTTTCGATGGGGTTGAAGTCAGGTGATTGAGCAGGTGTTGCTATAACTCTGGGACAGTTGTATAGCAGCCATTCGCGGACAATATGGGCTTTATGTTTAGGATCATTGTCCTGATAAAATTTAAAAGACCGGGAAATTCCCATTTTTTCAGAGGATTCTTTCAAATTTTCTCTCAGAATCCTCAAATAATGCTCCTTATTCATGATCCACGCTTTTAGCCGATATACACCCCCACACCATAACATGGCCTCCCCAATGCTTCAACGTTGCCTTATCTCTTTTTAGCTCTTCATTCTGCGTTCAATCTTTGGTCCTGCTTGCGTTGATGGTTATTGGAGAAGAAGATTCAACCACGAACTTTACGGGCTGTACAGCGGCATGGCCTAGTCAGGCGTCTACGGATTCAACGCCTAAGAGAGCTGGGCCATGTAGAGCGCATGGACAACACTGCTCCAGCCCGAAGAGTCTTCGACTCCGAACCAGCGGTACAAAGCAATAGAGGACGCCCACGGAACCGATGGCGCACCCAGGTGGAGAAGGACCTCAATCAACTTGGTGTGCGCAGTTGGAGACAGCTGGAGACAGCCTTACTGGTTGAGGCCCAGCTCCACCCCGGATTGTAGCGCCACCAGAAGAAGAAGCTCTTCATTCTCCTTGCGCCACACCGTAACCCTTCCATCAGACCCGAAAAGATTGAACTTGCTCTCATCTGCGAAAATTACATCTTCCCACCATACTGGATCTTTTTTCTTGTAATCTTTAGCAAATGTTTGGCGAATATTACGGTTGCGCAAGTTGATAAAGGGCTTTTTCTGGCTACTCGACCGTTGAACCCTTCTGATTTGATAGTTCTGCAAACCGTAAACTCAGAAACACGCTTCCCGCATTCAACCACAATGCACTACGGCTGTTATCTTTAATTATTATGCGTTCTTCGCGCTGTATTAATTTCTTGGGCTGCCCTTTTTGCTACTTGAATTCGATACGGCCTTCGTTCCTGAAGCGTCTTATGATGTCACCGACTGTATTAGGCTTGGTTTACTAATTTTCCGCAATTTCATTGTGAGTTTCATCTTTTAAATGGTAGCTTAACACCAACTCGCGTTTTTTCCAGCGAAGTGGTCTTTCCTTTGCGGCCCAACCTATTTCGTTTTGAACTTGTGGACGATTTTAAGCAGGCTATTACCAAATAATGTTGTGGGAATGATAATTTCAAACAGACATACAAATCTGAGCATAGGGTTCGTAGATTTAAACAGTAAAGAGAAATGCAAGTTAAAATACCGAATATTAATGAAGGCAGTTTTTTCATAGTTATTCGTGTGTTTTTTACTCAAAAAATTTCTAATCTCGAAGAAAATTAAGGAAATTACCGAGGAGGAAAAGATTGGGTTAAAAAGCCATTTGGTTTCAACCTGTAACTGCAATTTTTCACACATTCGAGTAAAAAACCGAATATTAATGACACCCACTGTATGTCTTGTTGTAGGAGCCACTTGACAAATGCTCGGCCGACTTTGACTGTCCTTGGTGGCCATATTGTTATCGGGCTTTTATTTTTTCCGACACTGAAGGCAAATCATTACAGAGCGCTGAGCACTATGTGCCAGGAGCGTTGCGAGCGTTGCTTTTCAGTCGACTATTCCAAGTTTGTGAAATTCTTCTCGACCAGTTGATTGATCATTCAACACACATATGAGTAAACAAAACGCAAGATCTGAAGGTAACATACCTCCTGGACACGAGAGAATGTGGGCACTACGCACAGTGGTCCATTATAAGAGAGCGGCGGTAATAATTCTGTAAAATCTAAGCCACTGTACCGATTTTAAAAAAATGGAAATTTGAAACATAGTACGAATGGGAGAACATGTTAACAATTGTATAGGGAGCTGAAAAATTAGTTATAAAATAAATAAAACAATATTTTTGAATAAAAAATTAAGAATAATTTTTAAATATTCTTTGATAAATGTATTTATTTTTCAATAAAATTATTTTATATATATGTATACTTTCGATCTCTCAGCATGCTTATAATAAGGGCAAATCTGTGGAAACAGACTTGCACTCTCTTGTTGGCACTATAGAAAGATCCCTGGATTACAAGGAATTTACTCTCACTGCCTCTGTCGATATCGAGGGAGCCTTTAATAATATAGAACCTCCCGCAATAACCTCAGCACTCAACAGGCTTGGGATCGTAAAGGAAACAGCCCTGCACTCTCTTGTTGGCACTATAGAAAGATCCCTGGATTACAAGGAATTTACTCTCACTGCCTCTGCCGATATCGAGGGAGCCTTTAATAATATAGAACCTCACGCAATAACCTCAGCACTCAACAGGCTTGGGATCGTAAAGCCTATAGTGACTTTTATCCACCGGCTTCTCAATAACAGAGTGATACGCTCGAAGCTTGCTATTACCACAATCCGTAAATCTGTGAGCAGAGGCACACCGCAGGGTAGTGTACTCTCCCCTCTAGTGTGGAACATAGTGGTTAACGAACTACTTGTGAAACTAGAAGGGTCTGGGTGCACGGCCTATGCAGATGACATTTCCATAGCTGTATCTGCTAAATATTTATCCACGATCAGAGATATTTTGCAATCTGCCCTATCCAATCTAGTGAAATGGACTAGCGAATGCGACCTAGGTTTCAATCCGCAAAAAACGGATCTAGTCCTCTTTGCTAGGAACTATAAAATTCCTAACTTTGACCCTCCCACACTAAGCGGGACCCCCTTGGTGCTAAGCGACAGTGCTAGATTCCTAGACCTTATACTAGACACGAAGTTGAGCTGAAGGCTAAATATCCAGGAACGTGTCAAGGAAGCCTCAACGGCTCTCTACTGCTGTAAAAGGGCCATTGGGTGAAAATGGGGACTGCAACCCCGAATGGTTCACTGGCTATTTATATCGGTAGTCAGACCCATACTGATGGACTACACTTGACAAGAGAATCAACATCACCCCACTCGCTAGAGTGCAGAGGATGGCTTGAGGGGGCGCTAAGGACTACCCCCGACGAAGCATTAAACATACTCCTATGCCTGCCACCGATAGATATAATTGGCAGACAGACAGCAGCTAGCACGGCGATTATATTAAGATCGCTGAGCAGCTGGAAAGAACTGCAGTCTGGACATACAACGATCCTACGCAGGTATGCCTCTATACCCATAGACACAGACCTCACTCTACCTAAACTCCTCTTCGAGAAGAATTTCTCAATCAGCATACCGCCCAGATCTTACTGGGAGTCTGAACAGCAGACGCTGGAAGGTCCTCTGCGAATCTTCACAGATGGATTGAAGATGTATGCAGGTGTGGGTGCTAGTGTCTATTCCAATCTAAATTTCCAGCTATCTTTTCGACTATCTAATCACTGTAGCGTCTTTCAGGCTGAAACTATAGCGATTAAGGAAGTTTGTGTTACAGGCGGCAAACAAATCCCTGAATGCGGTCACGTTAAACCTGAAGGCCCTCTCAACTGCGGCCTATTTCTTAATATGACCGAGTATTTTAGCATCCATCTCATATGAATGCAGGGACACTGAAACATTCAAGAAATTGCAAAACTAACGAACTCTTTCCGGAGAACTAGAGAACTGCCAACCACGTTTTTTTAATTGCAAAACATCTCTTGATGCTTGAAACCACTGACCACACCAATCGTAGACGGCCTGATGGAACCATGTGCCTCTCTACGGAACAATGATGACCTACTCTCTGTCCAGTCAGGCTGCCACAGCGTAGGCCATCTCTCAGGTCCCTCCAACGACATCCGCCAGAGTGACAAGGATGAAGTAAGTGAGTAAACCATAGTGCACCTTTTTCCGTGTTCAGCGCTTCACCGAGAGCTTTCTTTGGAAGAACTACAACCTACCTGCAACATTTGTGTCGGCCATCTACATTGTTTTGGTAAATGCACCAGCTGGTAGGATCGGCTAGACCCACGTGGTAACACAACGGGCCTTGCTGCATTTTAGCAGTCTGACTAACCTTACTTTTAACCTGAAGGTGGAGCATTTCCAGCGTTCCCCGCATTTGAGTACCATGTGCCCCCTTCTCCCGAAGCCGAAGCACCGACCAAAAATTTGTACTGAATAGGGATAAGCTCTAGATCCAATATGGGAGATCGGGAATACATTGCGCATGTTAATCCTGCTGATTCGTAGCAGAGCAAGATCAATCTCCCGGCAGGCCTCCTGGGAGACATCAGTAGGTATCTGGAGACGATGAGGTAACATTGCCGTATCCGGAGTGTCAGGAGACCATCAACAGACCGGCCGTATCAGGAGACCGGCCGTATCAGGAGACCTTGCAAGAAACAGCGGGGGAAGCCTTCAGTTTGAGTTCAGAGTCAATGAGTTTCCCAAGACGCCAGATTTGCCAATCACTCAACCTTTGCTGCGAAATGCAGTTGATGGTCTCCTTTTAGGTCTCTTAGTTATTTTTCTTCAGCGCGGAGATAAAGTAACGCAACTTGGACAACATAAGTTCCCTGGGAGCACTGAGCCATAAAAGCTGACTTGACTCTCCCTACACAGTGATTAAGGTCTACCAAGGGAATGCTGCGATACCAACAGTTGACGTGCACATTCAAGGAAATAAGAAAATCCAAAACTCAGCCCAGACCGCTGACAATGAAGATTGAGTGCCCTTATTGGGGATTTACTCATTGCCTGTTTTTTAATCCCCCACAAAGCATCTGAAATTCATCAAAAGCGTCCGTCCAGACCCACTGCCGCACTCATAATTCGGGAGGACCTCTAAGTGCCGGTCGATTATTCGAAATTACCGCCTCCAAATTGCACGGGCTTAGCACATCATTGACAAACCCTCATTTGTCCCGGACGAATGTCCTCTCGCCGAAATGAGTGTCCACAAGTCGTGGACCACGACTCGTCCGTCCCACACGCATCGAGCCAATCTATTTGAGTTTGGCACAATTAATTAGCTGCCCGCCAGAGAGTGTCACTCAAACAGAACACGAGTGCCCTTGTTCGGCACGCTCACCCCGACAACGAGGTCACTTATGCCCGCTGGCATCCTGACCGTAATGTGTATTTACGACCTCCACGCCTCGAATGGCGACTTCACGAACCGTGCACATAACCCTTTGCGCTGCCCGAACGTAATTACGCACTAAATGAGATTCAAGTCCCGCCTGACCCCATCGCCTGCCGTGTCGCAGCCCGAAAATTTATTATTACTGCCCGCCACCGCGCCGCCTTGCGGACGGATGTCAGGCGCATCTAACCCCGTCGTCGTCGCCATGTGCCGGTAAGGACCTGCAGCTGGAGATATTTCAGAGGCAATAGGTGCCCCGAAAAACTTTTCTTATTCCAGTTCTCGTAATGAGGGGAGCTGCCCTGTTCTGCCGGTGCTAGTGGCTTTTGGATTGGTCTTCACCTGGCAACACCTTTTCACCTGGTTGAGGGGGAAGGGGAGGGGGCCTTGCAGCATCCAACCAACAGGCACTTTCAATCCATTAGCGGCGGCTGGACATGATTGTTCGTGGCGTGTTCCGTGTGAGAGAGAGACACTCATTTGCCGGGATGATGTGGTCAGTCGCTGGTAATTAGCTCTTCTCTAACGAGAAAAGTTTTATGTCTCCGGTGGGGATTCGTGGAAGCATGTTAAAAACCACGACCGAGATCTGTCTCTATGTGTGTGTGTGTCTTCTGTGTTCAGTGCCAACTGATAGGTTCGTCCTCAGCGCTCAACTCCTACTGTGGGATCGCATGGAAGGACGAACAGAATGAGAAAGGGAATATCATTTAGTCGGGAATCAGTTTTAGTTTTTTTTTTCTCCCTTCCCCCCTGCTCCGGCTCCTGCACACCCACTCCATGCCATGGCAACAAGCTTCCACTATGGGCGACATGAGAAGGAATGTGTAGCTCTTTGTATCGAGAACTACAAAACCGTTATTGTTTCTTAAATTACATTTTGCAAGGATTAATATCAGATGAGTGTCAGTGTGTGTGTGTGTCGTGTGAATGGAAGGGTTGGGCGCTCTGTGGGCAGTGGGTGTTGTAATGAACTTTAATGGTGGACTCGTTGTGATTATGTCGGATAATGTGAGAAGTAATTGCTTTCGGAAATGAATTCCGAGAATGGATACAAGCCCGGCCATCGGGAAACTTGTTTACGATGCAATGGAGCGAAATGATCAATTTCAAAACTTGGTGTCAAATTAGGGGGCTTCTAACTAAATCAGGAAGACCGCTGTAATGGAGTTGAATGGACCCGACTGATTAAGTGTGGCGACTGGGAATGCAGTGACAGGGTGTGCATAGGGGACGGTGGGAGGGGAGGGTCGGACAGAAGTATTGAATTTCTTGATGTGTTCAATGATGTAGTTGTGTGGTGTACAGGATATGGCGCATTTCTTGCTTTAATTGTTAAAAGGGGAGTCTTGTAGGACTCAACCCCATTTGCAAATTCTGCCATAGATGCCATCTGGCGAACTACTTCAATTCGTGGTTCTTCTTCTTCTGGTGGCGCTACAGTCCGGGGTGGACCTGGGCCTCAACCAGTAGGCCTCTCCAGCCGGCACGATCTTTAGCCAGCTGTCTCCAACTACGCACACCAAGTCGATTGGTCGTTCTCCACCTGGGTGCGCCATCGGTTTCGTGGGCGCCCTCTATTGCGCCTGCAACAACACTGCTCTTCGGGCTGGAGCAGTGTTGTCCATGCGCTCTACATGGCCCAGCCAATTCGTGGTTATGATTGTGAATTTCTAATACAAACAGCTTAGAGTCGATAAAGAAGTTCTGCGTGCGGTCTTTAGTCCTGTTTGCGTTGATGGCTTTTGGAGGAGAAGATTCAACCACGAACAGTAAGGGCTGTACAGCGACATGAGCCTGATCAAGCATCTACGGATCAAACGCCTAAGAAGGCTAGGGCATGTCGAGCGTATGGACAACTCAGATCCGGCCCGACGAGTCTTGGGCACTATAGGTTGGGTGTTAACGCGACGCGTTTAAGGTTGCGCACCCAGGTGGAGAAGGACATCTTCCAACTTGTCGTGCGACACTGGAGGCAGCTATCCAGAGACCGTGTTAGTTGGAGAGGCTTGCTGATTGACGCCCAGGTCAACCCCGGACTGTAGCGCCAAATAAATAAGAAGAAAGTCACTGTCTCCTGCAATTTAAGACCTAGTTCGATCGGCAAACATTTGAAAAAGCAGAAAATTGATCTCGACACATAGCGATTCTCATCGATTAACAGTGCGTCCCGTCCACAAAAAAGGCTATCATACCTCTTGCAACAACTATGGAGGTAGATCCCTCCTAAACGTCGCCTACAAGATCCTGTCCAGCGTACTTTGTGAACGTCTAAAGCCGCACTGATCGGCACGTACCAGTGCCAAACGTACAATAGACCAAATCTTCACACTGAGGCAAATCCTGGAGAAGACCAGCGAGTTTCAAATCGATACGCACCACCTTTTTATCGATTTTAAAGCGGCATACAACAGCATTCATCGCAAGGAGTTATTCGGTGCGATGGCCGAATTCGGGAAGCCGGGTAAATTGATCTCGTTGTGTCGCACTACGCTGACAAATAAGTGATGCACCAAACAGTACGGGTCAAGGACTTCTGAGCCATTTGAAACCTGCACCGGATTTCAGCAAGGAGTAGCGCTGTCGTGCGATTTCTTCAATTTGGTACTGGAGAAGATAGTGCGGCGGGCAGCTGTAAACACGGAAGACACTATCTTCTACAAGTCAGTCCAACTGTGGGGGTACGCAGATGTCATCGACATCATCGAGCATTCCCAACGTGCAGTAGTGGAAGCAGTTACGGCAATTGAAGAAGAGGCAAAGCGAGCTGGTCTTAAGGTCAATGAAGATAAAACAAAGAATATGCTGTCGACCAAAAAACGATCCGTCACACACCACCTAGGACAAAATATCACAATCGACAGCTACAATTTCGAGGTAGTAAAGCAGTTTGTGGGTCGCCGTGGCGTAGAGCGTCGACTCCTACGCAGAGGGTGCCAGGTTCGATACCCGAATTTACCACCTATCATAATTCACGGCTCCACCTCTTTCGAGTCACTGACAATGCTCAAAGAGTACTCTTGTCTAGAAAAAGCTTCACAAATTCGCTGTTCGGAGTCGGCATTAAACTGTAGGTCCCTTCCAAAGAACAATAGCACGCACAACACGAGTGGTTTCTGAGAAGCTAGGCCCAGGTCCACCTCGGACTGTCGCGCCACCCATATAATTATTATTAAAGGAGTTTGTCTACCTCGGGGTTAAGGTAAACTCCACAAACGACGTCACTATGGACATCCGACGTAGAACCGGCTTTGCCAATCGGTGTTACTTCGGTTTTGTCAAAACAACTGGCGTCAAAAGTCCTGACTCGAAGGACCAAGATCATGTTCTACAAAACTCTTATTTTGCCAGTCCTGGCTGTATGGAGCCGAAAGCTGGACGATTAGCAAAACTGCGGACCTGATTTTTGGTGACTTGGAAAGAAAAATTCTACGTCGGATATATGGTCCCGTCTGCGAGGAAGGCGAATGGAGGAGAAGACACAACCGCACGAGCTGTACCAGGATGATACCACGATCAGGAAATCCGAGGACTACACTGGCTCGGCCACATCGAGCGCATGGACAACAATGCTCCACCTAAGAGGGTCTTCGAATCCGAGCGTACTGGTTCGAGAAGGAGAGGAAGACCGAATCTCCGTTAAAAATACCAAGTAATCGCGTCAACAATAGAATGCAGCAATTGCTGAGGCTGCATGGGTAGCCAGCCTGCGAAGTAATTAAGTAAGTCTTTTTTTATATTATTAAGTTTTCCACAATAAACGCTTCACACGCACAAGATACAAGGTAAGTCTGTGGTTTTGTGATCTTGTTTGTAGGAAGTAATCTCTGGACTTACTGGACTAATTTCGAAAATTCTTTCACCAGTAGAAAGTCACATTATTACTCCGTGCTATAGGGTATATATTATTGTGATAAACCATATTTATCAGCCGATTCATTAAAAGCAATCAATCGAATCACGCATCGCCACGATTTTCTTTCAGTGGAGACCACTGCTCGCATTCATACAGCTTTGGCTCTCATTGTGGCTTTAGTTGCGATCGTTGCAGTCGTACGTGTGACTGCGCTATGACATGATTATGTTTTTTGTACTGGTGGGAAGGCATCAATTATCTTCTAGAGGAAAAATTGAAAAAAAATGTCCGTCAGTGCATAAGGAATATTGGCCGAAGATACACAAGAAAAAGAGTTCATAAACTATGAGTTAAAACAATTGCAATTGAAACCCTTTACAAATTACTTTTAAATTGAATACATAAAATTTATTCAACTTACATACTATATCGAATGGCTCACGAGGCAATTAACGGGTTTGTCGTACCTTCTAAGCACGACCGACTGCAGAACGGGACAATCAGCTTGCTTGCGTACTGTCACCATTCAGGCCAACCCCCGAATGTGCCCCTGTTTCACCAGGTTTGGCGGTATCCGATGTCAATCTTGTATTTCTCTTGTCACAACGGAATCACGCTTCATTAGCCATAATTGGGATGTACGAACAAAATAAATTCACTTACCCCCAACCTTGCGGTCCCCCGCCACCGCGAGGAGGTCGGCGCACACGAACTCATTCTCACGATCTCCGAGGTGTGCCTTGAACGCGATGCCAGCACAGTTACACCGCTTGGCTTGGAAGCAGGGACAAGGTGTCTGGATAAAGTCTAAAACTCGTCTCGGGCCATCTGGTGAGATACAGTAGAGACGGATTACTGGATTGTAAGGTTTTACGGCACGAAAAGTCTTAGACTCCAACCCGAGGGACAACGCGTTTAAGGTAGTTCACACCTCCGCACCTCAATCAGCTGAACGTGCGTGGATGGAAGCAACTAGCACAAGGCCATGATAGATGGAGAGGCGTGGGCCCAGGTCCACCTCGGACTGTAGCGCCAGCTAAAGAAAAATAAGATTTATCAGCAGAGATGAGAATAGTAATTCTTTCAAATGAAGAGTCAAATTTCAAAACAATCAAAGGTGGCTTTGTGTGTGCAGGTTATTTGTTATTGGCGCTGTGCACTTTTGTACCAAAAGCATGAATCAGAGTCACAGCAGATCACAGTGTAATGACTCACAGAGTTTGTTAAAGAGTTGTGCAAGAGTGTCGTTGGAGGAACAGGTACACCAGCGTGCACAGCATAACGAGCAACTTCATTTCCATCAAAGACACTTGTCTTGTTGTCTCAGAGTAATAATCTATGCACTAAACATTTGAGAGATTGAAGAGGTGTTATCTTCAAGTCTGTTTACCCGAGCGTCTAAGTTCAAAAATGCAGTGTTGAGACTTTCAAAGTTCTCTTGATTTCTTCGGTTTTATTTAGAAATTCATCTCGCATCCTCTTAATTTCATCAATGAAGCTGTATAGCAGTGATGTAGTATGATTCAGTAATTAATCTTCAAGTGTTTTGTCGTTGGTAGTGAGTTGTAGTAAAGGAGAGAGAGAGAGAGACTCCATTAGAAGAGAGCGCCGATGAAAAAAGAATTAGCAGTTAACATAGAAAATCGCAAATCGCAATTAAGAGGTGCTTGACTGACTTAACTCTGACTGGAGCGACTATAAACCTATATCGACCCAACAAAACTATGTCTACATACTCTTTAATAGACCCCTTTAATTAGTCTTACCGGTCAAAAGTTGATGATGATGAAAGAATCCCTTTTGTTCCTAACGATGTTTATTCCAGAGATCCTGACTGAAAAGACCTGACTGACTATGCAACCTCCCTTGCTCCAGACAGCTGGAAGGCGCAGTTGGTAAAGTGCCTGTCCTTGCTTAGTGGCGTCCCGGTTCGGGTCCCAGCAAAAGCAAAGTTAATACGCTTTAACTGGTTTTCAAATCTGATCCAGTCACCGTTTGCCGCTGGGATCAAAATAACTGCGCAAACACTGGAGTGGTGAATCTGTGGTAGTCGTCTGACTGTGGGCATCACAATGGACCAACATGGTCTAAGTGTGCTGCTGAATGCACTAGCAATGGGATTCCAATCATGAAACCACAGTAGGCATGTGAAATGGTTAAAAACGGTTCCGATAAACAATGCCATTCATCACTGTTGTTACTCGTCTTTTATTTGGTTTTGACATTGATTCGATTTATCGCTCCCCAGAAGGTGTAGACCTGCAGATTATGTCTAAGAAATCCAAACCCAGGTGCTTATGCTACCACATTCCATTCTAGAACAAATCGAGTTCTTTAGAAACACCTCTAACTTTGCTCGAAGTTCCCTTGTGAGATAATCTCTAGCAGCAAACAGAAGACTTCAAGGACGTGCCAAGGAGCTCTAAAACTAACAAATTGCTAGCTGCCCTAGCTGCTCCTTGCCCTAGCTCTTCATCATGTTCATGGAAAGCCTTCCAGCTCAGAGGCATTTCCTTTTCACAGTCCACTCTGTCCATGTTCCGTCTTAAGTCATCCGAATCGGCACGAATTCGTGCGATTTCCGGCCCGATACACCCTCAATGGACCCACTCACCGCTCCGAATGCACTTTGCACAAGGCAGACACTCGTAATCCGTTCAAACACCCAAAACATACCACAGCAAGCCTTTAAAAATGTTAAAGTTCACTCATGCTGCGGCTTAATATATTCCCCACATTAGGCTTGTCTCGTTGAATTACCCTAAGCAACGGTCCCGCACACCCACACGGAGCAATCGAATGGAGCCACATCGAATCCATCATGTACAACAACATATTCCGAGTGTAAATTCACTAAATCCAATCAATAACAATGCGATGTCTGGGATCCGCTGGCCATATGTGTGGTGACACATCCGTACGACAGGGGACAACAGCACCCGAACGGAGTCCTTACCGCCGCCCACTGCCCACCGCCTAGCCGCCACCCCCACACATTCGGTTGCCTGTCAGCGATTGAACATCCGAACAACGTTTAATCCAATCCACCACAGGCAGCAGCAGCAGCGGCAGCAGACAGACCGACGACTGGGACTGTGTCCTTTCTCGTGCCGCCGCCGCGCGGCCTTCTGCGTCTCGGCAGCTCCCGCAAATGTCGGTTGTCAAATTGACGTTGTTGTAAGGTCTTCCTGTTGCCTGCACTCGTGGGTGAGTGCGTTCGTTCTCCTATTTCGGGAGCACTGGCTTCGGGCTACAAGCGGAAATGGTCGGACGAACATGCGGATAAAGGATTTACAAGGGCGAGGGTGAAGGGGGAAAAAATTGTCGAATTTAAGGATATGACTGGAAACATTGACAGAGTGCCTGTGATGAACTGGCATGTTAATCTGCTTGCAAAACATTAATGAGCATAAATGATGACGATTGTTTGGGTTAGGGCTGTGGGTGGTGGGTGGTGAAAGGTAGGAAGTTGAAGCGCGTCCTCTATCGTGCTCGAGGGTGAGTTCTGATGAAGGGTGCTTGAGTGGGACGATGATTTGCTGATTAATTATGGCTTTGTGCTCGCATGTGGTTCACTAGTGGATGGCCGTTGGATTGATTGTTTGTGCTCTGAGAGGCCGCGTGGAGCTTTAATGATCGCAATGAGTTTCCTCATTTTCCGATGATTTAATTGCAAGGATATCGCATTTGCATTCGAAAGGGAAAAAGCGAATAGAGACTGCTTTGAAGTAGGATCACATGCTGAATGGATGCGAGGAGGGCGTATTCAAGTGGATTGCTTCAGCGGATGTGATTTTCGTGCTGACAGCAGGATGTGTGCCGTTATTAGAAACGGGCAAGGGACGAGCAGAAATCAATGCCGACTCAATTGCAGTCATTTCAAAGGCACTCACTTTGCGAGGCACACACAAATAAGAGCGCTACTAAAGTCGGTCAAGTTGCATGTGGCAAAGCATTATTGGCGCATGGATGCAACGTGCGGTGGGAATTGAACTCTGGTTAGAGTTGATCTGGTTGGATGAGGTGTGGAATGAGTAAACGGTGACACTCGGAACCTGAGAAGCTTACGCAAATTGTTCGTTCAGGGTTGGATGCTTAAGGTTGGTGGAAAGCCATGCGACACATACTGCCGGCAAATAAAATTCCACTAGAGAGCTGTCATACGACGTGGTATGACAGGCCTTTAAATGAGTAACAAGTTAAAACTGAGTGTCTTGTGGAATCAGTGATAGGTCTGATGGGATCACGAGATAACAAGCCAAATGAACGGGGTTCAAGTCAAACCGCGAAAACGATGTGACCATCAATGGCCCCGGCTGGATTGGAGCCACCCATTTAATGATTTCGAACATTTTTGTCTGAAAAAGGACGAACTCCACCAAGTTGTTGCAGCGGGCTGAGCCAGGTAGTCTTAAGAGTCTTAAGAGCTTCAGGTTAGATTAAGACTTAAGCGTAGGTGGGATAGCTTAGTTTTTGTTTAGGTTAGTTAGCTTAACTTCGGTCTCTATGGTGGTAGAGAGGCAAAGTCCTTGAACACTCTTTCCTCTTTCACTTTCCTGTCTCTCTTCTTCTTCACTTTCCTGCCTTTAGTTGTCCATCCGTGGTCTGAATTAGGGTTCCATCTCTCACAATCCTTTGCTTTCTCCCTCTTCTATCTTAGCTAGCAATATAAGAACCACCCCATCCGACGAGCTTAGCCGTGAAACCGCAAGCGTGCCACCGTCCTAGTTCATAAGTGGTTCCAGCAAGACGGCACTATATGCCACATGCCATGCGAACCGATGGACCAACCGAGAAATGAGTTCGGTGTTCAATTTATCTCTCTCCTCATGGGACTTGACCGGCTAGATCGTCCGACGTGAGGCCTTCAGACTATTCAGGGGTATTTCAGATCACTCTATACCATGAGCCAGCATCAATTACAGTCTTAGAAGACCATATTGGACGTATTATCAGGGAAATGACAGACAATCGTGAAGTGAATCAAAATTGATATCTCCGTATGGATGACTTAAAACATAGTCCTGTTCAACATTTAAATGAAATAGTCCTTAAAAAATAAATGGCAAGTATACTTTAATTAACTAAAATAACAATTGTATACAATTTTGCAACTGTTTTAGTGGATTTCGTTGACAACCAAGTACTTAAAAAATCACCAATTAGATGGGTATACAACTGTCTCGAGAATTGGAATGAGGGCATGGTGGACTGTGGTGAACTTTGGCAGCCCACTTGAAGTAATAGACAATCTTAAAGAAGGAAGAAATCTATTAAAATACCCCTTCTTGGGAAAGGAGAACTGCGAAGGAGTGTACACCGACAGTGTGAATGTGGAATTACATAAGTACTAAGCATTGTAAATAAGACTAGTTGTGTCTCTCTAACTAACTGGCCCTTTGCAGGCACTCTAAGCTAGACTTGAGATCTTAACTTTGTCTTTCGACTTTTCCCATCTACTTACAGCATTGCTAGTACGCATTTATAAGCACTTGAAAACCAAGAAAAATTTTGAAAGAAAGCAAGAAACTTAGTAAATGAACATTTGTTTTGTTTTTAACCTAAACCTGGGTCGCCGTGGCGTAGTGGGTAAGTGCGTCGACTCCTACGCAGAGGGTACCAGGTTCGATACCCGAATTTACCACATTTCATAATTCACGGCTCCACCTCTTTCGAGTCACTGACAATGCTCAAAGAGTACTCTTGTCTAGAAAAAGCTTCACAAATTCGCTGTTCGGAGTCGGCATTAAACTGTAGGTCCCTTCCACTCTTGAGAGAACAATAGCACGCACAACACAAGTGGTTGCTGAGAAGCTAGGCCCAGGTCCACCTCGGACTGTCGCGCCACCCATATTATTATTATTATAACCTAAACCTAAAAATAAAACTTAAGCCTACCTTAAAAGTAAATCTTAAGCTACTTAACTCTAAGTGGAAGGCATATATGCATGATTTGATCTATAGATATATTTCACTATATGTAAGTAATCTTTACATATATGCATTCCATTGTATTTTAGTCCTACTTGTATATAGATAGAAGTATGCATGTGTTTTTTTATATTTTTTTTTTTATATTTTAACTCTTAATGCTATCTTAAAACCTATTAAACGATGAAAGTCGGCCATGGGGACGAAAATCTCTGCCGATTAGCCAGAAGTCTAGCCAGGGTCGATAGAGATCGACGAGGGAGCTCTTTCTTTTAATCACCAGTATGTCTGAAGGTGCTTACTCAAACCTTTAACATCTCGGATGGATACCGATCTTCTGAATCGGAGAAGCTCCTCAGTGTTCAGTGCTACGTCTCGACTGTAGTTGAGTCTCGTATCCGCGGTTGTCCCAGCAATGTGGAAGATTAACGGAACTGCTAATTTATCCTGGATCAGACCTGTCTGGTCGAAATAAACGAATGCTTCCGGGGGGTTAAAGCCGTTAAGACGCACCTTTTCAGAATCACCAGAGATCAGGTTGTTTGTCGAGAGCATAGACCTTGCAACAAGTCTGCGAATCATCTTGATTAGGAAATTTTCCACTCTTATCAAGTTCGCCCTGTTATATAGGACTTCATTACGATAAAATTTTTTGTGTTCTCAGGTGTTCTATAGAGGCGAAGATTTTTAACAACTGGCAACTCAAGTGTATGCCCCAAAAGCTGACTGCGAGGCAGAGATAACCTATAATAGAGATATCCAACTTCTACCTCCCTTGCCTCTTGATTTCATCTGACAGCGTTTTCTATACGCTTTTTGTCCCCTGTCTGTGAATACTTGTGAGCTCTTGGGAACAGCTGTGGAGACAGCTGATACCCTTCCCCACCTTAGTAATGGGGTGAATTACAGTTCTTATTTGAAAATTCGCTCGTTATTTGAACGTTTTTTCAAATTTTGGGCTCAATTTTCAACACAGTATGGAGGGGTAAGCGAACGAACAATGTTTATGTTCATGAAGTCGATTCATTAAAACTTTGAGCAATTTACAATTTGAAATACTTGCACATAATTAATGAATGCACAACATAGTGTGAATTTTTTCATATGAATAAAAATTAATAATACATTCACCCGTTCAGTTAACCAATAATAAAAATATTATTGAAGCGTGAATCACAAATAAGATGTTTTAACAACCATTTTCTAGCATTAGAAAAGTTGCAATATATTGCCATTGTTCTTATCAAATTGTTTAAATTGAATTCATGAGTTTTTCAAAATTCATGATTTAAGCGTATAAAGCGGGCTTCATTTTGTGAGTTAATTTGTCAGGTATGGTTTATGAATAGGCTATATATACACTTAAGAATTAATTTCAGGTCAAATAGTCCCAGTTAAATGGACATTGCAATACATTGTTATTCACGAAAGTCCATATAACAATGTAAGAAAATTCCCTTAAAAATACTAGTCAACTTTTGAACATCCTCCGAACAACATACCCATGTACGGTACATGGAAAGTACATGGATTCCCACTAAATTCATGAATCTGCCACTTTTTTCCCACGAAATTCACGAATCGGCCGCCATATTGTGGTGAATTGACGAGCGTTGTAAATGTATAAGTGAAATACAAGGGATTACCACTACATCTTCGTTATGGGCTAGGGGTAAAAATGGCCGAAGTTGGATATCTCTATCATCCATTATCTCTGCTGCGAGGACGCGGTAGTTGTGAATTGAGAAAGAAATAGAACTCGAAACAAATAACATTGAAGAAAGTAATATTTTTTATTCAGAAGCAAAATAACAAAAAATGTATTCAAACAAAACTCACCTCAATTCTTCGGTTGTCCATGATCAACTGCCCATTTCATCCATTACACAGTAACAATATAGGAACAAGAGGAGACAAGAACGCTCACTGCGTAAACGCAGTTTCTTCGAATGTGCTCGGTATGTAAGCGAACGAGGTGTATTGCGGGACGCATTTGGTGAACCGCCAACACCAGAAAACATTGTCCAACATATTTTGAACTCTGAAGACATTTGGACGGCTGTGAACGATACAGCAGTACGAATAATGTGCGATCTAAGGAATTTAGAACGCCAGCGGTAAGCGAATTCGCTAAACGACACGTGACGAAGCAAAAAGCTCGAATCTGTCCCTCGCGAAGTAATACCTAGCGGTAGAGGGAATAAACGGACAGATTTGAGTAAGAATCTGACACTACCAATTGACGTCGGACCATTGGTGCCTATGCAAGGCTTCCACCTACCCACGAAAAAAAAACTTCGGAGTGGAGAGGCACTTTAAGAAGAAGATGATGACTATGGGAATGCAAAGAGGACGAACAGCCTAGAAGAGTCCTCAGCTCTTTCTGTTCATGTTTCCAAATACAATGTAATTCCGAAGAAACACTGTGCTTTTCGAACTTTCGCCACGAATTGCATTGGCCTTCGGTGCCCTCAAGGATCAATTCCGTTAATTGGGGTTGCATAATTTGCAGAGAACTGATGACAGATGAAGCATCCCTCAAGAAATGTTAGGACAACGCACGAGGAAACCCCCAAGACTGCAATCGATTTCAGGCTTCAGAAAGTCCACTTAAACAGCTGTCTCCTACGAAGACAATTTCTGTTAAATTTTTGCCCACAAAGACACGGCATCCAGTCGTTAATATCCTCGGCAGGATTACAGTGCATTTGCATTCTCAAAACAACGCCCTTGTTTCGGCTGCCAATGGGCAACAAACTGAGTGGCCAACTGAAAACACATTCACCAAAGATCACGAACAAGAGATGCATCTGCACAAACGAACCGGTGCCGCAGGACCTCGTTCTTGTAGTCTTCCCTCACAAAGCAGCAACGAAACACAGAACAGCTGGCCGGCATCCCATGGCTTCTGTGTCAGAAGCGGCAAAGCGAAACGGACAACAGGACATCGGAGAAGAATACACCTTTTGACCCAGAAAAAGCATTCTGCCCCCACCGAGAGACATCCACATTCAACTTCAAGTGAAATGGAAGAACAATCTTTTCACAAACAAATACAGTCTCATCCCCTGTAGCCATTTCATACACCAACAAATTTCTGCCCTCCACCAGGCCCCGCATTCATTCTAAACCACCATCCCGAGGATCATCTTTTTCAACTTCAAAACATCTAATCTTTCCCGAGGAAAAATGTCTCCATTTTCCGTTCCGGTTGCAAAAAGGATTTGCGTTTACTCGGAGAGTCCTGTGCCCCACAACCAAGGGAATGTCTCAATTTAGTAGTATAAAGTCCCATTCCGCCCGATGCGCCAGCCAGCACTCTTTCGTAGGAAAAGCAGATTGCATTAGCGAGATCCATGCCGCAGTGGTGCAAGGCCGCCTCAGAGCACCCACATCTGACTGCGGGGAAGATGAATTTCGACGGAGCCAAGCAGCCATACATCAGGAGAGCGGGCGTGAGCAGCTCCCATCGGTGGAGCATTCCTCCTGCGGCTACTCATCGTATTTGGGGAGCATGTTGATTATTTGAGTGCGGCTTACGCTGCTGCTATGCAAAACAATGTAATTTCCTTCGCATATCCTTTGGATCCGACCGAATGCCAAATGTTCGCAAATATTTTTCCGCACCACATCATATGGGTGGCGTGTGTGTGTGGGCGTAGTTTCTGAGTGAAACAATGTAACCGCCACACACACAACCACCCGTCCACCCACCGAGACAATGGCAACCCCAACCGCCACTGTCATTAACATCCCCTAAAGGCGTAACGCACCATTCAGAAGGAGCACAACACAACACACTCGTGTTGGCACGACCGCATCGACGACGGCGACGATGACGACGACTGGATGACGTAGACGACCGACGACCGACGACGAGGACGAGGACGAATGACGAAGTGTTTAGTGCGGTTCGTTACACTTGATATATGAGAATTTCATTTAACCATTGTGTAATGCCGAATTCCTGGCATTATAAGGGTGCTAATAGACACTTCAACCATGAGGAGCATAATTTATGGCCCATGCCGCTAGAATCAACATTACCCACAGACGCAGCCGGGGACCCAGCCCCATAAGGGATTTTCCAAGAAATTCAATTCATGAGACTGTTTGGAGTCCTGGAGAGGGCGCGGCGCAGCGGCACCACTCTGGTCACAGTTGGAAGCGAGTGCGGCGAAACGAGTGATTATTTCAAGAGGCACCAGCCCGATGATACACGGACAACTGATATGCAGGCTGAATGGAATACGAATGATGTTGCCAAAAGGGGCCTTCATTCTTCGCCTGTGTGGCGAAATTGGGGAGTGGCTGAGGCAGATTCGATGCGGCAGACAACTGAAAGTGAAAATTTGGCGGAGTGCCTGTATCCCGTTTGAGTCGTCTCGAAATCGTCCGCCGGAACCAATCGCAACGGGCTCATGTCAAGGTGGTTTCGATCAAGTTAGCAAACTTTCGGGCATGTCATGACCAGGTTCGTGGTGTCCTGGGCAGCGAATGAGATCACAAGACTGTTGACGTCTCAAATGACGTTGGATGGATCACTGAGACGGGTATCAGATGACCGATGTACATAGGGCCCGTATGGAGACCTCAAGTAGAGACATAAGGGTAAATAGGTTGGAGGAGAAGGAACATAGTGACGCCTAGGTCATCATAAATCCATTAGATACAATCCATAGATACAAAGATATGATGTACTGGCTTATTAGAAATATTCCAAGCTAAGTACTAACAACAAAGTGCTTATATAGAAGCAAGTGCTAAGCCCCGTCTGGAGGTATGGTATACAACTATGGGGTTGTACCAAAGAAAGTAATAGAAGCATGTTAAGGGCCATCGTCAACGCACCGTGGTACATACGAAACAACGACATTCATAGAGATCTTGGAATTTCATCAGTCGAAGATGACGTTACGAGTTTTGCTCGTAAGCGTAGCCTGGAAGAGTACATAAACTCAGCTGTCCTTCCAATTCTCGACGAAAGAAACTCTTATCGCCGCCTTCAAAGGACTAAACCCCATGACCTAGCACGGTGAGCTCAACCCGCGCTTAGCTGCGGTGTTAGCAAGAACTCTCAATGGAGAATATCTTGCCAAACGCGTCTAAGCCAAGAAAGTAAAACTGCTGGATAAGTGTAAAACTTAGTTGTAGTGGAAGTAGATTTTATTTAAAGGGAGGGTAACTGGGTGAAAATCCCTTTCCCTATGTAGGAACGGTCCCTGTGTCTTTTGAAGATTTTCACCTACCGTTAATGTTACTTATTAAATAGACTAATATTAAAAAAAAATATTTGTACGCTTAGTTTAGGAGGCAATTCGTGCCAAATTACCAAGCAAATCTGGCCCAGTTTTGACTCCAAAAGGTCTTTTAGTTGGATATACTTAGGTTAGGTTAGGTAGTTCGGCTGCTAGTGTATTCACCAGCACCCTTAGACCAAGTTGGTCCATTGTGATACCCATAGTCAAGCTACTACCACTGATTGACTACTCCACTGATAGTGGAGTAAATTTGATCCCAACGGCAAATGTTGACTGGACCAGATTTGAAAACCAGATAAAAGCGTGTTAACTTTGCTTTCACTGAGATTCGGGAACTCCGCTAACCATGGGCAGGCACTCTACCAACTGCGCCATCCAGTCGTTTGACATCCTTAACAAGGCCTAAAGTCAGGACGGGAGTGGGAATAATCACCGGACACTGCCTTCTGGTGTTACACACAAAAAGACTTAGACTATTTTCTAACGATTTCTGCAGAGGTTGCCTAGACGAGGAAGAAGAAGAAAGTGTGTAACACCTTCTCTGCAACTGCCCGGCACTTGCCTCAGCTAGGCAAGCCCCTCTAGGCTCCTACTTCTTCGATAATCTAAGCGAACTGAGAGACACATCAATCAAATCGCTATTAGACTTCATTGTCAGATCTGGCTGGCTGTCGTAATAACCATACCTCTCTCTTCTTAGACAACCCCATGTGGCAGTACAACGGGGTCTACTTTGACCTAAGTGCATCTATGATATAATATGGGTGGCGCTACAGCCCGTAGAGGGCCAGGGCCTAGCTTCTCAGCAAGTGCGTGCTATTGTTCTCTCACCAGTGGAAGGGACCTACAGTTTAATGCCGACTCCGAACGGCGAAGTTTGGAAGCTTTTTCTAGCCAGGAATACTCTTTGAACATTGTCAGTGACTCGAAAGAGGTGCAGCCGTGAAATATGGAAGGTGGTAAAATTCGGGTATCGAACCTGGCACCCTCTGCGTAGGAGTCGACGCACTAACCCACTACGCCACGGCGACCCACGGGAGCCACTTATTACCTATCTACCTACATAGGTTAGGAGGTGGCGATTCAGCCACTCATAGACCTGTTGGTCCATAGTGGTCCCACTAAACAGTTGAAGTCCACTGTTACTTTAAGCAGAATATTCACAATGTCCTTCGACTCTTCGACTCCGACCCGTGGGACAACGTAACAGAGGACGCCCGCGTTTTAGGTGACGCACCCAGGTACAGAAGGACCCCAACCAACTTGGCGTGCAACACTTGAGACAGCTAGCCAGAGACCGTGCTAGCTAGAGAGAGGCTTGTTGGTTGAGGCCCCGGTCCACACCAGACTGTAGCACCAAATAAAGAAGAACTTCACAATGACCATCTAAGGACTTAAAGAATGGTTGACCTGTGCTATTATATCGAGTTTTGGCAAAAGTGAGTTTCAACCACTGGCGTTGCTTTGCAGTTTCTTCATCTATCAGTGGCAATCAGCTCTAGTCTATTAGCATGGTGACCCACTAGACACTGGCATATAATCCCTACAAGTACACTGCAGTTAACCCTCGGTAACGAGATTTTTAGTTTTGTTTTTGTCGATGTTGTATTTGGGCTAGATGATTTTGGTCTTGTGCTTGCTATAATAAACAGTTCATCGTCGAGTTCATGGAAGAAACATTTTATCGGAGCTGCGATGCTTAGTTTGTCAGATGACATTATGACGCCACACTTAGCTAGTTTGTCAACTATTTCGTTTTCCTGGAATTTATTCGGCTGCTTTATATACTCAACTTCTTCTTCAGGTGGCGCTACAGTCCACGGTGGACCTGGTTCTCAAGCCTCTCCAGCCGGCACGATCTTTAGCCAGCTGTCTCCAACTGCGCACACCAAGTTGATTGAGGTCCTTCGCCACCTGGGTGCGCCATCGGTTCCGTGGGCGTCCTCTATTGCGTTGTCCCGCCGGTTCGGAGTCAAAGACTCTTCGGGCTGGAGCAGTGTTGTCCTTGCGCTCTACATGGCCCAGCCGTCTTAGGCGTTGAATCCGTAAACGCCTGACTAGGCCCATGCAGCTGTACAGCCCGTACAGTTCGTGGTTGAATCTTCTTCTCCAATAACCATCAACGCAGACAGGACCCACGATTGAACGCAGAACTTTTCTCTCGAAACGACCAAGTGCTTCTTCATCCTTCAGGCATGATTGTCCATGCCTCCGCACCACAAGGCAGGACAGGGATGATCAAGGTGTTATATAATGTTACCTTGCTCCTTCGAGAGAGGACTCTACTCCTCAATTACCTCTTGAGCCCAAAGAAACAGCGATTGGCAAGAGTGATTCTGCGTTTAATCTCGGTACTTGTGTTGTTCGTACGTAGTTTGCGAGCCGAGGTAGACAAAGTCCTTCACTGCCTCGAGGCTATAGCTGCCTATGGTGACGTTTTGGCCAAGTCGTCGATGTTGTGTGTCCTTTCTCGATAGCATATACTTCGTTTTGCCCTCGTTCACCGCTAAACCCATTTTGTATACTCAACTAATAAATGCTATTATTTAATAAAATTAGTAAATTAAAAAAAATGATTTATAATACATAAAAATACTCAAACATACTTTGTTTTTAATGAAATATTCATATAACATATTTATATAATATTAACAACTAAGAAACTTAAAAAAAACAATACAAAATGTGTGTAGACTAAAAATCTATAACATCCCTACTAAACCCTAATGGACGTGAACTTTCATCACTCACGCATCGAGGGGGGTTTTTATCAGAACAGAGCTGAATTTTTGGAATTGGATGGAACACAGACACCACGCTCATCTTCAAGAGGGTGCAATCCTAATCCTTTTGGAAAATGTATGACTTATTGGAGGATTATAACTTTAGCCTTGTAAACTTTGAATAAAGTTGGATGCTGATGTTTATCGGGTCTGTCTGTTGTATTATTTGAAAAATCCAGTCACTATTTGACATCACGGAATGGAAGGCTTATCAAGTGACGGCAGAGATGACACCTACAAACACATTTCCAAAAAGTCACAGATTTGAAGTAAACATTGGCTACCAAAAAAAAATATGTAACCTGTGCAAATTCAAATGGTTTGGCATAGCTTAATGTACAGAGATTTGTTTTATATTAATAAATTGAAATTAAATTGAGAGATGATGCTAGTCTAAAGATGAATCCAAAAAATCAGGCAAACTCAACTGCTAATCTCAGATTTTACGACAATCCTTCGGTCGTTATAATTTTGGTGGTTTTTAAAGTCTTTGGTTCTTATTGTCAAAAAAAAAGCACAGGAAGAGTGCAAAAGTGTACATAATTTTTACTTGAGATGCTTAATTTTTTTATAATTAATATTAATTTATTTTTGTAGAAACTTTTTAAAGTTCCAAATGTGCTCGGTCTTATGCCCATTTTATAAATTAAATAAAACATAAACCTGCTTTCCCAATTGAATTTTGCCATTTTCGCTTTGTTTACTTTTACTCACTTAAATTCTGTATCCTCTCACGGGGCCTAGGACCTCTAGTTTGTGTGCAGTTTCTCGCAACTCTTCCAGCTCTCTCCAACTCTTCCCCAGCTGTCGGGACTCCTCCTCTATTGTTTTACGCCATTTGCTTCTCGGTCGACCCGCTCTTCTGCCGTCTTGGGTTCCACTGCATCCCTTGTTTTGCTATGGAACTGTCGCCTTTTCCAAGGGCATGACCAATCCACTCCCACTTGCGACGTTGAACAGTGGCACCTATAGGTTGCTGGCCCATTCTCTGATGAAGCTGTTCTTTTGAGATACGGTTCGGCCAGAAAATCCTTAGTATGTTTCGTAGGCACCGGTTCACAAACGTCTGTAGTCTTCTTGTGATAGAGGCGGTCACTTTCCAAGTGCTGCACCCATATACCACCACGGACTCAACATTGGAGCGAAACAGTCTTAGCTTAGTGCTAATAGCATTGCTTCACCATATTGTGGACAACGTACCGAATGCTGACTTAGCTTTGGATATTTCGGTTTGTTTGAATACGAAATTCTTTTCTGCGATTTAATGCATAAAGAACGTGGAAAAAAAGTGGCACCCAGGAAATATTTGTTCATCATCTCCTTTCAATCCCTATCCAGTCTAATTGAAGTACTGAAAGACAACAGTACTAAAGACCATCTATTGTGCACCTTATTTTGGTCTAGGATTTAAGTGCTGTCTTCAGAATGGATTTCTTGTATAGATGGGAATCCCTGGAAATCTTTCCCTTCCTACGGATGTTCTGTTTACCATTTTGAATCTTTCTCGGCCAATGCTTAGCTTAGGGTAGCCGGATAGTATGTGTTTCTTAGTTGCTTTAGCCTGCCACAGTGTCTACATATTTCTGCCATGATAAGACCCATTTTATGGAGGCTATGATTACATGATCTCTGTCCTGCTAGTGCTCTTCTTAGGTCAACTTCATTAGGTTCTTGAGCTTCTTTGTCTCGTTTAGGATTGTAGTCTTGTTCCCAGGTTGTATGGAAAAGCCTTAGAGTAACCCTTTGTCGCCTTAAGAACCGCTTGTCTATCTGAGAATATTTATGTTTTGATACATATCCAGTAACATTTGTGTTTCCCTAAATTTCCCCATAGTGTCCTGGAAGTCAGTCCCATGACCACGTCCGACTGTAGCGCCGATCACAATACTACTGCCCTGTACTGAGTTGAATGAAATGTGCAGTAACTTGAGAGCGGGTGGAGTTGGGCGCATACAAGAAAGGCTTGTCTGTCAGGCGGTATTATCTTTATTTCGTTATGAAGGGATGAGAACTAAAACTGAATTCTGCTTCTATTCAAAAACAATGCCAGCTTCGGGTCAAAAAATCCGATCAGATAGTCCAAATATACAGGGTGGGACAAATGCATGTTTATTTTTAAATACATGCAACAAAATGAACAAAATTAAATTTTCTCCATTATTTATCGTTTTCTTAGTAAGAACAAACATTCCCTTTAATTATGAAATACAACGTCGTTCAAGTGGCCACCTCGGCTGGCGCATTCTGTCACCCGAATTTTCCAAGACCTTTTTGATGGTTTCGATCTGTAGTTCACGGATTGCTTGGATCATTGGCCTTAAGTGCTTGAATCGTTTCTAGTTGTCGGTATAACATCGGTCCTTTACTTTTCCCTACAAGAAAGAATCCCAAGGGGTAATATTGCAGCTCCGAGGCAGCCACTTGACATCGCCAAGACGGCTGATAACACGATTTAGGAATTTTGTCCTCAAAATTTCGATTGTGGGATAGGCTGTGTGGCATTGCGCGCCTTCCGGCATGAGTCAGAGGTCGCCCAAATCCATGAATTCAATTTGAGCGACAGAAGAAGGCGGTTAATATGGTTCTGATACGCCGAACGTCGACCGAGATGTTGTTCCCATCCTCATTTTCGAACAAAAAGGGTTCCATGATGAAGTATGGTCCACCATTCGACGACCGGGCTATGGGTGTTGTCCACTGGCATACCAGTCTCACGATATTTTTGCACAAACTTGAGTACAGCAGCCGTGGTGGGTCTTCTTTGTAACTGGCGCAGTCGAACTTAAAGAGAACCGATAAACGCTCTTAGTGCTAAAAAGTAAAAAAAAGGATCGTACTATTGTGAATTGTTTGTTACAATTTAAGACTATAAATATAATGGCTCCCAGCACAGCTTGTGAACAATTGAATGAATCTAAAATCGCAGCCCTACAGGCAATTATCCACGCCCAGGAACAAATGACAGACAAATGCGCGTCGGCTAATAGATCAAATGAAAAATACATTCCGTCTTAAAACCACCGCAAAACACATCAGTGTTTCTTTTTTTTGTAATTGGCAAAGAAGAAAAACGCACGCGTTTGGGCCACAAAGCACTCACTTTGGAAATAAGTTTTCAATACTTCCCAAAGTTGTTCAAGCGTAATGCGACTCGTTTCGTACCGCGGAGGTATGATACTGGCTTTCGGTTAAGATTTCGATCGGCTGTCGGTGGCAAAAACATCTGTCAGTGTCAAAATAACCAATGATTTAAACAAAAAAAAAAAAGCAGTAGATGACTCACCCTGTATACATGTAGTTTGTTTAGGTAAACAGATGTTGGCTGACAGGGTGCTTAAATTTAACTTGTCATTCGACTTTGAAACACAAGATCTTTGTGGCTGTCCAGAGCGACCTTCATCCTTTCAAGACTTACCTAGCTTCTCTGAATTCATTGTACCTACCGCGTGAAAGACTTGTTTGTTACCTTTCTGCAGCAGATATTCTATTGAACCTTGCCCACAGAAGATTTCATTGATTTGCCAAACAATTGATTTGTCCACCTTAGGCACAATCTCTCGTGCACATGCAACATTTTCTGCCAATTACTGGTGGGACCTGTGACTCGGTATTCTTTACATCCTTCTGAGAGAACTTGCATCCTTTCCCCTTCATCTCCGCTTGGACTTCGTTGTCTATTTTAACTCCCCTCACTCTCTCTCTCTCTCTCTCTCTCTCTCTCTCTCTCTCTCTCTCTCTCTCTCTCGTATTCGCCTTTCGCATAGATTCCCAATAATTTTTCGAGTCCTGGCCACCCATTCCGTTTTGCACTTCAATTCCCCATGATGACACTGACAACCTGCTTAGCCTGGATCATCCTGTTCCCAATTATACGAAAATATTTATATTAGATCTCCGGCTTGTGCCACCAGCCATGTAATCCCTTCTTGAATCGCACCAGTTCCACCTTTGGAATGTTATTTTTCAATTATCCCTCCCCCGCCCGGCATGCCCACCACGCCCCCGAGGGCCTTACCTCAACACTGATTCAGTGTTGATTTAGCTAATTGCCCCAGCAGATGACCGTATCGAAGGTTCAGCTCAAAAATCCCAGCTTCGTCTGGTTCTCAATTAATAGACCACCTCGCCCACACAGCCGAGTGCTTGTGCTCCTGCTTCAGGTTCACTTCAGTGGCCACGCAGCACTTCCCATGGGCAAGGCCCACCCGATGTTTGCGAGTGTGTCTGTGCGGTGGATAATCAACCGACAGGATCCCAACTGTTATTAGTAATAATAAATGTCATTCATTCATTCCGGGCGAATTCGGGTGGGGATTTGCTTTTCATTATCCTTTCGGTCGAAACCTGTAATTGAAAATTGCTGTGCGACAAAATGAATGGACAGCGGCGTGGTATGCGCCTGGGCTCTGGTCCCAGTTCGAATTCTGTGACCGGAGGTCTGGAGCTGTTACAGGATTAATTGGCTAATCGAAATTAGTGGTTCCGCGTGCACTTCTATTTCATTAAATGCACCACCTCCCTTGGCATGCACACTGAGTTGATGTGTGTGCGTGTGTGCACTCTCGTTCCATGCAGATCCCCACCGGCCAGCGTCGGTGGTGTGTGCTCAGTCAGAAGGAAAACAGATTGTGTTCCTTAAATGCATTCGCCCGAGTTTTCGGGGGCCTGTCGGTCTGGCTGGTGATGACACAGAACCATCCTGACTCAGCACCCGGGGGATGGGGCGAACATGGAAGATAAGTTTCTGTTGAATTTTCATAGTATTTAGTGATTAAGTAAACTAAAAGCTTGCAGGTACCCCTGCACTCCTGTGGGCGGTGAGTGGGTGGGCGTGAGGCAGACCGGCAATTAGGGAAGTCGATAATTTGCTTTGCATACGATACGAGGAGGGAAGGATGGAGCAGATGTGTGTGTGTGTGTGCTTAAGTCAAAGGCTCTTGGGTATAGACATTGGTTTTTCGCATGCTTCAAAGATCTCAGTCGTATCCTTGAGTGGGCCAGGACTCTCCGGATGTCCGAGAGCGTCGTCTGGTGTGACATATCCGGTGATGCGTTTATGTGCTTACTTTTGAAGTCAACTTCAATTACACACATCTCTGGGTGCATTGTCTCTCTCTCTCATGGATTGCCCCCACCCCGGGCGGTTGCACTGTGAGGGGAGTAGGTCAAGGAATGTGTTCTGCTCGTTAGGGCGTATAAAATGAAAACCAAACAGCCGGCACCACCTTTGTTTGAATCTCCTTCAGAGCGGAACATGAGATTTGGGTTGAATGTTTCTCTTCTTTTCCTTCAAGTGGGCAAGTTCTTCCTCAGCACTCACCGCCTGAGGGCGGTTGTGTTGCAGGTGACTGCTTGGGATATTTCTGAACTGACATCCAATGCAGGAGAGAAATAGATTTGCAGCCTCGTTGTATCGTTCTTACGAGCAGCCGTTGAAGATGATGACTCGAGCTGAGTAAACTACAAATGTAATTGAGAGCCAGACCAAACGTATTCCTCTTTCAAGCCGAATAGCACCGACTGCAATTTCGACGTTTCTTAGCAAAGTGTTCGTAAACAGAGCAAGTAACTTGCTTTTGAAACACAATCTTGTGGCGAAGCTCCTATCAGGTTTTCGCAGCAGGGAGAATTGTTTCTGACGATGAAAAGTTTCAAAATTTACTATTAGGGCCAAGATGCGTTTGACAGGGGGTTCTCCACTGAGAGTTTCTGCTAATACCGCCGCAACTTAACGCGGAATGACCGTGCTTGGTCAATGGGTTTAGTTTTCTGAAGAACGGAAGACGTTACTTTCATCGAGAACTGAAGGAGGGCACAGTTTATTCATATTAAGCACAATTTTAATCAATATTAAACCCCCCCTTCGGATAGAGGTTAGAATATATCCGAGGTAAGGCATGCCTGTCGTAAAAGGCGACTCATAGATCATAGATTGTTCAGACAAACAAACATTTTTTAAAAAATGAAATGACTAAAACTAACGGTAGTAATACCCCAGGTGGAGTGCCAGTTACACTGGACAATTCAAACTCTTTTGAGTCAGGCTCTACGGATCCTGGAGAGAGCCAGTTATTGCGTTTGATTGCCCCTGTTGGACAAATTTCAAGGATAACAAGATCCATTTCGATCTTCTAAACAAACCACGTGTGTATTAGCGCCAGTTAAAACTACTACGGCTCACACGTAGGTAAAGAAATCTCCAACGAGACCGCATTCGCCACTTTATGAGGAACATGCCTTAGCGAGACTCAAACTTCTCGAACAAGCTAATGCAGAACTTCGAACTATGGTTACTAGCATGGAAGCTCTCTGCAGAGAACTAAGACAAGAGCTTAGCGAACATTGAGTACATCACAGATGAAGATGAACTCGATCGGGAAACTGACTGGTTAGCAAAAAGGCGACCAGGCAAAAAAAGAAAGGCTGGCTCATCACCAGAGCTTGTCGATAAGAAAGAATGTGAGCCAAAAGAGAATCATTTTGCTAACAATGGAACTAATCAACTGAAGGAACGACCACCTCCTCAAACTGAACTGAACACCATCTTAACACCAACGTTAAAATCTACAGAGCACTTTCACAAAAACTAAACGCGGCAAAGATTCAATGGTAGACTTGCGAAAACAAATCGGAAAGACCTACTCGAGTCTTAGCTAGAGGACTTCATTCATCTTGCCCAAAAGAAGATATTGCTGATAACCTAATAAATAAAGGCTTCAAGATAGTAGATGCTACACCCACAACGGTTGAAGAGCACAGCAAAATTACAACGTTCACTAGATCAGATACACGAATGGATGAACTTCTGACGAATTGTTCCTAATAAAAGCATATCAGTCCATATTAACTTCACTTAACATAGGCAAGTTAATAACTTACCAGTCTTCTTAAATCGTGTCCAAATACCTTTTGGCAATGAAGCGAAATACCTCGGGATGACTGTGGAAAGGATCACGTTAAGAAGAAACGAGCAGAACTTGACATGAAATATAAAGATCTGTACTGGCTTATTGGTAAACAACCCAAGCTAAGTATTGACAACAAACTTGTATATAAGCAAATCCAAAAACCAATTTTGGGGTTGTACCAAAGCAAGTAATTTGAACCTAATACATGCATATTAATGCACCATGGTATATCAGAAACGAAGATATTCACAGAGATCTTAGAATATTACCACTTCAAGATGAAGTTAAGAACTTTGCTTATAAATATAAGTGCCGCTTAGAAAAAATTTTCTTTTTTTTTTTCAATTCAATTTAGCTTTTATTCAATAAAAATGTTTCTTAGTTACATTATCTGCAAAGCCAAAGGGGCTTGTCTGCAGAAGACTGAATACAATATTTGTTTCTGTTATTTTTGTTGTTGAATTCAAGGCTTAAACTACTTTAATTATATAAAAATTAAGAAAAAATAAAATTCCAAAATTTCAAAAAGCACGCAAACTCTGCAGTTTACCCGATCCTTGAGGAAACTAATGTCTTGCGCCGACTCAAAGAACTAGACCCCTTGATCTCGTGCGATAGTCTACACCCGCGCATGGTTGCGGTGTTAGCAGGAACTTTCATTGGAGAGTAAACCTAAATTTGTATCGGTACCTAAGCTTTTGATAATTACACTAGGCGTGTGTTATTAAAAATCTATACTCAGCTCAGTAATGATTCTCAATAAAACGGTCTTTACTCACTTTGTATTCGCCTCACTTTTTTGTGTCAAAAGTTGGTTTGTGACTTTAAATGCACTGTGCTTGACTTCAAAATTCAGTCTCAGGCAGTTGGTATCGATTGTTTGTACAAATTTGGTTTTATTCACTGGAAGCTTTAGCATATTATACAAAGGATGGTTTACAGATTGAGGTTAGTTATCCTATGTTGAGATTTAGAACACCAAAACTCTGCTGTATCTTCAAGAATTCTTTGTGAGCAGCATCTATAATGTATTGGTGATAGTTGAGGCGCCACCTGAGATTTCGATTCTTCAACGCGCTATAGTCAGTAACGATTACTGAGGAAATTTGACTCAGTAATAATTCAGTATTGCTTTGTTGTATAAAGTATTACTGAGCTGACTAGAGATTCTCAATAAAACACGTATAATATTATCATTATAAAAAACATTAACAAAATAATTAAAAATTAATAACGTTTAAATAAAGCTCAGTTCACACTTTGCGTGGATATGAAAATTATTTATTTTGTGAAAAATGTGAAATGATATGAAAAAAGAGTCAAATCTATTACTTAGATCATGATCATGAGCCCCGAGTCAACCTAAAATAGAATGAGTCCCTTTTGACTGAATTGTGGCCCTGCGGTAACATTGCTAGGAATGTAGGTAAGAAGTGTCAATAAAGGTACAGTGCAGTACAACAGCAGTGCAAATAGCATTGAAATTAATTCGTGTAGATGTTGGTTATGATCTTCAAGAGCGAGAAATTGACTCTTTCCACGTCAAAAATAAAAACGAAGAGAAATGCTGTCTCCTCAGTTAACATCGATTCTCTCAACCTGACTCGGCGCGTAGTTAAGAAACAGCAACTACCCACTAAAATTTTAGATGACAAATATGATGGTTCGCAGATATAAATCAATAAATACAGTCATATCACCTATGGTGATCTTGAAAGACTAATTTTTACTTTTCAATTCAAACTGAACTGAATCTACCTTAACAATAACAGAAGACTTAGGAACTATTGTGCTCGGGCATGGAGGAAGTGCAGATATTTGGATACGTGAAATATGAGTGCGTTGTGTGAGGTGAGTGTGCTGTATTGAGGTTCTGGGAGAGTGCTCGATTTGTGATATCGACTGTGTTGTGTGTGGGGTGAACTTACAGAAAATGCTAGCTGCAAAAGGTAATTGGAATTGGATTGGGTTTAGGAAGTGCAATGACGTAAAAGTACAAACGTTGACACTAATGTCTTATAACTTATACATAAACGAAAGCCTTTCTTCTTATATGCGAGCATTACAGAAGGCTGCAAAGCAAATTAAAATACAAAATAATTTCAAGTACATATGGACACCCGCGACTAAGGTGCCGCTCAGGACAACCTGAAAAAACTTGGTGAACTTAACTGGTAGCAACTAGCCAGAGATCATGCTTTCTGGAGGATCAGACCCATTCCGGGCTGTAGCGCCATCAGAAGAAGAAATAATGCCACCGCTCAAGCGTTCCACATCTCTTTCTCTCTCCTTTTCTTTGTCTGTGCATAACTGGCAGCTAGTCAAAGAATTTCTTGGGATCTTGTCGAGCTACGTTATTCATTAATGATTGACCAGTATATATACCTTTCACATCATCGTTTATAAGGAAGGCATAATGAACATCCACACATCAACGCCCAGCTTAATAGGCTTACAGAATACAATGGGACCTAATGCTGAAGCGTGCGGAACGTCGCTTACTTACTTACTTACTTATCAGACCAACGACCCTTTGAGGGTCAGAGCCTTAGCTAAAGCTGCCTTCTATCTTTGACGGTCCTGGGCACGCTGCTTCCAGTCATCAAGACCAAGCTGTCTTGCGTCCGCGATGACTTGGTCTTTATACTGGAGGTTCGGTCTTCCTCTCCTTCTCGAACCAGGAGGCTCAGATTCGAAGACCCTCTTAGCTGGTGCGTTGGTGTTCATGCTCTCGCAGAGTTACTTTTGTTCCAACGATTTTTCTATAACATCAGTTATTCGATGTACTTGATTAATAGTCGAATGCTTACTAAAACCGAAATTGGCGAATAACCTTATTCCTATCGGTGATAAGATATAAGACGTCGTCCTTCCACAAACGGGGGTTCAGAGTCTATATAATATTCTCTCGAAATTCTTAGACATTATCTCGAAAAAATTTAAATCGGTCTATAAGACTTTTTCTCTGTTGCGAGTTTACCCGGTTTCGATGCCATTGTTATTTTCGCCACTTTCCACTGACGATCCTGGTCATGTTCTAATCTAAAGGCGACGGTAGTAAGGTAGGGAGACATAAGAAACTCTGTATTGGTTAATTTTTTAGAGCCTTTCCTGTGATTACGCCAAAAACAGAAGCTTTTTTTGGGTTCGAACTTATTCAATTCTTCTTTAAGTTCTGTGGAATGAGCATTTCTTTTTTTTTATACTAGGTTAGGTCAGGGCGGCTGACTGTCATGAGCACACTTAGGCCAGAGGAGCCCAGTGTTACCACGAGGATCCGGTTGATCATATTCCACAAGCTATTAAGAGCTTCTGTTGCTTAGTTATGTCAAGTCGTTGAAGTGTGAATCTTTCTATGAGATGAGAGGACACTGCAGCTGTATAGAAGGTGTGCGATCAACTCTTGCTCGTCTTCATCTCTGCACCTTCTACAGAAGTCGTTATAAGGGACACCTTATCTTAAGGCGTGGATACCGATGGCGCAGTCCCCGGTTATGTCACCGTTGAGGATTCTGAGACTTGGCCTACTCATGCAATTCAGGTAGCGCGAGCGTTTAAGATTGAGGCTATAATTATTTTGTGATAAGGCACTCGGTACCGGTAGACCACTTACAATTTGCGAGAGTAAGCACTTCGAGCTCTAGTAGATTTGAAGTGTCGGGAGGCATGGTCAGCAGGAAAGAGGGAAAGAGTGATAAGGTAGTACACTTTCTAGCGAGTTCGTCTGCTAAGCAATTCTCTGGAATGTCAATGGGTCCCGGCAGCTAAGTAGGATGTTGACTCATTTTTGCCATCTCGTTGAAGTAATTAAGGGAAGTCTTGGAGTTAAAACGGACTGAACTCAGACAGAATTGGGTTTATCGGTGATCGATGATAAAACGAGAAAGGACGCACAACATCGGGCAAAACTTCACCTATAACTTCGAGGTACTGAAGGACTTCGTCTACCTCATCTTCCAAGTAAACAGTACGAACAACATCAGTACCGAGATTAAACGCAGAATAACTCCTGCCAATCCCTGTTTCTTTGGGCTCAGGAGGCAATTGGCTAGTGCAGCTCTCTTTCGAAGGACAAGGCTGTCATTATATAACTCATTGATCCCCCCTATCCCGCTCTATGGCACGGAAGCCTGGACAATTTCACAAGCAGATGAAGAAACGCTTGAGTTTTCTTGCATTGCAATCTTTGAGTTCTGCATTCAATCTCTGGTCCTGTTTGCGTTGATGGTTTTTGGAGAAGAAGATTCAAGCATGAAATGTTCTGCGATATGAGCCTAGCCAGGCGTCTACGGATTCAAAGCCTAAGATGGCTAGGCCGGTACGTGAAATAAGACTCAACGAATAAAGCCAAAGATGGAAAAGCTGGCCTTATTTGGTTTTAAATCTGGAAATAACACCAAGTTTCCGAAGTTTCCATATTTTTTGTTTTTTTTCCGGAAATTTTAAATTTGGTCTTATTTTGTTAGGCCTTATTAGACGTCACAGGCTAAGCCATGCAGAGCCAAGGACAACGCTGCTCCAGCCTGAAGAGTCTTTGACTGCGAACCAGTGGGAAAAGCAATAGAGGACGCCCACGGAACCAATAGCGCATACAAGTGGAGAAGGACCTCAACCAACTTGACGTGGCTAAAGATCGAGCCAACTGGAAAGGGCTGAGGCCCAGATCCATTCTGGCCTGTAGCACCGTTAGAGGAAGAACTTCGAGGTTCGATCGGTGCTTGGATCTCCGAACAGATGACGATATCTGTGCTTGATATTACATTGTTTTTTAGCCAGAACAGGGCTTAATTTATCTTCTAATTTCTAATTTACATTCTTTGATATAGTTTCTGGCTGAAAGAGGATTTAAACGTTGCTTCCTAATGATCTGGGAAGCTTCTTATTTACATTCTTCGGCCAACTTCTATTGATTTTCTCGAGTTGGGACCCTATTTGGGTTTTCTTAAACCTTTAGTTTCTTTTCAGAGCGATTAATTTGAACCTTTTTTTCGCGGACAAGTCTGTCTGTTGTCTGTTGGCTTGATTTTCGACTTGAGCAGATTACCCAATTAATTGAGTTAAATTTATTTTTGTTCGTATGATTTATTTCTAAGCTCCTGCCTGGGATCCCGAAAGATTCACCTTTTTCAAAGACTTTGCAGCTTGTCTATTTTTTAAGCACTCTTTTTTGAGTAAGTTGCGTGCGTTTCTCAAGCAAGCAAGTAATTTTGTAAGTTATTTTCACATAGTTTTTCAGGACTTCAACTTTCAGCCGATCAACGTCTGAAGTTGGATCGTGACTCAAGGAATAGGCTGTGATTTTCTGAGAAATACATCAGCAACCGACGAAAAATAACCCGGTATGACGGTAATAGCTCTTCTTGGTCAAAAGGGACCGAGTTCATAAGAAAATATTTTATTAAATTAAATAGACAAACATTTATTTAATTTAGACAAGAAAATTGAATAAACACCAATTTATTCACAAAAAAAAAAAAAAACAAAGAATTTACATGAACGGAGAATATAAATAAAAGGAACTCTATTTTCCTTTCGTAAACGGCCAACAAACGTTCAACCGAGAACACGGCCAAAAAAGTCTCTTCAGTCACATCAGAAGGCATTGACCATGTCTTGTTTCCAGAGATGCCAAAAACGCGCTTAATCTCCACCAGAACGTTGACAAGCACAGAATTAAATTCAAAACTCATTCGATGATTAGACCTCATCGGGTAACAGTATTGAATGCATTGAATGGGCCGAATGAGAACGATTCGACCTAACAGGGCGACCAGAAAAACGATGTATCAAAAAGTGAAGTTGAACCACTCAAGATGTTATACAAAGCCCACAGCAAATAGCTTCGTCTAGTGCGAGTTCCATAGTCACTCTGTTCAACTGAATCTTCCAATCTCTGTGGCTCGAACGCAATTGTGGCCAAAATTTTGCAGAATTTTGGTCACAATTGCGATCAGCGAAATCGGAATCAAAATGTGACCATCTAGAGGAACTATTTGCCATTGATGTAACCTTCGTCAAGGTGCAACAAGGAATAAACTGTGTCACGTGATTTGATTTGCATATGCAATGGAAACCGATTCGCCAGTGAACGGATTTCTTCACAGAATCTGTACTCCTCCTTCAGGGTGGTGTGGCTTTGTTTCGGAGGTTGTTGTACTGCAGCTGAATTCTGTCGGATCTGTCGAATCGCGGCGCTGCTCGTATCTCCAGCTCTAACATGACTGGTTGAACTTGAATTCGAAGCAACAGCAATCATTGGTCTGCCATCTTCACCACGCAAAGGCACATCAACATTTCCGTCATTCACTGGTTCCATCGCAGACCACGGCGGGTGGTCATGGTACAAAACGATTGTTAGTGGTTAAGAATTGCAAGCACCTATTCACGTTCACTTTCATTTTTGATCATGGTTTTATGGAACATGAGCCATGAATAGCTGCAAACTGGTGAGCCTCAACTCACAGTCCAACACCAAATGATGATGCAGAAGGGATATCTGACTGACTGACTGACTTCAGCTGGAGTATCTCTTAAGCAAAATATAAAAATATGTGCTCTTTGATCTGACGAAGTGTTAGCTGTTGTTTTATTTTCAAGACATTTTCTTTAAATCAAAAGAAAGACTGATGAAAAATGAATGCTGTCGAGACTCTCTCGTTTAATGGCTCAAAATAAATTTAAATTATTCATCAACTATTTGATGCAACCTTTTACTATTGCTCCAAGTTTTCCTTTCAGTAAATTCCAACCAACAAGGCTGGCTGTTGGAACAAGACTGAAATGGGTTCATGGACGAAATTGCTTATAAACGAGGATTGCGTCTACAATATTACTTGTGTCGTTTGTTGAAATGGGGGAAATTCGGTAGAAAATTTGACGCAAATAGGACAGGAAAAAAAATGTAGATAATATTTTAAATTTAATTTTATTTAATTTAAAGCAATTTCCCAAAAAATAAATGTTCTTGTGTAAAAAAATTAATTTGTAACGAATTTAAATATTAATTTTAAATTAATATATTAAAATAAAAATAAATAAAAATAAAATACATTGTTTCAAGAAATTTAGATCGAGGAAGGAAAATACAGTAGTAAGGCTACACATAATTTTGAAACAAAACGAGGTTGATGCAATTTTTAAAAGTAAAATAATGGCCTTAATTTGGTTATAATCTTGTCATGGGCGAGACGGCATTTTTTAAGAAGCCACCGATACCAAATATAGCACATTCTCGATTGTCGCAACTAATAGAAACTGGGCTGGTTGTAATTAGATTCTGTCTACTTGAAAAGTTGCGATTACTGCGTCAATATTGATAAAAAATTAAATTTAGCTGTTGCGAAAATCGAGAACGTACTGTATGACATTTATAAAACTGGCTCGTAATTCCGATTGCAGAGATTAGCCCGTTTCGAGGTATTGTTCATACAAGGGGTGTTCGATGTTTGCAATACATCGATGTTAAAGTCGATGTCAACAATCGTTGGCTCAACATCGATGGCGGATAATTATCGAACTCAAAACATCGATGTTGGTTAAGATCGATTCTATAGAATGAAAAGTGTAAATAACAAAATGCATGCATAGTTCGTTACCGCACACTTCACATCAAAAAGCAAGAATGAAAGAATACATAAAATACCCAGAAAATCAAAAATCCTTCCGTATACTAGGAAAATCAATCAGACTCAAGTCGAAACATTCCATGAACCAATTCCAAGAACTGATCAGTGGTACAAAATGCCTATGTCATTATGATGAAATTCCAGAAAATCATTCAAAATCTACAATTGATAGTAGGTTTTCTTTTGCTAATACCGAAGGCCTATGCCTTGTGCTTAACATCGATACATCGATTGGGTACTCAACATCGAATATCCCTTTTTCATACGAGCCATGAACCGCGAATGACTTTCAGAAGCAACCATTTTCAAGCAAATAGAAATAATAAGTTGTACTTCTTGGTACGGAAAAGTTAGTGTACGTAAGGGAAACGATTCATCCTATTTACGAACTGTCAAGATGACCACGCAATACATAAAGAGACAGACGCGATCCACAAGTTCGCCACTAAAAAAATCGCCATAAAGTTTCGGTTTTCACTAATTCTACCCATCGTGAGAAAAAATCCCGATAACGAGAAAACTGCATAAGAATACAGTGTCGAAATTCGTAGCTCAAGTCTTCGAACCACTTTAGAGTCCACATACCAACTTGAAGTAAGCCGTCTTGGACTAACCTTAACCAATAGTTCAGTTTCGGGTTAAAGAGCACTAGTAACATTTTAAGGGTCATTCATATGAGCTCACTACGAGGAGTATCATGGTATCTATATGGGGAATGTCTGATAGAGACGCCAAAGGTGAACAGAGAGACCAAATTTGTTGGCAACACTTAAAACCTCCGATATCCGCTTTGGAATGCGAACTATGCCAATGGTGCTACCACGGGGACACCAAGTATAATTTTGCTAGTCAGTACTTGTGCTCTTTATCTTACCTGGGTAACACACGATTCCTCAAATACCCGAGTGCCTGGTTAATGCGGGTAATACCCAAGTTGGCAGGTGCCCGGCTTTGTTGGGCTACCAGGTACCCGCGGACACAAATAATTTAACTCAATACAGAAATTAATAAAATAACTTTTTTTGATGAATATTAAGCCACAACGCCGTTGGTGGAGCGACCCCCAAAAGTAATAGAAATTAATGTCTTTTAGCATACATTAAGTACATTTTGCATTTAAATACACTGTAAATAGTAAATTACTTTTGTTTAAATTTATGTTTCCGAAATATTGCGGGTACCCACAACCATACGGGTACCCGGTATTTTGGTAAACCCAGTTATACTCGGAAATGGGGGAACCCGGGTACCCGGGTGCGTGCCCGGGCATGCCGGTATAAAGAGCTCTAGTCAGTACCCCGCTAGTCGATTTCTACTTTTTCTGTTTGTTGTATTTCAAAAATCCATTTTACAATTTTTGTAAAAAAAAAACATTATCTAAACATTACCTGCTCAGAATGTTATAATTGTTAAGAAAGCCTTTTTACACATCCCAGTTTGAAGATGAACATTATGAGTATGTGCGTTGGCTCCTACGCAAGTGAGCCTCGCTGCCCGGGACGACCAAAATAATTTTCAAGGCCCCACCTCGTTCGAGTCCCTGACAATTCTAAAGCTGTAATAACTGTATGTATAGAAAAAAACTTCTCAAGCTTGACCGCTCGGAGTCGGAATAAAACTGTAGGTCCCTTCCACTGGTGAGAGAACAATACAGCACGACCAACACGAGTAGTTGCTGTAGAAACTAGGCCCTGGCCCTCTACAGGCTACAGCGCCACCTATATTATTATTATTATTAGTTTGAAGGCGACATAGTTGTAGAATCCACTTATTTGGGACATCACTTTCTCGAGACAGCCGCTTAACTGGGATATATGGTAAATGGACGGAAACTTACTTTGTCCTTCTCTTTACATCCTCAGTTGGTATTATTGAGACATCCGCCTAATTGGGACAAACAAATTTAGCCCGAAGTGTGAGTGTCCCAATAAAGCGGAATCTACGGTTTATAAATTTGCATAAATTTGCAAACAAAAATCCGAATAAAACATGTCTTTTTGTCAACAATCTGAATGGGACCACCCTTGTACATTGGTTAGGTGCATCAACCCCTACTCTAGAGTCCAGATATCAGCGTTCAATGCCGACAATACTCGGACACTAGAACTGTCTAGAAAAAACTTTTGAAAAAAACCTTGCCCTTCGGCGTCAGCAAAAAGCCGTAGATCCTCTTCACTTGTGAGAGAACGGTAATAGGCACAAAACGAGTGGTTGTTGTAGAAGCTAGACCCAGGTACAATAGGGACCGGAGTGCCACCCATAAACAAATATGTACCTACTCCAATAAACAAAATTTCCCACCCAGAAGACTCCGCCCATTCGTCGATTTAACGGTCATATATGACAACATGCATAGCGACGAACATGTTCGGACATTTCTGCCAATCACCCGGATAAAGGTGAAGAACTCTCGCGACTCTTTCAATGCTGTTAACGAATTCACATTTGATGCCAAAACCAGGGTCAGGCAGGACTATGCACGTCTACCAACCACACACGTCATGTGAGTTCTTGAGCATAATTCTTCAGCCGACCGTGTATCCCCTAAGAAGTGCCTTAGGCTGTTGGCAGATGAGCATACAATCGATTGACAATAGCGAAAGATGTGCTTACATTGAGACGAAGGCAACTAAAATATAATGACTTGTTGGCTTAAGCTCAAAATTAGGGCTGTAGCGGCCTAAAAAAGGGAGAATAAAACAGCGTGTTCAGAGATGAACTATAAACAGGCCTTTTTTGTTGAAGAACGTGCGCAAGCTCATAAGCGTGACGATGGAAAACTCTCGTTGCTACATCAAGTTAAGGACACACACAACCTCCTCCTCTCTCTCTCTCTCTCTCTCTCTCTCTCTCTCTTTCAAAAAATCAATCTTTTTTATTTAATTTGAAGCTATAACTATTCAAGAATGTACCTTCAAAATTTCAAGTGAACATTTCAAAAACTCTTTGAAGATATAGCCGATTTATGGTAGAAGCGACGGCATGAGCGCGCGTGTAGCATAGGCTGAGGAGGACCTTACTGAGGCTTCCAGAGAGGCCAGAATTTTTCGGAGAGACCAACGAGCCGAAGAAAATCGAGCCTTTGAAGAAACGGAAGGAATGTTATATGAACTGATTGAACATAGGTAGGTTTTACACCCAAGAATTTGCTTCTCAAAACCTTAAACGCGTTTTTCTCGAAACTAAGCTTTTACGGCTGGCGCATGAGGTTACTCAAAAACTGTTAATCCAATCTGTCTGTAAATCTGTAAATCCAATACGTTATTCTACACATATATAGCTATGGTATGAACTAGGATAGATCCAGAAGATCTTCTAAACTTTTTAACTTGATTTGCGACTGAAAAAAAGGCGATTTTCAAAAAAAATGCAAAGGTCCGCCATTTTGTTAATTTTTGGGTGAAATTAGTAATTTTAGCTTATACCAGAGTCAAACACGTACTCTTTCTAATCCCGTTGGAATTTTTGGTTTCAGATATTACAATGAGCAGAAATCACATGCGACGCCGAAAAGAGAGGCTTTTGTTTGATCACAAAAAAAACCCAAACAAAAAAGTCTTCAAATAAATGTATGCAAAGTTACAAGCCTAAAAATTAATTTACGTTTATTTACCAGCAGATTGAAAATCGTTAAAAAACTTAAATCGAGAATGGGGGAGGGTCCCCTTAATGTGGTCGACACAGGAGGATCCAGATCGAAAACCTCTGCGACGAGTGTGTTCGCAAGGTGCTCTTTGATTTTCTCCAGGAAAATTCTACCTTGGCCACAACTGGCACCGCGCACTGCATTAATTTGCCTTATTTTGGAAACAAGATAATGATCACATACTGATCTTAAGTCCATTCGTTGAGGATTCCCGGTAATTCTAAAACGAAAACTGTAGCTTGTAGCAAAACTTATTTTTAATAACAAAGCAGATTATGTGTTTAATCGCTCATAAGGGAACCCGGCCATAAAGGGGCCCCTCCGTAATTGTCTGTTGAGCAAAGTGGAAGTGCGCTTCAACTTATCGATGAGGCGAGTGTAACCAAAATGAACAAATTGCCAAAGACTTGTTCAAAAGGCTTATTCAATGTTCGCGGGTATCAAAATTCCAACCATTGTAGACAAAGCATCAGAAAGAAATGAAAGACTGCTGTAATTAAAAGTCCTCCTTACAAAGCGCAGATCGATGCTGAATCCACCAAATCCAAGCCCACCACTTTGAAAAGGAAATAAACAACAACAGCACCAAATAAAAATGACCAGGAAGGAAGAATCTTCATTAGGAAACGAGAAGGACGAAGATTGCCTATATTGTGGGTACTTATACTCCCAGTCTATAGGAGGATGGGTTTCCTGCAGATCCTGTGGTAAGTGAGTGCATTGTCCTTTGTGCCCTAGCGCCAGGGTGTAATGGGCAAATCCAATATTTTTTTTAATTAATCTGACATCCTGAAATATTTGTTTTCAGTTATATTTCCTTTCTATATCGATGTATTAATCAATTTTACTTATAACAAACACATTTTTTCTTATGCTTCGACTTCCCTTGAAGAGTCTTTGACTCCGAACCAGTGGGACAACGCAATAGAGGACGCCCACGGAACCGATGGCGCGCCTAGGTGGAGAAGGACCTCAATCGACTTGGTGTGCGCAGTTGGAGACAGCTGGCTAAAGATCGTGCCGGCTGGGGAGACTGCTTGGTTGAGGCTCAGGTCCACCCCGGACTGTAGCGCCACCAGAAGAAGAAGAAGACTTCCTTTGATTATTTTCTTTACCCCAGGCTCTTGGTCCATCATCTGCTGTTTCATATAAAAAATCGCTACCAATCACCATCTTCAACCGAGTGACAAATGCAATCCAACTTAAAAACATGCCCAAACAAAATCATCAAAGTCATCTGACTTCCTACCGCCGTACTTGATAGGATCAACAAGGCTCTCTTTGGAATACACGTGGTCTCATCTGCCGTAAGCCTACGAGCATGTCATTGACGTGAATGGACTAGCATCAAGTGATACCTCTTGCTAAAAAACACTAGTATTGGAATGACTACGATTCCGTTTAGGTTGATGTTGGCAGAAAGAGACGTTCGATCTGGCCAGACGCTTGGGTATACAACACCTCAAGTCACTCATCATCTGGGCACCACAGCTCCGGCCTAGAAAGTCGATGAAGAGACAACGTACATAACTAGGGATGGTCACAGATAGGGACGCACACTCGATTTGAAAAGGAGCCCAACCAGCTGCACCTCAAACTAGTTGTAGTGCTGTAGACAGCTAATCTTCATCGTGCTAGCTGGGAAGTCATGATGGTTAAGACCCAGTTCACAATAAAATTATTGTAACAACATAATTATAGTAAAGGCTACGTATTACATTATGCAGCCGATAAAAACCTAGATGTGCATATAATTTAGGGAACATTTCAATTTCACGGCCAATTAAGGCGATTTCAACATTTTTTACTTCACTACCCGGTGTCTGCGGCGAAGACAAAAATTTCGGTTTTCCTACAAATTGATCAAACGAATGATAAAAATTAAAAAAAAAAAATTGAACTAAAATTTTCAATTTCATTCACATCACATGTCAAACTTAACTTTCTCAATGTCTCTTGCGGCACTCATAACAACAAACTGTTGCGAGCTAGAAACAGCCGATGATGGGCAAGCAGTATGCTTGTGCTTAGAAAACGGGTTAGAGATCTTCACTTTACAACTGAACTTCAGTGAATGATCATCATAAGATCTCCTGTGAGTTTGAGGCGTTGTTGGACATTAATTCAATTTCTGAGAAATGTGTTGCCACGGTGGTTCAGGGTGTAGACCGGAGGTTCAGGGTGTAGACCGGAGGTTCAGGGTGTAGATCAGACGTTCAGGGTGAAGACCGGAGGTTCAGAGTGTAGACCGGAGGTTCAGGGTGTAGACCGGAGGTTCAGGATGTAGATCAGACGTTCAGGGTGAAGACCGGAGGTTCAGAGTGTAGACCGGATGTTCAGGGTGTAGATCAGACGTTCAGGGTGTAAATCAAACGTTCAGGGTGAAGACCGGAGGTTCAGGGTGTAGAGCGGAGGTTCAGGGTGTAGATCAGACGTTCAGGGTGTAAATCAGACGTTCAGGGTGAAGACCGGAGGTTCAGGGTGTAGACCGGATGTTCAGGGTGTAGACCGGAGGTTCAGGGTGTAGACCGGAGGTTCAGGATGTAGATCAGACGTTCAGGGTGAAGACCGGAGGTTCAGAGTGTAGACCGGAGGTTCAGGGTGTAGATCAGACGTTCAGGGTGTAAATCAAACGTTCAGGGTGAAGACCGGAGGTTCAGGGTGTAGAGCGGAGGTTCAGGGTGTAGATCAGACGTTCAGGGTGTAAATCAGACGTTCAGGGTGAAGACCGGAGGTTCAGGGTGTAGAGCGGAGGTTCAGGATGTAGACCACAGATGGAATAGATTTTCAGATATTTTCCTTGAACTCCTTAACACTTCAGTTCTACAAGGTGCTTCTAAAATTCTGAGGTAAAATTTACAACGCAAGTCAAGAAATAGTAACTTATCGTCGATATTGCTCCCAAAGAGAAGAACAAACTTCTGTAACCTAATTGGAGCCAAAATAAGCAAAATAAGGCTTACCAACGTCTTCGTCGGACGATGTAGGAGAGAGAAGAGAAGGAGACGAGGATACGCCTTCCATCTTCTCTCCAGTTTCCCGGCTCTAATCTCCTTAAGAGAACGACTCTGGGAGTTTATTTCGTAAGGGAATTATAGGACATATCTAAAGTGGACGCCATCCAAAAAATCTGCTGAAGCATCATCCAGAAATGTACATAAATCGCTCCAAGAGTGACGAGCTTAGTCGGCGATAGCAACACAATGGACGCAGGGTTCTAATTGATATTGGTGGACACCTTCCATACTTACCAGCTATGTATCGAATCCTCTCCACCAAGCGTCTTCGAGGGTTGGTTGGTTGGTTTAAGTGGCTACCCGATTGGGGTCAACTAGGATACGATTAGCGCACCACAACCCAAAGACCTGGGTTGTTTGGATTAACTAAATCCAACCTCTGGAGTTTAGGAATTTGATTATATTCGATATACTTTGATTAGCGATCTCGGAGAGGTCACTAGTCAACCACGGGGATGTCAGGATTTCCATCTTCATCATGGGTAACCAGGTGAGAGCGCGTCTCCTTAGACTAACCCTAGCAGGATTTTAAGCTTGAAGCCCTCCCAGGCGTTGGTGATCTCCGCCGAGCCCGACCTAAGGAAAGAATTGAAAACTGGTTATCGCACTTGATCAACGTGTAACCTCTGAGGATCTCCGAGTTATCAAAACCGGGTGTGGGCCCACTATGGTTCTTGAGGATGTGGTTCACGACCATCTCAGATAGCCTGGCCTTTATACTCCCCGATTTCGCTGCTATGGTTGTTCCCGTTGGCGGTTTTTCGTCCACCAGCGCTAGCTGAAGGTGGTTCCTCGCAAACTCTGTGAAGTTCGGTTTGATGACAGGGGTTGAAGCTATGGTCACCTTGATTTTTTTTGGCGGGCTGGGCGGTCTCTTCCTGTTTCTTGAGGTATTCGAGGTGCTTCTCGTATTCCACAGCTCGATATTTAACTTTGTCCTCGAGATCCTTCTCGTAGGAAGTGCCAACTGCCATCCGCTTCGTTCTTATCAATTTTTCTTAGAATGAATTTAGTATTATTGTACATTCCCTTGATGATGGCGCCCTCGGACTTGAGTTTTTATGGGCGCTGGTCACTATGGCTGGTGATCTTGGCCGCGGGATTGAGGGTTGGGAGAGAGGGGGTTTGCTTATTGGGCAGCACAGCTATCATGTCTGGCACTCTGTGATGTCCACATCGCCGCCGTTTCCTGGCTGGAAGCTAATAGCTCTAGATCCTCGGATATGGGAACGTTGTGTTGATTATTTTTTTAGTTTTTATTTGTTTCTACGGTTTTTTTTATCTTTTTTGTTAGTTTGGTCAATGTGTCCGTCTCGGCAGATCTCAAATACCGTGAGTGGGCGTTTATACAACCAACCTCTGCATCGGAGCGGACCCTTCAGGACGAGGCCTATTTAACCACTAGCTGACCTTGCGAACATCGGCACTTATACCTTAACACCTTGTATTTAGCTGAAGTTTGGTCCACAGTCTGGTTTCGCCCTATTAATAGCCTCACATCCGAAGGTCATCAGATTCAGACTGAGACCTCTTCCTATCCGCCACCTGGGAATCCGCCCGACGGGAGTTTCTCCTCTCCACACGAGTAATCGAATATTACCAACAAGTTAAAATTGTTTTGAGCAATGTTTGTTCAAGAAGGACACTTCACTTCAGTGGAAGCTGGAAGTGGTTATGGCTTCCTCTTCCACATGATAGAAAAATGGACCTGCCTTGCTCTTAATGCATTTCCTAAGGGTGATGATCGCTGTAAGCTACCTAGCCGTCTAGCTGGGCTAGGGTCAAAGCTGACTGGTGCTTGATATATTTCGTTTGGAGCACGGACAGAGTTGGTGACTGTTCTTCTTCAGTCCGTACTCCAAAAGCCCCAGACACTGAAAAGAGTTCCTAGACACTGAAAAGAGTTTCATGCTTACCGTCAAGACAGCTGGTATGCAACGCTATAGGTGGGCAAACACAGCGGAGTTGAAAAGTGAAAATTTTAGAAAAGCTTCGGTACGTTGTTTTCATTTACCGATAAGAATTCTTGCACTAACAAATGTTCACTTCTAAGTTCCTTACATCGAATGCGCCGTACTCTAAGTCAATGCCCCATCGCCTGATAGAATCAAACGGGAGTCGCGACCGAGAAGGCGCAGCAGTGTCTTGTAAGGGAAAACGGCGGTAGGCGGCGAACCAAATGCACTCGCCACCGAAATACTTCACTACCTACTTTGTTTCCTTGTTTTTAGGACTGCCGCTTGTATGCACGAGTTCACATATATCGGAGCATGGTCCTCAAAATGGCTGATGAACTAAGGCCTGGCTGGTTCATTATGTTGTGACTTTAATCAATTAGAGTTAACCTGGTGGTGAATCAGCTGAGGCCTACTATGTCAGTTCATATCTGCAGAGCATTAGAACAGGGCAGCAACGAAGTGCAGCAGCTTAAACACCTTTTTTTCCTTCCAGCTTCTGCGGAAGTCAATCGTGATAACACATTGTCTCCCATCGTGAACATTCTATGCAGGGCTTTACACACTAAGCCAGTCAATGTAAATCCACCCCCTCTAAGAATTTCAAGCAAACCCCAAATGTCACTGTTCAGTTACAAAAACTACATAACCCATCGCTTTAAACATTTATTTCACACGTATCTCTTCGGCTAAATACAAGAACATAACTCTAACACCATCGTCCACATGATGCGGGTACTCCCAGAGACTTGAGATCCGCACAAGGTCACTTCGGTCCTCGCAGTGGGCCATTTCCTCTGAAGAAGAAAAAAACAACCTTTGAGAAGAAACTCCACAAAACTCTTCAGAATATCATCATCACCTGTCACAAACTTTTTCACAGCCAATTCACTCCGATATCGGTCCAGGACTGTGTTCGTGAACTCCAGAAAGTCCTCAGCCATCCATGATCTATAGATGGCTTCTTCAGTCTTACCCACTAGCTTCACAAGAGCATTTAGCTGTCTCAGCGATTCCTGCGTGGCTTTGACAATGTCCTCGAACACACTCAAAATTATGACCAGCTTCTCGCAGTACGGTTTCAGTTCTTCGGGAAATAATGTTCCTCCAGGAGTGTTGCTCTCAAAGCATTTCGCTTTTATTGCCTCAATGCAATTGCAGAGTGATTGTCCGCGCTTCTGGGCAGTCTGCCATTTGGTGAAATTGTCCAACAGGTTTCTTGTTATTTCATCCAGGCGAGTTTTGCTGACCAATTCATCACCTTGCGGCTGCTTTGCTCTTGGACTGTCGAGAACTTAATGGAAAATGTGTGGACAATAAATTGATGATTAGAAGAAAATGAAGGTCGTACATCTTACTGGAGTCAAGGATGAAGAGCTTCTATCTGCTTTGGGTGGAGTTGAAATCATTTTAGAACGTCTTTAAGGCACACTTCTCCAATTTTTGTTTGTTTACAACGCGATGGAGAAAACTATTGGGGTTGCAGAACAGCTGGTTTTGACGTTTGAAATTGTGTACGGTGAGCTGCATTACCGACAAATGTATGTGCTTGCCAATAGATGGCAGGGGCATCGAATTTTTGCTTTAACTGATTGAAGTGACTGGCATTTGTTTGTGTTTTTCGAGAGTTTAACGATTGACTGCTATTATTATTGATGATGTTGATTATGATGATTATACTGATGATGCTTACAATATTTTCTTAAATTATAGATGTTGAAGTTTTACTCTCAAATGCAGATTACTTATTAGGAAATCGTTCGAGAAATGTCGATGAAATCAGGTAAATATTACAAGACTATAGAAAAAAATCTCACAGTTTAATATGCGCTGGGTACGAGTTAACCAAGGTGAACACAATCAAAGAAGATTTTTGTCGAAAAAATCAAGAATTAAACAAATTTAAACCAGCCACACATGCAAGTTTAGGAATTTGGCTGCCCGATAACGCCTAGAAATATGCACTGATGAATGAAGTCATGAAAACGCAAAACCTCCCTGCAGAAAAAGCCATTTTACTACCCCCTTCCAAGAATAGATATTATTTCTCAGTGATCTCTAAGCCTATGCTACGTACCCAGATTCTGATGGGAGCCCAACTTAGTCTTCATAGACAAGGCAAAGCAAATGCTCAGACGTTAAGCCTAATAATTTAAAACCATTCCATTAGACATGCGATCGCTTCAAATAGACGTTCGACACCTCAGCGTTCTTAAAACAGTCGGTATGGTCCTTCACAAGGTGCTAAACGCAATTGTTGAACAAAAGGAATTCACCCTGGCTGCCTTCATAGTTATCAACGGATTTATTATTGAACCCAAGGTGCTCAACAGTTTCGAAAGGTTCATGGTTCCTTTTGTTCGCCAACTAGATACTCAGTTTCTCTGCTATTGAATGAGCTCTAAGCTCGATGACACCAGTCGCCTTCATCTTCAAATGGGCACACTTGGAGCGGTGAACAATATCCTCTCCTAAGGAACAAATCAAAAAATGGAGATCTTCTATCTGTGACAGACTCTAGGCTCAATTGCCTATGTCGCTGAAGTGGCCTCTGGAAAATTCATATCCACGTTCATGAATGTTTGCAGACTAATGCGGAGACCAAGGACTTCTTCATCCGCTTTAGAGATTGTCCATGCCTCCACGCAAGACAACAAGGCTGGGAGGATCAGTGCCACAGAATGCAGCAAAAAGCTGCTGCGAATGGCAGTCGGAGTGCTAACAGGCCATAATCACTAGAGATACCATGAACAAAAAATAGGACATTCTCTTGACACCATATGTAGAGGCTGAGGGGTGGAGGAGGAAATTGAGGACACTTCCCACTATCTCTGTGGATGCACCAGTCTCTGCCTATTGAGACAAGACCGTCAAGAAATTGCAAAAATACCAAGTCAAGGCTTCTGGATGGCTGGAAAGAAGTAATGCAACAACATCTGCAGCTCACGACTGAGACAGTTCATCCACCTCTTAAGGGTACCGCAGTGGATTCAACGGTCGCCTACTTTCCTAGGCAGACTTTGTTGCTTGAGTTTCTTCTCCACCTAGGTTTGGTTAGGTAGGAGTGGCTGACTGCAGCAAGCAGTCATACTTAAGCCAAGGCAGCCCCATTGTGTTGCAACGCTAGTTGAAACTTGGAACTAGTGGGTGCTTTGACGGTTTAGCTGGCTAATGTTGACGCTATTTATTGCGTTGAGAGTATTGAAGTATTGTATTTACATAGTTGTCCTACAAAAGTGACAACCTTCGATACACGAGCAAGGGAGGTGATTTGTGGATTCAAAGTCTCAACTCCTCTCAATCCATGCAGCATCTGTAAAATTCATCGTATTGGGCACCCATTCTGCGGACGTGTATGCCATTTGCCTCCGGTTACGACGCCGATGAGCGTCTGGCGTATTAGTCCGCATAATCTGAGGAGGCAGAGCATACAGATTCTCAAAGTCTACAGACTGCAAAGTCCTTGCCTTGTCTTTTAACATAATTCTCGAGAAGATCGTAAGTAACTCAGACGTCAGCACTAGAGTCAAGATCTTCCACAAGTCTGTACCACTGCCCACATATGTAGATGACATTGACATCATCGGAAGAACTCGACGGGCTGTCAGAGGGACGTTTGTGAGCGTCGAGAAGGAAGCTGCTAAGTTGGGTCTGGCGGTGTCTGACAAAGTAGGTAAATGCTGTCTACAAAAATGGTTCATCAACACCGACGTCTTGCACAAAGTGTCACAATAGACACATACAGTTTATATACAGTTTATCACTCATATCTAGTCAGTTCAGTCCCCTGAGGGAGCCGTTCTTCCAATCAATTGGCTCGCGACCCCTTAAACACAGCGGTTGGCAAGAGTTACTCTGGGCTCTCATCGCGTAAGACGACGATCGTTTGACAACGTCATTTTAACGATTGTATTACTTCGTGCAAAGCTAAAATTGTTGATCGTCTAGTCGACGTCATTTTTGACGATTCACTATTGGTTCGTATAACTCAGAAATGAAGAACTACAGAGATGCTTGACTACTAACTCTCTTGCCCCTTAAGTTTCTTGACAACTGTTTTTTACAATGTGTTTATAAGACCAATCAGAGGACGGCATATCTGTTACAAAGGCACTCAAATTCGTCGATGGGCTAGGGGGCAATCAGCTGTAAAGTCGTCTCTGTAATAGTTCATTTCTGGGTTTACTCATTGAACTGTCAAAAGCCGACGATTAAACGATTGTGATTGAACAATTGCTATTTAACAACGTTTCAAACTTCGTGGTTGGTTGTTGCTTAGTTTCGTTTTTGGAAATCGAAAAGAATGTGTCGACATTACGAAGAAAGTGAAAATTCTGCTGGACTATAGCGAAAGCAAAGGACGCTTGGAGATGCATCGGATCATCTTTCACTTTCCACGAAAAGGAACAAATTTTATTATTTTCAAACAATACACTGCTGTATTTTGCATTTTAGTTTTAGGTGTGTTTTTTTGCACGCGTATAATTTATAAGTGCACAAAAAAAAAACGATCATCGGCGCTTAATGATTCATCATAAAGGCTTGGCAGCACCGACGACATTTATAACATTTGCTAAGCATTCAGGAGTGTAGTCGTGGAAGGTGATGGTTGATCTTTGATGGTCACAATCTTCGTTTTGTGACTGTGTACTTTAAACCACGTACGTGATGGTTAAAGGCAAAAACACTTAATAATTATAAAATAAAAAAAACTGTTCATCAAATGAAAAGAATCCATTACGACACATAAACGCAATGTATAGCAGAGACTCTGGATATACCAAAAATTGCATACTTATGGATGCCGAAAAATTGAAAAATGATCTAATACATCAACCAAACCTGCAGGTGTAAGCCACATACAGCAACCTAAGCAATCAATGAATGAATTCAGGAATGAACACACAGAAAATAATGATTGGACGCATTGTTTTTATCTGCGCTTATTTCTTAATCGGCGATAGATATGAAGAGTAACTTAAGCGGATATAGGACTTGATGTTAGTGTATTTTACACGCAAATTGAAATTTAAGCTTGCAAAAAAACACAGCTTTTATTCAACGTTTTCGCTTTTCAAAAGAGGAGTTTGTACTAGTGCTGGAGAAGGTAATCCCATGGAGCGACTCGCACTCAACATATATCCCTTGGACTTGGTGCTATCTTGGAGGTGCTAGCTGGAGGTGGCTACCAATGGTTAGCATCTTCACCCGTCTCACAGTTCGCTCCTGTTCGGCTCTCCGTGCACTTCGATCGCACCATACCAATTCGGACTGCTACCTGTCGCAGCACTGCGAAGGGAAGCCATCTGAATTGCTTATTCCTCCAGCTCGGATATTGGAATTTGATCAGATGGCCCACTCCCTGTTTTTTCTAATGACATCAAATCTCGGCTATATTTCTTTTTTGCTCGATATTTGAAATCGATCCACACCTACAACAAATTAATTGAACCTTAAACTTGAACTTGTGATGTTCATATTATGCACCTACTTCCCTCCAAGCAGGTACAGACTTATTGGGTAGCTCAATGTCTCTCAGTTTTTGAGCCAAATCTACCCACGGCTTGTTAATAGACTGCGTACCTTGTGTGGTTCTTGGCATGTAATTTTTCCCATTTCAGGGTGCTCGTCCATGTATTGAATGAGAACTTCCATTTGCCTTTTTTTTTTTATAATTTGCGCGTGCTCAAGGGGTTGCTAATACCCTTATGTGTCTGGGGTCAAGACACAGCACGGGCCGATGGTATAGAGGGAGAAAGGGAGAGGAGGTATCTGCGGGTTGTAGTCTGTGGGAAATATTAGTTTGAGAAGAGCATTCCATATTCGTGCAGTGCGGCTGAAGAACGAGTCTCTGTTAACTGTCCGTCCGAAAGTAGGCTTAAGGGTATACTGATGGGCATTCCTGGCGAGATGAGTATTGCGGGTGAATTCATGGAGAGGAGGAATGCAGTTGGCTAGCTTACTTGAGCATCGTTTGTTGAAAGAACGATAAAACACGGACAAAGAAGAGACGCTACGTCGATGTTCGAGCGAGTCTAATGACTCTGCGATATTGTTGTCTCCTATAAGTTTTATCGCTCGCTTTTGGATTCTATCAAGTAGGTGCAGGTCTTGGGGGCACCAGACCAGATATGTGCGTTATACTCAAGCTTGGGGCGGATGTACGCCTTATAAATTAAAGCCAAATCAGAAGGGGTGAAATATTTCTTGCATCGATTAAGAAAACCTAAACATTTCGCAGCATTTTTGGCGACCTCAACTATGTGATCGCTCCAACTAAGTGTTGTGTTGATACACATACCAAGGATGGAAAGTTTTCCGGTTTCATCGACATAAGCGCCATTCATGGATAATGGCTGATTATGAAGGGTTCGCTTGAGTGACAGCAGACGTTTGAGTGTTTGAAGCATTGAATTCCACTCTATTGTTTTTTCCCCAGTTAATTATGGTGTCAAGATCGGAATTCAATGTGCTTAACATACGCTGCCAATCTACGGCCGAAGGGCGGGGTCGGTGGTCTTGGAACGAATATGAAAAGCTAAGGGTGCTGTCATCAGCGAAGGAATGGATTGGATTAGAAGTAGCAGGCAAGAGATCATGTATAAAAATGAGAAAGAGTGTCGGTGACAGAACTGAGCCTTGGGGATTATTTGGCCCCAGCATTTATTTGGTGGATATCAGACCTGAACCCATCCAAAACCACTTGAATTGAACGGTTCGAAAGCTAATTTCTAATCCATAGAAGAAGAGATTCATCGATACCATAGGCACGCATTTTCGACAAGAGAGCTTGATGCCAAACTCTGTCAAATGCTTTAGAAATATCAAGCGCACAGATCTTGCTTTCTCCGGCATTGTGCAAAGACTGGTTCCACTTTTCGGTGAGATAAGCTATCAGATCACCAGTGGACCAGATCGCTGCGGAAACCATATTGTCGGACATTAAGAAGCTTCCGCGATAAAAGATATTTCATAAGCTGACGATTTATCAGCGTTTCCATGACCTTAGAAAGAAGGGACGTAAGTGCTATACGAGGTGGGTGACGAAGATTCGCCCTTTTTAGGGACTGGCTGGACAAATGCTGTTTTCCATCTGCTCGGAAAGAGACCTAAAGAGTGGAATAGATGAAAAAGCTTACGCAGTGGTTTTGCCAGCACAGAAGAACACCTCGTCAGAAGTATAGGGGGAATACCATCCGGGCCAGCGGATTTGTGCACGTCTCGATCTTTCAGTACTCTTGCAACTGTACGAGTGCGGAAGTGGATTTGTCCCATGGTGAAATCAACGCTCTCAAGTACAGGTGGAGACAAATTGGAATCTGGCAGTGTTGAGCTAGCTGCAAAATGAGCCGCAAGCAGATTAGCTTTGTCTAAAGAGCTGACAGCTGGAATGTCATTGTAAATGAGCTTGGGAATTGAAGACGAGGCGGAATTCTTTACGTTTCTTACAAATGACCAAAAGCTTTTGCTCCCCTTGGGACATTATTTGCACTTTTTGCCTCAACTTTTGCTCATAAGAGAATTTCACACGTCTGATAGTTGCATTGCAGTCATTTCTGGCCCGTTTAAGCTTCTTCCGGTTTTCCTCAGTGGGGTTGTCTTTGTATGTTCGGAAATTCAACTCTCTCATCCTAATAGCCTCTTTACAGCTCGAGTCATACCTTGATACTCTTCACTCTGTGAGGAATGAAGGTTCTCATGCCCAGAAGATGTTTGTGATCATATCAGCAGCGGCATCTACGTCACCATCGAGGAAGCAAAGTGACCAGTTAAAATTCCTAAAGAAGTTGTTAAGTTTGTTCCAATCGGCTTTCTCGTCCAGCCAAACTGTTCTTTTAGGAATTTGTTCTCTAACTATGTGTGGTGATAACGAGAATTTTGCTGATACGAAACAATGGTCCGACGAGCCTAGAGGTGACAGTATGTCAACAGAATATTTATCAGGATGAGAGGTGAGAAATAGGTCCAGGGTGTTGGCGGAATGATCTGCAATGTCAGGTATTCGTGTGGGCTCATTTACTAGCTGGATCAGATTGTTTACCACAGCAAAGATTTCGACGTACCTTCCTTCGGGTGTTGTCTGGCCTGAATGCCGAAGCCAATTAGAACTGTTTACATTAAAATCGCCCGCAATGGCAATTTCGGTGCGAGGATACAGGGATACAATTCTTGAGATGGAATCGGATAGCGCATTAAATTCGTTAAAAGTTGAATTGCTATCCAAGCATGAACTTCTTAAATGCTTACGGACAGGGAGTTTTAACAACAGAAAATTGAATTCCGGATTGGAACAGAGGACGTATTGTGGTTGAATTTGGTAAGCTACATCACTACGCACGTAAATGGCGAGACCGCGGTGTAAAAAGAAGAGCGGCACCCAGCTATATCCAGGCAGGCTCAAATCCGATAATTCGGTATTCTCACCTACCTGTGTTTCACTCAGCGCCAAGACAGACAAGGTTTGTAACGGGATAGGTGTTGTTGACTGAGGGTGTTAATTAATAAATTAATTAATTGACAAAAAGTTATTTAGTCCTTACATGTTTTCGAATTTGGATTTCAAATGAATAGGCGAATCATAAACGAATTTTAAAAGTGGCAGCATAAATTCCGTTCTCTATATGACATTGAACGTGTTTAGTAGTTCTCAACTGTCTACTATTTGAACGATTGACGACACGACTGAACGATTCGACTGTAGTGTTACAAGAAGCATACTTTTGACGACGTCGTTTAATACAAGCGTTTGAAGGACGATCGTCTTAAAAGTTAAGCGATGAGAGCCCTGCGTTTGATCGTGCTATTTATTGCAGAGCCGAGGTAGACGAAGTCCTTGACTACCTCGAAGTTATGCCTGTCCATTGTGACGCTCTGCCCAAGACGTCCATGTTGTATCTCCTTGCTTGACGACAACTTCGATTTATAAGCATAACTATAAGCATATCGTTTTTTTTTCGTCATGGTAATAAAGTCACCAGCGATGGGATTAAGTTATGTGTAGCCAGCCATCTGTCACTTCAAGACGAACAGCCTAACAGCATGTCTAGATCAAAGAGATACGCCGCCAAAAGCTCAATGTACCACAACCGACAGTTCAATACTGCGATTGAGTGCTGTCAAAAAACGCCCCACCCTCCCCCAGGGGTCAAGTCATCGGATCAACCCTCAACCGAATCATCCGACACCGTGACCGCAGTCTCCGTCAAAGTCATCTCCACCATCCGACCAAATACTCAAATCAATCGATTTCATCAAACACCCTTAAAGCATCGCGCAGAAAATCGATAACCATTGAACCGTGTCGTGGCGAAATCAAAATCCCCAACGTCCTCGGGCACACGCCAAATCCATTCGATGAACCTTAGATTGATTTTTCCCAAGGTAAACCGCTGCATTAGCCCGCCTCCGCAGCGGCATCGATCCAACAATTCCAGCAAATCCGTGTCTCAAAACACAAAGACACCCAATTCCGCCACCCCACGCGCTCCGCCGCCTACTAACCTAATTTAAGTGTGGGCACCTAATCTAAATATCGGCTGACGTCAACGACGACTGTTCCCGTTTTTCAGCCCATTTACTTGGCGCATAAATGGTAAATTAGATTCCAGAGTGAACGACGAGCACAAGGATTCGTTGAAAAATTCATGAATCTGGCGAATCCTCGACGATGGGGTGCGGTGCACGCCACACAAGACCAAGACCAGGCAGCCAGCCAGCCAGCCAGCCAGTCAGTCCCCCCAGCCTGAACCAGAACCAGAACCAGATCCATGCACTTACCTACACAAAGTGGGTACTTACATCCGTAGATTGTACATTTTTTTCCTCCCGTGTTACGTTCGCAATGATAAGCTTATTAAAGTACCTTTGCCGTAACTCATACATTATGGAAGGATGCTACAGGAAGACGATTTCCTTCCTTCGCGTGCTCCTCTGTCGCTGTTGTCTTCCGTCGCGCTGGTGCTGCTGCTTGCTTTGTTTTTCCTCCCTCTCCTGGGGATGATGTTGTGCATCCGTCCTTGGAGATGGAAAATTATTATTGTCCTTAAGCAGAAAAACAACGGCAGCAGATACTCACCCCTGGGCTCTCTGCATGCACTTCGATATGGTCTCATACGCCAACACCCGCCCGCCCGCTGGATTGCATACCCCCTCCCCCACCGACCAGGTGGATGCTTGTCTGCTGCTCTCAGTGCTTCAGTACATTCAGCTGGCGACAGGAAGGGGGGATGGATGCTCGTCTGCGTGATGCGGGGGTGGGACATTTAAAGCGCGAGAAGCACGCCATTGTGCGTCGCTTTTTGTGTCCCCTGCAAAATTAATGTTGAAAATATGTTCGTCGCAATGGCTTATATCATTTCTTCGGGATTTTCGTGCCGAGTTACGAGGCGAAGTTGTGAGCGCGCACGGGAGGGCGCCCACCGAGTGGGACTGAGGCATTAAGAGGACACAACCAGCTGATATCCTGGCAGTGGGGTAATAACATTGTTCGCGGAGTAACGAAAATATTAGCTAACGTCGTCGGCGCGAGGCAGTGACAGCAGACAAAAAATTGGCAAAGAAACCTTGACGAGTTTTTGGCTGCCTGCTCCACCCCTCCCCTCTTCCGGCCACACGTGGAGTGAGCACTCTTGGCAGCTGAAGCACCGAAGGAAAGGCGCGGAGGGTTCTCGTGCTTTTACGATAACATTGTTGTGTTGCTCGTGTGTTTCCTGTTTCCTTATGTTGTTGAGATTGCCTGGGCTGATATTACTGAGAAATGCATTTCCTGGGGGAGGGGGTTGAAGCGGTGCAGGGCCGGGTGCTGCTGATATGCAGCCGTATGGGGAGTTTTGTGTATTTCTTATTGCCGCAGCGGCTGTTAGACGAGAGTGCATCCGAACATTTTACTCGCATTAAATGGGACATCAGCAACTGAGCTTGAATTTTTGGATATCCTTAAGTGTTCCCTCAAAGGGATGTGGAAATGCACTTGGAATACACGGTGTGTTGGAAGGATATCTATCCGCACGATGGAGTTTGAATTTCGCTTACTTAGGGACTCATTGCTTTGTTCAGTCGTCATTTCAGTGCTCCTTGTTCTGTCGGAGTAGGCCATTGAATCGGCGGTTCATTTCTGGGTTAAGGAAGTTGGTAACACACTGCACAGTCATCTGCTTCATGGTGCCACAGTCAACCAACAAGTCTCTCCAGTTAGGAAGGAACTCCAGGTGGGCAGACGTTATTTCCCACCAAGGGAGGGGTGAAACTCAAATGAAGAACAATTCAACAGACATCCCTGTCTATACGGATGGGTCGGGCATTTACTCCGAATTGTTAAACAAGTACTGCTCGATAAGACTTCCTGACCACGGCAGAGTTTTTCAAGCGCGGGTCCTGGCGGTCAAGGAAGCGGCCTTTTGAAAATACCACCGCTTGATACGACCATCCTTATTGACATTCAAGCGGCTATTAAAGAAATTTCGGCAATAGAAATCAAGTCCAAGCTTATCGCAAGCCGAAGCGGTGAGCTCAAGGCTCTTGGTACGCAGCATTCGGTTACCCTATGCTGGGTGCCAGGCTATAGGGACGGAGCCGGCAATGAGGTAGCAGATGAACTCGGCAGGAAAGGGGCCGAAACCGACCCATCACAGGCAATCACATGGTTGAACTGTACCGATTGCCACCACTGTAGCAGTTGTGGCCCACTTAGATTCTGGTTGGATCCTTTGTGCCATCGATACCCGGTGCTTTCCACCGGCTCCTTTTAAAAAGGGACTACACTACCGAAGATGATATAAACCTAGAGACTGCCTAATAGTATTCTGGTGGCCTCATTTGACAAGTGGTCAGGAAAGGAGTGGTCCTGTGCTGATTTACAGCCAATTAGTTTTCCTGATAAACTTGGCTATGTCTTGTACCTTTAAGTGTGACATTTCCAGTAGGTTACTGAGAAGCTAGTTGCCTAGTATATCATTTAAAGTTTTTGCAAGGGCTGGACAAGTTTTCTTCCTCCTCCTCGTCTCTACAGCTTCTGCAGTAGTCGTTGTGGGGGGCTCCCATTCTTCTAGCATGAATACCGAGAAGGCAGTGGCCGGTGATAATGCCCTCTATGTTCCATTTCAGTCTTAGGAGTGTATTTGTCTTTTTTTTGGATTTAGTGAAAGGCAAATAAGCCTCGAAGTCCTACGTGTATCTAGTTCCATCCATCTCCGATTAGCGGTGTCGAAGGCATCTGTAAGTAACATGGTGTTTATTACTTGGAGTGAGGGATGGAAGAGTCTTCGACTCCGAACTCGTGAGACAACGTAATAGTTGACGTCCGCGTTTAAGGTGGCACTCCCAAAACTTTGAAAAATTTTATCGAACTATCTATCGGATAAGATCTTTGGTGTGGAATATGGGAAAGAATACTCCCTATTTGAATCTATACATGATGGAGTACTACAAGGAAGTGTTCTTGGTCCCCTCCTTTACTTATTGTGTAGCAGCGATATACCGCAGGACGTAGGCATAGTGCTATTCACATTTGCTGACGACACCGCCATTTTGGTAACTGCCAAAACGGTCGAAGAAACAAGCAGAAAATTGCAATGTGCTTTAGACCGGATACGCGAATGGACGAACACTCAGCGAATTTAACAAAGCTAAATCCGTTCATATAAATTTTACGTATCAGAACGTGACTAACTTGCCCGTTTTGTTAAATAATGTTCAAATACCCTTCGGCTTCTCGACGTAAAGCTTAAATGGAAGGAGCACGTCCAAAAGAAACGTGAGGGGCTCCAATTAAGATACAAAGACATGTACTAGCTTGTTGGAAAATATTCCAAGCTAAGTACTGACAACAAAGTGCTTATATAGAAGTAAGTGCTAAGCCCCGTCTGGAGGTATGGTATACAACTATGGGGTTGTACCAAAGAAAGTAAATGAAGCATACTACAAACTTTCCAAAATAAAGTGCTAAGGGCCATCGCCAACGCACCGTGGTATATACGAAACAACGATATCCACAGAGATCTCGGAATTTCATCAGTCCAAGATGAAGTTACGAATTTTGCTCGTAAGCATAAGCGTCTCCTGGAAGAGTACATAAACTCAGCTGTCCTTCCAATTCTCGACGAAGGAAACTCTTTTCGCCGTCTTCAAAGGACTAAACTCCTTGACCTATCACGGTGAACTCAACCCGCGCTTAGCTGCGGTGGAGAATCTCTTGCCAAATGCGTTTAAACCAAGAAAGTAAAACTGCTGGATAAGTGTAAAACTTAGTTGTTTTTACTGGTTTTACTGGGTAAAATTCTCAACGGTCCTCATAACTTCTTTTGAAGATTTTCACCTGCCCTCGCAAAAAAATATAATGTTGCCTAGCAATCGCAACACAGAAGTCAAACGAAAACATTAGATCGGTTGTGATAGATGATTCATCGTTGTATTCATTCATCAGTTCCCAGCACTATTTGCTGGCAAAATTAATTCGATTTCTAGAAAATCTACAAGAACAAAAGAAGCGAAAGAAAGAACAAAGAATGCGAAACATGAAATTCCGCTCACTTATCAACGATCTCGACGGTCCAAGAGCAAGCCAAGTCAATGAATTCATCTGCAATTTATTACCCTCTCTGATGATGGGGCGTCAATTACTGAGAAACCTTTATCAGAACTGCCATCAATTCTTGCATTTTCTGAACTGGAGGTAAGCAAATTAACTTATTTCAAGGGCTGGAAAGTAGATCGATTCAAATGATTGTTTGTTCCTTCGTTAAATTGATTGACTTGAAACCTAAGTGGCATGTTGTGTGTAGCTCGCAACATCGTCTACGGTTTCAACATCAAAGAGCTGCCGCCGTGTAAACATTTTTGCCCGAAATCATAGACAGCCAGTAGGAGATAGTGCTAGTTGGCATGGATTGCAGATTGAGGACCAGATCCAGGCTTCAACAATGTTAACAATTCACCTCTTTCAAGTCACTGACAATGCTCTGACGGGAATGCTTCTTCAACTGAGTCATTTCAAGCCATCTCCGACATGTGCCTGAATAAAGTATGTTGATAAAATTAGGGTCAAGGAATATTTTGTTTACGATCCATTCAGTAAATGTGTGACGCGCACAATGGTTAACTAGCTTTAATGCTTGAACTTACGAACTAAACTATAATTCCTATCGCTTGAATTATGCATACATGACGCGGAATAGGTGTCAGGGAGACGGTGTTTTCGGACGTGTATGCCTTTGCCTCGTACACCCGAGTCTGAGTAGAAGAAGTTCTATCGATGTATGCACATTATCGACGTACGAGGTCTTTTTCAAAGGAGGGAAACTGGAACATGTTAGATCATTTTATTATTTAGCTGATCAGAGGAGATTTGAAGAGAGAGAGAGAGAGAGAGAGAGGGAGAGAGAGAGAGAGAGAGAGAGAGAGAGAGAGAGAGAGAGAGAGAGAGAGACTGATAGAGAGAGAGAGAAAGAGAGAGAGATTCAAGAACTATAACTTCTTCCAACATTATCATCTTTCGGAGTTACTACCCAAGCAGTATGTATCATGAAAGAGTGCACCTCAACGGTCTTAATCTTCCGGAAGTACTTCTTATCCTTATCCGCATGACTTCACTGCAACTAAGACACAGTGGTTTCGCAGAGGAAAAAAACATCCAAAAATTAAATATGAGAACTGAGAAATCCAGACTTTGTTAGTTGCTTCGTTCAGTTGTTCTGTTACCTTTGCAATCTATAAAAAATGTATATCCTTTCTCAAGGTTAGATAAATTTTCCAACGCTCCCTTATAAGCAAATCACTAAGTCGCGAATCTAATAAGAGCGGATTTTTGTTGGCAGCGATGACCATCTCCTCTGGCTCAGTAAAGCGATCTCTGCTCGCAGTATGAGAGAATGCGCCGGGCTTTTACTGTTGGTTGCACCAGAATCGTCTCTGAAGTGCTGAATATTTAAAGCGGCATATAATTGATCATGGTGGTCAAGAAAAAAATAAGCAAGAAAAAATCACCAATAAAATTATGAACCATGGCGTGTAGATTTTATATGTAAGGCAAAAAAACCACGGCATGTCTTGGGGAAGTTACAAGCGCAACAGACAGCCAGGGTCTTTGTCGATCGAGTCTCCCAATTTCTATTCCTAAGTTCGACGCCGCCTGCGCAAGCAATCGAAGAAGTTTGGATGCGTTGTCAATGTGCTGGGCTTTACGACACCGTCAAGAAGAAATCCATGGTTTGACAACAACTGCAGGCATACAGCGAAGCTTGAAGCCTAGAAAGCAACCCTGAAACAAACAACGAGAGCTGTACGTGGCCTCCAAGAACAGAGGCGAAAGGCAGAGAAATCTTCTAAGAAGGATAAAGAAAGAGTACGAAAAGCACCCCGTTAAGGCAGCTGGTGATGGTGTGGTTGGGTGCATGCCTAAAGCAACTGTGAGATGTGCAGGACAGTATGCCCGACGATTGGCATCTCAATATGCACAAGAAAGGTGGCCATTGTGTATAAGATCTACTCTGCTGTTTTGTGGAGGCCATTGCATATAAGGTCTTCTCTGACATTTTGTGTATTCCCCTTAAGCCATTTATAAAGAATCTGATAGGTCCATATCTGTGTGGCTTCAAGTCCGGATCTTCACACTACTGCATGGGATATCCTGGAAAATACCGAATAAGTTCAAATCGACACCCACCACCTACTCGTCGATTACAAGGTCGAGTGCAGAGACGAACTAACCAATGCCAATATCCTGGAGAAGAAAGTGCAAGACACCAAGGGTAGAGTCACCAAGTTCTGTCTCTACCCAGGGCGTCGTCTTTTTCGTTTTTTCCTTATGGAGCTGAGCATTTCCTTGGATTCCATTATGCCCAAATCCCAGCAGAGGGTCACCGAATTCATCAAGCGTATCTCACTGTTGCTCTCTCTGCACAGCCTAAGCAGTTTCGATGGTAGAATGTTTGATGTTATCACCTTGATGGTGCAACGTTTAATATCCTCAAGTAATGCTCGGCTGGCTGTGGGCTTTTTGACATAGACCTTTCATTCTGGCTCGAATAAAAATAAATCGAATATGTTAAATCACATTCTCTAGAGGGCCAACACTGATCACCGAAACGAGAGAAGTACACGATCAGATCTCTCATACAGTAACTGAATTAGATTGAGACTAGAACGTTAGGATATCCCATACCGTAGTGTGATGTTGATGAAGTTATATAATAATAATAATAAAATGGGTGGCGCTACAGTCCGAAGCGGACCAGGGCCTAGCTTCTCAGCAACCACTTGTGTTGTGCGTGCTATTGTTCTTTCACGAGTGGAAGGGACCTACAGTTTAATGCCGACTCCGAACGGCGAAGTTGCGAAGCTTTTTCTAGACAGGAATACTCTTTGAGCATTGTCGTGAATTATCAAAGGTGGTAAATTCGGATATCGAACCTGGCACCCTCTGCGTAGGAGTCGACGCACTAACCCACTACGCCACGGCGACCCATGTTGATGAAGTTAACTTTGGCATATTGATGATGCCAAACTTTCACTGTTTTTGAGATGAAAACACATTTTTTAATCTTGTGCCCCATTTTTACTAAACCTCAACTTTCATCTGTCAAATTGGGGTATTTTTTTCAGTGTTGACAACAATTTAGTGTAGAACTGGCGGCAACGTCAAATTTTTCACTCACTTTGGGACACCCTTTGTATGTCCTTTCCAGAAGACAATGCAGATTTTGTTTTGAGCTCGTTCGCCTCAACAATCCCCGTAACAACGTTTCAATGTCAGCAAATAACATCTGATTGACGGATGACTGTTTTCGATAATTCACGTCAGATTGAGAAATGGCCGAATGTGTGGCGGTTAAACATTGATGGGAAAATGTATTTTAGGTCTACCCTGTGAAATATGTTATCGCCGAGCCGTCTTGTGAATAAACAAATGAAGAGAAATTATTCCTCACACCAGACCGACTGCCTTATTTATAGAACCTAGCATTATACGCAATCACCGTACAAGCATCAAATGAAAGGTCAAGCAATTGTGGATGTAATAACATCATCTCATCATTGCTTCAGAAAAAACAAACGATTCAGGGGTTATGCAACAGAAGTTGAAGAGACCCACTCACTAAAACTGTAGCCATTTGGACTTGAGACTGAAGATGACAACCATTAGAGCAGATTTTGACTTAAATAAATTGGCGGACGCATTTGCGATTGGTGATTAGACCGAAGGGCATTCGCACGAGGCACGAATAATCTTGCTAATGGAATTGCTCTAGCATTGTACTGTACAAAGTTCCGAGATGTCAGGGACTTAATTGATGATGAGGCTTTGTTCGTTAAACAGAGAGTTTGTGGAAGTTGGCAAATAAATTGCAAACTCGTCATCATTACAAGGCAGCCTTATCTTATTAGAGCTTGTGCCTTAATTGATGAAGAATGAGGCTCTAATTCCAAAGAGTCCATCCTGAACAAAACTTGGTTCTCCACGTAAGCCTCTCACTGAGTACTCCAATTTGCCATCACAGCTCATTAAGCTATTCCCAGAGCAAGATGCCTTGAATACCTCACATAGCAACCAGAGTTCAAGGCAGTAGGCCATTTGCATCGGCAAACTTCAAGGTCTTGCCTTGCCCACCAGTTGAAAGTGGACTGCCATCGCGGACAGTGAAACCGATCAGATTATGTTTAACAGCTCAATAAAAATATATCAGAAAGAAAACTGAAAAAAAGTAGACACACGCCCATGAACTGATCTTGGTCAGCACTGAGAAACGCGGATCATCGACCTCTCATCCGTCGGCCTGACCTCTGGCAAGACTCACGCCGATTCATGCATCTCTGAGGGTAATGGATGAAGTGATCAAATGTCTTGAGAATTTGTCTCTTTAACTCACTGGTCCCACAGACAAAGCTATAACTTGACAGCTGACTTCAAATGTCTTGTCTGTTCTGCCAAACACTGTGACCTACTCTGGTTCGATTTGCAGAGCGCACGTAAGTTCAATGCGATTTTGAGATAAACAAATTAAATCAACGACAGCGGTGCCGCACGGCCAGCATTTGAAGCTATCAGCGATTTAATTGCACACAGCGAAGATAGATAAAAAGTGGTTTTGTGACTCCAGACCTAGCTGGCAGCGACTGTTGTGATTCAATCTAGCAGCCGCCTGGGCGCGGTGTGATTAATCTTTTCGGGGGGAGGGTTTCTTTTTTGTTTCCTTCTGGGGTTCGCAAGTGTGTACTTACGTGCGTAATTAGTTATTTGAAGCGATTAACCTGTTGAAGCTGTAGCAACACTTTATGACACTTGTTCAACGCTGGTGAGGTGAACTAGGAATGTCACTTGTCGCTTTTGCATGGAATCGGGTGACAAGAGTGATGTCGTGATCTAGGATAACAAATGATTAAACGATGATTAAATGCACGGAATGACCAGGATGTCTGGAATTTCATTCATCCATTGAATGGGAAAAAAAAGGTAAACACTCAAATGGACACTCGAAAAATAAATGGACATGCGGTGATGTTGACGCTGAGACAATTGAAAGAGCAGGTTAAATCATGACCTATTTGGAGCCTTGGCCATGTGTCTACAGAATGAAGGGCATGAAGATCGCACTTGGCAACCATGACTAGTAGAGTCTTCATCCCCAAGCCTGTGATGCAAATCATTTAAAAACAGTCGCTTTTGAATTGGCTCAAACTTGAATTGGGAAAGCACTTGAAGCACACCAGCTTAGAGTGTAAAACCGAAGTTAGTCAGCCTTAGCCGAAAAAACTTGCTAATTGAGGCCCAGATTCTCTACAAGATGTTGGGCCGCAATAAGGGCAGATGGGAGCCAACAACATTTTCTTTTGCAAGGAAGCAAGTCAAGGTCATAATCAAGGATTGTTTTTATCTATTTCATCAGTAACATATCCGCGACCACGAGAAAACAGCTTTTTTAAGGATCAGATGTGCACCAGCGACGTCTAGAGGAAGCTATTGGAAAACTAATTGACTGTGTTAGCCAATCGAATGCGCAGCCGGCAACAACCGCTCGTCTAAAAATGATCATCCTATCGGAAGATCATATTTGACATTTGTGAACTAGACAGCTGCAGTACACGGAGGGCTATACTCCACAAGACCTTGGAAAAATTCTGTTGATTTTTTGTAAGACATAATGGGTTGGTGGTAATATTGTAGAGTTGAGGCGCATTCCAGCGGTTAAGTAAATAAGCAAAATCTTCGTTTATGGGGCACTGAAAACCCGCGTGAGATACACGAAGAGCCATTACATCCATTGAAAGCCCCTGTGTGGGGGGGCGTTCACGAGGGAGGAGTGATTGGGCCGTATTTTTTAGAGGACGCGATCGGCAATACGGCCTCTGTTCGTGGCGAATGGTACAATAATAATAATAATATGGGTGGCGCTACAGTCCGAGGCGGACCTGGGCCTAGCTTCTCAGCAACCACTCGTGTTGTGCGTGCTATTGTTCTTTCACGAGTGGAGGGGACCTACGACTTTGAACAGCAAAGTTGAGAAGCTTTTTCTGGACAGGAATACTCTTTGAGCACTGTCAGTGACTCGAAAGAGGTGGAGCCGTGAAATATGAAACCCATCGAACCTGGCACCCTCTGCGTAGGAGTCGACGCACTAACCCACTACGCCATGGCGAATGGTACAAGGCCATGACAAATGGTTTCTTTTTGCCGGTTAGGTAAGAGGGGCTTTCACGAGCAGGACGAGTCACAATGGATATTGTAAGGCAAGTTTTCCTGGTCGCGTAATCTCCTGCGATTTGGCATAGCCAGCAAGATCGCCAGATTTAACCATTCTAGGATTCTTTTTTGGATCTACTTGAAGTCACAGGCTTATGCCAACAAGCCTTAGACAATTGCATCCCTTAAGGAGAACATTCGACAGGATTGCAAACAGTTATCAATGGAAATCTTGCGTCAAGTCATGGAAAATGCGATGAAACGAGCGCAAATGAGTATCAACACTGGAATGACATCTTATTTTTTACCTTAACAGAAAAAATTGTGAAAGTCCAAATAAAGATTTCCATCACTCAAAATAATGCTTATTTTTAGTAAAAGAGTAATTAAAAAAAAAAAGAGTAATTAAAAACTACGCAGATTCATTACAGTCAAGGAAACAGCAGAGATTTTTAGAAAAATGAAACAGGCTACTCTGAGGGTGAATCGCAGAAGCACGGTGTTATAAAATCCATAATAACACAAAAAAGAAAAAATATAAAAATCGGGAAACAAAGAGTAACACTTTCGTCTAACCTTAAGCTGAAATCAAGCAATTAGTCAGTTTAAGGAACCTCTTTATTTCAATGCTACTCACGAACAATTTGAAGAACTACTTTGAAACATTGCCTGTAAATCATGAAGCTGTAAAGCCCTTTCTGAAAGAATTCCATGCCTAAGTCAGGGATAATTCAGAACAGATTTGTAATGCCGATGAGACTGCTCTTTATTGGAAACTTCTTCTGGGGGCAAGAAGTTTCCAAGAGGCAATTGCACCAGTTCACATTATCGAGATTGTACTGTAACATGAATCACAACTGACACGTCTATCAACTTAATAATTTTATTCAACCCATCATTCAAAGTGAGTGAATCACATCTAAGTTGATAGACAACATTGTGGATGCAGATGACTCCGTTAAATGTCCAATGGAATTTTTGACACTCACTTGATTTGCCAGGGATGCCGCCACTCACATAAAAATTGAAAAAATGTGTGCAAATTATCACGTTGCGGAATATAAACCAGCCAATAATCTGCAAAGACACACGACTTATAGTAAAGGGGCCTTGCAAAGCTGAAGATGTCCTCATTCCTCGAATTCCGATGATTGCAAACTAAGAGATTTGCAATTACCAATTCGATTGGTGTTCGGAATCACCATCAATAAAGCTCAAGGTCAGTTGTTGGAATTGTTTTGCTTAGACTTGCGTAGTCCACACGCCCAACTGTAGGTTGCATGTGTCGGTAGCAACTACAGAGGCTTCGAATGATGATGAATCTATGCCACAAGTAGGTATTGCAAAATTAAACGATTATGAAATGCAAGCTCTGTTTTATCTCTTATTTCTAGCCACAGCGAAGTGTGGTGGAAAAGGTACATACAGCAATAAATATAAATCGTGCTTTATTTTGAAGCTACATTCATGTCAGTTTGTACAGAATTGCAGATCATACAACTGTTCGCATCGACTTTCATGGCAGTGCTTCAAGCTAATGACTCGGTTTGTAGTGTGAGTTACATTAGCGTTTCAAATGTTGGCCTCCTGATGGTCGAATGGTTTGTTGGGTTGTCAGCTTAGTCTAAGGGCTCCAAGTCTAAAGAAAATAGCCATGTAAGTCGTAGAATCGCCAAATTTCTTCTTTCTAACTTCGAGCGTTGCGAACGTCGCTTGCAACGCCGAGGTTTGGTTCCCCCGCCCGTTTTGTTGGAAGCACACCTCGGGTATATCGCTGTTATCTAGCTCTGGCTACAGATAGTTTGTTAAAATCGCTCTATATTTGATTCTGCTTTTCCATTTCGAAAGAAATAATGTCCAATGACGATGGCATGTCATGAACCTCACCAAACAGTCCACTTTTGTGGATGCATTGAGGCTTGTGGATTGTGTTCTCTCTAATAAAGGTAATTTTCCTTGTTGACATAGTCGCTAAGCCGGAGTTGGAGTCCTTTCGGCCAAAATCCGGCCATCATTTCCAGTGTCCAGCGTGGAGAATCGCATTTTGGGACATGACTAGTTGTTTTTTTTTTGCCTCCGCTTCCGACCGAGAAGATTCATTTCTAATTCGGGTCGTCCTGTGCACCCTCAGAAGTCAGTTACTAAATACTCCTTGTTTACAAAACTAACAAGCTACAGATTCAATACATTGAATGTTTGCTTACGTCGCAATATACAGTCCTCAGTTCATAGCTGGAGTACCTCAACAACCTGGGCCTTGTCCTGCATACCCTCTTCAATAGGTCTGAAAAATGCTACAATGACTCTTAAGGGCATGCACTTGATTAGAGTGAAACCCTTGAACAAATAATCTTCGCTTATCAATTATCACGAGTGTTGTCTTAATTAATTTACGAGTGTCAATGTGATTCTCATGATTTCTGTTTGAATTGGATTTTATATTGATTTTTATTAAATTTATTCAATGGTACTCTCATCGGTCTGTTGACGGGAAGGAAATTCAGAGTTTCCGCTTGAATCTTTTGATCCGTTCCCGAATGAAAGAGCTCATCAAATGGCTTAAATCATTCTCGTGTATGGGTTCAGATCAAAATCGTGCACTGTGCACAACAAAGGTAGCCTCCTACCTACCTTTAGTAGTGGATTAGCTACGATGGACATCGTTGGTCGCCTCTGATTCCCACAGTCAGACAAGGACCGGCTTTGAGAACCAGATAAAAGCGTATTCACTTTGCTTTCACTGCTTTCACTTAACCCACTGCGACATCCAGTCGTTGCACAACTAAGCTCACGCTTGGGAAATTCGAGCTTCAGAAGGGAAGCTTGTTGCGACTTAATTTGAAATGATTTAGATTTGATCCCCGGATGACTAGAATTTTAGCATAAATAGGGATGGTCGGCCATGATGTGGGCTAGTGGGATAGTGCGTATACTCCTATTAAAGGTTAAATTATCCGAACGTACAAGTTTCATTATTAACGGCTCAACCTCTTTCGAGTGACTGACTGACAATGCTCGATGAGCTAGGGAAAGCCTATCAAACTTCGCCGTTCGGAGGCAGCCTACAGCTGTAGACTCGTGACAGAACAATAGCACGTACAAAGCGTGTAGTTGCTGTAGAAGTTAGAATTGCTCCGCCTCAGGATGTCGCGTAACCCGTATTATTACTTTTAGAGACCATTTTAAAAACAATCAATTAATTATTTGATGCTCAAAAGCTTTCAATTGATTTTATAGAAAAATGGTACCCCTTAAAACCTCGAATAGACTAGAGATGGGACATAATCGCTTGAGTAGGGACATTTCAAGTCAAATAAGTGAGTTAAGTCTAGCGAAAGATCAGCGTAAATCAGCTCTCCTTGCTAGCAGAGAAGCTGTCAACATTGGTTACACATATTAAGTTAAGGTGGGCTTGGAAATGCACTTGGACCTAGATGAGTAGGACCAATGTTATGCACAGGTCTCTATCCATCCCCAAATCCTGAGCTCAGTGGAGTTGCGCCATTCTCGATTTTATGTGTAGCAAACCTTACTTGTGGGTCGCCGTGGCGTAATGGGTTCGTGCGTCGACTCCTACGCAGAGGGTGCCAGGTTCGATACCCGAATTTACCACCTTTCATATTTCACGGCTCCATCTCTTTCGAGTCACTGACAATGCTCAAAGAGTATATCCTGTCTAGACAAAGCTTCTCAACTACGCCGTTCGGAGTCGGCATTAAACTGTAAATCCCTTCCACGCGTGAGTAACAATTGCACGCACAACACGAGTGGTTGCTGAGAAGCTAGGCCCAGGTCCACCTCGGACTGTCGCGCCACCCATATTATTATATTAAACCTTACTTGTAGCGACTTCTCTTTTTCTTAGAAATTTCGAGTTTGAAGCGCTGCCGTTTGAATGGCCAAAAAGTGGAAACAAAATTATTTCTCGAGAACGGCGGGTCCTATCGAATTGGAAATAGTCTCACTTCAGAATGATCAGATTTTTATTAATGAAATATTTTATTATGATATTAACTATTTTTACGATAAAGAAGACTAATAGGTATAGAATGTAATATAATTGATACGGAAATAAGTAAACCTTCATGAAGGCTCATGCAATTAGATAGCATATTCTATAAGGAGGTGCCCTCCAAATCATGTTCACTTCCGGTATAAAATTGGTTAATTGGGTGGGTTATTTGATTCCGCCATTTAGTCCCTGTTTTTATGCCTGATGTCTTTGCTTGTATGGCCTTATTTCCACAGTTGTCTACAGTTGTCAATAAGATTTATAGAAATGTTTGGTATTGGTATAGGCTTTCAGAGAAGATCAAACTTTAACCGGAGCACGGAGGAGCTTTTATCAGGACTAGTGAAAGTCAAATAAAGAAGAGTAACTATTCCCTCTCTCTCCCTCTCTATAATACTTCTCTACGGCTACATATGTTTTATGATTGGGGATGTTGTATTATTCCCTATTTTCTTGAAATATGAAGTGAGAGATACATTGTTCTGTCTTTAAGAACAAGAGAGCAAAAAAAATTATTTTCACATTTTGGGTAAAACACAAAGTTGTAACTTCCTGAGGCGGCTACCAGTGAAAAAAAATTAAAAAACGAACCAGAACTATTATTTTATTTTAATTTTATTTAATATATCTTACATAGTATAACAGTATCTTATCAATAGTGGTATAATTTGCTCAAGCTTGCACAGAGATATGGTTACATAAAACCTTACTATTGAAAATACAATGGTTTTGTAAGTATTTAATTTAATTATTTTAAATATTAAATTTAATACATATTACATAATACAGGTTACATAATTAAAGTAAAAATTTTGAGGAAAACTATGAAGAAAAACCTCCATTTAAACCAGAACTATTATCTTCAACAAATTATGACAAAAATGAGCTATCAAACACAACCAAAATAAGAAAATTATTTTTTGATTATTTTCCGTGCTTGCCCCACTGTGGCCCTTTTGAACGACCCAAGTCAACATTCATTTCTTGCATAATCCTTGACGTCTTGTCAGCTACATCTCGAGGTAGACCTGAATCTAGCTTCTTTGACAAGTATTTGGGCCTCCAGTTTTGCTCAGGAATAATTGAGCACGGTGATATCCAACTTCGGCCAAGCTTACACCTTGTCCACGACCACGAAAAATAAGAGAGCAGTGGAATTCCTTTAATTCCACACATTCTGGTACAAGATCCATTGATCCTGCTTACCTGGTTGGAGAAGGGCCTCAGCTGTTCGCAACAGCTCACACGTGTTCACAGAATCGGGGGGAAAAATCGTATAGAAAGTCCTGTGTGTAGTCTCTCCTAGTTCATTTATTTCTGGAACGTTGGTAAGATTTTCCTTGATATGAATACTCTCTGAACGAGAGAGGTGCCGCCGTAAATTCTGAAATTTTTTCGCACTCAGCGCAGGAGTTGAAGCACCACAGACACTCGAGAGGCATGTGCCACAAAGATCCGAATCCATCGCTTGCAATCACCCACTATATCGGAGACCGCTTTGATTTTGAATAAAGTTCAGCACCATCTTAACCATCTGACAAATAGACCTTACATGAAACTAATAAACTCGGCCGAGAGTGAGACACTGTCGTCAGCCGGTTCGCAGAGTGTCTCATTTCTCAAATCTTTCCGGCCGCCCATCCATTCACGGCGCTCCATTCTGTGCAAACATTAGTGATCCGCGCTCATCAGCCACTACACCTTTGCGTTCAACAACAGCCGCATAATCAACAACTTCGCGCGCTCGCCGGTATCAGTTTCAGTCTAGCTCGACGTCTCCAACAGAAAGTGTCACGCTCCGCGAACATCAACAATGCCGAAAGTGTAAGTGAAGTGAGGTAAAGTTGTAGGCCACGATAGTAACCCCGTCAATCTTCCAGAGCAAATCTCCACGTGTGTGTCCTCCTTCTGGTGGTGGCCTCGTTGGCACTGGCCCAGGTGCCTGGCATTGGCAAGTGTCCAAGCAACGTCCAGGTGGTGAATAATTTCGACTTGAACGCCGTAAGCTAAATTCAATTGCCCGTCGCACAGACACAGATCCACCTTCAATCAAATCCATTTGCAGTTTCTAGGCCAGTGGTACGAGTACGAGCGTTATCCCTTCATCTTCGAGGCGGGCGGCAAGTGCACCTTTGCGAGGTATGCACCTCTGCCAAATGGCACAATCTCCGTGTACAATTTCAACGTTAATACGTTGTAAGTGGGGGTGGGAGAGGCGGGGGATTAATTACACGCCACGGTGCGTTCCGTTCTTATGCATCTCATCATGTGTCTTTCAGAACCAATCGTCCCTCGGATATCTTGGGAACGGCTGAGCTCCGGGCGCCTGGCAAGCTATTCGTACGCTTCCCGACAATGCCAAGTAAGGATTGCGTTTCGTCTTATTAATTACTCTCGAAATGAGAGCTCGAGCTCTTGCGAGTGGATTTGGTAAATTCATTGAATTTCAGGTTTCGTGAAGGGAGCCAATTACTGGGTGCTCGGGACGGATTACTCCAGTTATGCGGTGGTGTACTCCTGCAGTGATTTCCTGAACGTCTTCAATACAAGTGAGTAGCTCTGTGTTGTGCCCTTCATTCGTTCGCCACTTTGCGCGGTAATTAGACAACATTTTTGAGATGCCTTACTCGGTGCTTCGATAATCTGTTGTTTGCTCGCTCGAGGCGATAATATTCTGTTGTGTTTTTCTTTTCTTTTGTTCGTCCGAGAGGCGTTTGGTAATTTAAGTGCTTCAGTTTGAGTGCTCGTACATGTTATCTGGAAAGCATTAGACTGTCTCAATGGAATGACTTATAGAATGACTGGCGTTCAACCATCGGTTGGTACGCCAAGTTTATATATTCCCGCTGGTGACGAATCTGCTGTTGTAACAGGTGGAAGTGGGTGTGGTGGGCAAGGACGGGCTTTAACTGTCAACGCGCTTATTTGAGCCCCTCTGTGCATTCGCATCCCTTACATCACAAGATTCCCGCGAAACACTCCCGCGAATGCATCTGACATTACTGGGTGTGGATATGAGCGCAGAGTCTTACGGTTCGGTCCACTTAGATGATGATCTGATGTGGGAGGGAGCCCTTGCGATAGATGAATCCAACGTGATACAGGCTGTGCAGTCAGCGGAGGAAGACAATTTCAGACAATTTTCAGGGACCCTGGTCTTCGACAAGGGTTCAGTGCACCAAAGAAGAAGAGGGAGCATCCCCCAAAAGCTTATCCCATGAGCTTATTCTCGTTTTTGAAAATTGATGAAGCAGCTATTGAAAGCATCTACACAAACTTGCAAACGACAGTTCGCACGGAGAACTGAAACGGCCAAGAGGCGGCCTGGCTGATTGGAGTACACAGTGGATCTTAAAAGAAGTGAGTCAGTTTTCCCACGAAATCAGAGTTTTGTCGAACCTCCCAGTTAATTATGCTGAGGAATTTGTGAGATGAACAGGCGTTTCGATTCTACCAAGTCATCTGCAGAACATCCTTCTTTAGATCTATTCGAATTTTTTGTATCCAAGCCTCTACGCAATCCGAGAGCCATATTGTGAAATCAAAGGCAATCGGTGGTGTGAATAAAAATTGATTGCGAGTGTTTCTCAGCATTTTGGAGAGAACACCGCATTTCTTCTTCTTCTTCTGGTGGCGCTACAGTCCGGGGTGGACCTGGGCCTCAACCAAGAAGCCCCTCCAGCCGGCACGATCCTTAGCCAGCTGTCTGCTATCAAGTTGATTGAGGTCCTTCTCTACCTGGGTGTGCCAACGGTTCAGTGGGTGTCCGCTATTGCGTTGTCCCACTGATTTGGAGTCGCAGACTCTTCGGGCTGGAGCAGCTTCGCTCTACATGGCCCAGCCATCTTAGGCGTTAAATTCGTAGACGCCTAGGCTCATGTCGCTGTACAGCCTGGAAAGTTCGTCGTTGAATCTTCTTCTCCAAAAACCATCAACGCAAACAGCACCGTAGATTGAACCCAGAACTTTTCGCTCGAAAAGATCAAGGGCTTTTTCGTCCACTTTCGAGATTGTCCATGCCTCCGCGCCGTATATCAGAACTGGGATGATCAAGGTGTTATATAATGTTCGAGAGATGGTTCTACTTCTCAATTGCCTCTTGAGCCTACTGCATTTGGTGTGAATAAAAGTCACGTTACGTTTAACAAAATCCCTCCACTCACGTTTTTTGACGGATGAGTGTTGCCTCCATTTTGGTGTGAATAAAGGTGAAATGCATTGAGTGAACTCTTGAAGAAGTTGAGTGTGCATTGGAGGTAACTTTAAGAGAGAAAAAAAAAACTTAAAAAAATGTGTGAAATGAAATATTTCGAAAGAGGGATGCTTTGACAGATCAAGTAAAAACCATCGAAACAAGGAAATCTGGGATGTAAGAAGATGATTTCATAAAAAATTTGCAGTTATATTCGTATTGCGTTGGAAACTATGGAAAAAACATTCATCCATAGATTTGCTTTTGCTCATATAGGGCAACACTTGCCAGGCTGTGGCTCTATGCATCCCAATACCCTTACCAAGTCCAACTTGGAATTCCGTGTCAGCAATGTTTCGAATGAATATTTTCATTTTTTCTTCACCACCACGCGTTTCTTCAGGAATCTCGGAAAGGAAATGGTTTTTTTAAGCATCCCATCTTGTCCACTGATTGAATCTATAAAGGTTCATTAAAATAATCATCCCCCGAGTCCTCGAAACGCAGTGAATTGCAGTTCTTTGTTTTTCGCGATTAAAAAAATGTTTGCGTATACTTTGTAACCACCTTTACCCAAATTTACACCCAACCCCTAAATGTCAAGAACTCTATTTTTTAAACGTCAACTTGAGGGAAAGAACCTACTTTGAGGAAAATGCTTATTCACAGCAAATTGAGTGTTCCCCTTAACGATAACACTGGACTCGTTAGTGTTCGAACAACTCTCGTCTAGCTCGTGTCTAGATGGATAGATTTTATTCAGATTCGTTTTAAGTTAACATGGTCTGAGTTACCGCACATTGTCTTATACAGAGATTCTCGTGTCTTTTTTTACATCACAATCGATGGAATGATGCATAGGATGTGGACAACATTCTCCTTTCCTTTTCTCTCTTTCTTCACGCAAAATATCCCGCATAAATCCTGATTCTTCTCAAGTGTTTTCTCAGGCGGAATTTCTTTCTCGATGACACCTAGTGTTGCACTAGTTTTAGTCATTTTGAAACGAAAAACGTTTCGGAATGTTGTGTTGGGTTTCGCCATAGCATGGACAAAATACTGGCAGTCATTTTAATTACCCTCTATGATGGACTTCTTCAAGCAACACTTTGTAGGGAAACAAATATGTCACCAACTGACATGTGTTCAACTGTTCTGTTAGCTTATCGAATGTTGGTTGTTTGGATTAATTCCACATCATCCACAGAAGTGCGAATCGGTGAGCTCTATGCCCTATGTTACGAATCTTACATTTTTTCTGGTAACTATGTATTGCTAGTCAAGAATACTTTAGCTTTTAGCCCTGTTCATCCAAACCGATCAACTTCAGCGCTCCACTTCCAGTCGAAACTGTTTTTATCAGAAATAAATTATTACAGATATAGGCGACTTCACAGCTGATTGCCCCCTAATCCATCGACGAATTTGAGTGCCTTTTTGACGGAAATTCATGAATTTTTGACTCAATTGGGCTTGTAAACACGTTATAAAAAACAGTTGTCAAAAATCTTAAGGGGCAAGAGAGGTAGAACTCGGGCATCTCTGTGATACTTCATTTCTGGTTTTTATGATGCCATGACTTCTGTGGCACACCTGAGTTGGTTGTCATGGCTATCATATATGATAGGCAGTGATGTTTCTGTGGGTTCTCTGGGTGATAAGAGCTACCTTTAATTTTATTCGAAGCTCTGCTTTGCAAAATGTATAGTCCCTACGTAAAAACCCAGTATGAGGCGATTTTGTCTGACACCCCATGACAGTGTGAATGTTTATGAAAGTTTGTTGAATGATAGCCACGGCACTAGTTCAACTTGTGGGGCTATGGTTATCATTTTGAGAGGGAGAACTAAATTCGCCTTGAACGTGCAGGAAGCTTTGCGATTATATTTTTTTTTTGGATCTGAGCCTCAGCCAAGAAGCCTCTCCAAGCGGCACGTTCTTTAGCCAGCTGTCTTCAACTGCGCACACCAAGTTGGTTGAGGTCCTTCTCCAACTGGCTGCGGCATCGGTTCCATGGGCGTCCGCTATTGCTTTGCCCCACTGGTTTGAACTCATAAACAAATTACCCAGAAATGTGCCGGACATGTGGTTGTGAAAAATTGATTTATGCTCATTAATATTGAATCCAAAAATATGTCGCTCATGAGCATTTAATTAGATCACAAGAATTTAAACTTAGACTGCCTCATGTCAAGCTACTCCAGCTACTAAGGAGCAATTTCCATAAAGGACAGATTGGTTCAATGATAACATATAATGGAGAGTTTGAATATGCATATTTTCCAAATTTTTTTCATGCAACTGAAGGAAACATACCAAAAAGCGCTGTGAAGAAATATGAGAGTAATGCAAAAGGATGTTGATGTAATATTTGTTATTCGACTCATCCTTCCTCCCTTCTTTGTGTGGCCAGAGCGAATCTGATCCTCAAACAACAAGTCCTTCATAGTGTCATCTCCGTCAATCAGTGCAACCAGGGGCCTATTCCACAGAACATACATCTCATACATTGTATGATTCTAAAACTTCTGCTGTATGATTTCTGTTTCTCGGATTTGTTGTATGAGCCGCTGTAATACAACATGTATCACCTAAAGTTTACACTGCAAATATGGGAAAGTTGTATGATTCTGTTTCACAGAAAAATATCACACACATCATAAAACAGTCTTATTACTAATTTATCATACATTTCATACAGCACTGCTGGTGCCACTACAAAAATGAGTTTTCAAATGACAAAATACACAAAAATAATCATTTTTGGGCTTATAACTATTCAATAATGAATGATTGTTCATCTTTTTTTTTAATTAGACATGTAGGAACAAGGAATGCTAGTTCTTCAATCAATTTGTGTTAAAATGCATGTACTATTTGGAAACACAATTGAATGATATCTCTCTTCATGACTGGGGAACTTCGTTAATTCATTTTTTGTGTGTTTGCAATCCACTCATATGGTGTTTGGGTTTCACTCACGACACTATTTAGTTTTCAATGAAATTTTTCATTCAAAATTAAACGTCAAAATTATACACAATCATACAACAAGGAATATGTCATAAAATACTTGCAATAGAACCTGAGAAACAGAAAATTGTATGATGTGTATGATGTATGACAGTCTTGTATGTAGTATAAATTGTATGCGATGTATGATCCGTGAAATAGGCCCCAGTTACAAAGCAAAGTTGGTTAAGGTTCTTTTTAACATTTTCCATCCATTTCCATCTCAGGCTGGAAATTGAAAACACATTATGCCAGTCTACTGGAGCTGGGGCTACGAGACAAGTAAAACGTGGTGACTATGTCTATTTTTTTTTAAAAATGATTATGCCTGAAACATAATAGTGCGTTTGCGCTGGCGTTGGCTTTCAACACACACAAGCACAAAATACAGCATCGACCTGCGTCAGTGAATAATGAGAGAGATTGAGAGGATCGTAATAAAACGTAAAACGTAGTCCATCGCATGTCATTATTCAACATGTTGGATATTTTTTGACAGAGGGGTGCGTTGTGAAAGAATTTTTCTCCCAGATTGAGAGTATTTTGTATCAACTGTCATTTAAGAAACGAAAACAGCTGATTAAAAATAATTTAACGACAAAAATCATTTCAAATGCGTGTACGCAGAAAACCGTCAATATTTTTCATCTCGCAGATAAGAGAGAGAACAGCTGATAAATTGAGTATTTATTTCAACGCAGTGCATCATCGTAACATGAAGTCGGCTGGCGCAGCGCACTATTGTGTTTCAGGCATTACTCCCGTGTTTATACACTTTTCAGTAAAACAAGGCTATGGACAACGACTGAATGGCGCAGTTGGTAGAGTGCCTGGCTCGTATCAGTGAAAGCAAAGTTAACACGCTTTCATCTGGTTTTCAAATCTGAACGACACTATCACAGGAGCTGTCAATCAGTGGTAGTTGTCTGACTGTGGGTATCCCCATGGACCAATATGGTATAAGTGCGCTGGTGAGTACACTAGCAGCCCCCCTACCTTCGGCAAATGTTTATTTCTCTATTTCCTTTTTTTGATTTCTATATGGCACGGTATTAATTAAAATATAAATTACCGCGTATACTATAAACCATCGAACACTTGCTATGTAACAGCAGAGCTCTCTCATCCCGTAGATTCAGACTTCAGGGGCCCATTTCTTTGTTAATCTGGCTGAACTGAGCAGCATCAAAATCAGCACTCTTCTTGGCTTTATCAAAAGCACAAATTGGTTTGTGGAATGGGTAGCCTAAGATCCACGTGTTAACACAATGGGTCTATGCTTGGCCTAAGTGTGTCTGCTGTCCGGATGCGCGGCAGTTAGCCACCTCAACCTTACGTAACCTAACCGCATATACTTGTTCTCACCGTATTCTTCTTGTCGTAACTAGCCGCTCTTTCATCATTTTCGTAGTCGATAACGTCTTCATTGATATTCATCTTAATCACCGGACAGTGCCACATTCTCCTACTCCTACAATGACTGCAGATGCAAATCCTTGCTAGAGAACGTTAAGACCACGTTTTCCTATTATCTCAGATGCCTCTTCTAGCGACTTTTTGTTTAGCTTTTTATAAAATGTCAAGTTCTTTTTTTTTTCTCGCCTTCTTATTGTGCTAAAAGGTTTAAGGATTAAGCCCGTCATAATTTTTCTCTTCTTTGTTTCTGTTTGGTTAACCTTGCTGATCCGATTGGGATTGCATTTGCATGCTTGAATGTATATCGGCCATTTTTGACAAATGGATAAACAGCGAATATTCAGCAAGGTGTCACGTCCTTCCGATAATATGATTCTCAAACCTCTTCGTTCCGATTCGGCGAAGTTTAGGCCCCCTCGACTCGTGAGAGGACAACCACCGCACGAGTGGTTATTGTGCAGCGCGGGGATTGTACATTGACGCTGGACTCTACCATCAAGTCCCTCCAGCCAGCACTATATTTAGCTCCCAGTACCCAGGATTTTCAAGAGAGAGAGAGAGATTTCTTAGCCTTTTCCAGTTCTTCTGCCCGGTTCCTTTTTTCTAGTTCCCTGAATCGTTCTCTAAGGATATGATCTACTACAGCACAGAATGGTTCAGGACCTGTGAAGTCGTCTGGGTCTACATTTCTTGCCAGAGAGTGTGACATTTCATTGCTTTATATCCTGGCATTGCCAAGTATCCATGTTGTCCCTGCTCAACTCCTTAATTAGGCACATGCACACAAGATTGGATTCGATGATATAGGAGTTGGCGGCTGGCCAACATTACAAGGTACCTTCGATGTCACTTCTCCAAACGCACCCACTCACACCATCTGCATTCAAATTCAACGCCACCCCGCGCTGTGCCTTGCCGTCGTCAGCAAAGTTTCCCATTAATCAACAGTCTTTTAAAAAAGCTTGCCAAGCTGATGGCCCCCAAAAGAGCAATTTTCAGTTGGTAATGCTCAGGCAAATCCCTTTCAATTAAGAAAGCTCATCCTAATCACGGGACAAATCGTGTACTTCAGCACTCATTAAGGACTCGTTCATGCTGGTTTATGTTGAAGTTAAACCCGCGTCACATTGATTGCTTGTTGCGAACTTTACACGAAGATTTTCCACGCAATTTACTGCCAAGGATACGACGAAGAAGCGCATACCCCACCATGCTCTGTGCGTGACAATCACGTGTCGAAATATTTTATTCGCTCTTGACGAGCGCACATGTGGCATGTTCATGCGAGATACTTGTGTCATGTCGGGTACGTCTGCAGCCGCACAGAGACACAAGAACTTCCTCCATTAGGGTGCTTAAGAAGTTCGAGGCACGTTTGCAGGCACGTTTTGCAATAAAAAATTTCCCTTGAATTGAACACATTCTGACGCGTGTTACGCAGCCAAGCTGGAGCTTCACGAGCTATTCATGCTCATCAGCTGGCCATGATTTGAGGTGGAGTCTGTGTGTGGGTTTGCGTGTATCCGCGGGGTGCAAGGTCACATGTGGTCATGTGGTTACACCAACTGCTGGTGGTTAGACCAAGCGGCATAGGTTTTTTTTTTTTGCGGTAATTTTGCTGATGACAGGATAATGACTTTGGCGCGAGTTCTTCATAAAAGAGTTCACAGGTTGCCAGGAGCCGACAGGAGAGCATATAAATGCTCGGCCTATGTGCTCGGTTGGGTAATTTGATGCGGGTTTGTGGAAGGGGAAGATGGACTGTAAATGACTTCGTGCCCGTGGTGTGGCTGTGGGCTGCAAAAGACTTCTTTTCTTCGCAACTCTACCCAAATCATACTCTCGCTTAGACCGATGGTAGTGAAGGATTTGAGGTGCTTTGAGCAATCTTGTGGTGACAGAGGAGTTGAAATAAACGAACAGCCCTATCTTCATCTCGGGACTATGACGAATCGTCCGTAAAGAGAGGTATCTCTTTTAGAAGGTCGACTCTTTTAGAGGGAAGTCTCTTATAAGAGGTGTCCTTTTGGAGAAGTGTTCCTTGTAGAGGGGTGTCCCGCTTAGATAGGTGTCCCTTTTAGAAGGGCGTCTCTTTTAGAGAGAAGTCTCTTATAGAGAGGTGTCCCGTTTAGAGAAGTGTCCCTTGTATAGGGGTGTCCCGCTTAGATAGGTGTCCCGTTTAGAAGGGCGTCTCTCTTAGGGGGAAGTCTCTTATAGAGGGGTGTCCCGTTTAGAGAACTGTCCTTTGTAGAGGGGTGTCCCGCTTAGATAGGTGTACCTTTTTGAGGGGTGTCCCTTTTAGAAGGGCGTCTCTTTTAGGGGGAAGTCTCTTATAGAGGGGTGTCCCTTTTAGAAGGGCGTCTCTTTTAGAGAGAAGTCTCTTATAGAGAGGTGTCCCGTTTAGAGAAGTGTCCCTTGTATAGGGGTGCCCCGCTTAGATAGGTGTCCCTTTTAGAAGGGCGTCTCTCTTAGGGGGAAGTCTCTTATAGAGGGGTGTCCCGTTTAGAGAACTGTCCTTTGTAGAGGGGTGTCCCGCTTAGATAGGTGTCCCTTTTTGAGGGGTGTCCCTTTTAGAAGGGCGTCTCTTTTAGAGAGAAGTCTCTTATAGAGAGGTGTCCCGTTTAGAGAAGTGTCCCTTGTATAGGGGTGTCCCGCTTAGATAGGTGTCCCGTTTAGAAGGGCGTCTCTCTTAGGGGGAAGTCTCTTATAGAGGGGTGTCCCTTTTAGAAGGGCGTCTCTTTTAGAGAGAAGTCTCTTATAGAGAGGTGTCCCGTTTAGAGAAGTGTCCCTTGTATAGGGGTGCCCCGCTTAGATAGGTGTCCCTTTTAGAAGGGCGTCTCTCTTAGGGGGAAGTCTCTTATAGAGGGGTGTCCCGTTTAGAGAACTGTCCTTTGTAGAGGGGTGTCCCGCTTAGATAGGTGTACCTTTTTGAGGGGTGTCCCTTTTAGAAGGGCGTCTCTTTTAGAGGGAAGCCTCTTATAGAGAGGCGTCCCGGTTAGAGAAGTGTCCCTTGTAGAGGGGTGTCCCGCTTAGATAGGTGTCCCTTTTTGAAGGATGTCCTTATAGAGGGAAGTCCTTACAGGTGTCCGTAAAGAGAAGTTCCACTGTATTTGAAGAGTCTGTCTGAATTAAACGGAGAAAGACAATTATTTTAAAGTTGCTTATTGGACTGCGAGATTCTTCTTAAGTAAAACTGTATTTTTCAAAGTTTCCACTGAATCAAAACTTTAAGCTACAACTCCTTCGCTCATTTCCGAATTTTCCCAAATTTCAAAACGTTTCTAACCACTTTCTTTTTGCTTTCATTTCAGAGGTTGTCTGGATCCTGACACGTGAACAAAGGCCAAAGGACTCCGTAATTGAACTGGCTCACAGAGTGCTTGACAACAACCGTCTATCAAAACGTTTCCTTCTTAAGACCAAACAGATTACTTGTCCTGCATAAATAAAGTGTAATTAAGCTGTTATCGGTTGGTGTGTAAATTCATTGACTGGGCTAGTAGTTCGATGGTTTTGAGAGCGGAGGGCACCTGCAAAGAGAGAAGGCACTATCTGTGGCAAATCACTCCAACTGTTTGGTTACGCAGATGACGCTGTGGTGGAGGGCTTTCACGGTCGCTGAATAAGGGGCTGAAAGGTCAATGATGACAGAAAAAAAAATGTATGTTTTTGAATAAGAATCGTTCCATCAACTGCCACTTGACAAAGGATCATGAACGACAAGAATTTCGAGGTAGTAAAGGAGTTTGTCGTTGTCGTTGCCCTTGTATCGTTTGCTGGGGTCGTCAACCGTCCGTATCCGAGGCATTTGGTTGTCTCTGAACCGTAAAAATTTGTACGTGGTGAGGGAACTAACCTCACGCACAACCCCCAACTGGGAGGCCAGGCCCTATTCTTTAACCCTCGGGCGGAGGGTCCGTGTTTATCCGGTGTATCCCTAAAATTATAGGGATCTTCCGCCGCCATCTCCATTCCAAAGCCCCGACCTGGCCTTGAAAGAATCTTCTAGACTTGTGCTCCGAAAATGTCGAAGTAGCTCTAGAAGGACTGCGTACTAGGTAACTTCTTCTGACTGGAGTTTCGGATGCCGCCGTTGGCCAGACAGTTTCCAGCTCCTCCGCTGCAATCCATAAAGAGAGATGAGCCCTGGTACAGGCACACTCTCCCCCCTCTCTCTTGGTTACCCCATTTTCGATCGAACGTGGGGGTGAGGGTAGGAGTTCGCTGATAGAGGCTAAGTGCAGACGCCATACCAACGCTTTGAAATCCTTGCTTCCCGGATTGCGGTAATGTCTGCTTTGTAGCAGTCCAGGGCCTCCGCCAGTTCTTCGGCTGCACGTGGTCTGTTAAGCGACCTAACACGTGCAGAACCGAAAATCGTTGTCCTCAGTCAACAAGCCCCTCCAGCTGGCACGATCTTAAGCAGTTGCCTCAAATTTCGCACGTCAAGTTCTTCTCCTCTTGTGTGCGCCATCGGTTTCGTGGGCGTCCTCTATTGCGTTGTCCTATCGGTTCGAAGTCGAAGACTCTCCGGACTTGAGTTGCGTTTTCCATGCACTCTACATGGCTTACCCATCTTAGGCGTGGGATCCTCAGATGCCTGGCAAGACTCATGTTCCTGTATACCCTGTTTAGTTTGTGGTTGAATCTTCTTCTCCAAAAGTAATCAACGCAAACAGGAGCAACTACAACCTGCACCAAGATGCACCCTCGTCTCGGCCACATCAAGCGCATCGCTACCTTGAATCCAATCCTCCTAGTTCGAGGACGAGAACGAGAAGACCAAGTCATCGAGGACATAAGAGTTAATGACTGGAAGCAGCGTACTCAGGAACACCATCCATGACAGGCAGCTGTTCTCAGGCTCAGACACTCCATGGCTCGCAGGCCTGACAAATGAGGCGAGTACTAATGGATTGAGGCATTATTGTACTTAGTGAGTCCGCTTCCAAGACTCTGTATGACTTGGAGAGATGCTCAACTGACAGCGGAAAGATTTGGTGACTCTGGCGAACTGAGTGCGACCCTAGATGGAACATCAGAAATGGAATGGTCAAAAACAGGTGTTCCTTTCCAAGAGAAAAAGGGGATCCTTCAGCACTTGATGTTGGCAGCATAGGACTTCCTGAGAGAGGAACGGAGTCTGGATTGGAAAATTCTCAATAGACTTCTTGCGATTATAGCCATGCGATGTTGCATTTCCTCGCAGCAGCTTGTCGCAGCGTCTCGGAATGTCCAAATTGCTGCTGGAGTGCTGCGCGTCCATCACTATATGATCAACTTGGTTGACGGTGGGTAAATCTCGTGAGCAGTATGTTACTTTGTGGATGTTAAAGTGTGGGAAACGTTTACTTGCTACATTGAGGTTGCGCCCCCTGCAAATTCGATTAACTTAAATCCTTTATCGCGCAGTAACCGCGAAGTTTTCCTGTCATCGGTTCTCAAAAAAGGTTTGAATTGAAACATGACCACCACATGAACTCAGAATGTCCGTTTTTTGTCCTCCCGTGTTGACTGCAAGAACCTTTGGAACAAGTATCCGCCATCTCACGCCATGTGTTACCTCTAATGGGCTTCCAATCGGAATGTCGGACCAAGTTCAACAGATGCTTACACTTTTTCCACTTATCGCATGCAAATCGACTGAAAGTACAGCCAACAACCTTTTTCCACATTTAACCCATTTTTTGCGATTAATTATTTTTCCAGTAATTCCGGAACTCTCTAGAATCGCAGAAATGAATCCACAGCCAGTGAAACGCACATTTCCAATCCCCGGGCATTTCAATTAATTGATTTAGGGAAAATATGCCTGGGAGTAGAGACGAGCACCTGGCGCTGGTCCATCTCCTGCCGCACTGCCCACCACCACCACCACCCACGTGCACATTGGCCCTGTTTTCAAAATTTAATATCGATTTGGACATTGATAACTCGCATGCCATACCCCGGGGGTCACATATCGGCAGTGCCGGACGGCCCATCGCATCGGCTCGAGATAACCTTGTAAAATATGTAGGTCCACTGCTGCATGCCTACTTGTAGAGCTGGCGTGAGACTGCGCCCGGGGACCACTGGCAGGACTCTTCTCGTCGTATGGAGATGATAATAAATTCATGATAGGCACCTAGGGGGAATCCGATTTCGCGTTCGAATCCGGCATTGATTCCCATTCGCTTTGGGCACTGGACCGCACCGCCAGTCCGCCTCTGCATCGTCATGTTGCAGTCGAGGCTTGGATTTCTGAAAAGATGAACCGGTTGCAGGGAGGGGGTGGAGGCGAAGTGGGCGATGACAACCAGTTCTGTGTGCTCCTCGTGTATGGCTATGATTTGGGGCATAGGCTCGCACTGCAAGCACATCGAATCGAATGGGCGCCGGGATGAATGTGGGACAAGTGCAAAGTGGATTTGGATTTGATGTGATTACGGATAAAGTGACGCACACCGGAGGGCGCAGGTGGGTGGGTCATTTGCATAATGATTTATTGATAATTCTTCGAATGCGATGTAATCGGGGCGTGATGTGCAAGTGATTGTAATTTCATTAAATAACCCGGCCGGTGATTGAATAACCGTCACGCCAAATGGGTTATCGGATGCGGATGGGGGTTGTAGTGGGGTGTGATGCCAGGGAATTTTTGGTTTTTTTCTGTGGGTTTGTTTTGAAACTAAAAAATGCATTTTGTGTTCGGAATTTTAGTTACTTTACGATCTGCATTTCAATGCCGTGTTTGGTAAATATAATAAAATGGGACGAAAGACTGTGCCATTTACCACGGTGATTGCTGCATGGAACAGAAGCAGAGCTTATACGGATGCGCATTTGTTGTACGCATTTGTTGTTGAAAATATCTTTGGTAGGACACTTGGGAAGCATAGCCTACACGACATGTACATATGTATATATATTTTTGTTGGAGGCGCTAATCTCTGGAACTACTGGTTTGAATTGAAGTTCCTTTAGGTTTTTTAGTTCCTTTAGGATTTATAACACACAATAGGAGCGAATCATCTTTCATCATTATTCCTCTTTGAGAGCTTCAATTGCCTGCGCTGCGTAAAAGGTTTAAGTTACTCAAAAATCATGTATGTATAGCCTTTAAAAGTTCTAAGAAAAAGTCCGTGACAGCATATGTCTATCTTTAAGATTGATTTATCCAACCGCGATAACTGATATTCCCGCGGCCATCGGCGAGGGGAATCGCTACTTAGTTTTAAATAAAATACATAAAATGAATTTGAATGGTGGAAACTTTATTGTGGCCTGACAGAACAGTGTCTGGGATTTACTTTAGAATATAATCTCGTTTAAGAGACATGATCGTAAATACGCAGGAGGTTACGTATTTGGTAATAGTATACGTGACGTTGGATCTCCAATGCTAATTATAATATGGGTGACCGATAGTCCAAAGTGCACCTGGGCCTAGCTCCTCAGCAACCACTTGTGTTGTGCGTGCTATTGTTCTTTCACGAGTGGAAGGGGCCTACAGTTTAATACCGACTCCGAACGGCCGACGAGTTTTTCTAGACAGGAATACTCTTTGAGCATTGTCAGTGACTCGAAAGGTGGTGGTAAATTCGGGGACCGAACCTGGCACCCTCTGCGTAGGAGTCGATGCACTCACCCACTACGCCACGGCGACCCAATTGGCAAACAAGAATAGGAGCTTGAAGAGCTTTTGCGAGAAGTATCTTAGTTTTGGGTGGAAGAAACGCTAGGAAACCCACCGAATACGAAGGGCCCCGTAAACCTTGCCAATAGTAGCATTTATATGGTCGATCCACGTGAGGGAATTGAAAGTGAGCTCAAGACACACAGAAAGTCCAATTCATGCAGTCCTAGATGGTTCAGAGGATACCAGTACCGAGAGTTTTTTTTTGTTGGAAATTACAAGTGTTTTGGACCTTTCAGGGTTCAGTAAAAGACATTTTGCTATTGCCCATGATTCAATATCCCTCAGGTCTTCATTTATAGCTCTGAATGTATTTACTTCATTAGAAGGTGGGCTGCTCAAATAAAATTCGATGTAGTCAACGGAATACACTTGAGGATTTGAGGGATCCCATTTGCACATAGCGAAAAGAGATTGTGACTGAGAAGGGATCCTTGTGGTACTCCAGTTGCATTACAATTAAAAAGTTGGTAACCCGACTGTCGACGGCGGCTACACATTACTGCCGGCCAACTAGATACGACTTTATGAGCTTTGAGGAAAATGATGAAAACCTAACGAAGCTGAACAGCTCCTGCGGGTGTTGGTAGTTACCTTCGATGGGTGTGTAGATTCAACTCCCCGCGCGAAGCAATAGTTTTCATAATTCACGACTTCACTTCTTCTGAATCAAGGACAATGCTCCGCGGGTAGGGTGGTCTGTCTACAAAGAGTTTCCCAAACCTCGCCGTTTAAAGTCAAGAAAGAGACAGTAGGTCCCATCCGCTAGTGAGCCAACAATAGCGTCGCGCACACCACGGGTTGTTGAAATTAGTGCTCTTGATATTACCCGGGAAATACCCGTTTCGACAAATACCCGAGTACACGGGTAATAATCGTCATTGTCGGGTTACTGGTACACTGGTATACTGGGTAACTGGTACAAGTTTAATTAAGCTAGTTGTAAGTACTTTTGTCTGTAGTGGGTCGCCGTGGCGTAGTGGGTAAGTGCGTCAACTCCTACGCAGAGGGTGCCAGGTTCGAAGCCCCAATCTACCAACTTTCATAATTCACGGCTTCCACCTCTTTCAAGTCACTGACAATGCTCAAAGAGTATTCCTGTCTAGAAAAAGCTACTCTACTTCGACGTTCGGAGTCGGAATTTAACTGTAGGTCCCTTCCACGCGTGAGAGAAGAATAGCACGCATAACACGAGTGGTTGCTGAGAAGCCCTGGCCCTTTACGGGCTGTAGAGCCTCCCCTTATTAAGTACTTTTGTCTAGCAAGTAAGTAACATATTTTATATTAAATAAAATGACATGGAAAAATAAAGTGAATGAAGTTAACCTGTACTGGTGAATATTATACCACAGCGGAGAAAGGGAAAACAGCTATCAAACGTAAGTCGATGGTGGAGTGCCCGTAAATGTGGGTACCCGGGTACCTTGGTGGGTTCCTAGGTATGCAAGGAACTGAAATGTGCCATATTTGCTCTGACAGCCGTCGTTTTCACGTTGCCCTTAGAATGTTGACAAACAGACAGCATAGCAAGTCTAAAGAGCCTCAGCTTCAATTAAGTTTCATCCGTAAAGTGAAGAGGTGGAGGTCTCTGCACTACCCATCCCACATCCCTTGATTTATCACATTTTGACCTCTTCCGCCTGTCTTAACCTTCGAGTTGGTAACTTTCCAAGTTCGTCCCCAATCAGGAACACGAAACCCCAAACAAGTATCATTGACACAAATTATCCACTCACAGCACACGTCCTCGCCGAACGCGAGTTGATACGAAATTAGCCCCGGGCTGCGAATGCGATTCCGATTGCGATTAATCAACATTTCAATCACGCACTGAAAAAAGTTTCACGAGGCGGAATCGTCTGCTTTTGATTAATTTTCCAAATTGTCTCGTGTAACGTGCTCCCCTTATGATAATTCCATTTCCAATTGGTCATTTGCACGAACCACCCTTGGCCATCGGAGCGTCCGAACATCCGAACATCCAAACAACCAAACATCCAAAAATACTTATAATTAGTTGTTCTTTGTGTCCGTTGGGTCGTCCTCCCATTGTCGCCATAAACAAAAGCTAATTTCACCGAGTGTCCTGAATACAAATTTTTCGGATTTTTTCCTTGGCGAGGAAAGGACGTAACAAATCCGGGATCCACCCCGGCCACCGCAAGGAGACCGCCGGTGCAGTGGGGGAGGTGAAGCGAGAAGAGCCACATAAATCGTTGTGTAATTTCATGTTGCCCCACCAATTAATTTAAGTAATTATCCTTTTCAATGGCAACAGTTTCAATTCCAATTTTCCACTGCTCCAGACAATCTACCCCACCATCTATCCATTCATCCGCGCTGACCCAACACCAGCACGGGCGGCGTCATCCCCACCCTCGGTGCTGTCCGCTCACGGCTCACATCTCAGCTCGTGGGCGGGCTGCAGATGAAGACGAAGGACCAGCATCAGCGCCATCAGAGGAGTGAAGCCTCGCATCAGTGAGAAGTAAGACTAACAAATGGCGGGCTGGGCCCGAGCTAATGCGTGTAATTTAATGCAAATGATGGGAAATTAACTGGCTACGATGTGAATTGGGAGTTTCATCTTCATGCTGGACGCGGACCATCGCCAGGGTTGAGCAAGAAGGCGATGGAGAAAAAAAAGAAGCGCAAATTAAGTGTAGTGTGACTCCTCCCCGCGTTGAGTGTGTGGGTGTGTACACCGAACCACGACTTGCGAGGCCATTATTAGCCGGGAATCGTGGAACTGGACCGAAACGTGACAGACGTTAAGACAAAGCGGGCAAAAGGGAAGCACCCCCGAGCAGCTGCTTAACTATTCCGGAAGGACACGAGGGTTGATCAAATAAACTACGAATTCCATGGACCGTTAAATTTCCCCCGCGGGTGGCTCTCGTACACTCTGTTGCAACAGGGATTGCTCGCAGATCTGAATGTGAGAGGCGCACTCATGCTCGCAAGAAGTGGGCGAACTAACCTGGTGGCTACGTGGTTAAGATCCAATGATAATCCGCGCCGATCCAGGTCCTATGTGCAAACCTCGGGCCTGAAAACAGGAATGCCGACAAGAAAGCAGTCTCTGATTAGTGAGAAGTCTGACTTTTGTTACAACTGCAGAGTCTTTCAGCATGCTCTGTGGGATCACTCGTAAGCTGTATAAAAAGAGGACGACATCAAGAAATGGGCTCTAGGCGTAGACGATGATACACAGACGGAGGACACCACATCTTAAGGAGCTAGACGCCGTAGATATATAAAGATGGTCCAATTAGTGCTTAGGCTACAAAGAAAAACGAACGTTTTGAAAAAGTATTTATTTCATAGTGTTCTTTAAGGATCATTTTTTAACCCGTCCGCAAAGTAAGCCAGTGACGGCAATTATTCCCTTATTCGGTTAAAATTTCTGCCTGGGGAGTAACTTTTTTTGGACGTGTCCAAATCTTGAGAGTGCGGTGGATGGAGCAGCAGTTCCAATTCCACGCGCTTGTTGCCGGATTGAAAAACCGGCCAAACCGATTTGCGTTCATTTTGAAACCGACGTTCGTTCATTTAGCTAAAGCAATTTTTTCCCGTTCGCCATTAAAGGAGAATATTGCTCTTTTTCCATTTTTTTAAAATCCGCGGACACGCTCGGTTCCACCCACGGTCAAAACAAAACCACGGGACCTCGGGGCTAATGTACTTCATCAAGCCTTCGACTTCGGGTTAGTTCAAGAGGACGAACACAATGTTTTGTACAAAATTTCACTCGATTGCGAGAATCTAAGAGAAGAACTTTGTCAAGGTTGAAGTTCGCTTAGCCTGTCCCTGCCAGTTGTCTTCTCCATAATACCCCCAGTGGGTTTGGGGCTCTTTCAACTGTTGACTGAAGCCGGAAAAGGTAGCATGGTGCTGTTCAGAATTTTGAAGGGAAACCAATGCTAGTTGGGAACTTTGACTTAAGGTAGCAGACTTGTCCGAACAAAACGAAACCAAACCTTGAATCACCAGCATATGGGGCGACTACGTAACGAGTATTCTCACGTCTAAACTGCCTTCAGCCAACAGAAGTGACTGATCCTAGGTCCCGGGATCATGATCAGGGTCTCGTCACCGGCTACGTTAATCCAGCCTTGATCAGGCCTTTCCGGATGAAACTTTTATCAGCAGCTCTGCCAAGTCCCCAAGAATTTCTGAGATCATGACCATGAGAGTGGTATGCTGATTTAGTCCTTCCACCAAGCTTGGAAGAACAATCAAGTCGTCTCTTGGTGTTGTCCATAAATCCTATTCAGTGCACTGTGTGAGCATTTAAGGACTTCGTGCAGCAAGCAAACCATGATGTACCAGTGCAGATTGCAGCTCGAAGGACGAAAATAATTATTCTGCAAGTCTTGTATGAGTCACTTGACGACCGTGGTTCACTGAGACCAACACGTTTATTGTGCCCTTTCTACTGTGGGTCCTAAACCGATCCAAATTCATTAAAGAATCTTATAGTACATTTACACTGCACCTAAATCCAAAATTTCGGCTCGTTTCAACATTTCAGCCCAAATGTTTAGCATTCCGCCATGTATTTTCCAAGATTTTGAAATGTTGGATTCCAACGGAATGTTTAATTTTGTCGCTGCATTTGTAAGTCTGTGAAATCGAACAAGCCTCTTTACATCGAACAAATATCCTTACAAATTCACAATGATTTTAATGTGTCTGAATTAGCACTTTAATTCATCATTAAATCAATAAAGCTAGCTAAAAAGTTTCAACCACTTCTAATTTCCAATCAGGAAAAAATATGCGTAACTAATTCTGACGCCGTGGAGTAGAGGGTTAGTGCGTCGACTCCTACGCAGAGGATGCCAGCTTCGATACCCGAATTTACCATCTTTCATATTTCACGGCAGTGGAGCCGTGACTCTTTCGAGTCACTGACAATGCTCAAAGAGGATTTCCTGTCTAGGAAAAGCTTCTCAACTTCGCCGTTCGGAGTCGGCGTAGGTCCCATCCACTCGTGAAAGAACATTAGCACGCACAACACGAGTGGTTGCTGAGAAGCTAGGCCCTGGCCCTAGCTAGCGCCACCCATATTATTATTATAATTCTGACACTAGATGTCATTTGAAATGTTGAAGTTCCAGTGGGAACACAAAATTGGATTTCGAATTTTGTTTCCCAAAATGTTGGATTTACGTGCGATGATAAGGAGATTATTCAATTCAACACAACTTAGGAACTCCAGCTCTATGAAGAAGTTCTTCCCTAAGAACGGCCTTCTCCTTGCTGCGGCTAGGAAATCGCAGAGCAAAATTCTTTTTCTTCCTCATCTCTGCAGCTTCTAAAAAGTCATTATGGGGCATTATCAGACGCATGGCATGTGAACCTATGATCTATGTTGTCTGGTAAGGACTCCTATTAACATACGTACATTCTTGCCTCTAAAACCGATTAACAACGTTGATCTCCTCTTGTTCAGCTCATGCTGTTGCTCCAATACTCATACCAATCCATCCAGTGACGGCTATATCCAGGACTTCGCCTTCTACATTTTTCTTTATGCAGCTGAGCAGGTATGGTCACACGGGATTGCTAGAGATCCGTCCAGCTCCGGGATACCTTCCACTTTTTAATTTCCTTGGATGCCTCGGTAGCTATCAGAGTATCACCGTGCTCAAGAAGGCTATTTCACTAATGCTCTCTCGGCATTACATAACCAACTTCGATGAGAGAATGTCTGCCATGGCCTTTAGTGCCACTAAGCCATCACAGAATATGGTAATCAATCCGCTGATCAAATCTCTCACCAATTCTTGCTAGTTTTGGTCCCTCAACGCTAGTGCCGCCTCGTGTATGGCAGCCACTTCAGCTTAAAAGTTGCTGCAATCGTCATAAAGTGCCTACGATTTTTCGAAGAGGTCACAAAAGACCGCCGGGTTTTTACCCGCGCTCGTCTTCGAGCCATCAGTGTGTAGGGCGGTTACCCTATCTGGCATTACCATTTGCTGATGCCATTGATTTTGTTCCTGAAAAACGTAGATAACCTGTTTGTCTTGCATTCTGAGCTGCTGTCCAGATTTTTAGCTTGGAGCCCAAGGTATGAGGTCCCCAAGGTTGAATTGGCCAATTCATGGTTTGCCACAACTCTAAGGTTATACCGATGGATGGTGGTATTCACATGACATTGTGGGTCGTTCATGTCCAAGATATTTGCCCTCGCTCCCTGCAGTCGATAGAAGCGCTATCTCAGAGAGGGAACCCGCCCTACACACTGATGGCTCAAAGACGAGCTCGGGTACAGACCCGGTGGTGTTCTGTCACCTCTTCGAAAAATCGCAGGAACCTTAGGGCGATTGCAGCGACTTTCAAGTCAAAGTGGCTGCCATACGAGAGGTGGCACAGTGTGGAAAAAATCCTAACTAAACTACCAGCCAATGTACTCTCTTTAAATAAAGTTACCCAAATCCTTCAAAAGTTCAGACTCCATTTTTGAAAAGTTCATAAAAAACATACCTCTACCTGCTGAACCGACTGTTTGCCGCCTCTCTAGACAAAGTCGCACCTTGGACAGTACTCAATTCTTCACCATCCCCGTTAACTACGGTTGTTATCCTCTTTTTTCGTTTTCTTGTTTTCGTTTTCAGATTAAATCTATAAGACTGTTAAATCGTGATAGTTACTCACTGCAAGTTGCATGTCAGCGGCAGAGGTAGAAGCACTCCCCCAGCGGCCGGCGCCAATGCCCTAGCATAAAATCTGAGAGTCGTTCGTTCAGTAAGGGATTTTTAAAATTCATCCAACAAACACTATCGCTACCTACGTGAGGGTTTTTACAATTCGCACCGTTGCCTCGGACTCGTGGTGTCTCACATGGCCGGGGGGCGGGCTGCACACCACCGTACACCGAATTTGTCTCCACTATTTGCCGAAAACCATAGCATCCCCCTCCCGCACGCCACACTCATCATCCAGACCAGACCATCTAGAGTGTAGCCCAAATGAAAAGAATTGGTTAAGGAAAACCATACGGAGGATGGAATCAAAAATGAAGAAGACAAGAAAAAAAAAACAGCAACAACCGAAGGATGAAGGATAGAGCTTAACGCCAGGACCACAGGCACGCATATACATGAGCCACGCCGTGCCCATCAGCCAGAGGCAGACTGCCACCAATGCTGCTGCCGTCACCACCGCCGCCACTGCCAACGCGTCGCACACGACAAGGAAGCGAAAATCAAATAACACGAGAAAGCTTGGATCAAGTTTCTTTTGATTTTGTTTTTCCCTGCGGTCTTCCTTTTTTTTCAAATGGTGCCGCGTTTTGTTTTCTTCTCTCACTGCTTTATCTTTGAGCAGCATTAGGGGCCCGTATTGGATTCGAGAGAAGTTGGAAGTCACATTTAAGTCGGTTGCGTTCGTTTGCAACTCTGACTGAAGGTGAACTTGAATTTGGTCTGAAAGGGGTATCGGCTGCAAAGTGATTAGCAGCATTACCCCGCCTAGTTTAGCATCGACGGTGGCTCCCTCTTCAACGACACACATTTTAAGGAAACACAGCCCAAGTCCGCATCCATATAAGAAGCCCACTGAATGCTAAAGAACCGTCGAATAAAACCCAAAATTTTATAATTTTCCTTGTTTACCTTTGAACAGCATTAGGAGCTGGTATTGGATTAGGGGCCCGTGTTGGTTAGAACTCAAAACGAAGTCTAAAGCGGTTGCGCTTACAACTCTGGCTTAGATGTTGACTGGAGGTGGAATTAAATTTGGTGGAATGCACTGTGCTCAAAGAAGTAATACTACCATGGTGTAGCGACGATTGTGGCTCCCTCTTCAACGAAACATTGCCAAGAATAAGATGGTCACCAAAATGCAAGAGAAACGTAGAAAAATGCCTAAAAATACATAATTTTCCTGCTTTGACTTTAAGCAGCACTAGGGGCCCGTATTGCATTGGAAGGAAGTTGTGACTCAAATTTATGTAATCGATTACAACTCTGGTTTAGAATCTGGCTGCAGGTGAACTTGAATTTGTTCACGTAATTTTGTGAAAGCAATGAAATGATCCCGGCTAGCTTGATCCTAGTTAAGCGCCGACTGTGGCTCCCTCTTCCACAAGAGCTTTGGAGAAATAAGACTCAAGTCCACACGTAAACAAATTGAGTCAATAGACTGCAAAACAAAACGTCGAACAAGGCCCGAAATTACAAAATTTTCCTACTCTAACTTTGATCTGTATTAGATGCCCGTATAAGATTAGAACTCACACCGAAGTCTGGAGCAGCTGCAGTCGTTTCCAACTCTGGCTTAGGAGTTGACTGGAGGTGGTTAAATTTACTGAAATGCATTGTGATCAATGAAATAAGACTGCAATAATCTAACATCGATTGTGGCTCCCTCTTCAACGAAACAATGCTTAAGTCCAAAAATAAGAGGGTCGCAAAAAATGCAAGAGAAACGCCAAATATGGCCCAAAAATTCATAATTTTCATGATTTAACTTTAGGCAGGATTAGGGACCCGTATTGGATTGTACAGAAGTTGCAACTCAAATTTAAGTTGGTTTTAATTCGCTTACATATCGGACCCAGAAGCTAACTGGACGTGAATTTGAATTTGTTCACAAGTTGGAATCGCCTTCCTGTGCTCAATGAAACGATCCTGAACTAATTTAGCGCCGATTGTGGCTCCCTCTTCCACAAGCTCGTTGGAGAAACAAGCCACCCAAAAAATTGGGGTTAATAAACAGCAAAATAAACGTCGATTAAGACCCACAAATTTGTGACCATCCCCATCATTGTCAAATCTTCATCAACTGCGAGCAACAGCAACGCCAACAAACGACGACGTCACCCTAAGAATCCATTCCACAGATAATTTTCGTTGCGGAGGCACCTCACCAGAGATTTGGATTTTGAATGAATTTCGGTCTTGTGTTCATTGCTTGTGATATTTTTAGTTTGGAGCATACACACCCTCAGGGATTATAATATCCTTCCCTCCTGAGTCTTTGGGTTTTTATTTTTTTTTCGAAGTTTCCCCGAAATGGTGATGGTGTTGTTTCGGATTTTTTTTCCTTCCTTGCTCCGTGGTTGGGTCCCTTTTGCCTTTTGGTGCGATATTGGGTAATGATATGAGGAAGGAAACAGATATCCTTACCGAGTGATGGATATCTCGTTCGGCTGGTGGGAGGGAGGGGTACGTATTCATGCACGAGATGAACAGTAAATTACCAAATTTAAATTTAATGTGAAGGCATTTGGAAGGACGCTGAACGAGTACCTACACATGTGGCTGTGCCAGGAGGCTGGCACTCTTGTTTCGATTCAATTACACCACCCCCACTCCACCCCACCCGCCACACAAATGGCTGCTTCATGTGTGAATAATAACAAGTGGAGAATCCTTGCGAGTGGGGGAGCAGATGAAAGAAAAGGATATTTTCAGGTCATTTCTTCACTTCGGTTAATGAATTGAGCTGCGATTGTCAAGATGTGAGCAATTTAATTTTTCGTTTCTCAAATGTGGGTCTTCCCGAGTGCCCTTAAGGATGCTCTCGAGGCTTTTGATTAAATAAATGCGGTGTCGTTCAACCTGTCATAGATGGATATGGTGCGAAGGAGATGCCTTGTGTCTGGGGAAACGATTCATAATGAGCTTAATGTGCTGGCTTCAATGGGGGGGCTGATGACTACCTCAATGGGTTCCGTGCACCAGTGGTTGGGGCTCACAGTGAGTGGTTCTTCGCAGATTACTGCGAGTGTGGTTGGAAACTGCCAGAGGGGGATTTTCTGAGAAGCTTTTGGAAATATGAACGCAATGTGAGCATCATGAAGTTGCCTCTTGGAGATTTTTGAGTTGAAGATGGGCAGGGTTGTGAGTATGGGTGTGTGCGCTGTGATTGTAGCGTCCACGGGACTTTTTGGGAAGAACTTGAAAGAAGAGATATGCTCCAAATTTTGTGAAGCAGATCCCAGGCAAAAGTTGAAGACAAAGGGTTGTTTCACAGAAACATCGGTGCCAGAGGGAGGTTGCACCACAAAACTTTTTAAATTGTGCCTCTAGTGCTGTAAGAGATATTTCACCTACTCAAGAGAGTGCTGCTCACGATAGTGTTTCATGCACCGTTTGTTGTGAGTTAGAAGTTCTCCACTAATCATGGATGTATCTTCTGTCTTTCAAATTCAAACAACCGATGTCAAACCATCAGATATCACCATCTTTGTTGACAACCAGGGGGCACTGAGGTCAGTAGGATCCTATAACGCTACTCACTAAGTCACCACAAGGTCAAACTCTGCTGGATCGCGGGCCACACCTCAATATCAGGGAACGAGAGAGCGGACTTACTTGTCAGCGAACCAGACACATCACTGCAGCCACCGATCAGTGCATCACTTACTTACTTACTTATCAGGCATACGACCCATGGAGGGTCCGAACCTGAGAAATCGCTGCCTTTCATCGTTGACGGTTCTGACACGCTCTACTGGCGGTCTTGCTTCATCGATTACTAGGTCTTTATACCGGAGGTTCGGCCTTCCTCTCCTTCTCGAACCAGGAGGCTCGGCTTCGAAAGCCCTCTTAGCTGGAGCATTGTTGTCCAAGCACTCGATAAGACCAAGCCAGTGCAGTCGACGGATTTTTGTCTTCTGGACTACAACCACATCCTGGTACAGCTCGTAGAGTTCGCTTCTCTACCATTCGCCTTCCTCGCAAGCGGGACGTATATTTTTTCTTTCGAAGGCACCAAGACTTAGCTCTGCAGTTTTGCTTAGCGTCCAACTCTCGACTCCATATAGCAGGACCTGCAAAATAAGGGTTTTGTGGAGATTAATTTTGGTCCTTGGAGTTAGGAGTTTTGAGCCCAGTTGCCCAAGGGTTCGTGCAGTTCACGTTTAATAATAATAATAATATGGATGGCGCGACAGTCCGAGGCGGACATTTGCCTAGCTTCTCAGTAACCACTTGTGTTGTGCGTGCTATTGTTCTTTCACGAGTGGGATTGACCTACAGTTTAATACCGACTCCGAATGGCAAATTTGAGAAGTTTTCCTAGACAGGAATACTCGTTGAGCATTGTCAGTGACTCGAAAGAGGTGGAGTCGTGAATTATGAAAGGTGGTAAATTCGGGTATCGAACTAGGCACCCTTTGCGTAGGAGTCGACGAACTAACCCACTGCGCCACGGCGACTTGGTGTGATGTTTTGCCCTAGGAGGTGGTCGGCGGATCGTTTCCTGCTCGACAGCATATATTTCGTCTTATCCTCATTGACCCTAAGACCAGTTCGTTTCCTCCGTTCTTTAAAAACCGTAAAAGCTTCCACTACGGCACATCAGACCATGTCGATGTCATCTGCGCATCCCAAAAGTTGGACTGACTTGTAGAAGATAGAGCCTTCCGTGTTTACATCTTCTCCAATGCCAGATTGAAGAAGTCACGCTACAGAACGTCCCCTTGCTTAAATCCGGTGCAGGTTTGGAACGCCTCTGAAGTCTTTGACCCGAACTGCACGGCGCATCGCGTATTAGTTAGCGTGGTGCGACACAACCGGATCAATGTAACTAGCATCCCGAATTCGGTGATCGCTTCGAATAGTTCCTTTCGATGCTTGCTGTCGTATGCGAGTTTGAGATCGATAAAAAGGTGGTGCGTAGTGCGACATTGAGCAGGGATATAGCTTTGTAGTCATTGCATGACGTAGGGTCGCCTTTTTTGTGGATGGATCATGCCATGAGTACACTACGCCGGATTATAAGTGACACCGTACTTAAGGAAGCCAACTCATCTTGGCTCACAAGAAATGACTGCCACGACAAGATCACCGTGGCCAGAGCTAAACATCGGCAGAACGAAGAAGCTCCTGATTTTGGACGACATCTTGATCCTTGCTCATCGGAATGATCGCAGAACACTGCGACCAGTCATCTCTACCAGTCATCTCTACCGGAGTTGTGGTGACTAGGCCTCAGTTTCGCTCTGTCCAAGACGTCACACAGCCAGGGATAGGAGCTAGGTCCAGAAAATAAAACAAGAACATTTACAGTGAAAGTCTATATTTAAATCACAGTAATAGACGAAGTAAAATATCTCTGAAGTACAAGTCCTTCAACCGTCACGACACACTAAATGCAGTTCGTAGTCCTGCAGGAAAGCTGTTCCAGGCTTCGTTAACTCTCCGTCGACCGCCCGCTGTAAACACACGCTCCTTTGGAGCCGGAACCCTGCAAGAGAAGAAACAGCAACACGTTACCATCCTGACCACACACGGTGCCACTCAATGCTTACCCTGAGCTGCGCATGCAGCACCATATAGTCTTGGCTATCACAGGTACACCGTATCTCATCTAAGAGTTCCGCCAATTCGCTGAAGTCATAAGACATCCGGAGAATGATTCCCTGGCAGGAGCGCTCGCCATGAGCGACGTAGGCCACCACCATCGGAAACCGGTTTCGCTCCTTCCACACCGTGTCGCTGTACCTCACAATCGTGAAGATGAGGTTCGACGAGTCCTCGTAGTACTGGACGAGAAGGAAGGCCTGGTCCAGGTTGAAGATTCCGTCGGCCTTTTTCATGCACTAATTGAGAGAGGAAGAGAGTTACAACCACCAGAGGACTAGGACTAATTCAAGACTAACCGCGATGCTTCTGAAGACCGTCTCCTTCATGTAGGCCATCACATCCCTCAGGCCCTTCTCAGACTCCAGGATGTGCAGCAGAGCCACTGGCGTTAGACGCCCGCCGAATTCTAAAAGATAGGTTCGTCGGTCTTTACTGGCGTCTTCACACCGCAATCTATCGCAACTGATCGTTGTGAGACGTACCTTATGTGCTTCTTGCGCGATGCGCACCAATCCCCAGAGGCTGACGCTCCTGACGGTCGTCTCCAGCGCGAGCAAGCGAGTGCACTCCTGCTCAACGTACCGTCGGTGGTCGGAGACCACAAGAACGATTCCTGGATACTGGCGGTTCTCACGGAAGAAGCGAATCCGCCGAACGTTAGGGCTGAAGTTGCCGGCGACCTGCGTGGCATGGATGACAAAGAAGTTCCTCGGCGAGGCTTCCTCCTCGACTTCGACTAGGATCCACGAGGGATATGATGGTGCTGCAAAATGATGGTTGATCGATGACATCTTGTGTTGCTTCGGACGACGCTTAGAATGAACTAAAGATTCTGCCGACAGGCGGCCTTTTATATGTATGTTCTGCCACGTCCTTAAAATGCAAGCGACATTTGGTCCCTTCGAAGAACAGGGCAATCCATGAAAGTGTGGGCTTCCGATTTCCAGGAGCGCGGTGGTTTCTCGGATTATAATTTACAACAAACAGTTTTATATGTTTACAAGGGCTCCTTTGTGTCGGCGGGGATGCACGCAAATTAGGCTTAGGTAAACGAATGTAAATGGAGATGTCATTATCCACACCGGATTGGGAGAGGTGACAACCCAAATGTGTTTGTTTTGCGTTCCCAGGTCGTGTTTCAGGTCATGCTGCAAAACATGCGGTTGACCAGGCATACTCCTTGACGGGAACCCTGCCCGGGTCGTTGGAATTTCAGGTGTGTGTTGTTGAAATGTCTGCTTTCTTTTCTTAAGACGGAGGGTTTCAGGTGAGCAGGCTAGTCTCAACGTTGAGTAGGTTTTAATTTGAGGAAGATTAGGGTTTGTTTATGCTGCAAGGATGACGAATATGCTTAGTTATGGTTCACAAACATTAGTATTACCAAATGTAGACTGTTAGATTCTTCGTGGAGGCGGCAGCCATGTCCTTGGGAATATTGTTGAACGCGTGAAGCGGTTAACTCTGGGTAACGCGTTAAATGGAGTAATATCTCCTATGCGAAATTATAAGCACCTAGACCAGGACTAGGATAGATCGAACGACGTGTTGCGGGCGTGTCACAGTTCTTCCATATTCCACAATTCTTCCTTCTTCCTTCTTCCTTCTTCCTTCTTCCTTCTCCCTTCTTCCTTCTTCCTTCTTCCTTCTTCCTTCTTCCTTCTTCCTTCTTCCTTCTTCCTTCTTCCTTCTTCCTTCTTCCTTCTTCCTTCTTCCTTCTTCCTTCTTCCTTCTTCCTTCTTCCTTCTTCCTTCTTCCTTCTTCCTTCTTCCTTCTTCCTTCTTCCTTCTTCCTTCTTCCTTCTTCCTTCTTCCTTCTTCCTTCTTCCTTCTTCCTTCTTCCTTCTTCCTTCTTCCTTCTTCCTTCTTCCTTCTTCCTTCTTCCTTCTTCCTTCTTCCTTCTTCCTTCTTCCTTCTTCCTTCTTCCTTCTTCCTTCTTCCTTCTTCCTTCTTCCTTCTTCCTTCTTCCTTCTTCCTTCTTCCTTCTTCCTTCTTCCTTCTTCCTTCTTCCTTCTTCCTTCTTCCTTCTTCCTTCTTCCTTCTCCTAGACAGACTCATCTCCATTATTACTCCATGTTCTGCTTGATCTCCCCTCTCTAAGTTGTTTCAAATAATTATGTACCTCATTAGCGGTATACAAGATGTCATAAACGGCACATATCTACCTTCCTTCTTAGAAACACCTTAGAGACCAATGGGATTTTGTAGAAGGTCGCCGATCTATTCATCTTTTTTCGGAGGGTTACCTGACCTAGGCTCGTCCCTAATTAGGTAGACAATCGTGGGTAGTTCCGGAATTCTAATTACTAATCTTGTTAGGGAACTTGGTTGCCAGGCAGTTGCACATCCATGACTTTTCAACTATAAAAGGCAACGCAAGCGGCATGTAACATCAGTATAGTTACGCTTAGCAGAAGGTGCACACGCAGAAGTTCAAGCCACAGGAACTTTCCATCGAGAAGATAAAATCCGATCAAACATCTTTTAAAGCGTCGTGGTACAGCAAGCAGCGAAGCACGCAAGCCATCAACTCATTCTAGAAGATCTACAACTCTCATCGCCACTATTCGAGACTCCATGGCTATGGCGTCCATTAGTTTGAGATCTCCGCTTCAGGCGCTTGTCAGTCTCACGGAGTTCTGGAGGCTATGTGGTCTGCTCAGATGGACACACCGGATTCCATGACATCTCACCAACCAGTGGAACCAATTACCAATCTTCGAACTCACCGCTTGCAGACGAAAGCAAGATCGTACATGAATTTGGCACTTTTGTCATAAATTCGTGTCTATCTCTCAACGCTGTCAACTAAAGGAAAACAAGACTGGGATCGTTCAGCTGAGCCGTTCTAAATAATCAATGCCCAGACTTGACAACGTTGTTATCCACCTTTCGGTCCATGGATTGATACTCTTAAGGCCGGCCGAAGGTAGGTTACGGGTTGTAGTCTTGCTGATATCAAAGAAGATAGATCGACGGCAAGGATCAGCTCGATCAGTTCCTGGACGGGAAGGGCGATGGAAGAAGTTTGAAGACGACACAAACACAGAAGACACATTCTACAGAATAGAGACTTCTTCATAGCTCCGCACAAAGACAGTCCCTTCAAAGTAATAATTGGCAAGATCGGGAGAATGATACATTTTGATGTCCTTCAGGATAATTTGGACCATTCCAGCCTTAGACATTCCCGCAAAAGGGTACATAATCACCAGCAAGCGGGTGAGAACAAAGAACGTGAGGACTAGTCTGTCTTAACGAAGCTCTAGTGTCCTCTACAGCTCAGGGTAGTGGCCTCAACCAACAAGTATCTCCAACTAGCCGGTATCCGGCTACCTGCCTCCAGTGCCAGACGCCAAGTTGGTTGAGGGCCACTTCACCTGGAGGCGTCACCTTAAATGCGGGCAGCCTTTGTTGCCTTGTCCCTTTGGTTCGGAATTGAAAACTCTACGAGCCGGAGCTGTGCTTGCCATACTCTCAACAATGCCTAGACATCTTGGGGGTCGGACTTGACTCATGTCGCTGTAAAGCCCGTACAGTTTGTGGTTGTATCTTCTTCTCGAAAATCCGTCAATGCTAACAGGACCAATGATCGCAGGCAGAACTTTTCTCTCGAAGAGACCGAGGACTTAATCATCCGCTTTTGAGATTGTCCATGAACAGAACTGGGGTGATCAAGGTCTTGTATAAAGTCAGCTTGGTCCTTCGAGAGATGGCTCTACTATTCAATTGCCTCTTGAGCTCTTAGAAATAGCGGGTGGCAAGAGTTACTCTGCGTTTGATCTCGGTACTGATGTTGTTTGTACTGTTCACTGCGGAGCCGAGGTAGACGAAGTCCTTGACCACCTCGAAGTTATAGTTGTCCCTTTGTGACACTCTGTCGGCTTGGACAGAGTCGATGTCATATACCATTTCCTTCCAACAGCATATACTTCGTGTCAATTATTGAGGTACACAGTTGACCATACCAACAAGCACGCGATCGCAAGAATGCGTAAGTTAACATCAGAGAAATTCAATCCCACAATCTTAATGCAGAGGTACTGGTATGTGACAGAATTTGCAAATCCGCATCATCCGGGGTTGCACACGCAGTCCACTGACTTCACATATCAGCAAAGGAGGAGTCGTCGCCGGCTATGCCGCCGTATCTGTCACCTGAGAGACTTGTTTGTCTAAGTCTCTCTTTTCTCACATTCCCACATGCAGCGTAGGTTAGGTTTTAGGTAGGAAACACTTAGTTTGATCTGAACGAATAATGGGCCTACATCTCCAAAAAACTGTTTGTTTGGGAATTTCGATTAATAAAAAATGTAATTTGACGCCCGAGAAGGGACCGGTAGCGTTGTGAGTGTCGAATAGTTATGTTATGCCGCTTTTAAGGCCAGACGCCTCAAGTAGCTGCAGTGGCCTATATAACTATTCGTCAGACGCCTTAAGTAGCCGCCAGGCCTAGTATCTGCGTCTGTTATAGCCACAGCCACAGGTCCCAGAACCCGTGAGTGAAGGCCCCGGGATACCCAACAGTGACAGGGAAATAGTGACAGTGGCAGCGCAACAGTGAAAATGGAGCCTGGGAACTTGCTGCGCCGCCTGAATCCAGCTATTCCTGATCCTAGAAATGCTGTAATGTTCTTCTGCCCTCGGTCATCGCCAGACCCATTTTTGCCCCTTCGGCCTCAATGTCAGCAAATGCCTCTTTGATGGCTCACTGTGTTCTGTCAATCACGTCAATGTCATCCCCGTATGCTATCAGTTCTACGGACTTTTGGAAGATCGTTCCTCTAGTGCTAGGGTGTGAACCTTACACGATCTTCTCCAGGACGATGTTGCAGAAGTCGAATAACAGCGCGTCGCCTTGTCTAAAACCTTTTTTGGCATTCAAGGTCTCGGTGAGCTCGCTTCCGACCTTGATACAGCAGCGAGAATTCTTCCAGACAACTTGACGAGTTTGGTAGGAATGCCAAAACTAGAGATGGACGTTGTATAGCTCGTCTCTATGCGCGCTGGCATACAAGGCCTTGCAATCGACGAAAAGTGGTGGGTGTCGATCCGCATCCCTTGGGTCTTTTCAAGGATCTTCCGAAGAGTGAATGTGTGGTCGATTATGGACTTCCCTGTCCTGAAGCCACACTAATTGTTTATAAATGGCTTCAGGCGAGTACACAAGACGACAGAGAAGATCTTATATGAGATGTTCATCCCTTGATAGTTGGGGCTGTCAAAGGGGTCCATTTTCTCCTCTATAAATTTTTCTATTGAATTCGAACTTTTTTTTCCGTTACCCATTACCCGATAATGACGGGTACCCGGTAGTCGAAAATGCCGGCCAACTTGTGCATTACCCGCATTTTCCGGGTACCCGTGTACACGGACTATTGTCGAAACGGGTATAACCCGGTTAAGATCAAGACACCTCATTGTGCAGTCCTTCCAAGCATCAACTGTGTAATTAGGAGGCAACTCCCAAACGCCAGGTGCTCAAACAGCGAATATCCTGGACCATCCCTCTAGGAGGAACCTCCACCGCGGACACGCAAGAACCCTTCATCACGGCAGTCCTCGCACAGTCTTCAAGTACGCCTTGCATGTCCCTCCACATTATCCCTCGCATTATAAGAAATTTTCTCAAAAAAATCAACTAATTACTCGCCTGTCCAGTGAAGCACCGCCCCTGCCTCCGCCTCAGAACACTGATGGACTATCACTTCATTACGACGCGAATCCAAGAAAACAGCGATCCACTCAACCGCCCCAAACACGAAACAAGCGTAATTGTCTCGAATTAAAATTAATATAATCCGGATCCCATCAAAAAGTGGTTTCGCGATTTGCCGCACTCCCCACGCCCACGCCACCACCACGCGACTCCATTTCATCCGCCCGAAGGGTGCATAGGAATTCCACTCGTAACAGTTGTTCTGGCGAAAAGGCGCCATCACTTGTTTTGTTTAAACTTTTCTCCCTCGAATTCACAATCCTTCGCGGCAAAGAACAAAGGACACGGCCAACTCGCGCGACAACAGAGGGAACACGGAGCGAGCGATACAGCTCCATGGCGCTAAAGTGCTGTGTGAGCGGAGAAGAGGAGAAAAAATTGCCACTCAACCGCACCACGCGCCGCCACCCTAATTTCCTTGATGGAAAAGTTTTTCATAATTAAATTACAACCGTCAGTGCCCCGGGAAAAAGGAGCGAGGCACCAAACCAAATAGAACAGCCACCTCGGCTCACAGGCCGCCCGCCCGTCCGCCTGCCAAGTGGATGCGGGTACTTCGCTCTCCTGCAGCGACAAGTTGCCTGACTGCTGAGTTGAGGACCAGACGTGGTGCCACGCAGGAGTTGTGCGACCCCGTTGATTTTCTGGTGAAAGTGCAGCGATTCCGTCAGCACCTCCGCGAGCGCGGCGGGCACACTAGGGACGAGGCACTGCCACTCTAAGGCTGCCGCTGCAGCATGTGAAACTTTTCACATTTAATTACTTCTTTGTCGTTGCCACCCGGGGACGGATTTACTTGGGCTGACTTATGCGCGTATGGGTGTGTGTGTGTGTGAAGTCGCTAATTGATTAAGCGCTGCTGGAAGTCAGGACTTGCTCCGGTTAAATGTCTCCACGGCGCGGTGCGACGCTGTGGTGCACTGTATGCGAGCGCGTTTATATCGCATGTCATCGATGTGCTTTTGCTTGCACGGGCGGCGAACGTGAGATTGCTGGATTATTCAATCCGACAAATGTAATTGATTTCACAAGGAACGCCGCTGTTACCGCCGCCTGTCCTCGCTCCAGGATGAAGTGGTGAGTGGAGACGTTGCTGTTAATGCGTTCGCTGAAGATGAAGTTGTTTTTTGAAGAAACAACTTGCACGTCGTCGGTGGGTGGGAGTTGGAGGGTGCCTTGTCTGCGCAGCTCGTTAGGGGAAGCAGTTCAAAGTGATTAACTTCTTAACGAGTGAATCAGTTGTGTTTAGTCTGGAGGACGCATTAGACAGGTCATTAGACGGATTTCGAAGCGAGCACTTTACCTTGTCTGCACTCTTTTACCACGCTGCGCTTAACATGACTATTTGCAGTGACTGACGAGACATTGATAATGTTCTCCTCTTAGGGTCGAGAAACACTTTATTTAAGACGTGGCAATTATTCGTCGCCGTAGTTAAGCTACCAGGTTATGGGAGGATGCTGCAGCACAGACTGTGCGTTTGCTGCGGTTTCACAGAATTTGATTCATTGTCCACGATCTTCGGCTGTTCCACTTTCCGTGGATCAGTCCTTGTACCTCAGCACTTGAGACAATGTAGCCAATTAGATGCTTCCTACCGCACACAACGCGTGTAGGCACTGAAGAAGCTAGTCCACTGTGGCCACCCATATTATGCTATGGACATGCTTGAAAACCGAGTCCCTTGGGAATCAACTTAGTCTGAGTGGGTAATGGGATGAGTACCCATGGTGGCTAGTGATAAGCTAGTTAAGCTTCCAAAAGGAGTGCACAAAAATAAATATAAAAAACCATGATCGCGATGTCCAACGCCAACGAAGTACACGTTCTTTGTAAACTTTTAAGAAGGCTACACTCTATTCGATATCACACATCCTTGCTGGAATGATGGAAAAATGAATGCATCTTGGAATGAAAAATACGATGGCGGGAGTGACGGCTGACATTTTTCGCTGATATCCCCGGAATGATGGAGAATGATGCCAGAAAATTTGGAAAAATGTCACTCCTTTAATGACCACGTATAGCCTAGAATGAAATGATTATATCTTTTTTTATATTTTACCATCACAGGGTAAGCACAAAAAACTACGTTCTCTTAGTGTATGCCCTCAGTAGCGCTTACACAACACACTTAGGTTCATCTACTGATTTTGCATCTCATAGATTACATCAAATAAACAATATTAATTAAGGAATATTTTAAATAATTGGGTCGCCGTGGACTACTGGGTAAGTGCTTCGAATCCTACGCAGGTGGAGTACAGGGTGTCAGGTTCGATACCCGAATTAACCACCTTTGATAATTCACGACAATGCTCAAAGAGTATTCCTGTCTAGAAAAAGCTACTCAACTTCGCCGTTCGGAGTCGGCATTAAATTGTGGGTCCCATCCACTATTGAAAGAACAATAGCACGCACAAGACGAGTGGTTGCTGAGAAACTAGGCCCAGGTCCAAATCGGACTGTCGCGCCACCCATATTATTATATAACTCCAATCGAGACAAGCTAAAATCAATTTCTTGGCAAAGTACATTCAAAGTCCTTATACACCTTGTAAGAGGTAGAGTAAATTTCTCACCCGAAGAGATCTTTGGCGAGCATATATATTCATGAGAAAAAGTAATTCTGGTGAATCTATTTCTTCTTCATTTGGCGCTACAGTCCGCGGTGGACCTGGGCCTCAACCAACAAGCCTCTCCAGCTAGCACGGTCTCTGGCTAGCTGTCTCCAGTGTCGCACGCCAAGTTGGTTGAGGTCCTTCTCCACCTGGGTACGCCACCTTAAACGCGGGCGTCCTCTGTTGCGTTGTCCCTCGGGTTCGGAGTCGAAGACTCTTCGGGCCGGAGCTGAGTTGTCCATACGCTCTACATGGCCTAGCCATCTTAGGCGTTGGATCCGAAGACGCCTGACTAGACTCATGTCGCTGTACAGCCCGTAAAGTTCGTGGTTGAATCTTCTCCTTCAGAAACCGTCAACGCAAACAGGACCAAAGATCGCACGCAGAGCTTTTCTCTCGAAAATACCAAGGACTTCCTCATCCGCTTTTGAGATTGTCCATGCCTCCGCGCCGTACAGCAGGACTGGGATGATCAAGGTCTTGTATAAGGTCAGCTTGGTCCTTCGAGAGATGGCTCTACTACTCATTTGCCTCTTGAGCCCAAAGAAACAGCGATTGGCAAGAGTTACTCTGCGTTTGATCTCGGTACTGATGTTGTTTGTACTGTTTACTGCGGAGCCGAGGTAGACGAAGTCCTTGACTACCTCGAAGTTATAGCTGCCCATTGTGACGCTCTGTCCAAGACGTCGATGTTGTGTGTCCTTTCTTGATGACAGCATATACTTTGTTTTGCTCTCATTCACCGCTAGACCCATTTTAGCCGCCTCCGCCAATGCCAGCAAACGCCTCATTGACGGCTCGCTGTGTTCTGCCAATCACGTCAATGTCATCCGCGTATGCTAGCAGTTATACGGACTTCTGGAAGATCGTGCCTCTTGTGTTGGCGTGTGAGTCTTGCACGATCTTTTCCAGGATGATGTCAAAGAAATCACATGACAGCGCGTCACCTTGTCTAAAACCTTTTTTGACATTGAAGGTCTCGGTGAGTTCGTTACCGACCTTGATAGAGCAGCGAGAATTCTCCATCGTCATCCTGCACAACCTGACGAGTTTGGTAGGAATGTCAAAACTAGAGATGGCGTTGTATAGCTCGTCCCTATGCACGCTGTCATTTGCGGCCTTGAAATCGACAAAAAGGTGGTGGGTGTCTATTTGCATTTCTTGGGTCTTTTCCAGGATCTGCCGTAGTGGTAAGATCTGGACGATGGTGGACCTTCCTGGCCTGAAGCCACACTGATAAGGACCTATCAGATTATTTATAAACGGCTTCAGGCGAGTACACAAAACGGCAGAGAAGATCTTGTAGGCGATGTTCAGGAGACTTATCCCTCTATAGTTGGCGCCGTCAAAGGGATCTCCTTTCTTGTGGATCGGGCAGACGATACTGGTGAATCTACACGGTAATTAATAATGTCGCGGAAAAACATGGCTGACTCTGCCTTACGCCAGAAACTTAATATTTTAATATTTGCAAGCCTATTATTTTACATCTGTCGTCATATTTTCATATTTAGGGAGTTCTTCGAAAGTATGTAACTTACAGACAGCATAACTCGTGAAATGCTTTTGTACTCTTTCGAATCTGAGCTCTTGTATATTATATAGGGAGTCCCAAATAATGGAAGAGTATACCGATTATGGTCGGACTAACGAGCAAAAGATGGACTTAAGACTAGTTACATCCCGAACATCTTTTCTATTTCTTTTCAGAAAACCTAAAATAGCGTTAGGTGGTCGCCGTGACGTAGTGGGTAAGTGCGTCGACTCCTAAGCAGAGGGTGCCCGGTTCGATACCCGAATTAACCACATATCATAATTCACGGCTCCACCACTCTCGAGTCACTGACAATGCTCAGGGAGTATTCCTCTGTAGAAAAAGCTTCTATGTAGGTGCCTTCCACGCGAGTCAAAAAAAAATAACTCCAAGAGAAATACATTGAATACAAAATTGGAGTTTTCACGACTTTATTCCTTCACGTTTGAAACAAGACTCCCAATCTAACTTATGACCTACCTTAACATTACGATTACTCGACAAAACAGAATGAACGGAAATTGAACATGTGAATGACCGCCGTTTGTTTCTTACAAATTACCAAGCAAGCGGTTTTGTGGTTTGTTTAATCTGATATGCACTTGGCAGGTCATTGGCAAGTTCAATGTCAGCATTTCCTGTTGTTGTCGGATTTTTAGTGCTAATGCATGTAACAATAGCACGCACAACACACGTGGTTGCTAAGAATCTAGGCCCAGGTCCACCTCGGACTGTCGCGCCACCCATATTTTTATATTATAACATAGCGTTAGACTTCGGAATTGTGTAATAATTATGTAATGAAAAATTTAATTTAGCATCAAAAATTACACCGAGATCTTTAAGTCAAGTCTACGATCACTTATTAAATAATCATAGACAATCGGGGATGTAATTTGATGTGCAGTAGAGATATTACATTTTCGAATATTCAGCTCTAGTCAATTATCTTTACACCAAAGCACTAGAGTATGGATATCGAGTTGGAATTTAATGCAGTCAGTTAAAATATTTATAGATAAATACAATTTGAAGTCGTCTGCGAATGTTATTGTTTGAAAATTTCATCAACATCGTTTACGAACAAAAGAAATAGTAATGGCCCCAAATGGCTACCTTGTGGCACACCCGAAGTAACTTTTATCACCCGAGATGTACCCATCTTTACTAATTGTTTCCTGCCCTTTAAGTAATTGGAAAACCACTCAAACATTGATGAATGGAATCCCAAAGACTTTAGCTAGTTTAAAAGCAAAGTGTGATGTACTTTATCGAAGGCTTTGGAGAAATCGGTGTAAAGTATATCAACTTGTAAATGATTTTCTATATTTTCATAAATATAATTCGTGGTTAGAAGTGACTGTCAGGGGTGTCATTATAAAAATGATATTGTACCAGGGCTAAAGTCATCTCTGGCTGAGGCCCAGACAGCGCAAGCAACAATTTGAAAGGATACCTACAGGCAATTACCAGATACAGGCCAAAGATCCAAGCAATACTACCGTATTACATATGTTTATTTTTATAAATTATTTAAGGTCCATCTCTTAGTTTCCGTTCATTCACAATTTCCCATCCACCGCTCAAAAATTTATCTTGACTCAAGATACGGGTGAATTAAAAAAACAAAGTTGGATGAAGCACATTCAGTCGAACTAAGTGGAAACTCTCTCTCTCGAATTTTTTCGCCCTATTTTTCATACATTTCCCTCAGTTTTGCATAAAAAACCTCTCTCTAAATCAAACTCTCTCCAAATCGAACAAAATTTGGGATCCCGTGGCAATTCGACTTAGGGATAGTCCACTGTAAGTATGCGATAAGACTTCATGGACATTCATTTTGTTTTGGCAGTTTAAGTCATTTTTCGCTTTCTGTCTTGTTAACGACACAACTAAAAAAAAACTTCGGTTTGATAAATTAATCGAGCCAGGCACATGCATCGAAGCTTTCAGGGTAACTGGAGCCTGTCATTTTAGTGCGTACATTTTATTACACGTGATCACGTGACAGGTTCGTAAATTGCCAACTACACGAAATTCATTTGATATAAGAAGATATCCAGAAGTGAGATTTTTTACGGGAATACCATCCACGCCAGGAGCCATAATATTTAATTTTACCCACTGCTACACTAATCCAATCATTGAATCAGATCACGAAGACATGGAGAGGTTTTGTTGGCTGCAGGTGAAACACTCAGCACTAGTGCGACCAAGTTCATAGACCGAAATAAAGCGAAATAAATCATCTAAATCGAAACAGATGATCAGGAAGATCCAAATCATTCGATTTCCGGGTGAGTATGAAACCCTGGGCTCTTGCAGGACGTTATGGCGTAAGTAACACTTTGATTAACATCTGTACTCTTATAAGTTTCAACATACTAAAGAGTTGTTGCCACCTAACCCCGGAATGTGTGGAACATACGCCGCGCTGTACGTGTGCCTTAACATCAGCGTTTGGATGACCATCTTTCACACAATAGCGATGTGACTCATTCTTCACTCGAAATATGCGTTCAGAAACTAACTAAAAATCCATATTTTAGTGTCGAAAACCATCTCATCATTATAATCAAATAAAAAAAAAAATTGTTTGGCCTCAAATTGATCTGGTTTATCTGGTTTCAACAAGATAGTGCCACATCCCACAATGTGATCCGTTTTGACTTGTTTTTCTAAACCAATTATTTAGCTTTAGGTTAGGTTAGGTTAGGTCAGGCAGGGGATAGTGCATTCACCAGCACACTTACGAAGGCTTTGGAGAAATCGGTGTAAAGTATATCAACTTGTAAATGATTTTCTATATTTTCATAAATATAATTCGTGGTTAGAAGTGACTGTCAGGGGTGTCATTATAAAAATGATATTGTACCAGGGCTAAAGTCATCTCTGGCTGAGGCCCAGACAGCGCAAGCAACAATTTGAAAGGATACCTACAGGCAATTACCAGATACAGGCCAAAGATCCAAGCAATACTACCGTATTACATATGTTTATTTTTATAAATTATTTAAGGTCCATCTCTTAGTTTCCGTTCATTCACAATTTCCCATCCACCGCTCAAAAATTTATCTTGACTCAAGATACGGGTGAATTAAAAAAACAAAGTTGGATGAAGCACATTCAGTCGAACTAAGTGGAAACTCTCTCTCTCGAATTTTTTCGCCCTATTTTTCATACATTTCCCTCAGTTTTGCATAAAAAACCTCTCTCTAAATCAAACTCTCTCCAAATCGAACAAAATTTGGGATCCCGTGGCAATTCGACTTAGGGATAGTCCACTGTAAGTATGCGATAAGACTTCATGGACATTCATTTTGTTTTGGCAGTTTAAGTCATTTTTCGCTTTCTGTCTTGTTAACGACACAACTAAAAAAAAACTTCGGTTTGATAAATTAATCGAGCCAGGCACATGCATCGAAGCTTTCAGGGTAACTGGAGCCTGTCATTTTAGTGCGTACATTTTATTACACGTGATCACGTGACAGGTTCGTAAATTGCCAACTACACGAAATTCATTTGATATAAGAAGATATCCAGAAGTGAGATTTTTTACGGGAATACCATCCACGCCAGGAGCCATAATATTTAATTTTACCCACTGCTACACTAATCCAATCATTGAATCAGATCACGAAGACATGGAGAGGTTTTGTTGGCTGCAGGTGAAACACTCAGCACTAGTGCGACCAAGTTCATAGACCGAAATAAAGCGAAATAAATCATCTAAATCGAAACAGATGATCAGGAAGATCCAAATCATTCGATTTCCGGGTGAGTATGAAACCCTGGGCTCTTGCAGGACGTTATGGCGTAAGTAACACTTTGATTAACATCTGTACTCTTATAAGTTTCAACATACTAAAGAGTTGTTGCCACCTAACCCCGGAATGTGTGGAACATACGCCGCGCTGTACGTGTGCCTTAACATCAGCGTTTGGATGACCATCTTTCACACAATAGCGATGTGACTCATTCTTCACTCGAAATATGCGTTCAGAAACTAACTAAAAATCCATATTTTAGTGTCGAAAACCATCTCATCATTATAATCAAATAAAAAAAAAAATTGTTTGGCCTCAAATTGATCTGGTTTATCTGGTTTCAACAAGATAGTGCCACATCCCACAATGTGATCCGTTTTGACTTGTTTTTCTAAACCAATTATTTAGCTTTAGGTTAGGTTAGGTTAGGTCAGGCAGGGGATAGTGCATTCACCAGCACACTTAGACCATGTTGGTCCATCGTGATACCCCTAGTCAGATTACTACTACTGAGAGACAACTCCAGTGATAGTGCCGTTAATTTGATCCCAACGGCAAATGGTGACTGGACCAGATTTGAAAACTAGTTAAAAGCGTATATATTCACTGAAATTCGAACCGGGGACCCCGCTAACCAGGGGCATGCACTCTACCAACTGCGCCATCCAGACGTGTCAAAGGGTTAGGTTAGGTTAAATTGACTGTCGCAGCTGATTCAGTTTTGTCCAATTGGAACCATTGTCACATGTCCTCTAATTGATACATTTCCGCGTTAGTCAAAAGATTTACTTCTAAAATTAATCATCCCAATTTTGTTTGATGATTTTGAGCCACGAAAACTTTTACAATTTTTTCTCTAAAGTGGAAAAGATGATATCCGTCAAGTGGCTGCCGCCAGATAGCTGCTCGCATTCCTGTCGAATACTCTCCCGCATGGTTTCAGTCTGTTCGAGTCGAGTAGCTAGGGGCCGGAATATTTGCCCAGTTGGCGCGACACGATTCGTTAATCGGTCGAATTTCACGCTGCGCTAAAAACACCGGCCGATTATTGGTTAAAAACATCGACACAATCATTCCTCGCTCATCGCTTGTATGTCTGTATACTGCAGACGTCTAGTTTAAAAATGCCAAATATGATCGACATATGACGCTATTTACAAAAAAATATAGCACCTTTCGGTAAGATGATTCTTTTTAAGCCACCTTGTATAATCTTGATATCTGACATTTTATCGAGGCTTCTCTAGATGAGTCATTGCCCAGCACACTTTTTCTTGCTCTTGCAAGGGCTGGAGACTTGAGTGTCGAGGTAGTGCAGGGTTGTTTCATTCATCCGCATTCCTACAGCTCCTAGCGGGCTTCCATTCGTCCATAATGCTAAGACGTTATTGATTTCCTTCGGCTTCGGCTAGCTTCGGTCGGTTGGGTTTATTTTCGTAAGCCATGTTTATGCACAAGATCTGCTCTTACTTCGAAAACGAATATTCGCCATGTTATGGTCGAGTGTCGAAAATGCGGTAGCCGTGCAAAGACAATAATGTAATACTCCATTCAGAATGCCAAAGGCTCAAGAAATTCCTTCTTGATGACAATTCAATGCCCTGGGACGCATCAAAATATTCACCGAAAGGAAAGACTCACGTGAATTTCGATGAAGTCGTCTCCATGATCATGGCATTTATGCCAAAGTCTTGGCAAGAAAAACAACCCCCAACCAGCCCTCAGCTGCAGGATTCCATTTCACATGCACATGCCATTACATCGTCACTTTCAGTAGACGTCTTGGCCCCGCTCTGCCAGCCACGAGCGATTGACTCAGCAAAGGCAACTCCATTTCCATCTGCAAACAACATCCAGTCATCCATTCGTCCATCGCCTTCGAATAGTTTCCTCCTAAATATTTAACCTCCCGACCGAATCTCAAGCGTTTCCTGACACAGCAGCAACGATGAACTCCATTCCAATGCTAAAACCAAGTGTAAACAACAATGGAGCGCCTCGGTTAAAGCCGAACCAGCCTTATTTGCTCAAAAGTTCATAATTGATGACAACAAAGATGAGAACACAATCGTCGCACACACGTGCATCCTGCTTGCAGAGCATCATCCAATCCGGCCGTGTGTGCGTGTGGGTGAGTGGATTCCGGGATAAAACAAATACCGAGGGTGCAAGTTGACCATTATCCGCCATCGGGTGAGCCACTCCATCACCCGACCCCACCTATTGCTTCCCCCCCGCCAGACACACACATTAACAGTATTGTCGGATGATTAATGTTGCACATTAATTTGCCACCCCCTGGCGAGGGGGAGAGGGGGTGTCGGGTGGCAGATAGGCTGTCGGAGGATGTGTCGTTGTACAGACGTTCCTGCTGGCCGCAGACGACACATGAATATGTTCGGCCAACGTAAACACATGGCGCACGGAGCGACAGAGCGACAAAGCGAGCGGAGACACAGAAGGATGCCTCCTGCTAGACACCACCGCACGCAGTGATCTGATTGATGGGTTATTGATAGATTTAATTATTGGACACAAATATCTCGAATGAAGTTATTCAGGTGGCTGTGTGCATTAAATCTGTTCAAACATCCTCGTTGCCGGCGTGGTTGTCGATGCCGCCGCACAGGTGGGTCCGCAGAGGGTTCGGAAAGTGGGCAAATTAATTATGAAGGGTTCGCAATTGGAATTCGATACTCACCTCTGCTCGGGGTGCTTGCTCGTCACCGTTGCTGTTGTGCTTGCGTGTGTTTTTCGGGTGCAGGAGCCCATATCTGGGGTCAGGGATGACACGAGCGGGAATTAGGAGAGTCTGTGAATAATTCATTGGCAGATAATGCGGAGCATAGGTTCTGGGACTAGGTAACTTGTCACTTGCGCTGTATTTGCGGACGATGGTCCTAGTCGGGCCTTCATTTCGGACATGCTGTGGTCCTGTGGACGAATTAGGAGAGATTTTCCGTTGTGATTAATTATTTGCTAATGGAAACTGCTTGTTTGTGAAAGTTTTCCTTTTAATGACCTTTAATGGGCGTGCGGATGCTTTTCGTAGGAAATTCCGATGGGGGATGTTGTAGCGGCCGGAAGAGTCCACTGGGAAGGCTCGTCCTAATAATTGGGGGGACTCTCACATGCCAAGGATGCGGTTTTAGGTTATTGAATTCACATTGTCTCTCTGCACTGATTGTGAGCTTGTGAGCGATGGCTGGGGTGAGCTAAAGTTGGTCTGACAGGTGGCGGCTAGGAGAGGAATCCTTAAATTTACCCGCTAGGACTCTAGCATCAAGCATTGTGGTCTTCAAAGAGTGGCGCAGGCGATTCCTACACTCAGGGATGGATGTAGTGTAGGCTAGTCAAATGGCACGGTGGTTAAATTTATCTATACATGGGCTTAAAGAAGCTGCAAAACAGAGTCACCGCTAGGTGTCCCGACGGTGGATCAGTTAGCTGAAGCACCGCCAGGATTGTCACAGTTGATGGTCAAATAAGCTTTTGGTTAAGAATGTCTTGGCAAACTGGTCCAAAGTGGGCAATAAACGATCTGTGTTATGCTACTGACACAATAGGGGGAGATTTCATTGGAAACGCAGGGTCTTTAGGAGCAACGCAGAAAAATTGCTCAAGACCTCGAGATACTGATCAATTTCCATAAGTGGGATCATAAGTAAAATCCTGAATTGCTGACCAATCTTACCGGATGTCCCAATCTTACCGAAAGTATGCAAACAAGCACATACTTCTGACCAGAATTTTACCATAATCTCGGTGCCTTATGTTTCCCAATGGCTCGAAGTATAAATTGACAGCTCTTCTTCTTCTTTTTCTGGTGGCTACAATCCGGGTTAGACCTGGGCCTCAATCAAGAAGCTTCTCCAGCTGGGACGATCTCTAGTCGCCAATTGCGCTCGCAGTTTGGTTAAAGGCCTTCTCTCCCACTGGTTCAAAGACGGGCTTGAGCACTTTTGTCCATGGTCTCTATATGGCATAGCCATCATAGTCTAAGATGCTGAAGAAGAAGATGCATCAGAGTCTAAGATGGCTATGCCATATAGAGCGCATGGACAAAACTGTTCAATGACGCTGTACAGCCCGTACAGTTTGTGGTTGAATCTTCTCCTCCAGAAACCGTCAACGCAGACATGACCAAAGATTGAACGCAGAACTTTTCTCTCGAAAAAACCAATTGCTTCTTCATGCGCTTTTGTGATTGTCCATGCCTCCGCACCATAGAGCAGGACGGGGATGATCAAGGTGTTATATAATGTTAGCTTGGTCCTTCGAGAGAGAACTCTACTACTCAATTGCCTCTTGAGCCCAAAGAAACAGCGATTGGCAAGAGAAATTCTGCGTTTAATCTCGGTGCTGATGTTGTTCGTACTGTTCACTTGCGAGCCGAGGTAGACGAAGTCCTTCACTATCTCGAAGTTATAGCTGCCTATGGTGACGTTTTGGCCAAGTCGTCGATGTTGTGCGTCCTTTCTTGATGACAGCATATACTTCCTTTTGCCCTCGTGCACCGCTAGACCCATTTTGGGCGCCTCCGCTTCAATACCAGCAAACGCTTCATTTACGGCACAGTGTGTTTGACACGTCAATGTCATCCGCGCATGCTGCAGGACTTTTGGAAGATCGTGCCTCTTGTATTAGCGAGTGAGTTTGAACGACTTTCTCAAGAAGGATGCTAAAATTTTCACATGACGGCCCTTCGCCTTTTCTAAAACCTTTATTTACACTGAAGTTCTCGGTGAGATTGCTTCCAACCTTGATGGAGCAGCGAGAATTCTCCATCGTCGTCCTCCATTACCTGACGAGCTTGGCAGGAATGTCAAAACTGGACATGGCGGTTAGTCAATATATTTTGTCTAGAATTTTTCGTTGCAAATGCAAATGTGTAATAGGATTTCTCAAAGTCCTGGAAATAGATGTTTGTTTCTGTTTTGAGAAATTGAGAAACAAGGCAACTGTTTTTCGTTAACACGTTTCAAAAGTGAATTCAGAAATATTTATTCGAACTGTCAAAAAGGTAACAAGTGAGAAATGAAATGAAAAAGGGTGAAGTTGTCGCTGTTTGACTTAAGGGCATAATATCATTTCGGAACAGTTTCAGTGATCCTCTTCATTCGATATAAATCCCTTACCCCTCAGCCAGAAAAACGAATTGGCTGTAAATCAGCACAGGAGTGGACTTGTCAAAGTAGGCCATTAGAATAAATACGGAAATAAAATACAGCCTCTGTTAATTATTCAGAAAAAAGTGCTGGGAACGATATGCCGAAAGCACCACCGACATCCTGCTCTATATTGTCTTAATAATAATAATAATATTGGTGGCGATACAGTCCGAGGCGGACCTGGGCTTAGCTTCTCAGCAACCACTCGCGTTGAGCGTGCTATTGTTCTTTCACGAGTGGAGGGGACCTACGACTTTGAACAGCAAAGTTGAGAAGTTTTTTCTGGACAGGAATACTCTTTGAGCATTGTCAGTGACTCGAAAGAGGTGGAGCCGTGAAATATGAAAGGTGGTAAATTCGGGAATTGAACCAGGTACCCTCTGCGTAGGAGTCGACGCACTAACCCACTACGCCACGGCGACCCACATATATTGTCTTGTGATATGAAAATTCTTCCCGTCCGTCATTTGTACTGTTTGAAGTTGTGTTGAAGAAATTCTTTATGAGGTCTGGAAATCTTAACTGCAGATTAATTTCTGATTATAATCTACGTAGAAACTATTCGAATGTTGTATCAGTGTCCTTTTCTCGTACTAGCGCATGTCGCAATTTTTATTTCGTTCCATCTTGCCGCCTATTTTATAAGCTCCCTCGATCAATCAGAACTTTAACTTTTTCTGGAAAGTTTGAAAATCGTAGGCATTGGCTATTAGATGATGATTACACAAGTATTGAATCCATATTTTCTGACAATCTGGTGTAACTGCTTTCCTTTGTGCATTTTTATTTTTTTATCCTTTTTCCTTTTGAATATAAATCTTTTACATGTATTTTTTATTTGTCCTTAATTTTTTTTTGCTTCAGTTATGTAAATTCACCCCACCCGTGATTAAAACTGTTTACTGAAGCCAATTGAAGTGGTATTTGTTCCTATTTTAATACTTGAAGCATACATTTTATGTTTTGTATACCCATATAAAAAATAAAATAAATAAATAAATAGTAAAATAAATACCATTATGTAGTCTCTAGGTTCATTTCATTTTCAAATAGAGACGGTGGAAAGCAACGGGTAGTGATAGCACAAAGGATCCAACCAGGATCTAAGTGGGCCACAACTGCTACAGTGGTGGCAATCACCCAAACTTAACCTAACCTACCCCCCAGCCACTGCGACATGTTATGGAAACAGGAAATAGTCGCTGAGGGCTACGTGTGGAGAATTTGCTTGATGGAGTAGGCAAAGGTAATCGATAAGCATATACCCGCTTAGCTGAGATGACTACAGCCTCAGTCATCTTACTTACTTCTCAGGAATGCGACCCATTGAGGATCATCGCCTGAGCAATAGCTGCCTACCATCGATGACGGTCATGGGTAAGCTCCTTCCAGTCATCAAGAATAAGGTGACTTGCATGTTTATACCGGAAATTCAGTCTTCTTCTCCTTCTCGAATCAGAAGACTATTGGCTTCTTGAGAAAATCCAGGTCTTGGTACAGCTGGTAGAGTTCGTGGTTATGTCTTCTCCTCCATTCACCTTGCTCGCGAACACAATCATATATCTGACGTATAAACTTTTTCGAAGGCACCAAGAATCAGCTCTGCGGTTATACTTACCGCCCAGACTTAGGCTCTATATAGCTGGGCTGGCATAAGTTTTTTGTAGAGCATTATCGTGGAGTTTTGACTCGATTTTTTGCGCAATCCGAAGTAGCACAGGTTTCCAAGGGCGAAGGTTCGTCGGATCTCCTGGAATTCGTGGAGATCATGTTTGCTCCGCGGTTGACAAACTTCTTTACTATAATAACTCAAAATTCAAACTTCTTTACTATGACTCAAAATTTCATGCACTTTAATCACGCACGCACTTTAATCGACGATTTTAATTTCCGTCGGGACTACCTCTCTTAGGTGATCTGAACATTCGGCGTCACTTGTGCTGGCACTTACCCCACGGAACTCAGTAAACCACTGTTTAACCATGGCAATTAATGGTTCTGAATCCCCTAGTATTAATCAAGCTTATCCTCGCTTTCGGCTATGGCAGCTTGCTCAAGTCGTGACATGTCTATTAATAGTTGTTGTTGATAGGAGGAGTGTTCTCTTTAAAGCTACTGGTAAATGCATAAACCACTGTGTGGCAGTTTCAAACTGGATTGTGGAATCACCCTAATGCATACATTTATTGTTTTTGAATGTTGGTAGTACGACCGTTTCATGTTTTGTTCGTTACCCCATTTTTTTGTATCATACTCACTTCCTGTTCGTCCATTGAATAAAAGCACGTGATTATCTTTCTCACCAAGAAACACGCGGACTTTTATTTGCCATCCTTTTTCTCCCTACAGCGAAAATCGAACGCGCAAGCACACTGACATATTAAACGACCATCATATGATGTGCTCGGGACCATTTTCATTGTTTTTTAGTTACGTTACCCTCCAGAAAACCCTTAATTTAGCAAACTGCTTACTCATGGTAACGAAATTGGCTAGAATTTCCTAGAATCTCTCAATTTCATTCGGTCATTATTTGAGTTTGCCTTAAGAAGCATATTCCCTTTTTTTAAAATTAATTTAGATTTCCACAACCAGGGAGCTAAGCGTTGAGTGAATCCCAGCGCCTTCCACACGAATGCCAGCTCGATTAAGCCCACAAATCATGGCACCTCTCCACGACTTCCGCAGAAGCAAAAGCACAACTCACCTAAAAACACTCTCACCATCACCCTGTGTTCCGCATCGCACTCCCTATCCGACTGGCAACGCAAGATTAACCATTCCCATCAGGCACTTGCACTTGCATCAGGGATGTGCATCGATGCCCACACTCCCGTGCCGCTTCGACAGACCGCACAAATCGAAATAAATATAAATATCCCAACCAGCCAGGGGTGCAGTCTAGTCGATGCCCATAAAACCATGCAGAGCCACACTCTGCAAAGGTTGCCGCAGTTAACTATCGGTTTCATTTCGTCTAAATGAAAATTCAAAAAACCACTCCGACTGTAATTGGCCATCAGTGCGAACGAAAGACCGCCGCCACAGCGCCGGTCCAGCCATCTGAAGCCATCGCCCAGCCACTGCCACTGGCACTTCCACATCCGTGCACTCTCCTTGACCAGAAAACAAAACTTATGTTCATGGCATGTGACCACAGAAGCCAAATCAAACGTATCGAGTGGTAATCGTTATTAGTAAAAATCCCGGCTTCCCCCCCACAGGTCCACAAGGACGACCCCACCACCGGTGCGGCTTGATCATGAGAAATCCTCGATAGCATGCAGTTAATTAGTTTAGTACAACAGCCACCCCCCGACCACTTAGACTCGCAACCCCATGCACTGGCATTTTTTTTTAATACCCCCTGCCGGGCGGGGGTTGCAAGCCAATTGGAAGCCAGTGAATGGCTTTGGTTTGCGTACTTCGACCCCCACCCCCTGGCGGGGCTGCGCCAGACGAGACATATTCAATTCCTTGAATCCTTGAAAGAAGTGTGAAGTCTCGAAGTGAAAGGAGCAGTCTCCAATGCCCCAGGGGACGGTCCTGCGTCTCGGCACAGAGTGCCCCGGAATTCCCAGTGCAATCGCTTGTGATTAATATTTAAACAGGTGATTCCGGCCGGTGCACGGGGGGCTGTAAAAGTTTTGACTCGTGCTCCGTCTGCTTGCCCCTTCTGTCGGCCGATTGACAATCTCGACTTTTTATTTGCGCTCGTGAATAGTGCATGCACGACAAGTGTAAGGACATGTGGAGATTGGATTTACTTTCCCTTTCCACATCGATCGTCGGGACGGAGGCAGGCACGGCAAAAAAAAGTCAACCAGGGGAAAGTGTCAAGGGATGAAGCAGACGAGGGCCGTGCCGTGTGAGTCATGAGGCACGGTGTCTGTTCGCCTGGATGATGCGCCATCGATTGCGTCGCACAACACTGGTTGCTGAGGGCGTTTGCCGACGGTTGCCGGCTTGCGGGCTGATGGCAAGGAAATCGCTCGTGACTGGACATCGTTTGCGGCGATAATTGAGTAATGTGTTGCTCTTTGGCGTACATTATCCAGCGCTTGACCCGGCGCATGAGACCAATCAATCATGCGATACTCAGACACCTTCTAGACGGATGATAAATATGTGGCCGTGGCATGGGCGATGGTTATTGGGTGTCAACGGAACACTTACGATGTTATGATGCAGCGTTCGACGTGTGGGGGCTTTTAGGCAGAGCAAATATGGCTGTGGGCGATGATGGCGCTTGTATCCAGATGAAGATAAATTGCTGAAGGCATTGCAGGCAGTATAAACGTCGAGGGTGATATTCAAAGCTTATCGTTGCGAGATAAAGAGATGATGTCTGTTGGGGTCTGTGTTGCGCATCTTCGAGCGACGATAATTCATCATAAATTAACCAAGAAGGATGATCCAGTCAAACGTTCCCAGAAACATAAGTCCGATGTGATTCTCTGCTCAGTTGCTCTGATGTCCTTAAGGTACAGCTTTCGACGACAAAGTAAGAGGTTTGTCGAGTATGATTTCGTTTTTTCGGGACAGTAGTTTTGACCCGTCATAGACTGAAAGTGGGCGATTCTCGAGTCTCCAACTACGATGCCATCTGTTTTCAAGTTCAAGTTTGACCCGAGTACCCCCGATGGTTACCTGATAAAGAGACCTCCACATCTATTGTTCGACTTGAGAAGGCTTTCTGCAGCTCGGATCGAGATGCAATCTGGTCGACCTTGCGCAGGAGAGACATTCCAGAAAAACTCATAGCTATTACTAAGGGTTCATATGAAGGTAATATGTGTCCCGTCTTCTAAGTTGTCAGAGGAGTTTGAGGTCCAAAGTGGAGTTCGTCAGGGGTGCATATTGTCGCCACTGTTGTTTTTGGTGGTTATCACCGATTTATTCAGTGCAGCACAGATGAACGGGAATTATGGCATTCGATGGACTGTGGCATCTTACCTTAAACACCTAGACTACTCTGACGATGCTTGTCCAGTTTCGCACCGGATAATGGATCTTCACTTGATGGCCCACAATCTAGAAGTTGAGGCAAACAAAGCTTCTAGATTGTGGGCCATCAAGTGAAGATCCTTTATCCGGTGCTCAAAATAAATACCGTGAAGACCAAAGCCCTTAGCATTTCTGGCGTTCTAGAAAGTTAGGTGCTTTCAATATTTAGGAATTCCTTGATATATATGTATCCTTACGTCTCAACTGATAGTGGTTGCATCACAATGGATGTGACCAGAAGAATCGAGAAGACTAAGACTGCATTCGAAAGCTGTCCTTGATCTGGAAATGCAATGTTATTAGATTGAGAACCATGCTGCGATTGTACCACTCCAACGTGAAAACGTATTATTGTTGTATTTTGTTTGTTCTGTCTCTTTGTTAATTTTATTTTTTTGCATATTTACTGGACTGCATATGATATAATTTTTCCAGGAGGCCCACAAAAGTGCTGCGACCGCCGCTTTCCGCCTATGCGAGCTTGCACTGTATAGTAATTGTACAGAGTTAATTCATAACTATTAAATGTTCTTACTACGTCTGCCGGTCATTGCCGTTGCTCCAATTTCCAGACACGGCAATAGGGTTCAGGTTATTCCCAAGGTTTCAGCTTCTCTTAGCGACGTGAATTCATAAGAGATTGCCCGAGATTCTCTCTCAGCTCAGATCCGTTTTGCGCATGACTCTCCGCTCGATGAGGCCCTTGTAATCGGCAAAGGGTCACTGCATCAAGAATAACTCACTGATGCTATGGACGCATAACCTGACCAGTTTTAATATCAAAATATACGATACCATGACCTTTTTGTTGTGTGATTTATGGAGTTTGTTGTTAATGTTGTACTGTCTCATGTATCGCAGTCCCTTCAGTATGAAAAACACTGCTGTCGTTTCTTAATCCCAAGGATTTTTCCGAGGTGGTTAACGAAGACGGAAGGTCATCTCCAGTCGTTCAAGGCCCATGTTTTCCTGAAGGTACGTGTAGAACATCGCATATGCCTTCTTGAAATGACCCTCTGTATTTTCCTACATTATGATGGCGTGACAATGTCATGCCATTTATCGTCACGGCGTGATATAGTTATATTAATATATAGTTATATTAATAGTTATATAGTTATATAACTAAGTAAGAAAACACACTCAAATTTTCTGTACTTGTTTTTATTAAAATGGAACACATAACTTTGTGAACATACAAGGAGGTTTTTTTTAAAAATGATCCGCGATCGAACACGTCCCTAATTCCACTAACCTCCTCTATCCATTGGTCCACCTACATCTCCTAAAATGAGAGGTGAGAGAGAGAGTGTGAGAGAAAGTAAAGCTAACGCACACTTGGTGTTTGATCTGGGCAAACACCAAGTGTCGCCAATACAATAACTCTATCTCGCGAATGTGTAACAATATGCTTCACATTAAAAAACGCGAAAAATTGAAATAAATTTGATTGCCACATATTCATTTTTAAAGGAATATGTTCTTATAACGTTTTTGGGAATCTGTTACCATCGTGTCTGCCACCTGGTTTTCATCACCTAAGAAAACCGTCATCTGTTACTGAGGAAGTCGATTAAATGATTCCACAAAATCAGACATTTTCTATAGAGTGAAACGTTTACGGACAACCGTCTTAAAGGGACTCCTCTCATAAGGGACAATTCATCATGATCCTTCCATGAATTTATTCGTGTATCTTACCGCCATTAGAGCGATCACCCCTACGTAATACACAATCATGGTGGTTCCTCTGTTGTCCGCTGTAGAAAAGTTTCACTGCGTACAGAGGTTTCAGTTCTTTAAAGCCAACCTTATGCTATTTCCGAAAATTGGCAAGTAAACGTGCATTCTAAATTTCATGATTAAACTGAATATAAAAACACTCAATTAGTACCAATTCGGTTACGAAGCACATATATAACACAATTACTCACATCCGCTATTTGTGATGGTGTACGCTTCATGTAACGGAATGTGACCAAGGGAACGTATGCCTGTCTCTTCCCTGTTCGTTAATAGGCGCTGAAATACATGTCCGTGTCCGGTATAGAGGGTGTCCGTTAGGAAGGGATTGTAATATACGAAAATGTCTATCTTCATGCCGAGACCATCACGAAAATAAGGGTGTTCATTACAGAAGGTGTCCGTAAAGAGAGTACCATACTGAACATCAGTTTGTTTATCCACTTTCACAATGTTCATCTAGTTCCCAAGAGTCAATGTTCTCTTTAGCTCAGTCACTATCGCCACTCAAGCAAATGGATGTAGGGTACTGCCTGGTCGTTCAATGAACCAGTTTTTGAGTCACAGTGCTCCTTCGACAAAAAAAGTGTCACCAAAGTCAGCAGAGCCGAGGGTCGCCGCTGAAAAACTTGAGAAAGTCGGAAAAAATGTGTCGCGGAACAAAAAAAGTCGCAATAAAAATAATTAACAGAGAAGGAATGTTATCTCCCTTGCCCTGGTCTTGGCACAGGTTACCTTAAGCAGAAAACAACGCCCGATTAAATCCTGTGAAAAATAAATTGTAAATGAAGAGTTATAGAAATCTAACCGTTTGAAGAATAAATCTACCATACGAATAAGTTTAGCAATTTGCAAGCGACCTTGCCAGCTGCCACATTAAAATTAGAGAATTGGTTTTTTCAGAGCATACAAAAGACCAGTTCGACTTCTGCTTTCGCTACTAATTTCAACGTTTCTTCATGCTTAGGAGTAGTGCAGTGTTTTAGTTGCATTTTATTTTCTTGGACAAATTTCATTTTTTTCCAAAACCTTGTGCTGGAATGAAATGCTGTTTTAAATGGTTCCTTAGGCTCAGATGTGATTGTTTGTATACATTACAGAATGATCGCTTTATGTCCAGATATTGGCTTATCCATGCAAATTCCTTTTCAAACTAAATTTGAATATTGTGGCTTTTCATCAGTGGCCGTCTCCTTTTGCTGGTTGCGCCACAGTCCGGGGTGGACCTCGGTCTCAACCAACAAGCCTCTCCAGCCGGCACGATATTTAGCCAGCTGTCTCCAACTGCGCACACCAAGTTGGTTGAGGTCCTTCTCCACCTGGGTGCGCCATCGGTTCCGTGGGCGTCACCTGTTGCGTAGTCCCACTGGTTCAGAATCGAAGACTCCTCGGACTGGAGCAGTGTTGTACATGCGCTCTACATAGCCTAGCCTAGCCTAGCCTCTACATAGCGGCGTTGAAACCGTAGACGCCTGACTAGGCTCATGCCGCTGTAAAGCCCCTACAGTTCGTGGTTGAATCTTCTTCTCCAATAACCATGAACGCAAACATGACCAAAGATTAAACGCAGAACTTTTCTCACGAAAAGACCAAGTGCTTCTTTATCCGCTTTTGTGATTGTCCATGCCTCCACACCATAGAGCAGGACGGGGATGATCAAGGTGTTATATAATGTTAGCTTGTTCCTTCGAGAGAGGACTCTACTACTCAATAGCCTCTTGAGCCCAAAGAAACAGCGATTGGCAAGAGAAATTCTGCGTTTAATCTCGGTACTGGTGTTGTTCGTACTGTTCACTTGCGAGCCGAGGTAGACGAAGTCCTTCACTTCCTCGAAGGTATAGCTGCCTATGGTGACGTTTTGGCCAAGTCGTCGATGTTGTGCGTCCTTTCTCCATGACAGCATATACTTCGTTTTGCCCTCGTGTACCGCTAAACCCATGTTGGCCGCCTCCGCTTCAATACCAGCAAACGCTTCATTAACGGCTCGCTGTGTTCTGCCACTTCTAGATGATCGTGCCTCTAGTGTTCGCGTCTAAGGCCTTTTTTGACATTGCAGGTCTCGCTGAGTTCGTTACCGACCTTGATGGAGCAGCGAGAGTTCTCCATCGTCATCCTGCACAGCCTGGCGAGTTTGACAGGAATGACAAAACTAGACAAGGCGTTGTATAGCTCGTCCCTATGCACGCTGTCATATGCGCCCTTGAAATCGACGAATAGGTGGTGGGTGTCGATCTTCATTTTTTGGGTATTTTTCAGGATCTGCCGTAATGAGAAGATTTGGTCGATGGTGGACTTCCCCGGCCTGAACAACCTATCAGGTTGTTGACGAATGGTTTCAGGCGCTCACACAAAACGGCAGAGGCTATGTTGAGGAGACTTATCCCTCGGTAGTTGGCGCAGTTGAAGGGGTCTCCATTCTAGTGGATCGGCCAAACGATACTGAGATTCCACTCGTCGGGCATGCTTTCCCCCGACCATATCTTGCAGATGAGTTGGTGGATATGGTGTTCATCTCCAGCTGCCTTAAACAGTTCCGCTGACAATCCGTCTGCACCAGCAGCTTTATACAACTTTAGTCTCTCGCAATCATGACTTCGTCTAGTCAGGGGGACGGAATTCTCGCCGATCGTCGTCAATTGTGCGAAATGGCAGCTGTATCGGGTCTTCCTCGCCGTTCAAGAGTCTACAGAAGTGATCTTTCCAAATTCTCAGTATCGACTGCGAGTTGTCCCTCTGCGTGACGACAGGCTTCTATCCGAATTTTGTATCCATTGGATAGTGTTTGTTGTTTTAGCCTTTGGTAGAACTTTCGGACATCATTTCTGTCGTAACACCTGTCCACTTCCTCGATCGCGCGATTCTCATGCTCTTTCTTTTTCTTTTTGAGAAGCCAGTGCTCTTCCCTTCTTTTAAGTTCGTAGAGCTCACGAACCGCTCTCGTCCTTCTGTCCAGCATCGCCTAGTATCCTGTTTCCTTCGCTGAATGCGTCTGCTTGATCTGATTCTGTTTCATGGAAAGTCTCCAAAAATCGCAAAAAAATATAAAAAGCGTCAAAAAGGAGATATTTTTAGAAAGTCGTCAAAAAAGGGTGTCTGTCAAAAAAGGGTGTAAAAAAAAGTAAAATTCCGACTAAAGTCACATAGCGGCAACCTTGGCCGAGCCACTTCGCATATATATCTCCCTCGCTCGCCTCCTCTTGAAAACTCTCTATCGATTTACTGCCCCAAGCACAGTCAAAGCACAATTCTTTCCATTTGATTGGCACTTGTGCTTAGTGCCACCCTGTGTTATCCCACCACCCTGCCTGCCCACATCCACATAGCCTGTACACAGACCAAACCATCCCAGATCTAATTGCAACCACAAACGAATCTTAACTGGTCCAATATCCACCTCATGATTAAGAGCACAAAACAAAGAAGCTGCTGCATTTGTATCCTCTCGCACCAGCCAATCAACAAAACATGTTGACCGCATCTATGCCACTCTCATCAATCTGCACTCGCATTCCCCATCAAAGCCAATCCCGGCTGCAGAGAGCCTGCGTTGCTGGAGGAACTCATTCCACGTCACAGAAAGTGAAAACAGCTCGTGTGAGCCGAGCACATCTAGAGTCCTTCTGCACGCTTCCCTCTGCAATTAGTGCAGTTGCTTTCGAATGTATTCACTTCAGAGTGAGCGTCGCCCTCGCCGTCGTCGTTGCCGTCGCCCCCTCAATCCATTCAAGCAGTGACCCAGATTCGGGCTGTTTCTCATTTTCTCGAGCGCTGTCGTCGTCATCGCCGTCATCGTCTTCACTGCGCCAGATAGACCCCCATTCATGTCCCTTAGTCCTGGAACATCCCCACAACCGTTTCCGCAATCACATCAAACACTCGCAGAGGAATAAGGAATAAAACGGCTCCTGCCGCCCACGCCACAAAGCCCCAGCCAACAGCAGCAGCACCCATCACGGACTCATTTCAGTGGGCGCAACCACCAGTTACCGCTTGAGCCATGTCCCGAGGATGCTGTCCATTACAAGGAACTGGCTGTGCGCTCAACATGTTCGCCAGTGGGAGGCGCCTCCCGCCTTCATACGTTTTGATAAATTATCCTCTCAGTGTTTTGACACATGTCAGACTGGAGTCCGTATGAGGATAACCCAAATATCCTGCACGTCAGCCGTGAGTGTGTGGCTCCCTTGGAATCATGCCTCGGTTCCCCCGGCCGAGGGTGCATAGCTCCCGAGCTGTTGAGCGCGCGTAATTCAAGCCAACGGATGTGATTATCCTGTGTGGGTGGTGCTGCCTGAATCCTTTGTCAGGATACACTCACGTGCACCAATTTTCACTCTTCCCAGAGTGCAAACAAGACCGCGCTCAAGCCGCCCGGGATGGAGGACGAAGATGGAGGGGGGCAGGCCGGATCGAAGCATCCATTATTGCTGTCAAATTGTATCGCCTCGGCTGGCGCTTGAGCGTCTTTTTCCCTCACGCCCGGAAGTCGGAGACACGCAAATCTGTGAGTCAAAGATAAACATTTGAATTAAATTATGCGGAAAATAATATTCACCCGGAATGCCGGGGCACGTTGAGCGGTGCGGTCGTGGTGGCGGCATCGGCGGTCGGAGGGATTTGCGGACTGACGGTGATGGGTCGTGACGTCAATAGCTGGCGCAATCGATGACAAGTCAAAAGCTTTTGACTTTCAACCACTTTGTGGGCATTGCGGTGATGTGGGGGTTATTCGGGAAGTCATCAATTCTTTTTGAGGTTTCTACTGAAGACGGGGGTCTTCGAGTGCGTCGGGGGGAGGGACAGCCTCCTGAAGTGCATTTAGGAGGAATTATGTGATGACTTTTTTTTAAGAAAAAAAAATGAATATAGAGGGTCCTATACACGGACAGAGGTGAATTGAGTTTTACTCCTCCTCTCCGTCCTTCTCTCTGTCCCTTCGATTGTCCAAAGAGTGTAGTATCCAGTCCAGGCAGAAGTAAAAGCTATCCAAGAGGCTGCCCGCTTACTGTCAATGAACACGTTCGAAGGGCTGTCTTTCGTTATATACAAAGCCGGTCAGGCGGCCATCAAGGCTCTGGATACACCATGAATCAAATCTAAGATGGTACAACTTTGCCGTCTATATGATAGGGAGTTTGTGGTCAGATGCAACCTTACCCTATCTTGGGTCCCTGGGCATATTGGTATTCCAGGCAACGAAAGGGCGGACTAGTTAGCAAGAATAGGGGTGGGACCGCCACTGGCAAATAATCAGGACAACCCATACCCCTCTCTTCAAGTAATAAGCTCTTTGTTACTTGCAGATGTCACCAATGCCGCCGATCGGAGGTGGATGGAATTAGATACTTGCAGGACTTCAAGGCTAATATGGCCTTCAATAAATTAAAAAAAATCAAGCACACTCCTAAATCTTAATACTAAGGAAATCAGCAATGTAGTTGGCATTATTACTGGTCATTGCCTATTAGGCACACACGCAAGAGAACCCTACAATACCCTACAATGACTTTTGGAGGAGCTGTAGGGACGAAGAGGAAAAAGACATATAATTCCTTCACTACCTCGACACCTGCCCAGCACTTGCAAGGACAAGGAGAAACACGCTAGGCAGCTATTCATTCATGAGCCTTGAGGAAATGTATGGCATTAAAATTCTGGGTTTATAAATAAAAAATACAAATTGGCTGTTACGCAGCAAAGGAGTGCATCATCCAGGATATGTCACTAGCATACCAGTAGGTATCAGAGGAACCCGCACGTTAGCTCCCGATTAGTGATATTACAATGGATCCAATCAGGATCTAAGTGGGCCAGAACTGCTTCAGTTGTGGCAATCAAATTAACCTATCCTAACCTACACCTCCTCTTCGTCACACGCTGGCAGAGAAAAACAGGCTAAAACTGACATAGGTGCCAGGACATGAAAACCACGAGGGCAATGAAAAACCAGACATCCAAGCAAAGAAAGCTGCTGAACTCCTTTTATTGCTGCGAAATGTTTAGATGTCCTTAATCGATGGAAGAAATAATTCACCCCTTCTGATGTGGCTTTAATTTATAAGGCGTACATCCGCCAAAAGCTTGAGTACAACGCTCATATCTGGTCTGGTGCCCCCAAGACCACCCTGCACCTACTAGATAAAATCCAAAAGCTAGCGATAAAACTTATAGGAGACAACAATATCGCAGAGTCATTAGACTCGCTCGAACATCGACGTACCGCCTCTTCTTTGTCCGTTTTTCATCGTTATTTCTACAAACGATGCTCAAGTGAGCTAGCCAACTGCATTTATCCTCTCCATGAATTCACCCGCAATGCCAGTCTCGCCAGGAATGCCCATCAGTATACCCTTAAGCCTACTTTCGGACGGACAGTTAAATCCAGAGACTCGTTCTTCAGCCGCACTGCACGAATATGGAATGCTCTTCCCGGCCTAATATTTGCCACAGACTACAACCCGCAGATATTTAAGACCAATGTGCACAGGTACCTCCTCTCCCTTTCTCCCTCTATACCTTCGACCCGTGCTGTGTCTTGACCCCGGACACATAAGGGTATTAGCAATCCCTTGAGCAAGCGCAAATTATTAAAAAAAAATTTGGGCCTTTCATGAATTCAGCATTGACATACAACAACTGGACAAACATCAGGAGGGACCTGGACACTTCAAAGACTTCATGAGGGTTGCTCCCAGGAGAACCAAGAAGGATCTAAATCTGAACACGCCAGACCTTAGGACACTATAATGTGGCACCACTTACTGGCCGCTTGGAAGACCAAGGACGAGGCGGTTACACCAGGTCCAAGAACTCGCCTGGTTGGGCTTGGGCATACCTCTTTATAATATAATAATAATATGGGTGGCGCTACACCCCGTTGCGGGCCAGGGCCTAGCTTCTCAGCATCCACTCGTGTTGTGCGTGCTATTGTTCTTTCACGAGTGGAAGGGACCTACGACTCTAGACGGCAAATTTGAGAAGCTTTTTCTGGACAGGAATACTCTTTGAGCATTGTCAGTGACTCGAAAGAGGTGGAGCCGTGAATTATGAAAGTTGGTAGATTCGAGATTCGAATCTGGCATCGTCTGAAGAAAGCGTTAATTAAATAGAGGAGTTAAATTAGAGCCTTTTTCGGCAAGTTCTTCAGGATTTGTCCGGTTATTAGACCTCAGTCAGGAGCCTTGTTGTTCTTTTTAGACTTTTGACTGCCGGCAGATTTCGTTTAGCGATACTCTTTCCATACTAAAGCTGTCAGATACAGCAGTTATACTTGGATCATCTACCATATCCACATTTGTCCATCAAAAGGCTGAACTTTTTCCTCCAAATGTTCGGCAAATAGATCCGCCTTTTCTAAGATATAAAATTATGGCTAGGTTAGGTTAGGTTGGGTTGGGTAGGAGGTCTGCTGGTGCATTCAGACTTAATCAGACTACTACCACTGATTGACGACTCCAGTGATAGTGCCGTCAGTTTGATCCCAACGGCAAATGGTGACTGCACCAGATTTGAAGACCAGATAAAAGCGTATTAACTTTGCTTTCACTGGGATTCGAACCGGGGACCCCACTAACCAGGGGCAAGCACTCTACCAACTGTGTCATCCAGGTGTTTTCTTAAAGACAAAAGTCTTGGGCATGTCAGATTTTGATTTAGTGGTACTTCAGATGATTATAGCTAGTTGGCTCTTCAACTATGTACCTCATTTGGACTAATTATAGGAGTTTGAGGGTTTTTTTTTAACTTGTAGCCGAGTGGTCTCACAGGTGGTTAAAGACGTCCACCGTTCGTTTGCTAACTCTATGATTGTGTCATCCACTTTTTTCTTGACATCTGCAAGAGGTGGATTCAGGCTTATGATTGTCTGGGATGGGTCGGTTTCGGGCCCTTTCCTGTCAAGTTCATCAGCTACCTCATGACCGGCTATGTCCCTATAACCTGGGACCCAGTATAGAGAAATCGAGTGCTGGGTACTAAGAACATTAAGTTCTTCCCGGCCGGTCGCGATCAGCTTGGGCTTAATGGGTGGTAGGTGGGTGGTATTTCCAACATTGATATCATTTTGGGCGCTTTCTTGACGGCCTGCATCTCAGCTTGAAAAACACTGCAGTAATCATGGATTCTGACGAAGCTGTGCATATTTAACAATTCGGAGAAATTTCAGGCGCCTGTGCCTCATCTTCATCTTCTCTCCATCCGAATAGACATGATCGAGTTGTTGATGGAATAGTTTGTGTTCCACTCCTCGCTTGTTGGGAAATAACACCGGCAGAGTGTTTTGAATACGAGAGTGTGTAAGTAAGAATCTTCCTTCTTCAAGTTCTTTTTGTTGTGTGGTGGCACACAGAATATTTCTTAAACAATCGATTCCACGACTCGGTACTTCACTGGGACTCCAACTTCCGTTCCCTTTCTCAACTCGCAACTTTGTCTGTGTCTCAACTCCAAGCCACCTCATCTTTCACCACCCCTTGCTCAGCTTCATATTTTCGGTGCTCCCACGTCGGTACACCAATCCACCCAGCCACTCACAGACCCATCCATCCACCAGTACACGAGTTCGTTGCCTGCACATCCTCTGACCCTCAACGTAGTTCGTCATAAATTTTAATGAAAATCATACAAAACTGTGCATGTAAGTGTTCGATGGCACAGGCAGCGAAATAAAAACACAACAAAAGCTCCAGCAGCAGGATAAAAAGGAAAACAAAATGAAAGTCGTGAAACTGGTCCTTCTACCCATCTCAAGTAAGTCCGCAGAGAAAGCGCTTCCTTCGCACAAATAAGGACATGAATAAGTGATGCACACAAACTAGGATAATGACAATGAGACTGACATTGTCATCATGAATAATTTAACAGAAAACAATTCTATCCTGAGGGTGAGTTCGGTTTCTACGTTTCTGTGAGCTCTGAGCTGTGCTGCAGTTTGCTGGCTGCAGGGGAGTTGCCTTGGCTTGGTTGAGACTTTAACGAGGTCACCGTCTTAAATCTGTGCACTCTCCGGCAAGTCGTGTGTGTGCATATCATTTATCGATGTGAGCTATTGTCGTTTGGAGGCCGATCTCGTTCAGTGTGTTGAAGGTAAAGCTTTGAGTGAACACCTTGGTCGGCACCTAAAATGCATCACTTTCTGTGGGAATTCTTGTGTTTGTTCAGGTTCCTTTCAGGGATCCTCTCTGCTGTGGAGTGAAATCACTTAAGAGGAATATTGAGAGTTTGGTGAAGTTCCTGCGAGGAGTATGGATGCGCTTAATGCGATGCAGTGACATAGATTCTTTGATGTGGAGGAGGACGCATCCCAGAAGGCCGACGGCAGAGGCAACGAACACCATTTTGTCTTCCTTCTGGAAATCAATCCACAAATCTGCTTTTAATGACAGACAGCATGACTCGTTGTGAGACGGGAGGTTGGGGGGTAGACCGATGGAAGCCGTATCTCAGTAAGGTGCAAGTGTGTCCTTTGTGATGATGTTAGACACGACTACAAATGAACATAGCTGTGGTCGAAGTCGTGGATTCCACGGAGTGCTACTGAAAGTCATCTCAGATTTACAGAAAAATCAAGCATAAATATGGACTGATCGATCTAGGATAGGTTAAGTAGGGCTCTAGTGGCTGACTGCTGGTAAAACAGAAGTCACACTAAAGTCAGCGTAGGCCCATTTATCGGAAACAATGGCCCCAACCTTTTTTTCTGCGGCATTTGTTGACGGTCTTTGAGCCAAAATCAGACTCGGGTTAAGATTTAAGACCTGTCCTCAGAACTCCTAATCGAAATTCATGTGAATTTTGACGAGGTTTTATAACAGTTGGAAAATCCTAGAATTCTCCAGGAAAATGGTCCAACGACTGCCTCTTTTGAAATGTTTGAGAAATCAATATTTTGTAAACACAAGGTAGAATTTATTTGGGAAAAGTTAGATTAGATTGAGGTGGCTGACTACGGCCAGCAGACACACTTAGGCCAAAACACGGGCCCATTGTGTAACCACTCTCATCCGGGGCTACCTATTCCGCAAACCAATTTGTGCCTTTGATAAAGCGAAGAAGAGGGCTGATTCTGATGCAGCTCAGCTCAGCCAGATCAACAAAGAAATGGGCCCCCCGAAGTCTGAATCTACGGGATGAGAGAGCACTGCAGCTACATAGCAAGTGTTCGATGGTTTCTTCCTCATCCTCGTCATTGCAGCTTTCACAGAAACCATTATAGGGAAGGCCTAGTCTAGTACAAGTCAATGACTCTTGGGACTGTTCCCTATGAGGAGACAGGAAGCTAAGATACGGCCACCTCCTTCCCTCCATGCTACCCTATCCTCTCTCTTTCCTCTCCCTTTCCCTTCCGGTGGGATGGATCAAGGTGTCACACGTACCGTGCCGATGATCAGCTTGGCTGGGGGCCCACTCATAAGACTAGCTCAGTCGCGAACGGTGTGCCGGAGTTACTTGGCGACCCTCCGGGCTAATCAGCCTTAGCTACGTATTGCGGATCTCTTGCGAAGTCTTCACTGAATGCCTATCTTCTCTCCAATTACAGCGATCAAGATACAGTAACCGTATGTGTGGAAGCAGGCATGCAGCCAACATGGCTGACTTCGGCACACATGGCAGGCGAGCGTGCCATTCCGTCGGAGTTACTGAGGCGTGAGTTCCGATAGCACAATGCCCTGTTAAAACGCCAATAAGAGGTCTGAGGTTTGGCCCGCTTTATCTGATCAAGATAAGCGATCGCTTGGGATCGATCATAGGCCATAGTTGTTTGGTAATGAGGCATCCTGTGCCAGATATCCATCCGCGGTTTGTTTGACCAAGTTTTAGCAGATGTCTTACAGTAGCGATAGGCACGGAGAGTGGGTCTCCACCCGGAAAGAGCACGGAGCACTTGTGCCCTTTCTAGAGAATTCGTCCGCTTCGTAATTCTCTGGAATGTCACAGTGTCCCGGCACCCACATAAGTTGGATGCTAAAATACTTGGCCATCTCGTTAAGATATAGGCGGCAATTAAGGGAAGTCTTGGAATTAAAGGTGACTGAATCCACAGATTTCATCGCTGCCTTGCTATCGGAGTAGATGACGATATCTGTGCGCCATATTACATTGTTTTTCAGCCAGGACAGGGCTTCCTTAATCGCTATAGTTTCAGCCTGAAAAACGCTACAGTGATTAGACAGTCGAAAAGATAGATGGAAATTCAGATCCTTGGAATAGACACCAGCACCCACACCTGCATCCATCTTCGATCCATCTGTGAAGATTCGCAGTGGACCTTCCAGCGTCTGGTGTTCAGACTCCCAGTAAGATCTGGGCGGTATGCTGGTTGAGAAATTCTTCTCGAGAGGAGTTAAGGTAGAGTGAGGTGGGAAAAGTGTATCGACAGCCGAAAAATAAATTCAATTTTGAGAAAAAAGAAACGAATGTTTTATTTCAAAGTCACTGACTTAACTGTAACTTATCGAATTGACGACGAGATCGACTGCAAATTAGAGAAGATCATTCCATAAGGTTTTTTTCCTGTTCACAACGGACCAAAGGTTAGGGTGATTGCCACCATTGTAGCATTTGTGGCCCTCTTAGATCCTGGTTGAATCCTTTGTGCTTTCATTTCCCGGTGCTTAACACCGGCTCCTCTTTAAACCACTATGCCCAGGGGTTAGGTTCCATCTAACCGCTATCTCTAGAGAAAAACGGCAAAGTTTTACCATCTACGATTTAATTGATGGTGTATCCAGAGCCTTGATGGCCGCCCGACTATCTATGTAAATGGCGATAGATAGCTCGTCTATCGGGTTCATCGACAGTAACCGGACAGCCTCTTGGATAGATTTAACTTCTGCCTGGAATACACTACAATGGTTGGCAGTCGAAGACAGGGAAAAAGATTATGCTGTTGGAATCAATGACCCCTAACTTCCAAGTCATGATTCATGTCAGCAATTAAGTTTAAAGGAGAGTTACACTGAAAAGCACATGCCATGTCATCAGCAAACGCATTTATCTTACTACGGAAGTTCTGAGAAAATAGTGAGTTTATAAATATTAAGAAAAGTATCGGTTCTAACACAGAACCTTGAGGAACTCCTATGGAGAAGTTTCTAAAAGAACTCATTTGCCCATTTAATTTTAATCTCTGTTTCCTGAACCAATGATTAATATACATAATTAATTCAGGTCGTATTTGTCCCTAAAACCACAATTGTATAATGTAACTAAAAGGATATTTTGATCTTGAGAGGGCAGCGCATCTTTCAAACGAGTTCTGATGAAAAACCGTCAAACATCGACAAAAACTGTGAAGGAATAAGGCTTATCCTTTATGTGAAGCTCAAGGGGAAGCTAAATGTAATGATGGAATGAATACACTTTGCTCTACGTTAGCGAGAATATACTGGGCAAGAGTTAAATTCCATACCCAAATAGAACGCATTTTTTGTACGGTCTGTCCATAGTGTTGTACAGTGTAATCGTCTGATGTCAAGTCAAACAGTATCAAAAGCGTTCGTAATATCAATAAAATGAGCCGCAAGTAGATTTTCGTAGTTAGAACTGTCATAAATATTATTATTTTTGCAAAAATTTAACAGAGCTCCTTCAGTTGAAAAACCTAACCGAAAACCAAATTTATACTTACTAAAGAAATTATTTTTATCTAAGAATTTGATCATTCCATTCTTTAACGCTTTCTCGAAAATGTTCGAAAACACTGAAAGTAAAGAAATAGGCCTATAATTATTGATATCAGATTTTTCACCTTTCTTATATAAAGGTATAACTTCTGATTGCCACAAGACTGTGTGGTGGGACATGTACTTTTTGCAATTTTTTTTTTTTCTCTGTTCCGGCACTGTTGGAGTTTGGAAATGAAAGTTGGTGAAGATATCTCGCTGAGGTGAGTAGAAATTGCCGCTTGAAGATCAAGTTTGATCAATTTGGGGTGCGTGTTGGGCGCCACATGGACCAAGTGTCTTTCCGTGTCTACAGACGGGGTTTGGCCAAAGTTGCAAATTGCTTAAAATCTCGCAAATTGTAGTTTGAGCGGCAATAGTGATCTGTTTTAGGAGTATAATATAAGAATAATATGGGTGGCGCTACAGCCAGTAGATGGCTAGGGTCTAGCTTCACAGCAACCACTCGTGTTGTGCTTGCTGTTGTGCAGCCGAGCTCCTCATGGACCCTTATATGTTCTCTCACGACTGTTCTCTACGAGTGTTCCCTTTCACGTTGTTTTGTACAGTTTTACGACTCCGAAAGGGCAGGAAGTTTTTCTATAGGTTTGTGGAGTAACCGGGCTCCTAATGGACTAGTCTTCGTGTCTGAGCCATTTTCGATTATTCGGTATCAACCCCAAGTAATCCCAGACAGAAGGCAAATTTGACTTGATGACTGGAAGCAGATAGCCCGAGATGGCTTCAGCTGTGGCTCAAGCTCTCCATGAGGCCCTTAGTCGATGGCTTGGGAAGGAAAGGGCATGCAACGGGAAGTTGAATAAATAGTTGGGACCGTGTAGTCGTAGGCGACGAGGCGCCGATGTCGTATCTTGAATTTGCTTTAAATTCTCAGTTAATTGTAGAAAGACGATGAATTGTCCCATTCCCACGTTTCTACTTCAATGTAGCCATGGTTTAAGTTATTAATGTCTTTCTAGGAAACGCCACTTTCAGTCCTTCTCTCTTGGAAAACGCTCAACGGGACATCGCTCAGATTTGTCGTTCAATGGTTTTGTCGCTCAGTGGCTTGGCTTGTAGCTTGTTACGTGGCATTTGCCTAAGGCATTCATATGGTTGCGCGATATTTAATAACTGCTTGCCAACAGGTTTGCTAATTGGCTTGATTGTTCAATGAATCACTTGTTTGATGGCTCAGTCAATAAATCGCTCTGTCGCTTATTGCACAGTCGGTCATTGTTCAGTTGTTAATTTCTCAGTCGCTCATCGCCCAGTCGTTCATAGCTAAGTCGATCATCGCTAAGTCGCTCATCGCCAAGTCGTTCATCGCTAAGTCACTCATCGCCCAGTCGCTCATGGCTAAGTCGCCCATCGATCATCAGGAAAAATGCCACAAGAGATGCTTTTGTTAAAAATATTATAATAAATATCGCATATGTTTAGAGCAAATTTTTTTAACCAAATTATTTGAAAAACTGTTTGCTGTTGAAGAGTTCGCGCTTATCAAAGAGTTAATAATTCTAAAAAGTTCAAAGGACGTAATCGGTTCTTCAAAGAAACTATGAGGGAATGATTTATCGACAACTGTGCAGTTGCAGGCTGAGGAATCAGAACAGCTATCCGATAATACCTTAGAGCCAATCGAAGCGAAATACTCGATGAATTTTTAAGCCAACTCCTTGGGGTCATTAATGGTGACATCGTTGCATTTAATACTATGAGCAGGTGGTCTGACCGAAGATTTATTCTGAACTTCTTTAACAAGTTGCCATTCTTTTCTAGAAACACCACTAAACTCACGGAACCTGTCAGTATAATAATTGTTTTTTTGCACAGAATAACAGCTTTTGAAATATCTTTACATATAATATTTAAATAAAATAAAATAAATATATATAATAAAAATATGTACTAAAAATAAAAATATAATATAAAATATAAATAAAATATTATTATAGTCTGATTTCGTTCCACTTTTACTTTACTGCTTGATAATAATTTAAAACTACGATTTATTAAAAAAAAGTAAACAGAGACTAGTCACAGTACGTGTTGACCCCACGACACTCCACTTGTGTCGCCTACACTGATTTGACAGCAGACGACGACACGGTACAACACTATGGACCTACCGTACACACATTGCGTTCTGTTTGGGTATACACTTTAACTCTTGCCCAGGGTATCCTCGCTAACGTAGAGCATAGTGTATTCATTCCATCATTACATTTAGCTTCCCGATGAGCTTCTCTTTAAGGATAAGCCTTATTCACAGTTTTTGTCGACGTTTGACGTTTTTTCCTTAGAACTCCTTTGAAAAATGCACTGCCTCTCAAGTTTAGATTCGAATATCGTACAAGCCCAAGTTTAACTGTCCATGTGACAACAAGGTCTATCACAGGCAGAAGGGTTCTCTCTAGTCGACACAAGGCTTTTTAATCGGGACTGGATTTTGTCCATTTCATTTTCCAACCGTTTCCACCCCGAATGACTGTCAGAGTTGTTCGGCTTTATAAGCTTGTCAAAATCCAGTGCGTCTTCAACCCTAACTCGTCCCTTTTTCACTCTCTGACAACGCACAGCCCTTTTGTGCGTCCATCAAGCACTGAGCCCAATAGCCTCCTAACGGCAAAACATCCACCGATGAATAGACTAATTGTTGTGTCACTCCAACCGACAGATAAACAATGTATGACTCACCGTCGGTACCCGCGTTCCACTCACCAGGCCCATTGTGAGTCAGTCATAACCGTGGCAGCGTGATTCAAAAACTCACCTCCATCCGCTGGAACGAACTGACGCAAACAGAGTTCTGCGTACCTCGACGAGTGCTTTCGATTCAAATTGATGGTGGGTCGTGGACATCCCTCAACAACCTCCACAATCGAAGGGGGTGGCCTCCTCCTCCTCGGCGACACACCCCCGGGCGGGCATTCTTCAATTGAAATCTGCCCAAGATGAGCGCCTGAACGGCTGGCGTCACTCCATCCACGACAAGTGCCTCTAAAGACTTCACTCATGAATAAAATATTCTTTAAAATGACGTGGAAAATGCCGCTCACAAGGTGAGTGCACCCCCGCACCGAGTTCGACGCACTTTGAGTCGAGTAAGGACACGTGCTCTATTCCTAATGAAATTGGCGTATGTCAGGAAAAATCCCACGCATTTCCATCGCTCCTCGCCCGGCAGCAGACCTTCCGCCGAATGAGCGGCTACAAGCGCGTCGAACATTTCGTGAGCGTATATCCCTCCCCCTTGATGGCATCTCAAAGCATAATCCAATCGCTCGTAACCCCACCGCGTCGCCCTGATGAGGGTGGATGATAGTCTCATCTATGAGGCCGGTCCCTTGCTGGCGCGCTATTCCGCGCGAATACTCGCGTACTTGTACTTGCCGCGCTTCGATTTTTATTGAAGTGTTAAATTTTATGGACGGAAAATAATTAAGAGTTTTATGCCGTCGAAAACAGGATGTGGCTGGTGGGGGAGGGTGAGGGGGGGGGGGGACTGGAGCCGGAGGGGTGGTCGATGAACAACCCCCATTCCGGGGTTTCTTAGTTATGGCTAAATCGGAAAGTTTGCAGTTTTCGGGGGCGCGAGCCACCATTTCGTGATGTAAACTCGCGGCCGAAATGCGCCTCGGGCGCTGGAATGGTTTATTATTGAGTGGGAAATGGCGGCTCTGAGCAATAAATGTTCAACATGCCTCTTGCGGAAGTGATTTCATGGATGTCTTCTGTTTAATTGTTTGTAACAATTAACTTTCTCGAGCAAGGGCCGGGGCTGGGGGAGGTGGCGAGGCATTTGAAATTCGAAAACTTAGCTAGTTTAGAATTCTTAAGCCCTGTTGGGCACTTCTGGCGACTGTGTTTGGGGAAAGTTTGAGTTGAGTCGTGCAGTCACATAAAACTGGAGCGTTACGTGGCCGCTGCTGGCAGATGATCCCAAGGGAGGATGGCAACGAAGCCATAACTTGACAACGGCAATGCCATTGAGGGCAGTTCAATGCGAAATGAATTGAGAACTGACAGATTTTATGGGGGAACACTTCCGGTTTGCTGGTGATTACCGAAATTAGTGGGGCCGAGAGTGACCGGGAATTGCTGGCACTCAAAGCTGGAGGCGAGTACTCTGAGGAGTTTGGTCGTGGACGGCTGGATGTCGTTCGTTTAAATCTTCGAGGGTATGTTTGGGCTTGAGTTTATTCCTTTAACCAGGTTACCAAGAATGTAAGACTGAAGACCGCAGAGAATTTATGGACATCGGGATATCAACTGTACATCGGATGATCTTTAAGGAAGACACATCCTCTCTTTATGACAGGGTTCATAGCTTTACTCTTCTTAAGTCCCTGCCCCCAATACTTGCATTGGGGACTTCGTCACTTCTATGATACACGTGACCTTTATGGCGCAACACTGATATTGAATGCACTCGGTCTTGTATTGGATGACGGAATTTGGAGTGACGGAATGACAATATGTAGCAGTGTTAAGTGGTCTATGGTATGCTCACCACGTTCTGGACACTCTATAGTCCTTGACAGATTTAGATCTGAATATACCGCAAGGCACCCGTCTCCTGGTACTCATCGCGAGCCCACCCAGCTTCAGCTCTAGAAGTTTGACTATCAGACGCTGGACATTCCCGTGTGACTCTTCAAAAATCTATTAAAGATGGTCGCATGTGTTGTTGTGGGCACCTACTCTAAGTATCTAACCACTGCTGCGTCTTTCAGACAGCGAAGAGGGTAGTTTTTTTTTTTTAAAAATGTGGGTTCAATGTGGAACTGTGCCAACCTCCAAAAGAACCCACTCGAGTTGTGTGTGCTCCCTCTACACTGGTACATAATGCCAACTTTGAAAGACTACATTTGACGACCTCTTTTTTCTAAGCAGCTATACGCTTTCAGCAAATACCCACTAAATCACGATGGACACAGATAAACTTGCAATCAGAGAGAGATATCATCATACGTTATGATAGTCAGGCGGCGATCATCTTTGGGTGCAGTCACGTTTCACTCTTCTCAATTATGGTACACTCTCCTATCTAAACGATCACATAGCCTGATCAGACTGAACAGGTCTCAGACTCAGACTATTCGGACTCTCATTGGTATTCCAACTGGTTACTGAACCTTTGGAACACACGTCTTCAGATTGGATCTTCCTGACAATAACTTCTGCACAAGTTACAGGGATATGAAAGAAGTGAACATTGTGCTCCTTTTTTACACCTAAAGTTCTTTCCAAGCAATATTAACTTAGGGGCATACTTACGGTTACCGGTGTAGAACCGAAATTTAACGCTGTGTTCCGTGTAGCAAAGAAAAGCATCGATACACACATACACAGAGAAATCTCGGACACATTTCTTGAACAGAAATTGCTCCATATATGCTGCGTAGCTAACAATTTCCCTTAGACGGACCCTTCCTTACACGGACACGGTCAGAAATAACGCTTATCTTATCTATATATAAAAATCAAGGTTTGCTTGTCCGTTGTAGACTCTAAAATGGTCACAATTATTTTGACCGGAAACATGATTCATGAGTGTCAATCTAAAATGAGTAGCAACGTGCGCCGGTTACGGATAGTAAATAATGAAATAAGCGGACACCAAAGCAAGATTCTACATGTCGAATATTCTGGCAACGGAATGTTTTCTTTACTTGCAGTCTACAGCAAATTCTCTTTTTTAGGTAGATAGAGAGATTTATTTCGTATAAAATTTTACAATGATTTAGTTATCGCACAATATAATTTACAGAGATATATTTTGTACCGATATCTTTCTTCTGAGGAAATTTTACAATTTTATTAAAAACGAAAGCAAATTACTAAGTAAAATTTTGAAGGAAATACAACAAAAGCCTTCAACATAAAAAACCAATAACAATGAATAAGTCACAAAAAAACAGAGATTAATTATAAATAAACAAAAAAAAATAAATTAATTAATTAATAAATAAATAATAACTATAAATAATGTGGGTCGCCGTAGCGTAGTGGGTAAGTGCATCGACTCCTACGCAGAGGGTGGCAGGTTCTATACCCGAATTTACCGCCTATCATTATTCACGGCTCCACCTCTTTCCAGTCACTGACAATGCTCAAAGCGTATTCCTGTCTAGAAAAAGCTTCTCAAACTTGGCCGTTCGGAGTCGGCATTAAACTGTAGGTCCCTTCCGCGCGTGAAAGAACATTGCACACCCATATTATATATAAATAAATTAATAAATGTATAGTAAATAAATAGTAATCGTTGCCCGATCCACAAGAAAGGAGACCCCTTTGACTGCGCCAACTACCGAGGAATAAATCTCCTTAACATCGCCTATAAGATCCTCTCTGCCGTTTTGTGTGAGCGCCTGAAACCATTCGTCAACAACGTGATAGGTCCTTATCAGTTCGGTTTCAGGCCGGGGAAGACCACCATCGACCAAATCTTAACACTACGGCAGATCCTGGAAAAAACCCAAGAAATGCAGATTGACACCCACCACCTAATCGTCGATTTCAAGGCCGCATATGACAGCGTGCATAGGGACGAACTATACAACGCCATGTCTAGTTTTGACATTCCTGTCAAACTCGTCAGGTTGTGCAGGATGACGATGGAGAACTCTCGCTCCTCCATCAAGGTCGGTAACGAACTCACCGAGACCTGCAATGTCAAAAAAGGCCTTAGACAAGGCGACGCGCTGTCATGCGACTTTTTCAACACTATTCTTGAGAAGATCGTGCAGAACTCATACGCGAACACTAGAGGTACGATCATCTAGAAGTGGCAGAACACAGCGAGCCGTTAATGAAGCGTTTGCTGGTATTGAAGCGGAGGCGGCCAACATGGGTTTAGCGGCGCACGAGGGCAAAACGAAGTATATGCTGTCATGGAGAAAGGACGCACAACATCGACGACTTGGCCAAAACGTCACCATAGGCAGCTATACCTTCGAGGAAGTGAAGGACTTCGTCTACCTCGGCTCGCAAGTGAACAGTACGAACAACACCAGTACCGAGATTAAACGCAGAATTTCTCTTGCCAATCGCTGTTTCTTTGGGCTCAAGAGGCAAATGAGTAGACCAAGCTAACATTATATAACACCTTGATCATCCCTGTCCTGTTCTATGGTGTGGAGGCATGGACAATCACAAAGCGGATAAAGAAGCACTTGGTCTTTTCGTGAGAAAAGTTCTGCGTTTAATCTTTGGTCATGTTTGCGTTCATGGTTATTGGAGAAGAAGATTCAACCACGAACTGAACGGGCTGTACAGCGGTAAGAGCCTGGTCAGGCGCCTACGGATTCAATGTCTAAGATGGCTGGGCCATGTAGAGCTCATGGACAACACTGCTCCAGCCCGAAGAGTCTTCGACTCCGAACCAGTGGGACAACGCAATAGAGGACGCCCACGGAACCGATGGCGCACCCAGGTAGAGAAGGACCTCAACCAACTTGGTGTGCGCAGTTGGAGACAGCTGGCAAAAGATCGTGCCGGCTGGGGAGGCTTACTGGTTGAGGCCCAGGTCCAACCCGGACTGTAGCCACCTCAAGAAGAAGAAAATAAATAGTAAATAAATAAATAAATAAATAAATAATTAAATAATTACGTAAGTAATTAATGATAAATAACACAACTAATAAAGAGCGAAACAATAAAATACAAATCATACAGTAGGTGTAGCATACAAGTCATTTACTAGGTGATTGTCGGAAAAGGTTCAGAAATTCATAAACTTTCTAGTCATCCTCAAAATTCTTTCAGACACTAGTTCAATACCCACTCTCTTATGTAAGTGTAAGGTAAATTCTCTCATTTATGGAAAAAAAAAAACTTGAGTGACACTTCAGAGACATTGCATTGTATCTATGTATGAATTGTTTTCGTGGGATGAATGTGTATTTATAGAAGCATTTCTTATTGAAATGGTCGAAACTGAAAGTAACGTAGAGGTTGAGTATCAGGGAGAGGCTTTAATTAAATCTTATCAAGAACCTCAGGCTTCTATTGAAAGCTTTAAAAATGTTTGCTGCCAAGACAAACGGATGGTGAGGCCGTTCAATTTCTGTTGTTCAAATTCTGCCTTTTATAAAGCGAATGAAACAAACATAGAGGTATTTTTTATACACCAACTTTTGTATGATGAAACATAGTGGCTAGTAATCCATCGCTTAATCAATCATTCATTTGAAGAAAGTGATGTGATAATCATAAGTATCTGAAGATTATTTGTTCTTGAAGCATTTTTTTTATTTTCTGTTAGTTAGAAAATGAATACTTCTATATTGGTTACGAAAAATAATATTTTTTTTTGTATTTGATTACCCTTAAGCGGACAACTCCTCTGCACAACTACATAACATTATATTATAATAATTATATAATAATATGGGTGGCGCGACAGTCGTTCAAATATTCACCCGTCAGCAAGTAGTTGTTCTCCCTAGTGAGAAGAGAACTGAGAGCTGGAAACAGGTACAGCTGTGAATTATGAAAGATGTTCGTGTCGCACGTTGAACCAAGACAATCAGCACAGTCACGCCAACAGTGCATAGTTATGTTTCTTGTTTACTTACCACAAGAGCCCATGGAGCCGCAATTGTTCAAGTGACAAGTCAAATAGATGCTATGATATCTGAAGGCATTTCACAAGTTTCTTTCCTAAATTCGATATGCATAGGCAAAGTTCTTGAGCAGAATGTCAAATCGATGGCCCTTCCTCAACATCAACTTGGTCACAGCGCCACATTACCCGCATTGAATTGTGGTAGACTCTGCTGATCGATTTTGTATAACATAACCTGGTGCTTGACTATTTCAGGCCTAAAGCGTTGACCATAATTTGCTAATGTTGCTCAGGATGAGTCTCACTATGTCTGTGGCCACAAGCCATAACTGCTAAAGTTGAGTTTAGATGAAGTTGAGTTATTGATACCTGATACGTGTCATATTGCGTCTGGCCCCAATTTCCAGACGTAATCGAAGCCGCACTGTCTGGGCGCTTGGGAACCAACCTTATCAGTATTTAAGTTTTGACAATGTACACGCGATCACCTGGTTGTGCTTGCCTTGACTTTTGGCAAGCGTGATTAGAAATATGGAATAGACAACAGTGCAGTCCGCGATCTAATTTCAAAGCTGAATGTTGTGGATTATTAGTACGTGGCGACAGTGAGAGGACTCGAACCTGCAATCTTCGGATTCGGAATAATTCAGGAAATCAAAATCTGTCTTATCTATGTGCACTCAATTTCATCACACCAGCACACTTAGACCATGTTGGGCCATTGTCGTAGTCGCCACAGTCAGACGACTACCACTGATTAACCACTCCAGTGATAGTGGCGTTAATTTGATGCCAATGGCAAATGGTGACTGGACCAGATTTGAAAACCAGATAAAAGCGTATTAACTTCGCTCCCACTGGGATTCGAACTGGGGACTCTACCAAACAAGGGCAGGTACTTAACAAACCGCGTCATCCAGTCCCATTTGAAAAAAAAGAATTGTTGAACCGAAATTTTAATAAATTTTTGTACCAATTGAAAGGTAAGAAAAAACTACTTTCGCGGCATTTCCTTGTGACAACAGATGATGCTATTGGATGCAACGAACTTAACTTGACTACCTCGAAGTTATTGCTGCCCATTGTAACGCTTTGTCCAAGACGTCGATGTTGTGTGTCCTTTCTTGATGACAGAATAAACTTCGTCTTGCCCTAAATTCCGCCTCAATGCCAGCAAACGCCTTATTGACGGCTCGCTGTGCTCTGCCAATCACGTCAATGTCATCCGCGTATGCTAGCAGCGGACTTCTGGAAGATCGTGCCTCTAGTGTTGGGGTGTGAGTCTTGCACGATCTTTTCCAGGATGATGTTAGAGAAATCACATGACAGCGCGTCACCTTGTCTAAAACCTTTTTTGACATTGAAGGTCTCGGTGAGTTCGTTACCGACCTTGATGGAGCAGAGTTCTCCATCGTCATCCTGAACAACCTGAAGAGTTTGACAGGAATGTCAAAACTAGACATGGCGTTGTATAGCTCGTCCCTATGCACGATGTCATATGCTGCCTTGAAATCGACAAATAGGTGGTGGGTGTCGATTTGAATTTCTTGTGCCTTTTCCAGGATTTGCCGTAGTGTGACAATCTGGTCGATGGTGGACTTCCCTGGCCTGAAGCTACACTGTTATGGACCTATTAGGTTATTTATAAGCGGGGTCAGGCGAGTACACAAAACGGCAGAGAAGATCTTGTAAGCCAAGTTCAGGAGAGTTACACTCTATAGTTGGCGCAGTCAAAGGAGCCCTCTTTCTTGTGGAAATTTGCCATCCAGTCGTATTGACATTTCCTTTGCTGTGCTAACGTGTTCCGATTGATGAACGAAAATGACGATACAGTGTACTCTCTCCAAACGGACAACTCCCATAAACCGACAAATATCTGGGCACCGTTCATGGAATTCACGGAAGCCGTGAATTATGGAAGTTGGTAAATTGGGGACAACATTATATTATTGACATATGGTGCGGAATTCCTGACGTTAATGGAATGGATCTAATTTTATTAATAAAATATTTAAATATTTAAATTGCAGAATACTGCACGAGTTTTTTTATGAATTAAATTGAAACGAATAAATACTCAGAAAGCGATGAAATAAAAAAACTTAAAAGAAAAATACAATTTTACCAAGAAAAAATGATCGTTGCAAGAATCAAAGTTATTGGTATAAGTAAGTAAAACTGTTTCCGGTCTGGATCGTTACTGTCTGAAAAGGAGGGAGTCAAAATCAAGACGATCGAGCTGTCTTCTGAATGCGGTGAGACGCCTGATGTCATTGAAAGCTCATGAGATATAAAAAGCGCTATGGAAAATTTATTCTCAAGCACAAACACCATTCCTACTTACCACTAATGTGTGGAACGCTTCAACATTTTAGAAAACAAAAATATAACATGACGTCATCTACTATAAATCGCAGTGTACATACATGAGATAATGTTCACTTCAGTCAATTATATATGGTCCACCAATGAGAGCCGGCTTAGTATTTCAACTTTAAACGATATTTTGCGTATTTAGGTTCAACGTGAAAATGTCATATTTTGAGTTCTTCGCATTTTTGAAGGGTCAGCCAAAAAGAACTTGAAGAAATCTTGTCGGAGAGAACATATTCAACATATTTAATATATTTTATTTTAATTAGTTAATGACTATTTAAATTCACATTTTTATTTAAGGCGTAATGAATTACTTAATTTAAGCTTAGATATAGAACAAATATAATTTCTTTATTACCGAAATGAGCACCCCTGGCATGCTTCTCTGATAACCTGGGCAAACTAAGAAACATTAAAGTCAGCCATCGTCATCGCTTTGTTAGAAGCACCATCTGGTCTATGGACTAGGATCGACTAGGACCGCGTGCCACCTTAACCTAGGCTAACCTTCTTGACAACTTAATCAGAAAGGCGGCGTTACTTTTTTGTATTGAAGATGTTGCCCGCAGGCTTACATTTTGGGACACATATTAAGTCACGCTCCCATAAACCCCCACTCTATCCCGGTGTCAGTTGGCGTTCCACTGATGAAGTCTACAGGACTTCTTTGTGGTAGTGAAGTCATGCATTGCATGTGATTACTTACACGTCAGTCCCCATCACAGGTTCACCCCCTCGATTCAATTCCATCGAGTGCTAAACGTCGCAATTCAACGCTCTCCTCGCATCTCGCACAGAAAACCCATTCAAAATCAATAAATGCATCAGACCCACACACACACACTCTCACATCCTTGCAACAATTTACACCCCGATTGTGACAAGCACACACACACACACGTAGCCATCGATTGAGCAGAAAATCAAAAACTCTGCCACCCCAACGAAACTGTGACCAACCAACCATCCGTAAGGTGAAATCATTCGCAAAAATTCCATTACTTTACGATACACCATCGCCCTGTGTGGGCATGCCTGCAATGTCATCTGGAAAAACCCTAACAACTCAAAACCACATCAACTGCATTGCACACTTATCCTCGTGCCAGTCTCCTGCACCAGCTCTCCTCATCGCCACCCCCAATCGAGAGCAGCAGCAGCAGAAGCAGTCGTACCGGCAACATCCGTTCAGCCATTAGAAATCACCCCCAGCGTCACCTTCAGGACACACAATACTCCCCCACAAACGCACACCAACGCTGCCGCCGCCGCCGCCACTGCCACCACTGCCACCACCACCGCCACCACCCACACCGCATTCATGCCACCCTGCATAATTTAACGGATGTCCTTAATGAAATTGGGGTAAGACACAGTCATGGATTCTCACCCCACCCAATTATCATCAGAGGTCACAGCAGCGCCATCATCTCCCCGAAACCGAAGTCCACTGCACCGTTATGCGGCCCAGAGCTCACCGCTCGCTCCATTCTCCACGAATCCAATTTATCATCAGCCAACTGTGGCGTATTCCATACAGTAATTTCGCTCGTCCACCCCTGCGCCCCCTCTCGCAAGGGTCGCGCAGCAAAAAAAGGAAACACATACATTATCCCATGACACGTCTTTAAGAATGCGAAAGATAGAACGCTCCAGATAGACGCGGCGACACACACGACCGCCACCCCTCAGTGTAGTCCTACGCGCGGCTGCTTCCAGTAAGTAACACGTCGGTCATGTGTGAGTGTGGGTGTGTGCATAGGGAGAGTGCACGGCACAGTGCACGGCAGCGGTCTAGAGCGTAGTGCTTAGCTTTTAGCTCACATTTTCACTTTTCAAATGCGAAAAAGTGAAACGCTGTCAGCAGGGAAAAGAACACTTCCCAGCGCCACACAAGACACCACCGCCAGACCTTCGCAGTAAAGAAATCCGAGCTCGCCGGGTATCTGCGGGCGGCAGCGGCGGCGGCGAAGGCGATGCACTTAGGTGTAAGCTCTAGAGGAAATTCTATAGCCACCCTCAAACACACACACGAACACACGCACACACTGAGTACATCTCGACGAGAGAAGTTCCGGTCGGATGAAGACAGACGTTGTGTGTACACACGGGACCAGGCTGGCGGGCCATCAACCCTGTGGAATGCCAGTGTGGTACCGGGATGACGGCGAATATTCTCTGGTGAATGCAATCTGGGATGTTTTGGAATTTAATCGCGTGTGTGTGTGCGGTGGAGTTTGTTTTTCACCACAAAACAGAGAGTTGGTTTGGTGGAGAGAGCGTGGGAACCAGAGAGAGACGGAGTGTGAGCGCAAACTCAACACGACTTCAGGAACTTTGTCGTTGTGGGGGGTTGACGGCTTTCCGGACTCCGGCAAAGAAGGTGTCAGTGATGCCACTTTCACTTATTTAACTGGCAATAGTACAGCTTGCTGGACGATGGATTGGTTGAAGGTGAATCATTCAGACAAGAGGTTGGACATAGATCTACTCTTGCACATGGGTTGGAGTTAAACGGGAATCAGCTAAGGCGTCAGTTTCACGGCGATGTGGAAGAAACCTGCCAGCTCTAGACGGATTTAATCGATCAATCATTACATTTGGATTGACGGATACAGATCCTTCCCCGGTAGTGGAAAACAGAGCCCGCTACAGTGGAGCAATCCAACAAACAATGCTTCATGTTGGATCTTCTAAAAGTGGTTAGGGGTAATGTCTAGAGGCAGACAACCACTGCCATCCGGCTTGGGAGATAGACGGTTTGGGCCATTTATTGGTGCCATGGACAAGCAATAAGGTAACCGATGTTCATTTTGCTTCAATTCCTTAGTAAATTAGTCCAAGTGAGGGAACAATCCAACTTTTGTCATCAGGCGATCATGACTTAAGTGTACAACCGTACCCCAAACGGTGGACCCCTTTTATTTTGGTGCGGCTGATTGGCAGGAATTTTAGAATAGGCTGATGTACGAAGGTTTCCCAAATATCATTCCAGAATTAATGTAAATGCGCAGATAATTGGAGTGAGTCCTCAACGAATTTCGTGCTCGTGTCTAGAGCCAGGTGGCCGGAGAATCCTTCAGTTTGAGGTCATGTCCACCGCAGACTATACAATCCGAGGACTTTGTGCACAATTCAGCTAAGACTAATTGACCTGAGATGGTTGGCGTTTTGAGATTCTTAGGTTAAGACGCACAATTTCAGAATTGAACGCAGGACGAATAAAGGATATTTTCGGTTATCAATTATGTATAATCCCAACCCAACACATTGGAAATATAAGGTCTCAAGCTCATTCCGAGTAGTAACGCCACACAAAGAAGTTGGTGTCAAAATTGAAAAGCCCACACTATATTATTTTTTGTAGATATGCAGTTCATTTTAAGGCATCCATACAATCGGTTACATCAGTCCGCCTTCCTTTAGCGTGACTCAGATAGAATCAACAGCGATTCAACAAATTCTGTTTCGGCTTAAGAACAGGTTTGTAAGCCTCTGTCACTAATATCACTCGTCGTCCACAATATGACTAAGTACTTCAACATTTTCTGTGGGAATTTATATTCATACATCCCAGAAATGTTGCGAGGAAGTTGGGCCTATATTCAGTTACAAATGGTAACTCCGTTGCATCAGAACGACCAGAACAGATCTCAAGTCACCATTGCCACACACACCATAAGAATTAGTCTAGTTTACTAATACTTTTTGCAGGTTTTTTTAACACGGCGAGATGAAGGGCGTGGTTCTCTCGATTTTTCCACAAATGTTCAACAATTATCTTCACAACTTCTCCATCAAGATCGACCAAGGTAAGATAGGATCTAACCCAGACATTTGATGTCAAGAAAGGACTCACACTAGGCGACTCGCTATCATAGGAATTCTTCAACATTATTCTTGAAAGAATCGTTCAAAACTAGCACGCCACCACCAGAGGAACAATCTTTCAGAAATCCCTCAAAATACTTGCATATGCCGACGATATTGACATAATCAGAGGAACATAGCGTGAGATTGCGACGGAGGACGCGGAGATTAGTTTAATTGTAAACGAGTGCAAGACCAAGCATATGCTTCTAACGTCACAGTAGACAGGTACAGATTTGATCAACTGCGACAACGACACCAGCGGAAGACAATCGAAGACTAACTCTTGCCAAACGCTGTTTCTTTGGGCTTAGAAAGCAATTGATAAACAAAGCCGTCTCTCGAAAAACCAGCATAACCCTTTGTGAGACCTTAATGGTTCCAGTTCTGGTAATTTGCTTCGGAGGCATGGACTTTGTCATGGATATGGTTGCGGATGGGAGGATATTCGGTGATTCGTCCCGACTGCATAGATGGTGAGTGGAGGGGTCGACTTAGCCAGAAGAGTGAAAATCCAACGATGGCTACTTCATGTAGAGCGAATGGGAACCAATACTCCGGCCCTCTTCTAGTCTTCGAATCCACCCCGAGGGTCGCGCCCATGAGAGCAATAGCGCGACTTAGGTGGTACATCCAATTGGGAATGGACCTTTACGGGCGGAATTGAAGGCAGCTAGCTAAAGATCGAGCTGCCTAGAGACGCTTATTGGTTAGGGCCCAGGTCCAACACGGACTGTGGCACCCGCTTAAGTAATAACCTCAAAAAAAGTTATCGTAAGCTTATGTGAGAAACGAAAGAAAAGTCAGTTAATTTCAAAGGTTCCGGAAAGTTACGGAAAATTGCAACGCCCACTAGGATTCGACTTTCAGAGACTAACTGCACAGTGAGCTAAATTTAACCAAGATTAACTAAGGCGACGGCGATGCCCTTAGTTGTAAGCTCTAGAGGAAATTCTATAGCCACCCTCAAACACACATACGAACACACGCACACACTCAGTACATCTCGACAAGAGAAGTTCCGGTCGGTGAGGTGAGTAAGCGAAATTAAACGAAGCTTAAGTAAACCGAGTGAAGTGGTAATAATATTCACGGAGTCTGAAATTAGTCCATTAATTATTGTTGGGCCACTAGGAGAAGCACCGTCACTCACCTCAGTTGCAAAATTTCAGGAGCCATCGCATCCGGGGCATATCACAATGAATGACTGATTTCTATAGTCACTCGTCCATCCCGAACTGTTACTTTAGTCGCAACAGTCCAACAACATGTCCAAAATGTATCCGAATCATAACCTTCTGACCAATTTTGCATCGCAGCACAGCTGGGGCAAGCACCCACACCTGTGGTTAGCCAACGATCTCCGCCACGGGAGAGTGCAAATCAAAGACCAGACCAAAGAATTCTCTCTCTATCACGCAACAACTCTCTTCAATCCACTACCATCTACACTACTAAAGTACCAACGTCAAGCATGAAGAATCAACCACCACTCTCTCTCTCTCTCTCAGAGACCGATTCGGCGAAGCCACCACGTTACAACGCCAACCGATGTGTTCCCGGTACAAAGCCGGGATATCACCACATGCATTGAGAATCTCACCCACACACCAGCACGGCGCACACAATCATCCCCAAGCGGGCCGGACGAAAAAGAAAATCACACAAATAACTGAGCACTGTGCCTTAGTTCATTGTCAACCCCACAGGGAAAAAGGGGGATGTTCCGTGAGGAGGAATTCCGTTCGCTCTTTTCACATTTTCGCAGGCAATTCGCCCGGTTTTTCCCGACCAGCCGTTAGTAGAGCTTTGAATTTCATCCGAACAAGGACGTGTGCCCTCGACGCGCGGTAAATTCTGTCCGTTTCTTTGCGATTATTCTCTCCCCCGACTCATACCAGTCACTCCTCGTCCATCGGTTTACTTGCGACCGTTTGGTGGCCGTTGGCTGAGTGTGAAAAGCTTGTGCCGAAAAAAAAGGAGAAATACACACCAAACATAAATAAGAAACAAAAGCCGGTCGACAAATGTGCGGAGGGCCAAATTAGGGGCTGCTGCACTGTTGCACGGCGACTTAGCTCGGTTCGGTGGTGTCAGGAAAACAAAAATAAAAGAAAACAGTGAAGTGTGCGGTGTGTGCTCGTAGTGCTCCAACGGATTAGTGGTGAAATATTCGAAATAGTTGTGTCCCTGGGCAGGAATGCACTGTGGATTCTTAATTTTCATTCCAAACTCTTTATCATCGTCGTTCGCATCGCAATCCGCGGAGTCATCCTCACTAATAGCGTGAACTATGGAATATAACTAAAGCCGCCCCAGACGGAAAGGAATGTCCGGCACGATGATAATGACGACGAAGGGGATGTCGCCGCGCCGAGCATCGTCATCCCAACGCGGTGGCCAGATCGCTGCGAATGCAAAATGTCTCGGCCTCATGCTGATTCTCCTGCTCAGATGGACGAGTGTGCAAGGTAAGCTCGTTAGCTAGGCGCTAGCTACGCCAACAATCCTTTCTTCCTTCCTGCCGCCGATGAGATAAACATTACAAATGATAGGACACCCAGTGCTTGTTCGCCGACCCTTCATCAATGGCCGGTCCAATGGGGACCGATGAAGGATAACATGGCGAGTACAGGAAAAGGAAATAAATAAAATAATTGCCAGACTGAGAGATAAAAGTGAATGACATGTTTATTCTAGAGTTGGAGTCTTTTTTCTTCTCTTTCACTCTGTGTCACCCTCTGCGTTACCCTCTGTGTCCCTCTGTGACCGTCTGTGTCCGTCTGTGCCCTTCTTGTCCTCGTCGTTGTCCTCCTCGTCGTGGCCAGAGTTAACGTGCACTGTCTCCCTCCCCCCCATCCCGTATCGGAGTTCAATATGGACGGCGGCGTGGCGGTGGTGCTTGTTGATTTCGCCATTTGTATGTGCACCCGCTGCTGTGCCATCGAACGCCGCCGCCCACTCGGCTCCTGAATTATGTATGCGTGTACGAATGTCCTGGCAGTTTCAATTGAATTGTTGAGATAACAAAACTTACCCCGTGGCTATGACAATTGAATTTCGATACTCATTACGCCGCGCTGGGGTTGCCCGGTGGTGGATGAACCACACTGCACGCACGTACTTGATGATGACTTTCCTCGCGCCTTGTTGTCGTGTGTGTGTGTGTGTATGTCATACATTTTTTTTCTGTTAATTTTGATATTTTAATTCGAAAATTTCAGTCGCATAACGCAATAATAATTAAATTTTAATGAACATTGTCCTGATAGTGTTGATATGTCCTTTTATGAGTATCGGATGAGGCTATCGCTTTTTGATATGGCACCCCACCATCAGCGGCCGGGCGGGCGGGGCGGGAGAGCGAGGTAATTAGCCAGGTTCTGTGAGTTATGGACGTTGTCAGTCGTTAATGTTCGTCGTTGCTGCTTGTTTTTATTTTTTTTTTTATTTTTGTGTGTGTGCTCCTGCATAGGAAATGGAATACATATGCTTCGCTTTGGGTGGGTGAGAGGGTGTTGGATTCATGGCGAGGTTTTATTAGATTTTTGCGGATGTGGTTGAATTGCAGTTATTTTTTGAGATTTATCCCGCGACGGGTTTACGAGAATAATTAATGGGATATCTGTGGGAATGACGGTAAATACGCGTGAAATAATCAATTTGAAACAAATTACAGAGGCAATGAATTTTAATTAGATTTCAAGTTATCCCCGGCGAGGGATAACTTGGATCGGGCAGTGTCACGTGGGTGGTGTTTTTAGAGCGAACTTTGGCGAACATTTTGCAAAGCGAAAAAGTTTGAAATGTTAATACAACACGTAGGTGCCTACGTCCTTTTTTTGGAGCAACTTGGGGACGTTTACGAGCCCTCGGAGATATGACTGAAAAATTGATATGAATTTTTGACTTTTCGCAAAATGAGGAGGCGTTTGTGACACGAACTTACGACTTGAGGGGGGACAGAGTGGGTTGTTGTCTTGTTTTGAAGTTGGTATGATTCGATTTCATTTTTGAGATGAACTCAGTGAAACACATTAGCTCCAGATGTCTCGTTTTTTCTTATCTTACGGGAGCAAAGGCTTAAGATAGTAATACCCCAGTCAATTGTCGCCAATTAAAGCGGTGGTTAATGGACGTTAACAAAATGAAATAGAAAACCTTTAGTTTCGCCATAGGTATTCGCAATAACTTAAATGCAAGCTATATGCGTTAAGGTCCAACTATATGAAACCGGAAAACATTCCATCCTTGGTATGTGTATCAACACAACACTTAGTTGGAACGAAATGTTTAGGTTTCCTTAATCAATGCAAGAAATATTTCACCCCTTCTGATTTGGCTTTAATTGATAAGGCTTACATCCGCCCCAAGCTTGAGTACAACGCTCATATCTGGTCTGGTGCCCCCAAGACCACCCTGCACCTACGAGATAGAATCCAAAAGCGAGCGATAACACTTATAGGAGACAATAATGTCGCAGAACATCGACGTACCGTCTCTTCTTTGTCCGTTGTTCATCGTTATTTCAACAAACGATGCTCATGTGAGCTAGAGCTAGTCAACTGCATTCCTCCTCTCCATGAATTCACTAGCAATATCCGTCTCGCATGGAATGCCTATCAGTATGCCCTTTAGCCTACTTTCGGACGGACAGTTAAATTCAGGGACTCGTTCTTCAGCGGCACTGCGCGAATATGGAATGCTCTTCCCAGCCAAATATTTCCCACAGACTACAAACCGCAGATATTTAAGACCAATGTGCACAGGTACCTCCTCTCCCTTTATACCTTCGACCAGTGCTGTATCTTGACCCCGGACTCATAAGGGTATTAGCAATCCCTTAAGCACGCGCAAATTATATAAAAAAACTTAAAAAAACGTAAGTTAACTTAAGCAAATGAGCGAATACCCAGGATTTGTACACGGTGACCACAACTATCACGGACCCATTTCTTCAATAATCAAAACTGAACGAAACTTAACGAAACATGTAGCTCCCTTTCGTCAAGTTTCGTTCAGTTTCATTTCTGAAGTGGAAGCGAAATCAATCGCTCTCCACGTACGTACATGGCATTAGATGTTGGAGTTCTCAAAATCGTTTATGCCGGCTTCCATAATCGAAAACAAAGCACTAGAGAGATATATGGGTGGCGCTATAGACTGTGGAGGGCCAGATCCTAGCTCATGGATGATGCAGGATGGAGATATCCAACTTCTGCCCACCCCTTACCCCTTGAATTCATGTGACAGCGTTTTTTTATACGATGTTTCGTGCCGTGTCTGTGAATACATGTGAGCCGGGAATCTTGTAAAGGTGTGTAAAATGCATGAGGAAATTCCCTTTTCTCTTAATTTTTACAGCTAAAAGCCGTCATGAACTAGAAGTGAAAATGGCCGAAGTTGGATATATCTATCTCGCCTTATCACGGACCTAACTTTAACAGCATCCAATCGTGTTGTGTGTGGAAGTCATGTTTGAGAAGCTTTTTCTAGACAAATACACTTCTCTGCACGTATCAGTCCACCATGTATCTGTCATTCTCTGATTAAATTAATGAAAAAAAACTGCTAAAAAATGTTAAGGGAAAAGAAAGTTTGAAGTCGTCTTGATGTTTCCTTTTCCTCTTGTACAACACATGCCGTAATGGCAACGACACCGCGACCTGAAAAGATCTATTGTACCGAAGGCTTGGAGTTCACCCAAAAGACCAACTACTTCCCTTATAAAAGATAGTCTGTCTGTTGTAGTGGCATTTTTGTCAGTATCTCCCTGCCGAAGATGCGTTGTTCTTAACCAAAGTCGTACCAGAAGTTCACATAAATTGTGCTCGAATATCTCATCCTCCTCCAGCCTAAGCCGGTATACCTTGTCTTGGCACACTTTCCTAGTAATTGCCTTCCATTCCCCCTGTGCCCAGGGACCTAGCTGAGATTCACTTTCTTGTGTCTGGCAAGGGGTTGTAGAGCGTCGTAGGAACGTTTGACTGTTATGGAGTCCCTTAGGTTGAAGGATAGAGCCTTAAATGCTGCCTGACCGTTTGCAAACATTTTAATTAAGGCGCCCTTAATATCCTTGAAGACATTGTGACTGGCGCATATCTTAATGGCCTGGATTTCGGCTTGGAACACGGTATGCCTCGACCCATAGGTCGGAGATCCCTGTGTTGAGTCCAGAGACTCCAGCCCCAACTCCAGAATCCACCTTCGATCCATCTGTGAACCATATCACGACGAATATGTACAAACCCAAAGTCTAAAGGCGCCAAATCGCATGATCACGGTCCAAGTCGAGAGATAAATTGCTCAACAAACTCATTTTCTCAAGTTGTCCACCGATGCGCGTGCTGTGTGGCCCGTGTAGGGCCTTGCTAAAACCACACGTCGACCAGTTTGAACACGTACATTTTAGGCAAGAAAAAGAGTTCCAAAATCATTGACTGACATCGAGTAACATGATCTCATTTTCTGTGAATGTCGACGAATTGCCAAATCTCGGTCTTCATGAGTACTGGCGGATACAGCATCAATATGTTCCCCTTTGCTCACTGTATGCATACAGCTAGTTGGCTTGATGGACAGTATCATGAAAACTGCGAGAACTTTGGTCACTATAGCTTGCATTGTTTGCTCAGTAGGTTAATTACGACTACCGCAAAATGGTCGTTGTGTGGGCAAAGCATTTTTCCACAGGCCAGGCATTTTGATAAAAAATTCAATAAGTTTGTAAGCGTTGAGTGGGTGTTGATGGCAGTGCTTGCCAACAGAGCATATATGACTTTGACAAATGTATGCTTCGCTGAACGCAAAAATCGAAATATTTATTTAGTTTGATGATTTTTCTCCAAGCGCCAATGGCCAAGGGCGAACTGGGCTTGACTCTCCACGGCTACAGCAAATTGTATCGTTCCAGGTTTGTTGGAGCCTTGAATAACACTGTCTGCATTCAGCACTAGTCTTGCTCTGTCTTTGCTTTTAGCACCATGCCCGAAGGAAGGAGTTGTCTCTCGTTCAACCAGTAGGGCTTACCTGCAACAAAACTGATGATGTGTGTCTTCTCCGTCACACGAGGCACGATTAACTCTCTTTCACCGTTTGAGTTGATTCTCATCTAATCTTAGAGGAGATATTTTTGAACTTAAATTGTTGCGATGTGCCACAGCCACAGAAGTCCGTACAACTATTAACATACGCGGATAACATTGACGCAATTGGCAGAAGACAACGAGCCGTCATTGAGGCATTTGCTGGCATTGAGAAGGAGACGGCTAAACAGGGTCTGTCCTTAAGAATCCTTAAGAAAAGACATACAACATCGTCATCTTCGACAGAGCGTCACAATGGGCAGCCAAAACTTCGAGGTAGTCAAGGACTTCGTCTCCCTTGGCTCCTCAGTAAATGGCACGAAAAGCCCCAGTATAGAGATCAAACGCAGAGAAATTCTTGCAAAGGCGCTGTTTCTGCGGGCAATTGAGTACTGGATGCATCTCTCGAAGGACCAAGTGTATGGCGCGGAAGCATGGAAATTCTCTAAAGCGGATGAGGAAGTCCTTGGTCTCTTCGAGAGAAAATTTCTACGTGCAATCCTTGGTCCTGTTTGCGTTGACTTTTGGAGGAGAAGATTTAACCACAAACAGTGCGAGCTGTACAGCAATAGGCGCCTAGTCAGGTGTCTACGCCTAAGATGGCTAGGGTCAACACAACTCCGGTTCGAAGAGTCTTCCATTCCACACCGATGAGACAACGCAACAGTGGACGCCCACGTTTAAGGAGGCGCACCCAAGTGGAGAATGACTTCAACCAAATTGGCGTGTGGCACTGGTGGCAGCTAGGCAGACACCGAGAGGCTTGTTAGTTGAAGCTCCAGTCCATGCCTGCCTGAAGAAGCTATCCCCCAGGATTTTCGAAGATCGTCCCCTGTGTCAGAATCTCTTCTGAAGCCCCTTTCCATACCTGATTCCAAGGACAAAGTCCTTTCTGAAAACGTCTTCCAATCAAGGCCATGTCTTGTTTTTTGAAGTGAAAAACTTAATTATGTGCAGACTCGACACGTGTCGTGCCAATTGTTTACACAAAACGAGGCCCTTAAGAAGCGTCACAGCCAACGACTTATCACTCCCCACAGCTAAGACATTCGCTGCAAACTATCTCCAATTGAATTAAGTTCCCTTGCGGATCCTGTATCTAAAGGTACAACACGTCTGATGCGCTCAACTGCACGCCATTCACCGAAACTTTCTCCACCACCGCACGTCATTTAAAACCCTGTTGTCTGCGAGTTACCTCGAGGAAGGAAGGAAAAAAACACATCTCCTGTCTAGACGTTAACACAAAACGATGATACGGAGTTGATACCAAAAATCTGAGAAAAAAAAGTTAACTTCGCCTCGAGCAAGTCTACCCGCCATCCACTCTCCCGCCGCGCCGCGCCGCCGAATTTCAAACATAAAGTCGAAGATAAAACATCTGCCCCTTTATTTTTTCAGGCGGGGAGGGGGATATCAAGCCCACAAGTGCTTGAGAAACCAAAACGCAAACATGTGCCATGGGCCCCAGCCCCACCGCCGGCCCTGCCGTGTGTTTACTCGTCTGTTGCTTTTCAAAACTATCTCCTTTCAGTGCTGAGAGTATCGGGCTCAAAGTTTCAACAAAAGGAGACAAATATCCTTTCGAATCCGTTTACGAAGCACTCTCACACACACACACTCACCCATCGAGCATACAACGTCCTTAAGGTAACCTTTCGAACGATTTATCATGGCTTTCTTTGGCAGAAGACATCTGCTCAACCCGTGGGTACCCATTAGTGAGCTAATAAAACAAAATTACATCAGTGAGCATATTTTTTCCTTTGCTGCTGAATGCCGAGTGAAAAAGTGGCTTGTAAGGGATCCGGCGCGCCGTCATGAGGAAGCATCTTTTCTGGTTACCCCATTATGCGTGCTCTGCTCGCAGTCGTGTTCTGTCCGTTTTGGGCTTTTTGCATGCCACAGCCTTTGCGACTTATGAAGGTTGGTACACAATAAATTCCGATTATCATCGGCGATGCTGTGACAGTCCATTTAGACGATTAAATGTAGGTCAAAGTGAATGGCGCTAGTTGGGTGAAGAGCTGTGGGTTGGGGACTTTCAGTGACTTAAAAGGGTTGTTTGATTAGAAGAAATAAGAGGTCCACACGAGGATCCTGTTCCAAGGACAATTCTTTTGAGCTCTAGCGGAAATGAATAGAAGCTTGAAAATGAGCTGGGATGACGCAAAGGTGTTATGTGATGAAACTGAGATGAGATTGTGATTGATTCGGGCCTTAGGCATCGTTACAGGAACTATCTGCGTGCACCCTAGACAGACTGTGTGGTGCGTTTAGCTTTTACTCGAGAATTCTGACTTCCAAAATGCCATTTTTTTAGGATTCATTTATGGCATCTACCGAGGTTAACTATAACAGGTTTCGGAAATATTTTGTTTAATACATATATAATTAATAATAATAAATAATTTTTATTTATATGAAGGATCCCATATAAATAAAAATTAATTATATAAGAAATGAATTAACAACAAATTTTATAAATCACAAATAATTCAAGTTTCATTCTGTCGTCAAATAGATCTTGTTTTCAGCACAAACAGAATTAAAAAATGTATACATTTGGTTAGCGGTTCAGTAAAACCATAGTTATGATGTATTGGAATAAATATTGGTTGGATATGGTTGGAATAAATATTTCTTTGTTCAAAACATTTTAAAGAATATCGGGACAGATGACGCGAAATGAAAAAAAATACGTGTATGAGCATTATGCAATGAACACTTCGCCTATTGTCTAATGCTTCCAATCCAATTAAAGCACATCCTGTTTCATAAGGAGGCATTCTATCAAGATTCCATTTGATTTTTTTAATTACAAATCTTTTGAATGATTTTCAGTTTCTAGACGTAGGGCGGAGTTCATAAAGGATGGACACTATAGAGAGGGTTTAGAAGGCTTCTACAAGATTCGTAATAAAACGAATGAATCGGAATCTGGATCGTATGCCCCTTTAAACAAGATGTAGCTTAATTGGATTAGATCCCCTAGAAAAAAAGCCGAAGTGCTCAAAGTATAATGTTCATCTACAATATTTTCTAGAATCGTATAAACTGTCTAAGCTACATGTGCTTCAACAAGTAAATCTTTATGCACCGGAAAGAAATCTTGTTAGTCCAGCCCAGGCACTGCTTTAATTATGGTTTAAGTGAACTGCTTACAAGGTGCATACATAATTTCAATTCTGTTTGTACAGTAGTAGATCTATGTGATGATAGATCTACATTCGAACAATCTATACCTGGTTGCTGACAAATTATATTTATAACTTATTTTTCATATTACATATATTATATTGTTACTTATGTTTTGTGTATTTCAATTAATATTTTTTTGATTATTATTTACTGATTTTAATTATTATTTATTTATTTATTGTTTTTTTTTATATATATAAATATAAATAAATTTATCTGTTACTTATTTATTATATAATTTATTTAATTATATTGTTATTCATGCGTTTCTTGTACTCCAACTTAAACTAATCTAATTATTCTTCTAGATATTACTGAACTATCATTGTTATACTGTTTACACAAAAATATTATTTTCTTGAAAAACACTAATTGTGAAATGATGTACTTTGCGAAAAAATATTATATATCAATTGTCCTTAATATTTTCTTCGCCCTGTAAGAATCAAATTCGGTAGATGAAATAAAGAGCCATTGTTATTATTATTATTATACAACAGACACAGTGGTCGCCGTGGCGTAGTGGGTAAGTGCGTCGACTCCTACGCAGAGGGTGCCAGGTTCGATACCTGAATTTACCACCAATCATAATTCACGGTTCCACCTCTTTCGAGTCTCTGACAATGCTTAAAGAGTATTTCCTGTCTAGAAAGAGCTTCTCAACTTCGCCGTTCGGAGTCGGCATTAAACTGTAGGTCCCTTCCCCTCGTGAAAGAACAATAGCACGCACAACACGAGTGGTTGCTGAGAAGCTAGGCCCAGGTCCACCTCGGACTGTCGCGCCACCCATATTATTATTATTATACAACAGACCAATAATCAAGAATCGGACACACACTTGACCGTGTGCACCGTCTTAAGAGCCTTAGGATCCGAGTACTGGCCACAAACTCGTTTCAAAAAATCGATCACTGATTAGATTAAGCTTCGGTAGTGCATATAAAACGAAAATATCAATGTTGGGTTAAAAATTACGTCAATATCTGCAACCTCGGTTTGTCTGGAAATGTTAGTTCCTTATATTGAATAGTCATAAAAAGCAGACAACATTACATGATAAACAGATAACTAGTGGTACTTGTTCACATTGAACATTGATATTACATCACATTGCATTCTTACACAATCTAAAGCATTTATGAATCTTAAGCTTATCAGCATGCATGAAAGAATAGTAGAACATCTTCCTCTTCATCTTATGTGGCGATACAGATCGACCTCCACTAAAAAGGCTCCTCCAGCTTTCCAAGACAGTTGATTAGCTCCAGTTCCACACTTGGTTGGGGTTTTTCTGAAACTAGAATTCTGGCGTCCTCTACTGCGCTGTCCAACCGGCTCGGATTGGAAGACTAATCGGCGTTTAGCTAAGTTCTAAGTCCATTCGCTCAACATTGCCCAACCAACTTTGACGTGGACCCCTGGTTAGGATTATATCGTTTGTACTGCCCATACAATTTATTGTTCAATCGTCTCCTTCAAATGCGACTAACTTACCACGGCCTCTGAAAAAGAGGGTCCACCTCCAGAATCCCTCTCAAATCTCCAATTGAGGTATTGGCTTAGAATGCTCTTTCTAGTGACTATGCCATTCATTCCGGAACCTTAAACACTCTTGACGTGCTCCTTAGAAATGACTGAGAGTTCTCTTTCAGTTCCTGAATACATTCCACAACTACAGACTGGGGTGTGACAGCTAGTGCATCCACGTCCAAAATGACTAAATCCTTCACAGCATGCAGGTCAAGTGTCACAATGTCGTAGGGGATCACCGAATTCACGACGCGTTGGATCTAGAACATCTTCACGGACCACACACAAGATCAGACGTCTAAAGGACATCAGTCAAACCCCGAGTACGCTTATATCTCAATAGTGCTATTTCTAAACTTCTTCTTCAAATAAAGACAGAGCCGGAAAAGGCCAATTCACATGGATCTTCCATTAGGATCAGATGACCTGGTCAGCAATGTGTCTTAAAATTATCGCAATAAGGTCTTCGACTAAAAATCAGTAATGCTTCACATTCGCCTGTTCGGGAGTATCTCGCATTTTTCGTCTTCTTTTTGGATTTATTATTCTGCATAAAGCTGGACTTAGGTTTTGAATCTACAACAGTCCTACCTTCAACAAACCCCACCTGCTCTGCTAGGAGGGGGTACGACGCGGAAAAAATTTAAATAGAAAGAATATCGTTCCCAACATTTACCACTTTTGGTAACTTGTTTGAAAGAATGTTCGAAAGGTAATATGCAACAGAGACGATCTTTATACCGACTCCGACAACTCTTGGTAAAGTGCCTGCCCTCGGTAAGCGGTTTGAAGCCCAGTGAAAGCAAAGTTTATACGCTTTTATCTGGTTTTTAAATCTGGTCCAGTCACCATTTGCCGTTGGGATCAAATTGACGGCACTATAAGGAGCGGTCAATCAGTGATAGTAGTCTGACTTTTGGTATCATAATGGACCAATATGGTCTATGTGCTGGTGACTAGCAGCTCCTCCTACTTACCTACCTAGCTATACCGAGTCCAAGCCGACAACATTTTTGAGAAGCACATGTTACAGCATTGATGTCTGCAACACTTCCTATCAGCAAAGCGTGTTGGTCATAATCTTAGTCTCAAATATGATTTCAAACTGGAGCAAAAAGAAAAAGGAAGCTTTCGATTTGTGTGGGCTGCCGATGCTTAAGTGTTCATGTTTCTGCAAAGCCCAAAGGAAATTTTCGACTTATAAAAATAAGTACCTGGAAACTCGTGAACATCAGAGAGAAAAACAGAACGAAGAACAATTCTTCAGAGTACAGTCCTGTAATTCAAGGATTAAAGTTTATAATTGATATACATCTAGAAATTAATTCTTACAATCGGTGTTATCCTTAAACAATTGGATTGAGCAACGAAATAACAAATTCAATGGATTTCAGAGATATAACTTAGATTTAGATAGATTTTTATTGAAGTATCACGGTAAGATATCAATTTAAAACGAAACTGCTGTCAGCTCTACATAACCTTTCCCTTCATAAACAACTATGAGAGCATTCGTCAACCACTTTTGACGTTTTTAAATAGATTTTAACGGAAGAGCCACCTTCAAATATAATTAAAAGCACGGTGACAGTTAATTTTCAGGAACATGACTATGAATCTAAAATGATAATTGAGAACCTAATTGAACCCTAGCTAAAGCATAGTTCTTAAAAGCACGAGTCATGTCTAATAAGGCATGTGTCTGCATTCAGCTTGCATTTTTCCATTTTCGGTACACTCATTCTCTTGCTTTGCCTAGTTTTGCTCTGCGCACCGCTAGCCAACACTAAACAGATGTTGGCAGCATTGGAAAGCCTTCAGCAATAATATTCAGCTAGAAAAGTTTCCTTTATTTCTGGTTTTACTATGGTTCCATGTACTTTTACATAGCAAATTAAAATGGCATATAACTCATTCCATTTTTTTATTATTTGGGAAGAATAGATAGAACAGTTCTTGGGAAGAATAGAAACCCAGATCTAAAGTATTTTATAAAAGGTTTAGGGACTTGATTTCAAAGTCTTCATGATTTCATTGATCTGATTGCCCAAGAAATTGACCACTTTCAACTCGCAGTAACTTCTAGTGTCGTGGTCGTTCCAACTTGCCGTGTTGCTCATGTGTCCTGCGATGTCCTCACCTCTAATTAAGCAGTTTCCCTATTAAGCTCTGCAAAATACCTAATAGAGAGTTCGTTACGCACATCTAATTTCACATAGCGTCATTCGTATATGACGTAGTAAAGGAGTTTGTCTACCTGTGGGCAAGCGTCAACTTCACAAGCGACGTTCTAGTCGAGATACCACGGAGAATCACCTTGGCAACCGCTGCCAATTCGGTTTGGCAAGACAACTGGGCTCAAAACTTCGAATACGAATGACCGAAATCCTGCTCTATAAAACTTTTATTTTGACAGTCCGAAGAGCCGAAAGCTGGACGCTGGACCCTAACAGCAGACCTGATTCTGTGTACTTTCGAATGAAAAATTCTACAACGGATATATGGTCCTATCTGCGAAGAAACAGAATGGAGGAGAAGAAACTGCAAACTCTACGAACCAATATGTGGATGTAGTCCAGAAGTCAAAAATGCGCCAACTGCACTGGCTCGGCCACATTGAGCGCATGGACACCAATGCCCTAGCTAAGAGTGGCTTGGAATCGGAGCCACCTGGTTCCAGAAGGAGAGCAGACCAAACCTTCGGTATAGAGACCAAGTGGAACTGCTTCCTCTTGATGACTGGAAGCAGTGTGCCCAGGACCGTCAACGATGGAAGGAAGTTATAGCATTGGCTCAGAGTGACAGAACTCCCATAGGTCTGCAATTTTAAAATTTGACAGTTGTTTCGCGAAATTTGACTCTCGTGGTGAAATGTGCCTGGAAGGCGTAAATGGAACTTGAGAAACCTTTTGGAATAAATTTATCGACGTGGCGGCTCACGACGACACACGATCGAAGTTGACCAATGGTAGAGAGGACAGTTTTGGTTCAGAGATTGAATAAAAATGGGAAAAGTGTGTAACCTCATGCTCACACATTATAACGTTTATCAGCTTTTGTTCATTTGTGCCATCATTTGGGGCATTTACATTACAGTCTTGAGCTCAGTCATCGTCTTAGACTCATCAGGCTTGTGAGTCAATAAATTGACATACCATGAGCTGTTGTCTTTGGAGGTCGACAAAGATAGCTTATTGGCAAGACTCCCTTACAAAGTCGTACAAGTTCGCTATATGTCGTGTAGTTTGAAGGACAACGCGATTGACTTCACCCCCTTTTCACTCTTCCTTCACTCTACCTCCAGTGCGTCCTCCATGGTCTCCACAATTTCTTTATATTTCCCTTCTGTTGCAACAAACAATGCTAGGAGACCATTACTTTCAAGGAAACCTTCGTCATTATGCGCTAGAACCAGCAACTGCCATCGGGACTACCGGCCATCTTCGTCAAAAAACAAGACACAAGGTCGACGTCCGCCTCGAAATCCTCCCAAGAACCACCTGGACTGCCACTCTTGCCAACGATGCACTTCAGCGTCAAAACCAACCCCCTATTGCTAAACCAACCCATCATCCTCCACAGTGACAGCTGTCCGAGACTAAATGCAACGCAGAGTGACACAGTCATCTGAAGCAAAGTGCCTTCACTTGCCGCAACACGTTTTGCTACTTATCCTGTCACAGATCCGAATCTAATGTCAAACAATCCATAGGCCTGCCCCCCTCACTCAGTGGAATGGAACAACTGTCAGTGGTGAATCAATAAACCGCCTTCTCCACATCCATCCAATGTCATCCAATGCCGCTGCACACCGTCACATCGTCCTTAATTTGAATTTCAAAACCGCAGTCTATTCAACGCTCTAATTGAACTCCATCCCTCCCACAGTCCACCAATGGGTCGAAGGGCGGTCGATGATTGAGGTTGGGGGCGGCACGACGGTGGAGGGGTTGCCATCAGACGTCAGATATCAAGCATCAAACATCATCGGATGCCGAGATCCTTCTGTTATTCCATTAAACCTCGTTTCCATATTCACAAATCGGCAAGAACTTGCAATGTCATTAGCGTTAATCCTCTTGATATCCTCTTTCTCCTGCATCCGAGGATGCATCACCTGGCTGGCGTCCTCTGCTTTGGATGGAAGCACCGCATCCTCTCGGCAGCAACAACAACTGAATACAATGTCAGTGTGTTATAATTGAAAGCGGGTACCAACCAACCTACCAACTGACTCTGTGCATCAGGATGTTGATTTCTTTTTCTTTTCCACTTCCACAGTCCCTCCTTCGTCTCTCGTGATGACGCCATGCATCCTGTGTCTAGTCAGAGGGTGTGTGTGTACATCTCCTCATCGGAATGTCGTTACAGTCTTAATCAATTCCGACGAACAACAAGGACAAGGATGCAAAGGCAGATAAGGCTGAAGCTCATGGGGTGGTGTGGAGAGTGGGAGAGGGAGGGGGAGGGGAGGGGGAAATTTGAAGGATTGAGCGAAGGACGACGTGAAACTTTTTGAACTTTTCATCACAGCAATTAATTGGTAAGAGCCTGAGAAGTAGACAAATTAGGCAAACATTGGAGAGATATATATTTTTTGTTCGCATCCTTCCGGTGAAGGTCCTTTGCCATTCGATGTTTGTCCGTGTGTGTGTGTGCGCGTTTCGGAGAGTGTCGTGCTTGGGTGCTAAACACTCCATCTGCATCAACTATCTTTGAGTGTCGCGACACACAGGAGACTTGCATATGCATCCTTTTTTTGTTTTTGCATTTTCACCCACCTCCTTCGCGGAGAGGAGACGCAAATGCCATGAGTGTTGATGTGTGTGTGTAGGGGGGCTTGTATCATTTTGTTTGTCTCCTGTGTTCCACTTGAAGATCCTTTTGTTTTTCAATTTATTTCTGCTCGCTCGTTGAAAGTGTTTTCCACTCGACAGACAGGAGATGTCCTTTCAGAGAGAATTGCAAATTCTCGTTCTTTTTTTTTTTGCTGCTGCTGCTCTCTCCTTTCGTATTTAATGTGCTCATCCTCTAAATGTTTCGTTCGCTGTGGATGGTGTGAGGGGCGAGTGGTGCGGGGGGGAAGGACGAAATGTCCTGCAGTTCTGCGGGATTTGTCTTTGGTTGGCTGCCAATGCGAATTGGATATGTCTGGGCCTATGCCAGAGACAATGTTTCTCCGCTCCGCGGCGGCGGTGGTGTCCACCCCCTCGCCCTACTCGAATGTTGTCAATTCAGGATTTGAATGTATCCTTGCGGAATTTAATATTTATGAAATGCAAATACACAACGAATGAGGTTGGCGACGCATGAAAAATGCCGAACAAGTTGGAATTTATTCCATGTCGTCTTTCGGTGGTTTTTCTTCTTTTTTGTTAGTTTGTGTGTGTGTCCTTGATGCTGGTGCACTGTTAGTTCCTTCAATTTATGATAACGAGAAGGAATATATTTTTGGTCTTAACGAACTTTTTCATCTCGCTGCCGTGTCGGCGGGTTTGGTTGGGGGTTCAAAGAAATGCATTTCGCTTGTGTGTATCGGGGTCCTTTTTGGCAAATCCTAGTCAAATAAGAATTGACTTTGCCTGCTTGCGTCCCCTTTGTATCCTTGTGGCGCACCTCCTCCTCCAGCTCCGTGCTGCTTTCTTGCTGCTGTGGCATAACATTTGATCCTGATGAATGAGATGAGAAGACGAGGGTCCTTTGATTCTTTCCTTCTTTTGCACCCACTCACCGTTAGTTGTGTGTCCTGGTAGAAAATGAATCTTTCATTTTCATGTAATGATGCCATTTAGTAGATGGAGTGGGATCCTTTTTTGGGTCATGCGGCGGAATGGTGCTCTGAGGAATGTCCAGTGTACAAGGACATTGCAAACGTTTGCAGTTTCATCAGAGTGGGCCAGAGTGGGATAGGATGGGGCGATGGGATGAGAGAAGATATTGCATTTTGTACGTGCAGTTCATTTAATGGATGTGTGGTAACGAGGTCAGCTGTGGCGAGGGAGAGATGGAGCTTCGCAGAGATAGCAGAGAGATTGCCTGTCCTAGCCGAGGGTCCTCGAAGGTAAACATTCTGACTTGAATTTATTGCAGAAAAACTTGGCATCAGTTATGGGCTTACAGGCAATTAAAAGTGTGCTTAACGGCCGGCCGTAATTGCGGGATGCAAACAGAGCATTCTGGGGACACGGTGCATCTAGGTCAATGGGCTGGTGTGCGCCGAGCATGTAACCAGAAATAGATTGGGATGCAAATGCAGGCGAAACGTGAGCAATGCTCGTATGTTTGTGGGGCATTGTGTTGGCCTTTAATTTCTGTCAAGCATCTGATTAAGTATGCACAACTCGAGCCAACCGATTAGTGAGCTGTCTCTGTTGCGGAGAAGTGCCCTAATTCCATCGGACTCGGACTTGATTGCACTTGGACTGGGGTATACACATCTTCGGTCGTGCATGTAGTTATCTTATGCAAGATGCCGGAATTTGCTATCAAGGAACAAGAAATGTTGGAAATGTCTTGCAATGATGCCGGAGAATGGCGAATGACTCCGTCCATGCGTTTATTGTGATGAGACAAAGAACAGGAGAGAACATGCAACCTTGCGGGATGTCATTATTTTGGAAGGCTCCCCTCAGATGTCCGATCTATTTCAATGTCTTCTTAAATGTTCTTACTAGAGTATAGAAATAAGATCAACCCCGTGGTGGACCAAGCTTATTTCACAAGTGGCAATGTCTTGTCTGAATGGCGGATCGTGAGAAGACTTTTTTAAGCCAGTTGTTCTCTCGGGGCATTGTTAGTGACTCGAGAGAGCTAAATGCGAGAATGGACAACTTGTGGACTGATGTATCTTCGACTTGGAGCCTCAGTAGAGAACGACCGTGACTTAAGGGCCAACTATAATAGGCGTGAGTGTACATTAGCTATTGTCAGACGCACATAAGTGAGTGAGCAAATACTCACACTCCCATGAACAACGTGTGATGTGCAGCACTTAAAAACTAGACCAAAAGGAGGGGGTAACATTATAATGCTATGAGATGTTACCCCTGCCTCGGTCTAGGGTCTAAGTGCTGTCTTCACACATTAATTTTTCAATTCGTCTAGATGTACTTTCTTGGAAGTCTTTCCCTTTTAAGGATGATCTGTTAATGATTTTAAATCCTTCACGGGTAAGGCATGGACAGTTGATAAGTAGTGGCTGCAGATTTTCTACTGGTAAAGCAAATGTGATTATTACATGTCCCATACAAGATATACATACAAGCACTCTTAACTCAGCTTTGTTGAGGTCTAGAGCTTCTTTGACTCGTTTCGAATCGTAGTTTTCTTTTTTTTCCACGAAAGTCATTTGTTTCCTGATCCATTCGTGTAGTTGAAGCTTATGTCCGTATCGTATTGTTGAATCCATGAAGAAGGAGGGTCTAATGAAGGGCATCTGAGCTTGCCTTGGCACCTTGTTTATCAGCTTTTTCATTAGTTTGATGGTTTTCATATCCTGACACCCAAATCAGTTTCAGTTTACTATTTACTGCCAGAGTATTTAATATTTTATGACATTTCCAGACAGGCTTAGAGTTGAATGTGCAACTCCTTAAGGCCTTAGGTTAGGTTAGATAGGTGGACTGCTCTTCCATTCATCAGCACACTTAGACCACATTGGTCCAATGTGACACCCACCGTCAGACTACTACCACTGATTGACCACTCCAGTGACAGTGTCCTTAATTTGATCCCAACGGCAAATGGTGACTGAAAACCAGATATAAGCGTATTAACTTTGCTTTCACAGGGATTCGAACACGGGACCCCGCTAACCTGAGGCAGACACTCTACCAACTGCGCTATCCAGTCGTTTTTCCTTAACGCCTTAAGAACCGCTTGGCTATCTGAGAATATGTACATTTTGATATCAGTGGGGTCTCTATCACTTATGCGATATGCAGCTTCGTTGAATTGTTATCCTTGCAGAGAGAAGTGTGTAGCCTGCATCTGGGTCCTATCACACCAGCCCCTACCTTGTTGTTGGATGTAGACCCATTTGAGTATCATTTTTGGGGTTGCTGTTCCATTCCTCTCTACACGAAAAAACAAAGTTCAACTCATCAGTTCACTTGCTGGAATCAACCGCCCAACGTCGTCCTTTCTTTCAAGAATTTTTTGATGTCCGGCAAGGTTTCCTTCTTTGTAAGGTTAAGGCTTGTTTTTCAGCTTCAGCCTGTGTGGTATTGTGAAGTTGTGGGATGCTCAGTTCTTTATGTACTCACAACCCCATAAGGCTGACTTTAATAGAGTTCCCGACATTTCGGCCGACTCCATCGCAACGACGGTATGTTGTCAAGGGATGTGAAAAAAGCGCTAGACTCCCGCGTCGCATAGGTGTAGTGATCATATCGTCTTTCTACTGAACTTTCGATCTTTTCCTCTCGTTTTTGTATTTTCATTGTCTGCGGAAACCTGTGACCGCTAGTTTCGTTCAAGGACGTGGCAATCTTCGAAAGACACTTTGTAATAGTCCGGGCTATCAGCATGCTCCATGCGCAGACCCAAGTACTCGATGTAGGGAATACGTAGGAGTTAAATTGCGCTCTGTCATCAATGCATTGATTCTTGGCATTGATTCTTGGAATCAAGGCATGGGTCCATCTGCCCTTTGTGGCATTATCCCATTTAGATTGCCATATGACGATTTAAAGTGTCCTTTCTGCCTCTTTCATTCTCCTTATTTCCCTGGCCTCAGTTGGCTATGATGGTGTTCTGTTGTAAATTCTTCTCATTTCGTCCGCGGGGATGTCGATGGGAACCAGAAATGAAGTATTACAGAGATGTCCGACTTCTACCACTCTTTCCCCTTAAGATTTTTGACAACGGACGGCATGTACCTTATTTCGTAAATAACCGTCAAAAAGGCATTCAAATTTGTCGATGGACTAGGGGGCAATCAGCCGTGAAGTCGGCTATCTCTGTTATACTTCATTTCTGATGGGAATCATTCCAGCGATGACAAAATGCGGCTTCGTCTGCTGTTGTAACTTAAGCAAGGAAAAACGGAAAAACTGGATGTTTAATTCAAGTTAGTTATTTATTTCATCTCACCAAGATTACATCGCCAACATCCTATACCACGTGCTGCTCACCTCACCTTGTTTCTTCTTTCTGTCAAAAGATACAGGTCCTATTCCCTAACAATCCATACCATTCCATAGGTCGTACCAACTTATACAGGGTGTCAGGGAAGTTGTTAAATTTACAGCCGTCCGATAGCAGCTTATTGTACTTAGCTGGGAGACAGTTTCCGCCATGTTTCTCTCCTTCTGAGGGAGTCTGCTCAGACTAGATCAGGGTATAGAATAAACGAGATGACCAATTTTAGCTAGGGGGGGTCCTTTTTGCGTATCCAGGTCTGCCAGTGAGTGCACTGAGTGTAGCTTGCAGGGTTAACGCTCTATTTCTTGTTTGAACCGTACCGTCTTGTCTAACATCGCTCCTAGGTATTTTCATTCCTTCGTTCTGATACTCAGATTGCCTCTGGTTGAATACTGATAGGTTTTCCTTTTCGTAATAAGAACGCCTTCCGTCGTGTCGTCCCACCTGTTCGTAAATTCCAGTTTATTTAAACAACGGCTGCGTTTGTGACTTACTCGACGTCATGCGAGTGTTTTGCGACCACCACGATAGCTATATCATCCGCGAAGTCGATGATATTGACTGCTTTGGCCAACCTTAATCGGAACATTCCGTCGTACATTAGGTTCCACAGTAATGGGTGCAAGACTGATTCTTGCGGTACCCCGGAGAAGATGGTGTAACACTTAACCCCTTGATCCTTGTCATACCCTTACTTCCTGTTCCTGCGAAATAGTTGGAGCTTATCTTAAGCAGGTGTTTCCATCCTTGTAGGTGATCACCTTATTTGGGACCAGTCGGCAGTGTTAAACGCGTTTTCGACATCCAGTGTCACCAACGCACAGTATTTTCTTGGTCCACACCTCCAGGAATGCCTTTTTATGGCAGCATACTGAAGGACAGGGAGAGAACCTGACGACCATTCGCTATCTAAATTTAATAATTTGGCGTGCGTAAGCATGGAACGATTACTTCCATTAAATTGAGGCTTGTGATGCGGCGAAATTTGACTGCGTAGAAGTGGTCTAAGCTAGCTCTCATAAATGAAATTTGTCATATGGGTAGCCGACAGACCTACAACCCGTATAGCGCCAGGGCCTAGATTCTACACCAACCACTCGTGTTGTGCGAGTCATATACATGTTAACGCCAGCAATCTCGGATGTGACAGATCCAGTGGTTACTCACACTCACAGCCAGCGGATAAGGATGGCACAGTTCCAAATGACGATGTGGTCATACGATTGCTAAATGGAACGATCTTTAAATAAATAGTAAAATCACTTGAGCTCGGATGGGAAAGTATGCGATACACTTGAGCTCAGAGTGTGATAACGACCGATCATGAAAGGGATGCAATGGAGATTGAGAGAACAATCGTGGCAGTCTCCAGTTCGACTAGAACGTGTCAAGTTCTCTCTAGTGTTTAAGATTCTTTTCCCTTTTTTAAAATAAATGTTTTAAATAGTTTTACAAGTGTGTTCTTTGATTTAATTTCTCCTGACTGCCATACATACGGGGCATGTGTTTCTCCTTCTCTTGTTCTTATTTGTATTTTGGACACTACATCCAAATGAATTCCCTTCTCACGAGTGGAAGGGACCTACAGTTTTATGCCGACTCGGCCGACGGCCAAGATTGATAACCTTTTGAGCACTGCCAGTGACTCGATTGAGGTGGGACCGTGACAAGAATTTTTTGTCGTACCGGCCGGCAATGTGAATCCAAGCAGCGAGGCTAAGTTCCGTAGGGGTCGACGCATATACCCAAAACGCCACGTCAATACAGACGTTAGACCCTAAGCCTACTTCAAATTGCAGCTGCGCCTAAAAAAGTAAACGCATGTTATGCCATTTGAATCTCCTAAAAATATGCAAGACGATATGATTACTGATTCTGTATGACGCGGGAGTCTAACGCAGTTTTCACATCCCTTGATAACATACCTCGCAGTCGTTGCGACGGAGTCAGACGAAATGTCATGAACTCTATTAAAGTCAGTCTTAGGGTTAAAATCTGTCTGACGTTCACTCAACACATCACCGCGCATAAGAAGGATGAAGCTAACAAGCTTAAGTAAATGTTGGCAACATCCAGTCCCATTCAAGCCTTCCACGTTTCCCCTACTGCAGTTTCAGCCTGTGTCCAAGTGAGTCAATTGTTGAAAGCTATCCATCACGTTCGTGGCAGGCGTCTTGTCCTCTTGACTTCTGAGCGCAATCCCGTAAAGTCACCCATCCCATGCTTTTACAGGAGGAATTGTTCTCGCTTAAATGGCTCCCCCAGCGCTAATCCCATCCGAACGACAGAATTTAATCGCTTCTCCCCTCCCCCGCCATCAATCTGAAGCGAAAACCTCATTTCCTCGGGCATAAATCTCCAAGCGGCAGACCCTTGTAGCTGTGCCACTTCCGTTAAAGGATTTAAATGCGAAAACGTGTCATGTCACCATATCTCCCTCCCAAGCCTGGCCCCACCCCCACGCCACAAACCAAAAGCAAACACTATCCATTTGTTTCTTATTAGGAAAATAATTAATCCCACGGACGATACAGTGGCCTCCTTGGGGCGCACTCCGAATTGCCATCCTGAAGCGCCAGTTAACTAAATTACATGTCACCCATTTACGGGGATAGCCGGCTGGCCGGCCCACGTCCGCACACATTGTGTGCCGGCCGAATGATGATATTGTAAGTCATCCTTACGATTGATAAAAATCATAATTACAAGGATGGCAAGTATTCACTTAGCTCCGACCCTTGTATGCGGACAATCCGCACACCCTGCCCAGCGGCCGCATACCATACCGTACCTCGGCTCTCTGGAGAGATCGCATTAAACGAAATCAGGATTACGTCCGTATAATCAACAGCAGCAGTGCCGGCTATCTCTGTGCTCACAAATTGAATGGACAGCAGCACGCAAAGCAGGCTAGCTACGTCCCGGGGACGGGTATCGTCCACCTCATGGTGGAACTTGATTTTGTCTAAATGACAAAATGCACACACTGACACACACACACACGGGAGGAGGGTGGCTGGTGGTGAACAATGGTCTCTGCGTACGGGAGGGCTCTCTGCGTCTGACTGACTGCCATACATACGGGGGATGTGTCCCAACAATGACCCGATAGGTACTTACTGACATTTTGATGAACGATAAGCTATCACAGTGGCCGTAGACAGTGCTTTTGAGAAGAGACCGGCCATCAGGAGCGGCCTCTCGACCAGCAGCACCGAACAAATCTTCTGTTCGTGACAACCCGGGTGCAGGATAAATTGAAATTTCGTCATTTGCTACCAGTCGTGTAGCAGTGGTGGTGGATGGGCTCTAATGGTGTCCAGGATTGAGTGTGTGCAAATTGGTTGAATAGATAGATGCGGGCTGGCCAGTGTCGCCCTCAGACCCTTGTATCCTTTCGCACACTCACACCCGGTGGGAGTTTTGTTTTTTCCTTGCCACATCTCCCTCTGCTGGGGACTGTGGACGTTTTGATTTAGTCCGTCCTGCCGTACACGACTGACCATATCCATGAAGTTGAAAAGTCCTTAAGAGCTTGTACGCCATGAAGTTGAAGTTGATCCAGCCTGGGTGTGGATGTCGGTGTGTGAGTGGCAGCCGATTCGGAGTCGAATTCACATGTAATGGCCTCGGCCGACGCATCCTGTTCACTGGCGATATGTCCTCGAATGGATTTCATTTACCTTTTGCACGGGGGTGGATAATTGATGAATGGGTCCTCGGTAGGATTCAATGCTCATCGCCCTTGTTAGGGGGCGGCCTCCTTTATTCACGGTCGCTTTGTGACATTTAAATCGGCGGCCACGCTGACGGTTATTTGATTCGGACGCCGGTTGCTGTGTCCGCTGGAGTGGAGAGTTTAATTAATCTGAGACCAATTAATTTGAGGCCAATCCGCTGGTCGGGGCCTGCTTGGATGATAGTGTTCTGACGGCTATCCATTGACACTCGATGAGGATGTTAAAGAGCAGAATTTGTCGCGGATTCAATGTCAAAGCGGCACTCCACGCCTCGCGAGTGATCACGTACCCGTGTAACCTGGTCACTCATTCGCGGTGCAATCGATGATGGGAAACGCAAACCCGCAAGGATTTCAATTGCCTCACCGGCAGAGCGCTGCTAAACGACCCAATGTCCCGAAAGTCGATGTTCATTAAGCCGCACAAAGCATGACCACTCATTTCCCATTTTTCACACACAGCCGCAAATCGTGTCGAGCACAGAATTTCTCAGGAACTCTCAATCACCAGGTCAACAGGCACAGCGCGAACAGGGAGAACAGCAAATCGCATGTCCGGACGGTGTAAAATTCCACTAAGTGGAAAGGTCACCAAGGATTCGACGGACGAAACGCAAACTCCCCAAATGGCGTGCACACACCCTGGGTGCACATGCAAATCTCTTGTTTCCTCGTATCGATTACATTTCCATTACATTGTCTCGCGCTCGCTCTCTCGCCGAATGATAGTGCTTTGTGTTCTGTTTACAAACCCCTTGTCCGTTTAATGTTCATGCCCATTACAGCGAGTCGTTAACCCAGTTTATGCGAATGGTTTCGTGCTTCTTAGTTGCACACTAACATAGTCTATCGCTGGGGCTGTGGAAACTATCAATTCCTTCGAAGGATTCGCCTTCTTCGATTCAATATGTTTCCCCATCCGCTACTTGGTGAACTGTAGTTGGGTAGCTGAATGCCATCGGAGACACGTAATAAATGCGTTTCGGAATGGAACTTTGTATTGTCTTGCATTTTTGGGAATACAAAAGTCATTCGCCGTCGGATGGGTATCCAGTAGTTGCGAATTGCATTCAATGATGTCAAAATTCAATTGAATTTGGAGATTCCTTGAGGGTCTTTTTGAATTTTATGCGCTGTGCCTTTAAATGCCACACTGCTCCATTCAAATGTCATCGCCAACCTTGCCTGCTGTGAAGTCTTGAGCAAGCTTCGTCATTTGGTTTTCGTTTGTCAGTCGTTGAAGACAACTTTGTCAACTTTTAGGTAAATGGAAACGACTGTATTTCTTGTGTTGATTAACCGTTTTTTTTTTTGCGTAGAAAAGCCATCACCGGAAACGAGGAAAAGATGTATATTCACTTTGGGGACCAGCGGGTAAAGGGTCCGTTCTGGACGTACCAGCGCAAGTCACGTGACAACGAAGGTCTGCCACAAGAGGTCGCAGTCGTCAATACCAGAGATCGTCGATAAAGTCAATGAAATGAAATTCGACGAAGTGCGAGAGGTGGCTGAGACTGTAGGCATCTCAACTAAGCGGGTACATCACATTTTACATGAGTATTTAGAAAGGAAAATGTTATCCGCGACACTCAACTGTAAGCGCATCCGAGTAAACATCTCCAAGAAGTGTTTACCGAAGTTCAGCAGCAATCGGATCGACCTAAGCGTTCGGTTCCGTGGACTAAAACGACTGGATGGCGCAGTTGGTAGAGTTCCTATTCCTGTTTAGTGGGGTTCCCGGTGGAAAAAATGAATTTGAAGGCTTTTTGAGTGCGCTAGGTAATGTGCCTGTCAAAGAAAAACACAAACTAAAATATGTTCACCTTCTATCCAACCCTTGCTGTTTATTACAGGAGTCGAGGAGGCACACAGGAAACCCAATAAACTCCCTGGGAGCCATAAGCGTACACCCTTTTACGAGACATGTTGGACATGTTGGTCATTTTCATTTCAAATCCAATTACGTCCGCTCTGAATGGGCAATCGTTAAAAAACCGACAAAACAAACCGGATGCACCAACAAGACGGGTGGGCGGTCCCATGAAACATTATGAAACATTAACTGCATGCGGCAACCCTTGCGGGTCTTAGCTGAAATTAAAATTGCTCACCGCTTGACAGGACCAATTCATAACAGTCGTTGCTTAGGGCACGCTCGTAACTGCTCACAGCCACTTACCCATGCACAATCATAATGACGGGGTCAAGCAGGGCAGATCAGGCCCTGAACCTCCACCCTCACGGGGGGGTGCAATGAAATTTTTGATAAGACCAAATAATTAATTGCGGTATTAGCCACACAATGAACTCGAACACACATTCCTTTGGCGCTCGACAGTTAATTACATCCTTAAAGCCGTTCACAAACAAATGCCGAATAATTTAATTATTTCGCTCGACTCTCGCTTGTGGGCGGTGAGGTCGTGAGAGGGCGTGTGAGCGCGTGTGTGTGTGATACATACGTCAGGCATGTTCTTGCGAACGTAAACGTACCGAAACGCTGGGGCGGTGGGGGCTAATGTTCCCGGCGATTCATTAAGGATTCATTAGACTTGCACAAAGTTAATAATATTATTCTTTGTGCTTAGGTGCCGCGATTTAAAATGAACGCATCCCCAGGGGGCGGTTTGAACGCGCAGAAATTTAATTTCTGTGTACACAGTATCCCCGGGGCTGGGTACTAGGGGTAGGTCGTATCCCCATGCATGTGTGTATGCTGGTTTTTTTTTCCTCCTTGCCCTTCTTGTGTAATATTTTCTGGTGGGTGAGTACGAAATGGAAAGGAAACCCGCTCCTATGTCAAGCGGAAAAAAACTTTGCACTTGCAACAATTGAAAACAGGACGACAGAGTGGAATGACTGCCGATCGGGGGCTGCAGGAAGAAGGTAAACGTTGCTTACAGACGGCATGGCCGGGGAGTGGGAAATTGGTACGAGATTGAAATGCATGCTTGTGAAGGTTTTCATAACTTCCCGGGGGAACTTGTGCTCCACAATTGTATAGATTCGGAGTCCAGCACAAGGCTGTGTTCGAATGGCTCTGAGATTGCTTGCGGAGAAGTCATGACTGAGTGTGGCGAGGTGGTTGTGTTTAATAAGTTTTCGGATAGGATTTGCTTACTTCTCGTCGAAGTCCTGTGGCAGGGGTGGGTGCTTGGTCTAAGGGGTGTGTGGAGACAGAAGTCAGTCCTGCTGTTCAAACACTGGGATTTGGTGCAAATCTGGTGCTGGTCCTCTTGTCCTGAGGGATCAGGCGGATTAATTAGTTTAGATTCGGTTTGAGACTACTTTCTATGTTTTAACTGAGGCCTGTAACAGGGACATGTTGACTGTTTGATAAGAGGATTGCATCTTGCTCAAGGGTTCAACGCATTTGTTTAGATTGGTCCAGCCACTGGACTCAATTTTATTTACTCACGGCTGTATGGCATATCCATCACAATCCCCTTTCGAAGGATTCTCGCAGCCATTGTGGAGAGTTGACCCACAGCATCTGTTGCTTCTGTACTGTTATTTTGGCATTGGACGCATTGTACTTAGCTAAACAATGCTTCCCGTCGGCAATATCTCTTGTAAATAATTTTACGAGACGCTCGTAACCATGATTGCATGAACAAAAGCAGAAGGAACCCGTTTGAATGGAGTAGACTCGAGAGAATGACTCGCTTCCCAGTTTGCATTCATGGCATTGGGAGGAGACGATTCAATTAGGAAATGAAAAAGGGTGACTTGGGTCCAGTCTGCCGTCTATCGACACAGCAGCTAACATGGCCATGTAGAGCAGCCTTTGGTGCTGTTATCGAGGTTAAGAAGGACTGTCTGCCAGCGCCTAAGGCATGGCAAAGGAAATTTTCTTCTACAACTGGAGGGAGTCAGTCATCGAAACTATTCAAGTTTAATAGACCGAAGACCGGACATGTTTCAACGTCCACAAGTTGCGTACAGGAACATGGGGAGATATGAGAATGAATTAAATTTTCAATGAATGAAAAGGCGGACATGGGCTGCTGATCTGAGAAGCAGGTAAACAGATGTACCCCCTGCAGAGCTGTAGCAGAACCCAAAGTTCAAGAGCATGCCCTAAACTGACAGAAACCTTTACACAGCACACTGTATGCTGACACACACTAAATTTACCTGCAATGTATATTTTCATTTAATTTTTTCATTTATTTATTTTTAATATCTACCGCTGTACTTCAAGAATCATATGTTCTTTTATATGAATGTGTTCCAGAAAAATGTCCCCAAATTTGTCACCATTTGTACAATAACTCGTTGGTAACACAGAAGAAGAAAAAACAATCTGACAGCTGAGAGTTTGGATGTAGTAAATATAGAGCGTCACACGATACAGCAACGTGTGTTCAATATTTAACCATTTCTCAAAAAAAAATTAAGGATTGGCTGCCAAAATTTATGACCAATACTGAGGCTCAGTATCGCGACATGATAACACTGCTCCACTGCTCCGAATTTGATTGCATCGATTTTGCTTCTTCTTCTTCTGGTGGCGCTACAGTTCGGGGTGGACCTGGGCCTCAACCAGTAAGCCTCTCCAGCCGGCACGATCTTTTGCCAGTTGTCTCCAACTGCGCACACCAATTTGATTGAGGTCCTTCTCCACCTCGGTGCGCCACCATAAACGCGGGCGTCCTCTATTGCGTTGTCCCACTGGTTCGGAGTCGAAGACTCTTCGGGCTGGAGCAGTGTTGTCCATGCGCTCTACATGGCCCAGCCATCTTAGGGGTTGAATCCGTAGACGCCTGACCAGGCTCACGCCGCTGTACAGCCCCTACAGTTCGTGGTTGAATCTTCATCTCCAATAACCATCAACGCAAACATGACCAAAGATTGAACACAGAACTTTTATCTCGAAAAGACCAAGTGCTTCTTCAACCGCTTTTGAGATTGTCCATGCTTCCGCACCATAGAGCAGGACAGGAATGATCAAGGTGTTATATAATGTTAGCTTGGTCCTTGGAGAGAGGACTCTACTACTCAATTGCCTCTTCAGCCCATAGAAATAGCGGTTGGCAAGACTTACTCTGCGTTTGATCTCGGCACTGATGTTGCTTGTACTTTTTACTGCGGAGCCGAGGTAGACGAAGTCCTTGACTACCTCGAAGTTATAGCTGCCCATTGTGTCCTTTCTTGATGACAGCATATACTTCGTTTTGCCCTCATTCACCACTAGACCCATTTTAGCCGCTTCCCCCTCAATGCCAGCAAACGCCTCATGGACGGCTCGCTGTGTTCTGCCAATCACGTCAATGTCATCCGCGTATGCTAGCAGTTATACGGACTTCTGATCGTGCCTCTAGTGTTGGCGTGTGCGTCTTGCACGATCTTTTCCAGGATGATGTTAAAGAAATCACATGACACCGCGTCGCCTTGTATAAAACCTTTTTTGACATTGAAGGTCTCGGCCCGACCTTGATGGCGCAGCGAGAATTCTCCATCGTCATCCTGCACAGCCTAACGAGTTTGGCAGGAATGTCAAAACTAGACATGGCGTTGTATAGCTCCTCCCTATGCACGTTGTCATATGCGGCCTTGAAATCGACGAAAAGGTGGTGGGTGTCGATCTGCATTTCTTGGGTTTTTCCACGATCTGCCGTAATGTGAAAATTTGGTCAATGGTGGACTTCTCCGGCCTGAAGTCACACTGACAAGGACCATCAGGTTGTTGACGAATGGTTTCAGACGCTAACACAAAGCGGCAGACAGGATTTTATAGGCGATGTTAAAGAGACTTATCCCTCGGTAGTTGGCGCAGTTGAAGAGGTCTCCTTTCTTGTGGATCGGGCAAACGATACTGTGGTTCCACTCGTCGGGCGTGCTTACCTCCGACCATATCTTACAGATGAGGTGGTGCATATGATGTTCATCTCCAGCTGCCTTAAACAGTTGCGCAGACAGTCCGTCTGCACCAGCAACTTTATTCCCGATATCGCTATCTTGACATCGTCTAGGTCGGGACGGAATTCTCGTTGATCATCGTCAATTGTGTGGAGTGGAACATCGATTTTGCTTATATGTGGCTTTAACAAGGCAGTACCACATGTCATACAGCCCGTGAAACAATTCGGGGAGTACACGATAACATTGGTGCCAAGAAACGCTAACGGTCTTTTAAAAATTAGCATCTATTACTGTGGACCCCCCTCCCATCCCACCACATCTCTCTCAGTTTAGGAGTAAGGCGTTAACAGTATTACTGTTAACGAGATTGATCGTGGTCATGTCGAATCTGAAAATTAAGGAAATTGGAACTTACACTAGATTCACTGACAATCAGTGCTGGCATCAGTCTAACGATCAGTTCATCGTTTGATCCTTGAGAAGCATCCACATTTGAACAAGAGTTCTTTTACGCAAGATGAATTGGAAGACTTCTTCTTCATTTGGCGCTACAGTCCGGGGTGGACCTGGGCCTCAACCAACAAGCCTCTCCAGCTAGCACGGTCTCTAACTAGCTGTCTCCAGTGTCGCACGCCAAGTTGGTTGAGGTCCTTCTCCACCTGGGTGCGCCACCTTAAACGCGGGCGTCCTCTGTTGCGTTGTCCCACGGGTTCGGAGTCGAAAACTCTCCGGGCCGGAGCTGAGTTGTCCATACGCTCTACATGGCCTAGCCATCTTAGGCGGAAGACTAATTGGAAGAAAAGCAGGAAATTAAGCCAAACTGCAGAGCTGATTCTTGGGGCCTTCGAAAGAAAAATTCTCCGTAGGCTATATATTGTCCCATCCGCGAGGAAGGTGAATGGAAGAGAAGACACAACCGCGAACTCTAAGAGCTGTACCAGGTTGTGGATGTAGTCCCGAAGGAAAAAATCCACCAAATACTCTGGTTCGGCCATATCGAGTGCATGGACACCAAGGCTCCAACTAAGAGGGTCTTCGCATCCGAGGCTGCTGGTTCGAGAATGAAAGGAAGACCAAACCTTCGGTATAACGACCAAGACATCGCGGATGCAAGACACCTGGTCTGGATGAGTGAAAGCAGCGTGGCCAGAACCGCCAACGATGGAAGGCAGCGATATCTCAGGCTGGGACCCTCCACATACTACCCGGGGAGGGGCCTGATAAGTAAGTAAGTAAGTAAATGGAGGAAAAATTGGGCACGTTCCATAACTCAACGGGATTTTGAGGCGATGGGAAAAAGTTTCCCCAGAAATCCCATCGGCGACAAGGCTAGTAGGGCCATAAAATTAAAACTACTTTCAAAACCCTCAACGATTTCGGTGCAGCTATTCAACCCATAATTCTCAACATAATGTAGCTTCTTGATATTCTGTATGCCTGGACATTTCTTTTTTTAAAAAATTGCGCGCGTTCAAGGGATGAACTGTTCGGGGTCAAGACACAGCACCGTCGGAAGATATAGAGGAAGAAGGGAGAGGAGGTACCTGTGCACATTGGTCTTACGTATCTGCGGATTGCAGTCTCTGGGAAATATTGGTCTACGAAGAGCATTCCACATTCGGGTAGTGCCGATGAATAGGCTTAAGTAGGCTCCTCTAGAGACTGTTTCTACGGGTGAACTCATGGAGAGAGAAATAGCTATAAAATACGGCAAAGAAGAGACGGTAGGTCGGTGTTCGAAGGAGTCTAATGACTCTGCGATATTGTTGTCTCCCATAAGTTTAATCGCTCGCTTTTGGATTCTATCTCGTAGGTGCAGGGTGGTCTTGGGGGCTCCAGACCAGATATGAGCGATGTACTTAAGCTTGTCCCGGATGTAAGCCTTCTAAATTAAAGCCAAATCAGAGGGGGTGAAATATTTCTTGCAATGATTAAGGAAACCTCAACATTTTGCTGCATTTGTGACGGCCTCCAACATGCGCTCGTTCCAACTAAGTGTTGTGTTGGTACGCATGCCAAGGAAGGACATCGACACAAGCTCCATTCATGAATAATGGCTGATGATCAAGGGTTCGCACAAAGGTATGCACTTGTATCAAAATTCATCACTTTGTCTAACCATACGAATACGAATTCAGGCTATTGGCTCAGGAGTGGCTAATTTTGTGTTCCTCTGATTGAACTTAACCACAGCACTCTGAACCGTAATAAAGCCAAACACTCTGTGTCCCCGCGATTGCAGCTCATCTCTGCTACAGTCCACCAACCACTTGAACCCCTGAGTCACTTGACACAAAACCCAAAACGTCTTATAATGAAAGGCCACTGAACTGGGACAAGAGGAACTGCTTGCCGCTGCAGCTGACTTCTCATTAATAAAGCGAGCTCGTCCCCCCGTCCAATTAAATTCAAATTACTTCCAAGCCGCGGTAATTCGTATGTTTGGCTGCAACCATCCCTTTTGCAACACAGTTTCGCTGCACAATTAGTTTTCTCGTTTTTTTTTCTGTGTGTTCTGTGTGTTCCCACAGACGAAACGAAGGAAGAGAAACAGTTTTGCAAAATTACGACCCACAAAACGCCCTCAACTCAGCCTCATTTACGAAAAAGAAAAGCGAACCAGGACACCTACACTCCGCGCCACCGCCTCCGCCGCCGGCAACGCGCAAATGTGTAATTTACTCCAACTTCAGCCTGAGCTGAGGCTCCCCCCCTGACCACCGTTGGAACGCGCTAAATTATTCCACAATTGACAGGAAGAGTTTCTCATTCCAGGGAAACTATTAATAAACTCATGCAGTTCCTTCAATCAACCCTGCAGCACCTGGACGGGGGATGGGGGGGTTGGGATTGTGGATGGGTGCAAGAAAAACACGGAAGGCACACAGAACGCCCTCCCAAAGTGAACAGCTACCACACTAGGGCAAATAGCAGCGGCAGCAGTGGCAGTGCCAGTGGCGGTGGCGGTGGTGGCGTCGGCGTCGACGGTGTACCGTATTTGAAAGCCATTGTCTCGGCGGTCCTCCACGTGAAATGAGCAGTACGCCGCCGTGCCGCGGTGGGCAGGGGTGTTCACCTCTTTTCTTCAGTTATTTTGTTCGCGCCGTAGCACAGCGAGACACTGGATTGCGCTAAGTTGTGAAAAGGTTTCACTCTCTACGACGTTTAGGCACGCAAAGTTGTGCCTTGTGCCTTTTGTAATGCAAATTGTTCAACTACCGGTCCAATTTATTCTAAAAAGGACACCCTGCCTGGATGGGGAGTTGGGGGCGCCATTATAATGCACAAAAGGACGCACACACACACACCCACCCCACCGTGGGAGACACACAAAGAATGGGTGGAAAACTAAACTCATCGGATGTCGAGGCATAATTTACACTTCACGGCAAGGCGTGCGGTGGCATGGTGACTTTGTCACCAAAGTCCTCCCGTTCCGCACAAGACGACCGACGACGTCCGGTGCCGCAGTGAAATGAGGTTGACGGGGAAATTAAGTTTTTCTTCTCGGCGATGTTCCGCCGAAGTTCGATGTTTAACGTCGAAATGACCTGAGCTGTGGCCTGGCGGCGGGGGTATGCAGGTGGGCTTAAATATTCGCCAACAATTGCGGAACTCATCGAAATTTGCATTTCGATGTAAATTCCAGCGGTTGGTCGTTGGTCCCATCAGAGCGGGAGGTCCTGACCAAGGGACACAAGTAATGCCGAGTCCATGCACGGGATGGAGAGTTGAGAGTCGGTTGGGTCTTTTTTATTTCCGATGCACAACAAATGATTGCAACCGGAAGCGGTATTATTGGCAGAGGACGACATACACATTCGTGTTGCTGTCACTGCGGTCGTTGGTCGTTGGTCGACGGTCGACGGTGGACGGTCGATGGCCGTCAGGCGGGGTGTGCTGCTTGGTGGTGTTTGCTCGGAGGACGAACAAACAAGGGTGGAAACTACCGGCTGGAGGTGGGTAAAACATTTCAAGGGTGCAATTGGGTTTGTTTTTCTGTTGTTTCCTCTGATTCCTTTCTGCTCGTTTTGTTTTATTTTTTTCTCTGCTCTCCTTGTTTTCGGTATTCCTGTTGTCCTTGCTGGCCTTTTCCACCGGGACACACCTCAGTCGGTGTGCTGAGCGAGGGCCCCCCCTTCTTTTTTTGGTCGTGTGCTCTTTGTGGGTTGTGCGCCCGTTTAGCCCTTTTCTCATCGTCCCTCGGTGTGTGCTTTATGCAACCGTCATCATTGTGAACACGATGTCCTGGTGTAGTTGTAGTAAAATTTCTTTTCGCAACCACAGGAGAGGGGGTGGTTGGGTGTGTTTGTTGTTCTTTCTTTTTTACGTTACACAGTTCGACTGGGTCGGCTGTGGGGGCATGCTTCAATTTGAGTATTGTTTACGATTGGGGATTGACGGTTCGCTTGGTTTTGTCGTCGTCTCATGTTAGGTGACATTTTCATTTCTGTTGTGCCCTTAAGGCTCGCTGCAGCAGTGTGTTGTTGGTGACATGTTTGCCTGGTGATCGATAACCAGGGAAACTTTTTAATGGGGGCGCAGTTGGATGTTTGGATAACGTTAAATGGCAGAGCGCGCGGTGTTTGTGTGTGATTTTTCAATTGCAAATACCCCCACACACATGTGCATGCACACGGGGGTGTATCTGTCGAATATCACAATCTGTTGATGTTCGAAATGTTTTCACGACGAATGGGGGTTGTTTTTGGTTTGACCAAAAAAGAAAAACAGGGACCGGCGGCTGTGTGTTTAGAATGTTGTATTTATTCGGGAATCAATGAACATACAGCTGGTGCTGCATCGCTGTGGACAGAGTCGGTGACGGTGCTCGTAGACAAGTTTAATTAAAGTCAAACTCGGTTGAGTGGCGGTTATGTTGTTACCTTTTCATGTCCTTTGAGATGGAGTTCTTGACGATGTCATAGTTTGACAGTAACTCTGTTGCTGGAGATGTTCAATTCGAGGAGGACTGTGACTCGTCACGAGTGACTTCTTGTTGCTGGGTTATGAAAAATGAAGGCAAACATAGGGACTGTGTTGGAATAGGTTGAAGCTCATTGGGCATGATGATTGCAAACGCTCTGATTGCTATTTCTGCTGCACAGGTTGTTGACGGAGAAGTTTCAAATTTTCTGCCTCTAGTGATTGATAGTGGAAATGGGCACCATATTGGCTCCTGGGACACACTAGGATGCATGTTCCATCAAACAGAGAAAACAGAAACCTTTTGCTGAGGTACAGAAATAGGAAGCGGTGAACATCCAATTGCAGTGAGAGCGCCTATTACAGGCAACTCTTAGCTACCGTCGCTGTCCGTTTTTGGAAGCCTTCACTGTACGCCAATCATTCATCTTCTGAGATTCTAGCAAAAAGTGTTTTTTTTGTGATCCAAAATAGACATTTAGAGAGACGCGTATGTATTTTTTTTTTATGGTTTGCGCCAATGGATGTGGAATATTCTACAAGATACTGGTGACCCGTGTTACCAGCATGAACGATTCACGGGACATTGTTCTCCTTTTTACTCGCGCCTACGTCCTAAACCAAACTTCTACCACTCTCCCCGCGGAACTGCTGTTAAGTATCACTTCGCGGGGCTATGTGCTATGTGATCTATATTTGCCAATTCGGCTTCTCTTTCTCTTTCGAGCCTTCTTAGCTCGATCTGCACACTTGTAATAAAGGAACAGGTCGCCAGCCATTTGTCTGCTGACTCCGTCATATGGCTAACTAGGAGCTCGGGAGTTGGTAGACTTCCTCTCGCCACGGCAAAGCGTCTGCAATGGAATATTGCGTCTTCATCTTCGCCCGCGCATTCTGGAGAAGTGGGTGAGCTGTCGTGACCGAATCTGTAGAAGTAACCTCCATGGCCCCACAAGAACTGCGTTTGGTGGTAGTTGCAGTTCCCGTGAGCTCTCGTTGTCCAGGCTTCGATTTATGTTTCCATCCGCCTTTGGTTGTGGTGTCCCTTGCCACAGTGCCATTGATGTTTCATTTTCTTCATATTTCAGACCTCTTGCGCTAGTCTCCGGGTGATTTGTTTCCGTAGGTAGATCCCTTGCATTTCAGTGGCGAGAATGTCGATCAGGACCATACCCGCAATGACGCAGGCTGCTTCGTACGAAATTGTTCTTAAACCGCTAATTGCTCTTATCACGCTGAGCCTTTATGATGTCCAGAGCTTCCTTGCTTCCTTGCCCATACTGGTGCAGCGTAAAGAAGGATTGAGCTTACCACTGTAAAGAGCAGGATCCTTCTCGCATATCCGGGTCCTCCCGTGTTGGGCTGCATCCTTTCTGTTTTTTTACTGCAGTACTCGACGTGAGTTTTAAAGTGCAGCCGGTTGTCAAGCATTACCCTTAGGTATTTTAAAGCATCCTTCGATCGAATTATCTGGGAACCAACCCGGAAGTTCGCGTATTGCACAGTCTTTCGGCTGGTTATTAAGACAGCCTCAGTCTTGTGGTCAGCTAGTACTAGGTCGGCGGATTCCATCCAATTCTTGATCCTGGCGATAGCTTCGTTTGTGGCTGCTTCCACCTCGTGGATGTTCTTGGCCTCTATCACGACCGCGATGTCGTCAGCAAAACGGAGCACCTTGACTCCCTGTGGTTGCGTTAGTCTCAGAACTCCGTCGTACATTAAGTTCCACAGGAGGGGTCCAAGAACTGAACCGTGTGGAACGCCTGCCGAGACTTCGTGGTATTTCATTCTGTCGTCAGTCAGAGACGTATGTATATACGGCATTAAATGCACACATCTTCAGACATCACAGTGGATGAACTCCTGATGGTCTATGAAGCAAGTGGATGCTTAAGCAATTTCTTCTTCAGTTCTTTTTTAGATGCCGGCAAAGATGAGCAGCTTCTTCTTGGAATGAAAAGGGCTATGCTTCGTTTGGTCACATGGCACAAAGCGTTCCATACTCACGACTTGGCCTTGAATGGGATTATATCAGATAGACCACCGCTTAGCAGACCCAGAGCCAGGTGGTTGTACCAAGACCAAGAACTCGCTTACGGTTGCGCTTGGGCATAACTCTTGATGAGTTAGAGCGAATGGCGGAGGAACGAGCGGTCTGGAGGTCTCCCGTGTGTCCTTTGCCCCACCGTGCACCACGCGGCTCTTACTTATCTCAACCTCAAGATAAAATGAACTGAAATACAGATCTAACAAAATGTTTCGTTTGAAAGCATTTTGAGTATGAGGTCTGAAGCGTCCCATGTCCCTCTACAGGCCGTACTGTTGTTGCCCACAAAAGACTTTCTCGAAAAAAGCCTCAAACTTTGTGGTAGACTATTTCTCCACAGCTTGAACATCTTGTCATCTTTGACTTTAAGATCAGATCGTTCAGCCTGTCCAGCAGTCAGAGCACATTGGCAATGTGCAACGATGGCGATTGTCGATGTCACCTTCGTAACCGAACACTTGGGCTGGCTTGTACAATAAAGTGCCTTGCGTGTTTCCGAAACAGAAATGAAAAATAATTACAGTGAACTCTCCCTAAGTCGAAACTCTCCCCAACTCGAAAAACTTTTCCCTATATTTTTGCATTTCCCTCAATTGTCCATACAAACCTATCTCTAAGTCAAACTCTCTATAACTCGAACAAATTATGGTATCCGTAGGGGGAGACCACTGTATTCGTGCTTTTGGTCTCTGGACTGATGGGATTTGGAATATGTCCGCGGGGCCGAGGTGGCCGAAATCTTTTTTTCATCGAAGTTATAGCTGCCGTTTGATTGACACTCTATCCAAGACGCCTTTGTTGTTTGGGAAGGCAACATATGCGTGTGGGCTAGGTTTTCTGTTCACCTTCTTCTTCTTTATTTGGTGCTAAAGACTGGAGTGAATTTGAGACTCAACCAACGAGCTACCCCCAACTTGCACGATCTCTGACTCTCCAGTTTCCCCCCTCCAAATGCCGTCTACGCAAACAAGACCAAAGATTCTACGCAGAACTTCCCCAAGGCCTTCTTCAACCACTTTTGAGATTATCCATGCCTCCGCGCCGTGCAGCAGGACTGGGAAAATCAGTGTTTTATATAAAATCAATCAGGTCCTTCGAGAGATGGCTCTATTACTCAATTGCCCTTTGAGCCCATAGAAACAGCGGCCGGCAAATGTCACTCTTTACTCTTACAAGCGTTTGATCACGGCTGCCCATTGTGACGCTCTGTTCAAGACGTTGATGTTGTATGTCCTTTCTTGATAACAAGTTTTGTCCTCGCTTATAGGTCAACGAAAGGCAGTCTATCCGCGTTTGTGACAAACCTAGAATCGCCTTTCTGACAGCTCACTAAGTTCAATCAATCACGTCTGATAATAGCTGACCTGTCAAAACTCACAAGCTCTTGCTATTAGTACACTAGTCAGCTTTGGAACATTGAAATTGTAGACTTTGCAGTTTGTGTAGCTAAAAGGAGGTCTAGTCGCGATCAATCGCACGATATAGGCATTTCCTATGAATCACAGGGAAAAACTTTGAAATTAAAAACTTGGTGGTAGGGGGCTTAAATGACTACCAATCGATGAACTCCCCAATCTTGTAAGTGTATTGACCCAGTTTCTTGCATGAAATCCTCAACAAAATCAATGCCCTCAAGCTATGGGATCCCTATCAGATACTCTCCAGAAGATATCCCTCTCAATGAACTGATTTTACTTCCACATCGCATGCCTCATGACTCCGTGTCGTCAAACTTCACAGAGCGCACATGAATTCCTTGCGGCCTGGCTATTAAGCAAACAAGATGAAGTCGACTTGTACATTTTATAACCCCATCCCCCCACCGTGTACCTCCGTTTAAACAACCTCTTAAACAAGCTCACAGATGGCCGATCAAAATCGCACATAAAACTTAGGCCATTACGGGTAATCGCTCAGCAAAACCATCTTGTCAAGGCACAGCACTTTCGTCTAGGCCATCAAAACTAACCTCGTTTTCCGTAAACTCTGTCAAAAGCTCGTAAAACTCTCACAAAAGTGTCATCAAACGTCAATATATTCCCGCCATTCTCAGTCAAATGTCAACTCATTCCCTTCGAACTTAAATGTCAATTCGAAGTGACTCTTAATTTAGACAGCCCAAAAAGCAAAAAAAAAAAATAACAGACTTTTTTTTTTTTTGGAAAATGAAGAAGCAACCTTCCCAACACACACACACACCACACACCCAACAGGAGAGACACCAAAGAGATCCTCTTAAAAACCCATTATCATCTATTGACATCTGTCAGTTTGCAATTAAGTAAGTGAAAATATACTATAGACACCGACGTATACGTCTTTCATTAAATTTAATTGAAATTTAGCCCCGAAAACTGCGTACACCAACGCAAACACAAATCAACTACTCGCTGCGACGAGGGGTATTCCAACATAAATAAACATCAAAGCGAGACGATGGAGCAAAGTTTTGTTTGAGTGGCTCTGTGTGTGTGTGTATGGGTATGGGTGTGTGTTAGATAGGGCCGCAGTAAACAACAATCTGTCAGAGAGATACAACTTATCTCATTCATCTGTCGCCTCAGATTCCGGATATACCCTAATAAAATTTTCCCATCAAAGCTTTTGACTTTAATTAAGGTCGGAAAACAGAGTCCCAATGTGGAATAGGAACATCCTACTCCTGATTCTTCCCCCTCCCCCCTCCCCTCACACCCCTCCAGCACACACAACACTTGACAACTGTTCTCAGTCGCCGTTTGGTTGAGTGTGGGTGCTGGAGTAGGTGTACATCTCAACTCTAAACTCTCAACTTTTCAAATTCACTTCCTTCAATATTCATCCGTTTCCCAGAAGGGTGTTGCCTCTGCTCGGGTGTATGCGATAAAATCATAAACTTCCATTTCAGGATCAATAGAGAGAGAGAGACACAGACGAGGTGGCACAAACACACAGTTCCGCACTGCATTCTGGACCATGAAACAGCGCACACTTCGCGCCCGTCCTCTTAATTAAATTAATTCAACGGGCGCAGCATTCCCCCCATGGCGTGGCGGGCAGCTTAATTTGGCGGCAGAGTGTTCCCGCTCAGGCTGGTCGCCCTCAGTCGATGGCTTGTGTAAATTAAACGCAGTCCTCGTCTACGGGCCCTGATAGTTTATGACGGCGCTGAGACTCTCGCTTCAAGGTCTACTCGCTGGTATCATATCATAATGATTTCCCCAGACGCAGGAGCAACCCCCTTCCTCCCCGCACCCTGTCCTGTCTGTGCATCCGTGTGCCTGACGTCGGAGCACTGTGCTGGGGCTTCTTCCAAAGTGCGCCGCGAAAATGTTTCTAATTAAAAACTTTTTATTTGCGCGGAACTTGTATGACGGCTGCTTCGAATGTGAGAATTGAATTGAATCCTCGTCTGGAATGGGGTTCGTTGTTCTTTCCGTGAGGTTTTTTTTTTCTCCGTCGCGGCGCTCATTTGCTGGGACTTCGAATGGAGTTTCCAGCTGCGGTCGGGTACTTCGGGACCAAGATGCGTCGGAATGTTGCGGTTTTTATCGCGGTGGAAGGGTAGGGGTCTGTCTACTTCATGCAGCCGCCACAGCTGATTATTTATTGGTAACAGTGAGGCGCTTAATGTTCCTGCGGTATGCTCTCAATCAAATTTATTGCCAACGCAGGACGAGGCATGTTTTTTGTTGAACTTTTTTCCATACCCACCCCCTGCCGCTGCCGAGCTGCTGAAACCAAATGAATAGGCTTTGCGTGTGACATTTTGGTATGTGCGCTGTGCTGGGTGGCTCTGCTAGGAAGGGCGGAACTGGGTTGCGGGCAGATGCGTGCCGGAGTATGTTGCAACATTTTATGTTAATGAGGTCCTTTGACATTTGTGGCTTACAAATGAAGGATATTAAACGGGTTAATTCAGACTATGTCAGTTGGGGGGGGGGCTGCTTTCCAGTCCCAGGTTGCTATCGGCAATAGATAATTTTCTGTCGTAATATTAGGTCGAAATCTGTGTTGACACAGACGAGGGACTGGGTGTTTTGGGGGATTTAACTTTTGACTTTCCGGCGGCGGTTTGGCAGTAGAACCAAATGGCAACAGTTTTGAATTTCAATTTACTACGTTTTGTGATTTGGATTTTCAGTGACTGGCGGAAGTAATTTAGTTCATTCAGTTGACCGGGTTATTGACATCTGTTAAGTACGACTTCTGCTGAATTAATCGGCGTTCTCTACACCTTTCTATGGTTGTAGAGCTCTCCTCTGTTTGGTAGTCAGTGATTCTTTGAATAAATAAGATTTTTTTGGTTTATTTCTCAACATAGCCTAATGATAGAAGTTAGGTCCTGGCCATCTGTGGACTGTAGCGCCGCTGTTAGCCTTATTTTAACTCAAATCATTTAATCCAGCGTTTTTCCTATTTTTGTACTCTCTCCAAATAACCTCAAAATGCCCGTGTTTCTAAACGTCTGAGCTCGAGAAGAACCTCAGGAAGCTCTGTCCTGACAAAAACAAACTACAGTGGACTCTCCCTAAGTCGAACTCTCCCTAAGTCAAAACTCTCCCTAACTCGAACATTTTCGCCATATTTTGCACATGTTTCCCTCAATTTTCCGCACGAGAACCTCTCTCTTAGTCGAAACTCTCTCTAACTCGAACACATTATGATATCCCGTGACATTTCGACTTAGGGAGAGTCCACTGTATGTAATTTCAAGATCGGCGTCACCTTTTTTAACATTCAGACAGCACTTTGGACTCCAAGGCCTCTAACATCTCTCAACGAAACGGACAGTTATTTTTCATATCCAACCAATGTAAGTGTCGGAACTTTGTCAGAGAGAGTCTTGAAGCAGACGAACTCGATAGAAATCATACTGGTTTTGTACACTTTTCCGGATCAAGACCTGCCATTCATGCCAATCTCTATCGCGAAACACATACTGAAGCTTGAAACGCTTACTCACATGCGATGTACCGCAGGACTTAGCCACAGTGCAAGGCACATTTCCTGACGACACCGCCATTTTGGTAACTGTGCCTTAGACCGGATATACGAATGGACGAACACTCAGCGAATTGAGCTTAACGAAGCTAAATCCGTTCATACACATTTTACGTATAAGAACGTGAATAATTTGCCCGTTTTTATAAATAATGTTCAAATACCCTTCGGCAATGAAGCGAAATACCTGGGAATGGCTCGATGTAAAGCTTAAATGGAAGGAGCACATGAAAAAGAAACGTGAGGAGCTCCAATTAGGATAAAAAGACATGTACTGGTTGGAAAATATTCCAAGCTAAGCACTGACAACAAATTGTTCGTATAATAATAATAATAATACGGGTGGCGCTACAGTCCGAGGCGGACCTGGGCCTAGCTTCTCAGCAACCACTCGTGTTGTGCGTGCCATTGTTCTTTCACGAGTGGAAGGGACCTACAGTTTAATGCCGACTCCGAACGGCGAAGTTGAGAAGCTCTTTCTAGACAGGAATACTCTTTGATCATTGCCAGTGAGTAAGGTGCTAAGGGTCATCATCAACGCACCTTGGTATATACGAAACAATGATATCCACAGAGATCTTGGAATTTCATCAGTCCAAGATGAAGTTACGAACTTTGCTCTTTAGCATAAGCGTCGCTTGAAAGAGCACATGAACTCTGATGCCCTTCCAATTCTTCTTTTCGCCGTCTTCAAAAGGACTAAACCCCTTGACCTAACACGGTGAATTCAACTTCTCAAAACTCTCAATGGAGAATCTCTTGTCAAATGCGTCTAAGCCAAGAAAGTAAAACTGCTGGACAAGCGTAAATTTTGAGTTGTAGAGGTAATATATTTAATTTGAAGGGAGTTGTTTTTACTTGGTCCCTTTCGCTATGTGGGAACGGTCCCAATAGTGTCTTTTGAAGAGCTTCACCCTTCACTCGACTTAGTTCATATGGCCACCGCGGGCACGTTTGCAGCGGTCAATTCGTTTAACCACATTTCCAACGACTTGGTCGCATTCAATGATGGCTCTGAGTTCTTCCAACGTCGTCCGCTTGTTGGCACAAACCAATGACTTAACGTAGACCCACAGAAAATAGTCAAGCGGCGTTATATCACACGAACGAGACGGCGAATCGACTGGCCCATTTCTTGAGTTAACCCGCTCACCAAACTTACTCTTCAATAAATCGATTGCAACGTGTGCTGTGAAACCACATGTCGCCCACGTCCATATCTTCCGAATCGGGACAAAAACAATATCGCGCGATAACACTGATCATTCCCAGTAACCTGACGTCCACGAAAAAATATGGCCCAATAACGCCGCCGGCAAGCCGACAGCACCAAACATTTTTTTTTCTTTGTGGATGAAGTGGTGTTCCATAAAGCACATGTGGATTTTCATCCGACCAATAACGCATAGTTTATATTATCGACGAACCCATTGAGCCTCCTTTAGGAACTATTGCATAAAGTATGACTTGTGGTGGCCGTGGATGGCGTAGTGGCCAAGTGCGTCATCCCCTACTCTGTGTGTCTAACATCAAATCCTTACGTTGTTACAATTCACGGATCCATCTCTCTCGTGTCTCAATGACCTCTTTCCACTCGTGAAGTAGCAATAAGACGTATAACGGAACCTATGCCTAGACTCTAGGGATTGACTTACTGCCTTGAAGTGGCACTACAATCAGGGGCGGACCTGGACCTCAAACAGCATCCATCTTGAACTTTAAGCTATCTGCCCCCATTTTCGCACGCATAGTTGGCTGAGGTCCCTATCCACTTGCGAGGTCTTCCTCTACTGGCACTGTCATTCGGGGACTGCATTCGAAGACTTTTTTGACCGGAGCTTAGTATCAATTCGATCTACATCACCTAGCCATGACAATCGGTGGATCTTCGGGCTAAGTCGACGTTGCCGAACAGTTAGTACGTTGTTTCGTTGTTATATCTTCTCCTGCGAAAAGCAAGCGAAAAGCATCCGAAGAATTTTCCTTTCAACGCCGCTTTGGACAAAGACCATGTATCTACGACTTATAGCCGAACTCGGACGATTAAGGTCTTATTGATGGTCACTTTTGTTGTTCGGGTGAGGGGTTTGTTTATCAATTGCTTTCTTAGCCCAAGGTAGATAGGTGGCTTAGATGCACTTAGGCCAAAGTAGGCCCGTTGTACTGCCACCTGGGTTTGTCTGAATAGAGAGGTGTAGGGCCGGCGTAGTTATTACAAGTCCAGTAGCGATTTGATTGATGTCTTTCTCACTTCGCATAGATTATCGAAGAAGTAGGAGCCAAGAGTAGCTTTTCTAGCTGAGGCAAGTGCAGGGTAGTTACAGAGAAGGTCTGGTACACTTTCCTCTTCTTCCTCGTCTCGACAACTATCGCTCAAATCGTTAGAAAATAGTATTGGTCTCTTAGCGTGTAGCCCCAAAAGGCAGTGTCCGGTGATTATTCCCATTGCCGTGCTAAATCTGGTATTTTTAAGGAGATCAAACTATCAGATCTTTTGGGGTCAAGACTGGACCAGATTTGCTTGGCAATTTAACACGTGTTGCCTGTGTTCCAACTGGCATTGACTTCTGGTATGCTTTGGTTAGTGAATTGTAACTTAAAGGAAGCTAGAGGAGTACCTAAGTTACAGACAAATCGGTCATCTGGCAGTGTTGTGGCGAGTTTTGCGAGTCTGTCAGCTTCGCAGTCTACGGCCCGGTCGGTACCCAACACAGACGAGTTCCAAACTGTTCGGATATTTCGTCAAGAGATGTGCGACAGCTTATGACGGTTTTTGAGTTTATAGAGAGCGATGTTAGGGATTTGATTGCTACCTGGCCATCCGTAAAGATGTAGATATTACGGGGGGATATCACATTCCACCTCAGCCAGGACAGGGCTTCGCTGATCGCCATTATTTCCACTTGGAAAACGCTGCAGTAACTAGGTAGATGGATTGATATATTGAGATTAAGATCTTCAGAGAAAATTTCACTGCCTTAGCCCAAAGCAGCAGCGATTGGCAAGAGTTATTCTACGTTTGATTTCAGCGCTGGTATCGTTGTCTGAGTTGACAGCTGTCTCTAGGTAGACAAAGTTATATCTCTTTATTTTGGCGTTCGGTGTTGGGTGCCCCTTCTCGTTGACAGCATATAATGGGTCTTGGCCTCATTTAGAGAGGGTCATTTAGCATGGCTCCGTTCTTCCGATTAAGTCAATATCGTCGGAAAATGCACTCAATATGACGGACCTCTGCAAGATTAAGTCTCTGGTGTTGGAGTGCTAATTTCGAACAAACCTTTCAAGAATGATATTCAAGAAGTGGGATGACAGCGAGTCGCCCGGTCTGAGTCCTTTTTTGACACGAAAGTCCTTGGTGAGGTCTTTACCGATCTTCACGGTGCAGGGTTCATTCTCCATCGTCATCCTTCAAAAATACGAGTTTACTAGGCATGCCGGATCTATACATTGCTCTGTATTGCTCGTCTCTGTAGATGCTGACATAGGTTAGGTTAGCTAGGTAGGCGGCTGCAAGTGCACTCACCAGCACACTTAGACCGCGAAAAGTGAATCAAATTGCTGGTCCCAACATATACCGACTCTGGTCTTCAATTTAATTTCTCATCTAATTGTTGTACACGCATTTGTGTTCACAGTCATTTTCAGCTTACATTCAAGACATTTTTAATGCTCCACTAAATGTGTGTTGTCATACGATTAATAAATGAATTTTGGCTCAGAGTGGAAAAAAATAGAAGAAAAGTCTCTGAAGCAATTCGGTTTTGAGCAGAAACTAAGCACAGTCGTCTGTTTATTTTGCTGCCAGAAGCAAAGGCAACTTTATCGGATGACGATCAATGCGTTGAACTCGTCGAGGAGATAAAACCGCTTGAGAATAAATACGATTGCAGTTTTGGCAACGCAAAGATTTCAATTGATCGTAAATGTATTCTTTTGATCCATAAAATATTTCACTTAGCGCGGCGACAAGCTATTTAACGATGAGTGAAATTATTCCTAACACCTCAGACGTGAACGTTGAAAGAATTTATTTCAAGTGCCCAGTCACATTTGTTGCCATCTGATCAACACTCCTGTCTCTGACTTTTGCTAGAGATCTCCGGAATAGCACGCGGCTGTGACACAACTAGGCCGGCCGATAACACTGAGTTCTCACTGATTTGAGGAAACTGCCGATGTTCTTCACGAGAACGTGTCTCAAATCGAAAAAAAATAATTAAAGGACGTGATACGTGCGATGATAGCCTCCAGCGCAGGTCATTGCATGTGAAAGCAAGAAAAAAAAATCCGCTCAGCCTTGACCTTGATTTAATAAAATTTATGAATGGATGTTTTCTGTTATACAAAAAAAATGTTGAAAAATAATTCAGAGATGAGACACAATCAGGCATACAAAAAAATGTTTTATTATTTGATTGTGGGTTAAAATAAGCGACATTCCAATGACCATCTTGAATGTTCTATTAAGATGTAAGATTATATACTTTGAATGCGATTGTTTATGATTAGTTAAGGCGAACTTTAAGGTCTTAAGTGGGTTGCGTGGACGTGCTCAATTCGCAGAACAAGCGACAGACCTGTTTGATGCCATCAAAGCGGTAACGACTGAAATGTATCTCGTAGTAGATGAAGGAAGGTTGAATTAGCAGGAGCGTCTTACAAACTAGACATTCCTTGATCCTTGTCATTACCAAAACGCAGGGTAAAACCTGTGCTTCCATAAGTCTCTCAACGGATTTCGGCAAGGATATGCACTATCGTGCGATTTCTTCAATTTTGTTCTGGAGAAGATAGTCCTACGGGTTGTTGTAAACATGTTCGTCCAGTGTGACCCACAGTCAGACTTCTACCACTGATTGACCTCTCCAGTGATAGTGTTTTCATCTCAACGGCAAATGGTGACTAGACCAGATTTGAGAGCCAACTTTGCTTTCTTTGGGATTCGTACCGGGTACCCCACTATGTGCTGACATACGCGGCCTGAAAATCAATGTAAAGGTGAAGGTTATTGATTTGTTGTCTCTGAATTTTGTTTCAAAGTTGGCCTAAACCTATACTGGTATGGACCAACAAGGTTGTTGACAGACGACTGTAGTCGATGATCTGAAGACTGATGCCCCTATAGTCGGCATTCTTGTTACCGTAAGGGCAACGAAATTATTATTGTTTTGAAACATAATTTTGCTTATTTTCTCACACTTCAGCAACTACAGTCAACCAAGACTTACAGACTTACAATCTCGAGCAAAGTACAACTTCATGAATTTCTGAACTCAAGTGACCACATAGCATTAAGTCAAATAAGCCGTAACTGCTCTCAATCCACCTGCTTAGGTGCAGTGCAACACAAGGTTTCCCCAAAATCCGCATTTGATGCACTTGCCCATTCAAAATGTTGCCAAAAGCCCAATCTCACAAAGCTCTCCGTCCGTTCTCCTCCAGTTACCTCGGTTTTTGGATAACATTTTCAATTACAAATTCAACTCTAATCCATCTCACACTGCACATGAATCATCTGCAAGTCCCTTTGATGGACTGCAACTGCCTATCACAAGAGCCCCACCCTCATGCAGTAATCACACCCGAACTCAGCCCTGTTTGCAGTGAATCTAAATAATACCACTTGCAGTATTATTTGCAAACCAAACTGAATTCCATGCATACATGCCGGGCAAACACTTGCTGCACAAATAAATAAGCCAAGGATACACTCTCACCGAAAATATGCACTTACCGGATACGGATTTTGAATCCAATCCGGAATACCATTCCCACAGTGATGGCTATAAAATCCATTTTTTTTCTCTCTCTCTTCTTTGCTTACGAACTGAATTAGTCGGTAACCTACAACGCAATCCATCAGAAGTGCAAACAATTTCACTCGGTGTTTGTTCGACTGCCACCATCTCACCATCCAGCCACGGCTCGCTGGCAAGCGGACAGAGGGGGAGAAAAAAAAAGCGTAAAATATTTTCTAAACCCATCATCACTATCGTCCTTCAACGTGAAATGCATTTAAATTAATTGAAGTAAATAAATTAAGTTAAAACGCTTTTGACTCCCTCCCTCCCCCCCGTCCCCCGCGCACAGCCGACACACAGGTCCACACTCGCTCTGACTCGGTTTTGATTTTCCTCCACTTAGACGGTGTATGGTTCGCCTTTGCCGTCCTCGTACGTATTTTCAATTAAAACACTTTTATTCTACAGCTATCCGTTATAAAATTGTTTCATTTCCTCCGTTCACTCTCTCTCTCTCTCTCACACACATACTCTCTCTCTCTTTGTCTCAATCATTTACAGGCTCACATCCACCGAGGATTATAGAGCATCCCATAGATACGACCGTGCCGCGGCACGAACCGGCAACACTCAACTGCAAGGCCGAGGGTTCACCTACGCCAACAATTCAATGGTACAAGGATGGGGTCCCGCTGAAAATTCTGCCAGGTTCACACAGGATAACACTGCCGGCGGGTGGATTATTTTTTCTCAAGGTAAGTACGCGTAGCATAGCTGAATGTTTGTTGTCTCGCCCCTGAGTGGGGATATTCAATTTTATTTTATTTCGACGAACAAGGACACACTCGACTGCCACGAAAACTACAATTCACCTCAATCGGCTCCTCCGAGAGGAAGAACGAATTTCCATTTTTCAAAAGGAGACCACACTAACAACGGGTGATTGGGGGGGGGAGGAGGGGGGAGAGAGGTCCTGGGCGAAGGTAGAGAGGAACTAATTACCCTAGAACAACCATGTGAAGCGCATTACGACTTCATTAAAGCAAAACAAACGCAGGCTTAAGCATTCTCTCTGCTTGGCTGCGCGGAAAAGGCCCGAACACGAGCGGTGGGGGTGGGAGGGAGTGGAGGATAGCAAACGGCAAGACCCTTACTTGAAGCATTGGTACACGAGCAGAGAGCGCATCCTTTTTCCGGTTTCCGTTTGTTTTTCGGTCCCAGAAGCATCAACATCGCTCGCTCCCTCTCCCTCTCCCTCGCTCCGTGGCAAGTTAATGTGCAGCTTGACTGGCAGGCGGACAGTAATGGAGGCACAGCCGGTTGCGTGTTCCTTCTTTCTCCGGCTGCGCATTTGAATAGTAGTTGTCTACCGGCGGGGGTGTCTCTGTGTGTGTGTATGTACGTGTGGTTGAAGGTGTATCCACCACGTCTGAAGCATCCCTCGTTGTGCGATAAAACTAAATTTTTGTACCCTCAACCAGGAGTTTTATCGATTTTCATTCGAGTGCTTCTCCAATTGCCCGAAGCGGATATCCATCCCATCGCATCCATGCACCCGCTCCTCCGCGCCTCCACGGCCAGCAGATAAGATACGTGGCAGACTGGATCGCCTGGCCTGGCTTCGTTTGCCTCTCAGTGTGTGTGTGTGTGTGTGTGTTAAGGTGAAAATTGCTGCCTTGATCGGAGTCAAAGTTGCCCCACCCCATCCCACGGTGGAGACCTTGAATTCACATTCATCTTGTTCGTGGGTTGCTTCTGTTTAATTTTTTTTCCTCTCCGCTGGCTCCCAATCAGACCCGCTAGACGGCGATATTTTATCCCATCTCTTCCCGGCTCTCTTTCCTGCATGCACGCAGGACACGACCCCACCACCGCCACCATAGTGGGTACATGCTCATAGAAACAGTTTTGTACTTGGTAACTTCGTTTTGTACACAAAAGTATCCTTCATGTGATTTAGGAGTATTAACAGGACGTGCTCCAGCAAATGATACACGTTCTCCGGAGCCCCGCACAGCCTCTCCAGTGCTCGCCCAGTCGTAAAAGGGCGACCGTTCCGCCTCGCCCCATTCCGTGCGCTTGGTTGGAGCAAATTTATACGGAAACAGAAATGAGAATGTCTAAATTTATGATTATTTTAAATTAAAAGGAAACAAGAGTCCTTGTTTTGAGTCATTAAGGCGCTGTGGCCAGCGAGTGGGGTAATAAATTCATTTTCAGTTTCCTCTCCACCCCGCCGCCAGCCGCCAGCCGCTAGCCGCTGGCAAACGTGACACAATAGATTATTGTTGAGGTAAGGACTCTTGTGGAAGAGAGTGATGTGGTGGGTTATTTGGGCCGACAGTCGATGGGGAAAGTGTGCGCGTCCGGCACGCAAGCCAATTCATCTTCAACTCAGCAAGAAGCCCCCCTCCGTTAGGGCTGACCGCTTATCGGAATGCATGTGGTGGGGGTGTGGGGCTAGTCAGGCGACTGATTAAAGGAATTATCTATTAACATCAATTATGAAGCCAGATTGTGGTCGATGGGATGGCCCACCCACGCGTGGCACAGATACTGAGTTTGATCAGTGGACTTTAGGTGACATTTGTCTTACTCTGTGAGCAGACAGTTTTATCATCCGGCAATCCGGCTCGCATGGCGTGTCCTAGTTGGAGACGTTTGATTTTTGTGCCGAGGACTGGGATCAGCTGAGAATTATCGATTTTTGTGAACTCACACGGACTTAAGCTTACTGGGTCTTCAGGGTTCTTGATGATCGGGTAAATAGTCAGCGCTGGTTGGTTTGTATTCAAGAAGTCCTCCCTTTCGACGAATTCACATAGATCAGGCTGGATTTTGACGATGGCAGAGGTAATGCTTGCTTTGAGAGCAATGGTCACCTGCGGTTCACTGGCGTGGCCGCGATTTAAGGCAACCTCACAAGAAAAAGTCAGTCATTATCAAATCGCACGTTTCCGGCGGATAGTTGAACATTTTATTCTGAACTGGCTCAGACTCAAAACCTAGTTCATTGTGCTACCAGGCAGCGACCTACGTTTTCATGAATTTCATGGTGTTCCGCAGGATAAAAACTGTTCCATTGTGCTACCAGGCAGTAACCTAATTTGCTGGTCTTCCGAAGGACACTTGCCGAAGGACTTTGCTGGTCAAAATCACTCGTCTATGCTGATAAGCTAGCGTCAATTTAGGCCTTGTAAGATTCGTATTCATCCGACAAATAGTCGCAGACAAACTTTCGATCTCTCAGCATGCCTACAACAACAGCAAATCTGTGGAAACAGCCCTGCACTCTCTTGTTGGCACTAAAGAAAAATGCCTAGTTTGCAAGGAAGTTACTCTCACTGCCTTTGTCGATATCGAGGGAGCCTTTAATAACATAGAACCCCACGCAATGATGTCAACACTTAACAGACTTGGGATCGAAAAGCTTGGGATCGGTTTCTCAATAACAGAGTGATAAGCTCGAAGCTTGGTGATACCACGATCCGCAAATCTGTGAACAGAGACACACCGCTGGGTGGTGTACTCTCTCCTCTACTGTGGAACATAGTGCTCAACGAACTACTTGTGAAACTAGAAGGCTCTGGGTGTAAGGTCATTGCCTATGCAGATGGCATGGCCGTAGCTGTATCTGGGAAATATTTATCCACGATCAGAAATATTATGCAATCTGCCCTATCCAAGCTAGTGAAGTGGACTAGCGAATGCGGCCTATGTGTCAATCCGCAAAAAACGGATCTAGTCCTCTTTACTAGGAAGTATAAAATTCCTAACTTTGACCCTCCCACACTATGCGGGACCCCCTTGGTGCTAAGTGACAGCTCTAAATTCTATGGCGAAGTTAAGCTGGAAGCTAATCGATCCAGGAACGTGTCAAGAAGGCCTCCAGGGCTCTCTACTGCTGTAAAAGAGCCATTGGGTGCAAATGGGGACTGCAAATCCGAATGGTTCACTGGCTATTTATATCAGTAGTCAGACCCATACTACTGTACGGTGTCGCAATTTGGTGGACCGCACTCGATAAGAAAATCAACATCATCCCACTCGCTAGATTGTAGAGGATGGCATGCGTATGCGTCAGCGGGGGGCTAAGGACTACTTGCGCCGAAGCACTAAACACACTCCTCAACCTGCCACCGATAGAACTAATTGGCAGACAGACAGCATATATCGCGGCGATCAGATTGGAATCAGGTGGCAAGAACTGCAGTCTGGACTTTCAACGATCCTACGCAGATATGCCTCCACACCCATAGATACAGACCTCACTCTACCTAAGCTCCTCTTCGAGAAGAATTTCTCAACCAGCTGGGCGGTACCCAGATCTTACTGGGAGTCGGAACACCAGAAGGCCCTAGAAGGTCCACTGCGAATCTTCACAGATAGATCGAAGATGGATGCAGGTGTGGGTGCTGGTGTCTATTCCAAGGATCTAAATTTCCAGCTCTCTTTCCGATTACCAAACCACTGGAGCATCTTTCAGGCTAGAGCGATAAACGAAGCTGTGTCCTGGCTAAAACCAATCTAAGATCAAGCAGATATCATAGTCTCTACCGATAGTCAGCAGAGGTCAAATCTCTAAAGTCTCTTTGAATTACAAGACTTCCGGGGTGGACCTGGGCCTCAACCAGTAAGCCTCTCCAGCCGGCACGATCTTTAGCCAGCGGTCTCCAATTGCGCACACCAAGTTGGTTCAGGTCTTTCTCCACCTGGGTGCGCCATCCGTTCCGTAGGCGTCCTCTATTGCGTTGTCCCACTGGTTCGGAGTCGAAGACTCTTCGGGCTGGAGCAGTGTTGTCCATGCGCTCTACATGGCCTAGCCACCTTAGACGTTGAATCCGTAGACGAATGACTCGGCTCATGCCGCTGTAAGGCCCCTACAGTTCGTGGTTGAATCTTTTCCTCCAATAACCATCAACGCAAACAGGACCAAAGATTGAACGCAGAACTTTTCTTTCGAAAAGACCAAGTGCTTCTTCATCCGCTTTTGAGATTGTCCATGCTTCCGCACCATAGAGCAGGACAGTGATGATCATGGTGTTATATAATGTAAGCTTGTTCCTTCGAGAGAGGAAGAGGCAATTGAGTAGTAGAGTACTACTAAATTGCGTCTTGAGCCGAAAGAAACAGCGATTGGCAGGAGTATTTCTTCGTTTAATCTCGGTACTGGTGTTGTTTATTGTTCCTTCTTTACCTCGAAGTTATAGCTGCCTATGGTGACGTTGTGGCCAAGTCGTCGATGTTGTGCGTCCTTTCTCGATGACAACATATACTTCGTTTTGCCCTCGTTCACCTCTTCGGCTATAGCAACTATAAAAGACCCGCTAAAGCTTGAAACGCTTGCTCAAACAAACTGCAGATGGCCAACTGGCACAGGATTCCCACACGAACCTAGGATCGACCATAAGCGATCGCTTAACTTGATTAGACTTAGCAGCCCGAATCCGAGATATCTCATTCTCGTTCGAACAGGGCATTGCGCCATAGGAACTCACGCCTCTCGACTGGGCCTTCCATACAATGACTTCTGTGATAGCTGCATAAACGAGGATGACGAAGAAACCATCGAACGCTTGCTATGTAATTGCAGTGCTCTCTCATCCCGTAGATTCAGACTTCTGGGGGCCCTTTTCTTTGTTAATCTGTTTGAACTGAGCAGCATCAAAATCAGCCCCCTTCTTCGCTTAGTCAAAAGCACAAATTGGTTTTGCGGAATAGGGAGCAAATGGGCCTATGGTTGGCTTAAGTTTGTCTGCTGTTCTTCTGCGCGGCAGTCAGCCACCTCAACCTAACCTAACCTGAGACAAGATTGCACCTGCAAGGTTGCACCTAAAAGCGAGATACCCACCATTTAGCTCGAAAACGTGTAGCAACATTGAACTCTCCCAATGGCCCACTGACAATATAGTCGTGGTCATTATTTGCTTGAATTAATCCTTAAGGGATAAATGGAAAGTATTCGTTTATTAACTCGAATACAAAATGGATACACTTTTTTGACGTAACTGTGTATTTTGTGCAGGTTAAGAACCAAACGCCGAAAAAGTCACTATTAGAAAATTAACGACAAATATCACCCTTAAGGCTGTTTCCTCTCTTAAGCCACCGCAGCCCAGCCAGGCGTCTAAATTCCGCGCCATTCACATTGCCCACCCCCGTCTGGAGGGTTTCGCATTTTTTCCCCTCATACGGAATTTGATTTATTTCCGTCTGTCAGAAATGCGCGTATTTTGCATTTCTGTGCCCACCCTCACTTCCACCTCACCGACGACGACGCGATGGCGATCCTCTGATTCCCAGAAACCGTGAATTTACCACCATCACAACCATCATCTGCGCTGGTCTACGGTGCAAATATTGCCAGAAATGTTGTCTCATCCGAACTATGTCGAAAAGCGTTGACATCGACTGGCTCCTACCATTAACTGATTGGATTTATCTCGTCCTCTTCTGTAAGTACTTCGAAAGGGAATAGTTGCGAGAGATCCTCTCAGACCAGCCAGTCGAAGGCCAACAAATCAACCACAACCTTGATGCTTGACATTTTCCGCCTCAAACGATAGTCGGTGTGTACATCAACCCACAGAGGTGCAATCATCAATCTCCGCTCAACTAAGAAACTCCAAATACCAACCAAGTTCTGAGGTACCCACTCACAACGCAATTGAAAGCAAAGCAAACATCTTGAAAACCGCCACCGTTGACGTCGCCATTTAATTCGATGGTCGCGATAAAAGCAACTACCCACGTCGTCTTATTCCCCTCCTTTCATTTATATTCCTTCGCCTCCCCCCAACCCCAACAATGCGGTAACTCATTCCGAGCTTTCCCCGGCGAAGGGGGCGGCTTAACCTCTTTTGAACCATCAAGCAGTTGAAATTCGGAAATAAATGCCATTTCCATCTTCTGCCTTTGTTTTGTTGTTCCCTTTTTTTTTCTTGTTTTTGTCGAGCGCCAGGAAGCAGGAAATGTATCAGCTAATGCGGGAGTGTGTGTGTGTGTGAGCAGGGAGGCCGGAGACAGTCTTGAGTCGGCTTCCAGGAGCACACCATTAAGTAGGCATATTAAAGTATCTTATTATTATAAACACAGGCGCACAACCCAAGGACGACGGAATATTAGATATCCGAGAGTCGTTAAAGCCCGTGTACTCGCGTATACGCAGCACACACGCTCGCACACTCGCGCACACAAGACAAGATAATATCCGGCTTTCATTATGCGAAAGCCGCTCGACGACGCACGGTGCGAGCGCGGGTGGATGCTGTCACGATATGGCACTTGCCGGGAGGTGGTTAATTTAAAATTTAATGTCGCAATTTTTGTGTCACACATGAGGTAATAATCACATGACACATTGTTATGTTGATTTTATGGATGCCAAGATGCAGGCACAGCGACACGCACAAAGTGGTGTCACTTAAAATTTTAAATTAAAAAGGCACGTTCGCGTCTAACTGATCCTTCCTTCCTGGAAATCGTAGGCGCCGCCCCACACCTTGCCAGTGGATGTGTGTACATTTGTGTGGTGAATGTCCTTTTGATCTGCTCTCTGCTCTCGGAGTGGCGGAACTCACATTTAACGAGAGCTGAGAGGGGCCTATTTGCTTTTCATTCAATTGATTTTGATGTTGATGGGGCTTGGGTGGGGTAACCTAGGAACTCAGTCGGGCCATAGTCATTTCAGCAAGGCGAAGGCTTTTCCGCCTTGAGAAGGCTGAGAGGAAAGATACCAATCCAATTGTACTAGTCGTCCTTATCAAGACTGGAGTCAATTTTTCCAACTCGCGCGCTTACAAGATCAGGCACTATCAGGAGGCAGGAAAAAGTGGTGGCCCAACACTTCAGTGCTAAGGCAGTCCACTGAAATCGACTGTTAGCCAGGGACTTGGTTTGTCAACCTACTTCAACCATAGAGCGACAGGACAATCAACCAAAGCACACCGTCCATCCATCCACGGCCTCTAGACAAACATTATCAACGCACAATTGACCAATAGCATTCACAATTCGCTCGCTAATGACAAAGGAGTCCCAGTGTGTGACACTTTAAAGTCAAAATACCGTGAAATCTCAAAACCATTGAAATGTTTAAAATTCGTTTGTCAGATAAGTGGGTTATTAACGTCCTTTCGAGCGAGCTTAATCGTTCGATTTTCCAGCTGACCGCGTTAGCATAGAAAGTGGCTTTGTTAGCAGCCAAGCCACTCGACTATTTTGCTTCATTTTTTCGTGTTGTGTTGCTGCTGTTGTCGTTTGTGAATTGAAATGTTATTTATTGAACGATGAAATCGTAAACACTGGGATTAAAGTCCGGCATTAACCTAATGCGCTGCGATACAATCGACTGTGCACTTCTAGTTTATGGAAATTTTGTTGTGTTTGCTGCGTTCTTTTTTTTCCGAAACTTTTATCTGGTCGGTCGGAGCGTGAGTGAAGGAATTAATTTGTCAGTTGCAAATAAAACTACAGTTGTTGCCATTAATTTATTGCAGTGTATTTTTTTTTGTTTGGGTTATTCGTTTGAAATGGAATCGAGTTTATGGGGGTTTTTTTTTGTTTTTGATTTGTGTTTGTTAGTTGGCGACTTTCCACTTGGGTTGGGGATTCAAATAGTCCGTGGCACTATCCACAGAGCGACGCCAGGTGGGTCGATTTTTCATATTAGAGTGTATCATTAGACAAAGCTAGCATATTTTGTTCTCACAAGGGATTGGTAATTTAGCCCATGGCATGTGCACACTGTGTAATTTGGAAAACCAGCCTCTAGGGTGGGGTAAAGTGACCACCCCTTTCCAATTTTTGGTCCCAAATTGACATCCCTTATTCAATCACACGCGTCAAGTGACCTGTCATCCAAGACGGTCCATGTTTAGCTTAAGGTCTGCCATTTAACAGGATGTACAGATCAACAGTCGATGAACGGGTTTAGTTTGGGAAACCTTGTAATAAGTACAGTGAATCTGGGCTCACTAGGCGCAAACTTCTTCCTCTTCTTCTAATTGCCGTACAGTCCGGGGTGGACCTAGGCCTCAGCCAAAAAGCCTCTCCAGCTGGCCAGCTGTTGCCAGGATTGCTAATACCGGGGTCAGATACAGCACGGGCCGAAGATATAGAGGGCGAAAGGGAGAGAAAGTACCTGTGAACATAGGTCTTAAATATCTGCGGGTTGTAGTCTCTGGGAAATATTAGTCTGGGAAGAGCATCCCATATTCGTGCGGCTGAAGAACAAATCTCTGATTTTAACTGTGCGTCCGAAAGTAGGCTTAAGGGTATACTGATGGGCATTCCTTGAATGCAGTTGTCTAGCTCACTTGAGCATCGTTTGTTGAAATTGCAATAAAACGCGGACAAAGAAGAGACGGTAGGTCGATGTTCGAGCGAGTCTAATGACTCTGCGATATGGTTCTCTCCTATTTGTTTAAATGCATAAAATAATTATCTATTATTGTCTATGACTCGAAATTGGGACTTAAAGCAAATTTGTAATCACTGTTTATAAATATAAATTCAATTTTACAAGTTTTGGTAACGTACACTTTATTTAGAATTAAGGAAACTAAGCAATTCAGTATAATAAGGCTTGCGCTTCAGTACTAAGTGGCAGCGAATCTTTTGTTTTTAGTTCAGGCCTTAAATACGCAATCCAGGGATCAGATGATACCAACATTTGATGAATAACATCTTAATTTGTTGCCGAACGAGAACATTTTCTACTATTATCAATGCGATAGTACCTATAGTCTTTATTTCGACTTTCCTACGCCTCCTCTGACAATGATCCGACGGGCAAGACTGCTGATGATATTATTTCTGCTCCGTGGAACAGAATTTTATGCACTGTTGCTGGCATATAATACCAGGGATATAAATCTTTTTATGAGTTGCACATCTATTTCCGTTATTTCTGCCGTTGATAATGGGTCTTCAAAAAATCTTCTAGATGTGTTCCCATCATTGGAAATATTTCCATCAAAAAAGTAATCGCACAAGAATCTATATTCAAATACAATACTTGCCATCGCGAAAAACTAAAAATTTGAACAAAAAATTCTGGAATGCAACTGCAATTTTTAAAGTATTTTCGATATTTATATAAAGCAAAACGTCATCTTCCTAATTGAAATCTTCAATATTTTCGGAAGCATGAACTAATTCCCGATGCCTCAAAGTCAGAAATAGATATTCGCCAATAACGCTCTAATTACTCCCCCTTTTTTGCCCCATTGCGACATGCATTTATGACACCGCAAGCAAAACAAGGTAAAAGCAATTAGTTTCATAATTATAACAATTTTATAACCCAAAGAATTCTAATTCACAATAATAAAAACATCCTCGGCATCTCGCACAGCGCTTGCACAATACATGCATTGCAAGGAAAATCGTTTGAAAATGCCGAAAAATGCACGACATTGCTCCACTTAAATGCCTCGTACTCCAAAAGTGGTCAAAAGTGATCTCTAGTTTTTTCAACATCGATAGACAATACTTTTAGCTTTCAGAAAAAGAGCATTTTTGTTATAGTCCATCAAACATTGAAATGCCCCTCTCAAAGCCTCGTTTAAAAAATAGGTAAGCAATATGAAAAAACTGAAAACGCAGTTTGAAAGCAAGATGTACGACCTTTTTAAAAAAATTTGCTTTAGGTGCCAGTGTACATAATTTTAGGGAATATGGCACATCAAATTCGCTTAAAAAATACGTAAATTTTTGTAATTTTCAAAGTCCCAACTTTGAGCTAACGGTACAGCCAAACGGATAATCCAAAGTCAACAAAATTTTGGCTTTCTAAGTTCTCATATTTGTAGAATCGAAAAACATAAACCTTTTGGCCGGGAAAAAATATGTCACTTCGGGTATTTATTTCCACTGCGGGACCACTGCGCGCCGTGGCGTAGTGGATAGGTGCGTCGACTCCTACGCGGAGGGTCTCAGGTTCGATACCCGAACCACCTTTGATAATTCACGGCTCCATCTCTTTCGAGTCACTGACAATGCTAGATAAAGCTTCTCAACTTCGCCGTTGGGAGTCGGCATTAAGCTGTAGGTCCCTTCCACTCGTGAAAGAACAAATAGCACGCACAACACGTAGTGTTTGCTGAGAAGCTAGACCCAGGTTCGACTCGGACTGTAGCGTCGCCCATTTTATTATATTATAATTTTTATCGCTCGCTTTTGGCCTCTATCTAGTAGGTGCAGGGTGGTCTTGGGGGCACGAGACCAACTACGAGCGTTATAGTCAATCTTGGGGCGGATGTAAGCCTTATAAACTAAAGCCAAATCAGAGCGGGTGAAATATTTCTTGCATCGATGTGCGGTTCCATGCGCGTCCTCTATTGCATTGTGAAACTAGTTCGTAGTCGAATACTCTTCGGACGGGAGCAGTGTTGTCCACACGCTCTACATGGCCTAGCCATCGTAGACGTTGAATACGTAGACGCCTGGCTAGGCTCCTGTCGCTTACCATTTCGTGGTTGAATCTTGTTCTCCAAAAACCGTCGACGTAAACAAAAGATGGCACGCAGAACTTTTCCCTCGAAAAACCCAAGGGCTCTCTGTCATATGCGGCGTTGAAATCGACGAAAAGGTGGTGGGTGTCGATCTGCATCTCTTGGGTTTTTTCCAGGATCTGCCGTAGTGTGAAAATCTGGTCAATGGTAGACTTCTCCAGCCTGAAACCGAACTGATAAGGACCTATCAGGTCGGCAGAGTGGATCTTATAGGCGATGTTGAGGAGACTTATTCCTCGGTAGTTGGCGTAGTTGAAAGGGTCTCCTTTCTTGTGGATCGGGCATTGATACTGAGGTTCCACTCGTCGAAAATGCTTTCCTCCGACCATTTCTTACAGATGAGGTGGTGCATATGGTGTTCCTCTCCAGCTGCCGTAAACAGTTCCGTCTGCACCAGAAGCTTTATTCGACTTTAGTCTCGATATCGCTATCTTGACTTCGTCTAGGCCGGGGGGCGGAATTATCGTCGATCACCGTCAATTGTGTGGAGTGGAACATTCTCCATGACATCAGTATTGGAGTCTTCCTCGCCGTTTAACAGTCAGTCAGAAATGATCTTTCCAGATTCTCAGTATCGACTGCGAATCTACTACGAGTTGTCCCTCTGCGTCACGACAGGCTTCTGTCCGAATGTTGTATCCACTGGATAATTGTTTTACCCGTTGGTAGAACTTTCGGACGTCATTTCTGCAGTCTCCATATCCTCGATCGCGCACTTCTCATATTCTTTCTTTTTCTTTTTGAGAAGCCGGTGCTCTTCCCTTCTTTTAAGTTCGTAGAGCTCACGAACCGCTCTCGTCCTTCTGTCCAGCGTCCCCTTGTATGCTGCTTGCTTCGCTGAATGTGCCTGCCTGCACTCGTTGTCAAACCAGGGGTTTTTTTGGGGTGGCGTTTTAAAACCCTTCTCTGATGGCGTTTTGACAACGGTTCCATTGTCGGTCGATTATTTCCCCTGGCAGGGTTGGACTCTCTGAGAGCTTTAGGGAGACTGGATCGGCAAAGTTGCTAGACAAACTGTTTTGGACTTGCTCTACTCCGTTGTCCTATCGACATCAGTGTTCTTACCTTGGCTACAACAAGGAAATGATCCGAGTCGATGTTGGCTCCTCGGAATGTTCGGACATCGAGAATGCTGGAGGAGTGCCTGACGTCGATCGCAATGTGATCAATCTGGTTGACGGTTGATTGATCAGGAGACCGCCAGGTCCCTTTGTGGATGTTGAGGTGAGGGAACAAAGAGGTTTCGCCCCGTTACGAAGTCCAAAAGCCTGAGTCCGTTCTCGGACGTGTTGTCGTGCAGGCTGTGCTTTTCGATGACTTTAGCAAAGATGTCTTCCTTGCCCAGCTTTGCGTTGAAATCTCCTAGAATGATGTTGGTGTCGTAGCTGGGGCATTTGCTCAGCCAAGGCAAATTTTAAAAGACAACCCATGAAAGTTGTTAGCTTTGAGTATTCGCAGGGCTTCATGAGATGTGGTTAATTGTTAGTCTCGGTCTCAATTTGATGCTGAGACGTTGGGGAGGAGGACCAAGCACATTTCCACTACGCCACCTTTATCACAATCATGAGCCATTCGTGTTTGCAAGTCATAATGTGGCCTGTATTACCAGAAAGTTGCCAAAATTAACACAAAAACCAGGACTTTTTGAGGCACAGTGGCTACTCCTCTGGCTTCAAATGCGAACATTTTGCTCCTAGATGACGCATTTTAATTGATATCAGAAATGAAGTATTACAGAGATAGCCGATTTGAGTGCCTTTTTGACAGATATTCATGACGAATATGCCGTCCTCTGACTGGTCAATTTGGTTTAAGAAACCGTTCTAACCAACAGTTGTCAAACATTTTAAGGAGCAAGAGAGGTAGAAGGCTTTCCCTTCCGCCTGAAATGACAAACCCAACGGAGTACAAAGCATTTAGTCAAATGTCAAGAAGATAGTGGTTGGAAGAGAGTGTTTACCGACTCGAAAACCAAAACTCTCAAGCAAACACCCTGTGCCAGCATTCATTAAAGTTCATCAAGTTCATCAATCTCTTCTCTCTCTCTTTCTCTCTCTCTCTCTCTCTCTCTCCCTCTCTCTCTCTCTCTCTGATTCTGATCTCTCTTCTGATTTATTTCAACAATTTCCGTCAAAACCAAAAACCAACAGCAAGGAGGATCTTCCGATAACAAGTCTGAAGGAAACCCCTTCATCGCACGCAAGATGTGCTCCACGTCCAAAGAATCCTGGACAACAACACAAATCTCCTTGATAGACCGTCTAGCTTCCATCTTTGAGTCTCGTCCACTTTTCAAAGCGTCCAATTTACTGATAACCATCAGCCGAGGACTTCTCCTTTTGAGAAAAACAAACAATTCAATAAATTGATTGCCTCTCATGGCAATAAATCCGTTGCCCCCTCCCCCCAACCCCCACGAACCCGAACGGTCCTCCCTATTTACCTAAACAACAGCAGCAAAGACTTACAATTTCATAATCAAACATAACTAACTTTATCCCCACGCCAGGCGGTGTGTATCTACTCGGGCAGTTGAAGAGAGCAATCGTGCCTAATGCAATCTACAAGACCATAAATTCACCCACCAGCCAACATATCCATTCCTCCAATGTGGGGCGAACAAAAAAAAAAATCGAGGAGAGGAGGAAAAAAACTAAAACACCGCATTCTGCGTACTTGGCTTGGCTGGGCTTACATCGAAAGCACACATTTGCAGATGAATGCCACTTAAGTTATGAAAATTCCTGGAAACGAACATGCTTTTGGGGTTGTAACTGCCGGCGGCGGGTGGTTGGGGTGCATACTCTTTGCGGATGAGAGCCTGTCTGTTTTTTTTTCCGAGGATGAGGTCTTCTTCTAGCGTGCGGGGCAGGTGTGGGGGACATTTTTGTGCGCTTTTGTTGTTCGTGGCTGAGTTTTGGAGAGAATTTGAGGATTGTAGGTTGGAGGGCCCTTGCGGGATTTACACTCGTGCCAGAGGAGGTTTTAATTTTGGATACAAGTTGAGCGCTGATTTACTCTCACTTGACCATGTGTAGATAGACGGTGGTGAGGGCGAAGCTGTTGATGAGAGATCGGAAATGCCTTGAGAGGAGTGTTTGGTTTTCGAAGGCGAAAGGGGTTTGGGTGTCTTGAGTTCATGTTGAGAATGACACAAAAAATCCCACTCAGTATCTCAATGAGGGATACAGGATTAGCAACGAAAACTGGGTGGAACGAGATTAGCAAGGATGAGTGTAGGGAAAGAGGCTCGATCGGATATGGCACTGGGAGGCTTAAAGCTTGCAAGGGTCACAAGAGGATTCAGAACGAATGGACAAATCTGGAAATCGTAAGAAATGAGACTGAATTCGGGGAGATTCAGTAGACAATTGGATCTTGGTCAGCACGAAGTGAGCATTGATTGGAGCCTATCATCGGTAACATAACAATATACTGTGCGTGGAAATAAAGTGGTTTCATTTAATTAAGCTATTAGCAAATTAAATAACTAAACATAGACATTATGTGCGACTGGATGGAGTAGTTCGTAAAGTGCCTGCCCCTGATTAGCGGGGTTCCCGGTTCGAATCCCAGTGAAAGCAAAGTTAATACGCTTCTATCTGGTTTTCAAATCTGGTCCAGTCACCATTTGCCGTTGGGATAAAATTAACGGCACCATCATTTGGAGTGGTCAATCATTGGCGGCAGTCTGACTGTGGGTATCACAATGGGCCAACATGGTCTAAGTGTGCTGGTGAATGCACAGCAACCCCCCTACGTAACCTAACCGAAGACAATGCAATGTAGTACACAGAAATGGACAACTAGGGAAAACTAACTAATCAAAGCCACTGCAGGGTGATTTCTAGCTTTCCAGGTTGATTTTGTTCGGGCGCCATTTTGGGTACGAATGACATTTTTGGGTTGAAATTTGAATATCGATTGGATATGTCACAAAAAACGTGGCTTAAAAGCAGGGATAGAAGCAATACTAACCATCCCGCAACTTCACACTGCCATACAGGCTGGAGCTCCATACCAAGCCTTAACTTTACAGAGAATCTGTATTCACAAAGAATTCCCCCTTTATTTCATCGAGATTTCCATCTCGTGGGAAATCTTGAAATTCTGAAAAGAGCTGACAGCTTTTGGAGGTTGATTATATATCCTATACCAATTCTGTTCCCCGGACAGAGACAAGTGGCTTTCGAACGACGTTATCAACGACCAAGAGATTGCCTTTTCCACGGACGGATAAAAAATTGACTGGGGTCGGATTCTACTCGGAAAAATTGCACAAACAGGAACCGCTAACACTCCCTGATATGTGCGGTGTCTTCCAATCAGTGCTTCTCGCAATAGAGCTAAACACATGCAAAAAACGATATCCCACCATCAGATATGGCCGTCTTTGTTGATAGCCAGGTAGCGCTGAAGTCAATAGGATCATTTACGATGAGATCTAGGGCCGTTATGATCTGCCACGACTCACTAAGGTTCCTCAGGCACCGCAGGGTCAAACTCTGGTGGGTCCCGGGCCACAGCTCAAAAGCTGGGAACAAAAGAGCAGATAGCCAAACAAGGGTCTAAAAAGGACATCAGCGAAGCGGACACATCAGTCCGACCACCGATCGATGCTCCACACAGGACTATAACTGGCACCATACTTAAAGAAGCCAACTCGTCTTGGCTTGCACGAAATTATTGTCACACGTCAAGATCAATGTAGTCAGTGGCGTTGAACCGCAATTCGTTCCGTGTACTCGTCGGAGTGATCACAGGACAATGTCCTATCGGAAAATGGAATGAATCCAGCGATGAGCAGAGACTCAAGCTGCGGTGACGAGGAAGTAACCGAAACGAACCAATATCTGCTTTACCACTGCCCACAGCTCTCCAGAATCGCAACGCCTAGTTTTTTCACAGAGACTGCAGAATTTATGCGAATGGAGATACATGTATCGGATCTTCTAATTTGTAAAGAGCTCGGGGTGGTTAATGCCATCGCGTGACAGGATAGGTTAACATAATGTGTTGTCTCCACAAACGAAGGGATTCACAATCAGCCCTAAGGCCCCCTCCCCTTCCATAGCCTAACCTTACCTAACCAGGTATTTGACTCGAGTATGATGCTTCTGAGTTCGATTTTTAAAAACACTATGAAATAATCAAACCAAGGAACACTTGGATGAAGGATGGAGTCCAAAAATGATACAAGGGTCGAAATCCGAAAACAGGGTATAGGCTGGTGTGATAGGACCGAGGTGTAGCCTACGCAATACCCTCTGCCCAGACAAACCAATATTTCAAGCTGAACTTTTTGCAATTAATGACGCGGCACATCGCATTAGCGATAGAAACCACAAGAACATCAAAATATACATGTTCTCAGATAGCCAAGCGGTTCTAAAGGCGCTGCACTTACTTACTTACCTATCAGGCATACGACCCTTGGAGGGTCCGAGCTTGAGATTTCGCTGCCTTCCAACGCAGACGGTTCTGGACACACTGGTTCCATTCATCAAGACCAGCGGCGTCTTGGTCTTTATACCTGAGGTTCGGTCTTCCTCTCCTTCTCGAAACAGCTTGTAGAGTTCGCGGTTGTGTCTTCTCCTCCATTCGCCCTCCTCGCAGACGGGACCTTAAGTCTGACGTTGAATTTTTCTTTCGAAGGCGCAAAGTATCAGGTCCGCAATTTTGCTTAGCGTCCAGCTTTCGGCTCCATATAGCAGGACTGGCAAAGTATGAGATATGTAGAGCATGATTATGGTCCTTCGTAGCAGGAGTTTAGAGCCCAGTTGTTTCGACAAGTCGAAGTAACATCGGTTGCCAAGGGTTACTTTACGTCGGATCTCCATTTGGATGTCGTTCGTGGAATTGGCGGTTGCAAACTCTTTCAGTACCTCAAATTTGTGATGATACCTACCAATTATTATCGATTGTCATGTTTTGCCCTAGGTGGTGTGGTTTTTTGCTCTTCGTCTTATCCTCATCGACATTAAGATCCAGCTCCTTTTACCTGTTCTCAAAAGCTTTCGGGGAATGCCACAAAAGACTTAACGCACTGCTAGAAAACAACAAACTGATTTGGGTGCAAGGGCATGAAAACCATGAAGGTAATAAAAAGGCTGCTAAACAAGCCAAGGCAGGTGCTCAGATACCCTTTATCGGGCCCTCCCTCCTTTATGAATTCAAGAATATGGACATCAATCATCAGGTAAACAAATGTGTCACTAAACAGATTAACCAGTTTTAGGACAGTCAGGAGGGCATTTAACACTCAAGAATGTTCATGGGACAAAAGTGCAATCCCAAACGAGCCAAAGAAGATCTCAAACTTAACAAAGCTGTCCTAAAAGTGCTTTGTGGAGCACGAACGATGGAATTACCATCTTCATAAAATGGACCTTACCAGGTACCGAAAGAAACTATGGGACACATACCAATCTACTGTCCACGACCACACACAACATCCGTAAGAGGGAGAGACTTCCAAGAAATCCTATCTAGGGGATTTGTCAAATTTGAGTAGGCAGCTTCTAAATCCTGGACCAAGAGAAGGGGGTACAACAGATCTTTTTGGTCGCAATACTAGTGTTACTAGTACTATGACACACCCCATAAAGGCTTAAACACTTAACCGTCCATGAAAACTTCTTCCTTCCAACTTAATTATAACTCCAAAACGACAATCCTTACTAATATTATAAATGCGAAAGTAACACTGTCTATCTGTCTGTTATCCTTTCACGTCTAAAACACTGAACCGATTTTGATGAAATTTGGTAGGGAGACAGATTTGATCTTGGAGCTGTAGTGTGTTATATTCCAGCTCTAAGGGGTGCAAATGGGTCAAAAAGCGCATTTTTCTTCTTTACACAGTCCTGGCTCATTAATGGCTTATCGGATTTGAAAACTGATTGAACTGTCTGATTGGATTGAAAAACTGAAAAAAGCTGTTTAGTAACCATCCTTTTGCCTTTTGCATAGTCCTTAAGCTGAGCAGTGCCCAAAAGAATGCAACTAATTATCGTTTCAAAATTTCCATCAATAGAGACCATCGGCAACAATCAACCAGCAGTGGCGACTATTGACATGGTGTGTGTGTGGTTCTACGCATGCAGTAGCATATTCTCTTATATTCTTAGTGTGTTCTCTCTTTTAAATCGTAACAAAAACAGAAACCATCCCTTCTGCAAAATACTCAAATTGAACATGTTACTGCGTGCACACACACCCCATATCAATGGTAGTCACCAAGGCAGACTGCGGCGTGGTGCGCCCAAATATAATTTTTTAATGCGGCCTATAATAATTTAATTTACAATGACGCCTTAACAAAGGTTCAATATCAAGTGATCAAGTGAGCTTCTTCTTCTTTATTTGGCGCTACAGTCCGGGGTGGACCTGGACCTCAACTAACAAGCCTCTCCAACTATCACGGTCTCTGGCTAGCTGTCTCCAGTGTTGCACGCCAAGTTGGTTGAGGTCCTTCTCCACCTGGGTGCGCCACCTTAAACGCGGGCGTCCTCTGTTGCGTTGTCCCACGGATTCGGAGTCGAAGACTCTTCGGGCTGGAGCAGTGTTGTCCATGCGCTCTACATGGCCTAGCCATCTTAGGCGTTGGATCCGAAGACGCCTGACTAGACTCATGTCGCAGCCCGTACAGTTCGTAGTTGAATCTTTTCCTCCAGAAACCGTCAACGCAAACAGGACCAAAGATCACACGCAGAGCTTTTCTCTCGAAGAGACCAAGGACTTGCTCATCCGCTTTTGAGATTGTCCATGCCTCCACGCCGTACAGCAGGACTGGGATGATCAAGGTCTTGTATAAAGTCAGCTTGGTCCTTCGAGAGATGGCTCTACTACTCAATTGCCTCTTGAGCCCATAGAAACAGCGGTTGGAAAGAGTTACTCTGCGCTTGATCTCGGTACTGATGTTGTTTGTACTATTTACTGCGGAGCCGAGGTAGACGAAGTCCTTGACTACCTCGAAGTTATAGCTGACCATTGTGACGATGTTGTGTGTCCTTTCTTGATGACAGCATATACTTCGTTTTGCCCTCATTCACCGCTGGACCCATTTTAGCCGCTTCCGCCTCAATGCCAGCAAACGCCTCATGGACGGCTCGCTGTGTTCTGCCAATCACGTCATGTCATGTCATCCGCGTATGCTAACAGTTGGACGGACTTCTGGAAGATCGAGCCTCTATTGTTGGCGTGTGAGTCGTGCACGATCTTTTCCAGTATGATGTTAAAAATTTCTCATGACAGCTTTCGCCTTGTCTATAACCTTTTTTGACATTGAAGGTCTGTCTGATAGGTATTACTGGAAAAAAATTATCTGATTTTAGGATGACCAAATCCCAAAGAATTGGGGAATTAAGTAGTGATTTAATGCGAGAACTAGATTACAATACTGATTCTCTAAAACGCCAAATAATTGATGCCGTTCCACTTTTGAACACAAGACAACGATTAATCTTTGATAATATAATAATAATAATATGGCTGGCGCTACAGTCCGAGGCGGACCTGGGCCTAGCTTCTCAGCAACCACTCGTCTTGTGCGTGCTATTTGTTCTTTCACGCGTGGAAGGGACCTACAGTTTAATGCCGACTCCGAACGGCGAAGTTGAGAAGCTTTTTCTAGACAGGAATACTCTTTGAGCATTGGCAGTGACTCGAAAGAGGCGGAGCCGTGAATTATCAAGGAAATTCGGGTATCGAACCTGGCACTCCTTTGCAGGAGTGGACGCACTTATCCACTACGCCACGGCGACCACCATCTTTGATAAAGTTATTCAAAAAATTGAAAGTCGCGAAGGTTGTTTGTACTTTTTGGATGCGCCAGGTGGCACTGGCAAAACCTTTCTTTTAAATTTACTATAAGCACAAGTCAGGAAATGCTCTTGCAGTAGCTTACTCTGGAATAGCAGCTGCGCTGCTCAATGGGGGACGAACGGCGCACTCAGTCATTAAATTGCTCATGAGGAGATGCCAGTTTGAAACATTAGCAAAAACAGTGAGCGTGGACGAATGTTACAAGAGTGTAGACTGTTGTTTTGGGATGAATGTACGATGTCTCATAAAAGAGCATTCGAAGCACTAGATCGCACCATGAAAGATATTAAGAGCAACCAGAGTATTGTGGGAAGGATGGTGGTACTTTTAGCTGGTGACTTTAGACAGACCCTGTCAGTGATTACTAGGGGTACACCAGCAGATGAAATAAATGCCTGTTTGAAAGCGTCTACATTATGGCTACACGTAAAAAAGTTCCGTTTAACTTTAAATATTCGAGTTCAGCTGCATATGAGACTGTTCTTCTAAAAATCGGAGAAGATCGTATGGCGATAGACAGTGACGGCATGATTACACAGAGCCGTGAATTCTGTCAAATTGTCGATAATATAGAGGATTTGAAAAATAATGCCTGTCGCGATCTGCAAATAAATATGGGCAATCGAGAATGGTTGTGCGAAAGGGCAGTTTTAGCGCGGACAAATGAGACAGTGTGGCAGATAAACGAACAAATTATTTCATACGTGGAGGGGGATGTTGTCGAGTATCTCTCGGTAGACAATGTTATAGACACTGAACAAGTAACGTCGCTCACTTTAGAACTTTTGAATTCTTTAGAATTATCAGGAGTGCCTTCTCACAAGTGGCGGGCCTGTTAATGAGAAACCTTGACGCACCGAGGCTATGTAATGGTACCCGGCTACAAGTTTTTCAATTGGGACAATAATTATGACTGGAATGGCAAAAGGACAAAATGTTTTAATACCCCGTATTCCAATAATTCCGACTGATTTGCCTCTTTCAGTTTAAAAGAGTCCAGCTTCCCCTAAAAGCGGCGTTTGCAATGACAATAAATAAAGCTGAAGAACAAACGCTTATAATAGCAGGTACACATTTAGAAAAAAATCTATATTTTCCCATGGGCAACTCTGTGGCGTGCTCACAAGTATCGTGCCCGCAAAATCTTTATTTTTTAGCAGAGGATGGAAAAACAAAAAATCTAGTTTATAAAATTGTGTTAAAATAAGATATTCGAAAAATGAGTATCTTAAAAATGAAAAAGGCTACCCAAAGTAACTACTCCACGCGGATGAAGTCGTGGGTAAAAGATTAGTCTTTAAATATGCTCTGAGCCGACATCGGAAAGTGCTGCCAACTCAATCTGGTGCTCAGTGGTGTTTCCAAATGACTCACAAATTAGAATTCATCTCCTCCCCATCCATCCACCGCACGGCGTGGGAAAAAATCCAATTTTGAAGCAAGTCATATGCTAAGCACGCGGAGGCCCAGCGGGCACCATCGGAGTCGCCATCTGGAGAGGAGGGCTCTTTAAAGCACGTCACACTGAAACTGTATCCAATTTTTGAGTCTAAATTTCCTCTCCGCGTTGACTTCGCATCTGTAAGTGCCTAAGTGCCATCTCCTTCGGGCGGCGCAGCAGTCGAACTGAAGAACTCAAGGACTCATCTGGTCCCCCCTCCCTCCCCCCGGTTACGATCAAACCAAAGTGTGTCAGTTTTTCTTCGCTTTCTTTCGTCTTGCATGGTTTTCTGTTTCCATTTTTTGCTCGTTTTCAATTTCCTCTCAACCCTTCTCCCTTTAATTCTGGATTCTTCCATGTCCTTCATTGCAGGTTGTGAATTCCCGTCGCGAAAGCGATGCCGGCGTCTACTGGTGCGAGGCGAAGAACGAGCTGGGAGTGTCACGGAGCAGGAATGCTACATTACAAGTTGCCGGTAAGCTCTAATATAAATTCCTATTAAATTTATTCATTCATATTGCGGAAGGCTTGCGCGCGGAGTTGGATCCGTTCCCCTTTCCACGACGTTCACCCTTCCACCGCTCTGTACGGTTGCGGGAATATCTCTTGGGTTTGTTATTTCATTTGATTTCACTCAAGGGGCGATGCGAGATACTTCGGCTGGGTGGGCGATACGTCCCGCGAAGGAAGACATCGCTGGTGCGTGGGGTGGGTGGGACGGGAAATGCCAAGAAATGCCGACAAATGCTCGCAGGGAAATTGCTTGATTCGCAAAATATTGAAATCGGCTTTCTCGCATTTGGGCGGAGTGCGCGTTCGCGTTCGCGTTCCAGCCGTGCGTTGATGTGAAGCCAATTGAAGCGTATTGATTTGATGTTTCCGCCGAGCATAGCCCCCGTCGCACCGAGGAGCGGAAGACAAATGACGCAGTGATGTGCGCACTTAAATGGCGGTCGGAAATGCGAAAACAATGACTTTTGGGGGCGATAAAGGTTTTCGTTGGCGTTTGACTTGTGCTTTTGATGGCTGCCGGTGATGGGGTACGATTGAACGGAGGGGCGACGACGCAGATTGCAGACGGATGACAGAGATTGTCGCTCACTCGCTTGACAGCTACACAAAGTGCGCTGTCAATTCATTTCGTTTGAATTTTATTGTGAGTGTCGTTTGGCAGGGCATTCTAGTCACAAATTTGTTTCGGGGTGGCTGATTATTTTTAGCGAATATTTCCGCCAATGATGCCGCAAGCTTCAACAATCCAATCCTACCGTGATTTACATACAATTCGGATGGTTTTTTTTTTCACCAAAAAAGGATGTTTACCGTATCCTGCTTGACTTAGGAGTCACTTCCAGTTAGTGTCGACAGGGCCATGATTTCTTACAGTCAATACGAAATACCCTTAAATCTGAAAGGGCTTTGCATGGCCATTCAGTAGGAGGCGCCACGCTGTTGTTGCACTGGCAACGATCGACTGCTGAAAGTGGTAGGTTGCATAAACTAACGCGTGCCACACGTAAGCTAATTCCAGGGCACTGACAATTGCCATGACAGCCAGTGCTACCTAACTACAGAAAACCTGGGTGTGACCATGTCGAGACGACCCCTAAAAACATTTTAATACGCATCGAACGCAATTAATTTCCACAAAGATCTTGCCGTACCTCCTAACTTACTTACTTACGTATCAGGCTGGCCACCACGATGACCCATCCAGAGCAATCGCTGCCTTCCATAGATGACGGTCCTGGGGTGTTTATCTTAAATTTTTTGAATGTCCTGCGGACAAAATGAAGCCTCGCGGGTCTTCAAAAGTACATGGCCAGTAGTCGAACAACCCTTTGATCCACGATGAATAATTTCTTTTTTGGAACTGACGAAATCAATCTTTTCTCTAAAAGCCTCTCCAGCTAGCGCGATCACAAGCTAGCTGCTTCCAATTGCACACACCATATTGTTGCGGAGTCTTCCTCTACTTAAGCTTCCTTTGCTTGCGACTCGACATCTTTTTGACTCAAGTCTTGGGTTCAATGTGTCGCCTTAGGCATTGGATACGTTGACCACTAGCTAGACTAATGGTGCTACTCTTGCAGTTCGTGGTTTATGGTCATCCAATCGCCATTAACTCCACCAGGAGTAAAGACCACACGCAAGCCTTTTTCGCACAATGACCGAAACTTCTTCATCGATGAACATTGTTCAAACCTACTGCGGCGTGGATAAGGCCGAGTGAAGATTTTATTTTATGAAGTCAGCTACTTCCTTCCGGAGAGGCTTCAATTCTTCACTTGCTTCGTGAGCCCAAAAAATGAGTGGTGAGTATGTTGGGATCAGATTCACTGGAGTGGTAGAAGTTTTACTGTAGGTATCACTATGGGCCAACATGGTCTAAGTGTAGCCTAACTACCTATCTACCCTGTGGTAAGGTTAATCTCCACTCTTTTGGATGTATAATCGAAGAAAACTTCCTTCTCCCGGTCTTCGAGACTGCAGGGTCATTAGTTACACAACTCCTCTAACCACACTGGAATTATTTTATTTTTATACTGGCGAAGTCCAGTGATGCCACCACTCGGCGTGGACCTGGACTTCAACTTAAAGCCTCTTCAGCTACCACGATCACTGGCTATCTGTTTCCATTTGCATACGCCATATTGATTGGCGTTCTCCTTTACTTAGGTGAGTCATTTTGAAAGGGAGCTTCCTGTTCTGTTTCACTGGAGATGACATCTTTCGAGACTCTGTACTGAAAATTGGCCAAAACATTCCATTTTTTTTCTTGGTGACTGTGTGCAATGATCCTTGATCATCCCTGTTCTGATCTATGGTGCGGAGGCATGGAAAATCACAAAAGCGGATGAAGAAGCATGTGGTCTTGTCGAGAGAAAAGTTTCGAGTTCAATCTTTGTTCCTGTCTGCGTTGATGGTTGTTGGAGAAAAAGGTTCAACCACGAACTGTACGGGCTGTACAGCGGCATGAGCCTAGTCAGGCGTCTACGGCTTCAACGACTAAGATGGCTGGGCCATGCAGAGGGCATGGACAACACTGCTCCAGCCCGGAGAGTCTTCGACTCCGAACCAGTGGGACAACGCAATAGAGGACGCCCACGGAACCGATGGCGCACCCAGGTGCAGAAGGACCTCAATCAAATTGGTGTGCGCGGTTGGTGGCAGCTGGCTAAAGATCGTACCGGCTGGAGAGGCTTACTGGTTGAGGCCCAGGTTCACCTCGGATTGTAGCGCCACCAGAAGAAGAAGAAGTGTGCAATGATTTCTGAAATATTTCTCGCGCAATACAACCCCAACTACATATTCTGGCAAACAACTACGCTTTTACCAGAGACTGAGTGGGCCGTTGTAAAATGGTGAAGCTTGGAACGTTAAGGTATCGGTCTCCAAGCCGAGAAGTGTGTTTGGGATCATTACCGACCATAAAACGCAGTATTAGTGCCATATTTTCTTCGCCAAAAGCATCAGGTTGATCCATTTTGATGTCCATTTTTATAATAGGCCATGCCAAGGAACAGCTGTCCACACCGTCACATTCCTTCCACTTCTTTCACCCTTTGTTTACCGCTGACATGGGGTTGTTTTGATGGTTATGAGAATCAAAATACGTCCTTAAAGGCAGATCAAAAGAATCGCAAATATTCGAAGAATGCCACTTCTTGTTGGATAGATATTAACTAGATCTTTCATCCTATCCTCAATCCCAAGGCTCAATGCGTAGTCATCCCTGCAGTCAGCTCCGTAGATGAAGCCTAACTGATTGCTACACCCTGGGATCCATCACCACCCTTACCCTTGTCCTCCAGAGCGTTGCACCTTCCTCGAAAAAAAAAATCCACTCTCCAACACCAATTAATCCCACACAGTTGAGTACTCGCAGTTAACTTCCTTCAGGCACTCTTCCTCTCCAAAATGTACCACCTTCTGTGCGATTCGTGCAGAAAGAAACCTCAGCACAGCCTTGCAACGACGGATTCCTCACAACAGCGCCTTGGTCAGACGACAGAACTCAGACTATGTCACATCCGCCACAAGCAAGGGCGACTGCACAGTCATTGTGGCCACCTCAACAGCGAGGAGTCCCGTCCCGCTTGCGTCCCCCGCCAATGCACGAGAAAAACCAATTCGTCGTGCCTAATTACTTAAGCGTCGACGACGGCGCGTCTAACAAACCTCCGCCATAATGAATCACACGGGCCCATCCCTTGCACCATCCGGGGAGCCATCGAAAAGGGTGGACAAAAAATGAATGAATTGGGAGCGCACTCAATGCATGGCTGAACTTCAATCACTCATTAATTACAGACCTGCCAGGCTTGAGGCGTAAACCGCTGATTAAATTTTTTCCACGACTGAAAAGCAAAATCAATTCTAATATACACTGAATGGGTTCCTTGTCCGCCGCCCACCAGTCCGGTCCGCGCTGGTCTCCAATCACATTCCGCTTTTAATTGAAGTCCTTGTTCCACTCTAACAGCGCCCATCCCAGCCCCACGTCCGTAGCGCTCGCAGCACTAGCAGCAGTCGCTGTAACTACCCGGGGGATCCTTTTGTTTTAACGGACAAGTTTTCGACTTTGCCACCTCCGCGCTACGTCCCGGCACTCGGACTCCTCCGAAATGCACTGCTTACACTGCCGACTGTCCTGGAGCGTGTGAGAGGACGAAATGACGAGAGAAGCGCGCTGTGAAAATAAAGCGCACACAAAAACGGGAGGAAAAAAAAACCAACGGAAAACTATTAATTTTCCTGTTCCTTTGATTCTGGCGGTTTCGACTGTGGGTTCTAGTCCATTTTTACCGGTCCCATGATTTATGAATTCATTCCTCTGGTTAACTTAGTCCTGGCGGTGGTTGTAGGATTCTGGGATCCGCCATCGTCGTCGTCGTCGTCGGTCGGTGAGCTGGAAATGAAGGGTGGGCACAAAAATGCAGAATACGTCCATCTCTGACAGACGGGAATAAATCAAGTCCCGCGTGGAGGGGAGGAAAGGTGCGGAACCTTCAGTCGGGGATGAGCATTCATGGGCCAGTGTGAATGACGTGGGATTTCGGATGCGGTGGCTTTAGCGAGCGAATCGCCTTAAAGGTGGCTCTGGTCGTTAAGTCTGCAAGTGGCCATATTTCATGTGTGAGTTGCGGCTTCGAGGTGAAATCGCCCGCTTCCAGGTGGAAGGACTTGGAGTTAATGGATGTGTCGAATCCTGACGGATGATCCTTTGCAAATTTGCCGTGAATTTGTAAGTGCTGCTTTTTGTTGCATGATGAACCTGCTTTAAGTGGACGATGGTCCTTCGATTTAGATTGCAGTTGGCTCAAAAATCGAATTAAATATCTGGACTGCCATCGGAATGGTCTTGGTGATTCGTACGTGGTCTTCGCGGCATGAAGCCGTTTCATTAACCAGCGATGCAAAAGCTATTTGTTCTTTAGTGAAAACATTTCTTGGAGACAGTTTGTAGAGAGTCCTCTTGTCGTTGCACAAGTGGATGGCGGACCGCTCAAAACTAAAAGTTGAGGCTTGGTGCGATTACACATTTGGAGATGCAAACATTCTAAAGGACAGCATCTTCCCTCCACCATCCTTGACTAAACCTCTCCTATATGCTTCCCAGAGAAGAAAATCGAAGTCCTGATACCGGAAAGAGACCCGTGGTGCGGCGGCAATGTGCCCTCTGCAAACGCCATACACGTCTATATAGATGGATCCAAGGCGGAAGGTGGAGTAGCAAGTGGTATATTCTCTAAATCTACCTAATGACTGCAGTGTCGTTCAAGCGGAAGTAATGGGGATGAGAGAAGGCCTGTCAAGGTTGAAATGGAACGTGATCGCTGCTCGCGATATCTACCCTTTTACGGATATACATACAGAATTTCGCACATCTCGTGACGAGATAGCTAAGCAGCTTCACATTCGCCTGTGGTGGGTATCACGCCATAGAGTCATTATGGAAAACTGTGAAGCTGGTATTCTTGCAAAAATCACCACTAAACAGCCAGAAGATTGAACCTTTTGTAGCACTTGTACGCCCTTATCTACATTCAAGTTACAGCACAAATGTTTTCTTCAGCAGCTGTCCAAATGAAGAAGAGCAAGAAAGGGAACAGCACCTACTATGCAGCTGCCCTGCACTCGCCTCGATCTGGAAAGCCATCATGGGATCCTAGTTAATTGACAATCTAAGTAATCTAAGTGAAGCACCAATCAAATCAATTTTAGAATTCCCTGACAATGCTGACTGGCTGTCATAATAGCCACGTTGACCCAGTCTCTTATTTTTGCAGGCCCACGTGGCGGCACAATTGACCTACTTTGCTCTAAGGACATTTTTAGCCACCAACCTACCTAAGGCTTGGCAGCTAATAAAAAGTTTGATTGCTGCTGAAGCTGTTTGCGTCAAGTATGGCTCAAGCCCTTGATTCTCTTCCGTCGCTCACCACAGGCTTATATTTTTTTTTGCTTTTTCAGAGTTCTATTTTTCTAGCCAAAATGTTCCACCTTAACATGTTCCACTCCTAGGTTGAACTTGAGCGTTAACGCTGTTGTCTATGCCGATAAGCCAACGACAATTGCTATTTTCGAAAACAACATTAAACGTGTTATTAGCGATGTACCAGCAAAAATTGGAATTCTTTTGACATTTGTAAAAAAAAAACCCTTAAAATGTGGCAGACATGGATTTAATAATTTAAATAAACATTAAATACACTTTTGAATTGTCGCTGTCTTCTGACAATTACTGCACCTGCAGCCAGACGTTGCAGCAAATTAACCACTTGATGTCGTTCAAACGGAACTACATTTTACAAAAAAAAATTTAATCTCTGCACAAGTTGGGGTTTCACCATGTTCTTGGAGTCTCAAAAAGAAATAATAGATAAAATTCGGCCACAAAAAATTCCTAGATTAGCAGTGACTGGCTCCAACATTCTCGACGTAATATGCCGCACTGATGCCACCAGCCATATGACTTCTTTAACACTATTCATGAGAAGATCGAGCAAAACTAACAGAGCATCACCAGAGCTACAGTTTGCCAGAAGTCCTAACAAATGTTGCATAGCGGTTGGTATTGGCGTGATTGGTAGAAAGCAAGGAGTCGTCAATGAGGCTTTTGCTGACATTAATATAGAAGCGACTTTAACGAGTCCAGTGGTAAACGAAGAAAAGGCGATGAATATAATGCGTTTGGACACCACCGAAATCTTTCCGATAGCTACAATGGTCAGTTTCGGGGTCAGGGTCAGAGTCTTCCTCCACCTAGGCTAGGCAATGAAAATTCAATATCAAAAACTACTGCCAAAATTAAACACTGCACAAACGTAGCACAACTCTTGCCAATCGCTGTTTCTTTAGGCTCAAGAGGCAATTGAGTAAGTCGTCCCTGACTTTAAATTTAAACATTGATCGTTGCAGTCTTGATGTACGGTTCAGAGGAATGGTTATTCTTAGGGGGTGATGAAGAAGTCCGTTGTTTCTCCGAAAGAAGAGTCCTAAGCACGATCTGTGATCCTGTTGGCATTGAGGTCATATCTAGAAAAAGATTCTACCACGAACAGCGACAAGAGCCTAGTCAAGGGTCTGATACGGGTGAGACATATAGTGCACACGCATTTATAAGCGCACGAAGAGTCTTCGACGCGGAACATGTGCCACGATGACACCCAAGTGGAGAAGGATCTCAACCAATTCGGTGTGAGAAACTGGAGACAGTCAGAGATCAGACCAGCTGGAGAGGTTTATGTTGAGCGATGTTTCGCGAGGAATGAAAATGATCCCTTTCCTCAATTGACTCAATCATCAACATAAACTGCCCTTTTGAGTGAAAGAGAGGGTCGCCGACGATCGGGTGAATCATAGACGACACGCATGGGCAATCGTCTTTGAATCACGAAAGCGTATGGTCGTTGGTTCACCCGTGGTAGCAATTCGAACTTAATACTTGTTTGTTAAAGATCAGGTCCAACCAGAACCACCTAAATCCCCACTGGTCCCCCATAGACAACCCTAGCTAATAAGGTTTCATTGAGTGATGTTCAGACTTACACCGGACTGTAGGGCCTTACAGTGGATTCAGTGTAAGGGAGCGATGAAGACGAGAGACCAGTGTACCGATCTTAATAAAATGGAAAGTGGATGCGTTCGATTCACGGTTCAAAACTTGTAAAAGGTATTTTTTGTGCTGATTAAATTTGTTTGTGGCATGTCGACCGAACATAACTTTTATGACACCACATTTCAATACACAAAAGCGTCAACAGTATCCCTCTGGACAAAACTTGCACAATATGGCGTTTACCACAAAGGCAAAATCTGAGTTCAATATATTGCTACATTTAAAAGGCTCTTGCGGCAAAAGTTCTCTTTGGAGATGATGACATGGACACCACATATATTTACTTACTTGTCAGTCCAACGACCTTTGGAGATTCAGAGCCTGAGCTAAAGCTGCTATCCATCGTTGACGGTCCTGGGCACGCTGTTTTTAGTCATCAAGACCAAGTTGTATTTTATCCGCGATTCTTCTTCTTTATTTCGCGCTACAGTCCGGGGTGGACCTGGGCCTCAACTAACAAGCCTCTCCAACTAGCACGGTCTCTGACTAGTTGACTCCAGTGTCGCACGCCAAGTTGGTTGAGGTCCTTCACCACCTGTGTGCGCCACCTTAAACGCGGGCGTCCTCTGTTGCGTTGTCCCACGGGTTCGGAGTCGAAGACTCTTCGGCGATTACTTGGTCTTAATACCGGAGATTCGGTCTTCCTCTCCTTCTCTAACCAGGAGGCTCGGATTCGAAGACCCTCCAAGCTGGAGCACTGTTGTCCATGCGCTCGATGTGGCCGAGCCAGTGCAGTCGACGGCCTTCCGGACTACATCAACGGTTGTGTCTTCTCCTCCATTCACCTTCCTCGCAGACGGGACCATATATCCGACACAGAATTTTTCTTTCGAAGGCACCAAGAATCAGCTCTGTCCTTTTGCTTATCGTCCTTCGGCTGTATAGAGCAGACTGCAAAATAAGACTTTTTTGCAGAATTTTGGTCCTTCGAGTCAGGAGTGTTGAGTCCAGTTGATTAGTTCTTCCTTTGACATCTGGGTTAGCCTTCGGTTGTTTAGACAAACCGAAGTAACGTTGGTTGCCAAGGGCGCTTCTACGGAGAATGTCCACTAAGACGCCACTCGTGGAGTTCCCGTTTGGCCCGACGCAAGCTACCTCAAAATTGTATATTTCGATTCTGATGTTTTTGTTTTTCAATTATTCAAAAACTTTATAAGCATTGGCTCCAATCCTGAATTGCATTGAAGAACGTGTCGTCTAGGCATAAACTGCCATCGATGTTTTGGTTTATGAAGCCTCTGATTCAAGGCCGATCTTTTGTTTGGAGACTTGAAAGAGTTGATGTCGAAATGAGGTATCCAGTCAAGGAGGACTGCACCTTTTTAGTTTTTAATTCGTTTTTATTTGCTCCAATCTTATATCTAACAGACATCCTAGACAAAATGTTTAATTCTACCTTGACTCTAACAATTCATTTGAACTTATAAGACTGACTCTATGGGGTAGGGTACCCGCTAATCTGGTCTACTACTACTATTGCCTTTCGGCCTATACTATCGTTGTTTTGTTCTGTCCAAGACGTATTCAATTATTTTTTCTTTATTGCCAAGAAAGCTTGAGAACTTGGCTCTTCTAAGACTATATACATAAATTATCTATCCTACCTTAAACCTTTCTAAACCCTAATAAAACGTAAGCCACCTTAACTATGTTCGCAACTTACGGACGTGCGTGCCTCAGGGCGTAATGAGTCCTTTTTCTTACTTTTTTCTTACACTTTTCTGCTTAATCTACCTTAAACCTATGTAAATACGCTATTAGTCCACAACAAAGAGAAAAACAGCTACACTAACCGTCGGAAGACTATTTAAGAGCTGATGACGTCGGAGGCTGATTTTGATGCAGCGACCAACACCGCTCATTAGCAACTTCCTCTCTATCTCGAGCAGGGATCGCTCTACTGAACCGGAGGAGCTCCTCGTGTTCCCGAACGACGTCCGGTTCGTATAAGAGTCGCCGTTCTACTGTTCGGCGTACCACGTGGAAGATTATAGGACTCCCTTCCACATCCTGTATCAGGCCGGTTTTATCGAAGTAGAGGAATGCCTCAGGTGGGACGAGGCAATTCCGTCGCACCCTTTCATGATACATATCATTGGGGTAGTAAGCCTCGAAGATCAGACTGCTGGTAGAAGTCATAGTTCGTGCCACATGCCTTCTTATCAACTAAATGACAAAATTATCTACTCTATTCGCGTTTGGCTCGTTATACAGGACCTCGTTGAAGTAATACTTCTTGTAGTTAGACTCGAATGTGCGATACAACCTGAGACAGGCCCTAAGTCACTGTTGAACACCCTCATCTTTTCCATCTGGGAAGGACTCACATTGAGGATTTCACCTTTTGGGTAAGCAATGGTAAACATAAGTACCAGTTGTAGAAATCGAGACTTGGGGATCGTAGCATTCCTTTATGGGGCCTCTAAACGCAAACGTTTTCTACAGTAGACAACTCAAAAGACCGCATGAAATATTGGGTATGAGAAAGTTGTCTGCGCGTTGAGTGCCGCATTTGATCACTTCGGACTCAAACTCACCTCCACCGTGGCCACAGACCAATTGGGCTACGAACTGCTCCATCGAACATCTTGACCAGATTTGGATGCTACTTCTTTTTGTTTCCAAACTAGAAAAAAATCACTCAGCGGGCAGATTCATAAATTAAGCCATGCCGAAAGACATGGTCAAGGCTTAGCTTAGATTTCCCCGCCTAGAATCAGTCCTAAATGCCAGTTATGACTAATTTCGTAAATTTGTAAAATTCAATAAAATGAAAGAAAATTAAGATGGTTAATGTAAATCCTCTCATCCAGCGGATAAATTGAAAAACATTTGCATGTAGAAAATCCCCTCACCGCGGCATGTAGAGATTTTCGCCGTAAATTCCCGAAAGAGACCCAGCAAACAATGTGCGTTTCGATCTACAAGAAAGCAACCTGGTATCCTTAAATACTTTAGGTTTAACTGTTCCATGATTTATGACGGTGCACTTTATGATCCATGTTTTATGATTCAAAGTACACACACCTTTTCAAAAGCTAAGTAAATACCTGCTTGCCACGCTAGAGCAATACTTAAGGTACTACACCATTAAACATCACAAACAGGTAGGAAAATAATCCTTGAGACCTATAAATACCGCGATGTTCACTGACAATCCTCAGTCAAGGTACCAGCACCATCGTGTTGAGATGATCGACAGAGCTCCTAAAACGAGACTGAGATCAGCAGCAGGACTCACGATGATAGCCTTGGCTCAAGAAAGAAGACCGCTGCTGGAATGATGAGTGAACAAATAATGAGTGAACAAATGACGAGTGACAAATGAGTGAAAAAAGAACAAAGAAAAAATTAAAAAAAAAAAACAGAAAAACCATGTAAAATCAAATAAAAAAGAAACAAAAGACGAGCCCAGACTTCAAAGCAAGAAATAAATCCAAATCAAAAACCAAATGGATCACCGAAATCGTAAAGGTTTCAACATTGCTGGGAGAAGAGAAGAAGCAACCAACAACTTCTGCAGACGTACAGGAGACACAGAATGGCATCAACCAGGTCGATTCACCAGAAGCCCTGTTGGGAGCGTTTGGAAAGGAGCATAGGGTGCTCCTAGAACAACCCAATTTCGGCAGAAACGAAATCGAGAGTGTTTTCAAATAAAAATAAAAACTGCAAACAAAGATCTATACTTCTTTTTATTTTTCATAAATTTCTTACATTTTGTGGCTTTCCTGGTTTGGAAGGCCCTTATTCCTAGGATATTTCTTTGCTCCTTAAGGTTTTATATTGTGTTGGCCGTGACATTTTGGGTCTGTGCTTCGATTGCATCGGTGTCTAGGTTCGATTCCCGGTACGATTAAGCACAGTCTCACCGCTTTCGGGTCACCAACAATGCTCCAAAGGTAGTTCTGTTTAGAAAAAGCTTCTCAAACTTGGCCTTACGGAGAGTCGGCAGGAAACTGTAGACTGTAGGATCGCACATACATTTCGACGTTGTGGCTGTATGGCGTTGGATTTTCAGCCTTTTTGACTTGATGTTAAGACACAATTCTGCCTTGGGCATCTTTTGCTTTATTTTTGCCCTTCTTCAATCCAACAGCGTATATTATTCGCAAGCTGAAGGCTGAACCATTCATTATTTTTCAGCCCTCAGTGATAAATTTAAGCCTCGACTATAGTTGCCTTTCATCGCTGACTATACACACTGAACAGTGCTTCCAACTATCATGGCCAATCAATCTTATATGCGATGACTTGGTCTATATGCCGATTCGAAGACCCTCTTTCTTAGCTGATGCATTGGTGTCTACTCGCTAGATGCCCGAGCGAATATAATAATTTTTAGCCTCCGGACTACATTCATATGATCCAACTTGTAGAGTTCGCTGTTGTTTCCCCCCTCCTCCATTCACGTAGCTCACGGACATGGTTATATTCCTTGACTTTCTTCCATCACTTAACTGGTGGGGCACATGCGGAGCCCTCATATGTCACTTTGGTCATTGAATACGTGGAGGTTCATGAATTGGGAACTGGACGGGAGCAGAGGAGGAGTTGCTCCCTCTCTTTGTCTTCTTCATCCATTCAGCTTATACAAAGGTCCTAGTTCCCCAGCGTGGTCCCCCAATAGGCATGTTCCTGTAATGTAATCCGTTAAAACGTAACAGCTGTTTAGAGCTATCGGGATCTAGTATGGTTTCAGTCGGCTGGAAGGTTGTCTAGAATGTCTTTTTCGTCTGCCAATACTTACAGGCTTTCTAGAGATGAACGGCGGGTTGACACATGTTTAGGATTTACCGAGCCTGTTTCCAGTGACTGACTTCGTGAAGCTGAAGCTGCACTGTCGGCGAAGCTGCACGTTTTTTCGACGCATATTTGGCAGCACGGTCATAACTTGACGAGTATTCGTTTTTAAGGCCTCACTAACTGCTATTTAAGCACCCATTCGACGTATATTCTCCACATTTCATGGTCAGCTGACTTCTAAAGTTGAAGTTGAGGAAACGCAAATCCGATTGCAATATGCCTCATAATGTGCCGTGATACAAGTCCAACTGCTGTGCTCTCCGTGGAATCGTTAAATTTGGAACTTTACCAACAAGATCCATAAGACACGACATATTTCGTGTAGAGAGTGCAACACGGTGATGGATAGACCTCAAGACATCTGTAACATCATCAGTCCCTTCGATGTTTGCGTACAATTTACCCTATTTACTCTAGCCAGAGTGCATGGCGTATGGCAGGCGTATGTATCAGCGGATCACTAAGGACAACCTCATCCAAATCTCTGAACATATTCCTTAACCTGCCACCGATTGAACGTGGCAGACAGACAGTAGCTAGTAAGGGGATATGACTAAGATCGCTGCATAACTGAAAAACAACTTCGGTCTGGACACTCAACAGGTACAGCTCTAGATACAGACCTCACGATACCGAAACACCTCTTCGAGAAAAATGTCTCTACCAGCAGGCCCCTTAGATCTTACTGGAAGTCTGAACACCGAACGCTGGATGGTCCTCTGCGAATCTTCGCAGATGGATACAGATGTGAGAGCTGACGTCTGTTCCAAGGATCCAGCTGTCTTTCCGATTACCAAACCACTGGAGCGTCTTTCAGGCTATAGCGATAAAACAAGCTCTGTCCTGGCTTAGAAACAATGTAAGATCAAGCGGATGTCATCATCTCTCCGATCTCTAAAGTCAGTCTCTTTTAACTCCAAGACTTCCCTTAATCTCTCGAGATGGCCAAGTATTTTAACATCGAACAGATGAGGGTGCCGGGACACGCGTACATTCCAGACAATTGCGAATTTGATGAACTCGCGATCCACTGCCTTCGCCTATATAATAATAATATGGGTGGCGCGACAGTCCGAGGTGGACCTGGGCCTAGCTTCTCAGTAACCACTCCATGTTGTGCGTGCTATTGTTCTTTCACGCGTGGAAGGGACCTACAGTTTAATGCCGACTCCGAACGGCGAAGTTGAGAAACTTTTTCTAGACAGGAATACTCTTTGAGCATTGTCAGTGACGCGAAAGAGGTGGAGCCGTGAATTATGAAAGGTGGTAAATTCGGGTATCGAACCTGGCACCCTCTGCGTAGGAGTCGACGCACTAACCCACTACCCCACGGCGACCACTTCGCCTATAGCAACTATAAAAAAATCTGTTTAAGCTAGAAACACTTGCTCAAACAAACCGCAGATAGCCAACTGGCACAGGATGCCTCATTACCAAACATCTCTGGCCTATGATCGACCATAAGGGATCGCTTCACCTGATTAGACTAATCAGGCCAATATCTCTCATTGGTTCTCTAACAGGGCATTGCGCCATAGGAACTCACGCCTCTCGACTGGGACTTCCATACAATGACTTCTGTGGAAGCTGCAGGGACGGGGATGAGGAAGAACCCATTGAACACTTGCTATGTAGTTGCAGTGCTCTCTCATCCCGTAGATTAAGACCCCTGGGGCAACTTCTTTGATTATCTGGCTGAACTGAGCAGTGTTGGAGTCAGCCATCTGCTTAGCTAAATAGATATCCATAGATCTGCGTGGTAACACAATGGGCCTATGGTTGTCCTTAGTGTGGCTGCTGTCCCTCTACACAGCAGTCAGCCAATTCTACCTAACCTAACCTATCCTATAGTCGTTTCCGGGCATCTTACAGATGAATTGGTGCATGTTCCTCACCAAGTCATCGCCTGTCGCTTTGCAAAGCTCCGTCGCTAGGGCGTCAGCTCCGGCAGCCTTGTTAGATTTCAGTTTAGACATGGCTATCTTCACTTCATCCGCTTCGGGTAGACGGGATTTGTTGATCTCCATCCGTTTCCTCCCATTCATTCGCGTTGAGTGGTTCATTCTGCAACGCCGCTATACAGTTCGCAGAAATAGTTCCCCCTGCGATGCGTATTGAGCATATTGACAGCTCGTTACAATTGGAAAATCTATATTCAGCTCATTGCTGGTCTCCCAGAAAATTAAAGGGTGTCCCGAACACTCACTTAGAATGTCCCCCAAAACCTGTAGACACTCGGGATTTCTTGGTTCTTCGCGAACTCTACACAAAGCCAGTTCTCCGGTCACTTGAGGTATCCAACCTTAGTTTCTGCTCTGCAGGGAAATAAGCTAAATCATTTGCCCTTGCGATGTCCCACCATTCAACACCCTCCCCCAGTCCCATCTTGTTCAAATTTCAATTTGTCTCCTCTCATTTGACACCTGTCTTCTTGTTCTTCTTCTTTTTTGCAGTTCTTCGAGATGAATTCCGCCTGGAGCCGCAAAACACCCGAATCGCTCAAGGTGAGACCGCTCTGCTGGAATGCGCCCCGCCGCGTGGGATACCCGAGCCGGTGGTCTTCTGGAAGAAGGGCGGCCAAAAGTTGGACTTGGACGGCAACAAGCGTATCCGCATCGTGGATGGCGGCAACCTGGCAATTCAGGACGCCCGTCAGAGTGACGAGGGTCAATACCAGTGCGTGGCAAAGAATCCGGTGGGAGTGCGAGAATCTGCCGCTGCCATCTTGAAGGTTCACGGTAAGTTGGACGGGGACCTGAACAACCATCACAAGCAAGCCATTCTTTTGTCTCTTTAAAGTGAAACCATTTATTATCCGGGGACCGCACAACCAGGTCGTGTACGAGGGCTCTGCGGTGACGTTCTCCTGCCGCGTCGGAGGCGACCCGATGCCAGATGTGCTGTGGCTGCGAACGGCATCCGGTGGCAACATGCCCTTGGGTAAGGTTCACAAGGAACAGTCCCCATGACGGGCACGGTGACAAATCGATTCCTCGTTTCAGATCGCGTCCACGTCTTGGAAGACCGCTCGCTGAGGCTTGAGCGAGTCACGCTGGAGGACGAGGGCGAGTACAGCTGCGAGGCCGACAACGTGGTGGGCTCCATATCGGCAGTAGGCACCTTGACAGTCCACTGTAAGCCCATGAATCAGTAGCCAAAGTGTCCACTCACCCTTTCTCTCCCGCAGCCCCACCAAAGTTCATCGCTCGGCCAACCTCCAAGTCGGCCGAGGTGGACGCGGACGTTTCGTTCGACTGCCAGGCCACGGGCAGTCCGCCGCCCACCATCTTCTGGTCCATCAGGGGCAATCGGTCGCTCATCTTCCCCGGCAGCAGGGTGGACCGCTTCGAAGCCACCCCCATCGACGGCAACGGCCGCAGCATCCTCACAGTGACGAAGTTCCAGCGCACGGACGCCAGCCTCGTGGTGATTTGCAACGCAATCAACGAGGCTGGCGCAGCGAGCACTCGCGCTCAGCTGAGCATCGACTCGCAGGACGACCACCCGCCGCCCATCATCGTCGCCGGCCCGGTCAATCAAACCGTGCCCGTGAAGTCCTTAGCAGTGCTCAACTGCAAGTCAATCGGTCACCCGACGCCGGCTGTCTCCTGGTACCGCGACGGAATACCGGTAATCAATTCGAACAAAGTTAACATCACGGCGTCCGGGGACCTGGTCATCTCCGACTTGGACCGCAAAGAGGATCAGGGCCTGTACACGTGTGTGGTCAGCAGTCAGAGTGGAAAGTCAACATGGAGCGGATACCTGCGGATAGAGCCGCCCACCAACCCGAACATCAAGTTCCACCGCGCCCCCGAGCCGTCCAAGTGCCCCACGGCGCCGGGCAAGCCGAAAGTCGTCAGCTCCACCAACGACTCGGTGACGATTGCCTGGATGCCGAGCGAAAAGTCGGGCGCCTCCCCCCTCCTCGGCTACTCCGTGGAAATGTTCTCGACCAACAAGAGCCGGACGTGGATCCCGATTGCGAACAGATTGACTCAGAGCATTTACACGGCCACTGGCCTGGACGCCGGTGCCGGATACATGTTCATTGTGCGGGCGGAAAATGCGTTGGGCTTCTCCCATCCCAGCGCCACGTCGGACACGATTACTGCTGGCCATGTGGTGCGGGAGGAGAAGGACATCATTCTGAGCGAGGCGGAGGCCCTGCTGACGGCGAACAGTGCCGTCGAGCTGCTGGAGGCGAACGCAACGGACTCGACCAGTGTGCGCCTGGTGTGGGACATTGACAGCGGAAAGTTCATCGAGGGATTCTACATCTACTCGCGGGACGTGTCCTCCTGGCAGGGCGCCTACAAAATGCTGACCGTGCTGAATGGCGGCGGTGCCACTGCGTGCACCATCACCGGCCTACTGAAGGCGACGCGGTATGAGTTCTTCATTGTGCCGTTTTACAAGAGCATCGAGGGGAGGCCCTCCAACGCGAGGTACACGGCCACCATGGAAGACGGTAAGTGGGGGAGACATTGATTTATGTTAATTGTGGATTCGTGTGGTTTGGCTAAAGAGGATGAATGACAGCTGTGGTTGCAACTGCGAGTGTGGTGGGTTGTAAGTGGCTTTTGTGGTCCGCATCCTTATTAGTCGGTGGCTTAGGGGCTTCAGCTAACTCGCTGCCTGGCGCTTGAAGGCTCTCCGAGCTCAGAAAGCAATGGAGGGTCGGATACGTGCGAGGAGGCTTGAAGGAGTAAGACGAATCGAAGAGCTTTGGCTTGAGGTAAGTGCAGGACGCGGGTCCACACCAATTGTGAATTGGAACAGTCGGAAGAAAGACTAGATATGGACCCCTGGACGCTTGCTTCAGACGCAGCCGTTCAATTTGGTGCCGACTTCGAGTGGTTCGACTATTGTGTCACAGACTGTAACGCTATGCAGCCCCGCTTAACATCATAGACAAAGAAAGCGCACGTCATTGCTTCCATTACACTACCCCATCTCCCTTCACCCACCCACCACCAGTCCCACTACCCACTTAATTAATAATTTCCCAATGAGTCAGGCTTCGTCCTTTCATCAGAAACCTTTGCCCCACTCATCGCGATGTACACGTCGGTTTAACCTTTTTTTTTTTTCAAAAGGCCACATCACATTCGCAATAAAGCGTTTCAAAATGTAGGTCGCTCTTGTGGTTCGCCTCCTATTTGATTTGGATTCCCCCTCAACCCTTCTGCCACTCGGCCCCATCGACGGAATCAATAATTTTCCCCTTAAAGTGGCGCGACTAGCTACATCCAGTGCTGAGCGGCGAACAAGTTGTTAGAACGATTCGCTCTTGTGGAGATACGGTTTCAGTCAATATCCATCATTGGCTCGGGATGACCTATTCCTCAAATGTCGGGATATTTGATTCCGATGTTAGCTCTTCAAACATTTGACCCGTTTTCATGATTGATTCCTGACAGAGGGGAGGATGGGCTTTTGCATAGACATCTTGTTTGAACCCATTAAACCCACAAGTTCTGTGTTTTGAGGTTTGATTGGAAAATTCAGTGCTCTACGCATCGAAATGCACATAAACGGGCTGACGTTTTGCCTTAGATTTCACATAAAATTTCAAGAAAGAGAACAGATGTGAACGCAAACGTAGGTATGGCTAGGGACTGGTTTGCACCTGGGTGCGAACAGAAACCAGTTAACCTTCGGATAGCCTTGGCCCAATGTTTTACCAGGCAGATCTTATCTGATTTTTGATTTTGTTTAACAAATCGGCTGAGTTGGGTGACGCAAATGCTGCCCATCTCGACCTCGTTAAAGAAAAGGCACTCGCAAGCTCTCTAAGAGTAAGGAAGGTTCACAATGTCTTCATCCTATCCCAATTTTCTGCAACTCCTCAGACCTCTGAGCACTGCGCCCAACGTCTCAAAGTAATTCCAAACGAATTTAGCTCCACTGTGAATTATCTAGTCATATCCTCTGTATGTCCTTGCAACAGAGAACAAACTAATTTGCACAAAAATGAAGTCCTGCAATTCGTAGCAAACACCGATAGACTGTTGAAAATATGGTGGCCCAAAGAAAAGCCAGTGTAGAAAACATGAGAATAAGACGTGGCACTTGGGGAGAAGCGGGCAACATTGACATGAATGAAGCGCTGCAGTTTATTTTAATATCGGCCATCACATCCGTTAAAGACCTAATGGCAAGGTTCTAGAATAACTTGGGACTCTGAAATTTTGAGAAATTGTTCGTCACTATTTCACTCTAATGCTATGGTACTTCCAAACGAAATCGCGAGGTTTCCTCAAATTTCTCCAAGCCCCGAAAGTGTACTGCGAAATCTCGGAGGTTTGGAGAAATTTGAAGAAACCTCACGAAAGCTTCTTGAAAACCCCTTGAGTTAATCCGCCCGTGGGTGGTTTTCAAATCGATCGTGAACAATTTAATTTGATATTCATTCAATCAAAACATAAACAAGCTTCATCTCTTTTTTCTCTGCACTACATCTGTCAACAAATAGTTGTTTTGGTGGCCACTTTAATATTTACAGCTAATGACATTTGAAAACACTTCAACTCCTTGGGAACACGGTTGAGATTTCAGTAAAAGTTGATCCAAACCACGCGATTTGGGTTCGGTGAGAGCACAGCATAGAAGTATTTTCAGTGGCTCGGGAATGTTTAAAATGAAAATGATTTTGTTGACTCATAGCAGAGCTACAGACCTTCAATGGTAGAGTCAACGCACTCAGCCAATACGGTACGACGAGCTAACGCATTTTGCTAGGAATTTAACACGATTTAAAGTATATACAGTGTGCGCCGTCTAGTGATTTTTTTTTGTAATCACAGGCTATTTTGACATTGGCAGCTGTTGCTTGATGTCTTGACAGAGAACGAAATGAGTCGCTTAAGGCTTGGACAACGTTGGAAAATATTGAATTTTTGTTTATTTCCAAAGTGAGTGATGTGCCCAAAGAGTGCGTTTTTTGAAAAGAAGTTTTGGCCGAAATGAAGCACGTACCCCGACAGCTAAGCGCATTTTTGTACAAAAAATTCGTGGGACTGGTTGGTATGCTAGTGGACAACACTCATGGCTCCCGTTGGCGTACTGTGCGCACAGATGATAATGTGGCTGCTATGGCCGAGAGCAACGTCGGACTATTTTTCTTCGAAAATTAAGCTGGGAATGTGTCGGTCAACTGCTGGGGTTACAGGGCCATGTCAGCCGACATATTTTTTTTTTTAAGACATGGACTTGTGCCGCCTCTTGTTCATGCAGGATGGCGCGTCATGCCACACAACCCGTGTCACAAGCGACCTTTAGCATACCAAGTTCCCAAATTGTGATATCAGCCGTCTTGGAGTTGTCCACTGGCCGCCTCGGAGATTTAGATCCTTTGGAAGGACCTATGCTAAGAATCTGGAAATGATTCAAGGGGGCTTGTAGCCTCCATCGGACACTTATTTTAAAACCCTCCAACGGACGCATGGTGGTGCCTGGCGTAACACTTATAAACACTTAAGTTTATCTTTATTAAAAAATATTTATTTCTCTGCGTACTGCAGACTTAAATCTGAATACAAATATTTCTTCGAGGGCTATTTGTACATCAATTAGTGTAAAAGGTCAGCAAGAAGCATGGATGGATATTTGTTCCGCATTCGATGTCGTGCGCAACAGGTATCCAGTGCGTTTGCTGAAGTTGCACTTAGCGCTTCACAATATGTGCTAACTGGACCCCTATCAATTTACATGCATTTTTATGAAGATATTTACCACATAAAAACAAATTCGAAATTCAAAAGATTTTCAAGACCTTTACACTCTCAAGTCTGCGTGTGTTTCGTTAATTCGCTCTATAGTTGAACACTGTTGTTTAATATGGAATCCTTTATATAACAATAGCGCTATTCGTATTGACAGAATACAAAAAAGATTTACTAGGTTTGCTCTTCGAAAGATGTCGTGGAATTCAAATATACCAGATTATAATGTTAGATGTCAGCTTATCGATCTAAAGCAACTGCATGTAAGAAGGACTTATTATTCAGTTCTTATCGCTCATGACGTGATTACTGCTCACATTGATTGTCCGGTGCTGCTTTCCATGTTCAGTGTTTACACCCCGTCTCGTTATCTGTGGCCTAGAGATTTCATTTATGTTTCGAGGCATAGTACAAACTGTGGGCAAAATGATCCTATAACTAATGCTTGCATAAAATTCAACTTAGTTGCAAATGTTATAGACTTTAATATGAGTAGAGATAAATGTAAAAATGAAATCTTACATTTTTTGAGTAGCAATTTACTCTAAATTACATTATAATTGTATGTTAAATTCTGCTTATACTAGGCATTATTACTAATAAGAAATAAAATGTTATTAATATTATCAGCAGTCTTAAAAAAGCTTTGTACTTGAAAGACGGAAGAATAAATAAGTAAATAAATTTGTATCACTCACTGACGATGCAACACTGACGATATTGGCATATTATAGTGTAATGCCCCAGCGGCCGAAATTAATCCAACAAATGCATCAAATTCAGTGCTCGCCAAATCATTTCATATTTTTGGCTGGATTCGGTATTTTGTTCATTCCATTTCTTGTGCTGCATCTCTTGCATACCGATTTGTTTCGCATATGATGACAAAAGTCATATTAGACTAATTGCGATTAAAAACGTAGAACTGACAAAATGCATGATATTTCTTTTGTTTAACATACAAAATATAATAGCGTCCGTGTCTTTTTTTCATTAAAATGCATTTAAATGGGGTTTTCCATAAATCGGCAGAAAATAAAATGCTTCGAAGCTGCCGAAGCTGCTTTTCAAGTCGATAGCTTCTTTAGAAATATCAGTAAATAACACTTAAAAATGAAATGTGGCTGGCAAGACCCAGGTGTGCGACAGAAGATTAAAGCCAATATCATCCACTTAACCGTGGGAAAATGGGGTGTCGGAATGCGCTACTGCGAAGCCAGCTGAGGCAGCCACTTGAACGACGTTGTATGTATTTCATAATTTCGTTCTTTCTAGCTATAGTACATGGAAAAAACTTGATTTTTTTCATTTTATTGCATTTGTAACAAGAGGCTTGTGGGTCGCCGTGGCGTAGTGGGTTAGTGCGTCGACTCCTACACAGAGGGTGCCAGGTTCGATACCCGAATTTATCACCTTTCATATTTCACGGCTCCACCCCTTTCGAGTCACTGACAATGCTCAAAGAGTATTTCCTGTCTAGAAAAAGCTTCTCAACTTCGCCGTTCGGAGTCGGCATTAAACTGTAGGTCCCTTCCACGCTTGAGAGAAAAATAGCACGCACAACACGGAGTGTTTGCTGAGAAGCTAGGCTCAGGACCGTCAACGATAGATGGCAGCTTTGGCTCAGGCCCTGAACCTCCAAGGGTCGTTGGCCTGACAAGTAAGTAAGTATTTATGATGTCCAAGTCATCAACTCCAAAGACAACTTTTGCCGCAAGAGCCTTTTAAATGTAGCAATATATTGAACTCAGTTTTTGCCTTTGTGGTAAACGCCAAAACGCAAGTTTTGTCCAGAGGGATACTGTTAACGCTTTTGTGTATTGTATTGTGGTGTCATAAAAGTTATGTTCGGTCGACATGCCACGAATAAATTTAATCAGCACAAAAAATACCTTTTACAAGTTTTGAACCGTGAATCGAACTCATCCACTTTCCATTTCATTAAGATCGGTTCACTGGTCTCATCGTCTTCATCGCTCCCTTACACTGAATCCACTGTAAGGCCCTACAGTCCGGTGTAAGTCTGAACATCACTCAATGAAACCTTATTAGCTAGGGTTGTCTATGGGGGGCCAGTGGGGACTTAGGTGGTTCTGGTTGGACCTGATCTTTAACAAACAAGTATTAAGTTCGAATTGCTACCACGGGTGAACCAACGACCATACGCTTTCGTGATTCAAAGACGATTGCCCATGCGTGTCGTCTCTGATTCACCCGATCGTCGGCGACCCTCTCTTTCACTCAAAAGGGCAGTTTATGTTGATGATTGAGTCAATTGAGGAAAGGGATCATTTTCATTCCTCGCGAAACATCGCTCAACACAAGCCTCTCCAACTTGTCTGATCTCTGACTGTCTCCAGTTTCTCACACCGAATTGGTTGAGATCCTTCTCCACTTGGGTGTCGTCGTGGCACATGTTCCACGTCGAAGACTCTTCGTGCGCTTATAAATGCGTGTGCACTATATGTCTCACCCGTATCAGACCCTTGACTAGGCTCTTGTCGCTGTTCGTGGTACAATCTTTTTCTCCATATGACCTCAATCGTACGTAGGACTCTTCTCTCGGAGAAACAACGGACTTCTTCATCACCCCCTAAGAAAAACCATTCCTCTGAACCATACATCAAGACTGCTGTTTAAATTTAAAGTCAGAGACGACTTACTCAATTGCCTCTTGAGCCTAAAGAAACAGCGATTGGCAAGAGTTGTTCTGCGTTTGTACAGTGCTTAATTTTGGCAGTAGTTTTTGATATTGAATTTTCACTGCCTAGCCTAGGTGGAGGACGACCCTGACCCTGAGCCTGACTATTTTAGTTATCGGAAAAATTTCTGTGTTGTCCAAAAGCATTATATGCATCGTTTTTCCTTCGTTCACCACTGGACTCATTAAAGCCGCTTCTATCTCAATGTCAGACAACGCCTTATTGACGGCTCCCTGCCTTGTACCAATCACGTCAATACCAACTGCGGTGCAACAGTTAGGACTTCTGGAAGCTTGTGCATCTTGTCATGGTCTGTGAGGTTTGCTTGATCTTCGCAAGAATTATGTTGAAGATGTATGGTAAGATACGACACAAGTCCTCCCATATGAGTCCAAATGAAAAAGAAAGTATACACCTATAATTCATTTGCAAGCTAGAAGCTTGAGAACAGTATTCGAAATGAAATACTGTCTTAGAGCGCTCGATTTACGCGGCAGCAGGTAGCCGACGTTGTATTCTATACAAATGACAGAGTATTGCTTTCTTCTGTTCTCTGTCTTACCTGAGCTGCATGTCGACAGGGTCAACTCGCAAAAAATAATGAGAAGCTAGGCCCAGGTCCGCCTCGGACTGTAGCGCCACCCATATTATATATTAACAAGAGGCTTTTATTTGGTCTACCCTGTTTAGCAGAGCCCCTGTATTCCTCAAGGTGGTCCAGAAAATAGTAAAATTGGCGATGTGTTTCTCACACGTCCATGAATAGCAATATCTCCATTTGAACAATTTGATTAACCGCCGAAATGTGTCCAAACACCAATTAAAGTCCCAAAGTCGACCAAAGGCTCAACAGATTCCTCCTAATCGGATCAGTGTTCCCACAAGAAGAAGTCGGCGGTCTACATCTTTTATTGATTCAAAGCTCTGAAGGAAATATATTCACACTGCTTCGCTGTAGGATTCTTAAAAAAGTAAAAGGGGTGCCGTTCTGAACATCGCACGACTCACTTAATTATCAGGCCGGCGAGGCATAAATGGTTTATGTCTAAGCGACAGCTGTCTGCCTTCGTTGACGGGTCCTGCTTTCGTGTAGACAGTCTAGTTGGCGGATTGCTGGCCTCCAGATTAAATGCGGTTGTGTCTTCTTCTGCATCCACCTTCATCGCATTCAGGACCGTACATCCGACGCAGAATGTTTCTCTTGAAAGCATGAAAAATCAACTCTGTTGCATTGCTTACCGCTCAGTCCAGTTTTCAACTGCTGACAGAATGAGTATCATGCTTTTGTTACTGCGAGTCAGGAGCTTAGCCGAAAGATGATTAGGCAGACCGAAATAACAACTTTTCATCTGCTTTAAGGTCTTCCCTGATCTACAGTGAACTGAAGTGTCTTCTTGTTGTCTCATCCATTAACAAACATTTGACAAACGCGTGTCACTAGATTCCCCCACACAATCGGTGAACAGTTCTTTCGATACGAGCGTCAATTCTGTCTCGTAATAATGTCGAACCAATCAGGGAGTCTCAAGTCTCACATTCCCTTCACAAGAGTATCAAGAGAAGACCAAAAATAATATATTGACGCTGCAATTGGAAATGCGACCATTGATGTACAGAATCTAATAAGAACGACGACCATTAAGCCCCGTGAATCATTCTCCGCCAAGTGATCAATCACCGGAAACGTCAACAAAAATACGGACGGCAGCACCGAAACTAAAAGCCATGTACGACATTGCTGGCTGCTCGAATACTCTTCCCGGTATCACAAATATTAGCTGCAACTGAATCATTGCCTGCGCCAAACAACTAATCGAACGCAGAATGACGCAGTCCAGGACACTGTTGTCCCTTGCTCGGTTGTCCCATCGACTCGAATCGAGGCGTATTAATCGCAAATCTTCTCTCCCTCCACTGTCGAACCAAAAACACCTTCAACCTGCCGCTCCATACTTGTGCACTTAATTCAATCCCAAAATCCAGACCGCCTAAGACACCGCAGTCGTTTCCCGGCGTGTCCAATGTTTTCCAACTCGCCACCCAATTAGCGCCGAACCATGACACCAGAGCACTGCCACCAGCGCACCCACCACTCGCAGGCATGTCCTTTTGCGTCCGGAAATCTTGTTTCGCTCAGATAACACCGACGAACCCCATCTGCATTGTATTTCACAATCGAATAATTCTCAAAATTGAATTTCCAGTTCCCGACTCACCGCCCACCGGCATGGAGGCGATCTCGGTGAATAGGACCTCGGTGTACCTGAAATGGCAGCCGCCATCGAATCGGACGGCAAATGGTGCGTAAACGGCCGGTCGGTCGGACGGTCTCTCCGGCCGTCCGAGCATGCTTAATTGACACATTTTGCATTTTCCCACAAAAATGTGTTCCATGTGCTCATCTGGTTCTGATTCTGATATTCTCCTCCCCGCAGGCATCCTGATCGCCTACAACATCATCGTCCAAGGACTGGACTCGCACAACACCACCAGGATATTCAAGAATATGACAATCGATGCGGCAACGCCGTCCCTGCACTTGGCCAATTTAACATCGGGTGTTACGTACTACATTAGTGTGGCGGCCGCAACCAGGATCGGTGTGGGTCCCTTCAGCCAGCCGTCCGTGTTGCGGATGGATCCGAGGACACAGTCGCTGGACACCGGATACACGGCAAGGTAAGTGCATCATCATCCCCGCCCCCATTGCCACAGACAGACACACCCACTCTCTCTGTTCAAAGGTACCCCATCAACAGGGACATAGCAGATGACTTCCTAACCCAGACGTGGTTCATAGTGCTCCTCGGATCGATTATAGCGATTATTGTGTTCCTGTTCGGTGCCATGATTCTGTTCAAGCGGTATCAGTACATCAAGCAGACGTCGCTGGGGAGCCTACACGGTGCGTATCCTCCTCTCCGCCGTCATTTATTTTATTGCTTTGTTTGCCATCCTTTTGTATCCTTTTTTTTCGTTTTTGTGCCGTTGTTAACGTTTTGCCGATTCTATTTATAAAACTAAACACAGGCCTCGTGCGCTGCAATTCAATTTCAGGCAATCACGCAATCGGAACGGTACGAAAGTTCCCAACTTTGCCGCTTAATGCGAATGGGGTTTGGATTGATCCAACTGGAGGCGTTTGGCGACAGGCAACGACTGTTACTACAACGAAAGATCCAATTTCTGATTACGCACCGCAGCACCATCATCCGACGTTGCCCCTTCCGGACTATGAAAGGTAAGATTTGCGCCACCACCCGGGCCGTGAGCTGGTGATGGTGGATGGGGGGTTCTTCCATTTCGGTTTTGTGGTTTAACAACTTTTATCGTTGGCACGCTTTTACAATGCTCATATAGTCGAGTGATGGCTTTTCTACGCTCTTTCTGTCTTGTGATTTCTTTTTTGGAGGAGGACATGACACACATTTGTCTTTAGCGATTCAAGGACATGCACGTTATGGTGGTGGGAGGGAGGTTCCGTGTTCGAGGTTCCGTGGTACCTACTAGGTACCTCCTAGATACTAGCCTAGTACTCTTGATGTTGAGTTGAAATGCCCGAACTTGGGTTGTATCGCAACATACTCTAGTACTGTGACCGTAAACATCTATAGTACCCTCTTCATTGGTCTAGGGTGTAAGTGCTGCCTTTGAAAATTGTACAACATCTCTAGATGGGATATACCGGAAGTCTCTCCCTGTTACTGATGTTCTGTGTATCATTTTAAATCTTTCTCGGACAAGTCGTCGACTGAACATTAGCATGTGCACCATAGTTTGGCCACAGTGGCTACAGATTTTTTTACTGGTTAGGCCCATTTTATAAAGGTGGTTATTACATGCTCCGTGTCCTGTTAATGCTTCTCATAGCACTCCTTCTTATTCTTCTTCAGGTGGCGGCACAGCCCGGGGTGGACCTGGGCCTCAACCAACAAGCCTCTCCAGCCGGCACGAACTTTAGCCAACTGTCTCCAATTGCGCACGCCAAGTTGCTTGAAGTCCTTCGCCACCTGGGTGTGCCATCGGTTCCTTGGGCGTTCTCTATTACGTTGTCCCACTGGTTCGGAGTTGAAGACTCTTCGGGCTGGAGCAGTGTTGTCCATGCGCTCTGCATGGCCCAGCCATCTTAGTCGTTTAAGCCGTAGACGCCTGACTAGGCTCATGCCGCTGTACAGCCCGTACAGTTCGTGGTTGAATCTTCTCCACCAGAAACCGTCAACGCAAACAGGACCAAAGATCGCACGCAGAGCTTTTCTCTCGAAGATACCAAGGACTTCCTCATCCGCTTTTGAGATTGTCCATGTCGCCGTACTGCAGGACTGGGATGATCAAGGTCTTGTATAAAGTCAGCTTGGTCCTTCGAGAGATGGCTCTACTACTCAACTGCCTCTTGAGCCCATAGAAACAGCGGTTGGCAATAGTTACTCTGCGTTTAATCTCGGTGCTGGTGTTGTTCGTATTGTTTACTTGCGAGCCGAGATAGACGAAGTCCTTGACTACATCGGAGTAATAGCTGGCCATTGTAACGCTCTGTCCAAGACGTCGATGTTGTGTGTCCTATCTTGATGACAGCATATGCTTCGTTTAGCCTTTATTCACCCATTCTAGCCGCTTCCGTCTCAATGCCAGCAAATGCACCATTGACGGCTTGTTGTGTTCTGCCAATCACGTCAATGTCATCCGCGTATGCTAGCAGTTGTACGGACTTCTGGAAGATCGTGCCTCTAGTGTTGGCGTGTGAGTCTTGCACGATCTTTTCCAGGCTGATGTTGAAAAAGTCACATGACAGCTCGTCGCCTTGTCTACAACCTTTTTTGACATTGAAGGCGTCGTTGAGTTCGTTACCGACCTTGATGGCGCAGCGAGAATTCTCCATCGTCATCCTGCACAACCTGAGGAGTTTGGCAATGTCAAAACTAGACATGACGTTGTATAGCTCGCCCCTATGCACGTTGTCATATACGGCCTTGAAATCGACAAAAAGGTGGTGGGTAGCGATCTGCATCCAATTGCTCTTGGGTCTTTTCCAGGATCTGCCGTAATGTGAAGATTTGGTCAATGGTGGACTTCTCCGGCCTGAAGCCACACTGACAAGGACCATCAGTTTGTTGACGAATGGTTTCAGGCGCTCACACAAAACGGCAGACAGGATTTTATATGCGATGATAAGGAGACTTATCCCTCGGTAGTTGGCGCAGTTGAAGGGGTCTCCTTTCTTGTGGATCAGGCAAACGATACTGAAGTTCCACTCGTCGGGCATGCTTTTCTCCGGCCATATCTTACAGATGAGGTGGTGCATATGGTGTTCATGTCCAGCTGCCTTAAACAGTTGCGCAGACAGTCCGTCTGCGCCAGCAACTTTATTCGACTTTATTCCCGATATCGCTATCTTGACTTCGTCTAGGTCGAGGGGACGAAATTCTCGTCGATCATCGTCAATTGTGTGGAGTGGAACATTCTCCCTGATAGCAGTCTTGGAGTCTTCCTCGCCGTTTAACAGTCTACAAAAATTTTCCAGATTCTCAGTATCGACTGCGAATCTACTACGAGTTTTCCCTCTGCGTCAAGACAGGCTTCTGTCCGAATTTTGTATCCATTGGATAGTTGTTTTATCCGATGGTAGAACTTTCGGACATCGTTTCTCCCGTAACATCTCTCAATTTCCTTGATCGCGCACTTTTCATACTCTTTCTTTTTCTTTTTGAGGTGCTCTTCCCTTCTTTTAATTTCGTACAGCTCACGAACCGCTATCGTCGTTCTGTCCAGCGTCGCCTTGTATGCTGCCTGCACTCCAGGCTAACTTGCTCTTCAGTAAATCCAAAAAAAGAAATACACTCCTCAACCTAAACAGTTGGTCATAACATCCTGCAGCTGGTTGCCAAGCACCCACTACTTCGAGTCCAGTCTCTGCAACTGTAGCCGAAACCTACTGAAATTGCATTCGCCTCTTGGTACGCCCGCTCACTTGTTTGCACTTGTTGATGTACTGTATCCCCTGTCATCCTCACAAGCAACTCGCACGCAATGTTTGCCCAAAGCAAATCGTAAATCAGTTCAAAGTGCGGACTGAAAGTAGTTTCTTCGCATAAAAGCCCGGCCAACACTCTCTGCCAGCCGAACACTTGTTTGCACTTCTCAAGCTGTTATCTAAGTCCAGGGGGGATACGAGCATACTCGTACGAGCACGAAGCCATCGTGTGACAAATGGCATATGCCTAAAGTGACTCTGTTAGGCAAGCAATAAACTTATGATCTACCGACGAGCGCACCCAAAAGCAAACACACCCACCCTCCCTGCAAAGTTTGAACACCCTCCCGAACAAAAAAAAAAAAAATAAAAAGAAAAGTTTCACCTCATTGTAAAGTCTAGCACTCAACGAACTAAAGCCATGCAGAGCACCACCATCCATCCATAAATTATGTGTGCTTCGCAAAAACTTAGACGCATTACAGCATTATCTGCTCCATCCTCCCCCCGCCGTTGTCCGCCGCCCTCCCTCGCCGCCTGCTTGCCTAGGATTTTTTATGACTTTAATTTTGCCGCGATGTAAGCCATAAAATCTACCCGGCAGCAGGAAGCGGAGCACGGCGGAGCATGGCGAAGCAGCTCCAACAATAAACCTTGTGTTGCGTACCATCTGGCACTAATCGCAGCCGCAGCCCCAGCCGCACACAAAGAACCCGAAAACAAGGCGCTTACCTACGCATTTTCCACGACGGCGAATCCTCAGCGACACTCAGCGGTTGAGAGGGGTGCACCCTCATTCGCGCCCACACCGCCCGCCGCCACCATACCACCGTGCCACCGTGCCACTTCACTTAAGGACATCCTCATTATTCCAGTTTATTACTGTGTCATAGTATAGTTCATACCCGCTGCTGTCATCCAACATTCAACATCCCACTCCTCCGCCGGCTCCCCCGCCTCCTCCACCAAACAATCTACCTCATCTACCTGAGTTCGCATTTTAATTGAAAATTTTGACAGAGAAACCTGTACAAGGCTGCAAAAAACAACACAACAGCGAGAGCAATTTATTTCATTTGCGGCTTACAGGCAACCTCCATCAAGAGTCTAGTCGGTTCGGTAGGTGATGTGGGGGGCTTGCGTAACGAGCGATGAACGCTCGTCGTGAGGCGGAGGTGTGTGTGTGCAGTGTTCGCTCTGCCAACGGATGGATGTAATGAGTGGTGTACACACAATAAATGTTCTTAATGATAATTTTATTCCCGCTGCGGTGTGTTTGGGTGACGATTTGAGAGCGATTGTGATTTTGTTGGCATTTTGTGTCTAATTACTGACGATTGCACACCGGGTCGTGTGCACAGTTGACGGTGGTTCCGAAAGGCTTACCGTCGTTGGGGGTGAATGGAAAGTGGGTTTGTCCGTGGTCGAGGGTATCTACGTGTAGAGAAAGAAGTCCTTGTGGCTATTGTGTCTGTCTGGGGGTTTTGTTGATGCTGAAGGTTTTCCAGTCTGCGGAGCTTTTTAAGGGGGTTTCAGACAAAGAGCACAGAAATCGAACAACTCTTCGACCGTTGAACGCTTCTAATGAGTCGAGCTAGACAAAGATGCAGTAGCTTAGGTAGTTCTAATTGCTACTCACTCTCGATGCTCCCTATCATCGTTTGAAATATACCGGTAGACGCCAAAGGGTACTAATTTGTGCTACCATTCAACCAGAACAATTAATCTCAGAGTCGTGGCAACACAATTCACTTCACAATCATCAATCACAGCTAAATGTCGGCCAAAACCTTCGCCCAAACGAGCCTGAATCTCAAGTCGAGCTCAATTTCGATTCCTTACTTACTTATTTATCGACCCATGCACGGTCCGAGCCTGAGCGATATCTGCTTTCCATTGCAGACGGTCCTAGACATGCTGCTGCTTCCTGTCATCAATATCAAGCTGTCTTGCATCTGCGATTAATTAAGTTAATTAGACTATTTTATTTCAAAAGAAAGTGATTGCTTACAATTTTCATTATTATAACAGTCTATATGGTTTGGCCTAGACGCCGTCTACCAGATTGACATTAAAACGAAAGAAAAATACGTTAAATACTTATATAAACCAAAAAATATATGCTGTTTGTTTCATTATATAATGCTCCAATTACTTAAACACTTTCATCAATTATGCAGTTCCTGAAGCGCAATGCGTTGACTGTGTAGTTATAGAGTAAGTCCCAACCTCTGCCACCATTCAAGATATTCATTGCTTCCTCCAACTCAAGTGTCTGAGCACCGAAAAAATGAGCCCCTCCTTAAGTATAGGGCATTTCGCGATGAAGTGCAACACATCCTCACGTCCTCTAAGATTGCACAAGTCGCATAAGATTGGAAGCTTCGGTCGATGCGTAGCTTACAAAGTTCGCCTCTTATTTTAAAAATCATACTTATTTTTTCTACTGAGTAGCTTAGTAACCTTAGCAAACTTTTTGAGAAAGTTCTTAAGGAAGTGATTTTAAAACATATTTCTGAAAACAATATATTCCCCAATGAACAATTTGGATTTAGGGCACACCATAGCTCCACCCATCAAGTATTAAGAATCTGAAATCACATAAAGTAAACAATCACGTGCTATAGGCAAATCAACTGGGATGGTTCTACTTGACATAGAGAAAGCATTTGATACTGTCTGGCACGACGGACTTTTGTATAAATTGATACACCTCCGGTTTCCTCCTTATATATGTAAAATTATCCAAAGTTTCTTATCTCGTCGTCGTTTCGTAGTCCAAGTGAACAATGGTGTTTCTGACCTAATTTTTTTCAATTCTGGTGTTCCACAGGGTTCAGTTCTAGCTCCAATTTTATATAATATTTATGTATCAGACTTCCCAAAATTGCCAAGTTGTCACACTGCGATTTTTGCAGATGATACCGCCAAATTTTCTTCACACGAATTAGCTCTCACTATTGAGAGCAATCTCTCAAATGTGATCAAAATTGTGGAAAAATATTTCAGCAAATGGAACATCAAGTTGAATGAGGAAAAGACGCAGGCTATCTTTTTTACACGAAAAAGAAAGCCCTGCTTTGTTCCTACAAGGCAATTGCAGTTAAATGGATTGTCTATAAATTGGGAAAACTCCGTACGTTACTTGGGTATTAATCTAGACACGAAACTAACTTTTAATGATCACATTAGTAAAACAATTAAAAAGGTAGCGGTAGCAACAAAAATGTTATACCCATTTATATATAGGAAATCGTTACTTTCACTTGAAAATAAAATAATTATTTATAAGGTGATTTTTGAAGCCATTATGCTTTATGGATGTCAAGTATGGGGTAACAGTGCGAAATGTCACATAAAAAGATTGCAAGTATCTTAAAATAAACTTCTTAAAATGATGTTAAACTTGCCTTGGCATCACTCAACTAAAGACATACACAAAAGAGCGAATGTTGAATTGATTTCTGATAGGATACAGAAACTGAAATTAAAATTCCAAGAACGCTGTAGTTTTGTTGAAAACCCGCTTATTAATATTCTAAGTGATACTTAATCTCTATTGTTTATTCAATGTTACTGTGTTATATTTATTTATTTGCTTATTTGTTTATTTATTTATTTATTTATTTATTTATTTATTTATTTATTTATTTATTTATTTATTTATTTTCTTTATTTATTTATTTCTTTATTTATCTATTTATTTATTTATTTACTTATTTACTTATTTATTTATTTATTTATTTATTATCTATTTTACTTTTTACATAACTTGTTTCTTTACTAAAATTGTATTGTTCACTTATTTATATACTTTTTTTTTGTTTTTTTTTTTTCACATTGGAGGTTTTTTTTCGTATTTTCCTCCAAAGTATTATCATATTATTTTGAAAGACATAATTTTGCATAATTACATGTAAAATATTATAGAAGAAAGATATTATAATATCATATCTCTAATCTGTGCGGTAACAATACTTATGTCATCAATATTATGCGAAATAAAAGATCTATCTATCTATCTCTTCTGTGACCAGTTTTCTGAAGTAAGGCGTTGATTTTTTTGTTTTAAAGATTCCTGTTGCTCGCTTGGTGTAAAATTGAAGCTATAACCGCAATCTGATCCTAACGATTCCCATTCTTGGACACACTTCACCTTATATCTATGCATTTGCGCGAGTACCAACCTCGGAATTTTTTTCCTGCCTCATCGCATTGACTTTATAAATATAACCGAAATGTATTTTAAGAGTGTTCAGGAACAGGGGTGTAACTCCAGTCTCTAAATGCAATATGTAATTAGGTGAATTGCTAGGAAGCTTAAAAATCCGCCTAAGAAAATATCTGAGGAACTTCTCCACAACTTGTGCTGCTTACAATAGGATAGAAGAGGATGTGGCACGGAATATTTTAACCACCTCTTCTTCAGTTGCCGTAAATGCTTCCACTACGGCACGTTGGGAACGCTCGATCATGTCGTCGTCGTCTGATATATCCCAACAGTTGGGCTGACTTATAGAAGATAGTGCCATTCGTGCTTACAGCTGCCAGCCGTACTTTCTTCACCACACAATCCAGAAGAAATCACACGACAGCGTATCTCCTTGCGAAATCCGGTACAGGTTTCAAACGAACAAAACGGAACTGCATGGTGCATAGCGTATTTGTTAGCCTAGTGCGATACAACCGGATCAGGTATCCCGGGATCCCGGATTCGGCCATCGCACCGAATAACTCCTTGCGATGCATGCTGTCGTATGCGACTTTAAAACCGATAAAAAGGTGGTGCGTATCGATTTGTAACTCGCTTGCGTTCTCCGGGATTTCGATACGATTAAACGCAGAGTAACTCTTGCCAACCGCTGTTTCTATGGGCTCAAGAGGCAGTTGAGTAGTAGAGCCCTCTCTCAAAGGACCAAGTTAACATTATAATACGCCTTAATCATCCCCGTCCTGATCTATGGTGCGGAGGCATGGACAATCTCAAAAGTGGATGAAGAAGCACTTGGTCTTTTCGAGAGAAAAGTTCTGCATTCAATCTTTGGTCATGTTTGCGTTGATGGTTATTGGAGATGTAGGTTCAACCTCGAACTGTACGGGCTGTACAGGGGCATGATGCCGAGCGCATGGACAACACTGCTCCAGCCCGAAGAGTCTTCAACTCCGAACCAGTGGGACAACGCAATAGAGGACGCCTACGGAACGGATGGCGCACCCATGTGGAAAAGGATCTCAATCGAGCTGGTGTGCGCAGTTGGAAACAGCTGGCTACAGAGTCAGTCGGAGTGTTTTTATTTGTTTACCAAATAGTTCCAGTGGTGGAAGTTTGCAGACCATTTTAAGTGCGTAAGGAGAGAGCTCCGCAGATACACATGGCAGTCAGCGTTTGAACACGGTTGGGTTCCCAATTGGAGTGGTTCGCTCAGTGCCAAATTCCTGGTCAAAATTGATAAACTCTGGTGCTTTGTGCTTCGTCTTAACCGATAATTTTCAAGGTCTTAGCTTGATCTAGGAAACTCTTCACAAATTTCGACAGAAGCCTGTAGATTCTCTCCACTTGTACGTAAAACAAAACACGCGCGAAACACGAGTTGTTGTTGGTAGACCTAGTCTTACAGCACCACTCAAACAAATCCATTTATTTCCAACAGCTCAGGTGTCTTAATTCGAGTCTCTTTGATGTCTCCAGCCGTTCAAATCTTTGTGGTAACTACTTTGGCCTGTAAGTGTGGATACCTTTAATGTAGTCAGCCACTTTAACCTAACCGTTCAAAGAGGAGACCATCCGTGGGGCGAGAATTTCATCCAGTTGCCAGTCGAGGAAGTCGCATTTGTTCATACCTTACCACTCATCTCACAGTCTACTGAAGGCAGACACTTGCCAGATTCAACAAGAATTTGTTAAATGAAACATTGAAGCAGAGACAGACTTTACTTCCCTTTCGATACCCAGGCTAGTTACATGGCCCATTACACTTTGGCTGGCCTATATGTATTTTGAGGAAATACCTTCTCTTCTTAATTCCTCTTCTCTCTTAAAATACCATCGGCATCGGATGCATCAGTCATCAATCGGAGACAGTTTATATTTTTAACGACCACCCACCTCTGTCAGTAAAGCCCGGGATGAATTAAAACGTCCCCCGGCAAGTCAAAACCCATAAATATCGACATCCTTGACAACGCCATTCTCCCAGACCCATGTTCCACCATTTGGATGTCCATCAGACCAAATCGCCAGTAAATACTCAGCCACTCCATGTTCCCGCCGAGTGCTGCCTCGTGTGGAGCTTATGTGCGCCCCCACCTCAACCGGAGACACAAGCAATTTCCCCCTAATATCCCACTTGAACAACATTCCCAAGCAAACGGTCTAAATTGTTACCAACGCGACGCAGTTTGTCAGTTAACCACGCTCAACCCTTCGACGTCCGCCCCACCACCGCTCCACCACCGCTCCACCACTCGAATAAACGAGAAAAATCACCATAAATCTCGCAGCACACGCCCCTCGGACCGAGCGGGATAAAAAACATTTTTATAATGAACCCTCGTTACAAGTACTCTAACAACCCCCATCCATCGAGCGAAGCCCTTTGAGTCGTTTTTTTTTTTTGTTTTGTTTTGTTTCCATTTTGTTTTTAACTCATCTCTTCTTGTTCAATAAATTACAGACTAACTCCACTTAATATGCCCGATTACGCTGAAGTTGCATGTTCGACATTTAAAAACCCGAACGCCACCCCCTCGGCGGGCAATCCGGTGGCGCTGTACGATAGCTGTGGGGCGTACGCAACGACGAATCTAGTCGCGAATGCCAAGCTGTATCAGAATCGATATGCGACGGCGACAAAGGCCAACAATCACCATCCACCGCCAGTGAATGCGGGCACAGCAATTGCCGCCCGTTCAACGGACAACATTTTGGGGGACTATCGCGCCACTGGGATGTACTCGGCGCCGCCCAGCGCCCACTACGGCTTCGATGGCAGCAATTTCCACGAAACAAATTATCCCATGAGCCAGGACAAAATTACACCAGCAGCACCGAAATCATCGTCATCCATGGCGTCCCCCCAGTCGATGGGCAAGGCCAAGCAGCTGCAGCAGTACAACAACAGCAAGCCACCGTCAGCAGCGTCGTCCCGGCCACCAAAAATGAACATAACCGAGAATAAAATGGATCTCATAAATAACCTAAATCTTACGTCATCATCATCAACGGCATCGCCGTCGACGTCCTCTTCATCGTCGTCGGCGGTATCATCATCGTCATCGCCAGCGTACACCAGCAACACCCCACCTGCAGCTGGAGCCGTGCTGGGGGTGGGCTGTTTGCCAGCTGCACCAGCCGCCACCACAACAGCAACAGCAACAACCAATGTTTTCATGCCGAACTTCCTACACTCGTCGTCGTCGCCGTCGTCGGCGTCGCCCCCATCGAAGCAGCATCATTTACTGTTGAACGGCTTCAAGGGTGGCAATGGCAACGGCAACAGCAGCAACAGCAGTGGCAGCCACACACTCTCCACGCCCGGCAGCGACCCACAAACCGCACCCGGCTGCGCCACCATGAAACGCAATCGTAATCTGAAGCTCTTCAAGAGTGATAACAACATAAATACCGGTGGCGGCAGTGGCAGCAGCAACACCTACAAGAACTGCTACTCCCCCCTACTCGGCAGCCGGCAGCCCTCAATGGCAGCTGGCCAGCCCCACTCTCAGCATCAGCATCAGCTCCAGCAGCAGCAGCAGCCCCAGTATCAGTCGCAGCACAGTAACGACGACAGTTATTGCTCAAGTAATTCGAGCAGCAATCATCTCCTCCTGAACGACTACGCCGACCAATTTGGCAGTAAGCTGCCGGCCAAGCAGCACTTGTATGTGAAGGCCAAGGACGGCACATGGTCGGCGGTCAGCAGCGACGCATATCAGTACAAGTCGGGCAGCACCAGCAGCGAGAGTAATGCCGCCATTCCGGCGGACGCGGACGAATGCAGCCGCCTAGTGAGTAGTAGCAAATCCAACATAACTAGTATTAATTGCAGTTCCGGATCGCAGAAGTATCTGACAAGCTTTGGAAAGAGTGATATCGTGTAATATATCTAAACAGACAGACAAACCGAGACAGAGACAGAGAGAGAGAGAGCTGCGCCCTTGAACACTGACATCAAGAATAGGCTGGCGCGCGGAGGCACGCGCTTCAACCGCTTTGTTCAAATAGTGAGGCTGTAAGTTAAGGTTTTTAGGACGTAAGTGGACGATTGGGAACGATGACGAATGACGGTGGACTCTTGAGATTGAGACTGGAAGGTTAGACGAGGCAATGAATCATGAATCGATGCATGGATGTCCGTTTTTCTGGTGAAAGTTGGTCCAATGGAGAGGAAGGGGTGTATCAAGGGTTCCACGGTTGTCCTAGAGAAGTGAACTCGCGGTAAGGTGTTAGATCGTTGAGTACTTTTCGAAAATTTCAGGGAGCTTAAGCAGTCTGTGAAGTAAATCTAAGCGGCCTTTAGAGGAAGCATATACTGTACACGGGGGGAAGAGGCTTCTCATCTGAAGACAGAGCTGTGTCGAATTTTGCTCATATTACAACCAGAGCTGCCCACAAAGGAGTTTCTGCTAGTGCATGGGTAGGTTGCGTGTTTGTGGAGCTCCATCTCCTACCTGTAGGAAGGGACTTGGGTGAAACTTTGTCTATAGCTTGGCAGATGATGATGCATGCCTACACTGTCAAGGCACCAACAAACAATTCAGAAGTCACCGCCAAAGAAGTCGTGGATACAAGATCAAATCGGCATCAGAGCCAAGCAGGAGCAAAGAAGGTGTTAGTTTAGGTTAGGAGCTGGCGGCTCAGTCTCAGACAGACCTGTTCGTCCAAGGTGCTACCGCTAAACAGAGTAAACCTAGCTGCAGTCCACTGATTTATTTAAGAGCCTTTCAGTGGTTTATGCGAAATGTATGAGATGCTGTGGCTTCACGACAGCCACATCATTTATGAACTTAAAGCATGGTTCGCCTAGAGTCTTATAACGAATTTTGGCTAAAGCCGGACAGAAACAGAGTATCGACAACCGCCGTTTCTTTGCAGTTCCCATTTATCAGCGGCGATCAGGTCTAGTCTATGACACCATGCTCATCCTGTGGACTGTAATGATCCTTGCTATGAGGTAGGTTAAATCTTAGTAGCGAGGTTATTATATTTCGTTTTAGAGATGTTGTATTCTGGCCGGAAGGTATTGGTTTTGTGGCGAGGTTCTCCTCCATGTACTCCTCCATGCACTGTTTGCTTTTATTAGTAGTTCATTATCGAATTCGTTAAAGAAAAACTTTATCGGAGCTGCGATGCTTACTTTATCAGATCATTTTTTTACGCCACACTTAGCTAGTTCGTCAACTGTAGCGTTTTACTGGATTCTCATGTGTCCTCGAATCCATAGGAGCGAGACTGCCTTGTTACTACAGACCTTCCGCAGCGCATCGAAGCAGTTGAGTATCCTTTTTGACTTTACTACATTGCTTTTAAGTGCTTTGCGCGCTGCCTGACTATCTTAGTAGATATTAATGTAGTGAAAGAAGGTGTTGGGTGCTTAGGTTAGGTAGCTGGGCTGCTAGTGAATTCACCAACCCACTTAGACCATATTGGTCGATTGTGACTCCCACAGTCAGACTACTACCACTGATTGACTACTCCAGTGATAGTGGCGTTAATTTGATCCCAACGGCAAATGGTGACTGGACCAGATTTGAAAACCAGATAAAAGCGTATTAACTTTCCCTTCAATGGGATTCAAACCAGGGATCCCGATAACCAGGGGCAGGCCGTCTACCAACTGCGCCATCCACTCGTTGGGTGCTTCCTTTCCTCCTCTTCTATTCAACTCCTGCAGAAGTCGTTTGTGGACGGTCACGCCTGGAAACTAGGCAAACTTTCTGTCGTAGAATGTGTCTATGGATAAGGCCAGTTCGGAGTTTCTCAGTCAACCTCTCTAAAGCCTCTCTAAACAACTGCTTGCTACTAGTTTTGACTTAAGAGGGATTCCAATGCCTTATAGACCCCGGACAGTCTGAGCAAATTCTAACATCGTGAGCGGATATTAAATTATATTTGAACCATGACAGTGTGTAGCATGATCTCCGTTTGAAAACTGTTAAATTGATCAGGTAATCTTTTCGAAGGACGAATATTGACAGTTCTACCATTACGCTCCCATGCAATCCTCCTCGGAGTTCTTAAAGTCGGTCTGGTTGTTATCCTTGGAAGTCTTATCCAGTATTGGTCTGAAAATTCTTGTCAGGCTAATTTGATCACCACTCTTCATCACAAGCTGATAAGTTTGGCAGTGACAGTAAGTTTTTTCTCCGAAGCAGTGACGTCGTTGCCACAGAGCTCGACTTGTTAGACCTGAAAAAGGTACATTTCTTCCTCAAATTATTTAGTTTCCATATAGATTTCGCTATTCTTTCAAAATTAAGGTACGTCCCTTATAGCGGTTGGTTGGATTAAGTGGCTCCCACCTTGGGAGTCACTAAGGAAAGGTTTGCCGAACGCGATATGTCTTTATTTGGCTAGTGCCGGGCGGTTACAGAGAATGTGAGGCAGTCTTTTCTTCTGAGTGGGTGTCGAGGCAACTGCGAAAGTGTGTGTAGAACGGCATTCCGAATCTAGTAGACTGGATGCCTATGGACTGTGTGCCCTGTGTTTAGAGCCACGATTCGAGCTTTTTCAAAGCGGTTTCTTTTGAGGAGGTCATCAGTAATTCTTTTCATGTAGGAGGGATTTGAAAGGTGAGAAGCTGCAGATGGCCCAGGAATTCTTTTGTCTCGTTAATTATGGATGGCATTTGTTTCTTGATTTCCTTCTGAGTGCACCGTATCGGAGGTAAACTTTCAGGGACAAGTCATGAATCTTCGCAGCCATTGATGCCTTCTATATAAACCCTTAATTAAACTGATCCATCTAGAGTGCTATTCGAGTCATAGAGGTTCCAGACCTACCAGATGGTCTAGACGCGGTCAAAGTTGGATCCAAAAACGTTCTCTAAGATATATGATATAGGTACGGTATTTGCGCAAGTTAAGGAGTCGACATCTTTGCTAAGATTTGCTGCATATACTGCAGGGCAGCACTAGGATCTGCGACAGGAAAGAGCGACAAATTCTAGGATCAACTGGTGAATATGTGTACTTGGCAATAGCACTGTCTCGTGACAGGTGGCACTGAAAATCGGTTAAAGGCTATGAAACATATCAAGACGTGCATGCCAGGTAGCGACGGTTGCAATTCTCACCACTCCATTAGGCACTTGCTCAGGCTCAGATCCTCCCGCCCGGTCTGGTTAGAAAACAAACAAACCATCAGGCCCCTTTGCGGAAGAATTATTTCGAGCCATATATGCAGGCGCCCGGTTAAAGGAGGACTGTGATAGACAGCCTTCTGGTGGCTGCATCTCATGTACCTCTGGTCGTGCCTCGTCTATGCCAAGCAAATCATCAATACCTTAAGCGAGTAGATAGCCGACACAATGCCTTCCCACGATTATGCAAGACTCTTTAAGTTTCGATGAGGAATAAGACATGCTGTGTAATATTGAAGGAGGAGGCATATACATTTTCAAGTTGCCAGCACGCAACTTGAAACAATCGAGTTGACTCGAAAACAATCGATCATGGACAGCACCTACTTTGGTTCAATCGAGTATCCTCCGATTTCTTCTCCGTATCCTCGATTGAACCAAAATCACCTCGATTGTAACAAATGACACTGATGATAGATATTGCAAATAAATCCATTCTTATGTATACACTCTCAAGTCATCACAGACTCAAGTCATCAAGCTGTCGCGTCGAGCTGACGGTAGTTGGCCCTCAGCGTTATGGTGGATCCTTGTTCAGAGGCAGCTGATTAGCCAAAGAAGAGGGGCATACACCGACTTAGCCAATAGAAACCGGTATAATCTATTGGCTAGTCGGTAATGGATTTCCAGGCGTAATGAGAACATAAGAGACGACGAACAGAATATGGTACTCGTGAACCACCTTGGAGACCACTTGGACAAACCAACTAGGCTATTCAAAGTCTGCTAGTGATGACAATTGGAGCGCTTACTAGTCACAATCATCTAGCAGAAAAATGGGACTTGCTAATATCTTCATACCCAGGGGCTGAAGAGAAACAAGATGATCTCCCTCACTTGCTCTGCCATTGCCCCAGTTTAAGTGAGCTGTGATAGCATATCATCTTCGATGGCCTCGAAGAAATTGCAGATGAACTTTTACTCTGCCTTTTGGGTTTTCTAAGATATTCCGAATGACAGTATAACGTCCTTTATGGCAAGACAACGTGTATAAGTTATAGTTTCCTTCGCGGTGAAGACGAAAAAAAAAAAACTTAAATTGTTCTTTTAGGACAATTACTGACCGCTTTATTGTGCTCAATCGAACTCAACTTAAGATCTAACTTACAGGTATTTATATCTACGTCTGCCATCGATGTGACGATGTTTGGATCAGTATTCTTACTCTCAAAATAATGATGTTGCAATATTGGTGATCACGCTTCTCGAAAATTGCTGGGGTGTCAGGAGCGTGTGTTGGCTGGACAGGTACATCAGACGTTGGCCTACTTTGATTGTTGAGCTTCGAGTGTAAGCGTTATAAGTCAAGTGAGAGTATTGCACTCGTTTGGTGGAATGCGAGATGTAACTTTGTGGTGTTAACTTATAACAATGTGTCGATTTGTGCTCTTGATTTTCCTAATACCCATTTGTGGTTCACTATGGAGTAGTGGGTTGGTGCGTCGACTCCTACACAGAGGGTGCTAGGTTCGATCCTCGAATCGACGGGCCCATTTTTTTCGAGTCCCCTGAGAGTATTTCTTTCAAGATAACACTTCTCAAACTTGGTTTTCGGAGTCGGCATAAAACTGTAGCTCCCATCTGCTCGTGAAAGAACAATATCACGTACAACACGAGTGGTTGTTGTACAATCTAGCCCCAGGTTCGCCTCGGATTGTCACGCCATTTATATTATAACTAATACCAATTTCTTAAATTACCCGAGTACCCGGATGCCTGAATAATCCGGGTAATAGACAAGTTTTCGCGTATCGGCCTTTGCGGGCACCAGATTAATGGGATTTTTTTAAAATAAATACAAAAATTAATAAGGCCACACACAGTGAAAAAAGTAATAGAAGTATATTGTCTTTTAAGCTAGCAATGAATTCATTGTAAATAGGAGATTAATTTGCCTCAAATTTACTGGTACATGAAATCTTGCCGACACCCACAACCATACGGGTACTCGATAGTTTGGGATCCGAAAAGTAGCCGAAAATACGGGTATTTACCCGGATATGCGGGTAGCAAGATCTCTTGAGCCTATCAGGACCCAACTAGAATGCGGCTACTGCCCGTCTTACCTTAAATGTTTTGATATCTTCACATAGCTGACCTAAGCATAATTTCGGTTAAAAATGTGTGTCAATGAATGTGTAGGATAACTACACGCCATGCGAGAACCTTGTAGTTTAGCATAGAGACGCCTTTTTAATGTCCAGTCCCTCAAATTTAATGTGGGGTGCTCTACTGTGTCATTACACGTGACAACATGTCCATGCGTTGGTTTTAAATTGAAAGTCACCACCAGCATCGTTGTACTTGGTGTGAGTACCTATTTCCCAAAAACTGCGGATCAGAATAAATGGGAGCGAAATAAATTTCATCCTATTTAGGTCAAAACCCCGATGTCAAAGAATTCATTCATTCATTCCGCTCTAGAGAGGTGAATATTAAACAAAAACGACACGCCGTAAAACAAATCATTCTCAGTTCAACTCAACCACCGCAGTTGGGGTAAATTTTATTCCCACAAATCTCCAACTTAAGCCGAATTGCCACCCAACACTCCTGGCGCCCAACGACTTGTCTGACACTTCATTCGAAATGACACTCCATGTGTAGCGCGGCCAGTCGCCACAGTTAAGTTCGCATTAAAATGTTCAAAGTCCAAAAAGTCGCTTAAAAAACTTACTCTCGTTGACCATAAGCTAATCGTAAACTTTTACGATCGCACACTTGGACCTATTTAGGGGCGGCATAAATCGCAAGATGTTTGCACGGACACACACAAAAGGGTGATCTCATCCTTTGTTGGCGATAAAAATTCATTCCCGTCTAACCATTTCAATCTTATGGCTCCATAAACATTTTCGGAGTACAACGGAAACGGACGTCGTTAATTTGACACTAATCTCGATTGTGTACGTGAAGAGACAATAAAGCGATAGACTGCACTAAAATCATTTCTGTTTGCGATGTGAGGCGGGGTGGCGTGGGCTGGGGATGCGATGCTCAGACGGTAACTATCGTAAAATTTGCTGTAACGCCGCACTGAATGTCTTCATTTTTGCAATCGGACGTGGGATGGGGACGTCTATTAGGAGATTGCGTGGAGCAGAGTGGTCATGTCGTAGACTGAATCGGACAATAAAAAAATATGATCGTTAAGCTAAGTACAACGTGTCTTTTTTGCGACTTGACTGGAACTAGTTCCTGATCCGACGACGGGCCGTCTTTTAGTATTTTGTATGGCAGACATTGTATGGAGCAGAGAGAGTGAAGGAAGGGAGTGAGCACAGGGCGTCTCCTACCCTCACTTGGGTTTGGCTTGCACATTCTCTGTAAATGCAGGACACGGAATAATAGAATAATTATTAAGAAATACTTGAAATAAATGGGCAGCCCGACGAAACTACGAATCGTTGTGACATCAGTCACCGTTTCCAGACGTCATCGTCATCTTAGACCGATCTAAGACCGATAACTCCGTCATGGACCAGGGGGGTCGTGGACATGATTCTCCTTCAGGACTTGATGAATTTCAGTATTCTCTGCTTGAAAACTGCTTCGAAACTGTTTTTACACCATACAGTACCGTTTTTTTCCTCCTTGTTCAAGCCACGCCGTCAAGGTACCGACACCACCTTAGGCGTTGGAATCATAGACGCCTGACTCTATGATGATGCTCATGTCGCTGTATAGCTCGTACAGCTCATGATTGAAGCTTCTCCAGAAGCTGTCAATGCAAACAGGACCGAGGATGGTACGCAGGACTGTTCACTCGAAGATAAAAAAGGGCTTCTGAGATTGTTCATGCCACTGCCCAGCAGACTGCGAAGATCAAAGTCTAATATAAAGTCATCTTGGTCCTTCGAGTGACGGATCTATTTCTCAATTGTCTGAGGGGCCCAAGGAAACAGAGGTTGACAAGAGGTATTCTGCCTTTGATCTCGGTACAAATGTTGTATGCTCTGTTTAAGCGGAGGTGGACGAAGTCCTTAACTACCGCGAAGTAATTGCTGCCCATTGCAACTCTCTGTCCAAGACTGAGGAGGACAGGATAAAGGGTCTTCCAATAAGAATCTCCAAACTTTGAATATTAATAGCGGCCATGTTGGCAGTCATTTATCCAGCCTGCTTTTGCCAAGTCACCATGGACAAAGATCGTTCAACAACTCGTGTGAACGATCAATTTGTTCAAAATGGTTTCTCTGTTCAGACAACGTTCCTACTCTTCGCAGTGTGGTGGGTGAATTAAATTTGAGTCCACTGTTTTAGTAATCGTTAAACCAACACTCGTCCGTCGACAAAATGCAAGACCTGCCGAAAGTAGTGAGAATCGCTGCTGTAAGTGACGATGCGCAGAAAATCCGAGGCGTCGCTTACACAAATTCGCCCTTTCTCCACAACTTGTCTAATTTTACGCGTCAACTTGGGCCTGTGTCCGTACAAAATTCAACTGACTATGGAGCTAAAGCTAAATGATCATAAAAACGACGTGTGTTCGCTGAATGGGGTCTTAAGCAGTCGGAAACTTACTCTAACCTTCATCAATAAATCATCTTCAGTTATGAGGCAATTTATGGATGTATGAGTACGCCACCAAAGAAAATTGGATAAATTTGGGATGATACCAATCCATATGTGATCCAAGAGCGCGCAATGCATCCAGAAAAAGTCACTGTTTGCAGCGGGTTTTGGGCTGGCCGCGTCATCGGCCCATGGTTTGACAACCACATCAATGGCGAGGTTGATGATTGCCAACTTCTTTTGACCTGAATTGGATGATAAGTCCACCAACGACATGTGGTTTTAACAAGACGCCCCTACGTCTCACACAGTCCAAGAGCAAGTCGAGGGCATGGTAATCACACTTGAAGGTGATGTGAACTGGTCACCGAGATCGTGTGATTGGACCCCGAAAGGCTTGTGGAATTTTTTGAAGTCACTGGTCTTTGCTTTTAAGCCATAAGCCTCAGCAGTATTCATTCGATGTACTCGACCTATGGTTCACTTGCTTTCTGGGAAAGGCGATGTGGGTTTGGCCACTCATCAGCTGCAGTAAATTACCGACTGCTCAGATACGCGTAAGCTTCGAAATTATATTTCTAGTCAGTCTAGTCACTGTCTCTAACACAGCTCATAATTTCAGTGCGCGGCATCGTCGTCCACTGATCGGATAAGCGCAGGCTTCAAAGACTGAATTTAGGTGTGGTATAGAAAAGTCATTGTCTAGACCTAGGTTTGCAGACCAAAGGGTACATCATCAAATGCAGATGCCAATCATTCGTGGAAATGAAGTTAGGAACATTTTTCAACCAAGTTCGTGTCCCTTTTGCCTTGGAGGGCCGCTGGTTTATTTTGAGTGGAGTGGGAAAAATAAACCAGCGACCTTCCAGCATAAGACAAAAGCGACAAGAACTTGTCCTTATCAAGCGCCTTGATTATGTTCTCTAAGACTTCCGTTCGGTAAGCTTCCACTGAGATCTTAAAAATATTTTCGCAGAATTGGAGTTTGGACTCATAAGTGACTCCCTACAAAACCATCAAAGACGCTGGGTGTACCAATCCACGTTGAACTCTCGGAATGACTTCAGACGCATGTGGTAATGACCGAGCATAAGTCCTATGATTCTGTATTTTTAACGCCTCTTCAATGGTGGATGAGGTAAAAAAGGATTTTTCTGATTTTTCGCGTCCTGGCGACGCTTGTCCCATTCCACGATTCCAGAGAATTGCGGTTAGTTGTCAAATAGCAGCCGCGTTCAGTCGGTACGTTCAATGCCTCTCTTAGGAATCGTTGAATTCATTTCAACAGAACGCCAGAAATGCACACCTCTGAATATTTGAAAGCTGTCAAGCCTCTAAGTGCGCTCTAAATCTCCCGTCGTAATTAATTTAAAGTCTAGCAAAACTGGCGGGCAATGAAAAGATATCGCAGAAAAATGGAATGAACCGAAATGAGCACGCATTGTTCTCCGTTGCATCACAGTTCCCCTCTATTGTCTAGAGAGTCCTTCCAACTTAAACTCACCCCTCCTTGAGCAGCTAAAAAAATGAGTTTCACTTTTATCACCATCCCCCCTCCACTCCATTGACAAGCAACCCTTCGGATTCGCCAGCTCCTTCTCGAAAAGATATCAGCCCGACTTGTATAAATTCCCTTCAACTCTATCATTGACAGCACGTTCCATTTAATCTGTCCTACATCTATCAAGTGACTCAGGAGACGCCTGGCCACCACCGTACCCTATTCCCCTTGGAATAGAGTTTCTCATTCGCTTAAGCAGCCCAGCACATGTGCTCCCTCCCCTCCCTCCACCCCAGCAACCCCCTCAGGCTGCCTTATCTCCTCGCAAATGGACAATAAAAGAATCAATTTAATTCGATTAAGTCCAAATTGCTGAACATTACTACACACAGTCGTAGTTCGCCAGCACCGCCATCATCCAGCTGAAGGTCAGAAAACAAACACTTTAAGCGCACGCAAGCACTCACAACGCCAACACGTCGGGCTCCAGGTACTGGCCGGCTCCCCATCACGAAAGAATTCATCTGAATCAGCATCAGTTATCTGGAATTACATATTTTTTCCCCTTTTCTTTTTTCTGTTGTTCTCATCGTCGGTCGTCGTCGTCGTATCTCCTTAACCATCCGAAGTATCCTGCTTTTCTGGGTCGTTGGCACAGGATCTTGTGCGCAAAAAAAAAAACTAAGAACGATGCCAACAACACCGAAGAAGTCCGGTGCTGTGCCGGTGAATTGTGTGCTTTGGAAGGACATTGCGTCAGCAGTATTCAACCCTTGTTCCGCATTTCCTGAGCACGGGGACAATATCCCCCTCAACCCACCAGGCTGCGCACAGCTGCGCTAGTGTGCGTCTGTGTGGAGTTTTAGAAAAACGAGTTCGCTCGTAAAACCCCGTTTTATGACTTTCCTTAAGTGTATGTACGACAAGCGTACGTCGGACGCAGCTACTTGAGCGAAATACTAAGGAGCACAGCACACCGAATCCATTCATCCGTCCTGTCCGGCACTTTTTACGATTTCTGGCTGAACATGTGGGGTAAACCAAAAGAATGGAGAACAAAACATTCATGTACATCTGTATTCCTCCCAAAATATCCCCCATAATCCTGGGGTAATCTAAGGGAATCTGATTTGTATTCCCTTGCCCAGCACTGCCCTCGACAAACTGGACCCCGGTCCGGCCCATGCATACGCTTCATGATTCATTGATACACGGCGATTTAACATTTCTGATTGGACGACTTATAGCGCAATCCCATAAAAATAATATTTTCATATTTGTACAGCAACGACACTAAAATAAAAGATAAACACAAAACAAATTATATATATAAAATAGTTTATATGAAAAAAAAACTAAAAATAAAAATAAATATTTAATTATGTAGCCAGCAAATCTATAGATACAAAGCAATTACTTAGACTAAGACTAAAACGAAAAGTATCTCTTACCCCGATAAATCTTAAGAATGATTCACTGCAGAATTGTGATTTGTAAAATTTTAAACCGAAAAGAAAAATTTTTCAAAAGAACGATTAAAAATATTAACTGTAACATAGAAGCTATAGAATTATGTAACGAACCTAAGAATAGGAAGCTACCAGTGCTGCACGAAAACAAAGAAATATAGATAAATACAAAACAAGAAACTCTAACGAACTATTTATTAGAAACATATTTTTAAATTATGGGCAACTTAATGTTTATTGTTTTCCACTTTTCTTTTGCATTATATTTTTAATTTTCAAACAAATGTCTTCAACTATCTCGAATTGAAGGATGAGTATCGTCCGACAAACTTTGTACACAATTTGTAAATTTTTATTTAAATTTAAAAATAAACAAAAAAGCATACACAAAAAAAGAACATCAACTATGAATGGAAAGCTCTTTATGTTTTTACCATAACCGTCCAAAGCATATCGAAAAATAAATGATAAATAATAAGAATCAACTTGAAAGGACGTTTTTGAATCGATGGATGGTTGATATGCTCTATCAACGCGGTGAGTAAGGTAGATCCAAAAACGAACACAGTTTGGTCAGATTGCAAGGACTTGGGTGAGTAAATATAAGTGTAGACACTGACTGGGAGCACCTTCGAAACCCTTTATCCTTAAAAGTGACTACAGACAGGTGACAAGTGACATCAGACAGGCAGAAGAATCCCTGCAGACTTCGGTGAGAGAAGAATGAATGTACACCTATAGTAATTCTGTTTTTACACGATAGGTACGTTCCGGGCAAAACCGTGTAAAAAAAGACTGCATAAAAACAGAATTTGGTGTATTTCCTAGAAATAGAGCTGCTCAAGCAGGGGTGAGTTTAAGTTGGAAGGACTCTCTAGACAATAGAGGGTCACTGTGATGCAACGGTGAACAATGCGTGCTCATTTCGTTTCATTGTGCGATATCTTTTCATTGCCCGACAGTTTTGCTAGACTTTAAATTAAGTACGACGGGAGATTTAGAGCGCACTTAGAGGCTTGAAGACAGCTTTCAACTGCTGGTAAACTGGAGCTATGTTGGAGAAACAGCCAGTACTCTACTGATTCCTTAATAAAGAGGCAAGCCTTGACATGTATCAGTTACATTGGCTAACATTAGAATCAGCGTTACCAGTTTATTTTATTCAAACCTGCTAAGGCTAGAATGAAAAACTGCTAAATCTGCTAGACAAAAACTGCGATTGATTTCCCCTTGAGAAGTACGTTTATTTTAATTTTTTAGTTTAATTTTAGTGAATTTACACATTTCTATTACATAAGTATACATTGCGGAGGTCATGGCTTTGTGGATCTTTGCGTCGACTTCTTCGCAACTGAAACTCGCTGCCTGGGTTCGACTCCCGGTACGATCAAAGTAATTTTCACGGCCCCACCTCTTACGAGTCATTGACAATGCTCAAAGAGTAATGCCTGAAACACAATAGTGCATTTGCGCTGGCGTTATCTTTCAACGCACACAATTCAATGGTCATACACAAGCTATAGCGTCGACCTGCGTTAGTGAAAAATGATGATGAGAGGATGAAAAATGAAGATGAGAGGATCGTAATAAAACATTGAGTCCATCGCACGTGATTATCGAACATGTTGGATATTTTTTGACAGAGAGGTGCACTGTGAGAGAGATTTTCTCCCAATTTGAGAGTTTTCTTCCAAATTGAGAGTATTTTGTGTCAACTGTCATTTGAGAAATGAAAACAGCTGATTACACATAATTTAACGACAAAAGTCATCTCAAATGAGTTTTTGCGGAAAGGCGGCAATATTTTTTATTCTGAAGTTGAGTAATTATTTCAACGCACTGCGTCATCGCACTCTCACCGTAACGTGAAGGCCGTTGGCGCAACGCACTATTGTGTTTCAGGCATATTAACCGCCTAGGAAAGGCTGCAAAAAGTTGGCCGCTTCGAGTCGGCAGAAGACAGTAGGTCCTTTCCACTAGTGAGAGAACAATAGCACGCACAAGACGAGTGGTTGCTGAGAAGCTACGCCCTCGCGCTCTACGCGCTGTAGAGACACCATATTATTATTATTATGCATTTGTTGTAGAAGTCATGTCATAGAAGATGTAAATTTATAAGGTATGACAATTTCTAAAATAACATATTAACATAGATATAGAATGAAATTATGCTGAATCTTTATAAAGAAGATTCGAATTCATTAAAGAATAAAATTGTTGGAAAGACTTTGTAACAGTTTTTACTTTCAGAAGTCCCTTAATTTACTTGCAAAATTGATTCAACATTTTCGTTACTGAAGCTGTTACAGTTCTTTCTTTCTTTCAAAATTACATGCGAAAATATTTATTTCATTGTTGTTCAACTGACTGAATTTTATTGTTGTTAAAACCCGATGTCATTCATTTTTTAGTAAATGTTGGGATATTTTAATAATGTTGCATAAGGGTAAAATAAAAAAAAAAATCATATCTTTCGACTGTAAGCAGTGTCAAAGATTTGGGTGTTATGTTTAACTCCCCATTTTCATTTCAAAATCATATCTCTCATATTTTAGCAAAAGCCAACTCAGCAGTCGGCTTCATCAAACGTAATACTAAAGAATTTACTGATCCGTTTGCCTTATTAGCACTGTATATTTCCATAGTCCGACCTTTCCTTGAATATGCGGTCGTAGTCTGGAACCCGGCTTTCAGCACTTTTTCCGAACGTATTGAAAAAGTTCAAAAGCGATTCACCAAGTACATCTTCTTTAAAATGCACTGGAATTTTCATCCTAGCTACAAAGCTAGATGCCAACTGCTTGGTATAAAGTCTCTGTCAACTAGACGCACTATCCACGATGTTATATTTGTCAGGGATATACTCTGCAATCATATAAAATGTTCATGTCTCTTATCTGAGATTCAATTTCATATGCCTTCAAGGTCACTCCGTACTTGGGATTTTTTATTTGAAAGGTTTCATAGCACAGACTATGGTAAAAACGAACCATTAACAAGAATAATTCGTGTTTTTAACGAACATTCACAACATTTGGATCTGTCCCATACCAGACAGCACTTTAAAAGTAACCTTTTAAGCCTTTTTACTTTTTAAAATGTATTGAGTTCTGAAATAAAGTATTAACTTATCATTAAATATTGTACAATTATAAAACACTTCACAAAATCTGTTAATACATATGTAATTTGTAGATTTTAGATAAATAAATAAGAAAAAATAAATAAATAAATTCATCAGATATAACGGCTTGCGGATTTGAAAATATAAGGTCTCGAATTACTGATTATTTTAATGATTTTGTTGAAGTTTAAGGAAATGGACGAAAGCATTAAAAATGTGTCTACACCTTCTATGATGCATGAATACTTGTAATGTGCATCGCCACATTAACACATAAATATATTTAATTTAATCTCAATTGTTTTAAAATCTGCTAAAATCTGCTGAAATCTTAAAAATGCGAACCCATCTGATTCGTCTTATGTTTCTGGTGATCTGGTAACTCTGAATAGAATTGTTTCCTTAATTCGAAAGAAAATTTAGAGACCTGTTTTCTTACTTAATTACTACAAGAAAGAGAGATCAGTCAAAGGAATCGTATAAATTTGTTGTTCTTTTTTTTTGTGCATTTAGCGCTAGGTTTAAACTTGGCGTTTCACATTATTTATTCTGGTCTTACCATCATTCTAAACAATAACAGCTACATTCCAGTTGAAAAATTAAGATTTTTTAAATTTAATTTTATAAAAAATATAGCGATACACACAATATTAAGAACAGCATCGTTTTGTCGTCTCAAAAATCATAGGACATAGCACAGAAATTCGGTCTAGGCCGTCGCACCGTACATATGGTACAAAAAGGGGAAATACATGAGACCGTGTTGTAGGCAGAAAATTATCGGCAAATAATTAAAACCCCACTGTTTGCAGAAGAAGAATTTTGTTTTTTCACATTCCGTTTACTGCACGCACTCACTGTTACGGTCAGTGTATTTATGCTATGTTAAGTGGAGACTTCGGGTCATTCACCTGATCAGATGGCTGGCACTTTCTAAAACAAATAGCTAACGGACTGTACTGCAAATGAAACAGGTCTACATTGTGTTGTACAAGAATGGTACCGCGTGATTTTTTTATTCTTCTACAGTGTATTACTAACGGTAGGTGCCCAAAACTTGTGATCCTCACCTTATTGAGACCACCGTGTCAAAATCCGATGCCAAAAGACCCAAAGCAACTGCGAACAGTATGCGAGAGGACTTTTAAAATGACACTGTCTATAATTCGCCTAGTGCCCGCTATAAAAAAAAAGCGCCGTCCGAAAAAATTTTCGAAATGTGAAATATAGTCTCGATAAAATTTCTGTAAAAACCATGAAAGCTGAATTGCAGAAGACTGACTATAAACGAGTCAAAATCAACACGTTCCAGTCCGAAAAAGAAAAACTGTCCTATGTAATTAGTTTGGTGAAAAAACAGGAAATCTGAAATGATGTAGCCAGTCTTGCTCGCAAAGAAAATAAACATACAGGCAGAGACTGCGTTTGATAACATATGAGCTGATTGTTTGTAATTCCCGACTTTGACAAGCAAGTGAAGAACATCATTTGACATTTGAATGTGAGTATTTTGGATTTGAGCTGTTTGGGAGTGCCCATCAACGGAATGTGACATACAGTGAATGATGCTCTATAGTATTTATTAGCCATTCGCAAGAAAGAAAAATCCCAACATATCGCACGACAAAACCGGTGTCAGTTAGGTGCTTTTGGTTAAGGCACAGTGGCGTCGTAAGCCAAATTGTAACAATCCTCAATACAAGCCAGCCACCATCAACAGTTTCTTCTTGAGGCTTCAACCAGTGCCACGAGAAGCACACACAATCGTAGCCACCATTGCTAAAGGCTTTCACTGTATTTCGTCAAGATTACCGATCACCGAACTGGTGACAAGTGAGCAAAGCTGATAGATGATAATCGATAGCAGTACCTCGTCTCCCTTGGCATGATCACGTGACAGTGACATGCCATTTGCCGTCACAGCATATGAGTCGGTTTTACTCCCACTACGACAGATGATAGTCGAGAGCGGTACCTCGAATCCCTTTGCATGATGGCGTGACAGCGTCATGCCACTATCCGTCACGACATACGAATCGGTCTTACTCCCACGACGTTAGATGGTAGTCGAGAGCGGTAGATCCATTTCCTTTGCATGATAACGTGACATCGTCATGCCACTATCCGTCACGACAACTCCCAAGGCGATAGATGACAATCGAAAACAGCTACCCGACTGCGTTGGAGGAAACATGATGACGTGACATCGTCATGCCGGTAGCCGTCGCGGCATACGAATCGGTTTCACTCCCAAGGCTGTAGAGAGTAGTCGAGAGGAATTCTCAATTAACAAGATTAAGAAACTTCAGGTAACGACTTGAGTTGACTGTTCATTCCGAGTAATCAAGGTGGTGTCAACAGAAAATGGCGATGCCCCGCCTCAGACGCTATTGCTTTTAAGGGGAAATCATACGTTGATCATAATTTTCTGTTATAACTGCTCTGACACCCTATAGACATCGACCAGACGAGCTGTCATCAAGGAGAAGTTGGGACAAGGTTTCTTCTGATGGGTGACCAAGGAACAATTCAATTTCAAATTAAAACTGAATCCATGAACATTTTCACCGACGTCAAGAAATTCGCTGGTGTCCTGATCACCCATCCCATCAAAAGTCTCTCGTGCTTATGCGCCTCATTGCTGTTTGCGAATCTTCTCAGACAACCACCACAAGGGCAACATCTGTTCGCTATCCGGTGTTGAATTCATTCCCCTGAGGTGAGCGGCCACGAGCCGCATTGTTTGTGCAGTCGGTGCCAGCGATCCGGCGCGCCGATCCACCGACACCGAACCACCGACACGATGTTATGGCTCCCAGCGGTTTTCCACAAGTGTCCAGCGTTTACTCAACGTCTCAAGCATTGGTGTGTTGTCAATAAAGTTGCTTCTGCTTGAGGTGACTGTCACATGTCTTAAATCTGCCAAGACTTCAACTTGTTTCCTCTCTGAGGCAGATTTTCGCTCGAAGTCCATTCGTACGAGGACTGCCACCAGCATTCGACTGACGACGTCTCTCTTCCTAGGCACTCATCTCATTGAATCTCTTTTCAAAATTCACACGCATTGCCCCACATGCAGGCCTGCTGAAGCCATGTCCACCGTTTAAGGGTACCCCCCACCCCCCACAAATGATACCATTTGTCACACCTTACAAACCGTCCACCAGTGACATCATGCATCACGACGAAACTGTTTGAAATTCATGGATTCATTCCGTCGGACACGAACCTGTCACCATATGCAGACTGAATTACCGTCCTAACATATCCATTACCAGCCGATTGGGAGATTGGGGGGCGGGGCTCGGTGGTGGTTGGTGTGTCCTTGTCCGGCCTTTCAGTGTTTGCCTCCAGTCTCGGCCGCAACAAAACAATCAGAACTCTTCCACCCCCCGGACCACCGAAAGAAAACAACAGCTTTAATCGACTCTGACATACATCAACCCCGCCACACCCATACAAACGCCCCGCCACCCCAGCAGTCCCCCATAACCATAAATTATACAAAGCGGTGGTGTCCAATTAAGCAAACATCGAAAGTAGCGGAGGCAAAAGTAGTTGCTGGCGGGGACACGACGCCCTGGATACGGGTGAAGGACTCGAGTAACATATTAAACGTCAAAAGCCACCCACCCCCACCCACCCTCGAGCTCAGGAAAAGTGACTCTCATTTACCATCTCTAAGAAGCCGAGAGAAAATAAATTACCGAAGGGTGAAGGGATAAGTGTATCACATTAACATAAAATTTCTGTTTTGTCTCTGCGGGAAAATTTGAACCCCACCACCCACCCACCCCGGTGTGCCACCCCCTCGGCGGTGGCTCTTAAATGATTTCTCAAATATGCCACTTCCACTTAATGTCACTCATCGTCATCAGTGCGCTAGCCTGTGCCACCGCCAGTGGCCACCTCTCACACACACAGACACACACACCGAGTGGGTGAGGGGTGGCACTTCGGTCTCACCGGGACAAACAGATTGTGTCATCTCGTGCTTAACAAAGTTAAAGTATTTAGTCGCAAAATTTAGAGCGAGCGAGTGAGAGAATGAGGGAGGAGAGATCAACCGAGCGATTCACTGCTCGGCTGAGCCAGTGGGTAATGTGCATGGACGAGGACTCGACTACGACGACGACGACGACTGGTAGGAGGACATGTGGGAATTAAAATGTTCCACCCTCCTTTGGCACTCCGACGAAGCGCTAGCAGCTTCTTCCTATTCTCTGCCTCTGTGCGCCATCATTGTAGTCGTCGTTGTCGACCTCGTCGCCGCCGTAGCTGTCGGAGCCTTTTTATAATTCTGACACTTTTGTTTATGGTTGACCCTTGGCGAAGGATACGCGGATAGTGATGGTGGCTGTGATGTACCGGGGGGCAAAGGGATGTACCGTCAGGATGTGAAGTCAGAACGATGAAAGTCAACTTGTCGCCTAGTCGTCTTTTTTTTTTTTTTTTTGTAGTGTCTGTTCATCCTCTTCCCCGACTCGGCGAAAGTGTGTGCGAGACGAAAGGACGAAAATCCAGACAACAACAATCAAAGAAAAACCGGAACACCAACCAGCAGCAGAAGGGATTTGAAGTTTTATGAAACGTTTTATTGCTCTAATTTGTGGTCCGGGAACTAAAGTGGCATTTTGCCATGCCACTTGGAATTAAATATGTCTCCACTCCACTCCACTCCACTCGACTTCACTCTCTCTCTCCAGTCGAAGTTTGCCAGATCGGATGAGGCCATCGTTTGTGGGGGTGGCTGATGCAGGGTGGCGACAGACAAAGTGTAATGTTAGAATTCGTTACAAATTCCAGTGCAACCGATTGTTCCCTTGATAGTTTCCGGTCACGAGTCCTAGTTATCCTTGTACGGTTTGTCTGCCCGCGATAATCATATTCAAGAAGAATCTCCTCCTTCTCCTCCTTCTCCTCATCCGGTGTGTGTGTAAGTATGATCCAGTGTTCTGGAGAGAAGTTGGAAATTTTCATATTAAATTGTTTTCCTTCAGTGCGACGTTGCCTGCCGTGGCGATGGGGGGGAAGGGGGTGCGGTCTTGACGGCTACGTGGGAGGACAAAGTGCTTGGAGAAATTAGGAAGCACATTTGCATGTAGACACAGTCAACGGTGTGGATTCGTACTTCTTGGCACGACTACCGAAAGACCACATCGTTTCGAGGCGAATGAATTATGATCCGGAATGGAATGCCTTGCAGTCTTTTTTTTTTTTTCTTGTATGTTTGTTTTCCTGCTGAGCTGTGTCTGTTGAACCGAAAACGCGTTTGAGTCATTTATTTCGGTTTGAGACGACCTTCTGGGATGTGGATCGGCGTGTTGTGTTTGCGGTTGTGGAAGGTCCTTGATTAGATTACTTTTCATTCCTAAAGGTCCTTCGGGGAATTCGTTTTGGATTTTTGGACAGAGCTCCGAAGAGGGTGGGGGAATTCTTGAAAGTCTGAAAGGATTGTCCCCTGGGGACGGGCTGTAACATCGGTCTGTTCAGTTTATACATTTAAATTGCCCTCAGCGTGGTTTCTTGACGGGCGAAGCACTTGCTTCAGAATAAAACGACATCCCCTGCAAGGACTGGCTGTCCAGAACTTCAACCATTCCGGGGGGATCATAGTTAGAAGGGTTTGAATGTGTCTCACATTTGAGGGAACATCGGACGGACGTTGGGGCAATTTCAACGATCCATAACTCGAGTTTGGAACCCATTCTCGGTCTGGCAAATTGGGTGTTACTAGGCCTAACATATTTTGTCGGGCATGTCGTTTATCAAAATTGGAATCAATTAGGTCTTTCCCCGAATTTTTGGAAAGTGACGAGAAAAAACTAGAAAACTATCTCGCTCCAAAGGCTGGAGACTCAAGCACTCTCTTACAAGTGACAAGATGAAAGAGGGAACATGGAATGGCCCAAACGAGAGAACAGCTAAGGGAGCGTCCAACTGTGGAAAGGACCCAGGCTTATCTGAATGCAATTAGGTTCGTGCAATGTCGTCCATTTGATAGTACTCCTTAGCGTCATCAAGCACTGATAACGATGTATGAGCTTTTAAGATGGACTTGAAGCAATCTTCAAATACTTAAGAATACCCTTACGCGTCCGGAGTTAAGACACATTATGGGCCGAGGTACATATGGACAGAAGGAAGGGGAGATCCTGTTCACATTTGACTAACACGTCTTTGGATTCTATGCATTGGGCTTCCATATCCGTGTGGTAAGGCAAAAAATGAGACTATAAACTCATAATTTCCACTTGGCACAAGTCAAAAGTAGCACAAGACAGTTGACTATTGGTGGACAACTCAAAATTATCGACTTCCGCTTTGCAAAGCCCTTCGATCTGGTGATAAGTAGGACCAATGGTACCAGATAATTTATTCTAAGAAGTTGTACGCGTTGTTTGTCCTTATCCAAGGACCACCAATGGCGAACAGGTCATGTTTCAGGAGCTTACAGCCTCTTTGGCTCATCTTCAACAAGCTTGTCCTTATCCAAGGACCACCAATGGCAAACAGGTCCCGTTTCAGGAGCGTACAGCCTCTTTGTCTCATCTTCAACGAGCAACATAAGTACAACAAGCACTAAATACGTACTGAGTGGGTAATGTTCGCAACAGACTTAAGCTTTGACACTCCTTATAGAACAAGGACTTGCCCCTACTAATCTGGATTACACTCCATCTGTTTACTTCTCAGAGAAAAACTTCAAAACCCTAATTCCGAAAAGAGACCTGTGGTATGCCGGCAGTATCCCATTCGGTAACGCCATACATTTCTACACAGACGGATCCAAAATGGAAGAATGGAATTTTCCCTGAACATCTTCTCTCTGAGGTGGAACTTGATATCCGCCCGTGATAACTGCATCTTTACAGATGGCCAGGCAGCAATAAAATCCCTAAAATTGTTCTCTACAAGCTCAAAAATAGTCATAAGCTGTTGCACATCTCTTCACGAGATATCCGAACAGTTTCGAATTCGCCTGTGTTGGGTCCCAGGGCATAGAGACATTATGGGAAACTGCGAAGCTGACAGACTCGCAAAAATTGCCACAACACTGCCAGATGACGGATCCTTCGGTAACTTAGGGACTCCTATGGCTTCCTTTAATTTACAACTCACTAACCGAAGCATACCAGAAGTCAATGCCAGTTGGAACACAGGCAACACGGGCCAAATTACCAAACAAATCTGGCCCAGTATTGACCCCAAAAGATCTGTTAGTCTGATATCATTAAAAAGACTCAAAGGTAGCGCGGCAGTGGGTATAATCACCGGAAACTGCCTTTTGAAGCTACACGTCAAAAGATCAAGACTATTTTCTAACGGTTTCGGCGGAAGTTCCCGAGACGATTAAGAAGAGGAAAATGTACAAAATCTTCTCTGCAACTGCCCGGCACTTGCCTCAGCTAGGAAAGCTACTCTTGGCTTCTACTTCTTCGATAATCTAAGCGCAGTGAGAGAGACATCAATCAAATCGCTATTAGACTTCATTGATAGATCTGGCTCGATGTCGTAATAACCACGCCGTCCCATCCCCTCCTTTCTTTTCAGACAAGCCCACGTGGCAGTACAATGAGCCTACTTTGGCCTAAGTGCATCTAAGCCACCTACTACCTACCTACCGAACTAAGCTTGGACACAGGGTTAAGGACGAGTCTCTAGATGACAAGAGTGGGCCAACTCCTTCAGAAACGCGGCTATACCCCTCCTTCTCAAATGAAGTAGAAACAGGCTCCCGTCCTCGCCCCAACGGGAGCTGGTGCTGAGAGGCACCAAGTCAGGACGCAGTACAGTGATTTGGTCAAGATTCAACTCAGATATAGTGGATGATGACAAAACGAATTTTATGCTGTCCACGATAAAGAACTTGGGTTAGGTTAGGTAAATGTGGTTGCCACAACTGAAGCAGTTCTGGCCCACTTAGAACCTGATTGAATCCATTGTGATATCAATAGTCGGTAGCTAACGTGCCGGTTCGTCTAAAACTCCTGAAGATACGTACTCGTATGCTAGTAGTATGTCCTGGATAATTTACTGGGTTACAGCCAATTAGTATTTTGTTCAATAATTAGGACTTACGATAAAGGACCTACGACTTGGAATTCTTGGACAGGGCGTCACAATGGACAGCTATAACTTCGATGAAGTTTAAAACATCATCTACCTCGGGTCTGCAGTAAACAGTACGAACAACATCAGTACCGAGATCAAATGCAGAGTAACTCTAGCCAACCCCTATGGGCTCAGGGCGCAATTGAGTAGTAGAGCCCTCGAAGGACTAAGCTAAGTTCATTTAAGTGACTGATCATCCCGTCCTGCATAACGGTGCGGAGACTAGGACAATCTCAAAAGCGGATGATGAGCAGGTACAGCAATGTGAGCCTAGGTTGGTTTATGGATCCAAAGCCTATGGGGGTTGGGCCATGTAGTGCGTATGGACAACTCAGCTCCGACCCGAAGAATCGTCGACACCGAACATGTGGGGTCAGGGAAAGAGGATCTAATGTGCCCGCATCTAATGCGACACACACATATTGTTATAAGCATAGTTTGGGAAAGGTTTTCGCAGACGCTGCCTATAGAGTTGATGGGGCGTGATGGTAGGGTTGCGGCAGATTACACTAGCAGCTGAGGGTTCGAATCCGACTCCGGGCTAGGTGTTCTCTTTTTTTTGGTAGCAAATTTTCGGCTGGAACATGCAGAAATGGATAAACGGTGCTTAGTTGAAGGCGGAGAAAAAATACCGGGACGAATCTCAGCTGATGTCCAGGATTGCCGGTTAGGAAAAAGGAGGAATTGACTGAGGAGTCGACGGAGAGCCAGATTACGGGTTTGACGAGTCCTGGGAAAGTTCAGTGCGTAAGGAATAACGTGTGGACGAGTAACGGGTTACGGGCGACTTGTAAAAGAAAGGAAATAAGAAATTTCATTCCATGCAAAAAAAAAATCAAAAAACGGACTGAGTGAGAAGTGTTATTATTAACCAATCGAGCTTGGTGATTTCGTCGTTTCTCTTGTATTTCCTCTATTGCGGAAAATCAGATCAATACAAGAATCTGTATAGAAGCGCGAAGTACAAAACTCCGGGTCGTAACCTATACATATACGGATAGATACCTATATTGGAAGTGCCGTAATTTAAAAACCCAAGTGGGGTCCGAAATCTAACCCGCAGTAATAATACCCGGATAGTGATTTTCGCGAGTGCTACCTGTACGAAAGTTCATTAAGCCGTTTTTTTTTTTTTTTTAAATTAACCTGCCAATAAGGTAATAACAAACAGTGAGTTAAGTGAGCTTTCTTTGATCGTGGGTGTAGCCGAGCGCGCTAAAGCGCTGATTTGGGCTTACTACCCAAACGCAATGTACCATGACGAGTGCGCCCCAACGGCCTTATTCCACATGTATATGTTATGCATATACAGAACATATACGCCTAGGTGCACACGTCTGTCTCTTACGGACATATTTAAGGTTATTTTAAGGTTATGTTAGGTTAAGGTATTATTAAGTTAGTTTTAAGTTATTTTTTTCATAGTTTAGCTAGGTTAAACCAAGTTTTTCAAGTTTTCTTGGTAATTAAAATTAATAAAATATTGTCTCTAAAGACTAAAAAAACGTTGTTTAAGCCGAAAGGCAAAAATAATTATAAATTAGAATAGCTTAGAGTACTCGCATAGGGTCAGTAAGTTAGGATTAAATACATTAAGTTATTTAAGATATTTAAGCTAGTTTTAAGTATATTTTGTCTAGCAAGTAAGTTTCTTTCATAATTAAATAAAAACAAAAATTACATGAAAAAAAAGCGCTGATTTGTGAGGGTAAGAGATCGGATCCGAGCTTTTACGCCAAGGTTCAATCCCACTTGGTGGAATTATCATTTTTTTTTTCTTTTCTTCTTTTCTTTTTTTTTTTTGGTGCATTTGAGTGTGAATGGTTTGAATTTGATTAGTTTTCTTTTATTTTTTTGTTTTTGTTCTTATTAAGTTAAGCAACATGCAGCTTAAACTGTACGGGCTGTACAACGGCCTGAGCCTGGTCAGGCGTCTACGGATTCAACGCCTAAGATGGCTGGGCCATGTAGACCGCATGGACAACACTGCTCCAGGCCGAAGAGTCTTCGACTCCGAACCAGTGGGACAACGCAATAGAGGACGCCCACGGAACCGATGGCGCACCCAGGTGGAGAAAGACCTCAACCATCTTGGTGTGCGCAGTTGGAGACAGCTGCAAAAGATCGTGCCGGCTGGAGAGGCTTACTGGTTGAGGCCCAGGTCCACCCCGGACTGTAGCACCACCTGAAGAAGAAGAAGAACATGCAGCTTACCAGAAGAAAAAATTGAATTGTATATTCACTAAGGAATTTGTAAAAAAAGCAAGAATTATGTCTGAATTGGAGTTAGTTGGTGGTTTCCTTTGTGGGGCTTATCGGTTGTCCAAGGAACGCAGATACTGCGACTGGTTTGATTACCGTGGTAAGGTGTTAGAGAAGAGCGGGCTTTGTAGTATCGTCGCGATTCGACGCTATAAGGCTTTCGAGGCATAGGGATAATCACGTAGCGCCCGGAAAAACTTTCACCCACGACTATTACTCCACTGACAAGTCGGCAACCCTTGTCCTCGATTCCTTGGAGGAGAAAACGATGATAACAATATGTTGATGGACCTCAATCAAATGGGCATGCGAAACAGGAGGCAGCTAGTTCAATATCGCGATAGTTGAAGAGGCTTGTTGCTTGAAATAGAGGTGCACCCCGATCTGTAGCGCCAAATAAAGATGAGTATATTATCGTTTAGTTGGGGGAAAGTGGAGTGCGAACCGCAATTCTGCTGAGCTCCGTTGTGGAAGTACTGGAAAATAACGTTCAATTCGCCCAAAAGATGTCCTTACGCCAGAAATCGCCGATAAAATCCTTGGATATTGGACGATCGTAAGGTCCATCGGGTTGTGGGCATCTCAGTTCAGCGAGCACTTTTATACAATTTACATAAATATTCGGGTATAAACAAAATAAAACACAAACCCTTTTGATGGATGCCTTGACTGTTCACACTCGACTAGAATCTAAAATGTGTGACCGCTTCAAACAAGTGTTTGGCGTTGTTCAGCTGCAATATGAACGAGTGCTTGCTCAGTTTTCTTACAGTTGACGAAAAATGGACAACACAGCAGAGATCAAGGATCAATCAAGGCAGTCGGTTTCTCCGAGTCAACGTCTACCAAAGATGGACAAAGTGAGTATGTTGGCCAACAAGGACATGATCGCAATTTTCTGAGATGCACTCGGTGTCATTCACAGCGATTACCTTCAATGGGGTGAAACAGACAATATTATTCACAGCTCTTGGAGAGGTTCGATATCGATTTGAAGCAGTCCCAGTCGCAGCTGGGGAAGAAAAAGTGATATTCCATCATCACAAAGCAAAGGGGCAAGCGTATTTGGTCATCAGGGTAAAAATTTAGTCACCTGCGAGTGTTTCCCGTCTCCAAACCTGACGGAATATTTGGGCATTAACAGTGTTGTGTCAAATGAACGAATCTTTGAATTCAAAAATTGAAAAACAAGCTTCAAGGAGACAGTCAAGAAAAATAAAATGCTCATTTGGCGGAAATAATCTTTTATTACAAAATTCACTGACTCGTCAAACTAACCATGTATTGGCAAATCACAAAATTTGGGTATTATGTACGATGATTGTTCGATTGTGAGTCAATTACGTTGTCACAAGATGGTGATCGGATTGACTTCTTTTTTTTTTTGATCCAGCCAAAATGGCTTGAGGTCCTTGTTGTTGTTGTGAGTGGTAAAACTGTTATACTATAGAGACTGTTAAAACCCAGGACATCCAATGGTCGTCACAATGGAGGAAATGGTCAACAAAATGCACGATACTGCGTTGATTGTCGCATGATCATCCGGGCTAAAGATCGTGAGAAAGCTAAGTCAGTTGCAATTTCAAATGGTGCCATCGTCTGATTCTAAGATTGACTTTGACACCATTTTATCGGCTTTTTTAGAAGCTTGATTGATTGCATAACTCATGTTTTGTTTCCATCGCAGATCTCACAGAACACTAACCTCAGTACCGCGTTCCACATCATCTTTGTTGGCTCAACTTTTAAGAAAAACCTGCACCCTACTCCACAATGATTGACAAACAAACGGTTTTTCCAGCAAGTCCCCGGCTTACACGGGTTCAACAGTTCGTATTGGACTTGGATCTCGCTTCCACAGCAACCAGTGCCTGTTATTGCTCTCGAGTGGAGGTAGCAGTTGAATGGTGACTCCGATTAGTTAAGTCTAAGTCTGGGTATCTCCTTGAGTATTGTCGGCAGCACGAAGAAGGTAACGCCGCATCCCACAGCACATATTCCGTACATCCCAAAGTGAAACGATAAATATCCTTGCGAAAATCCTTCCAAATATAATAATAATATAATATGGGTGGCGCTGAAGCCCGTAGACGAGGGCCTATCTTCTCAGCAACCAATCGTGTTGTGCGTGCTATTGTTCTCTCACGAGTGGAAGGGACCTACAGTTTAATGCCGACTCTGAACGGCGAAGTTGAGAAGCTTTTTCTAGACAGGAATACTCTTTGAGCATTGTCAGTGACTCGAAAGAGGTGGAAGCCGTAAAATATGAAAGGTGGTAAATAAATTCGGGTATCGAACCTGACACCCTCTGCGTAGGAGTCGACGCACTAACCCACTACGCCACGGCGACCCACGCGAAAATCCTTCCAAAGTGAACGTTAAATCCAAACCACCCCTTCGATGCAAACCCTAATAATCCATAAGCCGAACTTTAAGAGCCGATGTGCGGAGGAACTATCAAAAAAAAAAAAATTAGTTTTCCCACTTTAGGTGACGATGAAGTGAAATTGGATCAAATTCCTTTCCCCATCCATTCACCTGCCATCCAACCGTCTTGTCGGCAAAATTCCACTCCCGAAGTATGCGAACTTAAGCCCCAAGCACCACTCAATCAACCTGCGGCCTTACCTCACAAAGCATCAACACACAAAAATTCATCCACATCCCAACTGAGCCTCAACCCTTTCGGCATCCCCTCCCCCCGCACCGAGGGCACATACCAACACGTGGACATTTTTTCACGTAAATTTCACGATACACCGACAAACCACAACTATTTCAGGTGGAGCGGGGGATGGTGCCGAAATTGAAATGCTATCCTCGCCGGTGATGGATTGCATATTTTTAATCCTTTGTAAATTATACCACTTAAATCTACGACATCACGCACTTTTCGCCACAGCCACCCGCCCCGGATGATCGAGAGGAACGTGAAACGTGAACACATTCCGGGCCGGGCCGGGCGGTGCGTTACCGTCATTAGACCGCTCCGCACATTAATCAAATTTGCCTCCGAACACAATGCGAACGAACTCCTGCGTAGTCCTTCAGGACGCCCGACATGGCGCGCCAACCCCCCGGCATGCAGCACACATTCCGAAGTCAAATCACGTAAGGATTTTATACGATATTCCAATATAATCCATAAGCAATGGTCCTGAATTACGGAAGATTGTTCTACGAGCCGTGCGTTGTTCACGCCGCCGTCACATGCGGAATCCTGTCAGTTGCAAGCTCGTTGGATGTTTTTCAACACGCCAGAATGGCTTGACGAGGCGGCACAATGGGTAATCTATGTAACACCCCCCAGCATCCCCCAGCCGAGTGGTGACGGTGAAAATGAATTGTACCGATGGAATGCGAGATGACATGGCCTGGCTGCAGAGAACAGGTAGCGAAACGCTGAAGCTTCGTAAATCCCGGATTTATAGCCACTTAAAGTTTCCTTCATTTTTTCCCTCGTTCTCTGCTTTGGTGCCCTGCCACTCTCGTCGCCACCCTCGCGTCTATTGTTCGCTGCTCTTGGCGTGTTTGCCAAATTAGTGGGGGGAGGGGGCATGCGAACAAACGGCGTGGCTGATGGTGGGGATTTCGTCGACGCTCAACGTGCGCGCCTTTTGGTGAAATCTCGTTTGAATTATCACCACGCTGCCGTCGTCCTTGTGTGAGATCTGACGTCTTTTCTCTGTGCAAGGTTTCAGGTATTCTTTCTCTCTCTCTCTCTTTCTCGCCCTTCACCACTCCGTGCAAGGGAAGAAGGGGGAGGCCTGCTGGCAAAGTAATAACAGAGACGTCGCTCACGTGAAAACCATCATCGTTGCAGGCGGTATCGTTTCGGTTTTTACAGCTCTCCTGAAGTTTTTACCATCATCTCGCTCATCACTCATGTGAGACGGTCCTGGGAGAGCAGTAGCAGACCACCGTCGCTACCGCCACCCGCCACCTGCCACCGCCACGGCCACCCGCCTCTGCCAGAGACTGACGACGAGGGTAATAAACGAGGTGGATGATTGAAGCATCGCATCGTTCGGGGGATTTCGGAGGGCTGCCGGGTCGGTGGATCGCTGGTTGGACTTTAAGTCTTCTAATGGGTGATGCACTCGAAGGTGGTCGGGATGAACACTCATTCCTTTGCGCAGAATTTGTTGGCGGGCTAATGGCCTTTTAAGGGCTTAGCGATGGCTTAGTCTGGATAACCGTAAGTGGGAGAGCAAATAAACCGAACCGCCCGACCCGAAGCATCCATCGAGAGAGAGAGAGAGAGAACAGATCCCACAGTGAGGTGTGGGTAAGTCGGGGCTTTGATGCGTGTGGCGTGTGATCAGCATGACATCTCAGGGGCTTGGCTTAAGTCGGGAAATAACGACAATAACGAACAATTCTTGAGTAAATTTAACATTTCGGGGAGACTTTTGGTTTCGGGAGTGTCTGTGATTTTTTTCGCAAATACCCAAAAAGTGAGACTGTACACATAGATGGCCGATGTTGTGCAGTGGGTGTGAGAGCTCATTTGCCTTAGGTTCGAACCCAGACGCACCAACCTTCATTTTCACGACACCACCATCCTGGAGTCACCGACAGTACGGTGTTTTTACACAATTCAGAAGCATCGAAAATTCAAAACAAAAATAATCACACATCTGGGTAAATGGAACTTGAAATGCCTTCTCCACTTGTGTAGGTCATCGGATTCGTGGGCGTCCTCTATTGCATTGCCAAACCGGCGCGTAGCCGAAGACTCTTCGGGATGGAGCACTGTTGTCAACGTGCTCTACATGGTCTTGCCATCTTTGCCATCATCATCCATAGACGCCTGACTAAACTCAGGTCAACGATGCTGAGATTCCACCCATCAGGCATGCCTTCTTCTAACCACAGATGGATGAGACCTTTAAGCTCATCCACTGCAACTGGAACTTTACACGATTTTAATCCCGTCTTGGTGATACCATGATCCGCAAATCTGTGAACAGAGACACACCGCAGGGTGGTGTACTCTGCCCTCTACTGTGGAACATAGTGGTTAACGAACTACTTGTGAAACTAGATGGGACTAGGTCGAAGGTTATTGCCTATGCAGATGACATGGCCGTAGCTGTATCTGGGAAAAAATTTATCCACGATCAGGGATATTATGCAATCTGGTCTATCCAAGCTAGTGAAGTGGACTAGCGAGTGCGGCCTAGGTGTCCATCCGCAGAAAACGGATCTAGTCCTCTTTACCAGGAATTAAAAAATCCCTAACTTTGACTCTCCCACAATACGCGGGACCCCCTTTGGTGCTAAGCGACAGCGCTAAATTCTTAGGTCTCTTACAAGACACGAAGTTAAGCTGGAAGCTAAATATCCAGGAACGTGTCAAGAAGGCCTCCACGGCTCTCTACTGCTGTAAAAGAGGCAATTGGGTGCAAATGGGGACTGCAACCCCGAATGGTTCACTGTGTATTTATATCAGTCAGACCCATACTACTGTACGGTGTCGAAATTTGGTGGACCGCACTCGATAAGAGAATCAACATAATCCCAATCGCTCGAGTGCAGAGGTTGGCATGCGTATACGTCAGCGGGGCGCTAAGAACTACCTCCGCCGAAACACTAAACACACTCCTCAACCTGCCACCGATAGAACAAATTGGCAGACAGGCAGCAGCTAGTTTGGCGATGAGATTAAGATCGCTGAGCAGCTGGATAGAACTGCAGTCTGGACACTCAACGATTCTCAACAGCTATAGCCCTATACCCATGGATACAGACTTCACCCTACCAAAATTCCTTTTCGAGGAAAATGTCTCTACCAGCATACCGCCCGGATCCTACTGAAAGGTCCACTGGTAATCTTCACAAATGGATCGAAGATGGATGCAGATGTGGGTGCTGGTGTCGATTCCAAGGATCTAAATTTCCAGCTCTCTTTCCGATTACCAAACCACTGGAGCGTCTTTCAGGCAATAGCAATAAAACAAGCTCTGTCTTGGCTAAGAAACAATCTAAGATCAAGCAAATATCATCATCTCTCCGATAGCCAGGCAGAGGTCAAATCTCTTAAGTCAGTCTCTTTTAACTCCAAGACTTCCTTTAATCTCTCGAGATGGCCAAGTATCTTAGCATCCAACTCATGAGGGTGTCGGGGCACGGTGACATTCCAGAGAATTGCGAAGTTGATGAACTCGCTAGAAAGGGTACAAGCTCTGTACTCTCTCCGGGTGGCGATCCACCTTCTTCGCCTATAGCAACTATACTGCTAACGCTCGAAACACTTGCTCAAACAAACCGCAGATACAACAAACCCCAACTGGCACAGGATGGCTCATTACCAAACAACTTTGGCCTATGATCGACGATAAGCGATAGCTTAACCTGATTAGACTAAGCACGCCAAGATCTCTCATTGCCTCTCGAATAGGACATTGTGCCATAGGAACTCACGCCTTTCCACTGGCCCTTCCATACAAAGACTTCTGTGGAAGCTGCATGAACGAGGATGATCCAGAAACCATCCATGATCCAGCTGCAGTGCTCTCTCATCCTCAGACTTCTGGGGGCCCATTTCTTTGTTAATCTGGCTGAACTGAGCAGAATCAGCGGAATTGCGGAATGGGTAGCCTAGGATCCGCGTGGTAACACAATGGGCCTATGCTTGGCCTAAGTGTGTCTGCTGTTCGTATGCGCAGCATTCAACCATCTCAGCCTCACCTAACCTAATCCCGTCGATTATAATTTTTGTTGAGCGTAGATTTCACCGCGACCTTTAGATCTATAGCGCCTCCTTTTGATACCTTTGCTCTCTTACGAGTTCTCCCCACATACAGCTCTTTTCACAGTATTGAGGCTTAGGGACTCCTGTTGCATTTAATTGGAGGAAATCTAGTCTAGAGTATTTTCCCATATCCTTCAGGAATAAGGGAAAAAATGGTGACTCCACTTTTTCCTCTCGGGAGTCAGTCCTTGGCTAGAAATCGTTGACTTTGTAGAGTCAATGCCTGGTAAAGCCCCAGTAAGTGTTCTGGAATTTCATTGGATTCTGCACAGAATTTTTTAGACTTTCTTCTAATATTCCTAGTTTCCTGTGCTGCCTGAGTATTTCTGAGTGATTCTTGCTCATTTCATTGCAACCCTCAGACCAGAGTTTCTTGGCCTGATTCATGGCATGAGTGCTGTTTAATTTTTTTGTCCGGTTCCTTCTTTCTCGTTCACTGAGTTTGATGAATATTTGCGAAAAAAGAAACCCACGTCAGCTTCAATGCCTGATCCTTACAAGGCCAATCAATATTTTATTTTGACAGTTTCATATTAATTCACAATAATTCAGATAGGTTAATTCACAGTAGATTAGTTAGGTAAATTCAAGAGGGTAATGTAGTTAAGATACGTCCATATATGACAGAGTTCTTCTCTGATGACATGGTCTTCCACAGCGCGGAATGGTGCAGGGCCTATGAAGGGTTCTGAAGCTCCCTGTTTCTCCTACTCACCTCACAGTTAGTTACAGAAGCTTTATTTGTAGGAGCTTTATTCGCGCATTTCCACACGAGCTTGGATTTTATGATGGACTAATCATATACCATAATAGCAGGTCGACAGTAATGGTATGTCATACGTGGTATAGTTCGTGTCATGATTGATTTGAGTATATCATAGATTTCTGCTTGAAGAATGCTAGTGTGTTTGCCCGTAGGTACTTTGTCCTGGCTCCACATACCCTTGCTCTTGTTCAGTCATCACTTCTTTATACCATTTTACAGTTTATGGAAATGGATTCAATGCTCCAGTTCTTTTGGTGCTGCACGGCTAGATCGGAGGGAGGAAATTCCTTTCTGTCATTGTCCGCTTTGTTGAGTGGAACGTTGTGCTGGACAGCGGTATTTGGGTCGTCGTCGCCAATTGTAACCACGTCTACATCGGTATCGACTGCGGCCCTTCTTCCAGCAAGCCATTGTCGTCCCGGCAGTCTTGTGTCCGAAGTTAATACCCGTCGGATAGTTGTTTTATGGTAGAACTTTCGGATGAGAGCGACGCCGTGCCAACTCCCCATATGCCTTCTTCTAAATTCTTAGAACACACGAATTCATCTAGTTCCTCTATGCTGGTTGCTTTGGTGGAAGTGCCTGTTTGTAAATGTCAGGGGATTCTTCTAAAGAGCGTTTTAAGCCCAACTCCGGTAGCTTCTCCGATAACCTTTTGACAACGTTCCCACTGTTAGCCCATTGTGTTGATTGACAGGACTAGGCTCCCTAGATAAGGCTTCAGAGAGACTCAATCGGCAAAGTTCGTTGACTTCAATTTGTTGTCCTCTACTCCGAGTGCACACCGCTGACTGATTGGACATTTTGGACTAAGCCGAATGCAAGTGGTTGGTGTACAGATGCGTAATGACCACCATGACCTTAAGCATGTTTCACATTTTTTTGTTCTGTTAACTACTTGGGGGCATATGTATGTCAACACCCATCTGCCACGCCATCTCGTTCGGAGCTTTGCAACGCGTTCGAGCTCCCTCCAAGTCGATCCTAAAGAACTCGATCCCTCTTCGACTCTTCTGTGCCAGGTTTGCCTAGGGCGCCAAGACCCCTGTTAGGACCCTGAGTTAGGAGAATCTAATACGTGGCATAATTCCCACGGGAGTTGTCCACGTGCCGGATTGTGTCTCCAATCGACTGACACTTTCTCCTTCGGCCGTAGGTATGATGATGTTTGGTTGACATTTGCTTACGAATGAATGCAGCTTTTGCGTAATGTTGGTGTCCTCCTTCCAGCTGATGCACCCATTCCAAAGGCAGTCTTATCCTTCCCAATTCTGCTGCCCGCTTCCAGTTCGTTGCCACCGCGCTCAGCCAAGACCGCACTTTCTGGATAGGGAAAGCTGTCCACTTTCTGGTTGTACTTTCCGGCAGTGTTTAGTTTGGCGCGAGTGTTACGTGGAAGTATTAAGGGCTTTACTTTATGTTGTGTTTATTTTGACACCCAGTTTTTGTGGCTCAGCTTCTAGATTGTGTCCCATCAAATGAAGATCCGTTATTCGATGAGAAAGTAGGAAATCACCGTCAGTCAGGCATTAATGTCATGGTTCACAATGCCAACATGGGATACTGAAATAACATCGATCATTGACAGCACCTATTTTGGTTCAATCGTGAAAACGTATTGTCCAGTCACCCGATCTTTTGCTTGTCTTATTTGCTTGCATTGCATGTGACACCTGATCCTCTCTCTTATCGTCCACGTGCCACCTGATTGTGTCCAGCCTACTAAATCACCCGATCTGTCCTTTACCTCGTGGCGTCACTAACCTACCGCCTGATCCCTTTTTTTTGCCTTACATGTTAAATGTCACCAGATCCTTTTTTTTCTCCTTGCGAATAAAAGGATGACTGTTGGTGGAGAATGACCAGTTCAGCGGGAAAGCTTTGACCTGTGAACTAAAACCTTACTCAAAATAAAAAAAAATTAGTTTTATTGAGTGTATTGTTCTTCCCTGAGTGGAGGGTGCCTGCGGGTTTTTACTGACTCCGAGCGGGGAAGTTTAAAAAGGCAACGACTCTATAGAGGTGACTCTAAGGATCACAGACATGGAGTCAACGAGGACCCACTCACTACAGCCCGGTGTCCAATGAATACGACCTCTTAAGCCCGCCTCGGAAGCACATGCTTACCCTCCACAGTACCTCAAGTCCCGCGAAGGACATTAAGTGCCTCATTCCAGAATGCAGCACCTGCTTTCTTATTTCATTCGCAAGTGCCCCATAATGTCCCCCAATGAATCTTTAGTGTAATTACTTGAAAATCGCTTCAATTGCTTAAACTGCGGCAATTTGCTTCCTTCCCAAACAGGACCGAAAACTCGTCCTAATTAGTCACAATTGCCGTTAATTCATTCATTCGCTCGTTCACAACCTCACTTATAATTTCCACAAATTATCCCGGCACCATCGCACCGCGTCGCCCCGCCTGGACTCCCAGCGCCACCATTCATCCGCGAGGACATTAAAAATATGCCAAAGGCTTCCGTCGTGCAACGTTAACTGTCCAGCGGGCGCTTTCTCTCCGCCTTTAATTGTGCTTCTCGTCCTGTCACATCCCCCATCCTCGTCCCCGCCCCCCGCGTGGGCCATTATCAGCTCGTATTCATCTGTCCGGCCATTCTCCGCACCACATAAACCACGGCGCAGAGGCTTAGGGATGGATCTGCGCCCCGAGTCCGAGACATCTGCAAATTACGCCCTGCCAAGCCACCCCGAAATGGATGGGCCACACGTCGAATTGACCTCTCCCGTGCGGTCGAAGGATTCAGGTAATTTCGCTTATTACTCAGCCGGACGGGCGGTGCGATGGGGAATCAGGAAGAGAGCGCCCGACAAACCGAGAAACCGAAATGAGAACGAATCTAGCTAAGGCACTCCGGAGATGCTATCGGATCGGGCATCGGCTGCGGCAGCGACGGCGACGTCGGCGGCACTCCCCCTCAATCCGGCAGCACCATGCAATTCAGTCGACTGCTATCCGAAGCAAAGTAATGAGATACTTTGGGATAATTTTCCACCACACACCAGCAATCTAGCAGAGTAACTTTCGATCTAGATAAGAGATTGAGAGAGAGTGAGTGAGTGGGAGAGAGCAAAAGGGATTTTGGGCAAATCCCAGCGCCTCCCCCGCTCACACCGCGGCAGCCACAGCGGGGTCTTGAGTCAAATGGAAAATAACCTTAAGGTCGAGATTCCAAGGTAATTTGATTCAATTCCAGTGATACCAAGAAACTCAGACTTGTCTTATCTGCGAGTATAAATTCACTTCAGTTGGCATCTTCCCCGGGTGCTGCCGCCTGCCGGGACCGGTCTTGGGATTTCGTCCTTTTTTTTTGTCTCTCAGCTCGTCTGTTCTTTGCTCGATGTGGCGCGGTGCGGCGCGGCGCCCCTCGCTTTGTTTATTTTCCTGGCATCGGTAGTCTATTAGAAATGTTTTCGATTCAAGATTAAAAGCTAATAAATGGAAAGTTTAAGGTACCCCTCGGTGGATTGACTGCGGATGAGCTGATAATGGACTGCGCGGCGCGACAACAGCGGGTGAATGAATGGAACGGGGCCTGGTGGATTAGCAAATTTATTTGACATTAAACATTAAATAGATTTTCTTTGGGGACATGGGCGTCGAATGTGATCGGGTCGTAGGCTTTTGCCTATCGATTGAATGTCCTTAGAGAGGGGGTACTTCACGTTATCACGTTATCGTTATATTGAATGAAGCTTCCGTGGAGGACGGAGAGGCAGCTTATGCTTTGGGCGTGGCAGGACGGACTGGTATTTCAAATTTAAGGTGTTAAACCTTTGTAGCCTTTGCTTTGTAAAATATCACCTTCTCTCTCTGTCTCTCTCTCTCTCTCTCTCTCTCTCTCTCTCTCTCTCCCTCTCTCTGTTGCGGCGAAAGACGTGACTACCATTGGAACTGTATCGTCCAGAATCATCCCTTGAAGGTTGCCATCACGTAGACTGAGCCAAAATTATGGCAGCCTAGTGAAGGGCTCTTAAATATAAGCACAGACTATATGTGAAAAGGTTTCTAACTCCTGATCCCTTCTTCCCGTTTTAACTGTAGAACCGCCCTGTTGCATTTCATCGCAGGTGGGGAACCAGCTATTCACTTCTGACTAGGTGCAATATGTGACAAGCAAATACCTGCCTTCTGCTTGTAGAGACATTGAAAAAAAATTAAAAATAAACACTAAAAGCAAAAACCTCTGGAAACGTACTCTTGGAATTTCCTGTAAAATAGGACAAACGGAAAAGAATTGGTAGATATTTTGCTTTGCCCGTCTGTTGCATAGATTTAATATCTTATGCAGATCGGGTTGAAGCGAACAACCACCTTAGCAGTTCCCAAGCTGGTTTTCGTCCAGGCTTTTCGACGACGGTTCATATTTTCGGTCTTACAGGTAAAGCCACAAAATATATGGAGAGGTGTTCGTAGTGTTAAGTTTAACGAAAAATAATATAGTGAAAAATAATAAGTGAAAAAAGATACACACTTTCACATGGAAGACATTTATTCAGCTCACACAACCGCGTCATTGATATCACTATACGCCACCGAGGCCATGCAAGACAACTCCCAAGACTGTCTCTTCGATCATATGAAAAATGTTACGTATACGCCACCGGGGCCATGCAAGACAACTCTCAAGACTGTCTCCTCAATCCGATGAAAAATGTCACGTATTCGCCACCGTGGCCATGCAAGACAACTCTCAAGGCTGTCTCCTCGATCCGATGAAAAATGTTACGTATACGCCACCGGGGCCATGCAAGACAACTCTCAAGGCTGTCTCCTCGATCCTATGAAAAATGTTACGTATACGCCACCGGGACAATGAAAGACAACTCTCACGACTGCCGCCCCGATCCTATGAAAAATGTTACGTATACGCCACCGTGGCCATGCAAGACAACTCTCAAGAATGCCTTCTCGATCCTATGAAAAATGTTACGTATACGCCACCGTGGCCATGCAAGACAACTCTCAAGACTGTCTCCTCTACCCGTTGTAGGATGGCACGTATATGCCACCGTGGCCACGCAAGACATCTCTCAAGGCTGTCTCCTCGATCGCCATCAGGATACGCCATCAAGACTGTCTCCTCGATCATATTAAAAATGTTACGTATACGCCACCGTGGCCATGCAAGACAACTCTCAAGAATGCCTCCTCGAGCCTATGAAAAATGTTATGTATACGCCACCGTGGCCATGCAAGACAACTCTCAAAACTGTCTCCTCGATCCTATTAAAAATGTTACGTATACGCCACCGTGGCCATGCAAGACAACTCTCAAGACTTTCTCCTCCATCATATTAAAAATGTTACGTATACGCCACCGTGGCCATGCAAGACAACTCTCAAGAATGCCTTCTCGATCCTATGAAAAATGTTACGTATACGCCACCGTTGCCATGCAAGACAACTCTCAAGAATGCCTTCTCGATCCTATGAAAAATGTTACGTATACGCCACCGTGGCCATGCAAGACAACTCTCAAGAATGCCTCCTCGAGCCTATGAAAAATGTTATGTATACGCCACCGTGGCCATGCAAGACAACTCTCAAAACTGTCTCCTCGATCCTATTAAAAATGTTACGTATACGCCACCGTGGCCATGCAAGACAACTCTCAAGACTTTCTCCTCCATCATATTAAAAATGTTACGTATACGCCACCGTGGCCATGCAAGACAACTTTCAAGAATGCCTTCTCGATCCTATGAAAAATGTTACGTATACGCCACCGTGGCCATGCAAGACAACTCTCAAGACATGTCTCCTCGATCATATTAAAAATGTTACGTATACGCCACCGTGGCCATGCAAGACAACTCTCAAGAATGCCTCCTCGATCCTATGAAAAATGTTACGTATACGCCACCGTTGCCATGCAAGACAACTCTCAAGACTGTCTCCTCTACCCCTTGTAGAATGGTACGTATATGCCACCGTGGCCACGCAAGACATCTCTCAAGACTGCCTCTTCAATCCGATGAAAAATGTTACGTATACGCCACCGTGGCCATGCAAGACAACTCTCAAGAATGCCTTCTCGATCCTATGAAAAATGTTACGTATACGCCACCGTGGCCATGCAAGACAACTCTCAAGACTGCCTCCTCGATCATATTAAAAATGTTACGTATACGCCACCGTGGCCATGCAAGACAACTCTCAAGAATGCCTCCTCGATCCTATGAAAAATGTTACGTATACGCCACCGTGGCCATGCAAGACAACTCTCACAACTGCCTCCTCGATCCTATGAAAAATGTTACGAATACGCCACCGTGGCCATGTAAGACAACTCTCAAGACTGTCTCCTCGATCATATTAAAAACGTTACGTATACGCCACCTTGGCCATGCAAGACAACTCTCAAGAATGCCTCCTCGACCCGATGAAAAATGTTACGTATACGCCACCGTGGCCATGCAAGACAACTCTCAAGGCTGTCTCCTCGAGCCTATGAAATATGTTACGTATACGCCACCGTGGCCATGCAAGACAACTCTCAAGACTGTCTCCTCGATCATATTAAAAATGTTACGTATACGCCACCGTGGCCATGCAAGACGACTCTCAAGACTGTCTCCTCGATCATATTAAAAATGTTACGTATACGCCACCTTGGCCATGCAAGACAACTCTCAAGAATGCCTCCTCGATCGTATGAAAAATGTTACGTATACGCCACCGTGGCAATGCAAGACAACTCTCAAGGCTGTCTCCTCGAGCCTATGAAATGTGTTACGTATACGCCACCGTGGCCATGCAAGACAACTCTCAAGACTGTCTCCTCGATCATATTAAAAATGTTACGTATACGCCACCGTGGCCATGCACGACAACTCTCAAGGCTGTCTCCTCGAGCCTATGAAATATGTTACGTATACGCCACCGTGGCCATGCAAGACAGCTCTCAAGACGGTCTCCTCCATCATATTAAAAATGTTACGTATACGCCACCGTGGCCATGCAAGACAACTCTCAAGCATGCCTCCTCGATCCTCTGAAAAATGTTACGTATACGCCACCGTGGCCATGCACGACAACTCTCAAGGCTGTCTCCTCGATCCTATGAAAAATGTTACGTATACGCCACCGTGGCCATGCAAGACAACTCTCACAACTGCCTCCTTGATCCTATGAAAAATGTTACGTATACGCCACCGTGGCCATGCAAGACAACTCTCAAGACTGCCGCCCCGATCCCATGAAAAATGTTACGAATACGCCACCGTGGGCCTGCACGACAACTCTCAAGGCTGTCTCCTAGATCCTATGAAAAATGTTACGTATACGCCACCGCGGGCATGCAAGACAGCTCTCAAGACTGTCTTGAATGTTACGTATACGCCACCGCGGGCATGCAAGACAGCTCTCAAGACTGTCTCCTCCATCATATTAAAAATGTTACGTATACGCCACCGTGGCCATGCAAGACAACTCTCAAGAATGCCTCCTCGATCCTATGAAAAATGTTACGTATACGCCACCGTGGCCATGCAAGACAACTCTCAAGACTGTCTCCTCGATCATATTAAAAATGTTACGTATACGCCACCGTGGCCATGCAAGACAACTCTCAAGAATGCCTCCTCGATCTTTTGAGCGCCAATTGGAACTTTGGACAAATAACAAACCAACAGGTGTCCTTGACGAGATACCAACTAACCAAAAAGTGTTTGGATTTCGATTAGAGTCTCGACATGGGTAGCTTAAACTGATGAACACTTACATAAAATACCCTTAGAGGTGCAAATGGCAATGGTTGATTAATGATCCCGTGTAAACATTTTACACCCTTCTACAAATTTCTTGTGTTTTTTGCGAGAATTAAAAACCAAATGCTTACAAAATAAACGTTTTTCTTATCCATTTTAGAAGTGAGCTAGTTGACTTGGAACCACTGCTGACCAGATAGGTTCTTTATCCAGCTACGATTATTGAATCGTATGTGGCTTCAAGAGATGTTTGGTTTTAGTGAGGGACGTAGATGGTTGTTCTGCAGTTCATTGACGTCGCAACTACCTGGAATGACGCAGTGGCTCGGCGGATACACCCCATCTCGTCGAGAGTCTTTCAAGACAATGTGACCTTGTCCAGGAATTCAATCACCCCGAAGTTGAGTTTGCGGGGTTTCAATGTTTTCGCACCATTCGTCTGAACCCTCCCTCCAATTCCGATTTTGCCGCAGGGTCTCCCTAGTTCATGAGAAAGCGTTCCATTTAATTTAGCCAACCTCCTCGGCTCCCACCACATAGTAGCTTCATCTTCCAAGCGAGGTGCTCACGTGTGTGAGGGGTGGCTCTGCAAAAAGGACTCGCAGCAGGTTGCCTTCGACCTTCCTTTAATGTCCGCTCATTGAATTTCGGTGGAGAATTTCATTCCCGAGTTAGTCCTGACCTTCGGTGCGGCCCCTCTCTCGGAGGGGGTCTCTCCCTCGTTTAATGGCCCCGCAATCCAATTTCAGAAGTGTGTTCCCGTCCGTGTCTCTCTCTCTCTCTCTCTCTCTGCTCAGTCTCTCCTCCAATTGCTCAGTTACGATGCCACCCCCGCTGGTAGCCCCTGTTAAGCTGATGAATAAATGCATTTGGCAATGTTCGAGGGTGGCCCCCACCAACCGCCAACCACCCCCATGACTGCTCATTGTTGGATATCATATTTCCTTCATGCATTATGCACAGCACACAGTTAGAGAAAGTACCTTGGATATCTGAAGGATATCGCTACTTCCCGCTGTCAGTGGGGTCGTAACATCCACGCTTGGGTGGATGGCTGGGCGCGCTCGTGTGTGTGTCTCTGTGTGACTCGCTCGGTTTCAGTTTCAAAGTTTTCCTCCTCGTCTTGAGGGCCATTTACTCATAAAATTACCATCAGCCTATCAGCACCCAGTCGGTGAGCTCTGCCACCCATCAGTCCACGGGGGTGGTGGTGAATTATTATTGAACGAAAGTGTAACGACATACCTTGAGCGTATTATTTGGGATGGCCTGCCCGTGCCGGTGTGTGGTTGGGTCATGCCTCGAGGAACATCTTCGCGTGGCGAGATCCTGCTGAGCACAATGGCGGGCGGGGATTACAGCCGTCAGACATCAGCCGTCATCCGCCAGTGGAATGTGACGTTCCTCGCTTCGGAATGTCTTCGTGTCACCGGATGACGACGACCGTGATGGTGATGGTGGCTATGATGGCGATGGGGCCAAGCTAGTGATTGCGATGATGACGGCTATGGATTGGCCCCCGCCACACTCGTCGGCGCTGCTCACCGCAAGATCACTCGACCGTAATCCAATGGCCCCATTGTTTTTATTCGCCGTTCGCTGGGGTAAATTTGGCAGAATATGTTTACATAAATATTTTCCAATTGTATCTGGTTTTTGCTTTTGTGCTACCGTCGCCCGTCGCGGCGGTGGTGGAAGGTCGACAGGTCCGGGTTGCTTATGTTTTATTTCGTTATCCTGCTGGGTGTCGTCCTTTTTGTCTGTGTAACTTCTGGGGAAAGTTCGACATCAGTGGCGCTGGATTTTATTTATTTCCTTTTTTTTTTTGTTGCTCTTTTTTGGTTCTCTTGCGTGTGCAGTCGACTTGGCTCGAGGGCGTGTGGGGTGGGGGGCGGAGGTTGTCGTGGGAGAGGTCTGATTAAGATTAAGGGTTGCCAACCCCAGCAGGGAGTGCGTTTACATTAAAAACAATTTGGGAAGTTTTTCTTTCAGCATTTCTTTCGCTTTTCGTTTCACTCCACCTCTGCACCTCCACACCCTCTGCCTTTTCTCTTGTTTCTTATTACTTTTGTTTGTTGTCTTGTGTTTGTTTATTTCCGTGTTTGCTCCCCCTTTGGTTAATACCTCGGGGCAACGATTCGTCGAGTTACTCTCTGTGCTCGGCGCTCTGTGCTCCTGGGGGACGCCGAACTGGAGGAATGCATTAATTGACCTTTTGGGGGAATGTGTAAGTAAGGATTTAAATTGTTTGACTCTTGTCGGTTGCTGTTCGGCGTTTACGAGGGGTCGGCGCGCGGAGTTAAACTGCCGGCAGACACATTTGCATTTGAATTCGATTAAGTCGTCCGGGAAGAAGAGAATTAATTTGCATAAGCCTCGTTGCCATTGTTGCCTTTGTGTCTCGAGGATTTCGCTCCTTGGTAATTTTTTTTCTCCTTTCTTATTTGATTTGCAATTAAATGTATTCTTTTTTGTGTGCAGCGACGTTTGGGGACGCGTGGGGCCGCTCTGTTTACCTTGCAATCAAACGTTCATCGGTGTCGTCGTCGGCCCATGATTATGGCCCTGACAAGTGGGTGGTACTGCGGCTGCGGCGGGGGGCAGTGCTGTGATTTACATTTATCTAAGTTTAATGGAGTTTACCTGATCGAACTGCTTAATGGGTGAAGCTGGGCGGATGGTGACGGTGATTTTATTTGGGCACGGATTGGTTGGAATTTATTGCCGCTGTCACATTCAATTAAGTGGATTCGGTCATGAGCTGCTGGGTGGTTATTTGATTTTTTTGTTCTCTTTTTTTCGTTTTCATTTTGTGCGCCTGAGTATTTATTGGGGATTCCTGAATCGATTCAGGGCATTGTTCGGCAGCTGGAAACACTTCATCGTGCCACAAAAAGGAGACATAAAAGCGACACTTAAACGCAGGATTTAGGACGGCTATAAATGGGATTCGATGGGGGCGAACACACCGTCATTTGCTACGCATCGCGAGTGCTGCGTGGCAGGCATGCCAATGATGGTCCTTCGCAGACATTTTCGAATTGGATGTGATCGCGTTGTTTGACGTTTGTCATTCGGAACAAGGTAATGAGGGGTCAGAACTCATTTTGGTCAATTCAACCAAAATACTGCACAGCGGGGCCGGCTGTAATGAAAGATTATGTTGGTCAAGAGCTTATTGCTGGTTTTCACCTTCGAACTCAGATGTCCACGCAGATGCGGCTGGCAATTAACTTTATGAGTCGGACTAAAAATGGTGGTAATCTGCACTCGGGATGAACGAGGAATACATTTATTTATTTGGTTGGCATCAAACTCTAGATCTCTGAAGTGGACACATAATTTCGAAGGGATTCTAAAAATCCAAACGTTTTTTTTTTTATTTAATGACGTGGTTGAGGTGAACACTTGGCCAACAGCGTTTCGTTGTGTTCTGTAAATGGAGAGAGACATAATATATAATAATATGGATGGCCCTACAGCTCATTGAGGGGCTAGCTTCTCAGAAACCACTCGTTTCGTGCGTGTTCTTTCACGAGTAGAAAATTTTAATGCCGACTCTGAACGGCGAAGTTGAGAAGCAGTGAATCAGACAGTCAGTGACTCGAAGGAGGTGGAGCCGTGAATTATGTGAGTTGGTAAAATTGGGGATTCGAACCCGGCACTACGCCACAAATTTCATTTTAGTGAAACACAAACAATTTTTTTTTTTATTAAATTTGTTTTTTTTTATAGTTTCTCCTTTTTTTATTTTTTCTTAATACACTCACATTCATAGATTTTTGTCGTTTCATTATTTTTAATATTTTTCACAAGATGATCCTACGCATTTGAGTTGCAGACTTCAACTGACTCTCTTAATGTTATAGAACAGAAATGTAAACTAGCAGAGAGAACGACAGAAATAACCAATCAACAGCTGAAATGGAAAACACACAAGACGCAACCAAACTCTCACTGCACAGACAAACACACAACTCTCGCTGCATCCTACAACAGGTTGCTAGGTTACAGTACATTCGCTCTTCTTTTCTTGGCGGCGTTGTTTTAAAAAAATATTGCCACTGTTGTCTCTTATCAGTAACGCTCGTTTGTACAGTCACCACTATGTGCACTCGCTCTTTTCTTGCGAGCGTTGTTTTCGCAAAATAATGCCGCTGTTCAATTGTGTCAACAACGCTCGTTTAGTACAGTCACCACTGTTCTTGGATTTTGCGAGTTTGATGATGTTTATCATACATATATAGACCACACTGTTACTGTAGCGTTGTACCCATTCCCTGACAGTTCTTCATCTAAACAAACGGACAGTCAGTTGGACAGTCAGTTCCCTGAGGAATCAGAGCTGGTCAATTCTCTTGAAATCCCGTACGCGTACACGAGAAAACCAAAAGACTAATCTCTGGATAAAGCCAGAGCTCGATGGCTTGATGTGATAATTGGAACAAGAGCAAGGGCGCTTTGGGCGACGCTGAGAAAAAGGGACTTAGGAGAGATTTTAGTTGCAGCAAAGAAAATAAGGCAGTTTCTACGAAGACACTTCTTCATAGAGCTGGAGAACTCAAATTAACTCAACTAAGCGGTGTTGAAATGAAAAGCCTCATAAGGTTCATATGTGGCTCCGATGGATTTAAGACTGCAGTAGGTCTTTCGGCAGAGTGACACGGAGAATGGAGCCTACACGTTAGTCTAAGTGAGTGGTGAGTGGTTGTGATGAAATACTTACCTACCTGCCTCCTACCATTTAACGCTTTTTTCAACACCTTATTTCACATAGAAAAAAAAACCAGGAAAAGTAGAATAGACGCATTTGCGTATCACAAATTTCCAAAAAAAAATCTGGGTTAAAATGTATGTCCAGATGAACACGCAAATGTTGTGTCGATTTCAAGGTTATATAGTTTCCATACGTCCTCTGTTTGAAATGTGTCAGAACTCAGTGGAGTCACAAGTGCTACGAGTTGTCCATGCCACAAACAGTAGTGTTGTATTTAAGATAAAATTCATACCATATCGTCTTGAACACTCTGGCTATCCCAATCAGAGGGTGAAGCAGATGCAGTTTTCAGAGTATGAGAAGTATAACCACGAACTATGCCGGCTATAGCATATTTTTGTATACCGACATGAGTCTAAACATGCGTTTATGAGTCAAAAACTCGTTTGGCTAGGCCGTGTAGAGAGTGTGCCAAAATTACAGGCAAAAAAAACAAAAAAAAAAATTTGACAGGTGAGAGCTTAGAGTTAGTAAAAATAAAGCGGTCACAACGTGTCACTGGATTTGGATCAATGAAATTGAACCACATTTACGCGAAACAAAATTTCGAGAGCGCGTATGTGCCACCAAAATCGTGGAGTCCATATGCCCGAGTTACGTGCCGCAGCACTTCCCACACCTCTGCAACCACAAGATATTATTGGTTACATATTGTAAATGGTTATGAGTCTGTGATCAGTAGCTTCCTTTCCTAATATCTTCCCTATCCTTTGTTAGTTTCGATTTGAAACTATCACCCCTATTCTGGTTGTGATGTGGTCACAACGCACGAATGTCAGTGAGACGAAAATTATGATGCCTGCCTTGTAAGGTTTCAGCTATTTGGTATTCTGGCGAAAAGGTTCTGGTATTCTGGTGAGGTGAATTCGTTGCCATGTCAAAAATTGTTTTTTTTTTTGACAATTATTATATTCGCGCTTTTTTTTACTTACTGAGCGTATCTACAAAATAAAGGCAGAACGTAGCGAACAAGGTAATATTGTGTATATTAACGAATAAGTATTTATTAATAATGAATATTTTGCAGCAACAAGAAAATATTAGCGTGCATCCCAGGAGCAGTTGGACCATTATACGAATCTCTTGCAAATGAATCCTGATTTTCTTCTGGGCAAAAATGATCCAACTGACCCGAATAGGATGCAGAATTATTGGGCCGCATTCGCAGATGAGCTAAACGCCAAAATAAAATCAACATCTATTTATTTTTCCTTGTGTGTGACAGTTCTTTTGTTGATTTTTTTTTTCCTTGTGATGTGCTCATGAGAAATCTTGACGATTCTTCTGATGCTCACAAGCTGTGAGCTTTTGCTCAGAATACGAAAACCTCACAATTTTTGACTCACCATGCTCTTGTGAGGTAGTTGTGACTTAAAACACATCACTGAGGTTTGCCAGAATAGGGGTGTTCGTTTGAGTTTCGAGATATAGGATAAAGTTTAAATAAATGTGTTCTGATTATTTTCTTTAATTTGTTTAATTTGTCATTTGTCATTGTAACGAGACTGCAATCTGGCGCAAATGATGTAGAAACATATCTTCATAAATGGAAAATTAGATTGAATGCTTCAAGGACTCAGGCTGTCTTTTTTACTAGAAAAAGAAAAGCATGTTTCCTGCCAAGCCACAGAATAGTGTTAAACAACATTGAATCAGATTGGAAATCAAGTACTACATCTGAATAAAACCCTAAGCTTCAGTTTTCATGTCCAGGAAACAATTAAAAAAGTCAACTTAGCTATACGAATTCTGTATCCCGTCATAAGTCGTAAGTCTAAGATGAGTATAGAAAATAAGCTCACTATTTTTAAAACAATTTTTCAACCCATCATGTTTTATGGCCATTGAGCAAAGACCCACATAAGGATATTACAAATCGCACAGGAATGATGCTTACCGTGGCATTTTTCGACTGATGAGCTTCATGAAGTCTCTAATATTGAAAGAGTTTCTATAAGACTGATGAAGTTATTCGAACGACATAAATTGTCTTGCAATCAATCTGACAATTACTTGATTTCAAGTTTATATAATAATAATAATAATAATATACTATGGGTGGCGCGACAGTCCGAGGTGGATTTGGGCCTAGCTTCACAGCAACCACTCGTGTTGAGCGTGCTATTGTTCTTTCACGAGCGGAAGGGATATACAGTTTAATGCCGACTCCGAACGGCCAAGTTTGAGAAGCTTTTTCTAGACAGGAATATTCTTTGAGTATTGTCAGTGACTCGAAAGAGGTGGAGCCGTGAATTATGATAGGTGGTAAATTCGGGTATCGAACCTGGCACCCTCTGCGTAGGAGTCGACGCATTTACCCACTACGCCACAGCGACCCTTTCAAGTTTATATAATGATGCGTAATACGCTTTTATTTATACTTTTATTAATTTATTTATTTAATTAATTATTTATTAACTTATAAATATACTTATTTATATTTTTTGTTATTTATTTATTAACTTATTTATTTATTTATTTATTTATTAACTTATTTATTTATTTATTTGTTGATCTGTTTATTTATTTATTTCTTATTTTTATTTATTTATTAATTTAAATTGTCAGTAGCAAGGTTATTTAACCAAATCTCTGTAAATTGTGCAATAGCGATGACAATGCAAAACTAAAAACTCATACTGTATTAATAAATAAAGTTAAAATAAAAAGTTTAATTTGTCGTCACTCTTTGTCCCGGAACGGAACTGCAGATGTGTCATTCCATAAACAACCCTATCCTATGTACTTTATCTTTATGAGTCAACTAAATTTCATACCCGGCTTTGCCCGGGTTTGTTTCTTCAACCGGTACCTTACCTGCATTATTACCGCACTTTTTAATTTAAATCAATAATAAGACTGCTCGACCCAGAACTCAGAGAAGAATTTGAATTTTCTTTTGTCATTGATGCCTATCAAAATCTCTCATTCACATCCCTACTCACAATGAGTACAATTCGTTGACTGTGTGCATGCATGTTGAAGTTTGAATTATCAATGTGTGCAGCAGCAAAACGGGCGGAAATTACGGTTTTCTCTCAACCATTTAAACACAACATGGAGGGATATCAAGCGATTCATAAAAAAAAAGTTCTTGGAAATCCCATCTATGTACCAGCGCGCGATGTTCACTTCTTGTGCAAATTGAAGTCAAACTTCATGAACCATGAAAAAAAACCTATCTTGTAACACATTATGTAATTAGTCTAGCTGTGAAATGTTATCTAAATCGGCTAATCCGTTCAGAAGTTCAATATTCACAATTTCAGCTGTGGATATGTACAAGCATAGATAGTTTCTGTATAACAAAATAAGAAAAGACTAAGGCAGTCGTTCGTATATGTTCGATTGAGACGTAGGAAAAAATGAATGGTTGCACCAACGCAAAATATGAAATATGTGTAATATGTTTCATACCGGATTGATGCAACCACCCTTATTTTGAGAATTTTATTCCCGTTTAAAAAGTGCTCGTAACTTCCGAACCGTATGTCGTACCGACTTAAAAATTGTCACATTCAGCATCTATTTTAGAATCATTTTTGTTGAAAATTTCAGAGCTCTGCGACGCGTAGTTTCGAAGCCTTTGTCGGTCAGACACACAAACTTTCTGCTTTATAGTTAAAATAAATAAATTACAATGTAAACACTTAAACCTGTGTTTTCCACTGAATTCAAAAATCGTGTGTTAATTTTAGAACACCCCTTAATAATTATATGGGTGGCGCTACAGTCCGAGGCGGACCTGGTAAATTCGGGTATCGAACCTGGCACCCTCTGCGTAGGAGTCGACGCACTAACCCACTACGCCACGGCCACCCTTACATACTTCGACTTCTCTTTCAGCTACAGAACTTGGCCTCTACACATGACTTCTGGATAGATACCTTCGAAGGTGATCGGACCTTCTTTTTCTTCTTGCGAGGTGGACCTCAACCAACAAGCCTCTCCAGCTGGCACCAAGTTGCTTTAAGTCCTTCTCCACCTGGGTGCGCCAGTGTTGTCCATGCGCTCTACATGGCCTAGACATTATGAGCGTTGAATCCTTAGACGCCTGGCCAGGCTCATGTCGCTGTACAGCCCATGTTGAACCTTCTTCTCCAAAACCTATCAACGCAAACAGGACAAAGGATTGAACGCAAAACTTTTTTGTCGAAGAAACCAAGGACGTCTTTATCTGCTCTTGAGATTAGCCAGGCTTACGCTCATAGAGCAGAACAGGGATGATTAAGGTCTTATGCAGTGTTATCTTGGTCCTTCGCGAGAGGGCTCTACTACTCAATTGCCTCCTGAGCCCAACTTACTCTCGGTACTGATGTCGTTCGTACTGTTGACTTGGGAGCCGGGGTACACGAAGTCCTTCACCACCTCGGGTAGCTGCCTATGGTGACTCTCGTACGAGTGCCTAGACTTCTTTTTATTTAGATACACTGCTCCTAAGTGACTTTTGTTTTGTATTCACTCGACAGGTTGCAGATAGAAATCTTGAAATTATAAAATGTGAAATATTCAAAAGACTGTCATCGTGCCGGTGAAAACAGGGATCTCTGTGCAATCACAATTATTTCGTTGTCCGCTGTTGACCTGTTGTGAGTTTCCTGTGCGTCTGAACACCTTTCACTTGTATAGCTGACCCTGCAGTACATGCACACGTTGGTTTTTGACATCGGAGCTTCATGGAGGCTCCTGGGTTTGTAACTAACGCACACAAGGGATTGATAGTACCCTTCAGTGTCCGGGGTCAAGACACAGCACCGGACGAAGGTGTAGAGGCAGAAAGGAAGAGGAGCTACCTGTGAACATTGGTCTACTGGACTGGGAATAGCATTCCACATTCGGGTAGTGCGGATGAAGAGCGGGTCTCTCAATTTAACTGTGCGTCCGAAAGTAGCCTTAAGGGTGTACTGATGGGCATACCTGATGGAGACGGGTTTTGCGGGTGAAATCATGGAGAGGAGACAGTGAAACGCAACAGTAATCAAATCCAATTCAATCCAATCACAAGAATTTGTGACGGAGACAAGCGAAAGGCGACCAAAAACCAATTGGTCAAGCGGTACTGGAAAACCAGCCTTGCAAGGGACTGATAAATGGTAATGAGACATCCTTTCATCCTGAAAATACCTTTCCATTGAAAGCTTCGTTTCTTTTCTGTTCAAACGATCAAATTCTTCTCAATCACAAGTCGCTTTCCTTGAGGAACTGGTGACTGTCGCAACTGTCTTCTTGATCGTCCACTTGTAAGCTTGTAATCAGCTTAAATTGCACGACCACTTCAAAGACTTTGTTGCCTGTCGTTCGTGAATTGCACACTCCCGGCACAAGGCACAGCATCGACAGCAACCGTCACGCATTCGTCCAAAAATGAACGAACCCTTAAAACAAACAAACAAACCCCGTTCCCGCACCACGCACACACAAATTGCTGACACACTCCGTCGTCCAACTGTAGCCGTTTTTAATTGTTTCTTCAATTAGACTTTATTGGATGTTCTTCTGCCAAAGAGCAACCCTTCCTCGGCCCCCTGTACCAGTGATTCCGCTTTGCAACTGCAGCACAAAGCACCCCCTCATTAAAATTGCCATAATCCCCCGTCGCACTTGTGTGTACCACCGTCGAACACAGAGCGGACATAAGTTAAGTCGCCAACACAGACAGCCCTCCGCTCTGCAACCCCTTCTCGACGAGCGGCGGCTGTTTGTTCAGCATTACGGCACACAACCGACATGGTATGCAGAACAACGGTAATGATGACGGCAATGAAATATGCTCACCCTAACCAAAAAACACGTGTAATTAAGATTTATGAATACACTTTGTTTAACATCTTGTTGCTCGCAAGGCACCGGAGCCAGAAGCTGGCGAGCAGATGGCCGAACATGATTTGGCCCCAGCCCTCTCGCAGTGCCTCTCAGTGCCCAGGGCAGTCTAGTCAGGAGAGAGTCTCTCGTTAGTGTGACGGGTCGCTCAAGGCACTCGACCAGCCGACACTTCTCGCGCGTCCAAGGAGCCTCCCTGGCTCCTCCGACCACCTCCACAGGACTCACAAATTACTTCGCCTTATCGCAACGATGGCTGCGTCTCCGTCACCGCCACCGGCCAGGCGGAGGCATATTATCCTTTTTATGGTCTCGGTAATTTATAGGAAACTGTGAACAGTATTATGGCCCCTCATTGAGTGAAAGTCGTTGGCGAGGACACACGTGAGCAGCAGCGGGCCAGGAGTGGATGTATGATGAATGATGCTTGGCGTTGGCGTTCGCACTCTTTCCGCACAGTAACCTGTGTATGCTGGCAGCAGCCGCCCTTGTGGCCCACATCCTCCTTAGACATAGACGAGCGAATGATGGTGATGATGATGGCGGTGACGACGACGACGACGACGACGAGGAACACTGGAAAGAAAAATGTTTAATGGAAATAACAGCTGTCAAATATTGATTGCCCTCTTAGCCGTAAGCCATGCTCACCGCCCAGCCACCCGCGCGCCGGCAAGAACGATTGCCGGGATAACTGCCACCCGACGTCGACGTCCCACCACCGCCGCGCCGCACCGTGGACATTCGGATCTGATGATGATAGCGTTAGTCGGTTATCATCGTTAATCATTCAGGGCTTATTAATTTCTTAGTGGATTTTTCGGAGGCCATTTGTATTGCCAGATGTTTCTTGTCTCGCTGATGGAGGTCGTGGTGGTGGGGGTGGTGGTGTTGGAACTGTGTGTGCCGTCGGAGGCGGCCTTCTTGGCCGCGCGTAACTCCTAAGTGATGGCTGATGCCGTGACGGCGAGATGGCGAGGTCACGACCGTCTTCTGTGAGAAATGGGAGCGGTTGCTCTTATTTTTTTGTTCTCTTTTCAAAATTTATTTCGGAAATTACGGTGGAAATTGTTCTTGGGAGCAGAAGTTCCACCAGATTGCCCGGGGGGCGCCTTGTGTAATTTTATTAATGGACGCGCGCCACCACCAGTGCGGCGTGGGCCAGGCCCCGCTCCATAGGCCGGGGACAATTGAATGTTGAAAGTCTCATTCGTCGTGTAACTAATGATGTCGAGGAGCTGTTTAGAGCCGCCGGAAGGCATCGGGCTCGAGCGAGCCTCGAAGGCTGATTTCAAAGTTTTATTTGCAAAGTTTCGCAATGGGAATGCTAATGGAGGCGATTTCGATGCCGAACTTTGCTTGTTTTTGCCGCTTCCGAGGATGCCTCTTGGATGGCTTGTAGAAAGATTTAACTGCTGTTTCGTCGCAGTAACGGGCGTGAAAGGGCGTGATTGGGAAGAAGTTTTCAGTTCGATATCGCCGCGGAGAGGGACAAGTCAAACGACAGCAGTTTACATTCAATGACTTCTTTCGTTTGTTGTTCCTCCAGATTTCTTCCGCGACTCCGTCCTTAATTAACTGAGACTTCATCTGGCTCATCCGGACGGGGGTGGAATTTGATTCTCTCTCATGCGCATAAATGTTTTATTTCTTCTATTTTTGCGGATGAGTTTGTTGAGATAATCGAGGCTATGACGCGGCGCGGGATGGGCAATTACGGATAAATTGAGCGCATTTCGAAGGGTCCCTACGCGGAATAGAGAGTGTCTTCGTTCGAATGCAAATCGCCGGAAGCATCAGGACGATTGGAAACATCACGATCAGAGAGGAATAGAGCATCCCCCCTGCAGCCCATCACTACCCTTTCACTGGAGCGGGGCACACGACTTGTACCGAGAATCTGGCTGGTTAGAGGCTAACTCGAAATAACAGTCACGGTGCACCACACGATCATTTCATCCTAAATGGGGCTGGACTACATTAATGGTGACACGAAGAGTATCAGTTTTTCTTTACATCGCGAGCATTCAACTCGGCATATTATTGCAGCATCACCCAGAAAATTTGTTCCGAGACAGTCGAAAGATGAAGATGACTTCGATCAAGTTTTACACCAATTTTTCCACTCACGCCCGACCTCTAATGGGAGGACTGTTGACCAGCCGTGGTCTTGTTGTTGGCTTTTTTTATTTGTGGCTGCCACGCGATTGACCTCTCTTACGATCAACCACCTCTTGAATCGTAACAATAAGATGGTAGTACGCTTTTTAATTTGACCAAGTCAGACTGAAGTGTCCTGATTCGCACCACAACCTCCAGTAAGGCAGAGATTATTACCGCGTTCAGAGCACTGAAAACCAGCAAGTCGGTAGGACTTGATGGCATGCCGAGCTGCCCCAACGGCATCAGCTGAGGTACTGTTTCCACTTGTCGGGAGAATATGGGAAGCCGAGAGTTTTCCAGACGAGTGAAAGAAGATCGTCAGTGCGAAAACTGGAGAGGTATCTGCGTTCCACCTGCTGTCGCCAAGATAATAGCTAAAATCATCATGGAGCTAATCAAAGAACACCTCGAAGATACACTTAACGCCGAACAAACAGGCTACCGCCCGCACACCGCCCGCACACCGCCCGGGTGCCTTCTGTGTCGACCACACCAACACCTTGCAGATCATCATCGAGCAGTGTGTTGAGTATGGATCGCCACTCACCTTCTGTTCATCTATTTTGAAAAGGCGTTCGATAGTGTTAATCGTGGGAGGCATTCGTGATAAATTAATAACAGGCTACATATGAACCATCCACATGCTACGTCTCACACAGAGGAAGGCTGTCTGTGGAATTCGAAGGGGTTCGGCAAGGCTGCATACTTTCACCGATACTGTTTCTATTGGTGATTAGCGATGTACTGAACGTGGCCTTGTCAACAGGAAATAGAGGCATTCGATGGACTCTAACATCTGAACTAAGCCCAAGATGCCTTCTGTCTCACAGAATGATGGACCTTCACCAAGTGGCAGTTAAGTGTGGACTGCAGAGGGAAGCTGATATCGTTGGGCTGAACATTAACACGGCAAAAAAAAATTATCAGCCCAAGACCAAGCTAGTTAACTCATATATTTATTACTGGCCAAATTGTTGAGAGTAGAGAGTTTCCTTACCTTGTATTAAGGTTCGAAATATATCTACCACGGGAAAACCAACGACCGCACCCTTCGCGATCCAAAGACTATTTGCCACAAAGACTATTTGCCAATGCATGTCCTCTCTGATTCACCCGATCGTTGGCCACCCTCTCTTTCACTCAAGAGGGTAGTTAATGCTGATGGTTGAGTCGATTGAGAAAAGGGATCATTTTTATTCCTCGTGCAATATCGCTCAAGACTTGGGAGTATTGTGTCCACCGATGGCGGAACTGGATACAGCCAACCGCAAAGTCAAAGCAAAACTGCGTTTGGAATGATATCCGGAGTTTAGCGAAGTAATGCAATTGGCTTAAACACCAAGCTACGGTTTTTCCTTTCCAACGTTGAATCTGTGCTATGTATGGATGTGGTACTCGGAGGGTGACCACCAATATCACGCTACATCTTAAGTATATCCTGGTCAAGCCGTATCCCTAACGAACAGGCAGTGAAACTATAGGCACAACCATACGACGAGTAAAGTGGCAGAGGATTGGTCACACTCACCACAAAGGGTGATAGGTCCAAAGTTAGTCAAGCAACAGTGTGCGCGCAGCAGTGCGCGGCGATCCTAGGAGTACGTGGCGCAGAACAGTTGGGAAGGAAGTACGCCAACTGGCAAAAAGTTGGAGAGAGCTGAGGCACATTTCCCGAAACCGCACCTTCGAAACCGTACCGATGCTGCGTAGGCATTGTAGAGGCCCTAAGACCCACAAGGGGATACACGACATAAGTAAAGTAAGTAATCGATAGAGGATAGAAGATAGAGGATAGAGGATAGAGGATAGAGGATAGAGGATAGAGGATAGAGGATAGAGGATAGAGGATAGAGGATAGAGGATAGAGGATAGAGGATAGAGGATAGAGGATAGAGGATAGAGGATAGAGGATAGAGGATAGAGGATAGAGGATAGAGGATAGAGGATAGAGGATAGAGGATAGAGGATAGAGGATAAAGGATAGAGGATAGAGGATAGAGGATAGAGGATAGAGGATAGAGGATAGAGGATAGAGGATAGAGGATAGAGGATAGAGGATAGAGGATAGAGGATAGAGGATAGAGGATAGAGGATAGAGGATAGAGGATAGAGGATAGAGGATAGAGGATAGAGGATAGAGGATAGAGGATAGAGGATAGAGGATAGAGGATAGAGGATAGAGGATAGAGGATAGAGGATAGAGGATAGATGATAGAGGATAGAGGATAGAGGATAGAGGATAGAGGATAGAGGATAGAGGATAGAGGATAGAGGATAGAGGATAGAGGATAGAGGATAGAGGATAGAGGATAGAGGATAGAGGATAGAGGATCCAATGACGCATCATTGCATGCCAAAAATTTCCTCAAAAGAGGACTTCAGTTTGAAAAATCATCTGTATATCGTAGAACGGTGTATAAGTGTGCGAAAACATGAGCTGAACGCATTCTAGTACTTAATGCATTCTCTCTAGCCTAAAATAAGTACTTCAAATATACAAATGTCAAATTTATTAGCCCTTCCAATAAAGTGTTCAACAGAAGAGTTTCTGTTTTACATTACTTCGTTACAATTCTACGGCCGAAGCGTAGTCTCGTGGGTCTTGAACCGATTGTGAAATGCTGACAGTAGGAATTTGATTGGTAAACAGGACAGGAGTCATTTCTGAAAATGAGAAAGAGTATCGGAGATAGAAAAGAGCCTTGGGGGACACCAGTGTTTATTTAATAATAATAATAATAATATGGGTGGCGCGACAGTCCAAGGTGGACCTGGGCCTAGGAGTCGACGCACTTACCCACTAAGCCACGGCGTAGATATTAAAAACAGCATGAATTGAACGAAGAACAGGGAGGGAGAAGTAAGCATTCATCGATACCACAGGCATGAATTTTTGACAAATGACTTGATGCCCATCTCTGTCAAAGGTCTGACAGATATCAAGCGCAACAACCCTGCCTTCACTTGCAATCTTTAAAGATTGGTTTAACTTTCGGTGAGTTGTGCCACCAAATAACCGGAAGCTGTACTACCGGTCATTAAAGAGCATCCGAGGATTTACAAGCGCCTCCATGAGCTTAGAAAGAAGATACCCATGCTTCGGAATGAGGAGGCTGACGAAGATTCGCAAAGGATGGGATGTACAGCAGCTGAAAGTAGGAAAGATGGAAAATCTCATGCAGTAGTTTTCACAGTGAAGGCGAACAGCTCCTGAGAAGTACTGGGGGAATAGCATCCGGATCAGCTTATACTGTCGGCAGTTCACGTTTACACTCGTACAGTTGCTAGAGTACTTAAGGTCCTCAACGTCTTGCGACTGTACGAGGAACGACAATTGGCGGGCGTTGAGGAATTTAAGTAGGGGATACTTGGTACTTCTATGGTCTACAGAATTGGCATTAGTAAGAGTAGCCATGTCGGAGTTAGGATCAATATTATTTCTTTCAATCTCATACAAGTCACACTACTAATCACAAAACAAAGAAAAGTTAAAGAACAAATAAATACTTGGAGTAGCTTGTCAAAAAAAAAAAAAAAAAATCTCCCTGTCCACAACCAAAGTCAGACGGAATATCGTTTATAGACTGGTTTCTGCTTGATTCTCTCTCAGTAATCAAACACATTGCGTGAACGACCGTCCTGTGTTTCAACCATACCCTCAAACTCGTAACCCTATGTACTCTGTACGAATTCGAAAGTATTCTTTCTACAATTTGGCTATCCTATACCTACAGCAATTCAACCGAATTCAAGTGAGACTCCAAGAAAAATCTCAAATCTTCTCATGTTCTTGTTCTAAGTACACAACTTAGTGCACTGACACTAGCTCAACGTGTAGTGTCATGGCCGTCATTTTTGAGAGGTAAGACAAAATTATTCCTGGACGTCCAGGATGCGGTGCAAATATATTTTATGTCGATTGATTGTACTTTTTCGTGATCAAAAGTATAATTAACGAAATTTTTTGTATTGGCACCCCATGACGTTTTCTCAAACTTGGCTTAGCAATCTGTTAAGTAACACAAAGATGATCGAAAAGAGGTTAGGTTGCAAAAAGGTGTTGTCTGTATATGCTCTGAAAAATACGTGAATGACTCCTCTGACATCTGCTCCAATTCACAGTCCCCCCACGACCACCATCTCCTCTCCGTCAGACAACGCTGAGATTATTTCCACTCGATTGCTGCAACGACTTACAATCCCAAAAGCCAAATCCATTTCGCACTAAAAATAGCACCCCCTCCCCCCCTCACTAATATCACATTCCGATCCACATCACCCCCTCCCCTCACCGATGACCCACATTCGCCGTGTCTGTCCAGGAAATGTATTCCCTGCGAATCCGCCCCCGTACGTGACCTCGAATACTTTCACCCTCGAAAGCGAAACCCTTTTCTTTTTATTTCAAACTCCTCGGCAAGAAGCAAATTATAAATAAACCACCCATTCCCTCATTGCTCCCGAACACCAAACGAAAAGAAAAAAAAAATGAAAGGATACTCAAACTCAAAGGACTGCATATCGAGCGGATGTGCAGAGCGCGAGAGTGAGAGAGACACACACAAAGAATGAGGAAAACTTTTCACATTTTCCTGCTTCGTAATGAATGAAAATGAATTAAATTCTGCCTCACCCGGTGCCGGGGATCCTCCTTCATTCCGAAATATCCCCACACTCTCCAAGCACCCATCACTCGACTGCCGCTGCATGTTATCCTTTCAGCCACCAGCTAAGCAAACTAAGTCTTCGGTACACAACTCAAAGAGTACTCGGGAAATTAAATTCCAACAGCGATGGAGGACTTCCACTACCGAACGGGGGCAAAACGGAAAAAAAAGCACACAAAAAAAAAAATAAAAAATAAAACAGATTTATGCCGGGCCCGTCGACGATGACGACGACTACGACGACGACTGTGGGATGAGTGCGGAGGGGGACACTCAAAAAAGGAGATAAACGAAAAAAATTTTCCACACGGACGGTTTTAATGAAACAGGATTATAATGTCTGGAATTACAAACATTCCACTCCTAGTGCAGGAACTATAAGTCCAAGGGGCCGGCAGCCGCCAAGCGCGCTGACGAGCCGACGAGCCGTCAACGATTCAACGAGTCCGCGGATGAAGGATGTGAAGGATGCGCCCATGAAAGTGAAATCGATCCCCGGCTCGACCTTGGAGTGAGAGGGGCGACCGCCTGCTGACATCGAAGATATCCCGCGGAGTTTCTTAATCCAGAAGCGATAAGCGAACGGATGAATTTTAATTATGAGTCTCCTTCAAGTCAAAGTTGACGCGGCGACGGAGAAGCCGAAGGATCTCTGCGGCCGCTGCGATGGATTTATTTCGCCAGCAGCGCGGCGAGGCACGGGTGGCGCTCGGATTACTTTCAATTGAGCGGCGGCGGTGGTGGGTGATGTGGGAGACGTTTTAATTATATTGAGCCGTTGACACATGACTTGCGAACTTTGTGTCATGTTATCAGGCCGCTCCCGCATTCAGAGGAGGCTAATTGAATTAGGCCTCAGCCAGTGTCTCTGTCAACCGGAAAGAGTGGATAATAACTCAAAGGGATTTCCAGGATTAGAGGTATTAATTGAATTGTGCTGGTATGCAATCTGGGAGTTTAAACTTGTTTTGATGGGGATACTGACGGGGGGACAATTGCGGAGACATTTGCGTGTGCGTGTGGGCTTCGTTGGTGAAGGGGATCCTTGTCAAATCACATGGAGCATACGTTCGCAGGGATTATTGTTTGTTTGAGTAAAAGAGAGCCGAGAGGAGGATAAGAGTAGACAGGTATTCTTCGCTTCATGTTCATCAACTTATCTAACGAAGCAATATTTTCAGGCATCGCGGAGTCATGAAGGTATTTGCTCAATCTTATTCTTCAATCTTATCTTATTATTCAATCTTATTCGACCAATTTGGTCGCCTTGGCCTTTCACACCTTTGTCACGACGTTTTTGGGAGGGCGATGATGGGAGACCTTGCAGCCCAGCCACTTTAAGACTTCATCTTGTAGACTCAGAAAGAAACTCAGAATAGAAATTGGCGGCAATGATGCTAGGTGTCTCCTTCTAGGTTACCTTCAAGATTCGAGGCCATCCTGGGACCATAAACATGATTCAACAAGCTCGAGGAGGATACGATAGGGCAGTCACACTTGGGCGAGTGTCGGCCACTATTGTGACACCACTCGGATTAACTTACTCAGAAATCTGGAGCCTTCTGGTGCTTGTGACAAAGCAGCTTAACTAGAGTATACTGACGCCATCTAGTTCGCTAAGGTAGCACGCTCGTAAGCATGAGCAAAAGAGGTGGCTTGTGATGTCTACTCACCCATGCAGCTTCTACAGACTCGGCTGTGAGACAAGTGTGTTCACGCAGAAAATTCACACTCACTTATGCCAGCTGCCATGATCTCTCCGGAATTGGCTTCTGTCTCTCATTCCTATCGCATTCGCTTTTGTTATATTTCCTTCATCATTTCACAATCTTCTATTTGATGATACATCAGAACCCGCACGGTCCACTAAACGGTTCGAGAGGGTAAAGCACGTACGAGAGATCTCCAAGCAACTCCATCCTCCGCCATCGACTCTACCTCATCCGGAGAGGTCTATCAACCAGACGAGTTGGCCGCCTCGCTGATTGAATCTCATTCAAGGCCCGCCTCGGAAGTCGTAATGGTGGGGACATTCGTGCTACGTGACCAAACCAACGAAGCATAGCTCTTTCCGTTCGAAGAAGCAGCTGCTCGACGTTGAGTTCCCCGCGCACTGCCGTGTTCCTCACCCTATCCCGGCGAGTAATTCCCGCAACAGCACGAAGAAACCTCATCTGAGCATCTTGTATTCGCTATCTTATTCTTTCTTATGTTTATGTGGTTACCCAAATTTCATGACCATAGGTGAGAGTTGGGACAAATACTCCTAACTTAGCTTTCACACTAAGCTGGCCTTCCTGATTACAGATCTCCCAAGCCGTGTCAAAACTGACCCAGCTTGACCAATCCTACAGAAAATTTCAGCGTTACTCCTCCAATGACTTGCGAAGAAGACCCCGGGACTCAATGGGACTCAATGCATTCACTGGGATTTCTGGAAATAACCATAACCTCTGATTTGTCCACGTTAACCTTCATTCCAGAATCAGCCCATATGGCCACAACCCTATCGAGTGGGCGCTGGAGTTCCGTCTTTTTTTTTTCTTGTAGTCTTGTTTTTTAATTTACAAGTATCGAAGAGTAACTAGTTTTTAAGAAATTAGAAGCGGGTTCATTTTGTTGAAATGAGTTCCACCCCAGGAAACTAAACCATATTCGAGCGTACAATGGACTAACCCATAATAGGTGCACTTAAGAAGATCTTGCGAACAAAATGCTTTTAAAAAGTATAACTGTCTGGTGGCGGCTATAAGGTACTTTTTAAACGCACTCGAATGGACCAGGGGGCAGAATATATCTAAGACGCTGTGCAACATACCCTCATCAAAAATAATAACTATCTCCACATTCAGTGCAGTCCGTTAATCTGGCAGTTAACTGTGCTCATCTATTCGCCTTCCTCGCATAAAGCCCACATACTTGAGGCACATATGACATACTCTTTCTACGAGACAAGGAATCAACTCAAGTCAAGGTCAAGCCATGGGGTTCATAGACTGACAAATCAGAAATTTGGGAAGAAGTAATCTTTGCGGCTTACAGTCCGAGCTGGATGACGCAGTTGGTAGAGTGCCTGTCCCTGGTTAGCGGGGTCCCCGGTTCGAATCCCAGTGAAAGCAAAGTTAATACGCTTTTATCTGTTTTTTTTGAATCTGGCCCAGTCACCATTTGCCAGTCACCATTTTCCAGTCACCATTAACGGCACTATCACTGGTAGTCTGACTATGGGTATCACAATGGACCAATTTGGTCTAAGTGTGCTGGTGAATACACTAGCAGCCCCCCCCCACCTAACTTAACGTAACCTACACACCGAGCTGGACGTGGACATCAACAAACCAAGATTTCTTCTTGCTTCTATTTGCACACGCCATGTGGGTTCCTTAAACGCTAGCATTTGCCTGAGTTCCTCTTGATCCTGGGCTTACGTGTCTATGATCACTTATCTCTTCTTAACGAGTTTGTACCCCAAGTCACTCCAGATCTTGAGCACCTTTGAAACTTCCCCTTTGCCTCAAACCGTCAACCTTTCCCCTCTCCCGAAGAACTCCATTCCCCAACAGAGTCCCCCCCAATGCCACCCTCAAATAAACATCATTCCAACAAACCGAATAAAAAACAGCAACAAATAATTGCCTCCTTTCATAACTCACCGGCTTTGAATTGTGTTGACACGCACATTTTTCTGGCTTAAAACTCGTCTCTAATGAATCGACGGATCATCCAATGGCCTCGCGCCCCCTCTCAGCGTCGCGGATTAATTCCAAAAAATCAACACGAAATCTCATCTGTCCAAATCCCTCAAAATTCCTATTGTTTCCATTTGACTGCCACATGGTTCCTGCTTCCCGTACACTCAGCCGAGCCACCCCTCCACCCCATCACCGACCAGCCGACGGTTTGATGACATTAATCTGTGAAATTTTCAGATCCCATTGGCAAGGATCCACACAAATATTTTCGTTGCAAACCAACCCTGCCCCGGTCCACAAAGCCAAGTGATAAGTTGCCACTGACTTCCCTCGTTATACTTAAGAGTCCATAATATCTTTGGTAAACTTTTGCCTCTCCCATCCTCCATCGCCGCAGCCACTCATTCTGTGTGTGTGTGTGTTTCTTTTTTTCCTCGTCTTCGTCTTCTTCTTTTCTGGCGACCATTCCTGATGTGTGTGTGTGGGTCTTTTGGAATCTCCTCGTCGAAAATGAATCCTTGAAAAGGATATGTTAACTTAAGTTGTTCGGCGGTGTGAGGCACTCACTCACACACATCGACTGGCACTCTGGCCCGGCCATATGCTCGACTAACCCGAATGGCCTCCCAAGCCCCGAGGGAAGAGAAAAATAACTAATTTCCACAAATTTCCTCGCCGTAATCCTGTACCCAATTTACGAAGATGGGATCTACTTAGGAATACCCGAGGAAATGAAAATTCATAAACCCACCCACACACGCACACACACACAGTCGACCGGGGGAAAAAAGCAGGGAAACACAGGCAAACCGCCTGGACACCAGGTGCATGATACGTGGTCTGGAACAAGGAGTCACTGCTACCGCCGGCGTTGGCACTCAGTCGCTGTCGCTGGCGCTGCCGCCGTTAAACCTTAAACCTCATAAAACGAAATAAATGCGTGCGATTATTTTTAGTAATTTATTCCTCAAGTGGTATTAACGGCCATGTTGACACATGAGGTTCAGCCCCCGCTCCCACCCACGCCAGCGGCTGGCGGCAGCATCCTTGCAAGCAACGATGTTGTGCGCCGGGAAGGAGGTAATAAACGATGACAAAGGAAACGACAGGTAAACCGGAGCTTGTTAGGATCCAAACTAGGGAATGTCATTGAATCCCACTCAGCTCGGGGACGGAGGCAACTGCATTCAGGACGACGACGTCCGACCCTCGTTAAGGCGCCAACTGCTGGAATATTCAGGAGTTAAACTTGGGGAACGCAGCAATAAGTGTAGTCGGAAAGTTTGCCCGAGCTGCGCCCCCTCCCGGCATGACTTTGAAAACCAACAAACAATCTGGAGATGCATCCGCCTGATGCCACAACGAGCGAGAGCAAGCCTCCGACTCCGACACCGACTACGACTGGGAACAGATCTCCGAGTGGAGCAGCAGCACCCACTCAGACTGAGATTACTATGCAAACGAGAAAAGTTTTGCGAAAACTATTTATGAAATAAAAGTCCGAATCAACCGGCAGTCACGTATTTGGTGGTGTACTTTATGCAATTAAGACCGGCCGCAGGACGTATGAAGATGTTTTGTGTTTCTAGTTGCCGGCGATGGAAAGTTTTATCTTGGCAACCGCACCGCACCGCAGCACACGGGAGAAGGCGTTCGAGGATGATTTGCTGACGTTGGAGCAGAGGATTGAGTTTGTGGAGCACCCTTGCCGAGACTTGACGTGATTCGTTGCGATTCATAAGCTGCTTGTGGTTTGGTTAAAGAAAACCAATTTTACTAGATGCCGAGTGTCCTTGCAAGGAGCATTATTCACTTGCGAGAGATTGCCCAGTTCGGGTCATTTGATGTCAGTTAAATGGTTGAGTAGCTGGGCACTGAAGCCGGAGAGTGGAGCCATTCAATGAGAGTCTTGAAACTGATATCAATAAATGGGGATGATTTTGTTGCACCCTGTAAATTTGGCAAAGGTGTCATAGTCGAGGATGAGGATGAGGATGAGGATGAGGATGAGGATGAGGATGAGGATGAGGATGAGGATGAGGATGAGGATGAGGATGAGGATGAGGATGAGGATGAGGATGAGGATGAGGATGAGGATGAGGATGAGGATGAGGATGAGGATGAGGATGAGGATGAGGATGAGGATGAGGATGAGGATGAGGATGAGGATGAGGATGAGGATGAGGATGAGGATGAGGATGAGGATGAGGATGACGATGAGGATGAGGATGAGGATGAGGATGAGGATGAGGATGAGGATGAGGATGAGGATGAGGATGAGGATGAGGATGAGGATGAGGATGAGGATGAGGATGAGGATGAGGATGAGGATGAGGATGAGGATGAGGATGAGGATGAGGATGAGGATGAGGATGAGGATGAGGATGAGGATGAGGATGAGGATGAGGATGAGGATGAGGATGAGGATGAGGATGAGGATGAGGATGAGGATGAGGATGAGGATGAGGATGAGGATGAGGATGAGGATGAGGATGAGGATGAGGATGAGGATGAGGATGAGGATGAGGATGAGGATGAGGATGAGGATGAGGATGAGGATGAGGATGAGGATGAGGATGAGGATGAGGATGAGGATGAGGATGAGGATGAGGATGAGGATGAGGATGAGGATGAGGATGAGGATGAGGATGAGGATGAGGATGAGGATGAGGATGAGGATGAGGATGAGGATGAGGATGAGGATGAGGATGAGGATGAGGATGAGGATGAGGATGAGGATGAGGATGAGGATGAGGATGAGGATGAGGATGAGGATGAGGATGAGGATGAGGATGAGGATGAGGATGAGGATGAGGATGAGGATGAGGATGAGGATGAGGATGAGGATGAGGATGAGGATGAGGATGAGGATGAGGATGAGGATGAGGATGAGGATGAGGATGAGGATGAGGATGAGGATGAGGATGAGGATGAGGATGAGGATGAGGATGAGGATGAGGATGAGGATGAGGATGAGGATGAGGATGAGGATGAGGATGAGGATGAGGATGAGGATGAGGATGAGGATGAGGATGAGGATGAGGATGAGGATGAGGATGAGGATGAGGATGAGGATGAGGATGAGGATGAGGATGAGGATGAGGATGAGGATGAGGATGAGGATGAGGATGAGGATGAGGATGAGGATGAGGATGAGGATGAGGATGAGGATGAGGATGAGGATGAGGATGAGGATGAGGATGAGGATGAGGATGAGGATGAGGATGAGGATGAGGATGAGGATGAGGATGAGGATGAGGATGAGGATGAGGATGAGGATGAGGATGAGGATGAGGATGAGGATGAGGATGAGGATGAGGATGAGGATGAGGATGAGGATGAGGATGAGGATGAGGATGAGGATGAGGATGAGGATGAGGATGAGGATGAGGATGAGGATGAGGATGAGGATGAGGATGAGGATGAGGATGAGGATGAGGATGAGGATGAGGATGAGGATGAGGATGAGGATGAGGATGAGGATGAGGATGAGGATGAGGATGAGGATGAGGATGAGGATGAGGATGAGGATGAGGATGAGGATGAGGATGAGGATGAGGATGAGGATGAGGATGAGGATGAGGATGAGGATGAGGATGAGGATGAGGATGAGGATGAGGATGAGGATGAGGATGAGGATGAGGATGAGGATGAGGATGAGGATGAGGATGAGGATGAGGATGAGGATGAGGATGAGGATGAGGATGAGGATGAGGATGAGGATGAGGATGAGGATGAGGATGAGGATGAGGATGAGGATGAGGATGTTCCAATTGAAATGGATTCATAGAGCGATTAGTTTCCAACAAGCGACGTTGTTCCAACAACGAATTTCCTTAGTCACGTCCTCCAGAAGCCACTTGATGACTTCCACAATTTTAGCTGAAGCAAAAACCCCTCATCGCACATTTTCAGAAGAAAAGGCCAAACTCATCGACAGATCATATTTCTTTGTGCAAACAACAAACTCGTCAAACCGACATCGCATCATTAGCGCACAACAATTCCGAAAGACTCAACCTCCTCCCTCCGGCTTCGCGGAATTCAAACTCATTTCGACAGTGTCCTCACCAGACGACATTTTCATCACACCCCCACCCCCACCACGACATCGAACCACCACTATCTCCAGACCGTAGGAAAACACATAAAATTCCCTTTGGCAGCATTGGGCAGGCAAGGGCGCGGCGGTGCCTTCTTTGGTTCAAAAAGCTGTGTGACCTATTTGCGATGCACGCTGTTCCACAGCACTCACTATCCAACCGACAACAGCGACACTGGCATTCATATTTAATGGATCCAAAGTGTGTCCCAGCGTGAGCTGGAAGAAGCGAAACTGAATTCAATCTCCACCCCCCGCACGACCATACGCCCCGACAGTTATCTGTTTTTCATTTGTTTACCTTGTCACAGGAACTCCCACCCCACAGGCACCCGTCACCAGGCATAATGACCTGCATTGTAAGAATGTCAAAGGACAAAGCGACCCAACGCACAAAAGACGCACGGGCAGGCTCTGTCAGCCGGGTACACCAACAAAGCGAAAAGACAAAACAAAACAAAATAAACAAAAAAAAAAACTTCGATCCGAATCGAATTTAAAATTTATTGATGCAAAAAGCTTTCATGTAATGGAATTCCCAAATGCGAACCGAATAACGGAACGCCAGCCTTATCATTAGGAAACAGCTGGTTCCAATCTTTGTTTTGAGAGATGTATCAATAAATTCAACCCCTCTTCGGCAATAAATAACGTCGCTCACTTGAACTCTCGGTCTTGGCCGTGCTGCGGGACGGATGGAGTCCCCCACTGACGGAAGCTTGAAAGGTACGAACGCGATACTTGAACTTACTACACACACAAACACACACACACGAGCGCGCTCACGCACAACCCTTCTAAGGCCCTACCCAAGACGTGTACGCATTGTCGTGAGCTATGACGGTTAGGGGCGCACAAAAAGAGACCAACTTCCCCCGGAAAAAGGTGAAAAGTTTGAGGGAAATCTGTTTTTCGTCGTCGACATTGTCGTCCTTCGACAAGGACTCCCTTCCCTTCAACTTTTTTTTTCTTATGTTGGTTCGGCCTTGTTTGGGCCGTTCGCCTTTGTTCGGGACGACGACGAAAGTGATCCAAAGAAATTAGACTGCCGACGAATACTAAATTTTAACGGTAATTGCGAATTGGGGATGAAACAACAGAGGAATGATGGCTCTTCTCAGTTCGAAGATACGGATACGGATACAGATACTCGGGCTACGGTGATACACAGTAACACACAGATACACACGGTGTGACGGAGGTTGAACGCATGTTAAGGAATTTTTATCCTCTTGTTGTTTCCCGTTCATCAAGAGGCAATCATCTGCTGCTACTGGCTGCAGTTTTTGTTGGAATTCACACATAAAATATCCGATGAATGGATGGGGGCCTGTCCGGACAATCGAAGGGCGATGGGATGGTTGATGTGAGTGGGGGGAGAGATGAAAGAAAGAGGATCCGGATCCATACAAATCATTTGAACAGTCTGTTGGACAAGTGGGGTTCCAACAGAAGGTTATGTCGAAAGCGAACGAAAAGGAACTAGATGACATCGTCAAGTTTCAAATTCATGCTGGACTTACATCCTACATCCCTTGGTCATATTGACGATCATGTAAGTGAGTAAATGCAGTTTTTAAACCGCAGCTCACACAGATAATCAAGGCAAGGCTTGTCTGCAGTCAGTTGCCGTACCCTGGCAAGTGCTGGCCAAGATCAAACGATGATTCCTAGTCTTAACTGCTTGCTCCCCTATCGGCCAGTGTCTCTTACAAATCGATGTAATTTTAGCAATTTCTGTGCGAATCCTATTTAGAAGATCGTTAGATCATGATATCCATGTCTCCCTAAATATTGCATTGCCATTTAAACGAGACCATCTAAAATACGCCATTTTCAAAAAGTGTGATGTAATTCGTGTTTATACTAACCGAAGTGGAATGTATCCCTCCAGCTTGAAGGGCAACTCCTTGCTTGGCCAGTTCATCGCCTTTATCATTACCAAACACGTTTGTATGCCCTGCAACCCATATTAAGGTTATTTTGAGCTTTTTCTTGGCTGCAGCAAGCTCATTGCGGTGTTCCTGGACTCACTTTTAGGTTCGATAAATTTAGGGGTCGATGAAACTGCCTTGACGCGTTATGTTCGGATGAGATTTAAGTTGCCGACACGTCTCCCTAACACGTAGTCTCCACTGGACGTGAACCATGGTGTGAAAAAATCTAGTTGAGGCCCAAACATACATGTTCACACAGGGATCGTGTCGGAGAATCTTGATCTTACCATGGCATGAGCTCGGTTAAAAAGTTGGCCATGGTACTTGACCTTTTCGGAGTGGTGAAGAATGAGAGGAAAATAGAGTACAAGCTGAAGTGTTAGTGAATGCAATTTTTTGGCACTATTTTCAGTGCGATCTACTACGTTGTTTGGTGGTTGGTTGCCCACTTCTTGATGTTGACTCTCTCACAGCCAACATTGAAGTGAAGGTACAAGTCGGTGTGTAATGCCGAGGATTTCCGATTGGAAGATGCTGGCTTAATTTGGAGTATATACGCTAGACTATCTGAGTAAATCCTTGAGCCGACCTCTCACTTCGTCTTTTAGCCGCTTGCTATCCTAGTCTATATTGGGGAGGAGAACGTCGTACTTTACAGTCTAGATTAGGTGGAATGAAGTCTGCCGTAGGAGTTCTCTCTGTTTCAATGAGGATTGGTCTCATGACTAGACATACATTAGGTCTAGCCTTATGCCCCACATTTTCCAAAAGAATGATTCACATGCCTTCTTTATCCATTATCCACTGTTCTATATTACTATTTAAGCCAAGTTTAGGATCTAGTTAGATTCCTAAGGACTTAGCATGTGTAGAGCGCAGTAGTCGTTGGCCGCTTAGGTAGGAGAATTCGAAGGTGGGTATTTCGTTTGACGTTCATAGTCCTTCGAAGTCTTCAATTACAACTTCTTGTAACTCGTTATCGTCTGGTGGATGTTCTAGGCTAGATATGGTTTCATATTATCGTCCAATGTTTTCGTTTACTTCGGCTCTTCGTGCTCATCTAGCTTCACCAGAATGTAACTGTTGTTACGGCATTGGTTCATCATTGATCCAATATATCAAAAGGTCGATCACACAGGGCAATATTGTTGTCCGCTCCCAATGTGGCGGGATGCCAGCCACGATCCCTGTCAATCCACAGGTCATGGTGACATCCAACCTCGTTGTTCTCGCCAATTCCCATTGCGCTGTTCTGGTTGGGAGCATGTACCAGACCATCTACAGAGTTTGGAAAAACAAAGCATGAATATCAGCTGCCTATTCATTGGACTATCATCCCATCCACAAGAAAGGAGATCTTACCTCTTGCAACAGCTATAGAGGTATATCCTTGTTCAACGTCGCCTGTAAGATCCTTCCGATCGCACTGCGTGAACGTCTATATCCGTTTTGCACCGCACTAATCGCCCGGAAAACTGACACCAGATTTTCACACTGGGCAGATCCATCGCATGGGACTATTCGAAGCGATGGTCGAATTGGAAAAGAGCCGTGGAAATTGGACTCAATTGAAAGAACATACGCGATCCACAGTGCAGTTCGGCTCAAAGGCCTCCGAATCGTTCGAAACTTGCATCAGATTTCGGCTAAGAAATGCTATGTCTTGTTCTTCAATTTAGGCAGCGAAATGCACTGTCTTCAGTCGGTCCACAAGTCTTGCCAATTCTTGGGGTAGGCATGCCGTGGTGTAAGCTTTCACTACGCTTGAATACGTAACGTCCTGGCCTTAAGGTCAATGAAACACAACTAAATATATGCTTTCGGCCTAAGAAAAGGTCAATCGCATAACTAAATATCACGATCGACGGTAGGAATGTTGAGGTAGTGGAGGAGTTTGTCCACCTCGGGGACAAACATGAACTCCTCGAACGACAGCACAGTGTAGATCCGGCATAGAATTGCCCTTGGCAACCTATGCTGCTTCGATTTGTGGAAACAACTGTGCTCAAAACCCTTGATCCGAAGGACCAAAATCACGAACAACGCTCCAGCCAATAGGGCTTCCGAATACGAGCCTCCTGGTTATAGAAGAAGAGGAACACCGAACCTCCGGTAAACAGACCAAGTTATCGCGGACGCAAGACAGCCTGGTCTTGGTGACGGAAGCAGCATGCTCAGGAGCGTCAGCGATGGCAGCCATTACTCAAGCTCACACCAGAGTATGTCGACAAATTAAAAATGAGAGAATACACATAAATGTGACACGATCACGTCTCTCTACACCAGAAATGAAGTATTACAGAGATAGCCGACTTCTCAGCTGATTGCCCCCTAGTCATCCGATGAATTTGAGTTATTTTTTGACAGATATTCATTAATTTTTGATGGTTATTCACGAAATAACGTAAATGCCGTCCTCTGATTGGTCTATTTGGTTTACAAACACAGGGTAGAAGTCGGGCATCTTTGCAATACTTCATTTCTGCTCTACACTTACTCCTTGACATAAGTTTGCGAGATCTATTTCACCAAGTTAAGAATAATTAATGACACCCACCACCTTTTTGTCGATTTCAATGCCTCACAGCGTGCATAGGGACGAGCTATAGAACGCCATGTCTAGTTTTGGCATTCCGTCCAAACTCACCACGTTGTGCAGGATGACGATGGAGAATTCTCGCTGCGCCATCAAGGTCGGTAAAGAACTCACCGAGACCTTCAATGTCAAAAATGGTTCTAGACAAGGCGACGCGCCGTCATGTGACTTCCTTGACATCATCCTGGAGAAGATCGTGCAAGACTCTCACGCCAACACTAGAGGCACGATCTTCCAGAAGTCCGTACAACTGCTAGCATACGCGGATGACATTGACATGATTTTCAGAACACAGCGAGCCGTCAATGAGGCGTTTGCTGGCATTGAGGGGGAAGCGGCTAAAATGGGTCTAGGGTGTATGAGGGCAAAACGATGTATATGCCGTCATCAAGAAAGGACACACAACATCGACGTCTTGGACCGAGCGTCACAATGGGCAGCTATAACTTCGAGGTAGTCAAGGACTTCGTCTACCTCGGAATCAGTACCGAGATCAAACGCAGAGTAACTCTTGCCAACCGCTGTTTCTATGGGCTCAAGAGGCAATTGAGTAGTAGAGTCATGTCTCGAAGGACCAAGCTGACTTTTATCATCCCAGTCCTGCTGTACGGCGCGGAGGCATGGACAATCTCAAAAGCCGATGCGGAAGTCCTTGGTCTCATCGAGAGAAAAGCTCTGCGTGCGATCTTTGGTCCTGTTTGCGTTGACGGTTTCTGGAGGAGAAGATTCAACCACGAACTGTACGGGCTAGGCCATGTAGAGCGTATGGACAACTCAGCTCCGGCCCGAAGAGTCTTCGACTCCGAACCCGTGGGACAACGCAACAGAGGACGCCCGCGTTGAAGGTGGCGCACCCAGGTGGAGAAGGACCTCAACCAACTTGGCGTGCGACACTGGAGACAGCTAGCGAGAGACCGCGCTAGCTGAAGAGGCTTGTTGGTTGAGGCCCAGGTCCACCCCGGACTGTAGCGCCAAATAAAGAAGAAGAAGAAGAATAATAAGGGTGGAGCGACGTTCCGAGGTGGACCTGAGCCTAGCCTCTACAGCAACCACTCGTGTTGTGCGTGCTATTGTTCTCTCATGAGTGGATGGGACCTTAGGTTTTATGCCTACCTCGAAAGTGGAAGTTCCAGAAGCTACTAGACATTAGCTAGAGAGGAGTACTCTTTGAGTATTGTCAATGACTCGAAAGAGGTGGAGCTGTGAATTATGAATGTTGATAAATTCGGGGATCGAAACTGGCATCGTCTGCGTATGAGACGACGCACCAACCCACTACAACACAGAGCCACGACGTTATCTCTTAAAATAAAAATATCTCCTTCGCCTTCTTCATTTTCTTCGCCTTCTCTGTCTTATCTGTCTTTTTCGCTCTCCCCACCTCCTGTGTCATCTTCCTGTTCCGCTTCTTCCTTGCCTTCTTCGACGTCGTCTTCAACATCTTCTTCGTCTTCCGCATCTTCCACATCTTATTCGCCTTTCTCTTCTTCCTCAACTTCCCCGAATTTTTCATCATCTACGTAAGTCTTCCTCGTTTTCTTAGTCCTTTTTGAAGAAGTCTTCTTAATCTTCTTCGACTTCATGTTCTACATCTAAATTGTCTTGCTCCCTTCAAAGTGAAGGCTGTGTCGACTCCATGTTCTCTACACCGTCAAGACCTGCGAATTCATCGGAAACTGAAGACTTAACGAAGTTTCGTTCACTTTAAGGCTGGCCTCACATTCATGCTGAACTTACATCCCTCCTAAGCACTTAGCCTCTTTTGCAAATGGTGCCGAAATAATGAAGATAGGTAAATTGTCCACGTTCATCTGTGGTTCTTAATATGCGTAGATTTGGCGTCATTAAGAGCAATGCCCCAAAGTTTTGTCCAGTCGCAGAATTTATCCAGAACTCCTTGCAGTTTCCCAATTGCTAACAAGAATGAGACTTCCAAAGACAGTCGTAGCATCCGCCAAGCGTAGCAACTAACCTTCACTTCCCTCTGCGAATGTCACAAAGTATTCCAAAAATAAATTAGGACCAAAGTCAGTCCCTTGCGGGACTCCTCATATTCGGAGTCTTTCCTTACGAGTTAGCCTGCTCCCTAGGTATTATTATATAGTTCGCGAAATATGTCTGACGCAGTCTGTACTTCCACCCATCGTCAAACTTTCGAACCAAACTCTCAACCCCGACTGTAAACACCTCGGTTCCCTTTCCTCTCGAACACACTGTCAAATAGACACTTGTTCGACGACCCTTCATTTTATGCTAGACCGAACTGAGTACCCACCCACCACGACACTGCCCCCGTCCGGTCCCTCGTCAGCTGCCCTTATTTTAGCAAAATGAAATTTTCAACAGGCCATCTCCTTATTGAAGTAATAAAAGAAGAATAGAACTGCGAACCGTGGCCGGAGCAGCAGAAGAGGCGGCGCGGCGGCAACTCCATCAGCAATCCCAGTCGAAGAAGTCTTTCGAGTGACCCGTCGAGCATCTACCCGGATCAGTGCCAACTGGCGGTAGCTGAAAAAGAGATTCATTTAAGGAATTCATGGCAGAGGACCGGTCTGGGTATTCTTTCGGGAACGCCGACGCCGTCGCTCGTCCCACCAGTGAAAGCAATAAACACAGAGCGTGAACAACCCCCTCAACTTGAACACACACACACACACACACTCAGAACGAACTGAACATCCCCATTCATGGTCCGCTGCTGGTCCACTCGAAAACGACGACAAGACGAGGACGGCGCGGCGAGGCGCGGGCGGCAGCAGCTAGTGGTGTGTCCTTTCATTCATTTAAGTTTTAAATTTTAATTCAATTCCCAGTGACTTTAGGAAATTTCCGAAGGACATCGGCAGCAGCAGTGGCAGTGGCAGCGCCTTGAGGCGGATGACTGAACTCTGCCGGCCGGCAGAACTGTGTAATGATGGAGCAAACAAAGCAGGACATCTTGTTTGTCTCCATTGTAATTTAATCAATGATAAGTTGGGTCAAGCCTACAAATCATTTTGGCCGCAAGGACACACCCACACATGCAGGACGCCGTTCGGATTTCTTTTCTTTGCTGCTTGTGAGCGCGCCGGCCTATTGCAATTGATTAATGCGTAAATGTGTCCGGAGCAGGACGACCGTTTGGCAGGGGGTGGTGAAGTGTTTTTCAGATAGAAGGATGCTCGTGCTGAGCGCTGTGCGGAGGGAGGGGGCTGTATTCGGAATTCGTCTCGGTGTGTGGTGTAGTTTTGTTGATGATTAAATGCTGGTGCTTTGGGGGTGCCTGAGGCTAAGTGGATGTGAGTAGGTGGGCTTGGGCTCTTTGTTCTTTGTTCTTTGGCGGGGTGTTTAAACTTTTATGGCGGCCGAGAGGCGGTGCTGAGATGGACTCTGCTCTAATGGCATCTAAATCACTCGCAAGCTCACCTTAAAGAGGTTTGCAAACAGAGATCTGAATGCCAGTGGATGGGTCCTCGTCCGTATTGATTTGTTTTGGTCTGAAGATGCTTAAGGCCTGTGGCTTTAATTATGCGGTTCTGATCCAGTGGGAGGTGTTCATGGCGTGCGATGACTGTTTCTTTCGATGAAGAGCTTGATTTGGAGACGGTTTGTATGAGAATCTGAAGAGGATTGGCAATTGTCGACTGTGCGGACTTCGGTCACATTAACAGACTTCTCGGTGGACAAGGAAGACTGAAAGGAAGAAATTTAGAAGTGATGCCATTTGGACTGTATGCGGAGTGACTAAAGAGAAGCTGCCGAGTGACACCCGTGAGCTTATTTAGTGCATGGACATGTTTTGTGATGGTAACGAAGGCAGTCCTTTCCTAGTTTGGATTGGAAGCTGATCAAATGCGTGTTGGAAGGTCTGTAATAAACTTAGAGTTCTTTAAAAATAAAGGTTTTTCCAATAAAGACTTGACAACTTTTTCTTTTCCATTTTTCTTTCAAAAACTTTATTATCGGTTTGAAGGACAATCAAAACATTCATGAATGGAACTCGATTTCGTTCCTATGGCCATCGCGGGTACGTTTGCAGCGGTCGACCGAATTTTCAACCACTCGGCCACACATCGGCCGTGGTCGCTATTTCGCGTTCAATGTTGGCTCTGAGTTCTTCCAACGTCGTCGGCTTACTGGCAAAATAGTCCGGCGTTAAATCGCACGAACAAGGCGGCCAATCGACTGGCCAATTCATGAGATAACACGCTCACTATACTTAGGTTAGGTTAGGTTGAAGTGGCTGACTGCCGCGCATACAAGCAGCAGACACACTTAGGCCAAACATAGGCCCATTGTGTTACCACGCGGATCCTAGACTACCTATTCCGTAAACCAATCTCTGCTTTTGATAAAGCGAAGAAGAGGGCTGATTTCAATGCTGCTCAGTTCAGCCAGATTAACAAAGAAATGGGCCCCCAAGCCTGAATCTACGGGATGAGAGAGCACTGCAATTACATAGCAAGTGTTCTATGGGTTCTTCCTCATCCTCGTCCATGCAGCTTCTTCTTCTTCTTCTGGTGGCGCTACAGTCCGGAGTGGACCTGGGTCTCAACCCGTAACCCCTATCCAGCCGGCACGATCTTTAGCCAGCTGTCTCCAACTGCGCACACGAAGTGGATTGAGGTCCTTCTCCACCTGGGTGCGCCACCTTAAACGCGGGCGTCCTCTGTTGCGTTGTCCCACGGGTGCGGAGTCGAAGACTCTTCGGGTCGGAACTGACTTGTAAATACGCTCTACATGGCCTAGCCATCTTAGGCGTTGGATCCGAAGACGCCTGACTAGACTCATGTCGCGTACAGTTCGTGGTTGAATCTTCTCCTCCAGAAACCGTCAACGCAAACAGGACCAAAGATCGCACGCAGAGCTTTTCTCTCGAAAATACCAAGGACTTCCTCATCCGTTTTTGAGATTGTCCATGCCTCCGCGCCGTACAGCAGGACTGGGATGATCAAGGTCTTGTATAAAGTCAGCTTGGTCCTTCGAGAGATGGCTATACTACTCAATTGCCTCTTGAGTCCATAGAAACAGCGGTTGGCAAGAGTTACTCTGCGTTTGATCTCGGCACTGATGTTGATTGTACTATTTACTGCGGAGGCGAGGTAGACGAAGTCTTCTTGATTACCTCAAAGTTATAGCTGCCCATTGTGACACTCTGTCCAAGACGTCGATGTTGTGTGCCCTTTCTTGATGACAGCATATACTTCGTTTTACCCTCATTCACCGCTAGACCCATTTTAGCCGCTTCCCCTCAATGCCAGCAAAACGACTCGCTGTATTCTGCCAATCACGTCAATGTCATCCGCGTATGCTAGCAGTTGTACGGACTTCTGAAAGATCGTGCCTCTAGTGTTGGCGTGTGAGTCTTGCACGATCTTTTCCAGGATGATGTTAAAAAAATCACATGACAGAGAGTCGCCTTGTCTAAAACCTTTTTTGACATTGATGGTCTCGGTGTGTTCGTTACCGATCTTAAGGGAGCACCGAGAATTCTCCATCGTCATCCTGCACAACGTGGCGAGTTTGGCGGAAATGTCAAAACCAGAAATGGCGTTGTATAGATCGTCCCTATGTACGCTGTCATATGCGGCCTTGAAATCGACGAGTAGATGGTGGGTGTCGATCTGCATCTCTTCGGTCTTTTCCAGGATCTGCCGTAGTGTGAAAATCTGGTCGATGGTGGACTTCCCTGGCCTGAAGCCACACTGATATGGACGTATCAGGTTATTTCTAAACGTCTTCAGGCGAGTACACAAAAGGGCAAAGAAGATCTTGTAAGCGATCTTGAGGAGGCTTATCCCTCGGTAGTTGGCGCAGTCAAAGGGGTCTCCTTTCTTGTGAATCGGGCAAACGATACTGAGATACCACTCATCAGTCTACAGTTAGCATTATATTTTGCTAGATGCCGACTATTTCCTCCACCTGTTTAGCTGTTGTATTCTGTCCCTCAACTTGGGCATAATCGATGACGATTCTTCGAGCTGGGAGCAAGTGGTCCTAAATGTCCCCTATATAGGCCGACGACATTATGCATTTGGCCTTTAGGGATCGGGCTTTATCCGCACAGCCGCTTTAACTGGGATAAATGACGGCACCTTACTTCTCCTTTTCCTTCGTACTTTCCGCACTTCGCATTGTTGGGCAGCCGACAAAGTTTAGCCGGAAATGTCTCAATAAAACGGACCAATTCCAGACCAATTTCTGGCGCTAAGATTTCAAGGATAAAAAAATCCAAATAGATGGCTAACTCCGTTCCAGCAATCACATCACTGTCCCGGTGGGCCCAACCCACGAATCTGCATGTCCTTTTTTGTGATAGCGTGTCCCTTAAACTTAAACATTTTTGTGTCAAAAAAAAAAGATCTCATATACTGTTTAGAGAACCGAGTTGACTTTATTTGACAGTTAACAGTATTTTCAGTCAAATCACATCCAAATTGCGACAAATGGTGTCTCTGAGCCTAGGCCATAGCTGCCTTCCATGATACTCGGCATACTTCTTCCAGTCATCCCTTCAACTAAGGCTCGACAAATTCCATTAATTACTATTAAGTGCACATTCTGTTCCAACACGTAGATTAGGAGTTCACAAAGCAACGAAAACTGCCCACAACGCCCACAAAAGTGATCTTAAAGTCTTTAGAAAGCCTGAATTTTAATCGTTCCTCGAAATCCTCGAGCCGGCTGAAGTCAAGAATTTCTTGTGTCCCATCGGATGTCCCCTCAATCGAGATCCCAAAAATCATCTCTCATCATCACTGTTAGCACAAAGAAACCAATTACGAGCTTTCATGTCAAAATCGAAATCGGAACGACTTCGTTGCGGATGTTTAGATGCCCTCACTCGACCGAAGACAGATTGCGGTCGCATTTCAAAAATCTGACCCAGAATCCGAACGTGCACCACCGCCAGCTCAACACTCCGACAAAGTGCCACATTACTAATTAAAGTGCATCAAAACGTCAGCACACATCGCAATCCACACAACTGGAGCCAATTAAAATGCATCATTTCAAATGCATCATCACTCAGTTGCGCTCCAAATCACCGGCCTGCCAGCACCCTCTGTGTGCACCCCCCACCCCACCCACAAGAGCCGTGTGTCGCTGTCGTCAAAGTGCCAATTTCTGGTCCATAAGTCCTGCATTAGATCATCGTCCTTCTGTCAAAGCAGATGCGCATGGGATTTTTCGGTGCACACAGAGTGTGTGCTAAGGTGTCCATCCCCCTCGTCCCAGCCCAGCCCCCACAGAGGTCCTTGTGATTCCATTCATGCTTGAGGCTTAGCGCTCGTCCACTCTCGCTCTCTCTCTGTCTCTCTTTTTCATCCGCCCCCAGCGCCGAGTGCTTGTGGATAAGTTTTAACTTTTGATTTATCTTTTCCTGTGGTCTTGGGGTTTTCGGTGCTTTTTTGTTCGACTTTCGTCCTTTTCGGGCAAACTTGACTTCTTTCTCGACTTCGTTCGCTTCGCAGCCCCGTCGCTCTCTCGCAACTATGTGTGACCAGATACATTTCCTAGATTAAATGGAACACCGGAAGGTGGACCACAAACACGAAAAAAGGACACAACTTCATTCAACTTCGTGCATGTGGGCAAAGGGAAACAAAGAAACTACAACAAAAGATCGGAAATCATATGGAATCAGTGAGACAAAGGGATTACATCCGCAGCAGCCGCAAAGATGATACTGAAAGCAGTGCTGGGGCGGCGGAGGGCATAAAGGACACACGATGGGGAAAGAACTTTAATTATCCTCAACTTCCAACTGTGCGACGAACGACGACGTAGACAGGGATGAGCGAACGACACATACGGCATACATTTCGATTTCGAACACACACACGCACGGCAACGGGAGCCACACACATAAGTGGCCACTTGGAGGGAGAAGGGGATGCCTCTCTTGTGTTTGAATGATAAATTGCTCGCAATAAAACTTATGACTTTATGTCCACGTAGCTTGCCCACCTTGAGGTTTGCCCCCAGCTCACCCCGCACTTTTCTTCTCTAAGACTTATCGGGAAAGGATTACTTGGGCGCGTCCTCCTCTCCGCTCCGCTCATCGGAGAGATGTATTCATTTCGTTCGTCCTGTCCCCGAGGTTCAGGGGGCTAAATGCACGCCGGGTGGGTGCAGGGGAGGCAATGAAATGTCATGAAACGAAGAATGGCTGAAACGCAACTATTGTCCGAACTTTCCTTCGACGATAAAGCCAACTTCCATGCTCCTTTTGGTTTTCCATTTTCAGCTGATATGAGAGTTTTAGGTCCTTTCACAGCAGGACCCACTCGCAGGCCTGGCGGAGAGTGAAATTTGTGTCTGGGGGAAAAACTCATTTAATTCCTCTCTCGCTCTGTGCTCCCCTTTGCCCTCCCCCGGGAGGACGAAGACGAGAGCAGTGGACTGCCACAAGCGCTTGAATGAAGAGGAAGAAAACTTCAAGGACCTGCAAGGTGTGTGGTGCGATGGTTGAAGGGTGAAAGTTGTTCCGCAAGTTCTTAGGTTTCTTTTGCCTTCTCCCTTGGAAACTTGCAAGGACTTAGCGTCCAGCTTCTGGGTGCGGGCATCTTCTCCGGCTGAGATCCCTTGATGAACTTCCAGTCGTTGCGGTGGCGGGCGGCGGGTGGTGGGTGGTGGGAGGCGAAAGTTTTAATTTCCAACCACTCGTTATGGTTGGTTTAATACGATTTTGGTCAAGGATATTTTAATATTCAGGATAATGCCGCTTGATGTGGGGTTGTGGCGGTGTATGGATGTAGGATCAGGTCAGTCCAATGGATTAGACCGAGAGTTCAGTGGATGCGTGTTCACTGGACACGTGACTGAACTTGGATCTGGTTGTGTAGTCACGTCGGAGAAGCGGTCTTATGAGAACTAAATGACGTCGCTCGATCCCCTTATCCCCTCACTGGCCTTCTGGTCACGTGGGAACTTAATCTGATCTCTAAGTACATATTTCTGGTCATCGACATTTAACTGATTTCGGAATGCGTCTCCCAATGGTTATTTCTTGGAAATTCAAACTGATCATATGGCTTTCTGAATTGAAATCCAAATGAGTGTTCGAGTTGAGAAGAAGCGTTAAGGACAATTCAGGATGCAATTTCAGAATGTGAGGAATCAAGGCAAAGCTTGGGAAAAACGCCTTCAGAACGGACTGGCAATTTTCGTCAGTCTAGGAGGTGGCTGTTGCTGTTGCAAGGGTTGGCTATGGCCAGGGCTGCCAGTGGATGAAGCTGGCTGTGTCCAGGGCTATCTGTGGCAAGGGCTGGCTGTGGCTAGAACTGACTGTGGCAAGGGCTGGCTGTTGCCTGGGCTGGCAGTGGATAAAGCTGACTGTGGCTAGGGCTGGCTGTTGCCTGGGCTGGCAGTGGATAAAGCTGACTGCGGCTAAGGCTGGCTGTGGCTAGGACTGGCTTTGTCAAGGGCTGTCTGTTACAAGGACAGGCTGTGGCTATGGTTGGCTGTGGCTAGGGCTGACTGTGGCAAAAGCCGACTGTGCGTAGGGCTGGCAGCGGCTAGGGCTGGGACTGGATAAAGCTCGTTGTGGCAAGGACAGGCTGTGGCTAGGACTGGTTGTCTCTAGAGCTGACCGTGGCTAAGACTGGGTGTGTATAGGGCTGACTGTGGCTAGGGCTGGTTGTGGCTAGAGCTGTCTCTGGCAAAGGCTGGATGTGTCTAGGGCAGACTATGTCGGCCTGGCCGTTGGTTGGCTCTGGCTAGGAATGGCTGTGGAGGGAAAGTTGCTACACCTCCTACACTAGGGTCAAGTTTAAAAGTTCGCCACGACCACGGGATAATACTGTAGTCCCATCCAGTCGTTAGCACGAACAAAACTAGCAGTGGCTGCCGAAATTAGGCTACACCTCGCGCAATATACATTGGTACTATAATGAAGACATGTTGCAGAAGTTATTGACAGTTCTTACATCTGTTAGTTAAATTTAATTAGCTTCGTGTGTCCCCTATAATCTTTTCCATCATGTGTGTTTATCTCGTGGACTTATTACCCCTAACTACGGTACATAGAAGTTCAGCCTTAATGGGTTTGTTCCACCATTTTAACCAAAAGTGTCAAGTGGGCAGGACAGGATCCAGGATGATGGCCGACTCAACTACAAGACTAAGACTCTTCTCCGTTTTAGTAGATCGGTTTTAGACCTAGATTACAAAGATGTTAGTAGGTAACACTAGCAATTCTGGTGGTTAAATGAAGGAACCCCTCTCAACGATGATAGACCGGAATTCAGTCCCCCGATCCAAAAGAGATCAAGTTAGCGGAAGTCTATGAAGTCTAACAAGGTTGACGGTGCCAACGGTCTGTCGCATGCACCAGTTCATCTGTAAGACAAGGTAGGAGGAAAGCATGCCCGACGAGTGGAATCTGTATCGTTTGCCCGACCTACAAGAAAGGAAACCCTTCTATAGATCTTTGCCGTTTTGTGTACCCGCCTGAAGCCGTTTATAGACAATCTGATGAGTCCATATCAATGTGGCTTCAAGCCAGTAAAGTCCAAACTCGGCTAGATCTTCACACTAAGACAGATAATGGCAAAGACCCAACGACACCAAGGCCGCATATGCATTGAGACGAGCTATACAAAGCCATGTCTAGCTTTGACATCCCTGCCAAACTCTCCAGGTTTTGCAGGATGACGATAGAGAACTCTCGCTGCTCCATCAAGATCAGAAGAGAACTCACCAAGACCTTCAATGTCAAAAAAATGTTAGACAAGTCGACGCGATGTAATGCGAAGATCATGCAAGACTCAAACGCCAACACAACACAGGGCACAATCTTTTAGAAGTTCGTAAAACAGGTAGCATCATACATGTGATTGGCAAAGCACAGCGACCCGTAAATGAGGCGTTTGCTGCCAGTGAGACGGAAGCGGATAAAATGGGTCTGGCGGGGAATAAGGGCAAAACTTCGAAAGAGGAAGGACATATAACATCGATGTCTTGAACAGAGCGTCACAATAGGCCACCATAACTTCGAAGTAGTTAGGCACTTCATCTAACTCTTGCCAACCGCTGTTTCTATGGGCTCAAGAGGCAACTAAGTGGTAGAGCCATCTCTTGAAGGATCAAGTCGACTTAATATAAGAACTTGATCATCCCCGTCCTGCTCTATGCGCGGAAGTCTGGACAGTCTCAAAAGCAGATGAAGAAGCCCTTGATATTTTAGAGAGGAAAGTTATGCGTTCAATCTTTGGCCCTGTTTGCCTTGAAGGCATCTGGTGAAAAAGATTCAACCACGAACTCTACACACTGTCTAGATACATGATTATTGCCAGACGTCTTTGGATTCAACGCCGAAGGCTGCTAGGCAATGTAGAGCGCATGGACAACACTGCAGCTTTCGAATCGGCACAAAGTTGGACAAGGACATGGCATTGCACCGACTGGCCACCCTAGTGGGGAAAGACGTTAGCCAACTGGGCATGTGTACTTGGAGGCAGCTGGCTAAAGATCGTCTCGTCAGCTGGAGAGGCTTTGTTGGTGGCTAAGGCCTAGGAACATCCCGGACTATTCCGCCACCAAAAGGAGAAACGCATGGAATGTTTTGTCTAGTCAGTTTCCTCCCGTTTTGGAGACGTCTGTAGACCTGAAGAATGCTAAAAATTAACACCGTCACTGCAATGACCTGAATTGGTATTCACGACGTATTCAATTTGGTGCGCATGAGTGCCTGTCTCGGCTACCGGGAAGGCTCCATTGTGACGTCAGCGCGTACTACGTCTATAGATGTTTTTCTCACGAAATCCGCAAACAGCTGCCTTGTTACCTGATCGCTGAGGATGGCGATAGGTAGGCGATTCGGTGCTCTACCCGCCTCATGGCCGTGGTTCACTTAGGCTAGGAACTAGGAATTCGCCGAATAATTCCATTCCCTGAAGTGGATTATGACCTTCATTTCAGTGGCACCTCTTATCCTTGCGAGGCGGCAGAAATTCACGCCGTGCCTAAAAATGCTGATATCCGACCAAGTGCTCGAAAACAAAAGAAACAAAATACAATCTCTGACGGATGGGAGCAAACTTCATCGTCGCCTTCTCAGTGTTGTCTAGACTTCGACTAAACAACCCCAGCTTAGGCGCAGATACGCCATAAAACGCTGGTCCCATCATAAAACCTTTGCACGGGCCAACGTCCTCATTTGTGTTGTTTTTGCGCATCTGTCTTAACGACCAGCAAATATTATTTTATGGCGTTGCAATTCTTTTCAGTCAGTTCGTCTACGTCTGGGGCAATAAAACTGCTTAACATAAGTCATAAACAATAATTCCGTTGTACTTCCGAGAATGATGGTTAAGGACAGCAAAGGGACTTGGTGGCAGACTAGCAAGACCCGGACAAATACCTGCGCTCGACCTTTAATCCGCCATAAAACCCAGCAGCCGCTAGTCCGGGATTTCCGCCCCCTAATCCTTCCCAAAGACCAGTGCTGCTCGCGAGGAATTCAAGTCCTTCCAGTGCTGCTCGCGAGGAATTCAAAATGGCGGACAAATCTCACCTATAAATGACGATCGAAGAGCTCTCATCGTCCCAGTCGAACTAAACAAATCGAACGCGACACACGGTCACTTCGAAGCAAACAGCCATGGATGCAGAATCTGTTGAATTGCCCGTCGAGGCACCCATCGACTTGCCAGTGGAAGCGCCCGCTGCTGTGCCCGACGAGGACTCGCCCATGTGGTTACTTGTCGAAGACGAGGGAATCCCGGCGAACCGCTACAGCGTCATTTCCGATCGCGATGTTATTGGAAACGTTGATCTCACGCACAACAAGATCCGTTACACCATCGACAACGTTGAGCGGTGTGGAGTCATGCACCTCATCTCGGCGAACCGCAATTTCGTCGAGGATGAACGGGCGTTCATGGTCATGGAATCCACAGATCCCGAGTTCCCACAGTACTGGGCGTTGGTGAATCACGGCGACCAACCGGATAAGGTGCGCATCGTAATGGTTGGCTGCAAGAAGACCAACGCCTCGACGGGCGACCCGAACAAAAACGGCTTTCTCTTGGCCCTCGACGAACAGACTGAGCCGTACAAGGTGCTGCACATCCTGAGGTCGGAGCATGATCTAAGGGACGAGCTAAAAATCGTGCAGGACCACATGACGATGCTGACATGGGTAAGCTTTGCAATACCTCCACTTGGAGTCGACAATCAATTTGTTCTCCCATCGTTTCAGTGCGAAGAGAAGGACAACGAAGTGGAGGCCGTCGGCTTGGAGGAGGCCTACTTCCTCGTTCAGTACTACGAGGATGCCCTGAGCCTGGTGTTTACCATCGTCCGCTACCAGGACACCATGTGGAAGGAGGCCAATAAATATCCCGCTCTGGTGGCGTACATTGGAAACAAGAATATAGCCCACCAATGCGTCATCCTTCGCAAGTCTTTCGATCAGCAGGAGCTAACACAGATCCTTGATCGCATCCGGAAAATGTGCAACAACATCAAGTACGCACGGCTTCATCGCAAACTGAAGGTATGTTCATCTTAATAGGCTTGGTTTGTTAACGATTTCGGTTTTCGTCTCCAGACAAAGGCGGGCAACGCGATGAAGGTGGGATGATAGGCGTCCCCCACAAGTTCCCTCTATATGACATCCGGCTCGGGCAGAGCTGCTCGACGACAATCGGTAATGTATTTAATTTAAGCAAAGATTGTGTCTATTTCATAGAAAAATGAAAAAAAAAGTAAAAAAAATATATAACAAGCATAAAAACCAGTAAAAGCCACTTGTTTTCTTTTTTAAGACTTTTCTACCAAAAAATTGGGGAATGTAGACCTCCTCGATAGAAATGGAATATGATGGTCTTCCTCTTCTGTGGCCGCCTCTTGTGGTGGTGCAGAATCTGTGTAGTCTTTAATAACATTCTCAGCAAAACTTCGTCGACTTCTGGTCTAATTTCAACAATTTCGTGTCGATCGGTGTCCTTAAGCGGCGAAGTTTGTTTCTGTTGAACACCTTCCGCCTATAAAAAGGGTAAAATCTAGAGATTCTGTTGGAATAGCTGCGAGTTAAGTCCGCAAGGGAAGCGAAAAGTGCGTGATGCTCACGTGTCGCAAGGCTACAGCAATCGATCGCGGCTTTCGAGTGAGTTCTCGCACTTTTCCTCTCATTTTTGTATTTTCATTCTGATCGTTGGGTATTGAAAGCATGTAAAGCATGCGCGAGGAAGTGTCAATGTGAGTATAGGACAGAGAGAGAAATAAATGCCGAAGTAGCGTATGTAATAAAAAGCCAGTAGTGGCAGCAGGACCTCGGTTTCTACTGATTTTTCGACCGAAATATTCTCGGCTTCGTCGATCTTTTGAGTTTCTTCAACTAGATGACCTAATGACAGAGCACCTATTTTAATACTTTCTTCTCGATGATCAAATGAATACTTGCTTTTTTTATATTTGGGCATGCTCAAGGGATTGTTAATACCCTTATGTGTCTGGTGTCAAGACACAGCGCGGGTCGAAGGTACCTCCTTTGTTCATTGGTCTTAAATATCTCGGTTTGTAGTCTAGGGGAAACATTAGGCTGGGTAGAGCATTCCATATTCGTGCGGCTAAAGAACGCGGTGCGTCCGAAAGTACGCTTAATTGTATACTGATTTGAATTCCTGTCGAGACGGGTATTTCGGGTGAATTAATGGAGAGGAGAAATGCAGTTGGCTGGCTCACTTGAGCTTCGTTTGTTGAAATCTATACGATAAGACACGGACAAAGAAGATACGGTACGTCGATGTTCGAGCAAGTCTAATTACTCTGTCATCTATAAGTTCTATTGCTCGTTTTTGGATTATCTCTATCTAGTAGGTGAAGGGTGGTCTTGGGGGCACTAGACTAGATATGAGCGTTATACTCAAGCTTGGGGCGGATGTAAGCCTTATAAATCAAAGCCAAATTAGAGGGGGTGAAATATTTCTTGCATCGATTAAGGAAGCCTAAGTATTTACCAGCTCAAATATGTGATCTGTTATCAGCCATTATTGGATAATAGCTGATTATCAAGGGTTCGCTTGAGTGACAGCAGACAGCATTGAGTTTCTGAAGCATTGAATTCGACTCTATTGTTTTTTTCCCCACTTAATCACGCTATCAAGATCGGAATTCAATGCTCAACATACGCTGCGGTTCCGATTCTACGGCCGAAGGGCGGGGTCTTGGGTCTTGGAACGAATATGAAAAGCTGAGGGTGCTGTCATCAGCGAAGGAGTGGATTGGATTAGAAGTAGCAGACAAGAGATCATTTATAAAAATGCGAAAGAGTGTCGGAGACAGAACTGAGCCTTGGGGAACACCAGCATTTATTTGGTGGATATCAGACTTGAATCCATCCGAAGCAACTTGATTTAAACGGTTCGAAAGGTTATTTCTAATCCATGGAAGAAGAGATTCATCGATACCATGGGCACGCATTTTCGACAAGAGAGCTTGATGCCAAACTCTGTCACATGCTTTACAAATATCAAGCGCACAGATAATTAAACTAATCAGAAGGCACACTGCACGAGCTATGACCTCTTCCAACAGTCTGATCTTTGGGGCTTACTACCCCAATAGTATGTACCATGAAAGGGTGCGCCTTAACGGCTTTATTCCTCCCGAAGCATTCCTCTATCTAGACACAATTGGCCTAATACAGGATCCACAAGGATGTCCTATCATCTTCCATGTCGTACGCCGAACAGTGGATAGGCGACTTCAATACGAACCGGATGTCGTTCGCACCCACGAGGATCTCCTCCGGTTCAGTAGAGCGATCCCCGCTCGAGATAGGAAAGAGTCTGCCAAAGAACGGCAATTTTACTGGTGGTTACACCAAAACCAGCCTCCGCCACCGTTAGCTTTTCCACAGGATCAGGTAGTTGACCATAGTGGCCAGCTTACATAGTTTTTAAGGTAGCTTTAAGAGAAAAAAAAAAAAAAAAAATTAAAACAAAAAACCCAAAAAAAGAAATAAAAAATTAAATCCAAAAAAAAAAAAAAAAATATACATATGAAACAAAAACAAAAAAAAGGTGCATCACGGCGTATAAATTATATATGTTATGCATATACACAACATATACGCCCTGGTGCACGTGTCCGTACTGTTACGGACATAGTTAAGATAGTATTAAGTTTTATGTTAGGTTAAGTTAGTAATAAATAGTAATTAAGTTAGAATAAGGTAGTTTAAGTAGTTAAGTTTAGCCAAGTTTTTACAAGTTTTCTTGGCAATTGAATAAAGAAATAAAAGATTGTCTTAATGACTAAAAAAAAAACGTAGATTAAGCCGAAAGGCACATTTAGAAAGTAGATCAGATTAGCTTAGAGTACCCGCATAGGGTCAGTAGGTTAGTATTAAGAACATTTGTAATTCTTAAGATAGTTAAGCTAGTTTTAAGTAATTTTGTCTAGCAAGTAAGGAAACAGAATAAATCGAATAAAATTATGTTAAAAAAAAAAAAAAAAAAAAAAACAAAAAAATCAAGCGCACAGATCTTGCCTTCGACTTGTTCCAGACTTGATAGGTAAGCTATCAGATCACCAGTGGACCTGTCGCTGCGGAAACCATATTGTCGGTCATTAAGAAGCTTTCGCGATTCAAGATATTCCATAGGCAAACGATTTATCTGCGTTTCCATGACCTTAGAAAGAAGGGACGTTAGTGCTATGGCTCGGTACGAGGTGGATGACGAAGATTCGCCCTTTTTAGGGACGGGCTGGACAAATGCTGTTTTCAATCTGCTCGGAAAGAGACCCAATGAGGAGGATAGATGAAAAAGCTTAAGCAGTGGTTTTGCCAGCACAGAAGAATAGGGGGAATACCATCCGGGCCAGCGGATTTCTGCACGTCGAGATCTTTTAGTTCTCTAGCAACTGTAAGAGTTCGGAAGTGGATTTGTCGCATGGTGAAATCAACGCTCTCAAGTACAGGTGGAGACATATTGGAATCTGGCAGTGTTGAACTGGCTGCAAAATGAGCCGCAAGCAGATTATCTTTGTCTTAGGAGCTGACAGCTGGAATGTCATTGTAAATGAGAGTATGAATTGAAGACGAGGCGGAATTCTTTATGTTTTTTACAAATGACCAACATTTTTTGCTATCCTTTGGACATTGTAGCACTTTTTGGCTCAACTTTTGCTTATAAGACAATTTCACATGTTTTTTTTTTTTTATTTCATTTTTATTATTCAATTCATAATAAACTTACATACTAGACAAAAATGCTTAAAACTAGTTAGACGAACAATGCTTTTATTTCTAACTTACTGGCCCTAGGCGGGCACTCTAAGCTAAACTTAATCTTAATGTATGTCTTTCGACCTAACCTAGAAGAGTGAAATGCAAATGTGAATTTAAAAAGAACGAGTTATTTTTACGAAAAATATAATAATAAAATATATAATATATATAAATATTTTTTTTTTCAACTTATTCTACCTCAAAAAATGCTACCCTCTTCTATGCGTCGGCCATAGGTTGCAGCTAATATACATAAATATTTGCATCCAATAAACTGCACCCAAACCGACTGCTCCCCAAGCGAGGGTCTGAACTAACCTAACCGGGGTCTAGAGGATTCGAAGAGGGAGTTCCCTCGCTTTCTAGCCACCAGAACTGTTGGGTGCTGCCTAGCAACTTCCCGAATGTCCCGCCTGGATACCGCCGTACTAAACCGGAGGAGACCCTCCTCGCCCATCCACAGTTGATCTGGCGATGTGGTAGATGAGCGGCACCGCATTTACGTCTTGTATCAGACTGTGCTTATCTAGATGGAGAAATGCTTCTGGGGGGACGAAGCCGTTATGGCGTACCCTTTCGTGGTATAATGAATTGGGGTAGTAAGCCCCAGAGATCAGGTTATTGACCGAGTTCATCGCTCTAGCAGTATGACCTCGGATCAACTTCACCAGGAAATTGTCCACTCTTATCAGGTTTGCCCCGTTGTATAAGACTTCATTGGAATAGAATTTAATGTACTGGGACTCTGGAGTTCGATAGAGACGAAGGCAAGCCCTAAGACAAGCCCTCTCAAACAACCGAATCTTTTCCATCAAGCTTGCACTCACGTTGAACCACACGGGACGGCCATTGGTGAGCATTGGCCTAATGAGGGCCATGTAGCAGATAACCTTCACCCTCGCATCGAGTTTGCTGTTGTAAAACAGTCTCTTTGTAAGAGCAAACGTGCCTCGGGCCCTGGCCAGAGCAGCATCTACATGTTTGTTAAAATATAGATACTGGTCTAGCCAGATCCAGAGGTATCTGACTACAGTCCTTTGCCAGTGGTTCCCCGTGTCGTCCAACGATTGAGAACTTTCGCCAGTTCTTTCTCGTGTCCGCCGAAGCCTTATACAACGGAGTCCTGAAAAGTATGGTTTCCGACTTCCGGAAGTTGATACTCAACTTCCAGTCATCGCAACCTCTCATGAATAAATCGAAGTCACCCTGTGTGAGGGTAGTGATTTCCTCGATCTTTTTGCCTGATCTGTACACGATCAAATCATCGGCATATGCAATTGCATGAGGAAGAGAACTTAACATATCGCTCAAGTAAATATTGAACAGGATCGGCGAATTAACGGCACCCTGTTGGAGACCATTTTTTACCTCAAATATACCTGTGGAGGTCACGTTGTCTGATATTTCAATTTCACACGTCTGATAGTTGCATTGCCGTCATTTCGGGCCCGTTTAAATTTGTTTGTTCAGTAGGGTTGGCCTTGTATGTCTGGAAATTCAACTCTCTCATCCTGATAGCCTCTTTACAGCTCGAGTCATGCCATGTCAAACGCATTGTCAGTTCTCATCAGTTCTGTGCCATCCTCCGACGCATGCACTTGTCTCCGTCCGTGCATAACGCGAGTGAAACATCAAAAAAAATAATAAACCCCGCGGTCCTTCCACCATCAAAAGCTCCGCGAGTGCCCGGAAAAAAAAAAGTGCTAGTTAGAAGTGTTTCGGTGTCGAGTGCGTCCGGTCCGCTCCCTCTCGCCCCTTTCATTCATAAGCCACTGTTGCGCATTCTCGGTCGCAACTCCCGTTTGATTCCATCAGGCGGGCTGATGCAATGACTGAGAGTGCGTAGCATCTGACATAGCGGATCTTAGAAGTGTGAATTTGTTGGTGGACCAACTCGAATCGATGTATGGGCATAACACCTACATCGATTGTTGTTGGGAAGCTAATTTTGAATTTGCACTTCTCATTTCTGCTTCACCACTTGCAGTCGGAGTTGGTTTTTTCATATCTGCGTTTTGTCCTTTATGGGAAGTTTTAGGGTTGATGTGAGCAATGTGCGTGGGCTTAGAGCGAATCTCTTCGCTGTGTATGTCCACCTGTCCCGTTTCAAACCAGCTGTCTTGGCGCTAAGTGAAAAGCAGGTAGGTGAGAATACCGAATTATCGGATTTGAACTTGCCTGGATATAGCTTGGTGCCGCTATTCTTCTTACACCGCGGTCTCGGCATTTACGTGCGTAGTGATGTAGCTTTACAAATTCAACCACAATACGGCCTTCTTCCGGTTTTCCTCATTAGGGTTGGCTTTGTATGTCCGGAAATTCAACTCTCTCATCCTAATAGCCTCTTTACAGCTCGAGTCATACCATGCGCTTGCTTTGGGCTTGATACTCTTCACTCTGTCAGGAATGAAGGTTCGCATGCCCAGCAGAAGAATGTTTCTGATCATATCAGCAGCGGCATCCACGTCACTATCGAGGAAGCATAGTGACCAGCTAAAATTCCTAAAGAAGTTGTTAAGTCATCTGCAATCGCCTTTCTCGTAGAGCCAATAAATAAAAAGCGTTTTCCGTTCACTTATCCGAGCGCGATTTTTATAATTTTTTGCAATGCCGGGAAACTCTTGGTGATGAGCTATCCCTTTGATGAGTGAATTCGCAAAAATTTGCTGGCAACGATATCAATCCGGTCGACACATCAACAGGAATTTGGCCACTGCTAAGCGACTCTCATGTTTGAGGTCAATTTCAACTCCTTGACATGCCGCCACAAGGACGACGATTTCAGAGAAGCATTCAGTCCATCGCCAGCAGGCGATTTAGGAGAATTCGTCTTGGCGCAATTGAAATGTGTAAATTCGTCCGAGGGTATAAGTCGAATAGACATCAGCGAAATATCACTATGATGCCAGCAACAGCATCACCTTTCTTCCGGCGTTTCAAATTCTTCGAAGCTGCATTGCATGTTTAACAGCGTGGCATTTCAGTCCTTGTGAACAGGTCGCTTTCGCATGTCTTCTGGACGTTCCTCTCTCTTTGACTCGAACATTCTAACTACTATTGCACGGCGTATACATACGTCGTCCAAGTTTACTCGTCTCTTAAGACAAATTGGAATTGCAACCTACAACGAACCACCCCCTACTCCACAAACGAGATTGATTTTCCTCGCATTCCCCTCCCACAACAAGGCAACAGTGAAAAAAAAAAAACCGAGCGAAAAAAAGCGAATCTCTTGTGAAAATCCTCCAAACGACCATCCTCAAGTGAATCTCATCCACCGTCGCGCACACAATGTACCCCAGGCACACAGTGTGTTCACTTTTAATGACATCTCGTACCTTTATCGATTTGCCAGGGTTGTTAAAACGAACAATCCCAAAGCAATCCTCTGCACGATAACGATCATTTTTAACTGTTCAGCTTAATTTTTATGTACACGTCGCTGTGCAAGCTTTCAATTGTCAAACAGCATTTTACACTCCGGCATCAAAAGTCAATCACACATTAACGCGACATCATCGAGTTGTTTTCCCGAGTTCCTGATCCCTGATCCCCACACACTGCCGCCACACCACATGCCCCACGGCACGACGCGGCGACGGCAGCAAGCATTTCAAATTAACTGTCGCTGTACCATAAAAATCCAATTTTCACCCGAAATTAAAAACAATAACATTTCCTTGGCAAATTGACTCGGTTACTGTCGCTCGCCTTCCGACTGATTGACTCCCGGTGACTGACACAATCGCAATCCCCAGCCTCGGTTGGGTATTCATTTTTGCAAAACTATCGACGGCCCAACCCCTCGGGCTTTGTTTTTTTTTTCGCCCGCGGATGCTATCCAGCGAATTATACATCGATGCGCGTTGAGATTTACAAAACATGTTTGTCTGTCATTGAAAAGATAAAATCTCGATCCGGGGAATCGAATAATGTTAACATGCTCAGCTCAGGCGGGTGGCGTGCGGGTGCGGGTGGCCGTGTGGGGGCTTGGTTTCGGAATGCGATGTGCATAAAATTGACACAGAACGACGTCGGTGCTGGCACGAGGATGAGACCGAGATGGGATGAACGATGTAAATTATTTGGTTTTGATGGGTGAGTGGGTGGTTGGGTTGGGGGGCCTTTGGAATCCATTCAAATACCAACACCATGCTAAGCAGTGTTTCTGCGATGGGTCGTGTTACACGTCGCTCTGCATGTGTCTGTGGTTCATTGTTGCGAATCCATCCCCCTGTCAGTCGAATGACTTCGGTATTCAATAGCATTGTGCAAGCAGAGTGCCGCAAACGTCAAGCAACCCCCCAAAGCGTAGCCGCATCACACACTGCCATCGAGTGCAGCTAACACAGAGAAGACGACACAACCGGGGCACACAACCGATCGCAGGTCTACACTGGAACACCACACATCCATTTAACTTTGACAGGAAGCTAAGCGTGCAGAAAAACGGGGGAAAACCCCGAAGTGTGTCCTTGTGTCGGCGCAGTGGGCTGGGGTGGAAATATTTTACCAAATGTGTTGGTTTGTTTTTTTTTTCGTTTGAGCTTGTCTCATTCTCGGCCGTTTCCTGTTGAAATGCCATGACATGTGTGGCATACTACAACCCTCGTGGCCTCTTGTGGAAATGCATCGTTCGGATACATTAAGCGTAAATAGGAGAATAAACCGAAGGGCGGAACTAATTTGGGACGACTTGGAAGGGGCGTGTACTCCGAACGGAAATTCGTAAAACCAGAAAACACACCGCCGCGCCGGCGAGGAGGGTGGGCTGTGCGGAGATTTGTGAAAACTTAAGAGCAATTCGCAAACACAAACAGAGGGAGAGAGAGAGAGCAGCCAGCGGGTGTGGGTGGGGCAGCGACTATAAATAGCGCATCGAAGGATCTCCCCACTCCTGGTCGTTGACTCATTGTAACAACGACCATGGCGACCCTCTCTCTGTCTCTGATTTATGTCAATTGGTTCGGTTGTTGGAATGCTCCCTGTGGGAAGTACCTGAATAAATGGATAAGTGAATGGGGGCTTTGTGGGGGAGTCACTGCTGCTGCTGCTGCTACGAGGCAAGGATGAATGCAGTTTCGTTGTTGACTCTGCGGATAAACCTTGCTTAGATTCATCGCCAACAACAACAGAGTTCTGGTGAAGTGGTGCTAAACCACTCGCCTGAGTGCTGACTCTCCAGGAGCGGACTTGATTCGAAATCATCACCGTTAAGGTGGTGAGGTGGATGATAGTTTGTGTGAATGGATTGTCGGCTCCTTTCTGTCGGCTATTCGTGCTCAGCAACTCTTTGGTTGCAAATGAGTTCCATCCCCGAGTTATCCTTCGCCACCCTCCGAGTTTGATGAAGAGTTCGAGTTCGTCGGTGAACATGCCAATGTCCCTGATGTCTCCAACCTCCTCCGCCCCCAGTTTCATTCACTTTGACAAGCACATCAAATCGTGTCACACCCCCCCATCCATCATCACAGCCTGACTGTCAAAATTTTGACGAAAACCAAAGAAAAAAAAAACAGTCTTTCACCGGGCGCCACTCCTTAACCATCCACCGTCCCTGGCAAATGTCAACCAACCTCACGCCGGCCCCCACCGACCGTCAAGCAACTCTACTGAAGGTGGAAACGCAGATTTTATATTCAAATTGCTAATCGATGGACCAGAACTCGATTCGATTTGATTGCTGTTAAACAGTGAAAAGCTTTTTACTCGCCATCATTTATTTAGCGAATATTCCATACTTTATGAGGAGGTGGCTGTGTGCCTTGTGGCACTTACCCCAACCGCCGCCATCGCCGTCAACTTCAACGAGGCAACTTTCAACTCAGCCCCCTCCACCGCCGAGAGAAGGATGAAGAAACCCTTTAAGAGAAAGAGCTCTTTGGCATTTGCAGCGTGCCCTTCATAAACCGGAGGGCTTGCCCGTCAAACAATGGAACATCGAATGGACTAGTTGAACACGCTGAGATGGCCTGTGTATTCCCGGTGTGTGCGTGTGTGTGTGGGGATGACACAATGTCAGTGTTGCCGTCCGGAGCACTTTCATGTTTGCCTGCCAGAGTGTGATGCTATTGATTGCCTTGCACACTGCACGCCTGCCGTTGGCCGCTGGCGTATCTTGATTGAATATTAATTTTCAAGGGAGGAACGAAGCTTATCGCCTCAACTGGAGCGTGGGGTGATTCTTTTCGACACTGCCAGTGGCTTTTCATTAGTTATTAATTATGCCTTTCAATATTTTTGACATAATCCTATTGAACTTAATCGCTTCAGCTTTCCGGTCTTAAGAGAGGTAACCAAACTGTGGTGGTTGGCTTTGTGTCAGGGGTGATGACGAGCCGTACTGCTATCGGCACGTGAACACAAGTGGCTTTGCTTTAAGTTTGCTTCTTTGGATGTAAGCGGTGGGAAGCCATTCAAGTCATCCGGGTGCAGCAAGATTTGAAGTGATTTTCTGGTCGGCTGGTGCAATGGAGATGGGAACATGACAGTCAAGAATAACAGCAAGTGATTACCCGTAAGACCGTGCAGACCATTGTTTGTAAGAACTTCATCTCATCGTGTGTGGCCGTCGTGACGTTGCGAGTATGGAGGTGCGTTGATAGGCTCAGATCCAACTTGGACTGTAGCGACGGGTACAACGTTTGATCACGCGTAGCTGACCTCATGGGGTCGCATTTCTCTAAGGCAGTATTGTTGGACAAATCTTCAGGGAGAGACGATAAACGTCACCAAATTATTCAGATGCATATGGAAAACCGTGGGACGTCGTAGCGTAGCGGGTTGGTGTGCCAACTTCTACGCAGGATGTGTTCAGTTCTCGAATTTAAGATCTTTCATAACGCACGGCTTTACGTCGAGGCACTGATAATGCTCAAGAAGTATTCCTGTCTAGAAAAAAGCTTCTCAAACGGAACGGAATCGACAGATCCACAACTAAGCATGATCTACTGTCGTTGATAGTGTCACAATCGACATAAGGTGTGTTTTTTTGCAAGCGCATACACGCTTAAATTTCAATTAGCATGTAAAATACACTAACAACGAATCCTATATCCGCTTAAGTTACTCATCATATCTATCGCCGCTTAAGAAAGAAGCGCGGATAAAAAGGATGCTTCCAAACATTATTTTCTGTGTGTTCATTCCTGAATTTATTCATTCATTGCTTAGGTTGCTGTATGTGGCTGCAGGTGTGGTTGATGTATTAGATCATTTTTAATTCTTTTGGCAACCAAAAGTATGCAATTTTTGGTATACCCAGAGTATCTCTGCTATACATTCCCTTTGGGTCTCGTTATCGATTCTTTTCATTTGATGAACATTTTTTTTTATTTTATAATTATTAATTGTTTTGGCTTTTAAAGTGATGGTCACGCTACACAATCGCAAACCGAAGATTGTGCCCATTAACGATCAACTATCACCTTCCACGACTACACGCCTGACTGCTTAGCCAAAACATCATAAATGCCGTCGGTGCTGCCAAGATTTAATGATGAATCAGTAAGCGCCTATGATCGTTTTTTTGTGCAGTTCAAAATTAAGCGTATATAAGCTTGCAAAAAAAAAACACAGCTATAGTTGACATTCATTAAGGACGGTTACAGAATGGCGCCCGGAGAAAGATCTTTTTCTTCAATCATGAAACGTTTAATAGTGCCAATGTATCGGCGGCTGACAAAATCTGATATGTATGTCAAATAAATGATTTGGGGGTATAAAGCGAGCCATCGAGAAGTTCACAAACAACTTTCTAATTTTTGTTCCACACATACAATCGCTTTATGGATTCGCCAACCAAGTAGCGTTGTAGAGGGTCTTATAAAAAATGTTACATTAAAATAAATTGTTACTTCATTTCGAAGTAAAAGAGATAAACTTGTGTCAAAAATGTTGTAAAGACATGGTCGCCATGCTAATAAGGTGAATTCACACAATCTGAAGAAAAATTGAAAGCATCTATAACTCAGGCTAAGGCCCTTCATTGGTCACACACCTGATAAGTAAGTAAATAAGTCGGCATCCAATTGAACGAAATCCACTACTATTTATTTAACACTTCGATTGCCACTTGGTCTTCTGGTGGGTTAGGGAATTTCATGTCCCAGAAAACAACATGTGCTACCATGCTAGCTGCAGACAGGTTCTATTCCGTGACAAGGTCCATCAGCTTGATTCCATTATCGGATGTGGTGTAGTGCAGGCTGTGTTTGTTTCGACAAAGATTAAGGAGAACATCAGCCTTGAGTTGGAGTCGGATCCAAGGCATTAATGTGTCCTTTCCAGGATATAGTGGAGGGCATCTGTGCTGCTGTCATCCTTGTCCTCTTCCAATACGTGCGCCACTGACCATGCTAATGTTCCTGAATTAAGCCTTGATGCGGATAGTTATGTGGTAAGCTGATTTGATTTTACAAGCAAGGCTTGAGACACCGTCCACAGTCGCGGTAGCGGTTTTTCATAGCCTATTTGCCCATTTGTGGGGATCATTCCATCCCACGTCCTGGATCACGGTGATGTCTGCTTTATGGCAGTCCAAGTCCTCCGCTGGATCTGTTCAAGTGTCTTACATTGCACGTCTAGAAATAAAGATTCTTGTCCTTATTTCCTTTACTTTTATCGTCAATAGTGTCTTCATCCGTATCCGAGACTTGTGGTCCTCTCTAAGATTTCCTTGCATGCGGAGTGGAGTGGGATGTAACCTAATCACATAAAGCGCAATTCGCAGGCCAGACCCATTTATTTAATCTTCTGGCGAAGGATCCGGGTGCATCCGGTGTCAAGAAAATCTCACTGAGGTTGTGAACGCCGCTGTTGAATTTAAGGCTACAGTACTCATCAGCCGCCAGCTCTATTCGAAGGCTCCGACCCAGCCTTGTCAACCACTTCCATTCACATCGATCTATTCTGTCGGGCCTGGTTCCTCGTGTACCATGGTACAGTCGCCTAGTAGTCATCATCCTCTGTGAATTGTAGCGACTGGACACACACACAGTTGTTGAAGGATTATCGAAGCTTTATTGACACAAGGCCTCTTGCTGCGCTGAAATCAACCAGACAACAGACTTTCCACTGTGCTGTAAAGATAAAGTCACGTTTGATGCTTGAAGTGAATCCCTCGCACAAACTGGCGAAAGAACGACATCATCCTTGCCAATGTGGTCCACCAAATGATATGACCGAGAGAGATGCTGTCAGTAAAAGTGTTTCTAGTTCTAAGGAAGGCGCAATAGAGAGTCTTGACATTGACATTGTTCCGATAAGTACCCAGTGTCATCCCTCTTGCCAAAGCCTTGTCAAAATGAGGCAACTTAGATTACTGTAGGCTTAAGAGCATAACTCACATTCCTAAGAGCACTCTAAATCAACTCCCGAGCGCTGACAATTCAATTCAGGCAGATTCCAAATCGACACCATTCCAGACGTGGTGCATCGAGCAAGGTACATACATTCCGTGGAGTAAGCTAGGCTTTCTTTCGGAATACCAGAAATACTTGCCAACCAATCTTACTAAAAAATGTTTTCGTTTGTTAACTGAATACAACTGGAACTTTCTTTTTCTGTGGAAGCAGTTGTCCTTACCTCACGCAGTTCAGTCCTTAAACGGAATGTGTCAAACTAAAATAAAGTGATTAACGCCCCCACCCACATAACCTTCGCCGATTATGAAACATCAGTGAGGAGCGCCGCCAACCAGGAGCCAACTCAGTGTCACTTTCAGGAACTTGTCCTATCCTCAGCCATCCCACTCCCACCGTGGCACCACTCGAACACTGTTGCAAACTTTCCAACAATTCCAATTATTTTCACGCCACTTTTCTGATTAACGCCAAAGCCAAAGCCAGAGTCTTTGGCCCCATTCCCGCCCATGTCCTCCATCGTCACTCGCAGAGACCCACAGAAAGCCGTGCGGAAGTTTCGACGAAGACGAGGCGCGTTGCTTTGTGTCTCTTTGAATCTGTGTCACGCACTCTGCCCAAACATGTCAGGACCACTTAAGACGTATCAATCGTTAACGCCCCAATAACTTCGTGCGATCTAAATAAATCCCATCATAACCAATTCCCGGCAAACTTCAATCCAGTCGGTGGGTGGGCGACGCATCTCCGCGACGAGAGAGAGAGACGTGTCAGGAAAAGCGAACGAGGAGCTCTGTGCCTTTTACCGAACTTCCGCCGAGATGAGAGCCATCGATGGCGACGATGATGATGATGATGCCGATGACAGCAATGACGGCGATGACGGGTTTTAAGGTTCCAACCGCCACCAGCCCCATCCACCCCGTGGGCCGCTCGAAATCGCTCTCCGTGTCGTTTGACACGGATTTAACTAGAAGCGGCAACAGCCACCCCGACCGCCCTCGCTAAAATCTCATATTCGCCGAGAGTTTAAAGTGCACCCCGGTCGGGCGAAAAGTGAATTCCACTTTGACAAGGGTACGGCTGGAGAAGGAGGGGCTACAGCCGGTCGATGGCGTGCCATCAGGTAGCGCCGGCTGGAGGGAGAGGCACCCACCGCACCCCCTTCGAATGGGGTAAATTAATGTCGGGATTACCGTTCGAATTTATGACGTACCCTTGACTGAGGGCGACTATTCGAAATCAATTAATTGCGTGACTCCCGACAAGCGCGCCATTGCTGGGGCCACGGAGCGGGGGCTAAAGCTGGTGGGACAATCGGTGACGTGTCGACTGGGCGACCCCTGTCCCAACAGACCGGGGGACCTTGTTAAAACCGCCGCGCGTAACTAATTAAAGAGTTCGAACCCAAACAAAAAAATGCCTCCGATTGTTATCGTTATCATGTCGGACATGATAGGCAATTGGTTGCTTTCGTGTAGACATTGCGCGCCCACCATTCAGAGGGGACCCGGGCCCGGGACTGGGGCCAGGGCAGTGTTAGGTAATTACTGGTGCACGCACAATGGTGGCCGGTGTCGAAAATGAAATGTACAATTTCTGACACATAATCAATTTGAATTATTTACGACAGGACCGTGCGCCCTGGGACTCCCTTGTTAGCGCTTGTTGCGAAATTATGAACAGATCGTGGGATTGCCGTCAGCAGCGGCCCGGGTTCCCGTGTTGTGAATTGTGATGGGCATGGGGACGGGTACACGCTCTAAATGTTTTGTTCCAAGCTATTCACCTATCGGCAGGTGTGGGCGAGGTGGGCATGTTACGCAGGCTTTACTCTGACACCTTGACAGGTCGTCTATTCTCGCGGTATCCTCTGGGCGAATTTGGGCCTCGTGATGTTAGATGCTCGTGTCTGGCTCGTGTAATCCGTGATTAATGTGAACTTGATTAATCGGATTCCTTTCAGCGTTTTGATGTTAATGTGAATATGGTGGATTTTGATGTTTCATGGATGTGGGCACACTGACGCGAAGGGGGTGTCTTTGCCTACGGAGATTGGCTGCGGGTATATATTGGAGATAAGGAATTATTTTCAAAATACGGATGTGTTCCAATGAAGAATACATGTAATCGCCACTCTCGGTAAGAGTGCTTTACGACGACGTTCGAACTGACCTAAAGTTGAATATCAACTATAAACAGGCGAAAATGATTCAATCATCAGTTCAAGACCTCAGCGGAGTTCGAGCGAATTTGGGAAAGACAGCACGGGCAGGCATTGGCGCAGAGATGGACTAGGTATCACAATCATAATAGTAGGTGTGGGGCTACAACCCATAGAGGGCCAGGGCTACAGCCCCTAGAGGATCAGGGTCTAGCTTCCACAGCACTCGTGTGGATCGAATGGAGGGTCGTCTTATGCCGACGGCCAAGTTTGAGAAGCATTTTCTAGGCAGTTATTACTCATTGAGTATTGTCAGTGACTCGAAAGAGGTGGGACCGTTAAAACATTTTTGTTGGGAATCGAACCCAGACAGCGAGGTTAAGTTCCATAGGGGTCAACGCTCATACCCACAACGCCATGGCTACTAAAATAAGACATAAAAGAAGTCGTGGACTATTTTAAAAGTGCAAAGCAGCTCCTGTTGGCAGTTGACATTTTTTTCGAAGCAGATTGTGAACAAAAAGCTGTGGTATGCATATAAAAAGCGAAGCGATACAATCCGATCACACGAACCTTCTTTAAAGTATTAGAAAACTTAAAAAAATGTTGAATGAAATCGGTAAACTCGTTCTCAATTTATCAAAGCCAAGGGAAGTAGCAATTGCCTTGGAATGGTTCAAAAATTAATTTTCATACGAAAAGGGAACACATAAAGGTACTTCTCATCTACCGCACGGTCAAATATTCATCGTTAGAAATTCACGGACGAAAAGGCATTTTGAAAATTATCCCATTTTATATGTATATGTTATTTATGTAGATTTCCGTAAGAACCTACCATGAGTTTTTAAAAAGCTTATTTAACGCCAACACTTAAAATTTAGTCAACAGAACAAACTAAATTTATATTTCCTATTTTATTGCTTAAATATTCGTACACTGTTCACTCTGAACATTCAACAAGCAATATCATCTGCTCTCCTTTTCCTGCAACACTTTTTGAAGCTCTTCTTAGTGCTGCCAGGAGATATCCAACTTCTACCTCCCTTGCCCCCTTGATTTCATCTGAAAGCGTTTTTTATTTTGATTTTTTGTCTCCTGTCTGTGAATACGTGAGAGCTCTTGAGAACAGCTGAAACCCTTCCCCACCTTAGTAATGGGGTGAATTGGAGTTCTTATTTGAAAATTCGCTCGTTATTTGAACGTTTTTTTCAAATTTCGGTGTTAAATTTTCAACACAGTATGGAGGGGTAAACGAACGAACAAAGCTCATGTTCATGAAGTCGATTCATTAAAACTTTGAGCAATTTACAATCTGAAATACTTGGACATAATTAATGAATGCACAACATAGTGTAACATTAATAATACATTCACACGTTCAGTTAACCAATAATAAAAATATTATTGAAGCGTGAATCACAAATAAGAAGTTTTGACAACCATTTTTATGCATTAGTAAAAGTTGCAATATCTTGCCATTGTTATTATCAAATTGTTTAAATTTAATTCATGAGTTTTCAGAATTCATGAATTGAGCGTATAAAGCGGGCTTAATTTTTTGAGTTAATTTGTCAGGTATGGTTTATGAATAGGGAAATATACACTTAAGAATTCATTTTAGGTCAAATAGTTCCAGTTAAATGGATATTGCAATACACGAAAGTCCATATAACAATGTTAGAAAATTCCCTTAAAAATACTAGTCAACTTTTGAACACCCTCCGAACAACGTACCCATGTATGTTACATGGAAAGTACATGGATTCCCACTAAATTCATGAATCTGCCGCTTTTTTCCCACAAAATTCACGAATCGGCCGCCATATTGTGGTGAATTGACGAGCGTTGTAAATGTATAAGTGAAATACAAGGGATAAAAGTGGGCGAAGTTGGATATCTCTATCATCCATTATCTCTGATGTAAGTGTTACACTTATAAAAATATGAATAAAATGGAGAACGTCGTTCTCAAGTTATCGCGTAACCAATGGAAACGGAGATTCATTTTTATAAACACTGATGGACAAATGCAGAAATGAAGTATTATTAGCCGACTTCACAGCTGCCCTCTAGTGAGTACTTTTGAGTACTTTTTTGACAGATATTCATGAATTTTTGACGGTTATTCATGAAATAACGTAAATGCCGTCCTCTGGTTGGTCAATTTGGTTTGAAAACCCGTTAATGCCTGAAACACAATGCTGCATTTGCGCTGGCGTTGGCTTTCAACACACAAAATTCAATGGCCAAGCACAAAATACAGCGTCGACCTGCGTCAGTGAATAATGACACAGATTGAGAGGATCGTAATAAAACGTAGTCAATCGCACGTCATTATTCAACATGTTGGATATTTTTTTGACAGAGGGGAGCGCTGTGAGAGAAATTTTCTCCCAGATTGAGAGTTGTCTTCCAAATTGACATTTGACAATTTCCACAGCTGTTCTCAAGAGCTCACACGTATTCACAGACAGGAGACAAAAAGCGTATAAAAAACGCTTTCAGATGAAATCAAGGGGCAAGGGAGGTAGAAGTTGGATATCTCTAATAATTTAGTCATTTCAAATGAGTTTATGCAGAAAGGCGGCAATATTTTTCATCTAGTAGATGCGAGAGAAAACAGCTGATAAATTGAGTATTTATTTCAACCCAGTGCGTCATCGTAAGATGAAGTCGGCTGGCGCAGCGCACTATTGTGTTTCAGGCATAATAAACACAAAAATTTCAAGGAGTAAGAGAGGTAGAAGTCGGGCATACCTGTAATGCTTCATTTCTGGACTAGTCAGCTACAAGCTTCAATAAAATTCAAAATCAAGTAAACATCCCAACCGATTTAGTGAAACGAAAAAAGAGGTGGCCAAGCCACAATTCAACTGGGTGGTAGAACAAAAAGACACGTGGTAGACTGGAAGAAGTGACAGTAGTCGAAGTGAAGGCCCGGTGAGAGAAAGTGAAGCAGAGAAGAAGAAAAGAACGAAAGAAAAGTCAAGAAAAGTAAATGTACTGTTTTTCTAATTTCGTTGTTATTGCTTCTTACTGTTGTGAATTCTTTTATTTTTATTCTTATTTTTATTATTAAATGAAGTATTACTTTTATTACGAAAATTAAATGTGTTTAGTTACTGTATTGTAAATATTATATTTTACATGTATATTCCAATTATACAAGATGAAAAGCTTATTTTCTTCACAAAATAAATTAAAAACTGTTTCTCGAAAAAAATACTATAACCAAAACCAAAAGAAGTCGCAAAATTCTTCTTCTTCTTTATTTGGCGCTACAGTCCGGGGTGGACGTGGGCCTTAATCAACAAGCATCTCCAGCTAGCACGGTCTCTGGCTAGCTGTCTCCAGTGTCGAACGCCAAACTGGTTGAGGTCTTTCTCCACCTGGGTGCGCCACGTAGAGAGACTGTTCGTGAGGTCTCTCTTCCCCATTAAATTTGTTGACAACTGTTTCTTATATTATTATTATTCTCAAACCAAGTTGACCAATCAGAGGACATTCACGTTATTTCGTGAATAAACGTCAAAAAAGCATGAATATCGGTCAAAAAAGTACTTAAATTCGTTGATGGATCAGCTGTGAAGTTGGCTATCTCTGTAATAGTTCATTTCTGCTTAAAACACTCAATGTGTCCTCAATGGGTGCAGCCTGTTGTAAGTATTTGCAATATCCACAGAAAAATAATGCAATTAAATCGGTAAAGTCATTTGGACTTTCTTACAAATTCAAGCCGAATGCCGAATACTTCTGTCAGTGAGTGTATATAAATTGTGTTTGCTTAAAAAAACGGCCTACTGATAAATTCCCATTCATTAAAGTTGAAATATTGGTTTTCTTAAAACTTTCCTAATTTTTCTTCCCGTACGGACCTTCTACAAAGTATAAGAAAATTTAAAAGAAAAGATGATTGAAATCGGTAAAGTCGTTCTCAATAGATATAGACAGAAGATAGATTAGAGGTATGCTATTCACGTTGGATCTGCAACAACACTCTAAATGCCATTCGTCTTTGACGGTCATGTTGGTCCCAATCAAGGGGGCTTAGTTAACTTACATGCATAGGCCCATGGGCAACAGGATACAACAGGCAACTGGTTAGGCACTTTGACTGATGCAGAGATCTACATGTTGAGAGCGGGTAAGTAAGTGAATATGTGCATTATTCACTCCTGGTCATGATCGTGAAAATGCTGCTTAGGCCGTTCAATGTAGAGTTGCCTCTTCGTTGACAAGTTCAGCTTTGTGGCAGATTAGCTCATACTGATATTCTTGGATCTAGTCTCTATTAAAACATCACTCAGTCAATTGTGGCTGGTCTGCAGAGTCAGGGGTCCTTGGAATTCGCTTTAAGACCCAAATGGTCGATTTGGTTGTCGATTCGACCGTACACGACACATTGATGTACATGTTGAGAGAAACGCTTCGCACGAATTGACATTTTACGTGGTGTCTCAAAGTTCGTTTATCACTCTAGTCGTGTGATGGAGTCTGGAAATCTATCCAACAGGTTGTTTTTGTATCCGATCTTGGGCACCATCCAATTAATGCAATTTATAGAAAGACTCACTTCATTTCGCCGATCATTCTTATAACTTTCTGCACAAAAATTCCGGCTACCCGTCGAAATCTATCACATGGAACATTTGGCCTATTCCTCTTTGCCCAAGTTCCTCAATCACAAGTATCCTCTGTAAATAGGCACGACTGATGACAGCATTGATTTGAGCCCCGTAAAGTGCTGTGGTTCCCTTGCTGAAATATTTCAATCGATTTCTTTAATTGCGTCTTCAAGGATACCGAAGAAAAATCAAAGGCCTGACATCAGTGTCTTCATTAGTCCCCAAAGCTTCTCTCTCAAATCGAAGGTCGTCGATTTGGGACTAATCGAAATCTTGGGGGGTTTTCGCACATTACCGCTAAACAGGAGAACAGTGGTCTTATCTTGACAGGATGAATCCCAGTCACATTGTCATTGGGCCCTCTCCTGACCCTTGACATACGGCTGGTCCTTTGTTTAATCCCGGTCACTCAGTTTATGAGTACCAAAGCTTCCGGCTTTCAGTGATGGTGACCCAATGGGAAAGTCGCTCATAACCTCTTCACTGCCAATAACCACTTTTTACTCCTGTCAACCTTTCTGGAAGCAAATCCATCATATCGCAGAAGAGATCCCCTCAAGATATGCAACAAAACTAAGCCATCCACTCAATGGCCCCCTACATTCCCCTCAATCTCTTATCCCTCGTTTCATTTCGCTGTAAATCCACTCGACCTAGCAAATCCTTCAAACACCACGATTAGCCGACAACAGATCTCGCCCCAGCAACAGGAGGCCGCTCCAACGCGTTTTATTGCCTCCACTGGCAATCAAAAGACGGTCCGAAAGGCATCCCCTTTACCGTACTTAACACTAAGATTACACTAAACCCCACCAAGACATCGCCGCAGCCCAAGGAGCACCAACGCAAGCCAAGCCGCCCAATTAATTTCCACGAGCGCTCTGCCAGCCAACGACGGCAGCAATACTTCACAGGACCTTCTGTTTAATTATCAAAACGAACGAGGCTGCTCTACGCATCTGTCCTCTCCACCGTCCGCCCCCCCAACATCCACAGAGCCACCGCATTGTCTCGTACAGTCGCTCTTTATCTCCGCTAACCCGCCGAACATGCATCCAATTTCACACACCATAATGCAGAGAACCGTCTTGTGACTGTGACCGTGCGTGTGACAGTGCCTGTGCCACAGCCATCCCTCCCCATGGCGAGGATAGAACAAGTAATAACGAAAATCCCGACTAGATGTGAATTTGAAAAATACTTTCGCCGCCGCCCGGATTCGGTCGCTCTTCGCTGTGCCACGAAACGAGCCGCATTTTAAATTGAGTGGGCCGGGGATTATTGCACCCATTCGAGAGTCTCATTCCATGCGGCATTATCCTTCCAAAACGGTTTTCTATCCACCCCACCGTGGTGGTGGGGCGACACAGCATTGGCTTGTTTACGCAATGCGATGATTTCTGGATGGGGCCAGCAGGCGGCTATCCGTTTAAGCCATCTGGGGGGGAGGACGAACAGGATACAGCATCGATATATTATAATGTTCTGCGTGTCCTGCGTGTAAATGCGTTTTAAGTACCCAATTTCGTCTTCGTGCCTTGATCCTAATGCCCGAAGTGATTGCGAAAAAGTTCGTTCATTCGTTTTGTGCGTCGTCGTCTTGCCTTCGTTTCGTCTGGGCCATCCACCCTTAATTTGGATGCTTTTTTTTTGTATGGGTGCGTGCGTGTGTGGAATGCGTTGCGTCTTGTCCTTGGTCGCCATCCCGTGGATATCGTTATCTAATCGAATATCTTAAAAATGATTGTTGTATACGCACGGGACGTCGACGCAGACGAGGAATGTGTGGGTTGGTGGGCTGATCGCGGCCCATCGGGACCAGATTGGATGAAATATGCTTCTTCCTGTGTTGGTCCCAAATCTAAGGATAATCGACCCCATAAAATGCCCTCCGTGCTTCTTTCGTCCTCTCGTCCTCGCGAAACTCTGCTTTGGTTTTTTTCGTGTCGTGAATCCATCCAAGTCCATATGACGGATTCCTCAAGGTCCTGTTCGGGAGCACTGTGCGCTCGGCCTGTCTGCGCCCGGTTTAATGGCCTCCGAATCGGTGGCATCTTTTGTCATAAATAGATTCCTGCTGCCTTTCGCCGGCTGGTGGCTTTCAATGGGGCATTATGATTTTTGTGGCGATTTATTGGGCCGAAACATTCGCCGGCAAGATGCCGCAGAGCCTTAAAGTCAATAAACGAAATAAATTGCCGCAGCACAAGTGTCATTCAAGGACGATTTTACCCTTTTGTGTGGGTGTTGCTGCTCCTCGCTCCATCATCTGTCGCATCTCGCTTTCGCCTCCGCCTCCGCCCCGCCATCAATTGTTTTTCTTTTTCCTCGTTTCGTTCTTATTTTTTTGTGATAAGTTCCCTCCTTCGGCCGATATGGTAGGGAAGGATGAAAAGGCTGGCATTAAAATGGTCATAAATTTCGAGGTTTACTGGTCCTAAATCATTTAACGTAACAAACGTACTGTACGGCTGTACGAGACCGGTTTCCGGGATGTAAACGCAGTTTTTTCGCGTTTCCACGACCCGCTGTACGAGCTTGTATCGGTTTGTTTGGGGCCCGCTGGATTGATGGATGGTTTTACGTCGAGAGTCCTTAATAAAATGGAAACGATATGACATTTGGTCACGATGTGAGCTACAAAATTGGTAACAGGCGCTTATGGGATTCTCTTGTTTGTCGTTTTGTGTGTTGTGAGGGGGTGGGGGGTGGACGTGTCCCTCGGAAAAAGGCAGGTCAGGCTGGAGTAGCGACGATGATGACAGGATTTTCGTGACAAGTTTCAATGAAATCTGTCTAGAGGCAAAAGTTTTCACTTTGAATTCAACCGTTGACTGACAGAGACATCCGCTATTCAGGAGAGGCTCGCATTTGTCCAACTGCTTTGCCTTCCAATTGCTGGGAAATGGGAAAATATTATTCTTGTTCTCTTTCACAACCTTTTTGCATGCTGAAGCACTTGACAGTGTCGCAGTACTCCTCGTCCTACTCGCAGGACTCGGTTTCGTATCGCTTAACTACGCAGTTTCGTTTTGAGCTTGGTTAGTCCTGCATTCTGTCGCACTGCTGAACTCTTAGGTCGCCATTAGCTGTGTTTTTTTGCAAGCGTATATACGCTTAATTTTGAAGTGCACAAAAAAAACGATCATCGGCGCTTAATGATTCATCATTTAATCTTGGCAGCACCGACGGCATTTATGAAGTTTTGGCTAAGCAGTCAGATGTTTAGTCGTGGAAGATGTTAGTTTTGGTTTGCGATTGTGTAGCGTGACCATCACTTTAAAAGCCAAAACAATTAATAATTATAAAATAAAAAAAAATGTTCATCAAATGAAAAGAATCGATAACGAGACCCAAACTACATTCCGTTTGGGAATGAGCAGAGACACTCTGGGTATACCAAAAATTGCATACTTTTGGTTGCCAAAAGAATTAAAAATGATTTAATACATCAACCACGCCTACGAATGCGTGAAAAAAAGCGATCAGGGGCTAATATCGTAAGCCACATACAGCAACCTAAACAATGAATGAATAAATTCAGGAATGAACATACAGAAAATAATGTTTGGAAGCATTGTTTTTATCCGCGCTTCTTTCTTAAGCGGCGATAGATATGATGAGTAACTTAAGCGGATATAGGACTTGTTGTTACTGTATTTTACATGCAAATTGAAAATTAAGCGTATATACGCTTGCAAAAAAACACAGCTATTATCAGGACTCGTAACCCTGGTGGATTGCTTTTGCAAGAATCTTTATTTGTTCACATTTATACATCCCTTCCATTTTTTCTAGTGGCGATTTGACAGGAAACGAGTAAACTAAACCTCCACTTCCAGCCATGTGCTCACCACAAGCTGGGTTAACTCTCAGCCTTCAACCATTTGTCCTCCCACATCAAAGCCCAGTTAAGATTAGACGCGAATGGGTGATCTAGGACTATGAATGTTCTAACGTGACCGGATTTATATCTGCCTTAAGACTCCATCTATCTATCACTGGAGTCAGTATAAGTGGGGGGCGAGCTCCCCCAGAATGGAATCAGTAGTAATCTAACTGTGGGTATCACAATGGACATGATCTAAGTGTGCCGGTGTGTGCTGGAATGCACTAGCAGCCCTTCTAGCTAACCTGACCTAAGGCTCTAGTAACACAATTTACGGTGATGAAAAAGAATTCCGTCCCCCCGACCTAGACGAAGACAGTGATATGGAGACTAAAATGGAATAAGGCTGCTGGTGCCAACGGACCGCAACGATGTAGGGTACATGCACCAACTCATCTGTAAAATATGGTTGAGAGAAAGCATGCCCAACGAGTGGAGCCTCAGATCCCCAAGAAAGGAGACTGCTTCAACTGCGCCAACTACCGACGGATAAGTCTCCTTAGCATCGCATATAAGACTTTCTCTGCCGTTTTGTGTGAGTTCCTGAAGCCATTCGTGAATAACGTGATAGGTCCTTATCAGTGCGGTCTCAGGCCGGGGAAGTCCACCGTCGACCAAATCTTCACACTAAGACAGATCCTGGAAAAAACCCAAGGGATTCAAACCTACACCCACCACCTATTCGTCGATTTCAAGGCCGCATATGACAGCGCGCTTGGAGACGAGATATACAACGCCATGTCTAGTTTTGACGTTCCTGCCAAACTCGTCAGGTTGTGCAGGATGACGATGGAGAACTCTCGCTGCTCCACCAAGGTCGGTAATAAACTCACCGAGACCATTAATGTCAAAAAAGGTTTTAATCATGTGACATTTTCTATCTATCTTCCAAAAGTCTTTACAATTGCTAGCATACGCGGACTATAGCTTGGGCTTGATGACTGGAAGCAGCGTGTCAGTGATCATCAGTGATTGCTCGTGACAGATCGTCAGCGATTGCTCACGCTCAGACCCTAGATGTGTCGTCCTTTTAAGTTAGTAAGTAAATAGCCCCAAGCCAAGGACTACGCCGAATTGAGAGAAACACTGGTTAAGCCTGATATCTACCTCGTGCGTGTGAATGATGAATCCTGACTACCGCGACGTTTCGCAACTTCCTCCAAGAGTTCTTTCTGATGACCTTTTCTCAAACAAGAACCCGCGGTTATTTCCCTTTTCATATTCTGGCAAAAAGGAACCTTCATAATTTCAGTGTGTTCCTCCATTCGTCCCTTCGCCAGGATTTCTCAGACCTACATAGCTTCTAAAATAGTAGACACATGAGAATACTGTGGCACTCCATCCATATTAGCAACTAAGTACTGTACATTCAGAGGAACCAGAAACCAACGGAGCCAGTGAATGACTTCCTCACTGCTGGACATTTCAAGCGGCTGCCTCTTCCCCCTGCCACGGCCCATTTGACTGCACGGATCTCTTGAGACCAGTCATCAGTCGGCCGTAAAGGAATTCCCTCTTTGACCACTCAGACTTGTCTGAAGCGAGAGGCTTCCCAAAAAAATTAGACTTTCCTTCCCCATCCCCCACGACCGTGCCAAACTGTCGAAGCCAATTACTCACGGAAATAAACAAAATTATTTAATTATCCCGAACAGCCGATCGCCCGTCTTCCACAACCGGCAACGGACTTCAAACGGAGCTGCTGCATCTCTAATTGAAAAGTTTTTCCCCTTTCCCTCGTCCGGCGGGATATTAGTCCCATGACCAAGCAAAACGGCATGTAATAAACTTTTTGAAGTTGTTCCTCGAAAAAACATCCACCCCCTCCCCTTTCCCCCGGCAACCGCTTCACATCCTTCCATTAAATTCGTTCTGAGACCGAAACCCGAGCAATGTCCCTACACCCAGCCAATGGGTGACAGCGACAAAAAATCCCAAAAAAAAAAAAAACACATAACCTCCGACTTTTAATACGGCCCCCCTCCCCGTCCGAGCCACCGCCTTCGCGAAGCACTCGCCGGCAAAAGACAAACAGCTTTTGCTGTTTTCTGCTTGTGCAGCAGCAACAGTGGCCGAACTCCCGGCGGGGCCCGTGTGAAGTGCCGGCGAAGAGGATTTTCCTGCCGCGCTCCCAGAGCAATAATTTCATCCCTAAGCATAAAGAGATGAAAACTTTCAAGTGAACAATTTTTCCCCAGTGACATATTGCACCGCCATCGTGCCGCGCCACACCGCGGCGGGGTGTATGTGCGGCAACGGCACTCAGCGTGTATGGCTGAAATGGCGCGGCGCGGCTCTGGAGGTCTACCAATTGCAGTTCGGGGGAAACTTTACAATTCTGTACTCACTTAGTCGAACGTCGACGTGGATTTGGAAGGATATTGAAATTTATGGACACACAGCGCGTCCGGGCCGGAGTGTATCCGCGCCCACGAGCCACCCCACGGATCGGTTCATTATTACACGTGTGGGGCCCGACGGGCGATGGGGAGTGTGTCTAAGTTTTCAGTTGAATGCCATTGGTCTCATGGATGGAGCTTGATTTTGGTATCTGTTCCGAGTCGTTCGCCGATTTACGGTGGTGGCGAAGGAGGGGGGCAATCCTTTGCGCTGGATACCGAGGGAATTCGGTTATCGAAGCGATGATAGAAATGTGAGATGATGTCGCGTTATTCGATTTGGCGACGGCGGAGCCATCATCCCCTGGAATGGTTGTCGTCGTAAGTCCTTTTCCGTGTCACGGAATCGGCTGTTATTTATCATTTGGAAGCGCTTCTGTCACCGGGCTTGTGCTCTCAAATTGTTCCATTTTGTCAGCGAAGCCTAGGGAGTGGGCGTTGCGGTGGGTGGATGGGGGGTGGTAAACCTTTTCCGATTGTATCATGTCGAATGGAAGTCACAAGTTAAATGGTCCTGTCATACATGCTGTGAGCACTTGTGATGCCATCGAATTCGAGTTCTTTGGAATATTTTTCACTTGAGTGATTTACAGTGTTTCGACGGAGAGAGAGGGGGCGGATGTTGTGGCTACGGTTTGACAGGATGACAGTGGACCTGTGGAGGGATACGGTGCAGTAACTCAGAGAGTATGGAGAGTGGATGTAGATCCGTAGATCGAGCTCCTTCTCCACTTGTGTGCGCCAGGCCAGGCAGGCGATGTATAGGTATAGATGCACTGTTTCGTGTTACCGACTCCAAGCCACCTTAGACTTTTGGCTCATGTCGCTGTACAGCCCCAAGTAGGACCCAAAATTGCATGCCAAACGTTTCTCACGAGACCAAAGACCTCTCTATCTTATTTTGAAATTTTCCATGCCACTCTGCCGTAAGACTGCCTGACTGGAAGGCAGGTAGAAGTGGTGGTTCGTTGAGAACCTAACCAGCACTATGTGCCGTTTTAACTCTGTTACCTATAAATAAGGAAGGTGAAGGTGTATATGAGATATCTCTACATTCAACCTGAGGTATTTAGGAAGGACAGAATCTCACCAAGCGAGTTGAAAAAGGGTCTACCAACTGCTCGCTGTTTGGGTCTAGCGGATAGGCGCAAAGGAAATCTGTTAGGGTCTCCCTCTTAATTGTGTTGTTGCAGCTACGACAATGTGAGTTGTGTGTGATGCCTGGTTTAGTGGCATGATCTCCAATCCTAGCCAGTATCCGGTACAGACCGCCACTAGTCTAGGAATATCAGGCATAGTCCGCCAAAGGAGATCTTTAGATTGTTTGTATTCAGACCATATTTTCTTTGATGTTGCACAGTTCATCAGTCAGGCCAAGGAAATGTGAGAATATAGAGATTAACACCTCCTGCCTAGCCAGTTAATCGGCCCCTTCATTTCCTTGTCACTGTGACCTGGAACCTGAATAAAAGAGATATGAGCAGGCTTTCTAAAGATGCTATTTCAGCTCGACAGTATACTGCTTTTGAATGTGAAACAAAGGAGGCAATAACTTTGATAGCTGTTTGACTATCAGTGCATATGGCCTTGGCAAGACATTTGACTATTTTTTTTATTTGACGACATGCTTGCCGGATTGGAAATAGTTCGACTTGGGACACTCTAAAATTGGCAGATATGCAGGGAATTTGAGAACACACCCGAACCGACTCCGACGTCCGTCTTAGAGCCATCAGTGTAGATTGTCCAGTTCAAATCTTCCCAATGTCCCATTCGGCTTTTCTTGGTATTGGAATGTCAAAGTCCTTTGATATCTTAATTATACAGACCGTGTAGTCCGTTGGGGATGGTATAAGATCTCTTGGTATAAGATCAAGGATGGAGTTACCGCTCTAGGGGTTTTGATTTCCACCATCTACACTCTATAGGCTGTGGGATGGTACATCTTCTGCCCTTGGACCTACATATTCAAAGCATTACAGTGCTGTGTGCTGTAAACTATAATGTTTTGAATATGTTGGTCCAAGCAACGCACCATCAGCTGTGTGCTGTAAACTGCAATGCTTTGAATATGTATGTCCGAGGGCAGAAGGTGTACCATCACCGTAAGGCATCTGACGGAGTCGACCGTAGAGCGCCTGTGGTGCCTATGCATGTTGTTCTCTGTATCCTATGTCTCAATATGCCTATGCCCATCTTAGGCTGAAGATCCAATTTTTAATAAGGTTTTGCTGCGGGCGTAGAAGCTTAACTCTAACTAAAGCTTCCAGCTGTGTTTGGGATCTAAAGCGATTCCGAGGTACTTCGCGCAGGAAGAAAGATAGAGAGATCTGGAAACTGGAAGAAACATAGACGATCAACCGTTGAGACGGTGGTGAAAAGCATCAGAGTTCAGAGTTCCATTTTCCTTGAGTTGATACATAGGTTGCACTTTGTAGTCTTACTTTACTGAAAGCGCTCTCCACGATCCCACTGATCACAGCCAGAAACTTGTCTGATGCCAATATCACCATGTCATCCGCATACCCTACCACTTTGACCCCTTCCCTATCTAGTCTTAAAAGTCCATAAGAATAAGCCAGAGAAGAGGAGATATAACACCGCCTCCTCTACTGATGAAATCAGATACTGTGCTTCCTAGCGTTTCCTGAAGCATATCAAGTATCCATTGGCATAGAAAGTCTTCTATACCTAGCTTTGTTAAGGATTCAAGGATCGCTTCCATATAAACGTTATTGAAAGCGCCTTCTATGTGTAAATAGGTGGCTAATGTGTATTCTTTATAGTTCATCACTTTTTCAATAGTTCGCACTACTTCACGTAGAGCAGTTACTGTGGATCTTCCTTTGAGGTAGGAGGGCTGGTATCTAGACAGAGATGTTTCCCAGCACTCCCTTGAGGTAGGCGTGCTGGGATCTAGACAAAGATGTTTCTGATATAGAGTCTCGTATATGGTTATCAAGGATACGTTCGAGAATCTTCAAAATGAACGAGGTCAGTGCTTTCATGGCCACGTCTGCCCATCTTAGGGAACCGAACTTATCGCCACGTGATTGTTAAGGATGCAGCTTCTATAAATCGGAGTAAGCCATTGAATTGCTAGGTTTTGCAAGCATAAAGCCGTTCGGGCCCTGTGATTTAAAGCTGTTAATGACGGGTGTAATATTTTCCCAAGATTCCATGTGCAGGCATAGAGAGTGGGTAGTCTAACACATGTTGTCTCGATAAATGGGTGTTTATTAAGACCTCTAAAGATTCTGCAGACGATCGTGGCCATACTCCATCTGATTTCTTCAGAAAACATGGACTGGAGTACTCTTTAGAAAAGATCCTACTTACTTTGGCAGAATCTTGTAGGGTTTCGATATTCTGGCAGAAATCAGTCCAGGAAAGCTTCTTAGCCTCTCTAATGGATTGTTTGTATACTCTGCCTCTGGTACCAATTACCGTGGAGTCTAGGTAGACGAAGTCCCGACCTGGGCTTTAACAAATAAAAGTCCTTGCCTAACTCGAAGTTATAGCTGCACATTGTGACGGTTGAGATCAGGAAAATTTGTGAAACCAGCTATTTATCGAGTAAAAGATAAATATATATAATATATAACATACATTTATACTGGTACAGAACTTGCTATGCTTTCGTCAAGTTTCGTTCAATTTCGGGTACCTAAAAAACTTTTCTCAGTTCAGAAAGGCAGCATAAGGTATTTATCGTGTAAACATACCTGCACTTGCCTGAATCCATAATAGCTGCTTTACTTTCGTCAAGTTTCGTTCAATTGTACCTAGCGAGAGGCAGTCCTTTTCGGTCCTTGCGAGGGTAACCCCTTTTCTTCTTGGTAGTAACCAATATGGTTTCGTCAAGTTTCGTTCATTTTGGGAAGTTTGTGAGAATCATGTTAAGTTATTTATAAAGTAACGTACGCTTAGTTGGCGAAATGCCTAATAGCTGCTTTAATTTCGTCCAGTTTCGTTAAATCTTGCGTACATAAACGAGAGGCAGTCAAATTACATACTACACACCAATTTTATTTTTTACAGCAACCTTTAAATATTGGTCTCTTTACGAGGAGACATTTTGGGACACGTTGGGACTTAGCTATGCTTCTTCTCCGATCGTTCCTCTTTGGCATAACCTCAAGTTCGTTCAGTAAAGCATAGTAGACCTTTCAAAGATAAGACGAGACGAGAAAAATAAAGTTCTCTGTGCCAACTTAATCCAGAATTGTATGCTATCTCGTACATCGGACAAGACTTGAATATGTCAAACTAATGATACAATAACTTCAGTCCCAATTGGTTCCCTTTTTTTCAACTCGCCCATCAATCAAAAATAATATTTTACGACATCACCTTTTCTAGATGACTGTCAAAGCTTTCACAAATTTTTGTATCCATCCTCCACTATCCGACGTTCATCATTCCCAAATCTATTCATCCGAGAATTATTTACAGTCATTAAAAAGTTGTTCGTATTGTGTGCCCAACTAACTTGGCGATAGTAAAATTCTCCGGCTTTTTTTTAATTTATTGCATAAGTTTTTCGCCTCAAATGGCACTGAGAACATTTTAATCCATCCATCAAGAATAGAGGGAATCTCATAAATGTACCCATAATTTTTCTTTTCTAATTTTTTTTTTTGTGGAGAAAAAGTTTTGGCTTTTCAAAGTTCTGCAGCGAATTTGGCATCACCGATGTAGATAATTAATTCAATTTTATGTGCGTTTTTATTGCATACTGTTAGGTGCAAAAGTTTGATATTTAACCATGCATGAGATATGGGCGTAACTTGAGGGGTGGAATGGATTTGGTAATTCGGAGTTTCTGAAAGGATGTCGTCGGTTTCATCAGTTGGTGTTGGCTTTAATTTTGATGCATGTCGATGTCTTTGAACTGGTATTCCTCAATTATGAGAGTTAATGGCCGAAAATCATGGATGATGATGTCTTAACAAGCATGTTCGAAGAGGATTCACTTGAAATGGCATCGTTTCCCTCTGTCCCTTCGCCCAGAAAAACAACACCCATCTATGACAAGCTCTATTTATTTGTGACACTTTCTGTTCTACAACCTGACCCGTGACAAGAGCACCAGTGCGCCCTATTTGTTTGCAAAAAAAAAAACAAAGGATCCCTCTTCAAGCAGTGGACCTAGTGTCAACTGAGAAATTCCTTAAGGATTGAAAAATTGAAAGAAAAAAAATAGCAGATTCTAATTACGCCCGAGATTTGCCGGTGACACCGATAGGAAATTGGCTTTGCCACCGAGACCAGCCAGCCAACAGCACAGCACGACCTGAAAAGGACTGTGACGAAGTCAAAGGAATGCGTGTCCTGCTTCCCCATAAGCAACCGAACGAGTTCAGTTTCTTCATTAAGCCGCCACATGTTCATCTAGTTCACAGTGCATCATTCCGGCCCCAACAGCCGATGTCCTCCGATCCCCAGCATGAAGGCATAACAGTTTCGCTTTCACCAGATGCAACACAAAAAAGGGAAAACCGCCACAAAGGATTACAACAGGAGCAACAGCACAAAACCAAACAAAAACAACAAAAAAAAAGTACACAGAATGCCAATGAATGACAAAAAAAAGAAGGATTCACGGGTCGGGAGAGGGGGAAAACGAAAACTCAAGAGTGCACGGAAGAAGAGTCCTCGAGCCACGATGACGACGATGACGACGACACAACCCAGCAACCTACATTCTTCATTCCGGCCACGTACAACTAAAAGTATAATATCACGCCACGGACTGGCTGGCTGGCTGGCATCGTCACACAATGGCATTCCGGGTAGTCCTCGAGTAATTTAAATTCTCTTTGTTGTCCGGGCGAGGATTTGCTCCAGTCTGCGTCTCTCTTTGACACTCAAAACCTTTTCCAGCTGGCCCAGCGTCAGGTTGATCTGTCGCTTCGAGTGGAGCGGCGGCCAGAGGGTAGTGATGGCGAAACTCCTGGATTAATTGAAGGTGGTGGTTAGAGGTGGTTATTCTAATGCAATGAGAATGTTAATGAACGGCCCCACCGCCGCGCCGTCGAATCCTTACCTGTGCAGTCGCATAGCTTCGATGGCCGTTGGCTGCATGGCTTCCAGTGTTTCGATTTCGTCTATGAATTGCTGGTTATAGATGCGGAAAGCGTTCTTGTATCTGCGATAGCAGACGCTCTGGCTGCCGGGACCCGAACGGGCGGATGGGATAACAAATTAATGGAATTGTTTGCGTTTTGCGGAGCGAACTTACTAGGACTGCTCCTTGTTGTGCGGCTTCAGTTGCTGCGCGGCGGAGCCAACTCGGCGGGCGAGCAGAACGCTGTACCACTGCTTCTGGAGCGCATTCATTGGCCGTTTAAATGGGTTAGTTTCGTCCATTGTCGCACGTAATGGTTGGCTATATCCGCGAGGGATAAACTGCCACTAAGACTGTCGGGAGTGAACTGAGAGGTATATTTGAGCTTTCGAAGTGGAGCAGCTCCTTGGCGACGACTTCGTAGGGGTTGTGTTTGTTCGATGAGCGTTTGGTCGACAGGCAATGGTGAACGCCGATAGTTTGCAGGCGATGCGGTTGTTTATTCGTGGGCGAGGTGGGTTCGCTTTTGTCGGCGTTGTCATGGCAGGAGCTCAGAGCTGACGTCTGTTGTTTTCTCGAATTTTCCGGAGTCTCTATTGATTGACTGAGAACCCGATGTGGGGGCTTTTTCTCAGGAGACAGTAAAAAATTGTCAATTAAGCCAAGCTGCCACCGTACGTCCGTACGTCAACCGCATCCAACTGGAAAACATAAGCCAGACAAGTGCACTGCCTGTGCATCTCCATTCTCCTCGAAGACAAGTGCAAGAAAGCAAGACGCGAACATTTGACAGAGCTCCCCAGCCGACCGCAAGGCGACGAGCTCACCCACTTACTTCGTCGTTCCAGCATCCGCGTCACAGTGCCCTCCACCCAGGCGCCGGAACAATCGTACTCGTTGTGCCCGTTTAATGCGATTGCAATACCCTCATCCAATTTAAGAGATTGAACCGACTACGACATGGACAATCTATTCCGAAGCTAGTTCGGCACATAATCCACGCTGACAAACGAAAGCTGACAATATTTATTGCGCCACACAATTTCCACAGATCCCAGAGAGATCCTACTGAATGCTGGAGCCCCACTTCCCTTGCCCCCTCCCCCCAATCCGCACACTCAGCCAACACATGGAGCACTAGGGGTCGACAGTAATCCCCTAGTGCCGAGCATTCGGTTATCCAAATATTGATTACATCCTGAAACTATCGACACACCGAATGAACTGTAAAAATACATTGTTGGAGCTGGAGCTGGCGCTTGTGTGTTGATGGGTGGTGTGGGGGGGAAGAAAAGAGAATAAGATTAACCATCATCCGAAGACTGTTGTCATTTCGTCTTAAACCATCTGGGGGCCGACCATTAATCATTTTCCATCCCCCACCAGCGCCAGCGCTGCCATCTCCGGTCTGGGTCATGATTCCTTGCAGCAGATTCGGTGTATCCTTGGCGGTAATGTCGATTAATAGTTCTACAAGCGGCTGACTGTTGTTTTGCAATGTTTTCTCTCTCTTTTTTGTTTGCACTTTGTGCCTGCCCTGAAGGGGGAAGGGGTGGGGGTGGTTCGCTTTCAACATTATCTTCAAGACAAGAGGGAGAACAACCTCATCATCATCATCTCCTTCATGACGCTTCTTGTACAGATTGCTATCATTACATCCTGGAGTGCCATATGGGGCTCCACCCGGGTGAAAAAGAAAAAACCGAAACATGCAGGAGCAAGCTCCAACAATGTGGGGTGCTGTGTGTGAGATGCGATTGCATGCGTCAGATGGTGTAGTTCCCTTCGATAGTTGGGGGGCGGCTGGCACTTGCGTGCCACACAGCAGGAGCCGGCCGACGAGAGAGGACGGCACAGAAAATAAATCTCTCCTGAAAGTAATAATTACACAGAAGATTGAGTTTTAATTTAATTCCCCCGCCCGTTCGGCTCTGCCGGGATGTTTTTGGGAAGTTTTTGCCGTTCCGGCACCGTCCTCCCCGTGGGGTTGCCTGCCCTCGCTGCCAACCCATTAATGCGGATACTATCTCATATTAATTATATTGAGCAGGAATCTCGTGTGCGGATGGGGGCAGGAATTTCATATATCCCGCACTCATAAGTCCCATAAGCACCGAGGGGGGAGGGATGCCGGCTTAGTTTGACATTTTGTTCGGCATTCCTGCGTACCGTGCCGTGTCGAGATGTTAAATGCTTCCCGGAGCCAGTCGACGGAGGGCGTGAGGATGCGTTTGCGATAATTTTTCGGCAAGCATTTCACTGGAATTCCGTTCCGTCTGGCTGGGTATCCATGGAGGCTGCCGAATGACAGTGAATCAGGGGATAAAGTGACGAGGAATCTCGTTACCAGGGTAATGAATGCCTTCTGCCCGGGTGCTCGAGGCGATCGGTATTCGACACTGAAGGTGAACGCATAAATAGCGTCATAGTCAAATCCCTTGGGCTACTTGAGTAAGTGACACCGCAACTTGAGTGGCATTCCTGCGTGACGGAGTGGGGCTTCTAATTTGTTGGGCGAGACTGGTGATGGTGAAGAAGACGTCAACGATGATATCAGCTTAGTGACTGGTTTCCCAATGGGCTTGACTTCAAGGGCAGAGTTTAATCCTTGGAAGTGCCATATTCACGACTCTTCAGATGTCTCCCTCTAATTTTTGTGGCATACAAGTATCTCAAGGCGCCACTCTTTCATACAAAGTGCTTGCCCGCAATGGTTACTGATTAAGCCTAATCCATCCTCTCACTGACAGGAGACTGTGAAATACCGGAACACTGTTAACGACAAGTGCAATGAAACAGGGGCATTATCCTACCATCACCTTAAGAATACATGCAAAGCTTTTAACGCCTGCAGTACAACCTTTGGTAAACAGTGGGGCCTCTAATGAAAATTGATCCTATGGATATATACAGCTGTGGTTAGTCCGGTTCTAACCGATGGATCACTAGTATGGTGCCCGGCTCTTAGGAAAAAATACACCACGGGCGCTCTATGGTCGACTTCGTCAGACGCTTAGACGTCAGAGGCTTAGACGACTAAATCGACTTCCCTTGGGCTTGCTCAATAAAAACACTTCAGAATACATCGCCATTAGGGCTGGGCGATCCAGACCGACGGCGGTAAGAAGAGTGGGGCGGCGGTTCCTGAACATCTACAGACATTACAGTACCATCCAGGTGGAACTATTTGCAATCCGGAAAGCTTGTCGTCAAAACAAAATGCAGCCAAACACCTTGCCAAGACAGAAGGTTACCGTATTCGTTGATAACCAAGCAGACATACGCATCAAACCACCTCCTTTACTTCATATTCAAAACTAGTCCAGGAATCACGAGCTGAACTGGCTACGTTAGAAGGTCAGCTCAAAATGTCTCTTGGTTCTGTTTCAGGTCACAGTGACATCGCAAGAAATGAGAAGGCCGATGAGCTGACTAGGCTTAGGGCTGCCCTTCAGTGCTCGCTTGCAGAGGAAATGCATGTCCAGACTGTGCAATGAGCCAGACTGACAAGCTGTGCAAAATTACGCCTGGTGAGTCTATCCACCTTGCCGCGCATCAATGCGAGGACCGGAGATTAAGAAGTAGTCAAACCTTATGTCAGTGGAACAGCAAACCCTGTCCGAGATCGAAAGGCTTGCGGGTTAAACGCACTGTGAACGAGCTCCCTCAGACGCCTTGGCGCGGGTCTGTTGTATACAGCCTTATCCGTGGCATGACGGCTCCAACACTCCTCGTGGAACCAAACATTTGGCAAACAAACTATGAAGACAGTCAAAGCAAAAACGGGAAGAATCTGTGGCAATCGCGAATGCGCATACGCCGCTCTCCCCTTGCGAGAAATAAGTAGAACAAAAAAAAAGCTCTAAACGGTTTGCAGATCAGGATCAACGGGTCTGCCCATGGCACTCTAGCTGAGAACCATGAGCACCCCTAAGCCTAGCCCACCACCTAATCCTTCGCCACTCAGGTGCACAAGGAAAAACCTAGAAGACGTAGCTCTTGATAGAGCCAGAATTCGATGGTTGATTTAAATGCAAGAGCTCTATGGCCGACGCTAAGCAAGATGAGATCAACATCACTGATTGGTTTTAGTAGCAAGTACGAATATAAATAGGAGTCCTTATCGGTCACTGTTCCAAAGGCACACATGCAATTCGTTTGAACATATCGCGCAATGACTTTTTGAAGCTGCAGAGATGAGGAAGAAAACAGAATATATCTGCTCAGCGATTACCCAGACGGTTCGGTATTCTTCTCATTGTTTTCCTTCCTTCGAAGACCATCTTATCTGAAGTATTGGTGCTTATGCCGGAGTTGTGGCCAAGCTAGTGTACTCACATCTTGGTCATGATCTTCATTTTCTAATCCGCATCATCCGCTAAGGGGGTCGCGGGCAGGCAACTCGATCTCCAGGCAACTCGATCCTCCGCCATCGACTCTAACTCATCAGGAGTTGTGGCCAAGCGTAGCCAGGCCAGCTTATGAACTTGGTTCAACTACCTCATCCTGGGTCTGCTTGATGGAATCACATTCAAGACCCGAATGTCCCCACCATCACGACTTCCGAGTTGGACCTTGAATGCGATTCCACATGCTGGAACTACATTCAATTATGTAGTACTCGTAATCTCGTTTACAGAGAAGGATTAAATAAAGAGCCCGAATTGGGCCTATCAACACCCGTGTGTGTTGTCCCTTAAATTCGCCAAATTCCTGGTATACGTCTCGTAGAGTTCACTGTTATCACTTCTCCATTCACCTTTTCTCGCAGCATGAGCCATATATCCGACCTTTCTCGGCGAAGTCACCAATAATCAACTCTGCTGTTTTGCATTTCGTCCAACCTTCGACTCCAGCAAAACGACTCTACTGGCAAATTGAGGGTTTTATGGAGCATCACTTTGGTCCATCAAGTCAGAAGTTTTAAGCCCGATTGAATCGACAAACCGAAGTCGCAAAAATTGCCAAGACCGATTCCACGACAAATCTCCACTAAAATCTCGTTGGCGGAGTTCACATTTGCCCAGAAGGAGACAAACTCCTCTACTAAGGTTAGGTACGGGGGCTGCTAGTGCCATAACCAGCACATTTAGACCACATTGGTCCATTGTGATACCCATAATCAGACTAAAACCACTGATGGACCAAATTAGAAAACCAGATAAAAGCGCATTAACTTTTCTTTCACTGGGATTCGAACCGCGGACCGCGCTAACCAAAGGCAGGCACTCTACCAACTGCCCCATTCAGTCCTTTCTTACCTAACCTAACTCCTCTACATCCTCAAAAATACAGTGAAACTTTAATTTGCGAACACCCCTCTGTAAGGGACACCTCTCTTTACGGACAAATCATCCTGTTCCTGGCATTAAGGCATTCGTGTATTTCCACCCCTTCATAACGGACAAAGGCGATCCCACCCCTTGCAACAACTATAGAGGTATATCCCTGCTCAACGTCGCCTACAAGATCATGTCCAGCGTAATGTGTGAACGTCTAAAGCCGTTTTGCAGCACACTAATCGGCACGTACCAGTGCGGCTTTCGGCCCAGCAAATCGACTTTAGACCAAATCTTCACACTAAGGCATCGACTTCGAATCGACTTTCAAATCGATACGCACCACCTTTTTATCGATTTTAAAGCCGCCTACGACAGCATTCATCGCAAGGAGTTATTTGGTGCCATGGCCGAATTCAGGATCCCGGAAAAATGATCCGGTTGAGTCCCACTACGCTAACAAATACGCGATGCACCGTGCAGTTCGGCTCGAGGACTTCCGAGCCGATTGAAGCCTGCACCGGATTTCGGCAAGGAGATGCGCTGTCGTCTTACTGGAAAAGAAATGCGGCGGGCAGCTGTAAACACGGAAGGTACTATCTTCTACAAGTCAGTCCAACTGTTGGGATATGCAGACGGCATCGACATCGTCGCGCGTTCCCAACGTGCCCTAGTGGAAGCATTTACGGCCATTGAAGCAGAGGCGAAGCGAGCTGGTCTTAAAGTCAACGAGGATAAAACAAAGTATGCTGTCGACCAAAAAACGATCCGTCACACACCACCTAGGACAAAATACCACAATCGCTACAAAGCTACAATTTCCAGGTATCAAAGGAGTTTGTCTACATCGGGGTAAACGTAAGCTCCACAAACGACATCACTGTGGAGATCCGATGAAGAGCCGCCCTTCTCAACCGGCGTTACTTCGGTTTGTCAAAACAACAGGCGTCAAAAATCGTGACTCGAAGGACTACAAAACCCTTATTTTGCCAGTCCTGCTATATGAAGCCGAAAGCTTGACGATAAGCAAAACTGAAAGAAGAAGAATAAGCAAACGAAAGAAGAATTCTACGTCGGATATATGGTCACGGCTGCAAGGAAGGCGAATGGAGTAGAAGACGCCACTCTACGAGCTGTACCTGGATGTGGATGTAGTCCGGCAGGCAAAGATCCGTCGACTGCACTGGCTTCGCCAACTCGAGCGCATGGACAACAATGATCCAGCGAAGAGGGTCTTCGAATCCGAACCTCCTGATTCGAGAAGGAGAGGGAGACCGAACCTCCGGTATAAAGACCAAGTAATCGCGGATGCAAAACAGCTTGGTCTTGATGACTGGAAGCAGCGTGCCCAGGGCCGTCAACAATGAAAAGCAGCTGTCGCTCAGGCTCGGACCCTGCATGGGTCGTCAGCCAGGTAAGTAAGTAAGTAAGCTTTAGAGAAGCTTGACTGTATATGTATTTACAAAAAGTAACTCTCGCTTGCAAAGCTCAAGGATGTTGGCAGGTGATTGGCGGTCGTCAGACCTGAAAAATGATATGGAACGAAAACAACAGTCTTTACAGCCAGTTGCGAATAAACTAACCTCCGATCCATGGTCTTTAAATTCAAACAAATTTACGGTATCAACGTCGCTTGTGAAGGATGTCAATAGCCTCCTCCATAATTGGCAGCCCTGTTCCGTACTCCATAGGATTTGCCCCTTTCCTTCATTCAACTTGCATTTCATCCTCTTCGTCGCCCACACGTTCTTAGAATAGTGACACCTTAAAGAAACCCTCCAGGCAGACACCCCTCCAAACGAACACACAAGCCCTGACAACGCCAGTTCCATCCAAAGCCATTCACTGCAATTGAACCGTGCCCACGTTGCCGACAGTCCTCCTCCAGCTGACCTATTCTACCGACCACCTTTCACTCGCCACCAATGAGATGCTCACACAACCACATCCCTTACATGAACGCAAAAAAAAAAAAGAACAACAAAGAAGAGAACCGGGGGAGAAATTCCCTCGATTCCAGAACATTGTAACTTTTCATGGTTTATACACTTCGAGTTACAGCGCCGTTACGCTCGCATGCTGAGCGAGAATAATAAGTCCCCACGGCATCATATTCACATTGAATATGCCAACTTTTTACTGCCACACACCTGTGTGTCAGGCAATAATGAGCTTCACCCACCGCCACCATGACCTGATTTTTCATTCAGCCCACCGCGCCGTAAGAAAACCACTCTAGCCACTCCGCGAACAGCAGTGGCGCTCTCCACTGATTAAAGGCTACATTGAGCCATCAAAACGATGCGGAAAAATATTCTCGAAATTGGTTAATACCATGGCAACGCGGCACAGATGCCGCGGCGGGCGAAGGGGAAGTTTGCGAAAAAAAACAAAAAAAAAATAATTCCGCAGCTCATTAAAAGTACCGCTTAATGGAAAATTGCGAAACTCACTGAAAGTCGCCGTAAAACAACGCACCCGCATAACAAGCTGACAGGAATGTGTTGCTGTGCGGCAGGGGCGCCTGGGGGGAGGACGGGGCTTTTGTAGGCGATCAGAGGATATCGGTGGCTTCCTACCTTAATTGAATGCCAATCGATATGGTCGCTCATTAAGTGAGCGCGGTGGAACTAAATTAGATTAAGCCCTGTTCCTGATTAACCCTAATTATGGGAACGTGTTTGACATTTCCACAGCTTATGGCATAACCGCAAGAAGTGAGGCCAGTCAATGTTTCCAGCCAAGGCCGCGAGGAGATTTATTGCCGAGGGGTGGTACCAGATTTAAAATTGTTGTCTGTGGGGCTTTTTGGCAACCGATTCACATGGCGAAGTTGGAAATGTGATGAGTGCTCGACGTAACGAAGTTAGGACCGTTAAGCTGGAAGCGACTTTCAGTTTCGATTCGTTGAGGTACGCCTTCAAAAAAAGTGGGGTCACTTGAGGTACTTTGTTGCTCAGAAGGTTCTGAAATTGAGGACTCACTTACTAATCCTACCCTTGGAGGGTCTGAGCCTGGGTAATAGCTGCCTTCCATCGCTGACGGTCTTGATCACTCTGCTTCCAGTCGTCGAGACTGTCTTGCGGCCATCATAACTTGGTCTTTTTACCGGAGTTTCAGTATACACACAAACGGTCCAGCTTAGAGGGTCTTCAAATCCGAGCTTCCTGGTTCGAGAAGGAGAGACACTTCTCCTCCGGTATAAAGACCAAGTCGCAGACGCAAGACAGTCTTGATGACAGAGTGATGATCACCGTCAGGGATGGAAGGCCGCTATTGCTCAAGCTCATTCGAAGACCCTCTTCGCTGGAGCGTTTGTGTCTGGTCCATGCGCTCGATGTGGCCGAGCCAGTGAAGTCGACATCCACATCCTGGTACAGCTCGTAGAGTTCACGGTTGTGCCTTCTCCTCCAATCGCCTTACTCTCAGTCGTGATCATATCACCGGATTAGAATTTTTCTTCCGGAGACACCAAGAACCAGCTCCATTGTCTTACTTATCGCCCAGCCCTCGGCTGCATATAGCAGGACCGCCATAATTAGATCTCTGAAGGGCATGCTTTTTGTCCTTCGAGTCAGGAGTTTTGAGCCCAGTTGTATTGACAAACCGAAGTGGCATTGGTTGTCAAAGGCGATTCGTGGAGTTCACGTTTGCCACGAGGCAGAAAAACTTCTTCACTAGCTCAAAATTGTAGCTGTCGACGTAGTGACGACTGGATGGCGGAGTTGGTAGAGTGCCTGCCCTGGTTAGCGGGGTCCCCGGTTCGAGTCCCAGTGAAAGCAAAGTTAATACGCTTTTATCTGGTTTTCTAATCTGGTCCAGTCACTATTTAACTATGTTGCCAATATGGCCTAAGTGTGCTGGTGAATGCAGCCCCCCTGCCTAGCTGTCGATTGTGATGTTTTGTTCAATATGGTATGCGGCTCATCGTCTCCTGTTCGACAGGATACATTTCGTCTTATCGAAAGCTTCGCTCTCGAATGTTTCTACAAGGTAGATATACGGGAACCAGGGTAATCGCTTACAACTGTTAGCATACGCGGATGACATGGACGTGATTGGCAGAACACAGCAAGCCGTCAATGAGGCGTTTACTGGCATTGAGGCGGAAGTGGCTAAAATGTGAAGTATGTACTGTCTTAGGACTTCGGACCTCGGCTGTCATCAAGAAAGGACACACAACATCGACGTCTTGGACAGAGCGTCACAATGGGCAGCTTTAACTTCGAGGTAGTCAAGGACTTCGTCTACCTCGGCTCCGCAGTTAATAGTACGAACAACATCAGTACCGAGATCAAACGCAGAGTAACTCTTGCTCCAAGCGCTATTTCTGTAGGCTCAAGAGGCAATTGAGTAGTAGACCCATCTCTCGAAGGACCAAGCTGACTTTATACAAGACCTTGATCATTCCAGTCCTGCTGTACGGCGCGGAGGCATGGATAATCTCAAAAGCGGAAGAGGAAGTCCTTGGTCTCTTCGAGAGAAAAGCTCTGCGTGCGATCTTTGGTCCAGCTTGCGTTGACGGTTTCTGGAGGAGAAGATTCAACCACGAACTGTACGCGACATGAGTCTAGTCAGACGTCTTCGGATCCAATGCCTAAGATGGCTAGGCCATGTAGAGCGTATGTATAACACTGCTCCAGCCCGAAGAGTCTTCGACTCCGAACCTGTGGGACAACGCAACAGTGGACGCCCGCGTTTAAGGTGGCGCACCCCGGTGGAGAAGGACCTCAACCAACTTGGCGTGCGACACTGGAGACAGCTAGCCAGAGACTGTGTTAGCTGGAGAAGCTTGTTGGTTGAAACCAGGTCCACCCGGGACTACAGCGTCAAATAAAGAAGAAGAAGAAGAAGATCGCATACGCCGATGACGTAAGTTTCTGCCGACTATTTTTGAGCTAGTCGAACGCGCAATAAGCACCCATCTCAGGTGGACAAAATCTTGCGGTCTTGGGATTAACCCTCACAAGACAAAGGTGGGTCTTTGCACCAGCAAAAGAGCCATTCAACCTTCCATCTATGGAGGTTGCAACCGGCAACCTAAAGGAAGGTGCTAAGCACCTTTTTATAATCCTAGACATGAAACTTAATTGGAAACTAAATGTCTAAATGAGCGTATGGACAACACTGCTCCAGCCCGAAGAGTCTTCGACTCCGAACCTGTGGGACAACGCAATAGAGGACCAGACTCTTAAGCTTTTCTAAAATGTATAACACTTATGACTGAAACAGAATAGTGCGTTTGCGCTGGCGTTGGCTTTCAACGCACACAATTCAATGGCCATGCACAAAATACAGCGTCGGCCTGCGTTAGTCAAAAATGAGAGAGATGAGAGGATCGTAATAAAAGGTAAGACGTAAGTCCATCTAACATGTTGGATATTTTTTGACAGAGGGATGCGCTGTGAGAGATTTTCTCCCAAATTGAGTGTTTTCTTCCAAATTGAAAGTATTTTGAAGAAATGAAGTATTACAGATATGCCTGAATTCTACCTCTCTTTCCCCTTAAGATTTTTGACAGCTGTTTTTATACCGTTTGCTTCAAACAAAGTGCGCAATCAGAGGACGGCATTAACGGTATTTCGTGAATAAACGTCAAAAATTCATCAATATCTGTCAAAAAGGACCTAAATTCGATGGACTAGGGGGCAATCAGCTGTGAAGTCGGCTATCTCTGCAATACTTCATTTCTGCTATTTTGTGTCAACTGTAATTTAAGAAATGGAAACAGCTGATTAAAAATAATTAAACGACAAAAGTCATTTCGAATGAGTGTATGCAGAAAGGCGGCAGAAAGGCAGAAAGGCAAAGTTGGTAAGGTAGTGGTTACTATGTGCAAGGAAAATTGGGTTTGAGGTGGGTTGTATGGGCGCAAGCGCGGATGAATTGGAAAATGACAGTAGTTGTCGTACCTTGTATCACCTGGTGGGTTCGGCCGCTTTACTTTTGATTTTGCATAATACTTTTGCATCAGCTTTTTGTGTCAATGCACTTGTCGACGCACCTGATTGTTCATTGGTCTCCTTTTCAGCATCCCCCGAAACACGCTCATCGCAGAGGCGATATCGCAACCAATGAGGTCCTACCGAGCTGCGATTATTGCTAGTTGAAAACGCGAACGCATCTTTTACAGCTTGCGGTGGAACTAAAGTTCAACATTTTCATCCAAAATATCTTCATCATCTTCTTCTAGCATATCCATCCAAATTACCACAATCGTGTTCCAATATAGGCTACGTCTTTATCAGTGATTTTTTGAGCAAGAAACTCTTACCATTACCACAAGATATTGAATTTACACTAAAAACTATGAAAAAATTACCTTCACTAATATTCGGTTTTTTAACTTGCATTTCTCTTTACGGTTTAAATCTAAGAACCCTGTGCTCAAATTTATGTCAGTTTAAAATGATCAGTCCTGCAACATTATTTGGTAATAGCCTGTTTAAAATCGTCCACAAGCTCAAAAAGAAATAGGATGGGCAGCAAAGGAAAGAACACTTCGCTGGAAAAACGCGAGTTGGTGTTAAGCCACCACAAATTGCGGAAAATTTTAAAATGAAGCCTAACACAGCCGGTGACATCATTAGACGCTTCAGGAACGAAGGCCGTATCGATTCAAGAAGCAAAAAGGGCAGCCCAAGGAATTAACACAGCGCGAAGAAAGCATAATAATAAAAGAAAAATTATAGATAACAGCCGTCTTAGTGCACCTAAGATAGTAAGTCAGCTGTTGGTTGAATGTGTTTCTGAGTCTACGGTTCAGATCAGAAGGGTTCAACGGTCGAGCAGCTAGGAAAAAGCCCTTTGTCAACTTGCGCAACCGTAATATTCGCCAAACATTTGCTAAAGTTTACAAAGGAAAAGATCCAGTATGGTGGGGAGATGTAATTTACGCTGACGAGAGCAAGTTCAACTTTTTCGAGTCTGATGGAAGGGTTATGGTGTGGCGCAAGAAGAATGAAGAGCTAAAAAGCAATCATTTGAAGGCAACGGTGAAGCATGGGGGGGTCACGTTATGGTGTGGGGGTGTATATCGGCTAAAGGAGTGAGCAATTTGATCGTTATAGATGGGATCATGAATAAGGAGCATTATTTGAGGATTCTGAGAGAAAATTTGAAAGAATGCGCTGAAGAAATGGGATTTTTCAGGTCTTCCAAATTTTATGAGGATAATGATCCTAAAGGGGTCGCCGTGGCGTAGTGAGTAAGTGCGTCGACTCCTACGCAGAGGGTGCCAGGTTCGATACCCGAATTTACCACCTATCATAATTCACGGCTCCACCTCTTTCGAGTCACTGACAATGCTCAAAGAGTATTCCTGTCTAGAAAAAGCTTCTCAACTTCGCCGTTCGGAGTCGGCATTAAACTGTAGGTCCCTTCCACTCGTGAAAGAACAATAGCACGCACAACACAAGTGGTTGCTGAGAAGCTAGGCCCAGGTCCACTTCGGACTGTCGCGCCACCCATATTATTATTATAATGATCCCAAACATAAACCCATATTGTCCGCGAATGGTTGCTATACAACTGTCTCAAAGTTATAGCAACACCTGCTCAATCACCTGACCTCAACCCGAGTGCGGAGAACCCTGTTTCTTCCGTAAGCGCTCTGAAAGTTAGGTTGCAGGAAGAATGGACTAAAATAAGTCCGGATAATATAAAAAAAATTATAGCAAACAAGCCAAAGCGATTATCCCAAGTTTTGGAGAATAAAGGATACGCTACAAAATATTAATAATTTTCTTTTTTTGTGATTAATTTAATTTTTTTAATATAAATTAAATAAAATAATTAAAAAACCGAATATAAATGAACGTACTTGTTTCACAGTTTCTCTTGTAAATTCAATATCTTGTGGTAATGGTAACAGTTTTTTACTCAGAAAATTGCTAATCTCGAAGAAAATTAAGTAACTTAGCGAGGAGGCAAGGATTGGGTTAAAAACCATTTGGTTCCAACCTGTAACTGCAATTTTTCACATATTCGAGTAAGAAACCGAATAATAATGACACCCGCTGTACTTATCGTTGAGAAACCGGTCACTGAAAGTAATGTTGCCATATGGCAACAGTGGTTTGATGCCCACTGGGTGGGTTAACGTTTTCGTTAATATAAACACTGAAATCGATGTTTCGTCCCATAGAAATAGTCCCTGGTGCAGCGGGAGTTCTCCATCATCATGCTGGACAACTTGACGAATCTTGGGTTAGCTCAAATTGAGTTGCTTTCGCTTTGAGAGCATGTCAAAGTATCTGTTCTAGCACTCAATTGCAGTATCAAGTAACTGTCCATTTCTCTGTTCAAAAATCATGCAAATTTGAAAGGTGTCCGATCGTTTTCTTCCTCGGTTACTAGGCTCGTCGGCTGTTGTGGACTTTGGAATTCCCACTTTTCGTGGAGGACCTTTTTTTTTGGTCCTTCGAGACGGATCATCCCAGTTGAGTCCACTCTTCCACAGTTGCTGCATTAATATTTTTCCTGATATAACGCAGGCGGATATCCAGACGGGGTGTCATTGATAAGGACGGAAATACAGTCGAGTTGTCATGGGATACCATAATTTGTTCAAGTTAGAGAGGGGTTTTTTGGTTTTGTATGGAAAATTGAAGGAAATGTACGTAAAATATGGCGAAAAACTTCGAATTAGAGAAAGTTTCTAATTAAAGTAAGTGCCACACGCCTTCACCTGCCTGGGGAGATGCCGCTGCTTTTGCCAGACAGGAGAGTACGTAGCTTTGACCTTCAAGTCCTCTAAGAAGAGCGCCCCAATGTACTACTCAAGGTCTCTTCTAAAACGCGACTTCTATGAAATATATTTTTCTGCCCGAGAAGCTGCAGTCCCATCCCTTTGTGGGTGCACATGGCGCATTATGTAACACAGTAAATTACATCAACCGAAGTCAATGTTTAATTAGACCCAGTTACCCAGGAAGTCATTAATTCAAACAAAGATTGATTCAAAATTTCATCGTATGATTAAATTCTTCAAGACCACATGTGCCTCCCTGAAGCCTCTCCCAGCACCCTCGACGGACATCAGATAACCCGTCCCAACGAGATTCCTTCCCTCAGTTCGAATAACCACATCACTGGATGCTCACTAACCACACCTCTCTAATCATCGTACATCAAAGCACAGCCAATACTTCGTCGCAGCCAGAACGCCCAGAAAACAAAAAAAGGGCAGGACCCCCAAAAACACCGACTACTTGCGAGTAACTCCTCGGAATTCAATTTACGCCGAAGAAATTACATTTGCCTAAGTAGATAGACGTTTCTTTGGAGTCTGCAGAGCCTGCCCATCGAATCTATCGACCCTCGTACACACGCATAAATTTCACTTCCCTCGCATCGATTATCCTTCGACATCGACGGCAAGGCGAACAGTGAACACTTCCACGAAACACCCTCGGGAGAGCGTTCGTCTGCCGCCCTCGAAATTCGATGCTCCGGCAAAAGTAGCCACGAAACATCCCAATAAAACACCAAGACCGTGTGTATCCTTGTATCCTGTAATCGTAATAATTTTGTTAAGCAACATGCATAAATTTCATTCCAGCCCGGCCTCGAGTTCCACAAGTTCCACGAGTTCCATGAGTAACAAGTGGAAGGGTACACGCCACAGCCAGCTCACAGGATATCGGCGAAAGATACAGGATACTGTGAGGAAACGAAGTTTGGAAAATATTTTCCTTTATTAGCCGAACCCCCTGAAGACAATGCCAGTCGATGATGATGATGATTATGACGAGGATGCGATGTACTTCTGCTTCGTTTCGCGTGGCGGCGATGGTGGTGTTGTTCCTTTGCTGTTGTTGTTGTTGTTCTGTTATTGTTTACTTCCATCATCTGGTGCTTTCCTTTTGCATACATTTACCATACGCCGAGGCAAACACACACGCACATGCAGGGCGTATCGCATCCACCGGAAAATTACAAGAACGTCTTGAGTTTTATTTCACGGTTCATTGAAATTCAGCCACCGACCCCAGCCACCCTGGCCGCCCTTCGTTTAGCCGGCGTGGCCTATTCCACACGCACATTAGCCGGGGACAACGGCCCTGCTCGCTATGCGAAGGATTCTGCTTCCTCTCGCTTGATGGGCGGTTGGGCGGAGGCGAGCGAAGGCAAACCGGATACCGATCCCGTCCTCTTTATGAATTGTGCAATTCCGCATACGTCTCGTCTTATGTCGTATGCCACCCCCTATCTGCTCCCTGGCCAAATATGCAAAAAGGGACCAAGAGGAAATAAAAGGACATCGGTTGATTGTGGAAATTTCCTTTATTTACTGTTTTGCTTGCCAGTTGTTCCTGTTCCGGTGGCGGTGGTTCAGTGGCGGCGGTCTCTCTGCGTCGTCGTCGTTAACATTTTTCTTGATGTCGTTTCCCATCGCTGTGCTTACTGGCGTTGCGTTGTTCCCTGTCTTGGCGCGCTGTTGTTGATTTTCTTAATTTAAAAGATGTGGGTTGTGTGCACACACAACATTCGATTCGTTTCGAGACGAAATTCAGTGTCCCGCAGGGCCTTCAGCGACGATCTGTGTGCTGTCTCTGGCATTGGAAGACATCCCGCAACAACTTGATTGTGTGTTGCGTCACGGAGTGAAAAATAGGAAAATCCTCGAGGCGTCTCGCATCGCATCACAGCGCAATTGATGCGCCAGGGGATGTGCGGGTGCGAGTGTGTGTGTGTGTTCTGTTCTGGTTGCATTTTGGGAGACACAAGCCAACTGAAACTGTCAGCAATCGGTAAACAATGGGGAACGTGTATTTGCCGGGATCTGCTGTGATGGTCGGGCGAAGGCGAACTCGTGTAAGCCCCCGAAGGTCGTTAAGTGACTACGGTTTTGTGAGGAAATGTGAGGAAATTCCTTGATGAGATTATGTGATGTTATCCAGCTCAAGGCGAGAGTTGTTTGCTGATGTTTAACTGAGGGAAACTGAATGGTGGAAGAGAGAGAGATAGAGGAAAGAGATTCAGCGTTTGGTTAAAAATTGAATCTGCAGTCTGTTGGAAGACTTTTAAGATGGCGTTCCAAGCAGAGGGGCGAGGACTTCAAGCAACTCTGTCTGAGGTCTGGAAGTTGCCAGAGTCTAACCTCGAGTTGAGTGTGGGATTCCAAGTGTGACGACAGCTCAGGAGACTAAAATGTGAATTTGAAGCCTTCAAATTTAGGATTTAACACCTTCTGCACCGCTTTAGAAAATGAAAACACTGTTCTGGCGCCCAATTGGTGCATGTTCTTCACATTCCGATCAGTTCTGGCTTCTACAAGTCGACAAGTCCTTAAATGTTAACTAGACTTGAGCCTCTTCGGCACCTTCGCTTACGACAGCCATTTAGAGGTATTCAGAAGTTGAAAAATTGGACAGTGAGCTTTGGACCAATGGTGTTTCAACACTAGATCCCGGGAATCTGGAATGTTCACGGATCAAAAGTGGATTCTGGAGTTGGAGCTGGAGTCTTTGAACCCAACACAAGGACCTCCGTACCCATGAGTCCTTCTTCTTCTTCTTCTGGTGGCGCTACAGTCCGGTGTGGACCTGGGCCTCAACCAATAAGCCTCTCCAGCCGGCACGATCTTTGGCCAGTTGTCTCCAACTGCGCACACCATTGATTGTGGTCCTTCTCCACCTGTGCGCGCCATCGGTTCGGTGGGCGTCCTCTATTGCGTTGTCCCACTGGTTCGAAGACGAAGACTCTTCGGGCTGGAGCAGTGTTGTCCATGCTCTCTACATGGCCCAGCCATCATAGGCGTTGAATCTGTGGACGCCTGACCAGGCTCATGCCGCTGTACAGCCCTGTACTCATGAGTCCTAACAAGTTTTAAAGCTGGAATCCAAGTCAAATACAATCTCCTCATTGTGTATAAATCAAATTTTCTCAGACAGTCAGGCAGCACTTAAGCCATAATTGTCCAACCCAATTGCACTCCAAAACAGTTGAATTTTGCTACGACCCACTGCGATCCCTTGCTAGGCACAACAAAGTGAAGTTCAACTGGATCCCTATACACAAGGGCATTGCAGGCAATGAGCTCGTAAGAGCTGGCTCGGGGTCTACGTTCATAGATCCTGAACCGCACTGTAATGTCAACTGGATAGCACCTACAACACTGATAACTCAATGGGAATACAAACTTCGCCTTGACCATTCGACCAGTAGGGATGGTCTTAGACATTCCAAGCGATTAATCGGAACTTATTCTTATAAGGAAATTCTTAGCCTTGACAAGTAAAGCCCTAAAAATAGCACAAAATCGCTGACGAGTTTTCTTTCTGGCTACTGCTGTTTGAATTATCAGATTAACAAAATTAACCTGTGTCAGGAAAAGGAATACCGGCTAAACCTGAAAGAAGAGACACCCCAACACACATCTTTTCGATTAATCCCAACCCTTCGATAGTAGATCTCCGGTCGCGGTGTTGTTTGCCATTAAGGCATGGGTTGTACAAGTTAACCAATTACGGAAATATTACTACATAAACAGAATAAAGGATAAGAAACCACCACCAAATCATGGACATCCAGATAAAGCATGGCCGATCCGAATCATACCCTTGACCAAAACGTACCTTCTACAGAACCACTGTTTTGGAAGTAAGCTTTCACTTATTGAAGACGTTCGGCGAATGTTAAAGGATCCATATTGTAACATGGCAAATCGTTAACTAAATTCATACAATTTTGGATGACAGTACTAATTGACGGATAGAATTGAAATAAGAATGTCGAACCCGAACAACGAATTGGATGACCCTATACATTTGATCATTACTAATTTACTGTCACCCTGTACAGAATATGCAAGCCAAGTCTAGTTTTCTACGAGTTCTGGTGAAGTGTAAGCATTTCCTAGCCATTTCCAACCATCCAAATCCTTCAGAAGTCCTTGAAATCCGCAAAATCAAAATTGACTTCCTCAAATCAAGAAAAGTCGACCCAAATAATTTATTATTTTACTGCATTTTTCTGGCTGCGAATTGTCAATTTCTTCAAAGTCGATTTTCTTAATGGTTCCACAGTCAAATGAATAAAATTTGACATGCATGTATGTGGGGGACTATTTGCAAGCGATCTGCATTCGATTTTTCTCATTTCTTTGCGTCATTTCACCGATAATGTCCTTTTTCAATTTTCATGACGTCACCAATTGGTTGGGAAAAAAGTGTTATAATCACGTATAACCGATGTATTGAATATTGTTGCATATTTTCAGGTGCTTCTGAATAAATTCCAAAGCATAGCAATTTTGTGCATCTGTTATTCGATTTTTTGTGAATCAGAAATTTAATCTTACAGTTTTTGTCGTCAACGGACATTGGTTGTCAGCGCTGACTGTGCACTGGGCTTTAATATGTATTACAATTTCGAGGTGTTGCCTATGGCCTATGGCAACGTGGGTGTGAGGGGGTGTTTCAATGTGAACATACAGAGGTTATGTTCTCATGGGAGACTCTGCTTCTCGTGACCGGTAAATTGAGGCGCGAAGAACTTGCAAATTTTCTGTACTAGAAGCTAAAGAGCAGCATGATGGAGAGCAGCATGATGGAGAGCAGCATGATGGAGAGCAGCATGATGGAGTTTGGCGGGAAGCATGGAAAGCGACCATGAATCTGCTAGAAATTGAACGAGTAAAATCCAATATTAAGTTGCTATCCAAAGATGTGAACAATTCGCGCAGATGGAGCGAACACTTTTCGGAGCTGATCAATACTGAACAAGACACTAAGGATGGTAGACCAGTAGTCTTGAGGGGGAAGGAAGTGATTTCGTATATATTTCCTCGAAACCCCTCGTGTGGGTAACGATTGACAAACTGGGGTGAGTGTCCCAAAAGGGGAACAAAAGAGGTTGCTCCAAGGGGGGCATATTTCTCTTAAGCATATTTTTTTAGTTTTTTCTTATCTGCAAGCACCAACAGAAGTGTGTTTTGTATTCCTCCATTTTTCCTTTAATTGAAGAAATTTTCTTTCTTATATCGAATAGCTCTGCATAAAAAAAAACACGAGAGATTATTTGGCATTTCAGACTTTCTAATATTCGTCATTTACTGTACTTACTTCTGCAAGATCTACCGTATGTACGGACCTACCTAAAAGATCCTTATGTTTACTAGTCAAAAATCGTGGAATCGTTGATAAAGTTTGATGACAGGCCAGCATTGACACAAAGTCCAATGTGACACCACTTGTTGGATGACCATGCTCTTGGCATTGACACTAGAAAAAAACACATATCCTCCAGTCAAACGATTCCAGAGACTAAAATGGATCTTTCAAGGAGATTTAAAGACTCACACTAAATTCCCTTCACACATGAAAGGATGATTTCAGATTCCACAGAAAAGAGTGTCAAATCCTCGTTCATTACCGAACTACCATCGAATCCGCTTCAGGGAGCATGCCTTTCAAACATCAACAAAAACTCAAACAGCAAACCATGGTTCGTCTGTACGTTCATAAGCTGCCGCGGGTTGGATACAGCAATTCTCCTTCAGAAGTTATTGCATCTGAGTTTGGTTGGTTAACCGTAACAAACTTTCCATCCACCCAGAGACCGATTGGAATCATTTAATTTGGTTCCCACCTCGTCCTGATGAGCACTGCCGCCACAGACATTCCTCGGCGAGCATGGAAACTTCATCGTTGTTACCTGGACGTCCTCGTGGATAATAAACCCTTCAAGCAAGTGAACAGAATTGCAAACAGAAACAACAAGAAGATGCAAAAGAAGCGAGTAAAAAAGCAAAACTGCTGTAAACAGATCACAAGTTGGAAAGTTCTAAATGAAAATGCGCGGGCTTCTTGGCGGAATTAATTCCCAAAAAACCCCTTCACCCGTGAACATCCCCTATTCTTGGGAATAATTAGTACAAGAGGGTTAATTAGTTTTCCCTTCTGTGTGTACGCACGCGGTGCGCTCTTCCATATTTCTCGCTCTCACTGCTCGACTTCTTCCTTCGTTCCCCGTTCAACTGCAGTTATTCGTCCGTCCTTTTTTTTATGCCGCCCAGTTGTGCGGGGGACTAGGCAAGTCCTCGCTTAGACGCGATGGAGCGCTGTAGCTAGAGCGGCAAGTGCTTCCGAATGGAAAATGATAATAATGCCCCGGCATCATCAATGCCATCCGGAGAGCGGTGGTGGGGTGGGGGTTGGCATACCAGCCAGCAGAGAGGATCAACCCTTTTGTGCGTTTTCTAAGCCAGGCTGTTGTTGGTTTAATGGCCGCCTGCAGTGTGGGAGAGGCGCACTAGTGAAGAAGGAGCTGCAAAGTGGTGGGAATATGTTTTAACGTTGCGAACGATTAAAACGGCAAAGGAAGCTCCATCGCGCGGGGATGAGTGTTGCGGTGCGGATAGATTGTCCTGAATTTGCATAAAATAAATAAATTAAGGATTCCAGACATGCGGTGTTTTCATTTTATTGCCAACAAGGGCAGGCGACTACAGCATAGTGGTTTATGGGCGGTCTGATGAGATTATGCCCGATTATCGGACGGGGGAGGGGAGCAAGTGTTGTAATACTGAGTGCCACCGCCGCCGCCGATGCCGACGCCGACGGCTATGAGCATACATTCTGTTGGGGAATTATTTTGTTTATCGCTCGTACATTGTGTTGTTCAAGAGGAGTGACAGGCAGGCGACACGTTATTTGCTTTCTGCGGCGAGATAACGACTTGAGATCTCTATTCAATGAGACAGTTTAAAGGGTAAGCTCTGAGAAGGGATTGAAAGCCGTTTTAAAAATGCTGGCCATGCCCCCTTGATCTTGTTCACGGAGTTTGAATAACAACTCATTGATTGGTTACATAAATATCCCGACTTTGCTGAGTAGCCTGTGTCATAATCCAGAACACTTTCGACAGAATGAATAGCAATTGGACGTCGTAGTAATGTCGAGTTCATCTTCATTATGTTGACGTGCCAGAAAACACTTGGGTAGTCCGGGGGTCTGTCGACTTGCATGCTGAGTGTGGCAGAAAATAGACACGTCGTTATATAGCCCGACTGTACGCACGTTGTCAGATCTGACCTTAAAATCGAAGAATACGTGGTGAGTGTTGATCTGCAGTCTTCTGGTCTTATGATCTGTTGCAATGTAGAGATCTAGTGTTTCAAATTTTTTGACAGACTCAACTTTCTTGTGGATCGGTAAATCGATAACTACGATCCACTTGTTGGACATGTGAAGATGAGATCCCAAATGTTCCCAACCAGATCATCCTCGAATGCTTTAAAAACCGCAGCTGATCTCACTTATATTTAACTTCGCCTTGATGTTGCTGTCTGAACCTCGTCTCGATCGCGGAGACACCGCGTAATGCACACTGAAGGGGCCAATCCATTAATTTATCAGAAAACAAGCAGTCACCCAAAGCAAACGTCAAGCTCCCCTGATTTGTTAGACCATGCGTGTAGACTTGGCGTCTCACAATTGAATACATTCCAGTCGAGTTGTACCTACAGTGAGTTGGCTCATCGGTTTGATCTCATGAATCACGTTGTTTTTGACCTGCCTTCGGCCTGTTTCAAGGTAAACGCCCTCAAGGGCAGACGCTGTGACTAGCAAAAAACACTGCAAAGACTCAGACGGTCGCTGCAGGAAGCCACCATAAGCTTTAGATTAGACATCAATCAGCGATTTAACGACCAAAACGTGTTTGAGGTTCTCATTTGTTTTTCGTATGAAATTTGAAAAAAAAAAAATAAAGGAAAGAAAAAACTTGTTCACGATTAGCTTTGACCTTGCTGTGACGTTCGGCAAATGTTTTGTTCCACTCCAGCGCCGGTTGGCTTTTCAAACAGATGCTTAATCATTTCGCCGGTTGGACACCGCAAACAGCTGCTTTCTTCTCGACTGTTCCTCTCTGATAATCTTCCCATGTTGTTAACGCTATCTTCTTCTATTTTTCGATGACGGCTATTTGACGATGACTTGTTCGATGTTTCTTCAGAGGCTATGACGCGACTGATGTTTGTTCTCGAAATGTCGAACCCAATCAGTGTTGTTGTCAACCAAAATGCCGTGCAGACTCAGTGAGTCTTATCTAGGACTGTTCCAAATTACAGATGTCAGCCCCCAGTACACGACTTAACTCAAAGGCCTGGGTGTGTAGGCCTCAGTACATCTGTCAACTCATCGATGGCATGATACCCGCCACAGTCGTTGACAACTTCATTGCCAAACTCCGGTTTCGAAATGTCGCGCGTCGCTTGTTTGCCCTATTCAGCCGCCGGCAACGATCTAATATCTCCGAAGCTCGAGTGTTTACATTGCAACACGATCCACACACACACATCAGATAATACACCACACCGCCAAAGGCAACACATTGCGCGCCCCATACTTGGAATGTGCTCCACAATTCTAGCGCTCTCAAGACCGGCATATAACTGAAGACGCGCCGCGGGACAGCAATCAGTTGTTGACGAGATAGACGCGCGCAAACAGTGCCCCAAATCAGCTAGAGAACTTCGATCCCCTTGTTTACCGCGTACCGAGCGACTGAGTGACTTGATAATGAAGCGATTCGGGTAAGTCTGAGTGTCTCCCGGCTGGAATTTTGAAAATTAAAACATCTCCCTGCGTCGTCCCGGATTAGGCTTGCGATTGTGCTGATTCTGGCCGTGCACGCCGCACATGGGCAGGTGCCCTTTCCGGGCAAGTGCCCCGAAGTGAAAGTCCAGCAAGACTTCAAACTCGCCGATGTAAGTCCAATGTGCCCGCTTGTTCTCCTCGACTAATCCGCGCCGTTCTCGTTTCAGTACATGGGGGTGTGGTACGAGTACGAGAAGTATCCGTTCATCTTCGAAGTCGGCAGAAAGTGTATGTACGCGACATACACCGCACTCACTGCCGACTCCATTTCGGTCGTCAATTCAGCCATCAACAGATTGTAAGTGTGTGTGTCAGTCTGTGAGCGTGCGGGGGGAAATAAGTTGTTCTTCTCCATTACAGCACCGGCCAGCCGTCGAATGTGACCGGCACAGCGAAGGTGATTGCCTCTGGACAGCTGTCTGTGCTGTTCCCCAACATGAAGTCGGGTAAGTCGGCCGCGATGATCGCGCTGGTCCGCGTCTAAAGCTTGCATCTCCTTTCAGTGGATCCCCCGAGGGTCAACTACGAGGTCTTGGGCACCGACTACACCTCGTACTCGGTTGTCTACTCGTGCTCTCCGATGCTGGGGCTGGCCAACGCAAGTAAGTAGGAAGTGGAAATATGAGTTCGAACGGGGTGGCAATCGTGTATTCCGCAGGGGTGCTGTGGGTGCTGACACGTGAGCAGAATCCACCTGAGGATGTCGTCAAGAAGGCCGAAGCTGTCATCGACGAGAACAATCTGAGCAAGGCGCTCCTTATGAAGACCCGCCAAACTGGGTGCGATGAGATCGAAAAGGAAGACGGCACTGACTCTGCTGAGGCGACAACTTTGAGTCCCTCGACGAAGACGAACGAGCCGGGCGTTTAGTTTAGTTTCGATTAGATTTGCTTAGTTGTGAGGTTTAGTGTTGAATAAAGTTGCATAATCGGTATCTGATTTCCAAACACGGCCTGGTTTGTGTATGCTTTCCGCCGAGGCTGGCGACAATTGATGCCATGCATAGACACGTCGAGCTGCGCTTCCGCATTTGGGCGGTTTGAGCGTGGCAAGGGAAGTGATTTGTATCGGGTTTCTGTCTGCTGAATATTTACAAATTGTGCGGTGGTCTCATTTGGTGACGGTTCACTGCGAATTAAGAATCTCTGCTGATTGAGTTGATTGATTGACGAGCAGCAATTTATGGGCTTTGACCTTTAATTGGTGTTGCATCGTTGCAGCGTGAGCTCAGACGGCAGATTCAAATGTGTTCAGAGATGGCTGGAGACTTGCAAATGTGGTTCCAATGAAGCTGCCTTTAGATAAATCACTGTTTCTTCTCGAAAAATATTTATGAGCTATCGCAGACCACACATGCTTCTGCGTTTGTTTTCTAAGACTGTTAAGGCTTTTGGGGTTAGATTCGCATCGAAACGTTGCATAATTAAATAAAGAAACGCTAGGCATTGGTGAGCATGATCATCCCAGTCCTGCTGTACGTCTCAGGTGCATGGACAATCTTGAAAGCGGTTAAGTTCCGAAAGAGAGAGTTCCTTGTCCGATTCCTGGGAATGTACGGGTTGTGGGGATTAAGAGGAAAATATTCAAAACGACCTGTGTCTAGCCAGACGTCTGCGAATTCAAAGCATAAGATGTCAGCCCATGGAGCTATTGTCTTCGTCGCAGTGGGTCTTCCGAGGCTGTGAGGCTCTATTTTAAAGCGGCGCACACAAGTGGAACAGGGCCTAAACCTACTTTGTGTGCGTAACTTGATCGCGCCAAGTGGAGAGGTTTGCCTATTGATTACTGTAATGAACAAGTCAATTTGTCCTTGCGCGCTATTCTTAGAGTGGTGTGATCAGAGGTGTCGGATTCATAATAATTGAAAATGAAATTTACTACTCACTAGAAAAACATGTTTACGCCAAAGTTCTTCCGCTTTCACAAGAGCGGACGAGTGTGCGGATTTTATGGTATTTACTCAAAAGTAACGGAATCTCTTATGCAACTACATACACACTTTCTGTGGCAGCAAGATTTCGATTTTTCACTCGTTGAAGATTAAATCAGCCAAAATCGCTTTCATCGCTATCAGAAGAGCGTGGTGACTTTTTGACGATTCCTATTCCACGTGATCTATTCCCCGAGCTGGCTCTGGATTCCACGACCTTGGAACTCAAGACTTGGCTCCTACGCTCTTAGATCTGGTTATATATTTCAACCTGTCTAGATTGATGTCTCACCTAGTATTTCTACAGAAAGATGCAGCTTGGTCTCAGCCAAGCTCTTCCTATTTAGTCACAGTGAGCTAACTAAAGTTTACTCGAACCGCTTAAATTACAAGGAAAAAATGAAGGAAAACAAAACATTTTGAGCTGGGGGTGGACCTGGTTCGCAAACAATATGCCTCTTCAACTAGCGCGAAGTCTGCCTAACAGTCCAAGTTTGAGAAGGTCCTGAGCGCTCCACCTTAGATGCGAGAGCTGCACTGTCTCACAGGTTCCGGCCGGAACTGAGTTCTCCATACACACTACGTGGCCCAGCCACTTTAGGCGTTGGATCCGTAGAGCCAGGCTAGGATCATGTCGCTATACAGTCTCATACAGTTCGTGTTTGAATTTTCTCCAAAGATTGCACACATAACTCTTCTCTCTAAGAAATACGGGCTTCTTCATTATTTTATTATGAATGAAATAATATAATATTAAATAATTCTTATTCTGCATTCCAATACTCCCTATTGGGACGCTCTGTTTAAGAAGTCGAAGTTGTGTTGTTTTTTGATTACTTTGGCTATATTCAGAGCAAGTGAACCCATTGTTGGCTATGGGCTTAGTTAAATTGAAAGCCAGAGGAGTAGTGTGGCCATCGACTTATCAAATACAATTTGTAGCACCTGAAAATATACAACAGTATTTAATAAACATTACATTAGTTATCACAGGAGCGATTCGTGCGGTTATTCTTTTTTAAATATCCACAGAAATACTGTGGATTCCGCTTTACCGGGACACCTCATAACTGGGACAAATGAAAATAACAGAAAACTACTTCGCCTTTCTCTTCGTTCATTCCTCACTTTGGGCAGCCGCCTTATTGAAACAAACAAATGTAATCAAATGTGTCTCAATAAAACGAAATCCACTATATTCGTCCTTGCTTGTGTACACACGGACTTTCTTCAAATTTAATTCATTTTAAGTATTCTTAAATTCTTATGTCGGCGCATACAAAATATGTTTTTATTTTATACAACAGATTCCAGTGACTTCTGGCAACACTGCTATAATGTCATAAATTCATTGCAATTCAATCAGGTTATTGCCAGACTTGTTGTAGAATTAACTGTTAAATGTTCTTGTTAACCATTTCTTCTAATCCATTCGTGACGTCATCAAAATTGAAAAAGGCCTTTATCAGTGAAATTTCGCAAAGAAATGAGAAAAATCAAATGTAGATCGCTTGCAAATAGTCCCCCACACTCATGCATATCGACTTTTATTCATTTTAATGAGAAATTATTCAGAAAATCGACTTTAAAGAAATTGACAATTTTCAGCCAGAAAAATGCAGTAAGATAATAAATTATTTGGGTCGACTTTTCTTGATTTGAGTGAGCAAAATTTGATTTTTCGGCTTTCGAGGACCTCTGAAGGATTTGGGTGATTGGAAATGGCTAGGAAATACTTAAACTTCATCAGTACTCGTAAAAAACTAGACGTGGCTGGCATATTCTGTACAGTGTGACAGTAAATTAAAAATGTTCAAATATATAGGGTCATCCACTTCGTGGTTCAATAATATACGTCAATCCATATAGGCATCCAATACTGTAGGTGTTAAGTTTAAGATTTGCCATTTTACAAATTTGAATATTCGTTCAGCAAATATTCAATTGTGAAATGGAATGGTGTGTCTGTGTCTGTAGTAGGTACGTTTTGCGCAATACGAGTAGATTATCAGTGCAGGGAACTAAGTCCCCGGGGAACTAAGTCCACTGAAGGACTTCGTTCCCATGCAAGGTAGCAATTTAATTCCAAAAAAAACTATTTGGTTTTAATTCTCTCTCAATGTGAAAGAAATGCTCACATTTAAAGTGCCTAATGAAATAAGTCCAAATTTGAAAGCTTGCCTGTAAGAAAGTCTGGTGTGTTTTAAGAAACCCTTTTTTCCGCAGGGCTTAAACCGCTCCGCTTAGGGAGTGTCAACAACTGTCAGGCAAGCAACTATTTTCAAATCACTCAACAATTTTAACAAAACATTTCCTGCAACGATGAAGCTTATTATTTACCCGGTGAAAAAAATCGGTAACGTATGAAGAGTTTGAAATCCACAAGAAAGTATCGAGATACTATTGCATCCGAAAAAAAATCAAAAAAAAAATTACTGGTCAGCAAGGTGTGCAATTTGGCATGGTGGTGCCATTGGTCTATACTTCTTCGAAAATGTACAAGGCGTCACTGTAATTATAAGTGTAATGCTACCCGAATTCTTGTGAACTCAAATCGAAGATGTATGGTTTCAACAAGACAGTACAGCATCAAACGGTTTGAAATGCATCTTATTCGAATCTACTTTTGGAACCACAAAATTAACGACACTCTAGATTGCGTTGAAGTGACTGACTGCAAGCAGACAGTCACACTTAGGCCGAATTAGGCCCGCTGTGGTACCACGCAGATTAATTCCAATAACATTTTGAACCCGTTGGTGCTTGCGATGAAGCGGCTTGGCTGGCTTATGCTGATGCTATTTAGCTCATTTAGGTTATTAAAGAAGTAGGCCCCTAGGTGCAGTGCAGGCACCTTTGATTTGCCAGAGCGCCACACGAACAGAGTAGGTAATCTGTGGCGACACTCTATGATTAACATCTTTCTCCTCCTCCAATCTCTGAAGAGTAGTGGAAGTCAGTTTGATTAGGTTCGTTAAGGGAAAATCTTACGTACTTACATATCGGGCCAACGACCCTTGGAGAGTTGAGCCTGAGCAAAAGCTGCCTTCCATCGCTGACGGTCCTGATCATTCTTCTTCTTGTCATCAAGACTGTCTTGCGTCCGCGATAACTTGGTCTTTATACCGGACGTTCCGTCTTTCTCGAAGCAGGACGTTTAGATTCGAAGACCCTCGTTGCTGGAGCATTGTGTGGTGTCCATTAGCTCTATGTGGCCAAGTCAGTATAGGCTATGGATATCTTTCTTCCACATGTTGGCGCAGCTAGAGTTCGCGGTTATGTCTTCATCGTTAGGGTGAATCTACCTTTTAAAAATACATGAGAGGGTTAACTTGCAATGAATGTGCAAAAAGCCCTAGGCTACATTAGCAAAAAGGTCGAAGATAGACGGTAACTTAGCAATTGGACATTCATTCTCGCAGGATGGGTGTACCATACATTGACCTCTGCAGAAGCTGCATGGATGAACAAGAGGTAGAAACCACAAATAACCTAACTTCTCGTGTAGGGCGCCGGCAATTCCTAAATAATCTCAATGAGGTGCGACTTCTGCAGTTAGCCACTTCTACGTTATCTAATAATTGGGCAATAGTTGTCATTTCTTTTAGACAAGTAGGCGTACTCTGTCAGTAGAAGATCATAATATATAATAATATGGGTGGCGCGACAGTCCGAGTTGGACCTGGGCCTAGCTTCTCAGCAACCACTTGTGTTGTGCGTGCTATTGTTCTCTCACGAGTGGAAGGGACCTACAGTTCAAAGCCGACTCCGAACGGCCAAGTTTGAGAAGCTTTTTCTAGACAGTAATACTCTTTGAGCATTGTCAGTGACTCGAAAGAGGTGGAGCCGTGAATAATCATAGGCGATAAATTCGGGTGTCGAACCTGGCACCCTCTGCGTAGGAGTCGACGCACTTACCCACTACGCTACGGCGACCCGAAGTAGAAGATATCAACTGAGTAAAAATCTTCAAACGAAGGTTTGACATTCACTCAAATGCAGTGAACTCCCTCTTAATGGATATCCTCTTAAGTTTACGATTTTCTTGAGCAGACAAGTAGTAGCAGTGGCGTGGCTTCGACACAAAGCGATTCCTACCGAGTTACCTTTTAAAATTCCACTCTTCAACAATGTATCGATACAACAAACAACATGAATCTTAATATGTCCATATAAACATAATATTTATCTGTTTCCTACACCTGCACATGTAAGAGACAAATTCTACGAACACACAAGCCCACAACCTGGTTGTCATTCATTTTTATATCGTTCTACTGCTCCACGTAAACATACACTATACACATCTTTGCATGCCTCTTCTCCAACATCACATGGTACATACTCCATAGCCCATAAGAGAACAACCGCAAAACGACAGCAAAAAAGAGTGAAAAATCATAGTAACCCGAAAAATCTCGGGTTATACATTATCTGGCTGGTTAGAACAAGTTGGTTCTCTGTCCTTGTTGTGCCTTGATCGTTCGCTGTGATTGACTCCTCTCTGTTTAACACACGCTTTCTTATGCAAAAAATAACCCATCGAATTATTTGCTGATTTTTTATTGCTGTCTCTGAGCAAAACAAAGAGCTTAATAAACCGTAGTTACCTGAATGATGTCGTGTGGGCGTCGGGTTATTTTGTAACTATTTAGTTGTAAGCTGGTTAAAAGAAATGAGTTCTATTTCCTTATTTTCCCTTTATTGTTCCCTGCGATTGACAACTCTCTGTGCACAAAAATAACTCGACTCACTATATTTAGCACACTAGCAATAGACAATAAAATTTCAAAAAGAGTGTGCAGATGATTCCACGCCACGCCACTGGCCGGTAGATATAATTTTGGTTGTATTATTTTCCCTTTAACCCGACACTCTCTTATGTGAACAAAAAACTTCGGTCCCGTGGCTGTCCACTTAAGAGAGAGTTCACTGTATAAATTCAAACAAAGTTTGCACGCTCAATCAAGTCTCTCAAAAACATTCAAAAACACATCATCTCATTTCAGAAAACTTAAATTCCAGCAAAATATGGAAAAATCCCTCGAGTGACTGTGCAACCAATTGTCAATCACACACACATACACTCGCGAAAGGATGGACCACGAGCTTAGGTTCCTGGACGTGGCGCTGAAGAACTGCCGCTACGTGGAGAAGTCGATTAGCTACTCGATCAAGCTGGTCCGAAGGCTGAACATACGCTACAACACAGACTGGCTGATGGAGAACTACAAGAGCTACCTGGCTGGGATATTCGCGCAGTATCGCTGTCGCACCGTGGACATTGTATTCCAGCGAAAGCTGAACGAGAAGATGGCCGCCGCTGCTGCCGTCTCTTCGAGGAGTTCAAGGGAGCTGTGCGGCGCCAATCGCCGCATCAACTACAAGGTTCTGAAGATCAAGCGAAACATGGAGGCGCTGCTGAATCAGGTTCAGCGGGCGATCAAAACAAGCAATCGCCAGCTGCACTACGCACATCTGACGTTCGGTGAGAAGATGAGGATTTGTTGTCACTGAGAGGGGGACGGGCAGGTATTTGAATAAAGATGTCATGTCACAGCGACTGTGTATTTAATCCACGATGGTTTCGCACAAGCTTGTCAACAGCTACAAATGATCACAAGCTTATCCCTCGCACCTTCACCCAATTTGTCGCTATCTCCGCAGAATCACTGCCATCACAGGTGATTAGTCTCTAACGGGAATTGCTACAATTCCTCGGAGTCGATGTTTCGTGCCAAATCGTTCGGCATTAACCCCTTCTCAGCCGGTTCACTCCATTTGACGGGGCCGAACCCATCAGAAGCAACAATCCGTTCAACAAAATCACTGACACACAACAACGTCAGGAATTGACAGCAACGAGAAGGATATTGATTCGCCAAGGAACCCCACGACCCGCCGCCGTACCGAAAAAGGTGAACGGATCCCATTAATAAAATTAAACACGTGTCAAAAGGGCTTCTGCTCTGGCATCGATATCTGTGGCGTTCACTGGCACTCTGCCCTCCGCCGCCACACCACCGCCGTCCCGGCTGCTATTGTTGTATTCAAATAAGCCGAACGATTTATCTTTACGCCGACACTAAATCCTGCAACAATTCCAACCCCCGAGTCGACCCATCTCTGAGGCGACCCATCTCTCCGTCGGCTACGTCTTCGACGAGGCAAGTGCTGGGGGAGGAGGAGGGGGCGACACCACCTTTCTGGGGGATGACTGCTGGATTCCGCTGGTGGCAATCGTTTTAAAATCCAAAACAAGGGTTACAATCCAACTCCAATCGAAGTCGAAGACGGTGTGGCAGGGAATTTTTGGGATTTTTCTTACTGTTGCTGATCCCCGCCCCCCCCTTCATCCGGCCGCCCATCCATTCCCCAGCGACTTGGCATTTCGTCAGGCGACACATTTGCCAGGCAGGACGACTTCGCTGGCCCTGCCACTGGCGCGCTGGCGGATTCTTCTTATCTTAATGGGACAAACATATGGTACGTGATGTTAATTTAAATAAGTCCCTGCGATCTGGAAATCAGGGACACAACGTAAGGACTCCACTCCGTGTGTGTGTGTGCCCGGGAAGGGGGGAGCGTCCCAGATTTGGGGGAGGCAAAGGCGGGCCTGACTTCACGACCAACAAGTTGAAAATTCAATTCGCATTTCAGTTTTGTAATTCTTTACCGTCGCCCCGGCTGAGTGGGCGGAGGCGCTGACATCCGGGGATGTAAGGGATCACCAGAGTTGTACACTTATCCATTTATCTGGCATAGATTGGAAAATCAGTTTTGCAGCTTTCATCTGAGACTGGTGGCGGAGGCGGAGTCGGGGGTGGAGGCGAGGTCGGGGCTGTGCTGGGCTGGGCTTTGTTGTTTGGCTGAACCCTTCGTTAGGTGAATTGGATTAAGTCGTTGTCGTCAAAGTTTTTTGGGTGGAGTTGACCTCTTGGAAAATAATTTGCCGAATGGATTCCGAAGATTGCAGGGGATGCGGAGCTCTCTTCGCCTGCTATGAGATCTCTTTCTCTTTCTCTTTGCGGCGATAAACATCGAAGAAGTTCTTCCTCTTGGTCTCTGTGTGACTCTCCTCTGGATGGCGTCCAATTAGCATAATGCCCTGGCTGAGGTTCCGCCTTGGATATGCTGCTGAAATTCATTTGTGAATCTGTGATGAATAAACGTCTCTGCTTGTCCTATCCGATGGTGGACTGTGGACGGAGGCAGAGATGGCTGGCAGATGCTTAATTCCTTCGGTTTGGCCCGGGTGCGAGTCACGATTATTTTAATTAAGAGCTATGGACCGAGAATCCTTTGATGTTCGGCTCGGTCCTCAGAAGTGAGGGTCGATTGGGAAGATAATTTTGGGGTTAATGCGGTCAATGATCACAGTGGGTGGTCCTCGGTCCTCGGTTAGTAGTGGCGATGCTCTTAATCAGATTTCGGGGTGAGTTGTAGTAGGAGGAGCGAGGCGGACCAGAGTTTGATCAATCAACTGACGTCTGTAGAGGATTTCAACACATTCAGAGGTCTGTTACGAAAAGTGGCTTAATTGGAGTTGGATTCTAGATGCAGGCTGCGTTGCTATACAGTCACACTTTCGTCAAGTGAAGAGCCGCAAAGTATGCTTCTATTTCTGTAGAACAGTTGGATTTCACGGCCAAAACAGCAGATCAGAAATTGCAATTTTCCGGGCTGATTTCGACTAACAGAGATCTGCATTCCTACATTGAAACTCAAACAGGACTAATGTAGGCTTAAATATGGGGTGCAGGAAAAAGAGATCCATTATTTTTGCATGAAATTTAAGGCTGTATTTAAAATAGGCCGTAGCAGTGGCGTTGTGGGTTAGTGCGTCGACTCCTACGCATAGGGAGCCAGGTTCGAATCCCCAATCTACCAACTTTCAAAATTCACGGAATCCACCTCTTTCGAGTCACTGTCACACATGCTCATAGAGTCTTCCTGTCGAGAAAAAGCTTCTCAACTTTGCCGTTCGGAGTCGGCACAGAAACTGTAGGTCCCACTCCTGAAAGAACAATAGCACGCACAACAAGAGTGGTTGCTGAGAAGCTAGGCCCGCCCAGGTCTGCCTCGGATTGTCGCTCCACCAATATTATATTAGTATTATATTACCATAGTAAATATGGTCTATTTTTGGTTAAATTTGCGCAATTTTGTTTGATTATTTGTTGCCATTTTGATTTTAATGTCTTTATCCCTCTCTTGTAAAAGCCCTCGTCACGAGTTGCCTCGTTCGGGACATGTATAGCTCCCGGAACTACGTCTTTTTTCGGAAAACATTTCCTATAGTTTACGGAACCTCAACCTAATCATGTCCATGTCCACCCAACAGTACACACAATATGGTACTCACACGTTCGTGCGTACCTAAGTGGGAACTATGTGTGGACACAACGTGTGGACGTATGGTCCAACATGTATCATACGTCCTCACGTGTATTTACATATCCAACGTAGCCATCAATCGATCTTTTGAAAGGAACTACATAGTTCCGGGACATGTTTAACGCAGACATAAACATGGACCTACATATTTCCACGGACATGTCTCCGGGAACCTGTTCCGACTGCTAAGAGAATCGATCCATGTCTGTTATGTCGTCGGAACTGTTTATCACAACTGTGCTCTTCACTACTCTTATTTCACAATTCTCTCTTTAGGTGAACTCTTCACCGGCGAAATAGTTCCATGGACAGGAAGAGGCAATAATCACTTGCTGCTAGGTTCATACTATAAGGTGGATGCATATGGTCTTCCCGATCAAGCTCCCGGAGTCTCTTGCTAGTGGCTATCGATTTGTGCGGCCTGGCGTCGTCCTGATAAAACACAGTATATCTCCTTTGGCCAAAAGCTGGCCGCTTCTGAGCGATTATTTTTTTCAGACAGGCCAATTGTTGAAAAGACAAATCCACAATGCGAAGAGTTTTGCGGTAGGAGATCAGGTCACTGTAGATGATTCCCTGTCAATCCCACCAAACACACAGCGCGACCTTCCTGGCCATCGATCCTGACTCGACCATCATTTGCGCCAACGCATCGCGACTCGAGTGAGTCCTTTTTCACTTGACGTTGTTATAAGCGACTCGAGTGGTCCGCATACATCTAGCTTCTTTTTTAATGCAGCCTCGTTCAAATGATTCCAAACGGTTTTCTAGGCTATATATATATTACCTCCCCCTTTGGTGACGGTTAGACTCGACGATTTCCATAATTTTAACGATAGTTTTGTCTATTGGTCTTCCAGAGCGTGGCGCATCTTTGACATCTGACACTCAAACAAAACTGAGTCAATCAATCAGAAAAGAGTCAATGCAATTATTTTACTACGAAATCTTGTCTTACAATAGGCACATAGTTTGAGGCCTTTTGGCAAGGCACTTAGTCCTTGCAATTAAATGGATTATTGCGCATTCCACGTTGAACCTGGTTTTTTTCACCTTACAATTGATTAATAAAGAAAATTCGGTTTTTCAGATTCAGATTCCTTCACCAATAAGTTGTGCTGAATTTTCCTCGATTAGGGGCAAGCGGAGAACGCCCACCATCTTCTATGTACGTTCACTGACCCCCAGATGAAGATGACTTGGTACCTTGAAAGAACTTAAAGACCTATAACACACATCCGTCGACAGTCTATTACATTTCAAAGGTTTCCTTCTTGCAAGAAGTTGTATCGACTCTTTGCCGCATAACAAGCGCACATTGCATGGTCTAACTGCACTATTGGATAACATCAACCTTGTAAACTATATCGAAGAAAACAAATTGATCTGCAGCACCAGATGGTATCCTTAATTCAAAAACCTATCAGCATTATGCTATGCACCAAACGAAATCGCCAGGTTTCAGTAAATTTTTCGAAACCTTCTATTTTCGGGGTTTCGAAACCTCGAAAAATCTTGTTGAAATTCCCCTTGAGTCCATCCATCCGTGAGAGGTTGTTTAACCAAACAGGCCTACAGCGGGAACTGGTGTTCTCAACACTAATATTCCCTGTCAAAAAACAGCGGTTTCGCCAGCCACTTCTAAATTGACAGTTAATGACATTTGAAACCACTTCAAACTCGATGGGAACGACTTTTTGAGCTTTCAGTATAAGTTCTTCCGAACCTCGCGATTTCGGTTCATGGACGCTACTACCGGGATCCGGTCATGGCCTCCATCAACAAGTCGTTACTTCTAAAGACATTTGAAACCACTTCAGCTAAAGACATTTGAAACCACTTCAAACTCGATGGGAACGACTTTTTGAGCTTTCAGTATAAGTTCTTCCGAACCTCGCGATTTCGGTTCATGGACGCTACTACCGGGATCCGGTCATGGCCCCATCAGCACGTCTCTCCACCAATCCCGATCGCGAGACGACGCCATCTACTATCGTCATGGTCTACGTTAGAGCTTCAAAGAACTTTCCGAGCCGGTTCCTCTTCGCTTATGCGAGCTAGTTGTCCTGCTTACCGAAGTATACCGAGTTTAATTTTTGTCACAACATTAGCTTCGAGATAGATCGCACACAGTTCGTGATTGCAGAGTGTCCGGAATCGTCCTCTCTCACAGACGGTCAAAGAATTCACCGGAAAAATTTTCTCACGAACGCGGCTTAGATATTGGCGTGTCTCTTATTAAGCACCCAAGTCTTGGATCCATATGTGACAACTGGAAGGACCATGGTCCTGTACAGCAGCAGCTTAGAAGTTATGGTTTGATCTCTGGATTTGAAAAGCCTGAACAGACTATAGTAAGTTCTGTCGGATTTGAGCACCCGCCCGCGTATTTATTGGGCTGCTACTATTGACCCAAGCTATTGGAAGGATTGTACTTCAAATTCGTGCTCTGCTACCCTAATCGCTTGACCAAGTGTTCAGTGCGAACATAGCATAAGACTACTTTGCACGGGGATATAGCTGCGAAAGATTCGAAATTGCCTCCAAAACAAACCGTGAATACAGTGCTGTCTCAAGACCTTTTCGACTTGCTTTGCTACAACAGCTGGTCTCTTAAATGAGACGGCTCCTTCGCTGAACAGATCTGAAATCGATGAATAATTGGAATCCCCTTTATTTATAATTTGCTTTTGACACTTTGACATCTTACGCGAGTTGTTCACCTCTGTGACCATAATCGTCAACACGTTGTGATGCAAGGAAGATTATTCATGGCCACTTCACCACTGTTAGTAAAAAACAATAAAACATTGTGAAGACCAGTATTCATTGTCTTAGGCTTACTTTTGACCAGTTTTTCAGCTCTTACCAAACCCCATCCAACCACCAACTAACCCCCCCAAAGCCACCAACTCCCAGCAACATTCCATTTAAGAATGCCTTCGTTATTACGGAATTAATAATTAATTGTTTATTTAAATAGTTAATCTCATTTCGGGCTGAATGCAGCCATGCCTTAAATAACTTCCTTTTTTTTATTTTTGTTGTTTTTTCCAAACCACGACCAATTTACTAGAGCTTCAGTTTGATTTCCGTGTTTCAGTCGCAAATTAGTTCATAAATTTATTATTATCATTTCTTCTTTTTGTTTTTGTTTCTGTTTTTTTTTCAATATTTAAGTACCAACAACTAGTGTTTAACAATTTATTTGTGTTTGCCTGAACGCATCAATTCGGGGGAGAGGAAAATAAATCAAAATAAATACAAATATTATCGTGTCACATTAAATGAGAACAAAGGAATATGTAAACAAATTATAGAAAAATTAAACAAAGTGAATTGAAATAATTTAATGCTGCTCTTTGCGAGTTAATCAGTTACGAGATACGCTACGAATTAAATATTTAATCTAGAATAAGGATTACGTTATCATTTTTATTTTTCTGTTCATGCTTCCATTTTGTTTTCACGATTTTCTTTAATTTAGCACTGAATCTTGGAGATACTAAATTAAATAGAAAAATACAAAATAGAAAAAAAAAAGGATTTCGTCGTGTTTTGTTGTTGTTTTTGATTAAACTAATCGAGATACTTAAATTTAATGAAGAAACTGAAGAGTAGAGAAATGTATCTTTTTTTATCTTTGAGTCGTAAAGAGAACGATGATATTGAGTTGAGTTTGTTGTTGTGAAAAAGTTTCCAAAGGGGATGGGACAGAAACTCGAAAGCCGATCAATACGAGAGAGAGAAGGGGGAGAGAGAGGGAGAGAGAGAGAAGGATGAATGATAATCGTAGTTTGTTTTGTGTGCAATTCGTTGGGAGGATGTGTTGGCTGCTATCTCATCATAACATATCTCTGAGGAGTTCCTTTTGTGCTGCAGTCAATTTCTCGGGGAATTGAATGTCGAACGCAACCAGCAAGTCGCCTTTCCGAGATGTATCCTTGGGAAAGGGTAAGCCGTAGCCTTGGATGCGCTTCACCGTGTTCGGTTTGATGATCTCCTGCATGGTGCTGATTCGCAGCTTGTCACCGGACATTGTAGGAACTTGAAAGACCACACCGCAGAGTGCCTGAAATATAAAGGGTAGCAATGAATAAATGAAAAAAATAAATGACATGAAGTAATAAATATAAATAATGAATAATTCTTCGTCGGACCACTGAACGCCAGAATTTATCGAGATATGCGAAGGACACAGAGGGCAAAGTTGACAGCTGCCTAAGAGTGTGTAGATCGGGACCTCCTTTAGCATCCCTCTATTTGTCAATGTCATGCCTGGAATCCTACATTCGGCACAATTCCACGGCGCCAGTGGCAGTGGATTGGTCGTACCATTCGAAAAGGCGACAGTTCCATAGCAAAATGGATGCAGTGGAACCCACTAACACAAGACGGCAGAAGAGCGTGTCGACTGAGAAGTACACGGCGCAGAACAGTAGAAGACGAGTCCCGACAGGTGGGGATGAGATGGAGAGAACGAGAAACTGCACACGATGGCGGCGACCGAATGGGATACAGTATCTAAGTAAGTAATGACCGGAAACTAGGAAAAAATTACTAATTTTCGTACGCTCGAGTATACGCAATGCACCGTACACTTCAGGACACTCATAAGAAAGTTCTCTTATCACAATGGGCTTACACTGGTACAAGTTCGACTGCCTTCTGCAGACGGTCACTTTAAGCTCACCTAACTCAAGGTTCCGACCTTGACCGCCCATTTCTCGGTGAATAAGAAAATATACCCTTTTGATTACTCCCACTTTCCAAGTATAAATCTACTCAATTAGTTGCGGGGTTTCAGCCCAGAGAAGGCTCCTCTTGACCAAGGTTGATCGAAACGGAATAACAGGTGGAAGGGGCGAATTATTTGTGTCTTTAGCCACAGCCAAGCTGTGCTTCAGGACTAGATCAACCCTTAAACGCCTTCCAGAATAGTTCAGGAATGCACGCACGTCTTCTCTGAATTTGATCGACAGTCTCAATTCCAGATCCCGGGCAACCACGGGATCACGGGAAACGAGATCGTCGATAAAATTTCTAGAAAAAGATAAGAGGAGGAAATCTCAGATCCTGAACTGTCCTGGAACTATCTGTGTCTTTGGTTAGGACATCCATTGATGGTTGGATCTCTCGAGAGCAACAACCGGAGATGGCATGACTCTACAGGATGTAGACAGCTCCTTAACGTCTGCAAGAAATCCCCCGAATTTTTGTTGTTATCTCTTGACTGAAAAGACTGCAGACGACACATACCGGCCACTAGACGCTCGTCAAGCAACTTAATGAGCTTGGCCTAAGCGATGAAACCTTCTGCATCGCCTGTGGAGAAGACGATGACACTGCAAAGCTCTGTGTCTGCCACTGTCCCGCCTTTGCTCGGATCAGGTAGCAACGATACGGTGATGAGGTGAGAGGTGAGAGGTGAGAGTTGACGATGAATAGAGGCTCCTCATAACAGAAGTGGCTGCTGGTCTGCCGGAGGAATTTTAAAATTTTTTGAGTCTGAGTGATCTTAAAACCTCCTTTTTTGACATTGTTGCCAAATTTGTCAAACAATGCAGAACCATCTTCCACCAAGGTAATTAATGAATTCACCGAAGCATTAATTCGCAAAAAAAAATCAAAAATAGCTGGACAAAGACTGAGGTTAACACAAGAGGAATCTACGACGTATGTTGTAGAAGCTTACAATTACTCGGCAAAAGTCAATGACAACGAAGTGATTAAGAGAAACCTTGATGTCAACTGTTGACGAGTTGACGAGGAAGAGCTGAATCTAGCTATTAATGGGGACACAATTAAACTGTCACCAGAAAGATATTCATACTTCAGAGTGTATACACAAAATGCACTTAAAGTGGCAAAAACTACACTTACGCACCGAAGTGCCGGCTCATCACTACCACCGCACTCGGCGGTGGTGATATCACAACTGTCCTGAGACAAGACTGAACATGCACACAACAAAGATACAAAGATAAGAGCTAAGATGAATGTCATTAATAATACACTACACAGACACAGATAGGAGAACAGAGGTTAGACCTAGTCTTGCACCTGTAGTAATAATCCACAACATTGGCCTTTTATCGCGGACTGCACTGTTCTCTAATCCATATTTCTAATCACGCTTGCCAAAAATCAAGGCAAGTCCCTGCCTCATTGGAGTTACCGTGAAACAACACAAACTTTTAAACGCAGCCCATTTTTCGCTTTAGAAATGAAAGCTTAAAGCTCAATCGGCGAATTGATTTTAGCTGGGGTAGTCTTAGCGAAGCACTCGTTTGAATGGCCTTAAAGCTTGGGCATTATTTCACGGCTCCGCCCTTTGACTCAAGCCATTCAGTTCCAAATCTCTTTACTCTCAAAAAAGATCTTAGTCATATCAGAGTCATGGCCACTTATCGAATGCTAAGGATTCAGCATACTTCATGGTTGCTCATATAAAGAACACAGCTTTGACCCTAAAGTCATTGAATACAATTAACATGACGAAAGACAACTGCAAATCAAGCCGATGAGCAGAAATTGACAGAAAAGTGAACCGACATGACAGTGAACCAGGCCTCCAACAAGAACCACGAGAAACTTATTTTTGGCTTAGTTTCGCCTCCGATTATAAGGCAAAACACTACGTATTTGAATTCATAATTTCGCTGTCAAACTTTAGGAAAACAGTTGCTCAACGTAGGCAATAAGATCCCGTCTAGCGTAATGTGTGAACGTTTGAGGGGTACTATAGCCCAAATATTCACACTAAACCAAATCATGGAAAATAATAGACGAGACTAGATGAGTTTCAGAACGCTACGCACCATATTTTGTCGATTTCAAGGCCGTATACCACAGCAGTCGGTGCATTCGATGCGATGGACGATCCATCATCGGGATCCCGAGAAAATTGATCCGGATGTGTCTTACCACGCAAACATATACGCAAAGCACCGTGCAGTTCGGTTCAAGAACATCCCAGCTGTTTGAGACTTGCACCGGATTTCGGAGAGGAGATGTGTGTGGTTTCTCCAATTTGGTACTGGAGAAGACCTTCATAAGATCTTTTACAAGTCGGTCCAACTGTTGGGTTACGCAGATGAAATCGTGATCACTTGCAGTAGTGAAAACTTCACGTCGATTGAAAAACAGCAACAAGAGCTGGTCTTAAGATCAATGAAAACAAAGCTAAATATATGCTGTCGAACGAGGGTCGTCCTATTACTCACCACCTGGGACAAAGCATCACGATCAGCAACGACGTAGTTAAGAACTTAATTGGAATTCACAAACAAGGAGACCCCCTCAATTGTGCCAACTATCAAGGGATAAATCTGCTAAGCATCGCATGTACATAGATATTCCCTGTCGTTTTGTGTGAACATTCGTGAATAGTCTTAACGAGCTCTTATCAGTGCGGTTTCAGGCCGAGGAAATCCACCATCCAACAAATCTTCACACTAGGGCAGATCGTGGAAAAACACAAGAAATACAGATCGACAGCCATCACCTATTCGTCGATTTCAAAGCGGCATATGACAGCGTGATACACAAGACGATATCTAGTTTTGACACTTCTCCAGCAAACTCGTCAGGTTGTGCAGGATGACTACGGAGAATTCTCGCTGCTCCTTCAATGTCGGTAACGAACTCATCGAGACCGACAATGTCGAAAAAGGTTTTAGACAACGCGCTGTTATGTGAACTTTTCAACATAGTTCTTCAGAAAGTCGTGCAGAACTCACTCGCCAGCACAACAGGCACGATCTTCCAAAAGTCCGTACAAGTGCTTGCAAACGCTGACTACATTGACGTGACTGGTCGAACACAGCGAGCCGTTGAAGCGCTTGCTGGCATTGAAACGTAAGCGGCAAAAATGGCTTTAGGGGTGAACTAGGGCAAAAGGAAGACGAGAAAGGACGCACAATATCGACGACTCGGCCAGTTTTGGGTTGTCTCGGCTCAAAACTCTTGACTCGAAGGACGAAAATCAGGCTCTACGTAATCATGCTAACACGCTCATTTTACAAGCCCTGCTATATCGAGCCGAAAGACTGGCCATAAGCAAAACTAAAGAGCTGATTCTAGGGGTCATCGAAAGAAAAATTCAGCTCGGAAGAATGGTCTCCTTTTGTGAGGCGGAGACGAAGACCGAATTGAAGCTGCCTGCTCTGGATCGTGAACATTGGAAGTCAGCTACTGCGAAGCCTCAGACCTTCCATGGTCTGAGGATGCTAAGCTCTGTTTGATCTCATTTTCGACATTTTACTTTGTTAAGGTATTCTCTTAAAACGATGGAGTTTCATCCCTGAACACAGTTGAAGACGAAGAACGACAGTACTCCCACAATGGAAATTACGGCAAAAGATAGTCCTTTCATAATCTGACAGCTGTCAAATTTATTGTCCCCCACAAAGCCAGAGTCTCCGAACTAAGGTCTTGCATCTCCAATGAGTGAACATTTTTCTGCAATCAACGTCAATCTAAACCTTTCCCACAGAACAGAAAACCAAAATTTCCCACGACACTTTGACATCTGACGCCAAGTGTCTGCCTCCTTGACCAGTGCGCACCTTTCCAGTAACAATTCGAAAGTATCTTAACCAGCAGTGCACTCCATAATCCATCGTCACTTGTCATTACTGCACTCAGTAATAAGTCAGAATTAAAACCGTCCCCATTTCGGGGCAACCAATCAATCCAAAAATTCATAATTCCCAAATGCGGCACCTGGCGGTGGTCCCACCAATCGTCGCCACATCTAGCGACGTCTGGCACATTCAATTAGATTTTCCAAAAATACGAAAACCATCTCCCCTCACAGCGTACACCCAGGTGTGATATGTGTCGCATTCAATTCGCCAGCCCGTTTGTCTCCGTCCCAGACGATCCTCACCTCCATAATAGGCGCCTGTTGCTGGTCCACAGCCAGAACCGTCTCGTCCATGTGACAGCGCAGAGGAATGCGTTTTCTCACGATGCACACGGCAGCGACAACGTAATTAGACGCATTACCCCCGACATGCCTCAAATCTTTTTCTCACCTGCCCCAGGTGCCTCGGGCCACTGTCGTCCACCACTCACACATGCCCGCCGCCAGCCAACACTCGAACCAAAAACGAATTTAAAACGTTTCGCCTTCGTGTTCTGTCTTTTTGCCCATTTTTCCATTTTTATCGCATATTAACTGACAATATGGCTGCGGCAGTAAAAATTATTGAAAACTAATAAAACGAAAAAAAACAAAAAAAAGAACAAAACGAGAGTCGCCGCGATACAAGTGCACAAGTGGCGGAGTGTATTTAGTTTCATGGTCCGCGCCAGGGACCTCAGTCTCTCGGTCTGGTCGTGAATGAATATGGAACTTATGGCCACAATTGTTTATGGCTTGTACGCGTCTCGATGTTTTTGCCTTATTCGCCAGTTGATTCCGGCAAAAATCAATAATTTTTTTATGCTTCGATTCTCGTTGTGTTTTATTAGCCACTTGGCCAGAGAGCGGGTCGACACAGACATGTTTTCAGTTTTTTTGTGCTTTTGGCCAATGATGATTGTGAACCAGTCTCGGGCGTGAGTTGAGTGCGTTTACACGGACGAAGTCGAGATGCCGTGGAATGGGGCTGACTCTCGTGTGTGCTGCGACTGACCACAAACGAAGGTTTCTCTGATCACATGGCATGATGACTTAATGCGGCGACCAAAAAAGGTAAACGCGACACAATTTGTTCGTGGTGCACGTACAGAGGTGGCTTCGTGCCTGCGTGTGTGTGTGTGCGAGATGACGTTGGCGTGTCACCGATGTGGAGCTTGCTATTACGACAGAGTTTCAGTCGGTGGCGGCAGCTGGGGCGGGGAATTGCATGAAAATAATTTCAATTCGAAGGAGATTTATGAGGCTCTTCTGAGTTGTAAGGAGTTTGGGTTTATTTATTGGATAAGCCGATTTCGGTTTCGGCTGACGTGGGAGTGGGAATGAGGGTTAAAGCACTTTCATCAGACGATGATCTGAGTTCAGTGCATTGGGATTGAGTTGAGGTGGAAGAGGAAGGGCTCTAACCTCTAAAATATTCAAGGGTGCTAGTCGTCTTTCTGTGAATGGGGGATGAATCGGTCAATTGCAGCTTCGAAAAGGGGGATCGGTTGATTTTGAGAATGTTGATCTAAGCTGTTTAGATTCCTCTAGGCTGTCGAAGTTCATTTAGGCTGTCTAGGTTCCTCTCGGCTGTATAGGTTCGTCTAAGCTGTCTAAGTTCGTTAAGGCTGTCTAGGTTCGGTAAGGCTGTCTAAGTTCGTCCAGGCTGTCCAGGTTCGTCTAGGCTGTCTAGGTTCGTCTAGGCTGTCTAAGTTCGTTAAGACTGTCTAGGTTCGTCTAGGCTGTCTAGGTTCGTCTAGGCTATGCTCTCTAGGTTGTCTAGGTTCGTCTAGGCTCTAGGTTGTTTATGTTCCCCTAGACTGCTAAGATTTCTCTAGGCTTTCGAAGTTCCTTTGTGCTGTCTAGGTTCGTTAAGGCTATCGAGACTTTCTTTCAGCCCTCAACATTACATCCCCTTACCCGTGACGAGTTGCCTCAAAGACGTGAAATATTGGTGATGGTCAAGTGCTGTCTGGACTAGGGTCGCCAGATTTTTTTTTAAGCTCAGTGGGACAAATCTCAAAAATGTGGAAAACAAATACCGGGTTTTAAAATGTTTACCCGGAAAAATACAAAAATTTAATTTGTCAAGATATATAAAATCAGAAAAGTTATTCAGAATGCAAAAGTTATTATTCAAATAATAAATGTTTCCACTGAATTTTCCCTGGAAATATGGTGTCCTGGCGGGACAGTTGAATTTATTTCTGAAAACCGGGACGCCAACCAACGCCACTCTGGACCCGCAAATACCGTCTTCTTTTGTCTTTTTTGACGTAAGAATTTGCCGAAGATTTAAATCAAATTAATCAATAATTTACCAATCACAGAAGTTATGCCCTGCAGCCGTATTAAGAACTTGACCCAGCTTCGTTAAGTTTCGTTCGCTTTTGCTTACTTAAATGGGAGAGAAACGAAGCACTCTTCGAAGACAATACCGAAATTTATGAAATTGTGAGCACATTTCAAATCTGTCAACTTTTCGTAAGGTTTTGAAATCAGCTTAGAATTACTTAAGTCAATTAAGTTTGGATCTTCACTCTAAAGCTCCATATTCCAAGATAACATCCACATGCTAGTGCGTAGGCAACCGTACGAATACGACCCATCTACCGACTATTCCCCTTCTCATTCTATTGAACAGTTGCGAATCTCCAACAACCTTAAGAACATAGTCCATCTATCATCTGTCAATCAAAATAAGAAATGTGCACATTTGATGTCATACTCACTTGCTTAAGCGTCAATCTGGCTGTATATCTTAAATCACTGCCCTCGCGTTTGAATAACGCGTGCGGTTTATCCCTGATAATGAATACAATATCGGCTGGAATTTTGTTTATCGTTTGATCGCCTTCCTTTTGAAATGTAACCTTTGTACCAGACTTCCATCCCGGCTTAATCGATATGCTAACGTATTTGTCCTCTTTTCGTGATGTACTATCGGGTTGGACGACTCGTCTTGAGATTTTCATTTTTTTAACACAGCCATGGTAGATCTCTTCAAGGGTGACATAGAGGTCATGTTCAACAGGTGGATCTTGTTGTTTCTCTTTTTTAAATGGTGTATGCACATTAAATGAATGGGATCTGTAAAAGACAATTAAAATGAGATTTATTTAAGCATAGTGGGAATTTTTTGAAGATGAATGTATGGCGATTTCGAAAAGACATCTCTTGTGAGAATGAAAGAAGTCCCCTGTGTCTGAGCTAAAGATCGAGTTAGAAAGGATTAAAGGAAAGCCAACTGAAAGAAGTGACGTTCCAGGAGCATCTTGTCCAAGAACACAGAATAGGTAGAAGGGAGGGCTGCTGGCGAAGTTAATTTGATCCCAAAGGCGATTGAAGTCTGGACTAGATTCGAAAACCAGATAACATCGTATTAACTTTGCTTCACTGGGATTCGAACCGGGGACCCCACTAACCAAGGACAGGCACTTGACCAAATGCGCCATCCAGTCAGAATACAGGATGAGGAAAATCAGATTTGTAAGACAATTGAACAGATGTCTTGCTGCAAAATCCCAGAACTCTTCAAAACGACTGCCCCTACACATGAACGTCACATAAACTTCCAATGAACGACGTTGCAGTCAATGACTTGAATAAAATGAGTCTGCTATTTGTATTTTTTCTGGCCAAACACCATCTATTTGGAAGCTTCCATAGACTCAAGTAAATATATCCAAATTCTGATCCGAATTATCACTTGCCTTGGCGTTTTTTCAATTCAATTCTGGACCAACTCAAGCACGATGATTTTTTGAGAAAAAACTTGTTTATTTTTTATTCAAACAACAATCATATCATTCTTAATGAATTGATCTTAATGAATAAACAAACAAAGCCAGAGAAGTTAAAATGATCAAAAAGCTTCATGAATCATTTCATTCCGTAACAAAGATGGTACACAAAGCAAAGGCCTAGCAACTCAAAACATTATGGACCCTTAATTAAGCTTGGTTTACCATCAACAGACAGTGAGACAGAACATGCTAAACGAATGCCCATCGTTCGCAATCGGATATATTCGGCTCGAAGGACCAAGTGTGAAGTTGAACTAAGAACTTTGAACACCCGAATTCTGGCAGACCTCTGTGATGTGTCAGAGAAGTCACAACTGCCTCATAAGAACGGGGTGAGGCATAAATTGTGAGGCTTTCGTATTCTGAGCAAAACTTCACAGCTTGTGAGCATCACAAGAACCATCAAAATTGTGATATTCGCGTGAGCACATCCCAAGGACGAGATCGAAACAAAATCAGTTTGTTTTACATTTGTCTTCTCCCACATTGAGAGGAGCTCCCATGGTCTGAGGTACATATTGAAAAGTACACATTTTTGACATGAATTCACCACACCATGGTAACCTTTCGAGCCACTGACAATGCTCAAAAAGTATTCTTGCCTAGAAAAGCTTCTCAACTTCGCCATTCGCAGTCGGCATTAAACTGTAGGTCCCTTCCCCTCGTGAAAGATCAATAGCACGCACAACATGAGTGATTGCTGAGAAGCTAGACCCAGGTCCGCCTCGGACTGTAGCGCCATCCATATTATTATTATTATTATGGTAACTATTAACTTGTGTGTTTTCTTGTGAGAGATTTGTCAGAATGCCAAAAAGCTGAAACTTTACAAGGTAGGCATCACAGACATTTGAGTGTTGTGACCACATCACAACTAGAATAGGGGTGTTAAAACGCAGTCCCTCTCTGTGACAAGTCCTGTCAGAATTCGTCGCTTGAGAAGGATCCTGAGAAGGAAACAAACGTTTTCTCAGAATTATTATCGAAAACAGGGTTATACAACTTCGTCTGCATTTTACTTGCACACTACTTGCACACTACTTCTGGTGCATCTGGTGCAAGACAGTCCTACTCCATATCCTGCTTATCGACCTATGTATTGAAACTGACTTCTGCACCGAAGTATCCTCCAGCCCTCGTATTGAAAATTATGGTCTAAACTATCCCCGAACAAACTTTGGCGTAATTTTGCCAACGATTGAGTGGAATGCAACAGTGGACACATAGGCATCATTTTAGACGTTAGCATCTGTACAGACAGGGCCGCGATAATGTACAAAGACGGCATAGGTTGTTTTCGATTCTTATAATTATGCTGCCAGCCTACAGACTCTAGTAATGGGCGCTTTCGGATGAAGGCTTGAGTGATAATCGAGTCATATAAAATCTTGATTCTCAAGATCATTCGAAGGAATACTAACTAATTACTAACAACTAACATAGAAGCACCACATTAATGTGTCTCATCAAAATCATTCGAATGAATTTGATTTTTTTATTCTTTTCTTAATGAGCCTAGAAGTGGAACTTGAGTTCTTTTCTTTTCTAATTATTTTCCTGATAAGTATTTCTCGACGAGGACTATTTGCTACATATTCTCGCGCTGAAGTGAGACCTTTAACGAGTTATCTTGTGTTAATAGTTAGTAACCATTTAGTATCCATTCATATCATGAGAATCGAGGTGTTGTATGAATCGACTTTCACTCAATGAATCATTCGGCGGAATCGAATTCGAGTAATCATTCGATTATTAAAATACCTAGCTCACTAAAGTCTTTGAATCACTAAAGTCTCTAAAATCATTCGATTATGCCCACTATTATATCACTATTATAAACTCGCTGACTAATGTGAAATTGTTGCCCCAGTTTCCAATTCAGAGGTGTCCCGTTTTCAGAGGTTATATGAAAAAAAGTGCCCCTATAAGAGGGTTTACTGTATTTACCTCTTAAAGTATTTGGAAGTACGCGAGGCTCGATGAACTTGAAGTCAGCGGCAATTTCCAATTCTTCGGACGCCTAGATGGGCTTTGTTAGTAAGAAGTTAGTCACATTATTTTCGACGCCTGATAGTCTTTAGGTGAAGTTTAATTATCCATAGTAATAATAATATGGGTCTCGACAGTCTGAGGTGGACCTGAGCCTAGTTTCTCAGCAACCACTCGTGTTGTGCGTACTATTGTTCTCTCACGCGTGGAAGGGACATACAGTTTTATGCCGACTCTGAACGGCAAAGTTTGAGAAGCTTTCTCTAGACAGGAATAGTCTTTGAGCATTGTCAGTGACTTGAAAGGGGTGGAAGCCGTGAATTATGAAAGTTGGTAGATTGGGGATTTGAACCCGGCACCCTCTGTGTAGTCGACGGACTAACCCACTACGCTACGGCGACTCGCAATGATATAAGAAGAGTTAAAATAAGAGTTGAAAACTTGAGAAGCTTGTTGTTTTAGACTGAAACCCGTACCACAGGCGCATTCCAAGGAAGACGGTATGTCTGATTTCAAAGAGCTTCTCAAAAGTTTGCTATTCGGACTCGGCTAAGACCTCAACTCTTCTCCAATCTCCACAGAACTGCAGTGCCACCCCTGGATTTCATTAATTGCTCGGATTCATGAAACTGAAACCTTGATTGATCATGATGCATCTTCTACCGTTAAATGCCAGGAATTCTGAGTTCATGTATCCCTTCTCCATTTCAAATCCCATTTGCGAGTGCACAGTACGAACACAGCCCATCTGTCATCTGTGAAACTTCTCCTTGTGAACACACCCAGTGTATCAACAACGATTACGAACACGACCCAAACGGGAAAGCAAAAATTCGACAGTAAAGTCCGTAGCCAAGGATCGTCTTAAGAATTGAAGACACGTCTCCTTCAAAATTCAAATCAATTTTCGCCTCAAAATGTATGTGTTCCTCGTAGGAACAAGAATCAAGAAAACAAAGAATCGATAAACTTACCTAAAAGCACCACCAAGGCCATGCCGTGAGCCCAGTCCACCGAACGGCGACCCAAAGAAGTCATGATCTGTGTCCAGGTCGAATACGTTCTTGTCGAACAGATTGTCGCCCATGTCGAAGAACGACGCGAACGGATTGCTGGAACCGAAGAATTGAGCGAACGTTGCCCGTGGATCACCGTGGAACTGATATGTAAACGAGTTATTTGTTCCGCCATTCCGTGTGCCTGAAATCAAAACAAACAAAACGCCTCAAGTTGCCGTGTCAATCTGACGAACCACATCACTTTACTTACCGCCACTCTTCAGACCATCCTCGCCGTACTTGTCGTAGATCTCCCGTTTGCTCTTATCCGAGAGGACCTCGTACGCCTCGGCGACCTCTTTGAATTTCTCCTCGGCATTCGCCGCCTTGTTCTTGTCCGGATGGTAGCGCAGCGCTAGCTTTCGATAAGCCTTTTTGATCTCCTCATCGGTGGCTGTCTTGGGAATGCCCAGTGTCCGGTAGTAGTCCTTTCCCATGATCCTGTGTGTGTTGGTTGGTTCTTATTCGCTTCCCTGTAACTGATGACAGATGGGGTAGGCTTAGACACGAATCGAATCTGTCAAACTGCCCGTCTGGCGCTGTACTCACTGTGTGACGGCGGCGAGGCGCGGCGTTGTGTTGCAATGTGTCTGCGGGCTTAACTAGTCCAATAAATTAATGACATCTTCACTATGAAGGCTGAAAGTCTGAAACGAAGGATAAAGCAAAGGGAACTACTGTTAGACGGTGAGTGTGAGTGTGGAGCGCAAGCACGAATCTCCACTTCCATATGGGAATTCAAGGAGAACTGCCCAACCGGACGGAGATACATTCTTTTTTTTTTCTCGTTTCTCTCTCATTTTCTTTTTCGGTCGTTCGTTCAGTCGGTAGCCGATGTAGCTTTTCGCACGTACTCACACATTCGCATGGATTTCAATTTGGAAACCGTGGCATATTTTTAGAGTGATTCTCATCAAAATATCTATGAATCTTCCGCCAACGCACGGGTACAAAATTAGACTTCACGAGATACTATGCTCAATGAAATATCTTCGAATTGGGTTCTGAATTTCGCGATTCGTGATTTCTGCGCTCTCTGATTGCGGCGAGGAATAATGCGACAAGTGAATGTGGCGCGCATAGGTGCGGGCTTAGAGATTGAATTATTGCAAGACTGTTGGCAATGTGTCGGGCACTTGTGAGGTCTCCACGCTTGTCTTGTGCTAATTGGGTCAGCTGAGTGTGACCTCACTCGGTGTGAGGCTTTGAGAAGAGAATCTCTGCCGCGTACCTTGTTAGGCTGTTGTTCTGAGCAGAGCACACTTGAGCATAAGTCGCTGAGACTGGTTATGAGGTCATAGGAATGCTTTGAGTTACGAAAATAGCTTCCAGTCAGTGTCACACACATCTGGCGGAAGAGAACAGCGACGAGGAATTTTGTTGTTCATATGTTGTCCGTGGCTTCTGCCTTGGGTGTGAACACGACTTGGGATTGCTGTCGATTAAGGTCCGTCTTGCGTGGGCATCAAATGCGGATTACGTATGTACCTCGGGATGTAATCTGTGATCGACATATGGGTTGTGGGCCCAGAACAGATGGGCGGTACCTGGGACACGCCCAAGATTGAGTTCTATCGGACATTTGATTTGAAGCGGTGATGAAGGTAGAGCTTCGTTAAATTATCAATTGAAATTCGTCAACGTGTTGGAGAAGGTGTCAACCAAATGACTGAGGCAGAAGGTAGGAAAGAAAGTCGGCAAAAGGGACCTTAGGGATTGCACGACAACGGTGCGTCCACCGTCAGACCTTCCTTGTGGAGATCGATAGAGGATCCAATGACGCATCTTTCCATGTCAACATTTTTCCCCTGCCCCCACAGGAGCGGAAAAGCTGACCTTTAGGCCATCAGGCCCATAACTCGAAAACGGTGCATTTTTCGGCGATCTCGCATCCTGTAAGTCAGTTTCTTTAAGCAAAATGAAAAGACGCTTCCTAAACAATTCCGCTGCCCCCAATAGACGAAAGCAAAACCTCTGTATTGCCTTTCATTAAATTTCGATTTCAAGAGACTAAGCTCAACATGAGGTTAATGTGCACTAGAACTTTAAGTTACACCTAAACTCTGACAAAAAGAAAACTAAACAAAATGACGGAAGTGACGTTTTCCCCTCGCCAGATGTTGTCCACGTTAATGTCAGAGTTTGTACTTTAGATAAAAATGTATCGTCCATATAAAAGTATTTTTTATGTGTAAAATGACGCCTCTTGTGTAATAAACTTCTTATTGACAATGAATACGGGAGCTGGCCTCGGTTATTTGATCATGCAGAAATGTTGTGTTATAAAGGGTATTTTTTGTTTGTTTTCATGATTCAGAGAACATCAACATCAGTTTTCTGTGACAGATGATTTGACAGTTCTCGGTTTTTTGTTTTGTTTTTTTGAGGTTAAGTTTAGAAATTATTCAAATTCAAGAACCCCAAAGCAAAGCTATGGTCGAAACACCATTAAAGCCAGAAAAGGGCATCGTCGGGTGCGCTTTATTACTACCCAATAGCTCATGGAACCAGTGCATCGAACAATTAGAGAAGGGCCTCAGCCTTTGCATGCTGATTAAAGATCGTCCCCGCTAAGAACACTTTCTGTCCGGCTACGGGCCACTGGCGTCGCAGAGGGTTTTATCGCTTAGGTCAGTTGTTTGACGATGGTTAAGTGCCCACTTATTACGCCGGTAAGTCGTCTGCAGTCTTTTCAGTCTAGATACAACAAGAATGCTGGGAATTTCTTACAGTCGTTAGGAAGCATACGCTTGGTCAGTCTGCATCTTGGAGAGTCATGCCACCACCGGTTGTGCCCTCGAGAGGTCTAACCATCAATGGAAAGCCTAAGCGAGGATGCGTTTATATTCAGTGCAGGCTCAGTTTCTGACTGTGTCTCCTCTGATCTTTTTCTAGCAAGTTCATCGGCGATCTTATTTCCAGCGATCCCGTGGTGACCTAGGAATTTGACTGCCGATCAAATTCAGAAAAGCCTTGCATTTCTGGACTATCCGCTAAGTGGTAAAATGATTAAGCAAACACAACTTGGCTATCGCTGTACAGACACAAATACTCTTCACAATATAGTTCGTGACCATTAGGATCGCATAGGTTTCCGCGTGGAAATTCGCCACAAATTTACCTAATAAGGCGTGCAGTCTAATGTTGTCGCCTTCCACGACCCTTCATTGGTCCTGGAGACGTCCGTGAAGATTCGACTACAATTCTTTCCTGGCTTATAGTCAGTCCGGAGGGTACATCAAGAGCAGAGCTAGGCGAAATAGGGAAAACCTCTATAAGACAAGCCTCTATAAGACAAAACTTACATATTTACATGAAACCTTATTCCACCAAGCGACCGGTGCGTAGGAGAGATGGGGCCTTATATATTTTTGCTGATTGACCCCAAAACTTACCGAGTATCCTCTTACATTGCCAGAAAACTAATAACGCCCTGACGGGCACGATGTGTTTTTTTCTAGAGAAATTTCCTATCTAGAGTAACACCCAGATTTGTGGCTTCATCGGAGAGACGGATGGTGACGCTTTTTAGTTTCAGTTGGATCAGACCAGTCAATTTCTCCCTCCGTGTGAATAAAACAATCACTGTTTTGAAAGGGTTAATGGAAAGTTCATTCCTGATACACCAGTCTGAGCTGCCTGCCACTTTTGAACACATCCGCTAGGCACGTTCCGACAAACAGTACAGCCACGTCATCCGCATAGGCCTGGGTGTACATGTTAGAGCCATTGAGATCATCAAGCAGAGAGTCAACGTAGGAGCGGAGGAAACAAGACGCCGCCCTGCGGCATCCCCAATTTACCACCGCCCTTACATACTGCTCAAAATCCGCATCCGCAATTATAGTTCTGTGATCTACATCAACAATGATCAACACTGTATTCCCTGGTCGTGTTACACATGCCCTCAAAAGTCGCATTGTCAAAATTAGTTTAAAATCGGCATAAGTCATAAAGCGTGTTTTATTGAGGATCTGTACTGAGCTCAGTAATGATTCTCAATCAATCACTTTGTATTCACTTTACTTTTTTGTATCAAAAGTTGGTTCGTGACTTTACTTTCATGGCACTAGACTTCAAAATTCAAATAGTTCTGGCCTTTGGTTACCAATGTTTGTACAAATATGGTTTTACTCACTAGAAGCGTTTGTATATTAAACAATGGATGGATGATTTAAAACACCAATGCTGATAATTCTGCTGTATTTACAAAATATTCTTTCAGCGGCATCTATGATTTAGTGTTGACAGTTGAGACGCCACGTGTGATTTGGATTCTTCAACGCGCTGTAGTCAGTGTTGTTTACTTTTTGTTCAGTAATTTACTTCACGTGTAAAAGAAATACTGAGCTCAGTACAGGTTCTCAATTAAACACGCCTAAAGTGAAAAGATGTTTGTTTGAGGCACCTGCTCCAATTAGGCGTGATGGAGACGAGACGAGTATACGTGTCAGAACATTATGTAAACAAAATCATTTGGTCAACCATAAACTCCACAGTATTGCAAGGATGCAGACTTCTTTAGTTTTAACGAAGTACATAAGTACGTCCCTGTAGTAGCCAGACCTAGGTCCATTTAGGACTGTAGCGCCACTCCCATAATGTATTATTATTTAAGTACCTTAGACAGAATTGTTTCAAAGTCAGGAGGACGAACTCCATAAGCCTGGTTCCGCTTGGGCATAACTCCTGATGAGGAGGACCGAGTTGTATGCAGATCTCTCTCACGTGCTTTACCCCCGCGACGCCTTTATCACATCATGCGGTTGAGAAGATGATGATGAATCAGAACTTGTTCAAACTCATGGGAACTTATAAGAGGATATGAAAAAATGCAAACAAAAAGCAACATACAAATGCCAACAACCAGTCGCGTTGCAATATTTTAAAATAACGATCAGTCAACATTCAATAAACATCCCCATTGAGAGTGAGACTATTAATTGAGTTTCCTTGCCAGTGGGGTTTATTTTATTGTCCAGCTGTCTCTATGAATTTTTGGCATTTTTTATTGGTTTTGGCATTTGCTCGTGGACACCGTCACAAGTTAACGAGCTCCACAGGGCCGATTAAATTTGTTTCTTTTCTTTTCAATTTTGAAATTTTAAAGAAAAACGTTATGACAGACACTGTTTTGTTTTTTCTTTAATTCTTCCGACAGGACGGGAATTAATAGACCGTCTCAGGCGATATAACATATACGCGGAAACATCTGGAAGATTGTCAGCACGTTAGAATATACGTCCTGGCTTTTTTAAAGGAGCTAAAGACCAAGGTGACAATTCGAATGCGACACATAAAACTAAATGCCTTCCTTTTTATGCTAAAAATACCTGATCGAGAAACAATTTTGACGCTGTGCGTGGGTTGAGAATCATTATCGCATCGTGATCTTTGCGAGACTCTTCTGAGTCACTAAAGTATTTATAAGCTCGACTCAAGGTTCAGCGATATTTATACTTTACAATGTATGGTTCATAAAGCTGCGGACGGGTTTAAAAATAAATATTACTCGTTTGTTAATATGCTATTTTTAAATGTGGGCATTTGTTACATGTGCTGCTTAAAGCGATAACAAGTCAACCTTAATGTGAGGTCATCCTTAAAGTGAACTGACACTTCTGACACCTGTTAAATTCCCTTTGAATTGCTGGAGGATTTGACGGAGTATTAACGAGATATCAAGATTTATAAAGCTATCGTACCTCTAGCTCTATTCCCTCTTTAACAGTTTTAGACAACATTTTGTATACCTTTTTTTCGGACCAAACGGTTCAAACTGAGGATGTCATTTAAGAGCTGTACATGTCATTAATGAGCCGCGTCTTGCAAAGTACGGCCTTTGCAAAACCTTGACATTTTATTCTCAAGAAATTTGATTTGTCACCAGATAAGTGCGGATAGAGTTCTTAAGGCCCCACCCCATAAAATCGGTTGCGTGCTGTCAGAATAATGACATTTCATAGCCTTGATTGAGACGGAGAGAGACAACAAGGCGAGCCTCTACTGGAACGCATCACACCGAATGAAGTTGCTCAATTTTCAACTTGTTCTAATTTGACAGCATGGCTTGGAAGTAGTAACAATTTTCGTCCAACTAGATTTAAGCACTTTTGTCTAGAATTTAAGTATGTTATGAATTTTTAAAATAAAAATGAAATAAAAAAATGAAGTTGCTCAATTTTCAATTGACAGATAACATAATTCGATTTTTTATATATACGTTTTTTTAAAAATATCTTGCGTTGGTTGAACTTGCTTATATTCGATTGGATTGGATTTATTATTTATTTTATGTTAGAATAGATGAAGCAATAATGTGAATGTGGATCGTAAATGGAATTCATTAATTTCGTCACCTCGTTCCGCAGCAGAAACTTGGACTTTGTGGAATCTACATGTAACGGATTCTACGGACTGGATCCCTTAAGTACCATTCATATTAATCACGAACTCAGAACGCTAACTATCAAAAATAACCATTTTGCAGCAAATATAAACAAAAAGTTATACTTCTTGGTATGCAAAAATAAGGGGATTGATATTTTTACATCGAAAAAAAAAAATTACTAAAGTATCCTAAATAATGATTTGAAATTGTTTCGAACTGTCAACTTGAGAACGCAATACACAAAGAAGCCGACGCCATCCACAAATGTATGACTTCGCGATGAAGTATCAGTTTTCTGAAATTGTACCCGCAGCTCTCTGCGCGTGAGAAAACCCCATTGCGAAGTCAAGGCTGAAAATAAGCACCTTCTTTCGACTGGAGTATACCCCACAGTGAGTACTTTCCGAAATCCCCTCCCAATTTAATTCCCTCTAATCAACAGCAGACAACTGTTGAAAAATCCAATAAATTTCCCCTTTCCACAAGCCATCCTTTTCGAGCTGCAAATCCAACCACCATGGTGCAACGAAGTTTTGACATTCGTCCAGCAACCTCTTAAGCTGTCAAAGACATCAAACTTAACGGTGATGGCCGCCATTAGAAATGTGTCAAATCAAACTCAAAAATAATCAAAAAATGAAACAGATTCAATTAATCAACTTCACGACGTACACAATTCTATAAATAAGTCATTCTCATCTCGCGTCGGACCTTAAAGTGAAGCAAAAATAAAATTCGGCTTCTATTTCTATTTTGGGCGCACAATTTGGACCATGTAACGGCCGCTGAGGCGCAAGATGTGCCTGTGCAAAGTCAAAATTTTGCCATCACCGCTAAATATTTATAAACAAGTCGGTCGGTTGGCACATTGCAAACATTTGCCATAATCCACCTCTGGCAAGAATGGAATCACGACACAGCCAAACCAAACTCGAATCGAATGTCATTAGTCTCAATGGAATTGGCAACATGCTACGCCGCTGCGTAGCATTCTGTCAATTCTGCCACTTAGTCTCAGCTGCGTGAGCCACTAGATTGCCCGCGCGAAATTCGCAATTAACATTGATTTGATGGAGAAACGATTTCTCACATGTGTGCAGTCGCGAAACGCACTTCGCCCGTGCACAGTTGCATGGTGGTGCAATAGAATTTCACCAAAAATGGTGTGCTCCGCGCTCAATGCCGGTCTCGTCAATTAAAGCAATTTTTCAATCCGAACGCTATGTGAGGTGCGCAGTGTGACAAAATGTTTGATTAGCTCGAGCAGATGGTTTATTTATGGCTCCTTGCGTTGCGTTTGTCATTTTATTTATGATTTTTCCATTCGATCACTTGGCAGGGTAAACAAGAGAATTTCGCTGTGAATGCAGCAAATCTGTACGGTGAGTGTGAGATTGCAATTGAGTTTGACAGGTATTCCAAAAATGAGTAGATTTTTTAAATTATTGCAGTTTATGGCTCTCTGGGGGCAGCGCAGTGACGTGCAACGGATGGGCGTGTTGAATGGAGGTTGGATGGCTTACTCTCAGATTGGGAAGTAACTCCCTTCAAGTGGATGAACATCGTTTCTCCTTAAAACTATGGAAAAAGCAGGGAACTATATTCACGCCGACCTTAGCTCCGGAAGAGAGTTTCTTTCAACATTTTCCGGACCGGAAACAATGGAATGAACGACTGGCGACAGCAGAAAGAGAGATCGTCCTCTATACCTATAAGGGAGGGCCGGTACAGGAGCAGGGACCTTCTGTGACCTCTTTGAAAAATCCCTGACACTAAGGGACGACTGCAGCGTCCTTGTTGGCTACCACACATGGGGCGGCGCTCGCACTGAAACCGATCGCCATGTTTTCTGATAGCCAAGCGGCAATAAGAGCCGTAGGTTCAGACATCCTTACATCGAAGCTGGTTGGACTTTGCAGACAAAGCGTCAACGAGATATCCTTGGAGGATTCGGTGATCCTCTGCTGGGTACCAGGATATACTGGAATTCAAGGTAACGAACTGGCGGACAGTCTCGCGAAGTAGTGTTGGAGAATCTCTGGCAATCCCGTACGCGTATTTGCCACTCAGCTCCTTAAAGAAAAAGCTAGGAGCCGGTACTAACTGCTCAGACTTCGACAAGGGCACTATGGCCGAAGCTGAACAAGAAGAGATCAACGTCATTGATAGGCTTTAGGAGTCCTTACCGGACACTGTGCCATAGATACACAAGTGATGCGACTGAACAGAGCAGAGATGAGGAAGAAATAGGATCGATCCAACATCTGCTCTGCGAATGCTCAGCCCTAGCAATGAAAAGAAGGCACTTTCTAGGAAAACACCTCTTCTCGAAGCTAGAGGACTTGGTTTGAAAAACCTCCTAGGATTCGCACATGAATTCGCCTGGTTTTAGATTTGCAGTAGGCATCACTGTAGCTTAAAACTCCTAAACATGGGCACAATGAACCCAACACGTTATCCTAGGTCAGACGCGGCCAATAGGCCGTCAGGGCACCCAATTCACTTACCCAGTGGACAACTACATAAGGATCAGTCCTATTGGCTGCCCTATTTGGCTCGATCTGGGTACAGCCAGCGCAATTGTGGGCAGTTTTGATACCGCACCTCGTAGACCTGGGTTGGTTCGACAAGCTAAATCCGACCTGTGGAGTTTAGAAACTTGGTTACGTTTGATACACTTTGACTAGCGATCCCGGAGAGGTCACTAAGAAAAAGTTTGTCGATGCCGATGTGTCTTTGTTGGGCTAGTGCTGGACAGTCATAGAGAAAGTGAGGCAGACTTTCCTCTGAGCGGGTGTCGATGCAACTGCGACACTGTGGGTTGAATGGAATTCCGAGTGTAGCAGCGTGGAAGCCTATGGGCCAGTGCCCCGTACTTACAATGTGTCTTACTTATGTGTTTTACTTAGATGATGTATTAGAGTTCGTTAATTGGGGTGCATTCAGTGGGGGCGTTGCTGGTAGCTCATTGCTTGGCCAGTTTGTCGGCAATCTGACTTCCCTCCATGTTGCTCTGACCTGGAACCCACGGGAGAATGATTTTACACATGTTACTAGTCTGTTTGAGATCTTCATTGCACTGCAACAGTGATTACAGCGCAGATTACCCTTATACCATAAAGGCAGGTTGTACTGGAAAGCTTACACATGTTACATCAGATGAAGGACGACTGGATGGCGCAGTTGGTAGAGTGCCTGCCCCTGGTTAGCGGCGTCCCCGGTTCAAGTCCCATTGAAAGCAAAGTTAATACTCTTTTATCTGGTTTTCAAATCTGATTCAGTCACCATTTGCCGTTGAGATCAAAGGCATTTGCATGGTCTATGTGTGCTGGTGAATGCACTAGCATCCCGCCTACCTAACCTAACCTAACCTACATCAGATGAACGCGCGTGTATTAACCCGCGTCCCAATCTGTTTGGGGACAGTGCATCGATCTTCGCGATTAAATGAATAAGAAAGAAATAAAGAGGTCATTGGACTCTTCGAAGTTTGCGCGTTTTATTCTTTCTCATACACGCTTCTCTGATCACTAGTATTCCAGCCGGAAAGATACTCGAGTGATCTTGGAGGCGATAAGATGTGGCGATGTTGGAATCCGCCAAGCAGACCGTAGAATTTCGATTTACCGTCATGGCATGAGCTCTGTTCAAAAGTTGGACAAGAGGTTTTACGTTTGTCGTCATATAAGTGCAAGATTTTGTTAGAATGGAGTGATAAATAATGAGAGTAAAAGTAGACAACGCGATTTACATGCCGCAACACTTCCCATACCCGACTCCGAACCCGTGGGACAACGTAACAGTGGAAACTTGGCGTGCGACACTGGAGACAGATAGCCAGAGACCGTGATAGCTGGAGAGGCTTGTTGGTTGAGGCCCAGGTCCAAACTGTAGCGGACTGTAGCGCCAAATAAAGATTAATAACACCCATACCTATGGACCACATCTGGCAGCTTATGACATCTGAGTCTGTCATGAGTATCGTCCTTTCCTAATTTCTTTCCTCCCTACTTGTTTAAGTGGTAGCGTCTAATTGTACAGTCTGTTGTGTCCATATTTGTTTACATGTTGTGATCGTTTTCAAAAATGTTTTATAGATGTGGGATTTTAACGGAAGTTAATCAATCTGTGTGTAAGGTCATACTTGAGTTGCAGATACGCTCGCCAGACGACGAATAGCAAACTAACTTCAAGTCCAGATCCAATCGAATTAGGGCTTATAATATTGTAGTTCCTTTTTTATATTTTTTCCAATAAATACCCAAATATCTTGCATGAACGCTCTACAGGTTAGCTGAAGAAAAGCAGAGATGGGTAGGACTTATACTAATTAATTTATCATCTATACAGTTTATTTGTTTTAATTTCAAAATAAAAGAAAATAAATATTTAAATAAAAATTAATTGTCGTCGCTAGTGCCTCTGGACTTCAGGCTGTTTCCTAAACTTATATTAGTTGTTTTAATCCCTCACCATCCAGGAAGTTTCGATTGAAATACTCAAAACTATTCAGGCCCTCGAGTACCAGACGCTATGATTCTGATCATTGACTCGAGTGGGAGGAACTTTTTTGAATAAACAAACAAGGCGAACTGATCGTCTTCTTCTTGACTGTAGAGCTGTCCAATAGGAAATTGAAAGGACTATATATTCTAACCAAGCACCCATCAAATACTGAAGCGAAATAGATTTGATGTGGATTTAAATATCTTCAAATTGGGCCCATCCGTCAAAATTATGTTTTGACAAGGTACCCATGTTAGTCAGTCGTTGCGTCACCAGACATTTGCCCATCCACAACCACTTTATTTGCCTCACATTTTGCATAACGACCTTGTCATACAAGCCTACATGACACAATTTGCATAACAATTCAAGCCACGCCCATGGCTGTCTACTGGGTGTCAAAGATTAATGCTTGAAACGTCGTCGCAATGGAAAGGCAAAGCTTGCGTTGATCCGCCTTCATTGCAGTTGTTAAAAAATGAGAGCGATGACAGCGACTCAATATAAAGCAACCGTGCACTTCTCCATTTCCACATGCGTTCTTTTCACATTTCCCTTATCATATGAATGCTCTTTCTGTCAACTGAATTTATATATTTATATATTTGGATCTCAAAAATAGTCTGAAGTAGGTGCGTAACTCTACAAAAATTGGAGCACCAACGAAGTATTCCGTTTATCGAATCATAAACAAAGTGCTCATCTGTCACACAATTCTTCAAGTATAAAGAAGAAGCCGATGACAGTGACAGTTTACAGACAGATCAATTCCTTAGAACTTCTAGAAATATTCCATAAAATTACATAACAAATATCACACTGTCAGAGCAATTTGACATTAATCTGCAAACGTCAGAACGTCAAATCAGATATTCAGAACTCATTTCCATTCTCATTCTAGCCACGGCCACACTAGATCTGAATCTCTTCTGCACATTGCCTACGCAGTCTTCTCAACAAATTTTATAAGGCGACAAAAGCAATCAAAAAACCGACGCACCACGGACACATCCCTCATGAGTTGGATTACATAATTGAAATCACTGTCTGCAAAATGTGACAAGCGGCGAATGTCAATTGATCAGCAAATCCCTCCACCAGTCAACTTTGACGTGTCCCATTCTGATCGTTAAACAGAAAACGTCTCCACACCGACAAGGTAACATGTGTACGAACACAGAGAATCTTTGCATTTCAACCACACAGACGTGTGACATTGTAAATTAATTGAGAAAAAGAAAAAAGTATTTTGGAGATGAATTATTTTTAGCGAAACTAAAAAAAAAAAAAAACAAGAAACTGAGAGAAAATATTTTCTTGGCAGTGTGACGGACATTCGCGTCGAAGCAAAACAATAAGTAAAACTTAATAGACACTGCACTTAACGGGGCTACAATCGGGGAATGAACAGCACCTTGACGAATTCACATTGAATTATTCACATTCGCCTCGTGTGGCGTGGTGTGGGCCTGACAAGGAATTGAAAACGTTTTCAAAATCTGCTAACTTGAACCGAAGGCCGGGCTAGACGTGGAACACAGAGATAAAACTGCAAACGATTGGATGCATCTTTGATGAACTCAATTTAATTCTCATTATTCAAATGGTTAACCATGCATCGCATCAATTGGAGCATGGTCCTCAAGACTGCTCCGCAGTTGCTGCTCAGATGCAGGCTTTGTTTGTTTAATGTCACTGCGGCTGGTGACAGCTTGATGAACGGAATTGCATAAGTGGACGATATTTCCTGGTGGGTGTGTTCACTGATGGAATGAATATCTTGGTAAATCTGTCCGTCTTTACAAGAGCCAAAGAACTTGTGGAATTCTAACGGAAACAAGCTCGAAAGAATTCGTGAATTGTTACAGGGTTATCTTATCTGAAAAATTATGAAATCTTGAACTCAACTGACAGCTGGATGTCACTGAAAATTCACTGAACATTAGATGATAAAGCTTCGCTGTCAGCTTTCCTTGGACACATTTTAAAACAAACAAACAAACAGATTTTCATTGGAATTCTCTTTGGATATAATAATTCGGTGCTCTGACACATTTTCGAGGAATTTCGGAATTCACATCGCCGTTTTTTACTTGTAAATACAGGGTCATCCAATTTGTGGTGTCAAAAGTAAATTCAAATAAAGCACGTGTGCTTTAGACTTTGGACCTTTATTTTCTTTTACCTCTTATTTCGATACTAGCTACGCGTTGCTGTGGTTCTGTTAGTTATAGTAGGCTGAATAAATTCATCCCTTGCAGTGATGTCGTGGCGATCAATGGGTGATTGGCCAGGAAATAATTCTTTCTACATTTGTTACGTGTGGATTCTGCAGTGTTCTTCAATTGAACTGACGTTAAATTGACATCTCAACAAAATTTTGCAATTGTTTCTACGTCGACTACATTTTCTTACGTATACTACATTAACTACCACAATGAGTAGCAGAGTCCTTCTTTAGACAGTTCTGCTTACTGTAGACTATAACACCCAGGTACTTGGCATGATCACAATGGCTGAAACACAATAGTGCGTTTGCGTTGACGTTGTATTTCAATGCACACAATACAATGGCCATGCACAAAATACTGCATTGAACTGCGTTGGTAAAAAATGAGAGAGATGAGAGAATCGTAATAAAGTAATGTAAGTCCATCGCATCATTATCGAACAAACAATGTTTGACATTTTTTGACAGTGACGTGCGTTGTGAGAGTGAGATTGAAAGAGATTGAGAGTTTGTCATCTAAGTTGAGAGTTATTTTGTGCCAACTGTCATCTGAAAAATTAAAACAGGTGTAGAATGTATGCAGAAAGGATGCAATATTTTCACCGTGAGTGAACAGCTGATAAAGTATTCATTTTAATGCAGGGCGTCAACTCTCTCTGTAATGTGAAGTCGGCTGGCGCAACGCACTTTTGTATTTCAGGCATGAAGGTCAGCACTTTCCTATTCAGTTTGCATAGTATTCCAGGGATTTGACATTTGGATCCAACTTGCCAGAGAGGAGCAATATGGTTGCCGAGCTAGTCAGTGCAGGGTGGTTCCGGGGCTTCAGAGCAGAAGAAGAGGATTGCGAGATGTTTGCACTTGAAGGACTGAGCTGGAAAAGCTTGGAAACAGAACAATCTCGTGGCCTTACAGACCTTGCACGGACAACTAGAAACAGGACAGAGAAGAGAAAAAAATCAGGGAAGAATAATCTGAAAGACAATCAACGCATACGGCTACAAACAAATGAGACTTGAAGAGGTTTCGTAGGACTTATTTATCATGCAGGAACTAAGCATTCTTCTTCTATATTTTGTCTGAGGTGGACCTGGGCGTCAACCAAAAAGCATCTCCAACTAGCGCGATCTCTGGCTTGCGCTCTACTGTTTCGCGCGTACAATTGGTTGAGGTCCGTCTTCACCTGGGTGCGCTGTCCTACAGGTTCAGAGACGAAGACCTTTCGGGTAGCAGCTGAGTTGTCCATATGCTCCAAATGGACCAACCATTTTAGGCGTTGGGTCCTGCAAATATCGTCAACGCAAACAGGACCAAAGATCGCATGCAGAACTTTTATCTCGAAAATACCAAACACTTCTTTATCCGTTTTGGAGATTGTCCATGCCTCCGCGTCGTACCACAAGACTGGGATAATCAGTGTCTTATATAAAGTCAGCCTGATCCTTCGAGAGAGGGCTCTTTTACTCAATTGCCTTTTGAGCCCATAGACACAGCGGTGTGTGGTGTTTACTGCAGAGCCGGACGACGTCCTTACTTAACCCCCAACACGATGATAATCACAAAACTACCACGCTTAGCATTTTCAACACTTTGACGTGTTTTAAAGTCCACGCTTTGATATTGCAGTTTATCAAAATGTTTTTTAAATCCGTATTCTGACAAACAATTCAAAAGCAGTTGTTGTAGTCTCTACTGCACCCTGTCACAAAGTCATCATTAATTAATCACTGCAACGATTGATTCGTCTTCGTGCTTGCCCAACCTTAATCCGATGGAGCTCGTTATATCAGAGGTAAGGAGCGTTGCTCGAAGACTTGTTCGGCTTGCTTGTGCAACATGTACTTGTTTACGAATGGAGTGAAAGAGCATTGTTCACAAGGTTAGTCGAGTCTCAGAAAACGATGAGATGCAACTAACACAACTGAAATCTAGTGAAGATGCCTTCAAGAGAAGAAATTCATCTGATTCTGAGAAAGTGGCTACAGTGCCACTGGAGCTTCTGTAGACTCCTTCCATAGCATGGTGCAACAAACGCTTATCGGGAGCTTATTACAGTCAATCAAAGTCATTTACTCACCCTTATTCTCTTAGTCGTATCACACGTTACTGTGGCAAATTTGTACCTTCTTAAGTGACTTATTCAATACAAATTTGTCACAATGAGATGTGGCACGCCTAAGGGAATAAGGGTGACCATTACCAGAAAATGCAAAACAAATAATTTAAATAAAATAACAAATCTTTGTTTAATGCATGAATTGATGAACGTTTAACTGATTACCGTTTGCTATTAAAAGATGAATTTCAAGTACAGTAGAATCTCGGAAACATGAACGATCCTATAAGATTAACAATTCGGCAAGTTGAACGCATTCGTAAGACAACTTTCCTCCGGCCGACAGAATTATATACAGCAGTTTTTTAAGAAAAGCATTACGTAAACAAATTTTCTTTTTTGTTGGGATTACAGTACGAGGAACACAATCCATAATATAATAATAATAAGGGTGGTGCGACAGTCCAAGGCGGACCAGGGCGTAGCTTCTCAGCAACCACTCGTCTTGTGCGTGCTATTGTTCTTTCACGCGTGGAAGGGACCTACAGTTTAATGCCGACTCTGAACGGCGAAGTTGAGAAGCTTTTTCTAGACAGGAATACTCGTTGAGCATGTCTTTCGAGTGTGGAGCCGTGAATTATCAAAGGTGGTAAAAACTCGGGTACCGAACCTGGCACCCTCTGCAAAGGAGTCAAGGCACTTACCCACTATGCCACGGCGATCACACATCACAATCCATAACCTTGTGAAATAAACAAACAGTTTAAGGCAATACGCACATAAGACAATCAGTGTCATTATTTCATCGCAATTGGAACACAAACAAGACGATCCCACAGTCACCCGGTGTGCAGTTGTGGCTGAGTACTTTCCAGAACTATGGGGTGCAGTTGTGGCTGTCATAATCGAGAACACTTACGTGTCGTTACAGCCTTTTGTTAAATAAAATCATTCATTACCTGAATGTCACTCCATTCAATATGCTGGCAATAAAAAGTATGCGAATCTACACGGTCTTGAGTCACACTTCAATTGTGTATTCATAGAAAATGAAATGTATTGTTAATCTATTCAGTAATGTGAAGGCAGCGAGAACAGATATCTCATCTAACTGACCTCCAGCTCAAAGAAGGACCAATTTGTCTAGATTCAGACAGATTGTTGCCGTACATTGTCCAGAAAAAAAACTCCTGAACAACACAATGATCCACTCACACAATGATCATCATCAGCAGATCAAGGGGAAAATTCAAGCATCCTGGTAGAATCAAGACTTTGGCCAGTTTATCATAGAGTTCATCATAGAGACTCTGCAAAAAGAAGTCTCAAAGGTCTCCAAGCTCTTGAAAGTGCTAGGAACCCAGACAACCAGGAAATCAAGCGGTCAAAGGAATTTGAGGAAACATCCATTCCTAAATGTAACTACTACCAAAAGGAATATGTTCCTTGAGTTCTTGTTTGTACTGCAAACATATTTGAACCCTTCCTCACCTGTTTGGACACATACATCCACTCAATGTTCGCAAAGTGCAAAGCATTGTTTGCTAGAAATGGGCTAAGACTCCCCGTAGACGTGGAGAAAATAATCAAGTGGTATCAAGGCGCATAATCTCAGTGACCAATTGACGAACACGCCGCATAGTTGGGCGCTTGGTATGGGAGATGGGAAAAAAATCTGTAAAATCAAAACCGGCGCAACGATTTTAATGAAATTTAAAACATGGTATAGGATAAATGGTGTGAGCTTTGAATGGGTGTTGGAGTTTGAGACTTGGAAGGAATTTTATACGAAGAGTATCACTATGTGAATGACGCAAGTTCGATTTAAACCCACATGGAGTCGTCCTTGTGGATTGTAAAATACAGGAAAATAATGGGTAGTCGAAAAAGTCTTTTCGTATTTCTAATCAAACATTTTTCACAGACAATTCATGTGGTAGCCAAACATAGAGCTTATTTTTATAGCCAGGCTTTTTTAAATGGTTCAAAACCGTTTGATGATGAATGTTTAGTTCCTTGGCGATGTCATGGCTGCATATGTGACTGTCCTGGTCAATCTTTTCCATAATTTCATCGATTTTTTCAACGATAGGTCGACCAGAGCGAGGTGCATCTTTCACATCGAAATTTCCAGCACGGAAGCGAGCGAATCAGTGTTGTCCTACACGAACTGATACAGCATCGTCTCCGTAAACTTCACAAATTTTATTGGTGGCTTGCGTGTCATTCTTCTCTTTTTTATACAAAAAATTCAAAATAAAGCGAATTTCTTCATTATTTTCACTAATTTTTGAACAGCTGTAACTATTTTTCAACTTCTCCGAATTTAAATTTTTTTGTCACCTTTCCAACACCGTGTGATATGACACAATGTGATTGGTAGCACGGGAGACAGACGACTATAACGACATCTATTGACAAAATACGAAAAGACTTTGTCGACTACTCATTAAGTTCACTGACGGCATTTCGGATTAAAAGGGTTAATTATCTCCTTATGGTTATTATCTCCCTTTCATTATCTCCTCAGAATAATCAAAAGACATTCGATCGGTACCAGAAAAGAGCAAATACGTCATATTCTCCAGGTTTCCTGTTTGAACTCGAAAAGGAAAGCTTGGAAGCGGCTGAAAATGTGAACAGATTCCTGATTTGATGAGATGTTCCTGAAAACTACCGATCTATTTTGTTTCGATAATTTCTATGTCAAAGATGCACCACTTTCTGGAAGGACAACACCAACGCTCTGAAAACCGTTGAAACTGACAGTCATGTGAGCACTGTTTCGATTGCCCAGGAGCTAAACTTCGTGCAAACAACCGTCTGGAACCCCTTCAGTAAGACTGGATAAAAAAACGAAACTCGATGCATCTGTGCCACTCCACGAGTAGACGCAGAAAACTTCAGCGACTCAATTTCCATCTGAATCTTAAGAAAGTCGGCACATTCCTGAAGTGGATGGTGAATAATGATGAAAGTGGCTCACTTACGAAAACTTAAAGCGAACATTTGGTTGAATCTCGGTGATTATTATTTTTCGATTTTATTATTTTTATTATTCATTCTTTATTAATCATAATAAAATTACAAATTTAAATATCAAAAGAAAAATTAACATGGCAACGTGCCGTCTGTCAAGAGTTGACATTATTTCATAAATATAAGTATAAAAAGAAGGTACATATTCAGTTAAGTTAACGATATAAAAAAAATCAGTGCTTAGTGAAGAAATTCTAGAACAGGAACGCTACATAAATAAAAGAAGAGCAACTAATTAAAGCTATTTCGGAAATTCAAGGCACACTTAGATCATATTGGTCCATTGCGATACTAGTCAGACTACTACCACTTATTGACTGCTCCAGTGATAGTGCCGTTAATTTGATCCCAACGGCAAATGGTGATTGGACCAGATTTGAAAACCATTTGCTTTCACTGGGATTCGAACCGGGAGTTATGTTACAGTGGAAAAGGTTAGAAACCAAAACACCAAATTACTTTAAAAAACAAAGTCGACTTTATTCTTAGCCGTCCAAAACTCGAGTGAACTATATTTTCTTAAAACATTAACTGACAGCTAATACAAACATAAGCAATACCGAAAAAGAGGGACAAAACGGGAGCATACAGAAAAGAGACACGTGACAATAGTTCGTAAACAACATACATGTTTGTACATACTTGTTGCGGCGGCGTCTTTTGTTTGTCAAGCCTACTTGGCAACAGGTTGTGCTTGGGTTTGGGCAGAATGTACCCGAACTTTGTGGACTAGGAGACACATGTTTGTCTTCTCCATATGATGCATCCACTTAGAGACCTGTGTCTATGTATGCATGTTTATAATCATATTAGAATGTTGATATCCTGCTACTGAAGAGCATGTCACTCGAGGACCCCGCTAACCAGGGGCAGGCACTCTGCAACCTGCGCTATCCAGTCTTTTTTTTTTTAAAGGCAACATAATTGCTCATGGTTTTGTATTTACTACACTCTACTCAACACACAGCGACTATCTACACAGGTCGCGTGAGCATTTTGCATCAATAATAGGTCATAATTGTTTTGTTATGAGGCACCCAGTGCTAGAAGACAATCTCCGTTTGTTGAAGTAAACGTTTCAAGATTTAGTAGATGCTCTGCGTGGATGTTTAAATATTTCCATGTTTCCAGCTTTAAGATTTATTAGTTCGTTTGGTAAATCTTTTTTTTCAATTTTAGTAGCAAATTTTTTTTCAATAATGTCAACAATAAAAGTACCCACGAAAAAAATGTATGCAAAACAAATTCTTCATCTTAGGCCGCTTTCACACTCGCTAAGATTCGTCGGCGATTTTTTCAAATTCCCTTTTGTGATCTGAAGCCAAATCTTTCAGTCTCTGGAATTGAGATCTCAATTCTGAACTTTTTCTGTTTCCTATCCTTTCTCACACATGCGTCATCTCTTTCTCACACATGTACAGCATGCTTCCAATACCCAACATTGAGAACATAAGAATAAAGCAACTCAAAAAAAACGAAGAGAGATAAACGAGAATAGAAAATCCCAAAGCAAATCCCGAGCACACCAGACGCGGGCTACCCCTAGCACGTCTCACCTCCCTTGCCTACAAGATGGAAAAATCGCCGACAAAAGTTTCATGTGTGTAAGCGGCATTAGGTGTGAACGAAGTTAGCAAAAGGGGTGAGTTTTGGTCAAGTCAACCTTACGTGCATATGCATATGAGGGTTTTGGTATGAGTGGTGGTTGTGTGTTGAGTTTAGTCTTCTAAATACAAAACCATGATTCTCCACTGCCTGAGCATCAGGCTCTACGTTCGCTAGACCGCAAGTCGACGACATAAGATGATTAGTGTCAGCAAACTATAATTTTATAGAAAAAGCCTTTTTAAACGCAGATAATATTTTCTCATAAACGACAAACCAAGCCTAAAAAACGTATGAAAAATAAAAAGCACACTGTCCGATTATCAACAGCCTGCCAAAATTGCCAAGGACAGTCTTGTTAAAAACTAGCCTTCATCGAAAAAATACTTCAAAGAGTGTGTTCGCAGTTCAGTTGGCAACCTTGAAGTTGTCACATGATTTACGGCAACAAACGCCAAGTCATCGTAGAAATTCCAACTTCAAGAGCAGAGCAAAAAAAGTGATCAAACCTCAATAGGGTCGGCAACCTCATGGATTCTTCTCAAGTGCGATCCTCATTACAAATTACATCATCGATCATCACACTGCAAGCTGTTCGCGGTTCTATCTCGCGCCAAATAAAACCCGAACTACCTCCCCAACTACACTCAGACGCCGTTCGCGTTCGCTTTGCTTTTTTATTATTTGCCAAGCAATTATCGACGAGACGCTTTATTTATTTTTAAAGACCATAACGCTGTTAAGGAAGGTGATTCGAATTTCGGAACCGATCTTCCATTCCGAGTTTTGATGATCTCGCAGTCGCGGAGATACTCCTCCGATCGTTGCTGGCACATATTCTCTTGAAAAAGCAAATGGAGCTGTGCTCATAAATAAAATCCGTGAAGTAAACACAACGTGAGATACTTTTTTGAGTAATCAAACGTGTAGACTGTGAATTTCTTAAACAGATTTTTTTTTTTTTCGCTTTTCTATTTTCGTGGATGTATTATCGTTTTAGGATCGATTGCAATCGTTGCCCAAGAAAGGGGAGAACAATGAATGCTTATCTGCTTATTCATGGGCTATCTTTAGATTCCAAAATCCATCTAGATTGGGTCATATTCTTCCCATGACACACTAGCTCATCGGTGGGTTTCACAAACCAACCGACCCCTCCCTGTCAGTGTGTCACCAATCGGAAGTTTAAAGATGCTACCGACACATAACCTCGCAATTCGCCGTTCCAGCAGCTATGTGTATGCGTGCGCTGTGAATAAATTTAACTCGAATTCATCATCGTCCGCACAACATCACAATGTCGCGTCAACCTTAGTCACCCGTGTCTCCATTCCATAAAGCACACCGAATGACGGCCGATGACAAAAGACAGCCAGAGTAACTGGAGAGATAAAATATAATTGCCAAGTGTGTACAAAACATTTAATTTCAATTGTTGGGTAAATTTTGGATATCATTTCTGCATATGGCGGTGTTAGGCGGTTGTAAAATATTTCATAGCGCCTCATAAATGTGAAGTGTTGTTTGCGGCGCAGCGGTGGCGGGCCGTGACGTGGGGAATCTGTTTTTTTATGATTTGGAAGCCGGCACACTACGGGTAGATGAAAATATGTGTTGACCTTCTTTCCAGTTGGAAACATCGATTGATGTAATTCGGTTGATGTCAGCGATGAATTTCGTTCTCTTATTGGAGATGACGAACTGTGCTGGGCTAAGGGCCAAGTGGGAGTGTTGACCTTTAACTATTTCCGGAATACGTGTGATAAATTGCGAACAAATGGGCATGTGGGACGAAGCACTTTTTGGGGGTCACTAGATTAATCAGTGATTAAGAACAGATGGGGAAGTGGGAGGAGGGGCTTTTGCAAGTCAATAGGTTAATGTGTTCGGTGCTTAGTGGCCATTTACCAAGAAATCTTCGCGCTTGATGACGCGAAGGAGTGAGAAATACTTGACCCAGGACCCCATTAAAATATCAAAAATACAGGACCTTGAAGGGCTTCTCTTGACATTTTGTCGAACGAGATCCATTTTTGACATAAAATTCAAATTTCTACGAGATGAGACCGCTGGATTTTGTGGGACGTGGTGGACAGTTGCAAACGAGGCAGAGAGTAAGGTGAGTCTGTACTGGTGCTCATGACTCTTTTTTATGCATGGACTACCTGATCAACTATTCTTGATGCCCGAGACCACAAACGACAACTTAGTAGAGATCCGACGTCGTCCTCTGCAACAGTTGCTTCTTCGGTCTATCGAAGGGGTCCGATATTCGAAGGACCGAAGTCATGCTCTACAAAACTCTCACTTTCTCTGTACTTATACATGGAGCCGAAAGCTGCACGATAAGAATGCCGACCGAAAGAAAAATTCTACGTTGGATGTACGGTCCTGTCAGCGAGGATGATGAATGGAGAAGCCGTAACTGCGAACTCTACGGGCTGTAGGCAAATATCTGAAGATTGTCAACTGCTCGACCATATCGATCGGATGGACATCGATGCACCAGCTGCTCGACCATATCGATCGGATGGACATCGATGCACCAGCTAAGAGGGTATTCAAGTCCCAGCGAACCTCCTGGTTTGAAAAGGATAGAAAGACAGAACCTCCGGTAAACACCAAGTTATCGTGGACGCAAGATAGCTTAATGTCTTGCTGACTGGAACTGCTTCCATGGTACCCACGACCATCAGCGATGACAGGCATATACCATCAATGTGCGTCCGTCTGATGAGTAAGTTTACACTCCCCTGATTAGATTCTACATACATTGCTGCCAAGCGCGTTCAGTTGAATCGTATAAAAAGGATATTCTCGATGTTCCACCAGAACCGTAAGTGCGACTAGCGTACTGGGAGTATGATCTTCCAGAAGTCCGTTCAGCAGTACACGAGGATGACATTGACGTGGTTACTCGAACGAAAGGAGCCACATCGAAATGGAATTGACTCAAATGGTTCTGCGGGTTCTGCATGCACAAAACTGACAACAAAATCTAGGACAAATCGCCACAAAGGTCAGCTGGAGCTCAGAGGCAGTCAGGAAATTCGTGTACCACGGTACAGTAGTCATTAGTATATACATCATTAGTATCGAGCTCAAACGCAAAAGAAACTCTTTCCAACGGTTGTTAATTTCCGCTATTGGGCAATTGAGTAAAAGAGCCTTCATTCGAAGAACCAAGCTGGCTTCGAAGAAGATATTGATCATCCCAATCAAAGGCTTGAATAATTTCTAAAGGGATTGAACGATCTCTTGGTCTCTAAGAGAGAAAAGTTCCACATGCACTCTTTGGGCCTTTTTGCGTTGTTGGCAGGAGAAAATTCTGTGCTGCCGGAAGATGTTGCAAATGGCCTCGTACGTCAATCATATTTGACATTTATATAGCGTTCCATTGCTTGTCTGTTTGTAGGTATCAGAAATTAAGTATTACAGAGATAGCGGACTTCACAGCTGATTGCCCCCTAGTCAATCGACGACTTTTAGTACTTTTTTGACAGATATTCATCATTTTTGTCGGTTATTCACGAAATGACGCGAATACCGTCCTCTGATTGGTCAATTTGGTTTATGAACGCGTTATAAAAAACAGTTGTCAAGAGGTAGAAGTCGGGCATCTCTGTAATACTTCATTTCTAATACCTAGAAACAGACAACCAATGGAGCGCTATACTCCCCAAGAGCGTTGAATAAGTGCGTCGTGTTTTTCAACAATCATCGGTCGGTGGTGTTAGGGTAACGGCGCAGTGTGAATTTCTAGTCGATTTTTCAATTTTGCCGCACCAACTAGGTAAACACTCCGACGCTAAGCTACTCGACTCGAACTGACTGGAACCACAGGGCCACAGTGGCCGTCAGAGGAAGTCGAACAGTTATCACCAGAAATCTTGCAAATGTATTTCAACACTGTCGGCAATCACTTGACGGATATCATCACTTCCACTTAACACAACAAATTGTAAAGGTCCAATTAAGGTTTTCCATCACTCAAAATATTTTTTTTTATTTAGTCAGAAAGTAATTCCAAAACAAAAATTGGTAAGCAAATAACCCTAGCCAAGTGTTTCTGGATCCAACGCCTAATGGGGGTCAATCAGAGCGCTTAAAAAATCTTGGAAAGCCCGTGGGACAACACAAGAGGCTCAAGTCGAGAAGGACCAACTTGGTGTGCGTAACTGGTGGTGATCCAATGATAGGCTTGTTAATAGAGGTCCATGTCATGTCCACGTACAATTCCAACGCATGGGAATGAAAAAGCAAGTCTTTCTAGTCTTCCTCCTAAAATCCCCAATGAGAGTGTATTCAACTCATGGCCAAATCCTAAAATTACAAAGGCCATGCAAACCTCGCACAAATTAAATCTTTATCGCCTTTGAGCTAGCAGGCGAAAGCACGCTTCCAGACAAGCCGACAAAATTCTTTCTTTCTTCTCCAAATTGGCATCGACTTTGTCAATGGAAAGGTACTCTGCGTTTCGTAATTAATCTATAAATAGAACTCGGTACAATAAAATCCGCACGGTAACTTGTTTGATAAACGGCAAACAAAGTGGAATGCAAACGACCAATCAGATAGCCCCAGGTGCTAATTGATGCAACGCACGCTATCGGCGTGGCAGATGAATAAGCATTCGGATAGATACGTATGTCATCTCTGTGTTTATATTTTCAAGAAGTTGATTCAGATTGTGGGCGATTCGTGCGGTTTTGCTGTTTTCCAAGAAAGCCTATGATCGACAGAAGCCAAAAATCGAGAGAAAAAGAGTAGATGAAATAAATATTTCGACCTGGAGGCAGAAAGAGTATGTAATTTCACAAATGATGTCAGAGGTGTCGAGATCAAGTCAGTGACACCGACCGCTAATAATTGTGTGATCAACTTTAATTCGGTCAATGACTGTACATTGGCACATGTTCTGAAATTTAATGCGATGCATTTACTGCCCTATATGCAAGAAGCGTGAGATTAAGACGAGCTTCATTCATCTCTCCATCAGACAACTTATGACTCACGTCCCATGCCAAATGCATACAGTCTACTTTAGCACTGTTAGCAATTTGCGCGGAGGTCGGCTGAAAAGTTCATATCGTTCCTAAGGGAGGGCGCCACTACGTACGAATAGTGGGGTAAAGACGAGCCCTAGAGTAAGCAACTACTCATCCAAGTGTAGCGCCAAATCTAGGTGTAGAGCGATTATAAGTTGTAGAGCGGGCAGGAGCTGCAGGAACAAGTTAGACTTGCAAAGCCAGCGCGAATCGTAAAGCGGAGAGCAGCCATAGAGTTAACACAAACTATAGACTAAATACGAGTGCTGTATAGCATTTACGACCTGTAGAACGAACACGAGGCATAGAGCGAGCACGTGTGGCAGAACAAGCACGTGTAGCAGAACAAGAGTCGTAGGATAAGCTCTACCGATTGAATGACACTAGCCGTGGGACGAACATGTGTCTAGGTGCGAGCACGAACTGTTGAGCAGCAACAAGTCGTCAGTTTAAATTAATGCATCAATTTTTTATCAGTATTCTTTGCTTATTGTTGGTAATAGATAATAAAGCTGAATTCATTGAAATCAGTTCGACTGTTCAATGTGTTGATACACTCCATGAAGTAAAAATAAATTCTTATCCTATTGTTTACTTTTTTTTCTTGCCACTCACGAGGTTTCGATAAAAAAATAAATAAATGAGACTAAGAACAACGTTTACTTCGTGACACGACCATATTCCGAATTCCAGTCATTACTTCGAGAAAACAACTTACAGGGGCAATTGTAAGGCATTGTGTTCATCGTTTTAATCATCAGCGGTGTTCACAAAACAATAATTTCTTTTATTCATGCGGTTCACTTGCTTTTTGGCTTTTATTTCACAAAATTTGGTCGGTATTACGACTTAAACCAATTAGTCGTTGTTTTGAAGAAATGCAATACTAGGGCGTCACTTTCTATAACTTTAAATGTAACACTCTGTCCATCAGCTGCTAATAGACTGCAGTTAAATTTTGAGCAGTTCCGCGTCATTTAAGGCCCAAGCCCATAGAATCTGTCGTGTGCGTTGCGTCATGTTAAAAAATTGACAACTGATAAGGCCTAATGAGAGCGAAAGAGACAGCAAATACAACCCTCACGACGGATGGAATTGGGCAAATTTAAACTTTCTGTGCGTTTGACAGATGTTTTCACGGAAATTCATTCGGGCAATGAATGAATGAAAACTTTTTGTTTTATTTAAAATTGTTTTTGAATAATTCAGGAAATTTAAAATTTTGAATGTCTTAGATTTATGGCAGAGTGGATTGCGCAAGCAACGTACTCATTTGGCACCTCTTTGCAATCCGGCAACTACGATTTTTGTGAATTCCAAACGCAACGTTCGCGACGTATTCTATGGGTTTGGGCTTTTACTTCGTGCTTGACAGCTACTGCAAGCAGACCTAAAATTTATTGTTCCCTTGTCCACCAGGCATTTGCCGGATAATCACAGATTTGTTGACGCAGGAATTTTCCAACAGTTAGAACCCAACGAATATTTGTTTCATATTCCCGCATAGTTGTTTGAATACATCAGATGCCCGAGTAAATGCTATTCTCTAATTGATCCCAGAAAATGTTAAAAAAAATAAAAAAAATAAATTAAGCAGGAGCCGGTTGAGTCTCTTTTTGGACGAGAGAAAATATATTTTGTTCAAAAAGGCACTATCTTCAAGCTACTCCTTTACTTTCTTTGGCACTAGAGTCGTAGGTGGCCTTTGGCTATACCTCGTTCTTGTCTTCTCGCACGAGTAAAGTAAGACTTCTAGTTTCATGCCTCTGTATATGTAATGATTATCAATAACTCAAGAGGTGGAGCCATAAAATATGTAATTTTATCTTGTAAGGATTGGACCACGGCCGCTAGAGACAGAGATCAGTATTGTAGGTCTTCAAAATGAAAGAAATCAATAAAATCATGGCAATGGCTATAATTTCACCGTAAAGTAAAAGATTTGAGAATTGACTTTTATTTCTACTTGGTTCAAAACCTGACTAGATCACACACCGATCCTCACTTCACGGTACTTTTTTTGTCGAGCTCTAGACTGGGTAAACAGGCAGATTCCTGTGTGAACGACACTTATCTTACACTTACATCGCTGGCGGTTCTAGCTCCTAGCAAGCTCCTTCCAGCCATTGAGACGAAGTTGTCTCACGGCCGCGATGAATTAGTCGGATATTCAGTTGGGGCACGTACGAGAAATGTTTGTGGGTGAACCAGTATTATTATAGGGACATCGGAAGTACACACGTTTTTCCAAAGGCAAGGTCTAAAGAGCAGACGTCCAAGAGACACGATCCGTAGGGGTACCGTTTCGTTGAATGGTTAGATGCATGGTTGATCCCCGCAAAGAGCCTAGTAAGCTGCAACGTCGGATATAACGAGAAGTGCAGAGAAACAAAACATCGCATGTCGATGCAGGAAGTGTTGAAGTCTTTAAGGTGCAGGACTTATGGTGCAGGATGGAAGGATTATCAATCATGAAAAGTGAAGAGCATTTTCTCCTCGTTTTCATTCAAACAAGTCAATCGCAGCATCCTCTAAAATACAAGCTATGGTCTTGTCTTAGCGAAATCATTCTGGAGGAGGTCGCTTACTTTTTGTTCAATTTTTGAGTTGGCAAGCTGTGAATGCGTGCTTAGGTAAATAGAGGGGGCTGAACTTTCATAACTCACATAGAGAGTCAATGACAATTCTCAGCGAGTTTCTACGCCCAAAACAACCTTCTCAACATTCCTTGTTCGGTGTCGCCACTGTAGGAGTCCACTTGCTGGAGGGCAAAAGCACGCAAAGCAGAAATGTTTGCTGTAGAAACCAGAGCCAGATCCACCTTGAATTGTGGCTGTATTATTCAAGCAGCAGTCTCGAAAATCATGGCCAAGTTGGTGGTATATTTGTTCATTAAGACAAGGTGGTGGCTACATATAGTCAGATTTGTCCTGGCGCCCAACGAAGGAGCATACTGACCTAGGGATGATCGTGAACATGCGACATGTAGTGGTTGCTGTAGCTGCTAGGTCCAAGTTCACGTCGGACTGTCGCGCCACCTTTTATAATTATTATTATCAAATGTAAAATTCTGTCTCTCTTCACATGGACTCGAGTTCTGGATTACTCAATTCGCATGAACGACGTCTAAATCTTTCTTTAGAGTATGTTAAGCACATTGAATTCCGATCTTGACAGCATAATTAACTGGGGAAAAACCAATAGAGTGGCATTCAATGCTTCAAAAACTCAATGCTGTCTGCTGTCACTCAAGCGAACTCTTGATAACCAGCCATTATCCATGAATGGCGCTTGTGTCGATGAAACCGGAAAACTTTCCATTCTTGGTATGTATATCAACACAACACTTAGTTGGAGCGATCACATATTTGAGGTCGCCAAAAATGCTGCGAAATGTTTAGGTTTTCTTAATCGATGCAAGAAATATTTCACCCCTTCTGATTTGGCTTTAATTTATAAGGCGTACATCCGCCCCAAGCTTGATTATAACGCTCAAATCTGGTCTGGTGCCCCCAAGACCACACTGCACCTACTTGATAGAATCCAAAAGCGAGCGATAAGACTTATAGGAGACAACAATATCGCAGAGTCATTAGACTCGCTCAAACATCGACGTACCGTCTCTTTTTTGTACGTGTTTTATCGTTATTTCAACAAACGATGCTCAAGTGAGCTAGCCAACTGCATTCCTCCTCTTCATGAATTCACCCGCAATACTCGTCTCGCCAGGAATGCCCATCAGTATACCCTTAAGCCTACTTTCGGACGCACATTTAAATTCAGAGACTCGTTCTTCAGCCGCACTGCACGAATATGGAATGCTCTTAGCAAACTAATATTTCCCACAGACTACAACCCGCAGATATTTAAGACCAATGTGCAGAGGTACCTCCTCTCCCTTTCTCCCTCTATACATTCGGCCCGTGCTGTGTCTTGACCCCCGTCCACATAAGGGTATTAGCAATCCCTTGAGCAAGCGCAAATTAAAAAAAAAAAAAGAGTAAATCGCACGAAGCATAAAATGGGATGGTTTTAGAATAGCACGACGAACTCGTTATTGCTCTAGATGTTGGTAAATGCTTTCCTTTTTCATTGGGTGGCTCTACAGTCCGAGGTGGACATGAGCGCCACCATAGCTTCGGGTGTTCCTCTTGAGTTGTCGTAGTCGAAGAAGATTAAAGGTCTTCGGAAAATTGTCAATGCTCTCTACATGGTCCCAGTCACCTTCGGCGTTGGAACCGTATACGCCTGGGTAAACTAATATCACTGCCTCATAGGGCTTGCCTCATAGTTTGTGATTCCATTTCTTTCTTCAAATGCGTTAAAGCAAACAAGATTGGTAAGTGAATCTAGTTACCTTCAACATGTAGATTTTTAAATGGGAATGACCACGGGCGTCTTTTTCTAGCATCTGTATTCCAGGGCAAGACGATCGATCCAGGGCAGATGAATCGAAAATAGAAACTGAAATTATAACTGTTCGGTGTTTGCTGATGGCACCTTAAAAATTAGACCGCCTCCCTAGCCCTGTTTGCACAAAGATTGATGTAGAAATGACCACTAACAGTGCTACTCCCAAGAAACTTAGTCCTTCCCCAGCTCTTTGTGGAAACGTGGCTTGATCGAGTGGTGACAAGAGGACATATGGTGTCCTCCAGCCCAAGATGCACGAGACTAAATTTTTCCACATTCATCCGGACGCTCAGGTTACGAAAATTGAAAATGAGATATACTGTCAAAAAATCCGAAATAAATATTTGATTCCAGACGTACCCTGAGATCGCCAGAGACTCAATTAAAATTCAATCCACTCACTAACCACTTGGAGAGTTTCAAATTTCCCGACCGGCCATTAACAAAAAACAAACACCAATGATTACGTCAGTAAGCAAAACAACCATATTTGGAAGTGTGAAAAAATCCACAAGAGGCCCAAAATTGGGCCGATGGCCTAATCCGTAGCAGCACACTGGAATGCAACAAGTATAAACAAACATTTCGATCTTAGGCCACCGCATCACTTCAGCCAGCGTTTGCACTCATTCCATTAGAAACCGAAAGTATGCAACCACATAATTTTCCAAATGTATCTTTTATCATTCAAATGTGCATTGAATAGCTCAACAAATCCACACGGTCCGGCATATGTTACGTTTCTCACCGTCAATAGACACAAATACAATATTCATTTGTATAATTTTCCTCACAGAATACACAGAGAGACTGCCAAGAGAGAGTACGATATGATATTTTTATTTTCATTACGTTCTCTCTCACTGACACAAGCACACAGCACATCATACACAGTCGCAGACGCGCGTGCACAGACGTAAAAGCAAACACACCCAAAGTGACTGCTGACTGAATTAAAATTGTGAATAAAAATAAAAATGATCTTCCACAAACCTTAAAACTGATTTTTCCTTATTTTGTTCAGTGTTGCTGTGATCTCTCTGCTTTTCCACACAATTTTCCACCGAAGTTTTTCCTCTTTTATACTTTTTATCTTTCACTTCTCGCCGATGAATATCCAAATAAGCACAAACGAGGGAAGGCGCGTTCTGAGTTTCAGGGTCTAGTTAGTCACCTCGCAGTTTCAGTTGCGAACAGCTGTGCGCGATTGTACACGCAAGGCCGAAAATATGATGTCAAGACGACGACGACAGCGACGACTACGATCGGCAAATCACACAAATCACTAAAACAAAAAAATGTAAAAAAAAAGACAGAGAAAAAAAAACGAATGAATAAAGATTGATTTCAGATACACTGCAACGACAAAACGACGACACTATCCCGATCCCAAAAGATAAAAAAACAAACTAGAAAACTTCGCGAAAAAACCGAAAAAATAAAAGAAAAATTCAAGGAAAGGATAGACAAAAAAAGAAGAGAAAAATTCAACGAACAGAAAAGAAATCCGACAAGAAAACCGAATCAAGGCGATCGATAAACTTCAGGGTTCCGAAAATAAAATCCCACCAAAAGTCCACAGGAATTATGAACATACACACACAGATAATGATCTTCACTGCTTTATCTTAGAGTTATTTTATTTTATTTTTCCTTGTGCGAAATATCCATGCGGTTGTGACCGACGACAACCAACTAGCCCAATCGCGACGACAACAACGGTGGGTGATGGGGACGAGACTCTTTTTTTTTGTATTTTCTTTGCTCTCTCAATCGATCAGAGACTCTTCGTTTCTTTTTGCGAACATCGGTTATCGACTTTTGGGATTTTATTAATCAAATCAAAAAAAAAAAATCGAGAAAAATATGTTTCGAATTAAATGACAAGGCAAACGAATCTAATCGAACGTACTTCCGAATTTTGAATGAAAGAGATCAGGGCACGAGAAGAAGCACGAATTTTTTTTTTCTGTTCCCGTATTAAACGCGATCAGCGGCCAGCGCACAAGAGAGCCCAAGATACACCAACACAATTTACTCGGTTTGGTTTATTCTCAATGCCGCCGCCGCGCTACTGGCAACTGGCACACACTCTACTCTATCCACACAACCGAATAAATGTGTCATAATTTAAAAATACAACAAAAGCACAAAACGAAAATAAAACACAAACTTATAGGTGTTTCCTACTTAAACTTTACGACGTCTTTTTCGCCTTCACTTGTGTAGTGTAGCGAAGGTGGACGACAATGATGAACAAGCAAAAAAAAACCAAAAATGATATATATTTTAATAAATAAATAAAATAATATTATGGCAAGTCGACTTTTTGCGCTCTGCCCACTTTGACTTGACCGAAAATTCGGATCGGGTAGCTAACCGATCGTCGTCGTATGCGTCAATGCGGGGGAAAGGATCACACACAGATAACCAGTTGATTTTCATTAAAAATCAATTCGTTGCAATTGTGGTGTTTTATTTCGGATTTCTGAAGACGAACAGAACAAAAACTATATCTATTCAATTTCATTTAAATTGTTTGTATCTAGTTGGCATTTACCCCACACGATCGATAACGCTTGTCAGTACTCAGGACGTGAGGCTGAAGCGTTTCGCGCAGACCGATATCAACTCTGTGGAGCTGCCCAAGTTGAACTGTTTGAACTGGTTGATGGGAATTTCATTTTTCACGTTCATTTCAAAGTTCTTTTTTGTTTCCCCGTGAAGTTGATGATGATGATCGCAAGGCAAGAAGAAGAGGAAGAATAAGAAGAAGAAGAATAAACAAATTGAGATAGATCGACCACAAGTACGCACGATAGAGGCAGTGAACATGAATACAAATGTGTGGGATCGGTGTACACACACTTGGGGACGTGTAACTAAAGTGAGTCACTTGACAAATCTCAGGTGGTGTCTGTACTCAGTGATGATGGATCCGCAGAGCTTTTCGGAACTTTTTCTCACTCTCTCGCTTTGCTCTTCTCGTGTCACGTTGCGGCACTATGCCCAGAAGTATGCCTCTGGTTGGGGATGGATAGTTACTTTTTTTCTCTATCGTTTTGTCTACACTGTAAGCAAAAAGTTTAAGTCCACTCACACAAAATTCAAGTTCAACCCAAATAGTTGCGTTCAGACACAAAAATTTGTCGTGACGATTTGCTGAATCTGAAAAGTGAAAATACTTTGTCTACCCCGAAACAAGTCTGCCGTTTTTGGGTAACCAGAAATGAAATATTACAAAGACGAAAGACTTCTACCTCTCTTGCCGCTTAAAATTTTTGAAAACTGTTTTTTAAATCGTTCAGACAACAATGGCATTCGCGTTATTTCGTGAATAACCGTCAAAAATTCATGAATATCATGAATTTTATAATATTATCTCAAATTCGTCGATGGACTAGGGGTCAATCAGCTGTGAAGTCGGCCATCTCTGTAACACTTCATATCTGGTTGGAACGAGTGTTCAACTTGACGAATTGGCCCACCAACAATGTTTTCGAACACATTGTCGCGACAAATTGTTGATTGATGCATTGAACTTTGATTCCTCACTCCATTACACTCTGCTGAAATCCTTTACTGTTCAGACGTAATGGTTTTTGGCCGTTTCTGTTTATTTGGATATCGTAAAAGCGGCTTCCCGACATAAACTCTGCCAGACGCTTTATTGTCGTATTACCGCTTTCAAGGATAGAGAAGTTGTCTTCAAACAAACTTAGTTACTATTAGCTGATCCTCATGACTTTTTGTAACTCATGGCCGTCCTGGTTTTGCATGGTTTTGCCTTGAGACCTCCGGTTTTAAAAGTGTCGTTCAAAGGGATATGTTGCCAGACGCTTTATCATCGTTTTACGGAAGGGAAGGATAGCCACCTTGTCCTCAAATTTAATTAGGTACTATTAGCCGATCCTTAGGTTTTTTTTTTTTAGGAACTCATGGTCGGTTTAAGGGAATCGTTCAATGGTACGTTGGGGGCCTCGTTTGAATTGAATTGAAGTGAATGGGGAGTGACTATTCAGTCACACAGCACTGCGGTCATAATTGATCTTGGTGCCCCCTGTCTTTATATTAGAACTTCAGAGCTACCTTGAGAAAGTTGATGATCTCTTTAGATGGAATGTGCTTGGTATCAGATTTTGACACTCGACTAGTACGTGTTCCATGGTCTCCGTTGATTGTCCACAGTGTCTACAGTTTTCTGAGCTTCTGTGCCCATTTTGTATAATTGGTAGTTGCTTAAGAAGTGGCCACTGGCCTGTTAGTACGCCACATAGTATCCTATGGTCTCTATCGCCATCTACATAGATAGTCAGGCGGCCATTAAGGCTCTGGATACACCATAAATTAAATCGAAGATGGTAAAACTTTGCCGTGCAATTCTTAGGGAGATAGCGATTAGATGCAACCCAACCCTATGCTGGGTACCTGGGCAGTGGTTTTCCCGTCAACGAAAGAGCCGATGAGTTAGCAAGGGGTGGAACTGCCACTGGCAAATAATCAGGACACCCCATATCATATATTATTTGGTCCTCACTAAATCCAAACAAAACAAATACACTCCTAAAATTAAATAGGAATGTAATAAGGAACGTTGTGGGCATTATCATCGGCCACTGCCTTCTCGGTATCCATGCCAGAAGAACTGGAGCTCCCCACAACGACTACTGCAGAAGCTTTGGCGACGATTTACTAGGCAACTACTTTTTCAGTAACCTAAAGGAAATGTGGGTCGCCGTTGCGTAGTGGGTAAGTGCGTCGACTCCAACGAAGAGGGTGCCAGGTTCGAATCCCCAATTTACCACCTATCATTATTCACGGCTCCACTTCCTTCGAGTCACTGACAATGCTCAAAGAGTATTCCTCTCTAGAAAACGCTTCTCAAATTCGCCGTTAGGAGTCGGCATTAAACTGTAGGTCCCTTCCACGTGTGAAAGAACAATAGCACGCACAACACAAGTGGTTGCTGAGAAGCTAGACCCAGGTCCGCCTCGGACTGGCAATAACCCAGCAGACAATAAATTCAAATAAACAGGTTATTTTCCTTGTTGGACTCAAACTTTTGCCTTCCAGTGTAGATACATCTATGAATAGGTTGCAGCAAATGAAGTGGAGCGCAATGAATGCTTAAGCAGAGTTTACTTGTTTATCTATGAATAACAAATAATTTTGTAAACATTCAATGAGATATGGTGCGTGGATGAATTATTTATGAAAACAGCTATGTTCAGCTCGTGTCGATGTGTGTTCTTAGACAAGACTTTTCTTCCGTACGAGACGGACGTCTGAAGATGAAGTTGTCATCGGTAGATATACCCTTTGGATTCAAGATTCAAGTCAAGATGCACTGCCTGAAGCTTGCGATTTATGTGACTACGTCTCGGGGTTTCAGATATCAGAAGATGTGTCAGAGAGATGTTGGATGTGTTACTAACAACTGGAAACATGTACAAGTTAGTCATAATCTTCGAATTAAAAGCGGCTGTATTCCTATCATAGACTCGATAGCCACCTTGCCAATAGAACGAGATCTCTTTGCTATCACATTGCTCTTGAGGCAAGACAGAGGTTCCTTAATCGCCACAGGAATTTGCTATGGAGACTATCTATGGAGTAGATCACTCCACCTTCGATTCGTGCAGATTTCCAGGGACCATCCAGTCTCTGTAGCCAACTTACCAGTAGAATCTGGTTGATAAATTCGCTTAAATAGCAACAGAACGGCGTCTCGGGGTACGAATCTAAATCTATCAAGGATGCATAGTGTGTCCAAAACGGGGCGACTTCCATGTGTGCAGTGACTTCCGTATGTCTTGTAGGAATGCTGGGTGACTTCAGTATTACCGCTGTACTTGCTGTAAGTCTGGTTAAGGAGTATATTCAGAGCAGTGGAGGTGTTGGCCTTAATACTCTGCACATACAATTCTGCAATTGGCATCGATTTGAAGAGCTATCCATCACATTGCAACTCCGTAAAGTAGTATGAGCCTGACGACTGATACGAAAAGTCAACGCTGAATGCAAGGCTGTAGTCCTCCTATGGACTTCTTGCAACAATTCAAGCTCATGGAGGCTTGGGGACTGACACGTTCTTGGATATTGGGGTTCCAGCTAAGTTTCGTATCGATGATGGGACCCACGAATTAAGCGCTGGAGTTCAACTTTAGGGCAGTGCCGCAGAGGGAGCGTCGGTCAAAGGAAGATTGCATCCTATTCTGATAGTGACGGTGGCTTTAAATGAAGAGCCGCCGCTATAGCAACATCTTTCGCGTATGCAATTACCCTGTACCCAGAGATATCAGAAGATTGTTCGCTGCCATGTTACAGAGGAGAGGACCAGACACACATTCCTGAGGCGTACACCTGTCAACTGCTGGTATCACCGAGCTAAGAGATTATCGAATGGCTGGTGAATGAAAGCCAGGATGGAGTTTTAGGTCCCAGTTGAGGGCTGAGGTCAAATGTTCGATGACGACACGGGTAATTTCCATGTGTTCGAAGATTGGCCTACCGGCGGTCGTCACATACTGGGAAGTGGACATTTTTTTTAGGTCCTCATATGGTGATCAATCAGTATGTCTAAGGTTTTGAGGAGAAAAGAAGCGATGGTGATCCTTTGGGTTGACACACGAGGATTTTCCTGCTATGAGTATGAAAACCACCCAGAAGAGGTCTAAAAGCAATAGAACAAGAAGTTTGTACAGTCGTTGTTCTGACCGACAGATGAGGTATCGACTTTCCAGGAGGATTGTCTGCCGGATCTCATGTAAGGTGGTGAGAGAGTCTGCTTTTGTTTCCGAAATAGATGAATACGACATCCAATTGGATGACAACTGGTGACTGAAGCAACCTTAATGGTTGACCTATGTGGATACTTAACACACCTTCATTTGGAATATCACCAACCCAGCTACACAAGATTTAGGAAGATACTGGCGGAGTGAAAAACTTGTACAGTAAACGTGCCAATTATAGACAATGGATAACCATCCTGCTCTGAACAATGTTCAAATAACCACAATCGCCAAACAACAACTCATAAGTTGCTTTTTGGAAGGATAAGTGGGCAACCAATTCGAATTTCAGAAGAAAGTCGTAGGCATCCTAACAGACATGAACAAATCCTAAAAGGATCGGTATCAGAGGAAAAAACATGAATTAAATATACAAATAGGAATGCATTGTAATAATTGATATTCTTTTTTAGAAATGATATTTATTTGTTAAATTGTTAAGGAAATAAATTGAACCGAATCGATTTGCAACTGACTTTTTATTTCACTTTTTGTTTATTTTATTTTGACAGCTTAAGTCTCGGAAATGACTGTAAAAAGTAGAGAGCATTCAGACAAGAACTGAAGTATTACAAAGATGCCCGACTTCTACCTCTCTTGCCCCTTAAGATTTTTGACAACTGTTGATTTTTGACAACGTGTCAGAGATAACCTATAATATATCCGTCCAAAATTCATAAATATCTGTCAAAAAGGCACTCAAATTCGTCGGTGGACTAGCGGGCAAACAGCTGTGAAGTCGTCTATCTCTGTAATACTTCATTTCTGATTCAAAATCAAACCGAAAGTGATACAAAATAAGGCCCCAAGTCTACTCGGACCTTATTAGCTTCTGATAAGTAGATCTGTAGGGATTCCGAAAAATCTATTCAAATTCATTTATTTGTTCTGGTAATTCTTCATGATTCACATCACTTCATCATTCACATACGCATTTATTAGTATATTATGCAGTGCAGCACTTAAATCAACAATCTCTGTAGCCTTCTTTGGAGTATAATTAGCCTAGATCCAAGAAAAACCTGCACCAATTTTTCCAAACGCCGATAGTTTGTTCTACGACGGTACAGCCTGTGCTATGGCTACTACTTTTGTAGATACCTATTCTTCAGAACAATCATCCTCTGACCCGCATGATCCATAGATAATATGGTTTATCCGTCAGTTTCCATAATAGAGCTGAACTGCAGATGGGATAAAGTCCCCCCGGCATGATCATATGAGCACCGAGGTGTCTGCGCTTATTGTTTGAAACTTAATTCACCGTTTCATCTGTCAAGTTCACAACCAAGTTTCCTGATTATTTTTAAAAGACAAATTTATTTTATCGATTAAATTTTCCCAAACCATCAAACTATGGAACAAACCATTCATTATGTCCTGTAGAATCATTCCTCGAAAATGATACAGGGTATGGAAGGGGGCTGCTAGTGAATTCACTAGCACCCAGTCAGACTATGACCACTGATCGACCACTCCAGTGACAGTGCCTTTAATCTGATCCAAACGGAAAGTAGCGGACCAGATTTGAAAACCGGATAAAGGGTAAAAACTTTGCTTTTACTAGGATTCGAACGGGGGTTAACCAACTGCGCCATAGAGTCGTAAATGGTGAAACAACAAAAATAAAATAAAACAAATAACGTACAACAGACAGTATATTTAGAGCATTTATTTAAAAATATCAATAAAATTACAGATTAATATTAACGTATTCACAAGTCTTGTTTATGGGAAAGTGTAATAGTAACAACGCAGCCAAAATCTAATTGAAAACACACCACCAACTCAAATCAGCAGCCGAAGCCATGTAGCCCAAATGCTTCACTTGATTTCCGCCTGTTCGTACCGCGACTTCATCATACGTTTGATGTATGATTTATAATCATCGCCCGGTGCGAAACCGCCTGATTTGGTTCCCAAGCCAGCTGTCGATGAGCGTGCATCAGCCTAGAGAAAAATAGTCCACGGTTAGAAGACACCTTGGCTGTAACGGCTTGATGCTTGACTTACCTCAATGATATTTGTTCGACCTTGATTCTTGCGACCAAGCCCTTGACCCTCGGACCATCCCATTTTCTGTAGTAAACGATTGCCCACATTGTTCTCTCCAATTGGCATGGCGGGAGTGTGACGGGGTTTAGCTGTTGACGTCATGGTCTTCAGTTCACTTTCGAAACGCTCTTTACTGCGATTCGGCGGCGGTGGATCACTTTCGCCGTACTTCAAACGACGTTCCTTTGCTCTATCACGATATCTGCAATAAAAAAAACCCGTCCTTGAGTTAACACTTTGTCGGGGATAGAATTGTCCAGGCAACTTACGATAATGATGAACCTTGTCCATCGGAATCCGTGACGCCTCGGGACATGTTGTACTTTTGTAGATTTTCTTTGTGTAGATTGGACATTTTTAAATGCTTGCTTAAAATTTCCAGCGATTGGAAGGCTCTCTTGCACAGCAAACATGTTAGTTTTTGGAAATCAACGTAATCCTTTTCGCTCTCCGCTTGAGGTTGCTGTTGCTGTTGATGTTGATGCTGCTGTTGATTGTCTTCATGCTCGTCCGAGTCGGAGGCGTACGAAGGCACCAGTTTGCTTATAGTCGGGCTAACATAGTCCGACATTTTGGTGCGATCTTTCTTCTCCAGAATTGAGAAGCCCACATCGGCGTAGCCACTGCCCAGGGGTTTCACCACCGGCTCTTCGGATTTGTGTGGAATAATCGGCTGTGGAGTGGCAACGTAGGACATGTCTTTCTTCTGATTCAGTTGTTTGGCCCATTTTTCCATGTCCTTCACGATCTTCTTAGCCACTTTCACCTTGTCGGGCTTGTCCTTTCTGGTCTCCTTCCTGGACTCATCTGCCTCAGATTTGGGCGCTGATGCCGCTGCGGTGTCTTCCAAAGCGTTTTGAACGGCTGCAGCTGCCGCTGCTGCAGTCGCTAGAACGTAGGTGCTCTTTCGCTGATCCCAGTAGAGGTATGCTCCGGTTTCATTGTTGTAATAGTATTGTGAATGCGCGTCATAGTAAAGGCCTGTCGTGGGGTCGTAGTAATATCCTGAAGTCTCATCGTACTGATATAGAGATATGTCAGGTGTTGCTGGAAAAAATTTAATTTCACGTCAGTTATACACTTGCGCCAGATGATCGGATCGGTTGTACTTACGATACGATTTGCCATCGTTCCCTTTTGGAGGAACTACGGTCGCAGCTGCTATGGCGGCCTTTGTTGCGGCTGCGGCTATGGCAGCCGCTGTAGCGGCTTGCGTTGCTGTTGTCTCAATGCTCTTCATTTTGTTCTGCTTTCGCTGAATGGCGGACAGCGCCACTGCGGCCCCAGAATTGGCGGACTCGCCCAACTGGTTGACTGTCGGCAGATTGCCGAATTGGCCTTTGGATATCTCAGTCATGTAGTACTGTGTGTAATATTTGAGGTAATGCTCCTGCTCCGCTGGCGTTGACGCGTACAGAGATGCGCTGTACTCGGCCAAGCGGGGCACATCGGCTATGGTATACTGGTAAGTATTTTGATTGCTTCCACCGCCGCCCGACATCGAATCGCCACCCGACTTTCCGCTGTTCATGTTGCGGGATAATTGACGATTCTCCGAGTCCACACAGTACGATATAAGAACTGAAATGAGAAATTTGTATAACACAAACGGTTCGCAGTCGCAAGGATAGCTAGATTCAATCATACCCTCCCGGTTGTCGATCTGCAGTGGTGGCTCCAAGCTATTCAACGCATTGTGTGTGTTCATCGAGTCAACCAGGTTATCAAAGTTCAGATAACAAATGCCACGTGATGTCTGTGTTAAGGGATCACGACAGACAAGTATTTTGGAGATTTTTGACACCAGATTTGGTACGACTTCTTGCATGACGGTAAGCACACCCTCCTCATTTGTTAGTACGTCCAAATTGCGTAGCATTATTTCTTCGTTGCGCAAAACGAAACACGATGGTTGATGGAAGAGTTTGAACAACAATTGCATTGTGAGTTGCCCAGGTTGAAAAAAATTTGTTTTATATTTATTTTTTGAAAATGTATATAGAGGATGCTAAATGTTACTAGCGTTTTTATACTTTTCGTTAGGATGTTGCTAACTTCATCGCTGCCTTCGCCACCCTTTTCGCTTTCTTCACGGGATGCGCAGCATTTGAAGCATTTATCACGTCTCTTGAAGTTGAATACGCCGCACTGAAATCAATGGAAAATACAATTAAGCAATTTTAAGCAGTGGGGGTTAGGTTGTTCGGCAGGATGTTGAGGCGTTATTTTGGACCGATGATTATCACAGCAAAAAATTACATGTTATGAATTCAGAACAGCTTTACAATGAATAGTCACTAATACCAGCGAATAACGAACGACACAATTTGAACCTCTTTTGCTTGCATTTCCCTTGTCTCATCGAGTTATGATCAATAATTCCTTTGGAAGATTGTATGTTTACGACATCTACTTGTACAACGAGAACTATGAGAAGCAGTTCCACTCATGGCACTGCAGTCGTTTAGGCTGAGTGTGCGAAAACTGTTTGCAACGAATCTACTCACAGCAGCCGAAAAAGAAATATAGAGATGTTGAAGGATAATGCTCAGTTGACCACAGCGTCTGTGATCTCTTGACTTCAGAGTTAAACCCCAGAAAATAAAATTAGCTTAAGTCCCCAAGTCTGTTCAGTTATAAGGTGACATCGATGGGACATCGACGATCGAACGCAGCGAACGAGGCGAAATAAGGCAGAACCAAAAATGTGTCTGGTGGTGTACCATGGAAAATCGAACTACATATTCGAATATTTGTTTTCCGTTATAATTTCGAGGTATTCAGGAACCAAATGCACTGATGCTGTTTGGAGGAGGCGACTGAACGACGAACTGTGCAGCGACATCGATCTGGTCAGACGAGTTCGAGTGTCTCGTCGCAGGTGGCTCGGTCATGTAGAGCGAATGGAAACCAATGCTCCGGCCCGGAAAGCCTTCGACTCCAAACCCGAGGGACAACGCGGTAAAGGAAGACGACGCTACCATGGCGCATGCACCTGGAAAGCAACTTCAATCATCTGAGCGAGCGTGGCTGGAAAGCACAACGCGGTAAAGTAAGACCACGCCTCCTGCGGTGCACGCGGCTGGAAAGATCGTGACTGCACGCAACTAGCACAAGACCGTGCTAGTAGGAGGTGGGAAGGCATTTTGGCTGAGGTCCATTAGGACTCTAGCGCCAACCAAAAAAGAAGACAGAAATTTAGTCTGTCTCGACTACGAGGTTAAGATAATGAGAACCAACTTAGATTATAACTTGATAGTCTTTGATTCATAGCGCTCCGGTGGGAATTGCCTGATAGGGCCTACACCTCGAAGAACTAAACTGACTTTACAAAACATTGATCACCTCAGGCTGAGGTTACAGAGGGGTGGTATAGATCATTTCGATGGAAAAGTGATGGCCTCTTTGAAAGAAATATCCCAGTGAAATTGTTTGTCCTGTTTGTGCGGAACAAATATGTAGAACAAGATTCAATAGGGAACCAGTTCCCAATCGACTAATGAGGTGTCTGAGCTCAACGCCTTCGACGACTGGGATATTCAGAAGGCATGAACAACTTGGCAGCAACGCAAGAAGTCTTTGATCCCTGCGGAGCAACGGACAGAAGTAGCGAAGGACCACAGCTAACTCTGTCTACGATATCGCGCAGCCTGGAGACGTAGGTTGGTTGAATCACAGGTCACTCAATCCCTAAAAGGGACATGTTCTGTACAATGCCGGATATTATGGTCAGGCAGCATTGGTTCGGCAGGCTATTTGTGGTTGACGTATGTACTGTAAGAACTGGCCCAATGGTGTCCCAACACTAGACCTTAGAAGTATGGTGTGGTACACAGATGGATTTTAGAGTTGGGGCCGGAGTCTTTAGATCCTGGGTCCATGGACACAGGGGGAGTGCAGGCAACAAATCCGCAGATGAGCTCGTGAGGGCTTGGCTCGGAATCTGCGTTTATAGGTCCCGAACTGTACTGTAATGTGAATTGGACAGCAGCTACAACGAATGGAAAAACAAACTCCGCATAGACCAGTGGATAAGGGGTCATGGTCCAAACGATTAAACAGGCCTTATTCCTATAAGGAAATACTCTGCATCCAGCAATCAACCCCTACAGCTTTGTCAATGCATCATAATTAATTGCGATACTGGGGACAAGCACAAGGAAAACTATGGAACACCTACTTTGTCTAAAACTATGAAATCCCTACTAATCGAGCGTCCATCTCTGTGACAACTCAAGCAGATCAATGAGAAGCTACACAATGAATATCAATTGGTACTTACCTTGGCACAGTACCAATCGGAAATGGTTTTATCTTTGCTCAATGGCTCCTTGGAGTAGCTGTAATGAATGACCGCCCGATGATGGTCCTGCAGTATGAGTATACCCTAGAATAACATGGAAAAATGCCAATATCAGTAAGAGGGCTATAAAAATTTTCCTGACTACACAGTCACCGCCGTAAAATACTGATTCTAGTCTCATTTGTATGAAATCATTCCAAATATTGGTTTAAAGCGGCTCGCTCAACAAGCTTTGATGATATTTTCACATATAATATACAGCTTTTTGTTTCTATGATTTTTTGATTTTTTTTTCAATTAATCTGGTATAGCAGTTGCTTTTTGTTTTTGCAAATAAATCTTTGTATACATTTTACATTTTAAGTTTGAGTCAAAAGACGCGTGTGATATAAATTACAAAATAAATTTGAGGAAAAAAAAAACGTTCAATCTTTGTTTGTTCTTATCATTTTCAATTGAACAAAACAACAATAACAAAGTGAACAGATCCAATTGGTTGTCAATTACTCTACTCCCGAATTTAAGTCACTTTCAGTGTGTCTATATGTAGGTTGTATATTTTATATAAGCAAATAATATTTTATGAACAAATAAAAAAATAGTAAATATTTTTTGTATTTTTTGTTTTTTTTTTTACAACTGCACCAGATTCAAGTGATACCTGCTTCATATCCATCCAGCGTACGGCTTCTTCAACGGTACTAAACTCGACGAAAGCAAAACCTCGAGATGCACCTAAATTTTAGATAGAAGCAAACACAAAATTTTTGTAAATTTTATTTAAAACAAAAAGGGTTGAGTTTTGAGTCATATTGTTATATTTTTTGTTTGTTTTTTTTTTTCACTTTCACTTTATGTTTGATTTTGACATTTGTCTGTGTACAACAAAAGTTCTGCTCAATTGAAAGAGACAGAGGAAATGAGAGATCTTAGGCAAGGCGTTGCTGCCTGGTGCAATAGGGTGTGGGTGGTTGTGGTTCCGTAAACGGTTTGCAATTGCAGAACAATAACACCATTTGGGGGCGCTTTGTTTTTGACATTTGCATACGGTTTACTATATATGCACCCACACCATTTACCGTTTACACATAGGGGACATACTTACGTAGAATACTTTGATTGGGATTTGAGTGGTCAATTGTATGGGTTTCATTTTCAATGACTAGAAGTGGGGGATGGGATACAGAATTGGGATTCAATCTAAGGTTTCTATTTACTCTGATTATGCCTACCTGTTTTTCTTTTACGGATGAGACGAATTGAAATCGCACAAAGTCCGCACTGCATAAGATCACTGCTTATCTGAAAGAACAAACGATTGGATGGTATGAAATTCCTTCACTGTTTTACTGCGGATCTGAGTTATGGGGAAAAAATAAGAGGAATGTGGGTGTTTTCATAAACGCCAGATAAAATGAGGCAAGAATCCGATACGGGATGTCAGTTATGAAGAAGGCACTGTTCAAAAGATCAGACATCGAATATAACTGTCAATTATAGTAGCATTTTTTCTGTGCATGAAATTGAGAAAAAAATAAGAATTTAAAGGCCAAATCGAAACGGCAGTGGGTATGCGCTAAATAAGGCTTAATGTTTTCTCTTTCTAAATAAAATTCAATTGTATTCATGGCCCATGTAATCGTGTGTTTATGAAGCGTGATCATAAGATGACGAAAATTAGAGAAAATATATAACATAAATTGTGCTCGTGCATTGGGCTTTGGCTAACGCATACGTTTTCATTTCCATTTCTATTCAACTGTCAGAGTCAGAGTTGGGGACAATGCACTTCTGTTCACAACCTCTGTGTTGTGGTAACTAATTAGCTATCTTCGAAGTTAGGACGAATAGAATGATATGAACAGAATTTCTCATCAAGCTTGACGACCGATGACCGAGTTGTTGATTGACGTTTGCCACTCGGTTAATTAATTCAGTCCACCTTTTTTTTTACAGAAAATTAAAAATGTGCTACAGGCACGGACTCATCTGAAGACGAACTTTTGCACTTTCTCAGATCTGTTATTCTCCTCCAGTAATTTTTGCGCATCGAGCTAATTATAGCGACAATATGCAAACTAATGAATGAACAAGACAATTAACATTTCATTGACTATTAATGGGGTATTGTATTCAGATTTGATACAGAATGTATGGAAATCAATTCAAAGAGAGTGTTTCATTCATCGTGGGACACTTCACACAAGTTTTCCTGACTTCGATTTTAGTCAGAAAGGGAAGTCGGAGAATGGGAAGTCTTTCAATTCAATGTCATTCACCAATGACTACTGAGTCATTCGCTCGAACTTTCATTAATGATTCGAATTTCGTTGTCAAAGACCCGAATGGCATCGTTCCCGATTGACGTCTAAGAAATTGTCTTCTCTCACCAATAAATAATGCATAACGACATGTTAACAGGTGAGTTTTAATAAGCAATGACATTCATCCGAGAAGACATTTAATTTGCACAAGGGAACTACAATCAAGCGTCATAAATATGTAAACTCATACACATTAATGAAGAAAAGAAGGCAAATGAGATGGTTGACAACAAGAGCATACTCCATCTCATTTGGTGCAATCTTTGGCCGAAATGATGTACGCCAAATATGGGTTACTGTCCCAAAAACTACGTTGAGTACATAATTGCATCATTGTTGCCCCACTGCACTGCAGAAAGTATTTCTCAATTCATGTATGATCTGCCTCAAGTGTGCAGTATTTCAGCATTGCCAAAAGGGTATTCAAAAGTGCAGCATAAGTATACGACGGAAAAAGTGTTTGAGTGACATTTGTATTGATAATCAAAATAGTGTGGACAATGTCTAAAAAATATATAATTCTAGGTTTAATTGTTGAAGCAATAGACCGATCAACTTCTGAAAATATTAGAGACGGAGTCAATAGCAAAACAGGAACAATTTTTGCATGATGAAGCCGGATGAATCCGGTTTCGCTGCAATCCTGCGACAAAACACAAATCACTGGAACTTTGTTCGCACTTTGAGTGTCACATTGCTTTTATGAGCAACTGCATAGACCCTGCTCGTTATTTACAATTATAAACGTTTGCAGGCCTGCGCACGGCCCTACTTTCGACGCTCGATCCGCTTTGTCGTTTGGGTACGCCCGTAATAATCTCCAGATTGCACACTTTACGGTTGAATTTTCCGTGTCAACTTCTGGTCCTGTCTATCTGTTCGCTGCATATTTTCTTACTTCGAGTTTGTTGTCTTCACCGATCAAGACCTGGGTGTCTCGAGACACCGAAGTTCCCACAAACTTATTTTATCAAGAATGTTTGCATATGTTGCGGCCTACGCGAGTGACTAAGCTATGTAGCATAAAAGTGATCACAAAACATTATAATGCTAATGCTTTTAGAGTTCTGTTTACCCAAGGCCACTGTTTGTGGCTCAACCAAGAGATAAGCTGTTTAATCTTACATTTTTCACATACGAAAAAAAACCAATCATCTTATGGCCATAACCACGAACAGTTCAGTGCTTGATGTGTATACAATCTAAGCGAGTTTTTTGAACGAATAACTACACACTTGCACTTCGTAAAATACACCAAACATTCGATGTGAGGAGCACTTGAGTTCAATTTGACATAATTGAAGCTTTCTCTAACTTTCGTTTATGATCTCTCGTCTTAGATCATTTCTGGAAATGCTGTCGCACACCACCTTTGTCTATAGTAAGTCTCTCAGATACAATGCATGAAAATAAATCCAAGCTCGTTGCCACGACTCTACATAGATTGACAAAATGTTGATGTCTGTGCTCAGACTTCAGTAACTTAGATCAGGTGGTTGCACATGTTGTATAGTCACGTCTCTGCACTGAAACACTACTTGGAAACTGCCCTTTTGTAGAGGAAAACATTTTCATTTTTTCCCGAGCATTCATATCCTACCACCGCCCTGTCCCTTTTGTCATAGATGAGTTCACTTCATGCGCACGACTTTAGTATGTCAAGCAGTATATGAAATGATAACTCACTGGGTAGGGCAGAATGAGAACATTTCTTTGCTGATGTGTCACATTCAAAAACAAAGGAGGGTTCAAGTTCTATCGCAACCTGTAAAGAACACAAGTGCAAATTTTAACTTACATCCGCCTCGGTAATATGTTGTGCCAGTCCCCGGACAATGATTGTGTTGTTTGGAGACTGATTGTGATAGTCATATTCATGGGACAGCCCATCGCCGTCGTACCCATCGCTGTTATCATCACGTTCGGACGAGTGATACCGCTTCGAATGGCGATGCCTATGATCACTGTGTAAAACAAAAGAAACCCATTACATCCACACCCCGCTCAAATCAATATAATACTGAACTTACCGTCTATCTCTGTCGCGATCACGGTCATAATCACGACTCTTGTGTCTGTCATCAGGATGTCTCTCGTTTTCATCGCCATTGCGGTGCCCACGGAATTCTTTGTCTTCATACCTTTGTTCATCTTGGAATCTCTCGTCCATGTAGCGATTATCATTTGCACCCGACCCCCCAACACCATGGTGCGGTGGCCTATCATCCTGATGATAGTCCTCATAAATGATCTCCCGGTAAAGATCCTGCTCAGGGCTTCGTCGACCGTAACGTTCTCGACTACGCGAACGAGGCGAACGAGTTCTACGCCTGCGTTCGTGTTCTCGACTGCGATTTCTGGAAGAAGAAAAATTGAATAGAAAACGTTACATAAAACCCCATCTCTCCAACACACAATTGCTGTGATTTTATAATTCCAACGTTATTTTTTTTTTTTTTTGAAAAAGCAATTACATGCATGCATATGGATATGTACATATTTAATTGTAAAGACTCACCTAGATCTCGAACGCGACCTACTGTAGCGCCTGTGATCTCGTCGACCCCTGTGCCTACGAGGCGAGTCTATACTCCTGGATCCTAGAGCAAGAAAGAACGTTTTTTTAAGTAAAAATGTGGGGTCCTTTTAGGGAAAATCTAGTCTCGAGAATTTTTCTTCGTCCGAAAACAAAGATGGCGTACGTACTTCGGTCCATCTCGGTAAACTTGTTAAAATTGGAATGCAGTTTAAGGCTTTTGGTTGACTTCTTTAAGAATAATTATTTAAATGACTGCCTTTAATTGAAAGTAGGTTCTTAAAATATGTAAAGTGCTGCTGAAATCTAATAAAAGTTTTCACAAAAAAATCAATACAACTTTGCACGAAGAACAACGCGTCAAGGAGATTCTACAGCGGCACACGATTTGGAAAATAAAAAAAAATTCTTAATGACAATTGGAAAGTGCGTTCTGTGTGAACATGTGAAAAATGAACACTTCCAGGATGCCAGTGGATGCATTCAGCATTGAAGTTGAACATTTTTTAATGGAGGAATAGTAGAGTAAGATTCAACCAGAAGAAGAACATTTACGAAAACAGGTATGTATGATTGGGCCACATTAAGCTCATGGACCCCTATGCTCCAGCTGAGAGGTTCTTCGAATCTGAGCCTCATGGTTCGAGAAGAAGAGGAAAATCGAACCTCTGGTATAAAGATGAAATCATCGCGGACGCAAGACAGCTTGGTCTTGATGGCTGGTATCAGCATGACAGGGCCCTTAAATATGAAAGACAGCTGCAGCACATGATCGGACCCGCCAAGGTGTAAGTACTTAAAAATGTACTCTCTTACGGTTGCAAGTTTTTTAATATCTGTGGAATATTTAATAGCGAGATATTTCTTATTTCACTGCAGATTTCTTGTCAATTTCTACCTACTAATATTTTTCATCGCCTCATAACAAAAATTACTTCACACCATTTGAACACACCCTCTAAAACTACTGATCTAGAAACCTGCTGCTTGTTGTTGGTTTTTGATTGATGACAGCTTAATAAATGACAGCCAGATGATTCAGATTTGTTTTATTCCATACAAAAAAGACCAGCAGAAAAAAGAGGAAAACCAATCAGTTTTGGAAAAAGTTTCACCAAATCAAAAAGTGTACTCTAAGTGCGCAAATATTTGCCGACGTAAGTTGAACGAAATCAATTTTTTTTTTTAGTTATTTCTTGTGGTATTTGTATTTCATTTAATTTCTTTGTTCATTCAAATTGCTTAGTGGGCGTTTCAAAGGACGCAAATTACTGCAGCAGCTAATCATAAATAAAAGGTAATCGTAAAGTCGTTGCGTTCATCTTGCATCAAGTGCTAATGCTGTAATCTCATTAACAGATGGATGGGCGTAGTGTAAGTAGTGATGGTGGGGGTGAGAATGAAACATCTCCAATAGCATCGGCTCGGGCGAGTATGTTTCAAACGTTCGGTTCGCTGTTTGGGAATGGTGGAAGTAATGCAACAAATCGTCGACCGGCCACCCCACAATCTGGAGATGGTTACGTTGAGTTCGGTATGACGGATCCGGAAAGAAGCGGACGTACTTTGGGTACGTTTGCCGGAGTCTTTTCACCTGTAGCTTTGTCTATGTTCAGTGCATTGGTCTTCATTCGTGTTGGTAAGTTAACATTTTTGTATATATGGTGAAACTAGTTTATTTTTTGTTTTTGTTTTGGTAATTCACATGTTTTCGAGAAATGCCAAAAAGTTTATTTCCATGAAGTCATCGTATATTCTCCTGAAATAGAATTTATTTATAGAATTCGTCAATAAATACAAAATGGAAAACTGGTTAATTCCGTCTAGTAGTTTGAGTTGAAGTTAGTGCATTCCGAGACCGGGAAGCCATCTAATTCATGTCATTCCTCTTCTAATGCTTTCTGTGGGGGGAGAACTGATGTGAAACTTTTGGCGTTGAGTCACGGCTTGGCCCGGGGGAAACATTTTACTACTCACGAGTACAAAATATTGTTTTAAAAGTGATGAGTTTTTCCCTTTGGTAGAATCCACAAGACCTATGTTGTTGCATGGATGAGTGATTTGAATGGAACGATAAAAATCAGTCGAGAAGATGCCTGACCACACTCATGGCGTTACACTGTTTGTCGTTGCATTTGATTGTAACGCTGTATGCTTTTTATTCCTCAGAGGTTAACGCAAGTTCTGAAATGATTTTCATTAAAAAAAAAAGCCATTGTACTTTTGGTCTAGGGCGAATCGAACAAAACTTTATCCAAGTCAGAGAGGAAGATTCCGGTGTTTTGTCCATTCGCGAATAGGGCCCAATGTTCACAAAGTATCAGCTCTGCTATGATGGCAATTTTCGTTTCATTGTTTACTGTACTGAATTTTTGTGGGGTAACAATTTATAACAGTTCAGTTTGACAAACGGACTTATGAGCTCCCCGTCACATCTGCCCCATAGTGTTGAAGTCTAAGTAAACTTGTTTACACGAGGTAGATGAGTTTACTCCAGAAATCAATCGCAATTGCAGTCTGTACCATTTAATTTCTGCTTAATTCCCTGTTACGCTGTCTATTGATCTGTCATTCTTTCTGTCTGATTTCATATTCCCTCGAACCGGATATTTGAAGTCGAGATGTGCTCTGCATGACAATCTAAGGTGTTGATGCTTACAGCTAATTAGGTCAATAACTCTTGAGGTCTCCCTCGATTTCTCTTTTGCTTTGAATTGAAGAACACTGGCAACGAAATTTCGTGCATTGTTTTTCTCCCTCGATGAGGGGCAAATGGTTTTTTTTAGCATATGCCTCTCAACCGAAATGAAGATGAAAGTGATTGCATTTCCGGTAAATGGTTATCCAATTCTATGTCTTGTAACTAAAGATGCAAAGCTTATCGAGAATAATAGAAGTTTGTGCACATTGACTGGAGTGTCAAAGTAGATGTTAGTCATGGCTGTCAATGTTGTTTTTTTTTTCAAGCCATAAAGCTACACGGTCTTTGTTCAGGGAAATGTTGCTTTCACTTAAGTATACCTTGGAGGGTGTTAGATGTGTTGTGAGGGTGTGCATTTGATCCATAGATAGCGAATTCAGAACATTACCTCTATCATCACATTGCTTCTACCTCCTAGGAAAACAATCATTTGTCAGATGTCTGATCAAGCGAGATTAGACTTAGGACAGCTTCGTGAAGACTTGCTCACTTGTTCACATATTCGGACAGACGTTGCAGCGGTTATTTCAATTGTGAGCACTTTAATGTCAAATCTTATGATGCTGGCTGCAATTTTTTTCACTTTTGACATAAGTTGAAGTCTAAGTAAATCCGTTATAGTTGCCCTTTTAGTTTTTGCTGTGGCTGTACTTTGGCTGTACTTAAAAAATAACCGGAATGAAACCTGCTTTTAACGATCACGGCAGAAACTTTCCTATTGGTTCGCAAAGTCAAACCTTTTTTTTTTTGATGGACTATGCAGCGCATCCACCTTAATTCCTGAAAGCAAACCACCGATCATTGCATTGCCTCCGGCTTATGAACAGCCCAGAATATTGTTCACGACAGACCTAAAAAAAAAACTGAATCCTCCTATATCTCTCATCATCAACATCTTCTGACCCGCATGATCCACTAAAGGAATCGCTAAAACCCTAACTAGCAAGCTTAACCAAGCAAGTTTATAGACTTTCTTTGCTATTGAAATTTGAATTTAACCTACTTGCGAGCAAAGTACAACAAAGTTTTGTCCTTCAGGTTTGTTTCTATCCGATTGAATAGATAGCGTATGACGCTGACGCATTTTTGTCACTTCCATTTGAATTCAAGCGACCAGCTAACTCATGGCTTGCTATCAACTGACATTCACACAACTGTTATCAGTGATCGCTTGGAGTTTAACTGATTTTTCATAAATCCTCTTTCATTAGTTAGTCACTGAGGTTTCCGCAAAAAATGCTGCTTAAAAAATTGAAATTCTAGCTCTACACCTAGAACCTAATTTGCTCAAGAGTTGTATTCACACTGGAAGAGACCTGAGCTTCGATTCAAACAATAAAAGTTCACGAAGAAGCTTCCAAAGTGCTGGTTTCCTCATTTCGGCGAAGAATTTCTTCCACACTCCTAAATAGTCCAGCATTATCGTAAAAAGTACGAAAAGAGGGGCTGAATGCTCATAGCGGTTATCTTTCTATGACGTAACGGTAACTTATGACCAACAACGAAACCATTCCTTATATATTCCATTTTATCATTGAGCGAATATACAAATCAGTTTCAACAAACTTCTTGAGAAATCGGCACTTTTCGTTTTTGCCGCCTTATCGTTTCCGATAAGCATTCCGAAATCAATTCACAATTATCAACAGTTACAACTTGTAACTACTTGATAGAGGATTTCCGTTTGGTTTAGCTGAGATTGTCTGTGAATCCATTTGGGAACGTGCTAAATGCTTGATTAATTCATATCTCTCCTAGTTCATTTAGTGGATGAATTTGTTTGTATACATACGTGTATCAGTTGACACTTATGATGACAATTTATTTGTAGCAATTTAATGACCATAGTCTGGGCTGTGATAGTAGCCACGATGATAAATAGAAATAAAATTCATTATGTACACAATTAGGCGGCAGTTGCTCTGGCATTAATATGTAATCTTCGTTAGATAACACGCAACTGACGTGAATTAAATGACACAGTTTGTGGGATCTAAACAAACTTCGCTGTAACTTGAATCACTCTTCCAGTGGGAATATCGAGAGTTATGATTTTTTGTTTGGTAGTTTTCTTACTGCCGTCGTCTTCTAGTCACGACTTAATGCTTGACAATAAATGTGGCCTACGAAATAGCGTAGTGGGTTGGTGCGTCAACTCCTATTTCGGTGCCAGGTTCGATCGCCACTTTTAAAACTCTCGAGTAACTGACATTGCAAAAGAGTATTTCTGCTTCTCAAACTTCGCTGTTTTGGAGTCACCAAAAAAACTGTAGGTCCCATCCACTCGTGATAGAACAATAGAACGCTACCATATAATTCTATTCAGAAACAACTGTTCCCAGATAATTCAAAATTGGTGTATACTGTAACCTTCACTTTTGGCAGCTGTGTTCCGTATACCTTGCCTCTTTGATTTCCCACCAAGATTATGCTACGAAATAGATTGCTGATCAAGTGAATTACCTCATGTGTGATAATTTCTTTCAGGTTTCATTGTTGGTAATGCAGGACTTTACGTTACACTCCTGCAATTTATCATTGCCTACTTGATTCTGCTCTTCACCGTTGCATCGGTTTGTGCAATCTCAACAAATGGCGCCGTCGAAGGAGGCGGTGTTTACTGTAAGTACTACCTCAATCGGAAATAACTTAATTCTCTCATTAAATACCTTCATCTCATTACAGTTATGATTAGTCGAACACTGGGTCTGGAATTCGGTGGTTCCATTGGTACACTCTTCTTTATGGCAAATGTTGTCGGCTGCGCTATGGCGATATCCGGTTGCACTGAAGGAATCATGGAGAACTTTGGACCCGGAGGATATTTCTCCAAAGACGACAATTTGCTGCCCGATGGTCAGTGGTGGAGATTCCTCTATTGCACACTGATAAACACCAGCATGCTGGTGGTGTGTTTGATTGGAGCCGCTATGTTTGCCAAAACCTCAGTCATCATCTTGGGCATTGTTACGATTTGTCTATTCTCGACGTACATCAGTTTTTTGGCTAAACCGCAGACCACGGTGAGTGAGGACATATCAAATGGGAACACCCCTTGACTAAAAAGCCGCGTGGGATTAAATATTTTTTTTCACTTGTTTATCAGTCTTGTGTGCGTGTGTAAATAGTGACAAAACATTTACTGAGAAGCCACGAAAAGCCGCCCAACGATTGATGGGTATTTAATTTCGATTTGGCTCTTTTTATTTTTTGTGCTCCTATCATAGATAAGTGAATGAAGTGCAAATGTATCACTGAGCGTCGAGAGTGGGGGCAGCTATCGAAGCTTCCGTTTGGTAAACATTAATGACATAGTTCGACAAGTAAATACGCCGTTACGCATAGAAAAGGATTACGAATGCTAAGAAGACGAGTATGATATCATAATTGGTGTGATTTTTTTATTTCTTGAAAGTACCGTTGAGCTAACAATGTGCTAAGCTTGGAGACCAGTTCTTCACTTTTTGATCGAAATTTCGATGAATACTCAGTACGTTGGATGTGATGTCGGCATAACCAAAAAAAAAAGTACACGAGTACTTGGTGTGGTATCTAAACTCAAGCCTATTACGTCCTGTAGGTGGGTAGGTAGGTAGTAGGTGGGTTTAAAGGTTCGTTTTACCGCCACGTGCGTTACACAAGGGCGTGATTACTATGACAGCCAGCCAGTTTTGTCAGTAAATTTCAGTATTGCATTGATTTGGTGTTTCACTAGGTTAGGTTAGGAAGAGGGCTGCTAGTGAATGACCAGCACACTTATACCATGTTGGCCCATTGAGTGTCTGACTACTATCACTGACAACTCCAGTGATAGTCCCATTAATTTGATCTCAGCGGCAAAAGGCGACAATGGTACTAACTTTGCTTTCGCTGGGATTCAAATCAGGGGCTCACCAACCAAGAGCAGCCACTTAATCCACTGCGCCCGCCAGCCAGTCATTTGTGTTTCACTAAGGTCACATATATTATCAAATAAGTAAGCGCCCAATATGGCTTGCTCATCGAGGTGAGTGTATGGCAGTTGGACACTTTTCCCCTCTTCTTCATCCAGGCAGATACTGCAGAAATCATTTCAGAATGGTCCTAGTCTCATTGCGTATAGACCTAATAGGCAGGGTCCGGTAGTTATTCCCACTGCAGTGCTAATTTCTCATCTCTTTAACGAGATCAAGCTATCTGATCATTTCGGATCACGACGAGGCCAGAATTGCTTGGAGACGTTTGCAGGCACATGATGCCTATCTCTCAACTGGCATTGACTTTTTGTTTACTGGGAATGTTGAGCTGCTGGAATGTGACCCTGCTTTCACTGGGGTTCGAAACTCGCTAACCAGATGCACGCAAACTGTGCCATCCAGTCTTCTCTTGAATGGGCTACATCCTCAATAGCCACACCAGCTAGCTCGATCTTATGTGGACTGTTTCCGATTCCACACACCAAGTTAGTTCATTTCCTTGTCTGGATGGAGTTTGGGGGTGGTTCTGCCAACGGGCGTTCATCCGAATAAGTCTTGTTGGACTCATGTCGTTTTCAGTTTGTGGTTGAGTCGTCCCTTCCAGATCTGGACCAAAGATCAGGGCAAAGTCCAGACAATAAGGTCTTCAATGCTCAAATGCGTCATCTCATCCTAAACTAATCTCATTCATTGGATTTTCAATTAATCGTCTTTGTTTTTATTTTACTTTCAGGTTCCTTTGCCGGATGAAAACAAACTGGTAAACAGCACTACCGGATACAATTACACCGGTCTATCTCTGGAAACCTTGAAAGGAAATTTGTACGAAAATTACGGCCCAGATTACACATCCAATGGAAAAATGGTAAACTTTGCAGTAACATTCGGCGTGCTTTTCGCTGGTGTGACCGGCATCATGGCGGGAGCCAATATGTCTGGTGAATTGAAGAGTCCTTCGCGCAGTATTCCAGCGGGAACGCTCTCGGCTGTAATCTTCACATTCGTCTGCTACATCCTGTTGTCCTTCCTGATGGCATTTACGACTCCCCACGACTTACTGAGCAACAATTATCTTTTCCTGATGCCGGTCAATCTGTGGCCACCATTTACCGCGATCGGTATTTTAACGGCAACATTTTCAACCGGTCTAAGCAACCAAATCGGCTCAAGTCGTATTCTGGAAGCACTTGCTAAGGATCAAGTCTTCGGCCCCCTGCTGAACTTTGTCATCCGTGGCACGTGGAAGGGAAACCCGGTGGTGGCTGTGCTCACCAGCTGGACGCTGGTGGAGGCTATTCTCCTAATCGGATCATTGAATACCATCGCTCAGGTGAATTCGGTTCTGTTCATGTTATCGTATTTGGCGACAAACTTGGCCTGTCTTGGCATCGAGTTGACCGGTGCTCCAAACTTCCGGCCCCTCTTCAAGTATTTCACTTGGCACACATGTTTGATCGGCCTGCTCGGCACGCTGGTAATGATGTTCGTCATCAATCCCATTTACGCTTCGTCCAGCATCATATTGTGCCTGATTTTGGTCATCGCTCTGCACATTTTCTCGCCAGCGTCGCAAGGCACACAATGGGGTTCCATCTCACAAGCGCTTATGTTCCATCAAGTGAGGAAGTACCTGCTGATGTTAGATTCCCGCAAGGAACACGTGAAATTCTGGCGTCCGCAAATGCTGCTTCTGGTTTCCAGCCCACGCTCGTGCTGTCCGCTCATTGACTTTGTGAACGACATGAAAAAGGGGGGTCTCTACGTGATTGGGCACGTGAAAGTAGGTGATTGCACTGCAGTGACCGACCCGACAATTGAGGAAAACAAACTTTGGCTGACTCTGTTGGATCATATGAAGGTGAGTCGAGTCGATTTCGTTGCACTGACAGGGGCTTCAAACATTGGATCATTCTTAGGTAAAAGCGTTTGCGGAAGTGACACTTGCCAACTCAATCAGGGAAGGAGTTCAACATCTAATTCGCTTATCTGGCATTGGAGCAATGAAACCGAATACCATCATCTTGGGATTCTACGATTCCCAGACTCCAAAGGATTTCTTCCAAATGTAAGTAGATCTTTCGCTGCCCTTTGGGGACGTGCCTGTTATATGAATTCAATTCTTGTTTGCAGAGAGAGTTCCTCGTACCGAACCAACAACTTCAACGAAGGCGAGTTCGAGGCCTTCCCTATAAGAAGCAACGCCGAGGAAAAGCACATCAGTACTCAGGAGTACGTGGCTATTATCTGTGATACCTTAAAGATGAAGAAGAACATCTGCTTGTGCAGACATTTCCATCAATTAGACAAGAACTTCATTTTAAAGTAAGCAGCAACTGTCTCAGATCTTTCCAAGTCCATAAATTTGAATTTGAATTTCTAGGAGCAATCATATCAAGTACATTGATGTGTGGCCAATAAACGTCTTTGATCCAAAGAGCGAGAATCCGTTCGACACCGTCTCATTGTTTATGATGCAACTGGCTTGTATTATAAATATGTTACCAAAGTGGAAACGCCTGACTCTGCGCGTGTTCCTTTGTGAAGCAAATACCAGTCCTTCGAATGTCAGGTAATTGGCAATTATTGTTTCTTCTTCTCGAGTGATATTCATGTGATTCTTTATTCAGCACATTTGACACACAACTAAATCAAATGGATGTGTTCCCCAAGATGAAACTGGAACAGACCTTGAAGAACCTCAGAATTGTGGCTGATATCTTAGAGGTAAGTACTCTGATGGCTTAGTGAGGTTATCATCAGGTCATGTTTTGTCTGCTGTGCGCTAAATGTCATTCGTTTCCTTTAGAGAACTGAAGACTTATCAGATCACTTATTAAAGAGCTTGTTACTACTCTCGCTACTAACAGATACGTTTTTGCAGGCGTCTTGCGATAGTAGTTCCTTGTAAGATAGCCAATCTAGGTTGGTTCGATATCAAGTACCTCTGGCCAAGTAAATGTTCCATGAATCAACTTGAGACTGGGTTTATACTACCTGTCCTTGATTTGCAAAGACCCAGTTCATGCTAACGCTATAATTCCTTGGTTCGCAACGGATGATAAATCTAGCTTAGGCCACATGTCATGAGCGGCAGTGACATAAATTTTGAACATGTCAGGAATTGGACAGGCAACCCATCACAGCCAATCAAACGAAGACTGGCAGAAGCTAAGAAAAAGTTGACCAGTTGATCATTGGCAACTTGCCAATGATTTCATATGCAGCGGGGATGAAAAGGAACAAGGGGATGCTCATTAGTCCAGTGCTTGTCTTTATCATTTGAGAAACAGAACACTGGGGGAGTACTTCTTTCAGACACTGCAGACAACTATTACCCTGGCCCTCAGACTTGTAATAACTTCTGTGTGGCAGAAAATAGCTCATCGCATCAATTTGGTGCAACTAATTTGGACAGGCAGCTATAAGGATTTGTTGCCTCAATGGGTTGAGGACTAATGTCTGCTATACAATCCTATCTATCTGAAATCAGTCTCATCAGTGCAGAGAAGATTCCACGCTTTTCCCGTTCGTGCATCTTCCATTGTAGTCGCTGTACAATGTCTCAAGATACTGCATGTAGTTGTACGCATTTAAAGCCACATAGATTATGATTAACTTTTAATCTTAGTGTCTTGAATTTTGAGGCATGGATAATCTCAAAAGCGGATGAGAAGTCCTTGGTCTTGAGAGAAAAATGTCGGTCTGGGATCACTCTTCCTGTTTGCGTTGACGATATTTGAGAGAGAATATTCAGCCATGAACTGTAACCCCGTACAGTAACACGAAGCTAGGCGGGCCAGGCGTCTGCGAGTCCAACGCCTAGAGTGGCCGAGGCATGTAGAGCGTATGGACAACGCAGCTCCGACCAGAAGAAGCTTCGATTCCGAACCTGTGGGACAACGTAACAGAGGACGTCGCCGCGTTTATGTTGCCGAACACAGGGTACCTCCTACCCAACTCGAGCACCAACCACTCATTATTGTCGCGAAGAATGAGAAAGAACCCAAAGCGGAGATTTACCGTCTATTTGTGATGTATTATTGGCCAAGGTACTCTTGAAGATTTAATTATTTAATGAGGCGATCCGGCTGCTCGCTCATTTTTTTCCCAAACTCATCAAGCGACATTTTTTTTGACTTTTGTATTCCATTTGAGAGTTTGACATACAACTTGTTGCGTGAGATAAATTTGTGACCGCCCTTTGAGAAGTTTTCAGTTCTTCAACGTCAACAACTGACGATTGCCACCCCTTCTCGAACTTCCGTCAATCGTTCGGGCTACGAACTCTGAGGATCCTTCTCCTCTTCATTCAGTCGCGCATAGATGGCGTGACAGTAAGTTTATAACCCGGCCGTTAAAGACCCAAGTCATCGTCGTCGATGTCGTCGATGTCGTCGATTTTTCGTCGTCTATGACACCCGATTTAATTTGTCGCCATGGAATAGCCTTATCTAATTATTGTGTATTACTTCTCCTTAAACAGATATCCGAATGGAGCAGGAACTCGGACTTCATCCGTCACGCATCCATCCTGAAGCAGTTTACCAATTGCACTGAGTACGACACCACACCCATAACTGAGGAAAACTTAAATCGCTCTAAACTTTACATGCAAAGGTAAACCCCATCAATTGTGTAAATGACTTCATTCCGAGATAACACATTGTTTTCATTCATTTTCAGAGCAAATCAAATAATCCGTGAGCGATCAGATCAAACCGCAGTTTCGTTTATATACCTCGCAGCACCGCCAAATACTGACGCGCCACACTGGGAAGAGAGAAGTGAACGTTACATGGAATTGCTATCAGAACTGACCGCTGAACTTCCACCAACCATCCTCGTGCACGGCATCAGCACAGTCACATCGACAACACTCTAAGACAAATTTACTCTTAAGATGATATCCATAGATTTAGGCGAAACACTCCTTGCGTTCGACATTTTCCGACGATGTGTGCAATTACTTTATTATTTCTTTATTCTGACAACTAATATTATGTAATAATTGTTTTTTTAATAGGAAATGTATTTATTAATGGTCTCTTCCATAACATTATCGAAAAGTGAAAAAAAGCGGTAGCATTTTGTATTGAGTGTAGTCAGGTGCTTTATTGTTGAGAGTGTATCATCATATCGATTTGTTAAAATTCTCCCCTCCCACACACATTATTTGATATTGTGAACATGATCTGTTGATCTGTTCGATTGGAAGTATTAGAGAGGAGACGGACGGTGTGGTTGGACGCAGTAAAACGAAATGACTTAATTCACATATGATTTGTTGACTATCTTATTTACACACATGACAACATGAATGTATTATACTTTTTAACTATCATTGTTTTCTACAAATAAATAAATATATCGGCATTCCATGCACATTTAACTATTTAAAGTCTGGCTTTCATAATTGTTGCCTGCGACGGGTGTTGGGTGTTGGACTGCTTAGTTTTCCAGAGCTGCATGGGACCGTGGCGTTGACTGTAATGTGAAAGACTCGTGATATTTTCGGGTAACCTATAGACGATGCTTGCGTATAAAGTGGCGCGCGCAAGAAGCATCTCAAACAAAATTGCCGTGAGAAACTGAAGAACATGCAAGGTTAGGTTAGGTTCTAGAGGCTGAGAGCAAGTCATATCTAGGCCAACTATAAACAATGGGTCATTGTGATACTTTCCGTTGTAGTGTGTTTACCTCAATCATGACCTTGTATGTACTTGCCTGATTAGGAATGTCTACAGAAGCTTAAAGATTTGAGCAGGAGAAATAATAGGAGACAATGAAATGGCTGACTCCCTATCTAGGAAAGGAGCATCGACGCCCTTTACAAAACAATTCTGCGCTGTAGGAGACCATGCAGAGAAGAATTCAGGGAACTAGAAAGAAGTAACCGGACAGACAACGCTCATGGCATGAAGCAGGCGACGAAACTCTTGGGTCAAGCTAAAAGGCTTTCTAACAGAAAGAACTCTTAAAAGAGCAAAGGGTGCAATATCGCGGTGAAATATACCCTCAACAGTAATGCTAATAATGTATACTTGTAATTTGTAATCCTTTAAACGACGGTTTATGTCTTAAAAACGATTTCCTTCTACTCCGTCAGAACTCATTCAACCACGACTTAATTGGAAAACAGTCTCGATCCCCTGTGGGAAACAAACTCTTTTTTTTACGAGGTTATGTTCTGAATTATGGGATCATAATCCTCCCACCTTACTACGATTCGACGTCAAGAACTATCGGCAGGCATTCCTGTGTACGATCACTTCATCACCAATTTCGCAAGTTGGTTGGGGTCCTTCTCCACATGTGTGTCCCATCGGTTAAGTAGTCGTCATCTTTTGCATTGTCCCACTGGCTCAGAGTTCGACTCTGACTGTACTTTCACTGATTTCAAGGACATCCTACCAACGTCACATCTGTCAATCAATACCAGAATTTTCAATTTCGATATTTGTTGTTACATATTTATTTCTTTAACCTAACCTAACCTACAACTTGTATATAAATACAAAATATGCCACATTTCAGTCTTCATCTGTCCCCGATTTACCGATTTACCGCATGAGCCTCAAAAAGAACGCATGTCGACTGTGCTTCGAATCAATCGGCAAGTACTTGTCGTAGAACCCCAAGATAACCTCTTCAATTTTAAATCCGAACTTCTGATAGAGACACACGGCTGGATTTGTTGCGGACACATGCAGAGTTATATCCTTGCTCATGCACGTCTGTATCAAGTGATAGAGCATAAAACTTGCAATTCCACTGCGTTGCCATCCGGGTCGAACGGCCATAAATGAAATGTATGCCTCATTGAAGCCAACATCTGGCACAAGAAACGCACACCCGACCACTAGCTTCTTGTACAACGCCACCACGCTGAAATCCGGATAGCTCAGGCACTCAGACACTGTGAAAAAGGAATAGTTTTACATGAGAAAGTCAATGTGAACGCAACCCGAACATACTATCTATCCCAGGCCAGAATGCGGTTTGCAGCAAGGCATTTACAGCGGCTATGTGATTCGGCCGTACGTAGCAAAAGTCCACGGTGCACCGGGCCGGAACGATTCCATTCACACTGTACTGAAGTTCACACATCAGTTTCAACCACGAGGGAAAACATTTCGTGTTCCGGTAGATGAAGGGATGGAGTATCCGCGATGTGTAGGGTGATTCAAAAACTTCATACTGGAACGAGCCTGCAATCTTCGCATGAAACGACGTCAGCGTACTTTGATCTGAAACTGAAATGAGCTGAGAGACAGGTTATGGATCTGTCGAATAAAACAAAACCATCAGCCACTCACCTGATAGCGATCTAATATCTGAGGTTTAGCAGGTCCCTCGGATTTTTGGGACGCCTGACTGAACGTGTCGACGTTGAAGATCGGCTTGGAGTAAGTTCTTTTCAGTTCCCGGACAACCAGTTTTCTATAGAAACGTCTCACGTAGGTAGGTACTTCCAATTTGCACTGCTGTTCGAGGCTCATAATAGTTCGCAGCTTGTTGTACAGTTCCTTTTCCTCGTATTCACTCATGGGAATCAATCTGAACGGGTATACGAATGTATTGACATGCTATGCTGCCTTTATAATTTCTTACCGTCCTTCTATGAAAAGTGATTCATTCTCGATGCCATCGTCATTGCCTTGATTCTCCGCCAGCCAGGGCAGTTCTCGTTTTGGCGGTTTTGTGAACAAACTCTTTGCACACACCTGAAGCGGCACCTCGTCGTCATCAGACTCTTCCGAGGTATTTTCCGTTTCGCTCGCGGGTTCATCTTTGATTGTGGCTTCCTGAGAGTTAGAGTCTGCCGCGTCCATCTGCTGGTAGTTTGTTACCTGAACAATACGAGGTTGATAAATTTCTTCGCCCAATCCCTCGGGAGTATGTGATGAGCTAAATTATATTTCAAGAGTTAATTGTAAAGAGTTCTCTAAACGAAAAATCTGTCAAACCTCTCTTCTTGAATGTCTTCCTGTCCGAAGCAGTCGGCAAAGTTGCTCAATTTTGCATCGTCATTCTTGGTTGGGCTTATATCGAAGAAGTTACAGTTGTCATTGGTTTCAATCAATGGAAGTAGATCGTTCTTCGACAGATTGTCCGGTTGAATGTCGCCAAAAATCAAGGCATCTGTGGAAAGATTCTCCGCCAGAAAATCCATCAAACTCGACTGCACTGAGTTTAAGTGCTTCGCTTCGATGTCCTCCTCCACTTTGATGATTTTGCTTGGTTTCGGTTTCGTTTTCGGTTTCCTTCCCATATATGGCCTGGAATGGAACAAGTTGAGAAATTACAAAATTGTCACAGCTAACACGTATAGAGACTTACAAAGTCCTACTGCAGTTCTCCTCTTCCTCAGACTCTGTGCGGCGACGTTTTAAATCGTCTGTGGCTGAATTCGAAACATCACTCGAATAGCTATTGTCCTCGAGGGTTCTCTTGTCATTCCTGAGCTGAAGTCTTTTCTGTATCGTTTGTTCGTCTGCGACGAAATCGAATGGTTAGTTAGTATGTACTTGGGTTTGTGGTGGTCGGGCAAGCTTACACAGTTTAAAATAGAATTTAGGTGTCTGATTGTAAGTCAATTTCCACCAACCGGGTTCTTGAAAGAGTTCCTGTCCGGACACAAAGAAATCTGGACTGTTGTGAGAGAGTGCTCCTGACACTGATCCAAACCATTTCTTTCGACGTTTTCTGAAAAATAGAAACGAAAACCACTCATTCCTCCGATGGGGGATATGTATCAGCCGAACTAGACGTACGTGTTTGCATCAAACAAATGATCCCAGTTTTTGTCTATGAAACTGACGATGTGAGTCCTCCAGTGGAAATATCCATGATGACTGAGGCCGTTTGATTTGATTGAAAGATTATAGATTGCCATTGCTATCACCATCAACCTACACAAAATGTTCATAAAAATACAGGAACCTCGATCTGAAGGAGAGTGCTATACTCACCATGGTAGCTTTTGGCGGACAAACTGCTCACGTTTGCTTTCAACAGACGAGCAGTCGCTGCACGTGAAAATGAAGAAAACATCACCCAAGAGGTCGCCAGGCGTTCCGGGACGTTTGAGGCATTTGATGTGAATATTTGACTTGCAAACTGAACAATTAAGAAAATCATCGTTTCCAATCACAACAGAGCAGTAAGAGCACTTTAATGGCAGATCCGAGTCCATTTGTTTCCGAAAATAAAGTATTTATAAACTCGACTAGCACTGCGTTTTGTTTTGATTTTTGGTTTTGACAGAAGCGAATTCAAGTGTCAAGAAGAAAACCGAGTTCGGACAATATGACAGTTGTGACAGCTGTTCGGCAACTGACATTAGAAAAAAAACTCAACAATTGTGTAATGTAACGTAACGTTTCAAACCAAACTTTTGTATTTCAGGAATATGATTCAATTAGAAGTCCCAATTCGGATGCGTCATCAAAATCAAAACACCAAACATTACCGTCTCACATAAGACATCTTCACTATTCTTGGGCTTTGTATATCTTTCATAAGGCACGTGTGGACCTATGAATGCTTACAAAGGGATAATCAAGCATACAAAGAATCCATAACGGTGCTGTCACAACAGACGAGGTAAGTTCAATATATTTAGTCGAAATAAGTGAAATGTAGCTTCAGTTAAAATTAAATAGATCATTCGATATGTAATCATTGCTTTACAAGAATATTTCAAAAGTGGGCACAAACTGATAAGCCGAACGTATGCCTGATAAATAGAATAACATCACAACAAGATGACAGTTCGAAAATTTATTTATAGACTTCACAGCTGATTGGCACTGTCAAAGCCCATTTTTTTCCGGGAATCCCCAACAAAATACAGTATTCACATTGTGAACAGTTGAAATTTATTAATAAAAGAAGGATTGTTTTCTTTATCAACACAAAATGGCCAATGCTTGCAATCCAATATATTCTCGTCGTAAACGGTGGTTACCCGAGTATCGAAAATTGTTCGAGGTTCTTTTGCAAATACCGGATGAAGACGTTCGAAAGCGTGTTATAGACGCGATAAACGGCAATCCAATGTGTTCAATCTGTAAAAAGAAGGATTCCAGAGAGTTTGGAACTCAAACGGAGAGCATAGATGAATCCATGGGCGATTTATTGAAAACTAATGAAGAAGTGCTGGACACGCATGAGCATGATACCAAACAGACATTTGAAAAAAAGCGTCGCAAAAGGAAGAGGACATGCCCAAAGGTCGTTAAAACTGCACAAATATCCAACGATACGCCTGTCTTAAAACAGGATACCACAAAAGTAATTACAACATTGTACCATCCGCTGGATGAATGATCTATAATTTGCATCTGTTTATTATCATTTTTTTTGTTTTCAGATCACACAAAACGAAGTCCCTCACAAGGTGATGCGACGGACGGATTATGAAGATATACTTTTAGAATCAAGTATTGATTCGTTCGTGAGTTATGAGTCCCAAAACAAACAGGCTTTCAAGCAGCAAATGAAGGTTGAATTCGAAACCTGCCTTCAATACTGTGATGGACTATTGTTAGTTCAATACGACTACTTCATGCCCTACAGTTAACTAATCGTTTTGTTCATTTTTTAAAGGCCCATTCATCGGGCAATCACTAAAAACGATATGAAAAAACTGCGGATGCAACTGTTCGTATTTGAATTCATGAAGAAAGATATAATGGAACTTTTAACTGATTGTGATTATGTATGTACAGCTATTTCTCGATTTATTAACATTAACAATTTACCTGATTAATCATCTTAAAATCTTAAAAATTGTTCCAAAAAGGCAGAATTCCTTGAACGGAATTTTTTGCAAAGATCTGTATCTTTATCATCATCAACATCGACTGACTCGCATGATTCACTAAAGGGGTCGCGGGGGTAGAACACGAACGAGTGATCTTCAGGCAACTCGATCCTGGTGTCTGGTGAGGTGCATCTTATTTTCGGAATGTTCATTTGCACCCCAGTCCAAAAGTGTCAAAAAAAAATCCATTCTAAAAACCCAGTCTTCGGGAATTCCCCACAACTCCTCGCTTTCGTGCTCAGTGTTATAATTTCCCTTATAATTCAACCTTTCCCATTCTTCTACTTTTTTGTGTGTCGCTGTATAATGGGCGGACTAAAGGTTTGGGTGTCTTTTGCAGGCAGCCGACTGGCAGGCTGCAGTCATTTTATACTTATGTTCATAATCGCCATGGCAATGAAAAGGGTTGCTTTGAGTTTCCTTGCAAAGGAAATATGTACCTATTAAGAAAAGAAGGAAAACAGTTTGATAACTGATGGGCTTAATGAAAAGAAAAAGCTTTTATTGGAAATGTATAAATTTAATGGGGGAAGCCGTTTCCACAAAACTAATTTCATCTTGCAAACTCGGACTCCATGGCCATTCGGGCCACAAATCCTCGTGACTCCACTTTTTCGCTTCCGTCACTTCTGTTTAAAAGCCAATCAGAATGTACTTCGCCCACAAAAATGTTATCATCCCACGCCATAGATGGGTTTTTTTTTCAAAAAAGTTATTCTTATCCACGGTTTTTTCTTAGCTTTGCCCACACAGAGGGTTCCCGTCTTAATCATTTCCCTTCAGAAATTAGAACTACCCCAGGAACAAGTTGATTCTAATTTGTAAGCGTCCAGTGTGTCACTAATTCATATCCATTACTCATATGTATATCCCATACCAAATTATTTTACTTGTGCTCGTTTGCACCTGAAGTTGTAAAAATAACTATTATTTGCACTCAGCAGAATGTGATTCAACTGGCGGTAACATACAATTGCTATAAATTCGTCATAACCGAACTGTTGGATCAAAAAACAGTTCATTTAAGGGATCTTGATGAAGAGAATAACACAATCATTCACTTAGCAGTTACTCATCTATCCCATGATAATGATGTGCAGCAAAAAAAACACATGATAGAAACATTTGAATTACTCTTAAGAAAATTCGACTTGAGAATGCTAAAGGAAAAGAACAATGATGGGATGACAGCCTTGCATCTTGCAGTCAGAGATGGCAAATTCCAAATGGTGGAGACAATGCTGAAGATCATTGATGAGATGTTGGGGCTCAGATGCGTGGATCCGGTTAATGAACCGAATCCAAATAAGAATGTATTTCTTCAACACTACAGCAAACAATGCGATAATTTCGAGGGTCGTGAAGTGAATGCAGTGAAAACTGAAATATTGGATGCTAGAGATATGAAAGGTGGCTGCACTGCTTTGTATTTAGCAATGAAAGGAAAATATGGTAAGCAAGTAGACATTACGGTTCGATGTAATCTTTCTTTGTATTTCATTTCCCTAGACCACATAATCTACTTATTGCTGGCTCATATGTCCGATCCAACTATCAAGAATTTATCTGGAATCGATCCAAAAACGTATTACAGTGAATATGGAACCAATGCGGGCATAGGTGGGACTTTAGAACGAGTAATACAAGTTCTAGAATCACGGAATTCGTAATATATTAATTCTTTACAAGAAAAACTAAATACTTTAAATATATGTACATACAAAAATCGGACGCATAGTTTTGGCTAACCCCATTGGTTTTGCAAACATGATTTAGAAATTCTGCTGAAGTCTATCGTGTCTAGAGAGGGTGTTATATGTGCCAGTCGTTTTCTTCTTTTCGAATCCTTCCACGGCAAGTGTTCAGTTTTGGTTTCTTCTGCATCTTTTTTCCGCTGACCTATAAAAGGGACGTCATATGGCATGAACCTTATTACTCACGTCTTACTTACACAAGGATTCCAAATAGAATAGTTGCTCCGAAGAATAGTGGCTATAGTGGCATGTTAAACCGAACATACAATCTTGGTTATTCAGAAACCGTTTGCATGGTAATTTTTTCTTTTCCTCTTCAAGAATCTCCTTTGGATCTATGAAAGAAGCGCATACTCGCAAGCTAAAAAGAACGAAAAAGATCTGCATACATACCTTTATATTGTTGTAAGTAATTTGCTTTGGCGATTTTGTGTAGCATACCTAGATTATGATTTTTACGGACAATCATGTCGTTTTTCATGTAGCAATCACAATAATCACAGTAGTAACTTTTACCGCCCATGTTTACAAATAAAGCAGTGCTTTATTTTGTTTTCGTACGGTGGTAGAGGAACTGTCAATTGGTTTAGTGCTGATGCAGTGCTGCCACTTTCTTGAATTCGAATGCTTCTAATATTATTTCGTCCAGACAGGAAATGGACTCTTCAGCTAGCGTTTTTTACAACTGCGCACATCAAGTCGGTTGAGTTCATTGATGTCCGATTGCACTTGTGTGCGCCACCCCAGACGCTGCAGGCCTGGAGTTGAGAACTTATTTATTTATTCCACATGATATTTTTACACGTTCAAAATTCTCTTGAGATAATTTTAACAAAAAATAAACATCAAACCATTTGTTTGTCAAAACGAACACACCTCGGATATATGACAACTATCAAAAAGGTGCCTTCACTAGACGTTTGTATTCGTTTCGTCCAAAATTGAGTGCTGTTTACAATTCGTTTTATCACAATTTCATAAACGCAGAAGATTACTTAATAATTCTAAACTTGAACAATGGGTGGAGATAAAAAACGCCGCTCTCGATCAAGGGAACGTTACGAAAAGGATCGAGAACGTGAAAGGGATCGTGGCGATCGGGGTCGTGATAGAGAGAAGGAGCGCCGCCGAAGAACACGTTCTCGCTCCAAAGACCGACATCTACGCGACAGGTCTGCGGAGAGAATTATGGGACGTCCCATCCGATCTAGATCTAGGTCTCGGGAGAGAAATCGCATGGGAGATGTGTCTGAAAAATTCAAAGACCGACCAAGAAATGATGCGTCCAAAAAGGAACCTACCGATGAAAAGAAACCCTTCAAATTGGAAGTGAAACCCGATGTCAAAGATGAAGATAATGCAAAATCGAAGAAACTGGAACCACTTTCATTGGAGGAAATACTGGAGAAAAAGAAAAAGGAAGAAGAAGCGAGGAGCAAGCCTGTGTTCTTAACAAAGGAGCAAAGAGCTGCGGAAGCTCTCAAGCGCCGCCAGGAAGAAGTTGCTGTAATGCGTGCAAATCAGGCTGCCAGTAGACAGGCCGCCGCTTCTGAAAGTGGGATAATGCTGAAGCCCGATAAAGACAGAGAAAGGGAAAAGGACACGCGTGAAGATAGGCGAGAAATGCGAGAGCGCGAGCGTGAATATGAGCGGGCAAGGGAACGCGACAGGCATAAGGATGACCGTGACAAGGAAATCAAACGTGTTGACGATTTAAGTGTAAAAGATAAGGAGAAGGAGCTTGAAGCAATTCGCGAGCGGTATTTGGGCATCATTAAAAAGAAACGTAGGGTTCGCAGGTTAAATGATCGGAAATTTGTCTTCGACTGGGACGCAGGGGAGGATACTTCCATTGACTACAACAACTTGTACAAGGAACGCCATCATGTTCAATTCTTTGGACGGGGCAATGTTGCTGGTAATCTCATTTGGCGTTCACATGCACATACGACATAATTCATGATTTCTCTTCCAGGTATCGACATCAAGGAGCAAAAGCGAACCCAAAGCAAGTTCTACGGGGATCTCCTTGAGAAACGGCGCACTGAGGCAGAAAAGGAACAGGAAAAGGTTCGCTTGAAGAAGGTTAAACGGAAGGAGGATAAACAAAAATGGGACGACCGGCACTGGTCCGAGAAAGATATTGATGAAATGACGGAACGTGACTGGCGTATCTTCCGTGAGGACTACAACATCACCATCAAAGGCGGAAAGATACCCAATCCTATTCGCAGTTGGAAGGAGTCTGGTTTCCCGAAAGAAATCATCGAGATTATAGACACCGTTGGTTACAAGGAGCCTACTCCCATTCAGAGACAAGCCATACCTATCGGCCTGCAGAATCGCGACATTATTGGCGTTGCTGAGACCGGTTCAGGAAAAACGCTGGCCTTCCTTATTCCACTGCTGTCGTGGATTCAATCACTGCCCAAGATCGAACGTCTGGAGGACGTTGACCAAGGTCCTTATGCCATCATCATGGCCCCGACTCGTGAGTTGGCTCAGCAAATCGAAGAGGAGACAATCAAATTCGGACAACCCTTGGGCATTCGTACGGTCGTCGTGGTGGGTGGTCTATCGCGAGAAGAACAAGGTTTCCGTCTCCGCTTGGGTTGTGAAATCGTCATTGCAACACCCGGTCGTCTCATCGACGTTCTCGAGAATCGATACCTCGTACTTAATCAGTGCACATACATTGTGCTCGATGAGGCCGACAGAATGATAGACATGGGCTTCGAGCCGGACGTGCAAAAAATTCTGGAATATATGCCGGTTACAAACTTGAAGCCCGACTCTGAGGAAGCCGAAGATGCGAGCAAACTCATGGAAAACTTCTACTCGAAGAAAAAATACCGACAGACTGTGATGTTCACGGCTACGATGCCGCCGGCTGTTGAACGCTTGGCACGATCTTACCTCCGAAGACCCGCAACAGTGTACATTGGCTCTATTGGCAAACCTACAGAGCGTACCGAACAAATAGTGTACATGATGGGCGAGAATGACAAACGCAAGAAGCTCATGGAAATTCTCTCGAGGGGCATCGAACCACCGGTTATTATTTTCGTCAATCAAAAGAAGGGAGCCGATGTGCTGGCTAAGGGCCTCGAGAAGCTCGGCTACAATTCTTGCACATTGCACGGTGGTAAGGGACAGGAGCAAAGAGAATACGCCTTGGCGGCACTCAAGAGCGGTGCCAAGGACATGTTGGTCGCCACCGATGTTGCCGGTCGTGGTATTGATATTAAGGACGTATCTCTGGTTATCAACTACGACATGGCGAAGTCAATAGAAGACTACACCCATCGTATCGGTCGTACTGGTCGTGCCGGAAAGAACGGTATGGCTATCAGTTTTGTCACAAAGGACGACAGTCAACTTTTCTACGATCTGAAGCAGTGCGTCATAGCTAGTCCGGTGTCTGTTTGCCCGCCGGAGCTTATGAATCACCCCGATGCCCAGCACAAGCCTGGCACAGTGGTTACGAAGAAGAGAAGAGAAGAAAAGATATTCGCTTAGACGCGATAAGATATATTTTGTAACAGTTGCTAAATGATAAATAAAAAAAACAAATAGTTCTGCTCTGGTAACCAATTGATGTGTTTCTGTTACCTTTCCAGGGCCATTGGTTTGGACAACAGGTGCATCCATCCATCAACTGGGAAAATTTCTGTTAAATAGCAATGGACATATAATAGCGCTGTCAAACTGCCTCTGTGTCCTTATCGTTTCCTAACGTCCCACCTCTATCGCGGACGTCTTCTGTTTCGAGATGTTGATGTGTTTCTCTTACTTTTCCAGGGTATTACTGGTCATCATTTTCACTGAACCGAATGATCCACTAAAGCCGTCGCTGGGTAAAGCCCGGGAGATCTCCACGTCACTCGATCCTCCGACATCGGTCCCAACTCATCATTAGTTACGGCCAAGTGGAACCAGACGATTCTTTAGACTTCGTCCTGGGTCTGCCATGCGGTGGTCTGCCTGATGGAATCACGTTCAAGGCAGGCCTCAGAAGTCGTGACCATATGGAAATACGTGCCTAGTGACCAAACCAGCGAAGCATAGCCCTCTCCGTTCAAGCAGCTACTCAACGTTGAGTTTCTCGGGTACTCACACTATCCCGGCGAGTTATTCCCACAACAGAACGAAGAAATATCATCCCGGCAGCTTGTACTCACTTACTTATCAGGCTGGTGAACCATGCAGGGTCCAAGCCGCTGCTTCTAATCATCAAGATCAAGCTGTTTTGAATCCGCGATTACTTGATCTTTATACCGGAGATTCGGTCTCTCTACTTCTCGAACCACGAGGCTCGGATTCGAAGACCCTCTTGACTGGAGCATTGTTGTACATGCGGTCTATGTGTCCGGGATACTATTCTTTCCGCTTATTACTGAAATTCATGACCCTTGGTGAGAGTTGAATAAAAACAGAATTGAAAACAGCTAGTGTCTGCTGGAGTTCCGTTTAGAAGGATGTGAAGGTAATCTGCAAGAGAATTTGATTTAACCTCAACTCTCCCAATGGGAAACATTCATCCTCTCGGCTGCGCTGCAAAATCCGGTCTATATAAACAATGAAAATGAGAGATGACAAGACGCACCCTTGGCGAAGTCAAACGCCGACGGTGAAAGGTGTTAATTTAGCACCGTTAATCCAATTGTATGTGGAGCCTGTATTGCCCTCAAACAAGACTATCAACCCCATACTCCTGAAGAACACTCAAGAGTCGGTCGTTTGCCTTTTCCAAATCGACCAAATAACTGTGGATCGGTTTGGCATTCTTCCAAGCATTCTCGAGTAGATACCATTCTTAGAGTGAAAAATTGGTCGGTTGACGAAAGCCGCACTGTTCCCATCCCCCTCGTGGTCTCGACCATAGCTCTAGAACATGCCTCCAGCACTTTATCGCAGACGATCTCCTAGAAAGGGCATACGATGAATCCCGCAGTATTAACTCGAAGATCATTCTAGAAGTATTCAACGACAAACTGTGTACGGTGGACATCTTTGCTGACCCGAAACAAATACATCCAATAACGGAATCAGGATAGTGGACACTGTCAAAGGGAAGAACCCCTCTGTAGGTAGCACGTTCCATCCACAAAAAAAAAAACCTGGCGGTCCCCTGATGAATCCACTCTCAATCAGATTGATCACATTGTGCTGGACACTCCATAAGTTTGCGTGATACTCGAACCTTCCAAGGAGCCAAGATCTCGAAGCTAACAAACTAAACAATCTTAAGGCTAAACGCTCTAGGAAAATTACAGGCGTTCTGAAATAGGCATCAAAGAAACTGTCACTGATTCTCAAAGAAGATTAAGGAAACCCTCTGCTTTGACAACGAATGATGGCAGGCGGATGCAACGAAGTTCGAATTCTCCCTGGATTGAAAATTGACAACTGGTCCATGTATCCATTTGAACTGGGAAAATTTCTGTTAAATAGCAATGGAAATATAATAGCGCTGTCAAGCTGCCTCTGTGTCCTTATCGTTTCCTAATGTCCCACCGCTATCGCGGACGTTTTCTGTTGCGTTATCGGGCTAAGCTTGAACATTTTACAAACACGAGCAAACGTTGCATGCATAGGAAGACCCCTCGGTGTTACTGCCCCACAGAAGTGGACATCTTTCTTACTCCACTGACTGTTGAGCCCTTAGAAACAGCAATGGCATTGCGCCCCTTTCGCCAAGTCGGGGGTGGTGTGAGTTCCTTTCTTGAAAACACTATGCTTTGTTTTGACCTCGTACGGAATGGAATGCCACCTAATTCAAATGGCAATCTCGGCTCCACTGGCAGTGCGTCAAGCGATCGATCCAATTTTTGATTTCTCGGCGACTCAGGCAATAGTGTCTTGAATATTTGTCTCGATCTAATCAAAAGTTGTTAGCGTACTTGACTTATAGGGATGGTGCGATAGTCCGAAGTGGAGCTGGACCTAGCTACACAACCACTCGTATTGTGCGTGCTATTGTCCTTTCAGAAGTGGACGGGACCCCCAGCTTTATGTCGGAAGTTTTGCGACGTTTTTCTGGACAAGAGTACCCTTTGAGAATTGTCAGTGATCTGAAACAGGTGGGGCAGTGAATTATGAAAGTTGGTAAATCCACGCACCAACCTACTACGCAACGGCTACCAAGAACTTGACATAATGGCGGCCGCGGCTGCCATTTGATAAACGCTCATCGTCAGATGACCCAGTCTCCAAATTTATCCTTCATAACTTCTAGCATTGCGTCTCTTGTGTAGCATGTACCGCAGCCTTCATGTTGGAACCACGACTTCGATATGAATGATCGATGTTGTCGAGTTTTGACCATAGGAAGTCGGTTAACATGACTCTCTATTTGAGACCATTAACGGGAGCGGTGCCTCCTTCGTCATTCCGAAAGAAAAAAGGCTCGAAGATGCCACCATGCCATAAACCGCAAAAAAAAACCTTGGTCAGGCAACAACATATTTTTCTAAAAACGGTCATTTTGCCGGTTGGCATTACCGCTAATCCTTCCTTCCTCACGAGGATTCACAACTAAATCCATATAATTTCCATATTTTTTTTAAACAATTTTCGCACGACGGACAAAAAAAAAGCAATGAAAAAAACATTGGTTTGCAGTTTCCCTAAATGACCTCAATTTCGTGCCGATAACCCGCGAGAAGGCCAGTCAATTGATTTGTGTGCGAATTCTACGTCGCACTGCTTGAAGTGTTATCTCTTAAAATCCTCGTACAGTCTTGTCTCGCAAGTCAGACGGATTCTCAATCGAGAGAATCTTGAGAGTGCAGACCATAAGGACACGCGTCTACCTACATCCCATTTCATGGAACGTACCTGAACTTCTGAATGAGATGTGATAGCACGTTCTAACTACTTTAACAAGTCACTTGAAGACGTGTCGCTCGAGATAAGAAAAACTCATAAATGTCATCGACAATTGCGTTGTCCTTCAGTTTCTTACTGTATTTTATGAGATGTTCATTGAGATCTGCACCGAGGGGCAGGTAAATAACTCCAGTAGGTAGATCGATGAAAGAGATTGAATGTGAAGCGCTACCAGATTACCAGGAATTATCGATGGACAATCCGAGCATCGATCGCAATTAAGGATGCGGTAAACTGTAATAAATTTCAACTTAATGGGGCAATTAGATCCAGATCTTGTTGACAAAATATTGTCACTCTTGACGCACTATCGAAACGTGCTAAAATATTGGCTTCCTTTTTGACGCTTGCTTCTAGTCTATTAGAGACGAGTTTAGGTTTCGGGCGTGTGTGTGATTGATAGGGATATTTCTGGGAACACGTGATAGGATAGGACTGTGATCCTGTGTCACATTAAGCCATTTAATGAGTTGCGCTCTCAATGAAAGGAACGAGCCGACGCACGATGGATCCTGGTTGAATTTATCTTGAGTTCATCTGTTATTCACGAAATAACGTAAATACCGTGCTGTGATTGGTCAATTTGGTTTAAGAACACGTTACAAAAATTCAGCAACCGTTTGAAAAAACAAACTGCTTTGCAATTTTTTAGAGTGATATTGCGTCCTAAATTTGGCAATCCTCTTGCTCATCGCCCTCCATTCATATGGAGCTTCCTCATTCACAAAGAACACTGAGTACAATGGTTCCTGATATTCACCAATCTTCCCTACAACATCATCATCTTCTGACCCGCATGATCTACTAAAAGGATCGCGGGGTAAGGCATGCACGATAGAGCCTCCGTCATCGGCTCTCGCTCATCAGGAGTATGCCCAAGCGTACCAGACGAGTTTATGGACTTGATCCAGCCACCTCATTCTGGGTCCGCCAAGTGGTCGCCTATCTGATGGAATCGCGTTCATGGAACGCCTAGGTAGTCGCGATGATCTCTACAACATAGCCATGATTTCTCGATTTGGAGGTTACCTTATCTAGAAATTGTCCTCCTAGTCAAGTCCAAATTGTGCCCTCCGAATAGCGACTACATCCCCAGCTTTGTACTGGGCTGATTAGTTTCTGTTCTTGTTGAATGTCTTTCGATTTTCATCTCCTTTGCATTTGTTCAACTGCCTTTATCCTAACCCTCTATAGCAGAGTGTAGGCTACGAGCAACTTACCATTCGTAATTCTTCCAAATCCATGGACACAATTTTAAAACGGAATCAATGCAGCTCGTGGTCTACTTAACAGAAATTAAGTATTTAAGAGACGCCCAACGCCTACCTCTCTTACCCCTTAAAATTGTTGACAACAGTTTTTTATAACGTCTTCTTAAACCAAATTGACTAATCAGAGGACGCCAGTCAAATTCGTCGATGGCCTAGGGGGCAATCAGCTGTCGTCGTAGGCTATCTCTGTAATACTTCATTTCGGCTTCTAATATATACACATTTCGGCCGTGTTAAATATTGGCTCTGAGTTCTTCCAACGTCCTCGGCTTGTTGGCATAAACCAATAATTTGACGTAGACCCACAGAAAATAGTCAAGCGGCGTTACATCGCACGAAACAGGCGGCCAATCGAGTGGCCCATTTCTTAAGATAACGCTCTCACCATACTTACTCTTCAATAAATCGATTGTAGCGTGTGCTGTGTGGCTTGAGGTCCAAGTCCACATCTTCCAATTCGGGCAAAAAATAATCGCTAATAATGGCCCGAAAACGGTGACCAGTCACAGTAACGTGACGATTGTTACCGTCGACGAAAAAATATGGCCCAATAACGCCGCCGGCATGCAAACCGCACCAAACCGTTATTTTTTGTGGATGAAGTGGTCATTCAAGCACATGTGAATATTCACCATACCATTAACACATATTTTGCTTGACGACGCCACTGAGCCAAAAATGAGCTTTGTCGAAAATTGGAGTTAACGCTCTTAAAGTGGCGGTCACCGACTCCGGATTTCGGAAGAACATTTTTATAATTTGCAGACGTTTCTTGTTCGTGTACTTTACCATGATGAGAATGTTGTGTTTACTGAATAAGTTGACAGTGCCAGTTTGATGATTAGTGAAAGAGTCCGTTCACAAATTAAATTCAAAGTTATCAAGCCCCTATTGGAAAACCCGTAATAAGAAGAAGAATAAGTTCGAATTGTGACTTGTCGATACTAAAAGAATAAAGAGCGTTGATATATTGCTGCACTGGTGGAACAAATTTAAACGAATCATCAGTCTTCTGCACTGACAGACGAGATGGAATGTTTACGCTATTCACTCTTTCGGCTTGGCCATTTGCATGAGGAATTCCGGCTTCAATCATTAAAATATGTCGATCGAAATGCTGACCCTCTGTCGGATATAAGGCGCCTTGGATTACCGAAAACAGCGGCTTGACCATTTAAACTTCTTAACTTGCAGTTGACTTCGTCGAATACAACCACGCACATTTAGGAAAAGAGTCAACAATAATAAAAAAATAGCATATCATCGCTCCTAAATGATCTATAGAGCGGCCGATCAATTTTTTCTAGTGAATGCAAGAATCCTTCAGCTCTTCCTTTCTTCGTCTCGGCTAATATACGTTCAATACAGAAGTAAACATTACTTTATGCATTTGAGGGAATCAACTCCGTCTTCTTACATCCTAAAAGTCCTTGTTCATGTGCTTGTCGAATTAAGTGCTTCAAATGCTTCATATTGCTACCTTGATATTTTCGATCTTCATTTATTCCTTCCGATTGGTACTGTTCCTCATTTTTCTTTTTAAATCGCGGGTAAAGGTTGAAACAAACAAACACTGCGGGGCGTTGCGTGTGGGCGTGCATCGGAAAGAAGAATCAAACACACCTCCATTTGGGATTTTGGAAAAACTCTGGAATAAAGCAAATTGATTTACGGGCGCGAATGTTTCTCACAAGAAACCTGCGCACATATCCTAGGAGTGACCTTTAGAAATGCCAAAAACAGAACAACGTTGCCTGAGCGATAGGCCATAGCTAATTGGGAACAAATTACACAGGAAACTTACTTCCTAGAGGAATGCCTGGACCATTTATTTTCCTCTTCGCCATCGGACAAAAATAAACCGCCCATTACTAACCCTCGGTTGCGGGAAGAAGGCAACTTAAAAAACACTTAAGACAAAACAAATACGGCCGCATAATGCGGTCAATCATGTTCGGCAACGATCCTCCAAACGACCGCAGCCGAAGGACCGAAGGACGACCAACAAGTGTCGCCTTGGAACTAGTTCTCCAAGCCCGTTGCTGATTTCTGGTGACCACACGTGCGACTAGGAGCCGCAGTCTCTGAAAATCACATTTAAATCGTTATGTGCCGACCGCAGAGGAGTTACGATTGGACGAGGCTCCCACGAATAGAGATTCTCTTCTTTTTGGAGAGAACAAAATGATAGCTCTCGAACAATGGATGCAGATAGAAAACCTGGACAAGGAGCTATCATTAATTCCAGTGGCATGAGGACACAGCCAAGCATCGATTCCAGCAATTGCATGCACCGACTGTCAGCTGCGCTTTGCATGATCAGGAAATTCCTTGTTTGAGGGAAGCCTGCGGTAATTATGCATCAAAGAGTTTGCGAAGGAAAGAACCGTGTGTGCATGTGTGCATGCTTTGACGCTTTATGTGGGCGTCGAAGTGAGTGTTTCAATTCGGAATGGAACAGCCCGGGGGTATACTGTGCCGGAGTGTGAGAAGTGGAACTCATTACCGATGATCAGACAATTGGCAGAATGATGGACTAAACGTTTTCAAGAAGACATACTGCTGATGTGTGTGAGTGCGAAGTATTACGGTAGCGATGTGTGTCCATGGAGGAAAATCTACGAATTTGTTTTGGGAGATCAATGCCATTGTATTCATCCGTTTGATTTAAATTTTTGCTGAGAACATTGACTGCTTTTTACTGTTTGCTTGCCTATAAAACAATTATTTTTTAATATAGATGGACACACATGCCGCGGCAGCGTGAGGATCATCGGGTGGAGACATTACTAGGCGACCCACATTGTATTTACTGAATGTAGCACCACTGGTCTGTGTTTTCTTTTGCCGAAGGTTTATTTGTGCATCGAACTTTGTCTTCTACAGGATTGAGTTGAATCTTACCGACGGTCTGAGACAAGATTTTAAGTTACCAAGCAAGAAAATGGGAGTAACTCTTCCTCGTCATATTTCAGTCTTGCCCAGATGCAACCTGTGCTAGAGTTAGCCCAATTTTTCCTTCCGTTGTACGTCTGACAACACTCAGGTAGAGGAAGTGACAAAGGATTCTCTCTGTTCACTTTTTGTCCGCATTGAAGTTCGGTACTAAGCAATGGACGATCCATGTCAATTTTTCGGTTCTGTTTTTTACGCCAACGTATTGCAAGTACCCGCAGTATCACTTCCTGAAAAAGTACATAGACAGCATTGTTACCGCATTTGTGTCAAACCACTTTACAATTCCAATTACATTCAAATCCATCGTACCTTACTTTTTATCACACTGTCCCGTTTTTAGTGAATTATTTTTCCTTAATTTTGTTGGTACTGTTCCAGATATATTTTTCACTACTGTCTCTATCGAACAAATATCTCTTTCTTCCCTATCAAATGGAATGTTCTGTTAGTTTCACTTCGGCAAATTTTACTACAGTTCCCCCAGTCCAAGATTTTGTTGGCAAATTTGGGGAGGGATAGCAAATAAAACACTCGGCTGCTTCGAAGTTTCCTTAGTTCCTTGGTTCCTTATATCATCAAATGTACATTTCGTGCGAGTGGACATTTCGGCCAATGGCATTTATTATGGCAAACGTATTCCATATACTGAGAGCACTATTTATGAAGTGAATAGAATACCCAGTCGAAAGCATAAAGAGAGCATAGGGACTGTTTAAGATAAAATTAAGTACACTTTTTAATTAGATCTTGGGGTCATGAGATCTCAAACACCTGCATCAGTATAACCCGCCGTTTCGGGTAGCTAACAGGAAGTTCTTCAATCCCACTGGATTGGGTTTTGCTGGGACAAATTGGCAGTACTCACATCTTCCAGAATATGAGGTAAATTGTTTGTCTGTTGCTATAGGTTTGGATCGTGGCAAGCCTTGACATTTTATTTATTTATTAATTTATATTTTTACGAAGTGCAGATAATTACGGTATTCAAAACATCTATCTCAACTAAATGTATTCCTAATAACTGATACACATTACCTCAGAGATTGTTGAAACACTTTGTTCAAAAACACTTTGCTTCTATAATCAATTCATATCTAAGAAACCATATCATGCATTAATATTTGTAAAAAATATATTGTTGTCACTCCAATAAAATTCTTCCTCGGCTCCGCAGTAAATAGTACGAACAAGATCAGTACCGAGATTAAACGCAGAATAACTCTGGCCAAGCACTGTTTCCTTGGATTCAACAGGCAATTGAGTAGTAGAGCCCTCTCTAGAAGGAACAAGCTAGCACTATATTTATAACACCTTGATCATCCCTGTCCTGCTCTATGGCGCTGAAGCATAGACAATGTCCAAAGTAAATGAAGACGCCCTTTGTCTTTTTGTGAGAAAAATTCTGCGTTTAATGCTGGGTCCTGTTTGCGTTGATAGAGATCAACCACGAACTGTACAGTGACATGAGCCTAGTCAGGCGTCTACGGATCCAAGGCCCAAGATGGCTAACCCACGTAGAGCGCATGGACAACACGGCTCGAGCCCGAAGAGTCTTCGACTCCGAACCAGTAGGATAACGCAACGCAATAGAGGACCCCAACGGAACCGATGGCGCACCCACGTGGAGAAGGACATCAACCAACTTGGCGTGCGCAGTTGGAGACAGCTGTCTAAAGATCGTACCAGCTGGAGAGGCTTGATGGTTGAGGCCCAGGTCCACCCCGGACTGTAGCGCCACCAGAAGAAGAGGACGAACGAAGATAACTGGTACACAAAGATCCAATAGAGTCGCTTGGTTCAAATATTAGAGGGTGCCCATCATCAATTGTACACCGGCAAAATTAATCACTCGTATTTATAGCTTTTTACTGACGCTGTTATACTGTTCTGCTGGAAGTTTCCAAAAACCTAGCCCCAAATATTTTAAAAAAGAGCACAACACATTCATGGCTGAAAACTGAGAAATAAACACATCATCTGCAATATCGGGTCCGCTTGAAGTCATCTCCTTAGTGCGCCGGAACAAACGTGACTAGTTTCCAACTTCCTAATCAGCTGCCCTCGATTCTTAATCATATTCAGTTTCTTGCAAAGTTACGGCGACACCTTGAGGCAGATACTCCTAATTACCATCGACGCCAGTTTCATGGTGGTTTCACATTGATTTTGGGTTGTTATAGGCTTACATTACACATACATTAGTAACTTTAATTAAATCCTGTCACGTAAAAGCAAGTAAAAGGACCTTGCAACGGAAGGCAATATCAGAGAGAGGATGAACAAACACTATACAGTATATTTGGTCCTTTTTTTTTTTTTTTGCAACAACAATGACATTCCTATCTATGAAGGCATACAGATGGCTTGAGGAAGACTTACGAAGTTGACGCATAAATCTTCTTACGTTTGGTTAGGTTGGGTGGGGAGAGGGCTTCTAGTGCATTCACCAGCCCACTTAGACCATGTTGGTCTACTGTGATACCCACTGTCAGACAAATGCCACTGATTGACCACTCAAGTGATTTGATCCCATCGGAAAATGGTGAGATTTGAAAACCAGATAAAAGCGTATTAATTTTGCTTTCACTGGAATCCGAACCGGGGACCCCGCTAACCAGGGAACCAAGTGTGCCATCCAGTTGTTATGATACATCTTCTTAGATGCAGATGACAGGTTAGGATGTGATTTTGTAAAAAGAAAAGTAACGCGAGGGAACGATATATCAAAACAAAACTGATCTACGGAAGATATCTCGGATCCGCTGCTGTATCGATTTCCTTGACGTATCGCACCGCACTGCATATAGCACGGCAAGTCTTGTCATTTCCCAGATTATATTCCGTTGCGGCTAAAAGGACAAGGTGGAGTGTCCCATCTATCTTCTTTTAAAATATTGGCCAATGTGAGACAGCGTGTTCTTGGGCGCTGTGAAATACTACCGAGCGAAATAAGGCCAAGTTCCAAAATTTCCCGCTTTTCCCGCCTTCTTTCACTTTAAATTTATATAGAAATTCAAATGTAGAGAATTAAAATTACAGTACCCGGGTGGCCCGCTTCGCTGGATTACGGTACTTAAACTCTCTTTCCATAGGCGGCATGTCCCGCTCACGCAACTTCGTTGCTCCACACAATTATATTGCCTTCTCCCTGAATTCGGCTTTATTTCACAAGCAATGCTCGAAGAATGCCGAACATGTAAATTCGCCATTATTTCACGGCACCGTGTTCTTGGCCATTCTTCAAATAGGGGAACCGGTGAACTTAAGATGCGGTTCGGTTTTCGCTCTCTTCTACAATGGCGCGCCTGAGTACGTAATGGCAACGCAACGGCCAAATCGACAATGAAAAGCTTGATCTAATAAAACTTGAGAGCAATGCATACACGCAAACTACTCATCACACACCATTTCAAGGTATCGATGTGTTCACGTTTACAAATACTCAACTATCAGAAATATTGTCATTTCATTACGTATTTGCGAGTTCTTGACTTATTGAACTAAATATCTCCGTTTACCACAACAGTCCAACCGTACCCTCAAAACGAAATCGAAAGTCCTCCCCAAAATGCGAAAAACCGCAACTACCACGCCGAAGAACAGGAAAAAATAAACCAAGACCAAAATGCAAAGAAAGAGGGAACAAAGCGAAGGAAAAGGAAACAAAAAAAACAAAATTAAACGGTTCAACCACAAGTCATTTGGGATGATATCCAGCAAAGGAAACAGCGCCCATCCTTGTACCTTGGGCTTGGAGTGGGAAAAGGAAAATCGAAATGCAGGTCAAATATCCAGGACAGAGCTGAGATAAAAAGGCGCGTGCACGCTGCACGATCATCAGTTACCAGCAGTCCACCGTCGAGATCGCACTCAAAATCACAGACATGATGTCCGGATACAGCGAGCAGTACTACGTGAATCCCGCACACCGGTGCGGAGAGTTCGAAATCTATCACCTCGACTACAGCGACAGTCTATCGGACACAAACATGTCCGATCTGTGCTTTGAAGTGAGCCCCGACTACCAGTGCGACACGTCCGACGTCTACCAGACCTCCCCACCGTCCAAGCATTGGCCAATGGAGGAGCAGCACTTCGAGCAGAACGCTAAATCCAAGAACCACAAGCACAGAGATCTCTTTCGTCCTGCAAATCCCAACTACAATGTGGAGGTGCTAAAGAAACGCCGACTGGCGGCGAACGCCAGGGAACGCCGCAGAATGAACAGCCTAAACGATGCATTCGACAAGCTCAGGGATGTGGTGCCGTCGTTGGGAAACGACCGAAAACTCTCCAAGTTCGAGACCCTCCAAATGGCGCAGACCTACATCGGCGACCTGATGACCCTGCTGCGGAGGGACTACTGACCAGATTCAGTGTCTAGTGCGACTCTTCCAGTCCAGTGTGTAAATAAGATTATTCTAGTTGTAGGCGATTTGAGACTGTTTTGTTGTAAGATTATTTTAATTTATTTTCGAATAAAAATGTGCTTATTTTATAGTACTCCGTGTGGTATTCTTTTCTGAAATCATGTCTGTGGCTTTAACTATAAACAATCCTTTGTTTCGACTTTGGAGCAAAATCTTGAACGTTCTTCTTTGTGCTACCAGGTTAGGTTAGGTTGAAGTGCCTGATGGACAGCAGTCACATTTAGGACAGCACAGGCGCATTGTGTTACCATGCGGATCTGTCTGGTCCTAACCCGCAAACCAGTTAGTGTTTTTGATGACTGACTCTGGTGCTACTTTGTTCAGCCAGGTTGTTAAAATAGTAGGCTTCTAAGAGACTTCTTTATCGGGAGGAGAGAGCACTGCTATTGCAGACTAGGTGTACAATAGTTTCTTCCTCAAACCTCATCTCTCCAGCTTCTGCAAAATCCATTGTAAGGAAGGCCTAAACTAGTGGCGTGCATTTCAATGGCTCAGTGCTCGGTTACAACTCCCATGAGAGTTCTGAGATTCTAGCTACTCATTCTGATCAGCGCTTTGTGGTGTGGTGCTAGTGACATGTGCCATGAGCAAGTGTTTCGAGCTTCAGTAGTTCAGTAGATTTGCTATTGCGATTATACATCTCCATCTAGAAAGATTATAGGCCCTGTGCCCTTTTTAGCGAGATCGTCCGCTTCACAAATATTTGGAGTGTAATAGTGCCAGTTGCATGCTAACATTCTTGGCCATATCATTGAGAGAGAGGCGCCAATCATGGGAAGTCTTAGATTGTTGCCTGGCTGTCAGAATAGATGACAATATCTGTAGTTGACTACATTGTTTTTGAGCAAGGACAGAACCTCCTTTATCGCTTTTGTTTCTGCCTGAAAGACGCTACAGTGATTCGGTAAAAAAAAAAACAACAGTTGGATGTTTAGATCCTTAGAATAGACAACAACGGCCACGCCTTCATCCATCATGGATCCATCTGTGAATATTCGCAGAGCAACATCCAGCGTCCGGTGTTGAGACTCCCAGTATGATCTGGGGGCTGCTGGTTGAGAAATCCTTCTCCAAGGGGTGTTTCGGTGTAATCGGTGACTGCATCTATATCTGCCTAGGATAGTGGATTTCCCAGACCGGAGTTCTTTTCACATGTGCACCAATTTCAGCCTGATCGTCGTGCTAACTACTCGGGGTTGTTCTTAACGATCAGTTGATACACACGCATGCCATCCGCTGCATAACATCTGAACGCAGCTACACTAGCTGCACCCACCACTTTGCAGTTGATATTCCTTTTTTAGCGCAGTCCACCAAAACCAAGACTGAATACAGTAGCTCGGGGCTGTGCTGTCGATTTGCACCATTTTTAATTTTACAGCAGTATAGAGCCGTGGAGGCCTTCTTGACGCGTTCCTGCATAATCGAATTTTCAGCTTAACTTGGTGTCCAATATAACACCTGCAATTCAGTTTGAAAAGCATCCTACATGGGGGGAGAGTCAGGGATTTCATATTTTTTGGTGAACAGGACTTCTTCGATTCGTTTTCTGTTGGTTGATGTCCACGCCGAATTATCTAGTCCATTTTTCTAGATTGAAAGGTCCGCCACATAATGTCTCTTGTCGTGGATGTATGTATATTTCCCAGATACCGGGAACCTTGCACACTACCCACTCTAGTGTAAGTAGAACTTCACTCACCTCTACGTTCCACAAGAGAGGCGAGAGGACACCGCCCTGTGTGTACCTCTGTTAACAGCTCGGCAGATTATGGTCATCAAGATTCGAGATTATCCCCCTGTTGTTAAGGAGCTGGTGAATAAAAGCAGCTTTGGACTTTTCGATCCCGAGCCTGTCGAGTGCTATGATTAGGAGATGAGGTCTGCAACCTTCTGTAGTTCCGCAGGGAAAATGACACCTGGTCTTGCCAGTTTATGGGCCCTGAAAGAAAGAATGACCTTCAGTAGAATTACTATTTAGTATGGGTTTACCTGTTTGTGTTATTAATGTAATCCATCTTATTAAAGCTTTCTGCCATCCGGTTTATATTTAGGTAGGCGGGGCTGCTAGTGAATTCACCAGCAAACCTAGACCATGTCGGTCCATTGTGATACCCACTCCAGTGCTAGTGCCGTTAATTTGATCGCAACCGCAAATGCTGACTGGACCAGATAAAAGTGTATTAACTGTCACCGGGACTCGAACCGGGTACCCCGCTAACCAGAGGCAGGCACTTAACCAACTGCGCCATCCAGTCGCTTTTTTTTAGTCCATTTTTGCTTATTTTTAAGTCATTGGCAGTCTTAATTGGGACCAAATAATAAAGCATGCATTTTTACATTCGAAAACACGAATAAGGAACTCTGCCAACTCGGACTCTTTCAAAAAAGGCTTAGAAATTGAATAAGAAGAAGATTGATAGAGTAAAACTCATCTATAGGTCTGTACCTTTATATACATGCTGTTATGTAATAATACTTCCGTTCGATAAGAAAAGTTTTATTATGTACTTATTATAACACTTGGCTTACGACTTAAGACTAACTTAGTTTAAGCAATGTAGTAGGCTTAAGAAGCGTAGCTCTCTCCAATCATATCTTCTGAGAAAGATCAAGTTGGGAGAGAAAGAATGGCCTCTTGATACAGATCTAGGCATATCAGCACGCAAGGAATGTGCTTACTTATGTCATAATATGCAAATTGAATAAATATAGTGATAAAGAATTTGCACTTGCCGCATTCCTGTACATCGAAGGAACCCTTAATAACGTAGAAACCAATTCAACTTCCACATGAAAGTGCACGTGAAAGGGAACAGTCCCTTACTACCTTAATCGTGAGTCTGTTCCAGAGCCAGCCGAAACCGTTGTGATAATTACCCGTGGTAAATTTGGCCCCTACTATAAGCGAGCTTAAGCGATGCTCAAGTGATCTAGCCAACTGCATTCCTCCTTTCGACGAATTCACCCGCCATATTCGTCTCGCCAGTAATGCCCATCAGTATACCCTTAAGTCTACTTTCGGACGGACAGTTTAATTCACAGACTCGTTCTTCAGCCGCATAGCACGAATATGGAATGCTGTTCCCAGCCTAATATTTCCCACTGACTACAACCCCTTGAGCATGCGCAAATTATAAAAAAAAAGTTGAAGGCGCAATAAAAGCTCTTCTCATCTCGTCTAGGGATTAACCCACAAAAACTGATTTGTATTTATTCTCCGGGCAAAAAAATTGATTCCGCAATTCAACTTACCAGCCTTTTCGGATAGCGCGATATACCTTGGTGAAATCCTAGACAGGCAACTTAATTGGAAACTTAATGTCGACAAAAGAGCAAAGATAGCGACAAAAATGGGGTCCAAACTCCAGAGCAAGCATGTGGATGACACAGCGATTGTCAGACTAATCTTGGCAGTGCAAGTATACTAGATAGACTAAGATTTGAACAAACCGAAAACGACTATATGTATACAATATTAAAGTTCTTATCACGTAGCATTTGATTACTCAGTGAGGCAGCGGATGAACTTGCCAGGAAAGCGGATGAATGCCACAAAGCCCAGGCCTCTTGCAGATGTCAAGAAAAAAGTTGCTGACACAATCTCAGTTTGCAAATGCAAGGTGGAACTCCTGTGGCCCAAGTTTAATAGCGCAAAACTCAACAAACTCCTTCAATGGGACATAAAGTCGTTTGGGATGGTTGTTGGAGCACTAACTAAGCATAGGCACCAGAAGTATCATGAAATGAAAGTGGGAATAATCCATGACAGGAGTGAGGGATTCAGGATTGCTGGGCAACACATCACACGACGAATACGATGAAGGGTGAAGAGGAGAAATTTCCCATACGGGCATCACAATAAGCCCATCACGACCTAAGTCTAATATGAGTCACGCTTCTATTCACTTACATAACCTAACCCAGGATACAGCACTGGACCTCTACAAAGACGATGTTTGTGGACGATTACGTCTCCTTTCAGATCCGTTTTCTTCTTCTTCTATAGGAAATCGAAATGAGGTCAATGTAGTCTCTCCAGTAGTTCAACAGACGTGTAAAGCATGGTGTCATTTTATATATGTACATATGGACTAGGCGTCGCAATGCAGTTAGAACAAGGAATGTTTATAATTGAGAGATTTGGGAGATGAATACAATTTTTTGGAGATTCTTTGTTGTTCACAGGACCTGCTAATGCAACTCCAGGGCGGTTTCAAGAGATTTGATGATGTGTGTACTGAATAAGGGTTTCCCCTGACGTATTTAAATTGATGGTAATTTTCAGAGAACTAATAAAAGTGGTGGAAGGTAGGAGTGTGTCCTTTGAACTCATGCATAACCCTGTGTGCACTGTGGAATGCAGTGTAATGCCACTGATTGACAACCGATCAAAGGAGTAATGATATTAAGTTCCACTTAGCAACTGAATTTTTAACAATCTCCACAAACGAATTAAGTATGGTTCTTATTTGCAGCATGTCTATGAAACATTCACGAAGATATTAACGTCTTGACTCCGATTCGACTCTTCCATGCAAGGATGCATTCGCTAAGCGATAGATCTCTCCCACATATGTGATTCCATGAAATCGGCAAACGCCGCCACCATGACTAAAACATACAAATGATCCCACATTTCACACAGCCGAGTCACGAGGAGGACAAGGTTGGTTAACAATTGCCACGCGACTGCGATATCTTTTTCCCTAACCATGGCCCATGAGTCCTCGCAAAAACATCCCTCTACACATGCCCCTGTGAAAGGAAATTCCTCGTGCACCATATTCATCGGGGATATCGTTGATAATTATAGGCTTCCTAAACACTGTCACACCCCCGATGCTGTCCAGATTCGAATTCGAAAGGAGACCGCTCTGCAAGGATTAGTCGCACAATAGCGTCCCACCGCATACCTGGGCGAAAACGGCGATTTTGAAAAATGCTCCTTGTCAAAATAGATACAATGTGCTCTCTTTACGGCATCACTTGCGTCGAGTCGAGGAGAAATGGAAATCTAAATATTTCGGGGATGCACTAGCGGTTGTGTGAAGTCGAGTCTGACACTTGTGTACCAGTGACCTTTGCGGAGGCGAGTCGCAGGCATTGTCTGGTGTGAGAAGTTCATGACAGGATCATTATGCGGCGTTCTTTTGTTGCGGCACAATTGGCTGACAGGATTACTCGATGAAGAATAGGTTGTGTAATAGATCGATGTATCGCATTTCGGATTGGGGATGGCGCTCAATTGGCATTGGACTTGACATCCATTGTCGAGGCTTGAGGGACTCTAACAAAAGCCTGTGCTTGAATGTTTGCCTGCCATTGTCTTGCTTGTGACTTGGACTGTTTCACGGAATTTCCTTCTATTGTCGGACACAATGAGCGAATTTAATGCAAAATTAGACGGATTTTCGCATTGTTTGCATTAAAGTGTTTGGACACAAGATGCAGGGTTTCAACGTTGAGTAGCAGGATTGCGTGAGGATGTGATAGGAAACAGGCAAAATCATTGCAGACTGTCTGACGACAATGAATGCAACAATCCAGGCAGCCAGAAGGGCAGTCGCAATTGAGATTGTGTAGACGAGCCCTCGCGTCACTCGTCGCGTGCGATTGAACTTTTTAACTTTTTTATCATTTTAAAACTCGAGAAATTAACGAAGTCTTGTCAAGACAAATGACCTCCAAGCTTCTGACTCGAAGGACCCATATCATGCTCTACACAACTCTTATTTTTGCTAGGTCTGTTATATGGAGCCGAAAGCTGTCTGATAAGCAAAATAGGAGAATTGATTATTGGTGCTTTCGATACGAGTATTCTACACCCGATATATCGTGCCGAAGTTGAATAGAGAGGAAGGCGTAACCGCGAACTCTATGAACTGTACCACGATGTGGATGTAGTCCGGAAGACAAAAGTCCGCCGACAGCACGGATCACTTCGAACGCATGGACACCAATGCAGCAGTTAAGAGGACCTTCGAATCCGAACCTCCTGGTTTGAGAAGGAGAGGAAGACCGAACCTCTGGTGTAAAGACCAAGTTATCGCGGACGCAAGAGCGCTATGGTCTTGGTGACTGGAAGCAACATGCCCAGGGGCCAGGACCGTCAATGATTGAAGGCAGCTTTCCCGCAGGCTCAGACAAGTAAGTAACAAACTACGAGCTGTACAAGTTTGAGCGATCCAGAAAGCGAAGGCATGTCCCCCGAACAGGCTAGTTCGTCGACGACAGATGAACTAATTCTCTGGCAAAGATAATCTTGAAATCAGAAGTCTCCTGCTTCGAACAAATAAAGAAGACCGATAGCAGAAGAAAGGCCCCTGTGTCGTTATGACTGGAAACACCCTGCGTGGGACCATCACGAATCGAAGGTAGAAGTAGCTCAGTCTCAGACACAACGTATGTCCCTGCCCTAGGTTAGATTAGGTACGTGGCTTGACTCGTTGGGGCCGCACCATACTGAGGTCCTGTTGAACCATTCAAATTGAAACACTTTTTATGCAAGTAGGATAAGGAATATTTTAATTTTATTTTGCTTGTCTTTTGATTTTGCCAATATGTGTATGCTTCGTATGCTTCTTCTTAAGACTGACGCTAACAATAACATCTATTTACTCGCTCTTTGTAACCAACTGGTATGCAAATGCCGTTAAAATGACGCGTATTCAAAATAGGAGAATGAGAGAAAAAGAAAAAAAGAGGTGAAGAGTGCATAGATCCAAATGTTGCTTGGTAAATGTTAGAAAGAGTTACCAACATGTAACTCATGGGGTGAAACCTTCCTGTTGTCCTACTCGTTTAGGTGTTGCTGTAATGAAAAACCGCCTATGTGAGTGGTCCTGTGAAGCTGACCGGAGAATTTAGCTTTATAACTTATGGTTACTCATGTCTTCAAGGTGTTGATGGTTGTTTTTATCCTTCCAGCCAACCAGATATTCTTATAAACCTGCAAAAAGATTTTAGTGGGATACTGATATATTACGAAGGTCATGGAAGAAAAATTCTCTCAGGGTTCTTTGTCTCAATACGCAGAGATTGGGGCATTGACAAAGGTAGGGGGATGTATCCTCAATCTCTTCTTCGTCTCCACAGCCCTGTAAATGGTGTTGTGGATAAGTCTCATTTCGTGTTGATGTAATCTCACATGGTTATGCCCGGTTATTTCTCCGACCACCGTCCTCAGCAGCTTCCTACTGCATTGGAGGAGAATATCAGCCTTTGTGCTATTGAACCTAGGCCATAACGTACGAGAGGTCTCACATGTGGGGAAAGAACTCCACCTTTCATAAGCTAACTCCATGATTTTAATGTCCACTTTCCTCTTGATGTCAGATAGAGGTGGGTTAAGCCATGGGATTGCCTGGGATGAGTTAGATTCGGCCCTTTTCCTGGGTAGTTCCTCGTTGCCGCTGTTGAAGACATCCAGTACTATAGGGATATCGAACATCACAGCTGCTTGTCCTCTCATCCGCCGACGAATTTATACTTATCTTTTTCAAAGTATAAATCAAAGGTCCGAGAAAAAGAGAAACTAAAAAGCGTAACTATTCCTTTCCGATCCGCCGATGAGCTAAGATCGGAAACTTCTCTGGAAAAAACACATCGAAGCGAAACACCAACAGTACACCAATATTTCAGCTGCGGCGTACATTCATAGTCAACTTTCCACTTCCGGGAATGCTGAGAAATGCAAGTCCTTTTTGATTTTGATCGGCATGTAGTCACAAAAACTTATCTGGGTCCCAGGTCACCACGGGATCGTTGGAAATGATATCGCCGATGAACTTGCTAGACAAGGATCAGAGGAGACAAGACCACAAGACCTGAACCTGCGCTGGGACTGCCTGTGTCGTTGGTTAGGCCTTCCATCGATGGTTGACCCTCTCGAGAACTCAATCGGATGACATGACTCCATTCCAAACGCATGCTCCCTAACGTCTGTAAGAAATCCACGGCATTCTTGACATTCCTTGGTAGAAAAGACTGCTAGAGGCGTACTGACGGGACACATGATAGTTCTTGATTTCTGGTTCAGGCGGTACCTTTGTTGGCTACCCATGTTACAGTTCCGTTTCGGGCGCCACGTGGCGGCTCATCTTTCGAATATATCGCGTCACACATACAATAAGGAATATCCCACCTCGCAGAGCTACTCCAAATCAATCTCAGTCAAATAAGAATCACGCAGCAGTGATCTACGTTAATCAAACAGGGCGTCAGACAACAGACGCACTGCCTCGAAGAAGAAAACAACGAATTAAGATATTGATTTGTAATTATATTTATGTCTGTATATTTGTTTTTTGCATTTTATAGTTACATAAATTGTTTTGTTTAATTCGTTTTCGATTCCTACATGTTCGCTTCTCGTTAGCTTCGCTTCAACTCATTAAAATTATAACATAGGTATGTGTATGTGTATATTTTGCATCTCATCTTCTTCATAATAATAAATTTGAATATCAACCTAAAACAATCTACCATATCCTTTGCGAAATCGCTGTTGCCTCGCCTTGTTCTGTGAGTAACTGCGGCACATAGCAGGCATCACAACTTGGGAATTCAAACGACGTTGGCTATGACTATTCCTAGTGGTATAAGGCTAACTTAACAGATCCTTGATTTCCTTGTGCATGTGACAGAGGAAATCCACGTAACTCGCTGAACCGTCCGTGCCGCGGTCTTCAACGAGGAAATGTCGGAACACGCTCTCAAGTTTGTCATTTTGCCGCACGCATGTCACCTGAAAATGCAGTTCTTTTAAATATGCCCTATCCATGGGAGTATGGCGAATGCTGTGCTTACCCTCATGTAGCGTGTCCTCTCCTCCATTATGATGTCAATGATTTGCTGCACACGCTTCGCCAGCGGGGTGTCACCAACGATAGCGAAACGCTCTGCGTTCACCTGCTGCGTGCACTGAACATTGAATAGGGGCTGTATGAATGATTGCGGCAGAGACTGTCCCAGCCAGAGGAACAGGTATACGCCATTCTCCAAGATGTATGCTCCGTCCTCGGCCATCTTCTCGTGAGTGACGCGCATGGGTAGCGGTAGGTCAGTGTCGTCCGGATCGACGTTGTGAATTGGAATGAATCTCGGATAGAAGAACGTAACGGACATTTGCAAGTCCATCGACAGCACAAACTGAATAATATAGGACCGGTCGTCGGTCGTCATGTCCGAGCCGCCGGATATGGCGTCGTTTTTGATCAAGCACGACACGTACATTGGCAAAAGCTTAAGACACTCTGGAAGAATCAATTGACCTGCTGATGTGGGTGATGTACAGTGCTTGCGGTAGCATGCCAGAATCTGGGCGGATCGATGAAGAAGAGTATCCTTGACCACCTTGGGGCTGAGTTCCATCAGCTTGAACATGGATTGTTTAGCGAAGAATAACATGATAGCGTCCAAATCACAACTCTTGAATACATCAGCAATTATTGTGGTTGCCTTGAGTGCCAAATTGAGGATTCGTAGTCGCCGCTGGCCACTGCACGATGTGTAGAGTAGTGCGATCTGCAGATAGATGTTCTCCTCTGGTGGTAGTTTGTCGTCGTGCTTAATTTCAATCGCTATAGCCTTGTTGCTGTCTGCAAAGGAAAAAAAATTGTTCCACTTTATGGCTGTCTTCTTTTTTGTGGACTGCTTTGGTCTTACCAATGCTTGCCAACTCGACGTCTGTTGTGTTGGACATGAAGAAGTGGCCGTAGAAGTCTGTGGCGCGAATGCCTGCGGAGGTTCTCACACGCATCACCGAATCAAAAGCGATTGGTCGGGAAACGTTCTTAATGATGTCCTCTATCAGTCGTTTACCATCGAGGTCGGCCTGAAAAGATTAAAAGTGCAGTGTCAAGTGCTGGCCTCTTGTGAGTGGTTTGTGGGAACTCACTTGGAAATAAGTGTATTTGTACACCTCACCGCCGGTCAACCGCGAAACTTGTCCAATTGTTGCAAGGTCAATGTATGAGTTATTGAAGACGAACAAATCGACTGAGCAGCCCACTGCAACACACTCTTGTCCCAAGGTGTTGTACGCAGTCGTCTGTGGTGTAAGTATGGTCTTCTCCTTCTCCGTTCCCAAGAGCTTGCGATCGTCACGATTCCGAAGCTTTCCAGGGGCCTCGCTGATGGGAAGTGATGAATTGAAAACCAGCAATTTGCCGGTACAGTTGGATGCCTTGAGTGCTTCGAGGCCAGCTTGAATAGCTGGAAGGAGAATGGTCTCGGTTTCCTTCGTGTCGACGAACATTTTCGGGATTTGCTCCATGAGTGCGTCAATGACCGCCTCGGACTCCTCTGGATCCACGAGGAATCCGTCGAGCAGTGGCATGAACATATCGTTAACGTCACCCACTACCATCATCTGGGGCTGAGCCAGATTGCTCTTGATGTTATAAAAATGCACACTGCTGTTGTATGTGATGAAACCAACGCGCATTTTGGATTTCTCTTGACCCTGATCGACGGGGAAATGCTTAAGAATCCTCTTGATTTCTTGGCACAAGAGGTGAACCAAGCCGGATTTGATGTTGTTGTACGAAACATCGATGACGAAGACAAATGCTGGAATCTCCGGAGGTGTGTTGTTCTAGGGATGAGAGAAATGTTTGAGTTCGGATCGGAGAGGAGTTATGTGAGGCGCTCAGTTCTTACCCGACAATAATCCTTAGTTGCAACGAACTCGTATGTGCCTAGAACTAGCTCCGGTCTTTCGTATTTATCAACTCGCTGACCGGTGTGGTCAAGATGTTGGAAGTATTCGGTAGGAACTGAGGAATTCAATCAAAATGTGTTCATAATCTTGTTTGAGCTGAACTCTTCAAGCACTCACCTTCGGTCGACACTTTGCACATCAAGCAGTGGAAACGACGTCCAGCATCAATGAACTGCATGTTTGGCGACATGTATGCTTTGCAGCGGTTGCAACGAATAGGCCCCAGTTCTCCGAAATCAACGATCGGCGCATCGTACTCCCCTTCGACAGCCTTTGCATAGGGAGACACAATCAGGCAGAACGGCAATGCAGTGGTCTTGAGAAGGTCTGCAGTTGAGGGGACGCAATACAGAGATGATCTGGAAAAAATAAACACAAAGGATTCCGCTTTTGATTCGATCACATGGTGGGTGCCGGTTGCGTTTCGTACCTCACCAAACGTGGACTTGAGTTGCCCTGGTCTTGAACAACGAACTTCGTTGTGGCCAATGGAGGAAGCAAACCTGGTTGGTTGGTAACGAACGCTCCTCCAGCGTTTCTTTGATTCTCAATCATAACTTGAATTGGATTTGGCATCTGATCGGGATCCAGGCGCCGTTGCGCTGCCGCAGGCTGCTGCTGATACTGCTGATTGTACATGCCAGGTGGTTGCTAAATGAGACTGCAATTTGGATCGCATTTTCGACAAGAACTGTGAGGTTAGCTTACGTTATAGCCTCGACCAGGCATTTGCTGTCCAGGCTGCATTGGCATTTGTCCTGGCTGGGATGGGTATGATGGCATTTGCCCTGGCTGTGGGGGCATTTGACCTGGTTGTGGGGGCATTGGGCCTGGTTGATATTGCATTGGTCCACCTTGCTGGAAGGGCATCTGACCCTGATGAGGAGGCATTCCTGGTTGTGGGGGCATCCCTGGTTGTGGAGGCATCCCTGGTTGAGGGGGCATCCCTACTTGAGGAGGCATCCCTGGTTGAGGAGGCATCCCTGGTTGAGGAGGCATCCCTGGTTGAGGAGGCATCCCTGGTTGAGAGGGCATCTGCCCAGGTTGTGGAGGCAACTGACCCCCAAATGGAGGCATTGGCCTCGAGCCTGGCTGAGGTGGCATCTGCATTTGGCCTGGCTGTGGCGGCAATGAGCCAGGCTGCATATGCATCTGAGAAGGTGGCTGCATTTGTTGACCAGGTCTTGGGGGCATCTGTCCATATTGCATTTGCTGCTGTTGTGGTGGTTGTTGCTGCATCTGCTGCTGCTGTTGTTGCTGTGGGCCTGTTGGTTGCTGCGGGGGATACATCGATCCAGGTTGAGATGTTGGGGGCATCGGCTGTGGTGGATACTTTTGCTGCATTTGTGGTTGTGGTGGGAATGGAGAGGCTGTCGGAAGCTTTTGTTGCACATCTTGTGGTTTTGTTGGTTCTGCCGATTGCGGGGGCATGAACGGAGATGACTAAGGAAGGATGGAAAGTAATTCGTCGAGATTATTGAATCAGTGGGAAAAAAGAAGGTATCTTTATTGGTCATAAATTCTATCAAGGAGTTAAGTGTTTAAATTCGTATACACCTCCTTGGCACATTGCATCACGCAGAAAGGACGGAACAAGCTTGCTCTCTGATATAAAGTTATACCCGTTGTCATATGCTTCCTAATATCGGTTGCGCGAGACTCCGAGGTGGACCTGGGCCTAGCTTCGCAGCAACCACTCGTGTTGTACGTGCTATTGTTCTTTCACGAGTGGAAGGGACCTACTCCGACAATGAACGCCGAAGTTGAGATGCTTTTTCGAGACAGAAATACTCTGAGCATTGTCGATAACTCGAAAGACGTGGAGTCGAGAAATTTAGGGGATTCGAACCTGGCACCCTCTGCGTAGGAGTCGGCGCACTAACCCACTACGCCACGGCGACCCAGTCCACGAATTGTAAAGATTATTTAAAGCGCCTAGCTTTCGAATGAACTTCAGATAATGCCTTTCAGAGTTTGATTCAAGGGATCACTAAATGGGAAATCAACCAGAATCCTGCCTTTGCTGAGGGGAACTAATTCATCCCCATGACTTTGTCCAATGGCTTGGTTGTTGCTCTCGACACCAATCTTCACTGCCAGGTGTAGGTCTCGAATAAGACTCTGCACCTCCCACCGACGTACTGTGCCGCGAAAGAGGTTCAAACAAGGGTTATCAACGCAGGTCACGAAAAAACCATTGTGTGTGTACAATGGGATTATTCTTATCTCCAAGTTGGACAGAGTTCTCTCGCAGAAGGCAATATATGAGCCACTTTCGGCTTATCGCGAACACAGAAAGTGTTTGTCATAGGAAGCGTTTGATTGCAAAAGAGATGATAATTTAAATTCAATTGTTTGCCAGAGTATCAAAATGGTTGTAGCTGAACACGAGAGTTTTGTGAATGTAGTTCACTGTACCGTGTCCCATATTTGTGTAAGTTGTGACGTATGCCCATGTAACTCGGGAAATGTAGCTTAATACAAAGAGATTAAGACAAGCAATTGGATTCGAGTTTGTCGTCGTTTCTATTCGTTTAATGTTTGTCTTAGAATCTCATGGGCGGATAAGTGTGGTAAAGAATTCGTGTGTAATTAGGAAAGGAAAGAAGTCGCGAGAGATGAACAGTCACTCCCGCAAAATGTAAGCCTTTATCTGAGAACGATTAAAAGCAAAAGAGACTTGTTCAGCAGTGGCAACTAAAGTAGGTGAATTCAAAAATACCCGAACTCACGAACATTCAGATCATGTTTGAAGGAAGAAGTTCTGTCAAGGAAGTTTTTTTCATGCAGGCTGTGACACGTATCTAGCTAGAAAGCGAATTGTCTGGTTAACATCCTGCGTAAATGGATGTACATGTGGTGTGCCCTTTTAAGTTGGCAGACTATGAATCTGTATGACGCATCTTCCGACTCAAGAGTGCATATTATAGAAACGACGTACAGATTACAAAATTATTTTCAGATATTTTTTCTTATTCGAATTGACACACTTCTGCTAAAACACTCGCAGATTGGATTTGTTATTGTCACTTGCATATCGAATCCAGCCGGACTAACAAGAGTTACATTTTTGAAGATACGCAAAACTTCGAAACTAAAGAAAAATGCGTAAAATTACATCCAAGTCGAGCATTGCACAAGTCAATTGGATTTCATTTTACAATCCAACAGGATTCTAATCCGATATCAAATTTCGTACTAGGAGTACGGCACTTCATTTTCGCACACAAGCAGAACTGAAGTCTAGGACTGAAGGTAATGCATGTACGCCGGGTATGCGCCATCTCCATTTGTGACTTCTTTAAAACTAACATCTCAGGAACAGGATTTACGTCCTTCTACTTTTTAATGACAATTTACAGCATTTAGAGTACTAACTAGGTCTGTCGACACTTGCATACGCGACCTGAGGTCGAAGCCCAAGAATGGAATGGCTACTGTTATTCTGAATCGGTATAAGAGAAATAGAGCGTCCGCAGTTTGCGAACAGTCTCAAGTCTTCGCTCGTAAATAACAAACGACAAACTAAACGATTTGAAAATATGTTCAGGGACACACAATTAAGAATATGATTCCACAAAGCAAATCGAATTGACTCGAAATTGTTCGTTGACGTGTGCATCAACCTCAAACTCATCGATTTCTACAAACAGTGACATATAGATGGATGGCACATAAACTTTAGCTTGTTCCTAATCGGATTTGTTTTGCTAGGAATGAGAACGCCAATGAGCTCGAATGTCTTTGTCAATGTTTGTCGATTGCAGACTAAGCCAATTCAATCGCTGCACAGAAATGTCAGAAATCACTATTAGCCAAGCTAAAATGAGTTACATTAAGTGTTGCACGATTAATTAGTTAAGTAAGACCAATATATCCAATAATGACGGATCGAACGATGTCTTCTCTTAGAGTCTCTAACGATCAGTAGCAGTAAACAAAACCAAATCAACCACAACCATGGATGAATGACACTTCACAACAATTTCAAATGCAAACATAAGTAACCGGTCTGAGCAATTCTTGGAAATGAGTTATGAAGCAATTTAATGATTGAACAACCGACAATGGAGACAAGCAATAGAATTTGTCTCACTTTCAAGGGTCCCACATGAGAAAACCGAAATGGTTGGAAATCCTTGAAAAATTAAAGATAATCGAATTATCTTTTAAAAACTAAGACTGATAATTGAAAAGCATTTGAATTGTGTGCAGAGATACGATTGTAAGGAAAACCTTAAACGTGGTTGCACAACAAAGCAGCAGGTGTGAAAGGAAAAGAAAATATCCATTCTCCAACCCAACTGTGCCACGTTTCATGGTTACACACGAAAACGTAGCTTAAATGAATCTCCACGAGTCTAATAGTCCTTAAGAGTACACTTACAGTTTTTGGTGGTGGCATATGCGGCATTCCCGGCATGTTAGCACTGTTCACTGTCATTTGAGACGGTCCGCCTAAGCTTGGATTATTTGCTGGTGGGAAGGAATTATCAGGTTTCTTTGATTGCTCAATCTGTGGTGGCTGCGGAGGTCTAAATTGTTGTTGCCGACCCATCGACGGTGGCAGCATAGAAGTTGGGGGTTGATTCGCCTGCAAATTTTGTGGCAGTCCCTGCTGCATCGGAGGCATTGGTGGTCCAGCGTTTTGAGCCATCGATGTCGGAGGCAGTGGTCCATTTGGGTATCCCATTATTCCGCCGGGAGTATTGCTTGGCATTATATTGATGTTTGGACCGACCGATTGATCAGCGCTTGGTCCATTCCCCATTAGTGGTGGAGGAGCATTTCCACCTCCACTGGGATAGCCTTTCATAGGGTTTACTGACATTCCACTCATCGTATTTACCAACTGGAACAGAAAAGCATTGTTTCAAATCTTCCGAGTGACCCATCGAATGTTTGTCCAAGTTACCTGCTGTTGATAGTTTCCATTCAGCATTCCCTGCGATTGTGGTGGCATCGATTGTGGACCACCCATTGGAGGTTGCTGCTGCTGCTGTTGTTGTTGCTGCGGAGGCTGTGGCCATCCTTGTGGTGGTAGCTGGTGCCCATATGGTGAAGGATTCATTCTATTATTTGGGAATCTCTTATTTGATTTAAACAACACATAAAATCACAGAATTCTATCAATACTTTCACCACTCTGTATACGGTGGCTAACACGTCTTATCGATGATGTTGTCACACAAAACGAACACAAAACGATTGATTTCGTCTAACGTGAGTGATAGTGATCAGTGGAAAATCACTTTCAGGATATATCCTTCAATAAGATCACAAATTTTCCAAAGAATTTACCCAGCTTTGGATAGTTTAAAAATATAATTGAAAGATATATCCACGTCAGAGCACTATTTTGCAGCCAAGAATTATATTCCAACTTGTTCTGTTCGAAAGTGTCGAGTGTCGAATGAACGAATGTGATCTGTCATTTTGTGCCACGTAAAACTGCTGGAACTTAACGAATTGTCACTGATGGTTTTGACACATTTTGCACACTTCAAGGAGGTAAGCCGAAAACAAATGTACGCACAAATATTGCGTGGAATAACAATTTATAATCTTGGACCGTTATTTCTCACAAATGGCTCATAAATATTTCAAAATTAACGACTATCGTTATTTTTGAACAAAAAACAAGACAATTGCGTAAATCAAACAGTTTTAGGCAATGTTTGCAATATATAAATACCACCAAAGAGGCCAATTCCTGCCCGGTTTTCAGCCCAGATTTTGTTTACATAAAGCGTATGGTCTTGTAGGCCAGATTTGTATCCTTCAAAATTGGCCTGGTCTCCATATTATGTACATAACCCACCGCCGGCGCACCCAACTGCAAGAATAGCTCCAATCACGGTAGCATGAGACGCACCCATTTTTGTTATGTCAAAATTCTGTCACAAAAAAAAAATGATTTCCTAATTGTCATACCATCATTGATAGCTGGGTGAGTGCTGGTAAAAAGTGCAGCGATCGGCTATAACCAAATTACAAAATTTCGGAGAAATTATTTTCAGTTTCTTTTTATTTTCGAATCATTTAAATTACTCAACGTCCCTTCAGTCATTATCCAAACATGTCTGCAAAAGATCAAAAGGACCCAACTGCCAAAAATGATACCGATCTCGACGATCTATTGAATGGTAAATATCTGCCCAAATTTAGTTTAAACGCATATCTCATTATGTAATATTGTAGATGCGTTAAAAGACTTCGCAACATCAGAACAGACCGCACAATCACCAAATGCAGATACGACACCCGCTGACATTGACGACCAAAATGCCTTTTTAATGTAATCCCCATTGTCTGCATGTTATCAATTCATTTTGTCTTGTCTGATGAAATGTGGGATTGCAGTGAATAATTATTTGCTTATGAATCTTACAGGGAACAAGCGAAATTGTTTCGAGAACAAATGACCGCATTGGTTGGCCAACCAGGGGAAGGAGAAGAACAATTAACTGAACAGATTATGGCTGGTTTCAAGAAAATGGCTGAGGCAACAGCAATTGCCATTCAAGGCGAAAGCACAGCCAGCGAAGATGAAGTCAAGAAATACTCTGACAGTATATCTGAGGCGCTAAAGGTATTTTTTTTTTGTCAATTTTCTGAACGTTTGGAGTAATAATTGAGTTGTTTATCAAATAAAGGGTATGAACGAAGCATCGGACACCTTGCAGGGCGGGATTTCCGAAGCGGACGTGGCCAAATTGTTCTCGGGACTTGGTGTGGGAGAGGTAGGTGAACCTGTTTTCAAAAGAGAGTTTCTCTTTATTCCAAAACCAAAAGGATGACGACGAAATTAATGACGCACTGATAAATATCGAATGACACCATACACAAATCACCTCATGTTCGATATGTTTCGCATTGAGGTGTGAACATTTAACAATTAGTACTAAAAAGTAGGGATTGAGAAAAGACAGCAGCAATGCCAAGGGGGCAAGGGAAAATCGCTAGCATAGAATGTTAGACAAACTTCCTCAAGATTGTTTGAAAATGTCGATACAAGTTAACAATCAAATATCTTCCAATTACAGGGTGAAGAAGGCAGCGATGAGAATCCTTTCCTTCCGTTCATGGAAGGCATGATGCAAAGCCTGCTCTCGCCCGATGTCCTACTGCCCGGCATCAAAGATTTATTGGATAAATATCCGAAATACCTCGAAGAAAACGGCGATAAACTGGCGCCCGCAGACAAGGAAAGGTAATCAACATGTGTGTTCTCTCAGCGTCACTTATATTCAACTCAATTTACATTATTTCAAGATACGAGAAACAACTTGATCTGTATAAGCTCATCTGCAATCGCCTCGAATCGCAGAAACCAGACGCTACATCCAAAGAGAAGCGCGAAGACTACAAGATCGTCATGGAAGATATGCGCAAACTTCAAGAGTACGGTCAGCCTCCGGAGGAGATTGTTGGTGAATTGGCCGAACTGCCGGGACTCGAAACAGCTGCTGCAGCGCCGCCCACAGCTAATCCGCAGTGTCCAATGATGTAGTAGTATTTATTGGAGGCACTTAACGAAGCATGTTGTTTATTTTTATGTTGAATAATTATTTTTATTTTCGTGGCAATTGTAATGTTTTAGTTTAAATTATATTAAACTTCGGTGAATGAAAACAAAATTGACTTTTGTCGTGTTCTCTGAATGTGGATGTTTGAAAATTTGCAACTTCTCTGACTTTCATTAGATGACAAGGGTTTTGAAACACTGGCTAAACGAATGTAGAACGTAAGACATTTGTTAAGCAATGTCAAAGAGAGCTCGGAAGCATCTGGTTTTCCGTAACTTGTGTTACTGTCACACCGTTGGAGCTTTTGCTTGTTTACCATTGCTACAGCGGTATGGACTTCGTGGCAAACTTACAGCTAAAGAACAAGAATCTTTCTCAAGTGCAAAAACTACAAGACCGATCACAGAAGCTAGACACAGTCACTCCTCGCAACCGTTGCTTCTTTGAGCTAAATATTGACTTGTGGAGACCAGAGATGAGGGATAATAATAAAAATAAAAACGCTGTCACATGAAATCAAGGGGCAAGGGAGGTAGAAATTGGATATCTCTATTATCCCTTATCTCTGGTGGAGACTTCTCCGATCTTAATAAATTACCGCATGGCTCCTATCACACCTATTCCACGGCTAGAATAGATGACACTCGAGAAGTCGTATTTAGGGACTGTAACTATTTTGGCGATTGTAACAAAACACACTCCTATCGGTTTTACGCCAGCATTGTCGCCCGTCTTTATGATGTGACGTTCGTTACAGCCCTAAAAAGCAAATGAAAGCAAATCAGGATCTGTAAATATGAACTGTTGTTTCCAAATCATGTTGTCGCCCAACCAAAACAAAGCAAACCAAAATAAAAACAATTAATTTGTCCGTTCACATTTTTATTGTCTAACCACGTTCCAAATACTTATCTACAAGAAGAATCTACGTCTCGATTCCATTGCGTGTCGCTTGTTTGATATTATCCACGCGTAGTCACCGGTTTTACTATCGAAAGTGCCTTCTTGCAGGGAGCGCAGTTTCAAGGTGAATCTTGGCCCCAACTCGCGAAGTCTCACCTTCTTACCTTCCTTGGTGAATTCATACCGATGATGCCGGAAGAATATGAAATCTCGTTGATTGTGGAAAGTTGCGGCACGACGACCTCGGAACTCAGGATCATGATGGAAGAGTGCACCCAACATCCTGCCGACTGTCAAACCCAGACGTGTGGTAAAATTCGTCAGAATCACCTCGGGCCGGTGTTTAGTGATTTCCTTGTGGTCCCGACGCATATGCTCTGTTATCTTGACATTGCTCAATTTGAAATGCGCCGTCGGTCCGTTGGGCAAATGAATGACCAGCAAGCCGTTCGGTTTCCTTCGATTCTCATTGATGACCACCACATCAGTGAAGTTTTCTCGAATAGCACTTTGCACGATTTTCTTCACTGAGGATTTGTTTCGGATCTTAACAAGTGCGTTGACAAATATCCTCGACAATTCGAGGCCAAATTTTCTGGTCAATGTGACGGGATTGTCGGCGAAGGTAATCAAAATTTTGGGCTCGTAGGTTCCTTCGAAGTATGAACTGAAATCATCTGTTTCAAGTTCCTTTCGCAGTTCCTCGTTATCGGAATCTTCTAGGTTTGTAACGGCTGTCTGATCCTCCTCGCGAAGACTTTCGATTGTATGGCCCGGATTTGCGGGGACGCCTTCCTTCCTGCGCTTCTTACGAGCAGCCTTTTGCTTCTTTTTCTTCTCCTGTTGCATCTTTTTGAACAGGGATTTTCGTATTTCCTTATTACGTATTAAGCTGAGAGGATTTATCACTGGAATTCGGACTTCATCGTTTTTTTCATCATCATCATCGCCATCGTCATCCTCATCCTCATTCTCTTCGCCATCGCCACCTGATTCGCCATCAATCTGTTCTTTGTCGGAATCGTCTTTAATATCTTCGGTATCAACTTCAGTGGACTTCACTTTGGAACTTGTGGTAGGCTCTTCATCAAAACTAGAATCACTATCTGTTTCCATTTTAAATTAAAACTTTTTGGTAATGAATAAAATAGTCGACACTTCTTCACGCACGTGTTTACGTTTGGCGAATGAAATGACAGATGGATGGACTGCTGCACATGTAATCTCTGTCTAAAACTGACAGCAATTACAAATGGAAATGGAAACATTCAGTCAACCTGAGAGGTTTTTTAGTGTTGAAAACGTGTCTTGTTTTAAATTAAATGTTATACAAATATTTAAATCAGAAAAGATGGTAACATGAAATTGATTACTTTTAGGATAAAGTCATTCTAGAAGTTCTTCCTTTACCGGCGTTCAGTCACAACAATTTCTCGTGACGTCAAAATGCTTTGTCTATCGAAAAAACAAGTCTGGCGTTATGTTGTGACGAGAGTTCACATTGACAATTTGGCTCATCAACCACGGTTGTCAAACAAATAGTTGCGATAAATTGTTGAGTGTGAACGCCGCTGTTCTAGAATTTGCTCCTTTGAGAAAATTAGAAATATTATGCTGATGCACAGTTCTTGTTAAAAAAAGACTCATATGGCGGTTCATTTTGCAAATTTTCTTTCAATTCTTCACTAAATTTTCTCGTAATATTTAGTCATCTTTTGAATAATTATTTGAAAAACTAAATCCGCTCGTAAGAAACGCTATACGCCGCTACATTTTTCAGTGGCGCTGCTTACCGAATTCATGCACCAACGTCCTGTCAAATTTTGAGTTTACCCCACAAACCGCGACTACTCACACTACAAAAAGAAGTTTAAAAAAAACATGGCGTGCAATTATTTTCGTGAGAGCAAAGACAGAATAGTTTCTTATTAGTATTACCCTTAATATTGTTAAATAATTCGCAAAATCACAATATTATTAAAACTCAACTCTCCATACCTTTAGCTCCGCTGTTTGTTTGTTTTGTTTCTCGCGCATAATGCACAGTGAATGGATTCTAGCAAACGCATCATGGTCACTCGCAAACGGTCTCACAAAATGTCAACATTGAATTTGCCGCGTTAAACAAATTTATTTAATCCGCTACTAAATGATAAACGTAAACCCTAAGACTTAGATGATACTTGAAGTATACTGGCAAAGTATATTTTTCAAAATAAAAAAATAAAAACGCAATTCAAGACAAGAAAAGTGCGTCTCGTACGTTGTTTGAAAGCCGCATCGTTGTTTAAAGTGAAGGTGTCAAGTTGTATAGCTTAGCTTACTGGCGATCCAGTAGATCAAGTTCTTGATTAAGATGTCAAACATGAAGCAAGACTTTGATGTTGAACAGTTTGAATCGAAATTGGAGAATTTAAAGGATACACAAGATGGTATACAGCACATGTCTTCTTGGTGTCTTCAGCAGAAGGCGCATCACAAGAAAATTGTCGCAAGTTGGTTGAATGTATTTAAAAAAGGTACATATTACTTTGAATTTTTGAGAAATGCCTACAAATATATTATATTTTGTGTTTTTGTGTATTTTTTTTTTTGGTATTTTCTAGTGCGAGTGGAACATCGACTTGTTTTGTTTTACCTAGCCAATGACGTTATACAGTACAGCAAGCGAAAGCGATATGAATTCGTAGAGAGTTGGGCTACGGCGCTACAACGTGCGACAACAATGGTCAGGTGAGGCAATTTATGTTCATATTTATGGACTTTGGAATACTTTTCAAAAGTATTTAAAATCAAACTAGACACGATAGTTTCTATGGGACGTCATATTTATTTGTATATATGATCTGATATCTGGACATCTGATAATATCTTTGATGAGCATATCAGGGTACCCAGAAGAAACCAATTTATTTCACGTAGTAATTCTTGGAAATAAATCTGCCTTCACTTAACGATGGTAGCCGCGTAGCAGGAGCGAGCTAAGATGCCGTCGTTCGTGTAATTTCTACCGTTGGTAGGTAGCAGCGACCGGCCTCCCGTATATAAGAGGCCAACTTCGACTGAAAACGTTGAAGGATTTCAAATGACGCTAATCCATGTGCATTCCCAAACCAAATATCACATTACTCGTTGGCATAAATTAGTAGTGAATTTGAAACTATACTCAGTGATCAACCTGATTGGCGACCTCTTCCAATATTGACTTATTCCTTGCAAAGTCTATTGTTTTGTGCACAATTTAAAGAATGGTTCAGATTAGAAGTTAGAGTGTTTTTGGGGGTAGACGTACATATGCTACAAGATAACAAAAATGCAAAGCAATTACTGGAGATCCATCGCTTATTCTGCCTAAACCGATAGTTCCAGGGATAATAGTTCAACTTTGAGGACTTTGCTTTTTCTTAGCTATTTTCCAAAAATGGCTTTTTCTACTATTCTCAGAAGGATACGGGATAAAGTTTAGTGCTAACGAACTCAGTGTACCTGTGCGAGATTTTCCTGGAATTTATTTAGACGTCAGGGAGAACGTATCTTTGTCCTTACAAGGCTACTGTAAATCTACTTAATAAATGCATTCACCCCAATTACGAAAGTCGTAAACCGACAAGGAGTTTTAAAAGCCGAGTTGATTTATAGTCGTTTAAGTGTCGATATTATTTTGACGACAATCTTAATACGGAAATCATAGAGGCGTTTCGAGACAAGGCGTTAAACGACTCTCGTGGTCGGACCGATTAACTTAATTCCGCAACGCAGTCTTCCTCGTTTTCATTCAAAATTACCGGGACTCCGTCTAAGATACAGACTCAATCATTATATTATTTCAAGTCTTCGTAGAACCTAAAGCCGCTCTTTTATTTACTAGCCTCATAAAAAACCATTCCGATAGAAAATGATCGACAACATTCACAACCACACTTCAACTGTCTAACTTATCGTCCATCACTCGGGTCTATGCAAGTCTTCTTCAGGTCACTTGTATCCGCCGATGTTGCTTCCAGCTTTTATTTGGATGGAGCACTACTCTTGGATACGTGCCCACTTTTCAGTGCTCTTGACTATACATGCTCTTAGATTTTTTGAAGAAATATTCGTAGGTACATTCAAGTGTGCAGCACTCATTCAGTCATTTTATTCGTTTCTATTAAAGTAAGCGTATGTGCTACGTTTTGCTAAACATTTGTTCAGATAAGATACGATCTAATCAAATCTTGACAGCGTCTGTGATTATTTTGACTTGTAGTTGTTGCATGATTGCTTCCCAAATTATTCCTCAACACAAACGTATGCACTGGATGCCTCCTTTAATTTGTTTTCCAAGAGAACTATTAATTTATTTTATTAGTTATCAATTGTTGCAATCAGAGATACTGTAGAAGAGATTAAATAAATGATGGTACACAATGCTCGTCGTTTTATTCAGATGCATATACGCCAGATATTGTTGCCATACCGGGGCTTGGTGAGGAGAGATATACACTCGACATTCAGAAGTTATTTAGTAGAGTTGGTTAAATGCAGTGACAGAAATGGAATTAACCGCTAAAAAAAATGAAACTATGACGTCGGTGAAGAAGGTTATGTCACTACGTAACACTAACTTCTATTAAACAACTCTTATTTGATGGGCGCTGTGGTGTAGTGGTTCCATACCCGACAAGGACAACAATTTGTATAACTTACTGCTACACCTCCCTTGTCTGTCTAGACGAAGGTATCAAACTTCTCCGTGGTATAAGACTGCAGGGATTCTGCTTTCGTGAGAGAATAATCACATGCACACGTGTGGTTTGTAGGAAAAGCGAGTTCCAAGTCCAATCCAATGGACTTACATTGTAATTAATCTGTGGGGCGTCGTGGCATAGTAGGTTAGGTTTGTGCGTGGATTCCTACGCAGAGTGTGCTAGGTTCAATATCCGAGTTCTCACAATTCGCGGCTCACCCTCTTTCGAGTCACTGACAATGCTCAAAGAGTATTCCTGTCTAGACAAGATTATCAACTTCGCCGTTCGCAGCCTGCATAGGTTGCTGTTAAGGCTAGACACAGTTTCGCTTCACCCGCCATATCATTATTAATAATTAATTTCAGATTAGTTTTAAAGCTGTCGCCTCTATTCGTCGTGTAGAGTGTGCACGTTCAAATAATAAAAAGAAAGTTTTAAATGAGAATGCACGAATAGCTTGAACTAGCACTGCTTTGTTCAGTTGCCAACGGCTTCTGTAAATGGAAAATAAATCTTGTCAGATCAATAAATCAACAAATTTCTTCAAAGACTATATATACAACGGGGCTGTAGCACCACGTAGAGGGGCAGTGCCTAGCTTCTCAGTAACCACTCGTGTTGTGCGTGTTATTGTTCTTTCATGAGTGGATGGGACCTACACATTTATACCGACTCCGAACTGCCAATTAGGGAAGTTTTTTCTAAACAGTTACCCTCTTTGGGCATTGTCAGTGACGCGAAAGAGATTGGGTGGAGAAAATTATTTTGCTCGTAATGGGAATCGACCCAAGGCAGCGCACCAACCCATAACGCCAGATCGATGCACCAACCCACAACGCCACGGCCGCTTCAAAGAGTACAGACTTGATAAATTTGATAGGGATGACAATGAGGATTTTCCTTTTAATACCAATCCAAGCTAATTTTGCATTCGTCTACGTTGTGATGGTTCCCTAAACAATTGCTCTCTGGATTAGAAAAAAAAGCATCGCTTTATTTACATGATCACATTCACTTCATTCGTTTCTTAACCTCAAACATGTTAGCATTGAATTAATGCAACTATTCGTTGTCTTCAACTCTAGACTTACTTTAGTCACTCATTCAACTCACCTAAAAATCAATTTTTCAATATTTTCCAGAGATGACAAAGTTCGAAACAAAATATTTCGAATATTCAAAATATGGGAACAGAGAGGCATCTACAGCGAGGAGTACCTTAGCGACCTCAGCGGTTTGCTGAAAATGAATCCTTCGAAAAAATCTCAAGCCAACCCTACTGCAGATCTGAGTTCCGATGAATTTCAGGTAAGTTGCAGTTTAAGCCCCTTGCTCATCCATCCGCATTCAACTAATTTATTTTTGCAGAGTTCCACATTGGTCTCAAACATACGAGATTGTGTCGCATTGTCGGCAGTGACAGACAAAAGTTTTAAAAATTTGCCCAAGGCACCAAATTGTGATATTGAAAACATTAAGACAGCACTCAAAGGTAAGCAGAACTCAAGCACTCACCTCAAAATTGCTCTGACACGAGATAAATTTATATCGCAGATAAAAGCCATTCAGACGACGTCGAGAAAGAACTTGACAGATATGTAGCGAGCGTTGAGAATCATAGAAAGCACTTATTGGCTGAAATACGAAGTCGAAAGACAGTTGTTGGGAGTTTGGAAGCCGCCATCGCATTCTACGCAAGTCAAAGGGGCGAAGTTAAGGTCGTTGTGAGCGTAAGTCTTGCCCCATGTGAAATGGTTTGCTTTTTAATACTATAGAGTTTTCATTTCTCTTAGGCGTACAAAAATTTCGGTAGCAGAATCAAACTAGTGAAGAAGAAGCTCGATGAAATAACACCCAATCTGCCGAGCCCACTACCGTCACCAGACATCAATGCACCGTCGCCGGAACCAGATTCCGATATAAACTTACCCGATGACCAGACCACTAATGTAGTAAGTGTAACATTTCTCGCTGAAATCTTTGAAGGGGATTGCTTCAATGAGTGTTTCGTATTTGCAGAACGTGTTCAAGAACGTCTTCAATGGTTACTCGAGTTATCTGGATGGCAAGTTACCCTTCGACATCAATGATTTCAAACGAGACGACAGTCCAAAGAACATGTCTTCTTTATCTGCAAGTAAGTGAAACAAATGTACGATTTATTACATTAAACTCCAGCGCGGCGCTTGATCAAGCTAGAGCTCAGTGTGTTTATTGAAATTGTGTGGCTTATCGAATTATCCGTTCACGAGAGAATGGTTCGGCGGTACATAGAAAAGCTGAAGTCTTGGAAGGCCGCGTTATTCAAGGTCTCTCTGATCTGCAACCAGGTCATGGTTGGAGCTAAAAATATTGACTAGAAGCGACTGGTCATTCCTCTTCGAACGTGATGAAGGCCTCATCATCTAGTTGGCAAATGCATCGTCGCATTAATCTTAAAAGAAGTGATCAACCGCGTGTGTGAATCAGCAATATGCCTCTTCAACTAGTTTGATCCCTCGCCATCTGTGTCCAACTTCTTCAAGATATTTGATCTTCCTTTCAGCTTGTGTAGACTATTGTCATTCCATTCCAGTATGGAGTGGTTGATTTCTTTGCTCTAGAGTTACCTCAGGCGTTGAGGTGATTACTTTCGTATACGACTGAACTGGTTGATGTCATTCTACATCAGCCCAGTTCGATGCTGAAACACTGTCAACTTCAACTGTCAAATTTGAATTGTCATCATGACAAGTGGTGGCAAGTTAACAAACAAAAAATTACTTTTCTTTGAAAACCACCTCGTTAAAGCCAATAAAGCGTCTAACTCACCAAATTAATAAATGCTGCACTTTCGGCATCAAACCATGCTTGAGTGTAAATTAAAGTTAACCCGCCCTCTAACGGCAGTGACAAACTAAACTAACACATCAAATTTGTTATTGTCTTTTCAGGTCAACGCATCGAAGTCATAGCAAGCCGTTCCGATGCAGAATCCCTCAACGACAGCTTCAACGATCCGAACTTCTACAAACCAGAGCCGTTGAATCCAATGGGCGCAATAAATCCGTACTCAGCAAGCAGTATATCGTTGCCGTTGCCGCCGACACAATCAGAGTATTCCTCGCTGGCAAGGCCAACAACAGCCAACTACACCACACCATCCTTGCAGTACGGTGGTCATGCGTCGAATCGTTACAATCCGATGGTACCAAACTACGGCAATGATTCGTCTTACATTTCGAATTCGGCGAACTCCAGCTACGAGAACAGTATGCCCCTGATGCCACCGCCAATGCCGCCATCACTAGGTGGCCCGCCCGGTGGCTCACAGGGCGACGATTTCAACTCGAACTGGGATCTATGGACTCCTCTGGACACAACATCGTCTTTCAGCTGCCTTGAAGCGCCCATGTCACCGACGCACTTCGACCGGGAAGCAAGCCTACTGGATGATAACGTTCCAGAGTATAGCGAGCATAACAATGATATGGTGCCAATGCAAGATGTTGATCATCGTCAGTTGCATTTGCCAATAGGGCCAATTCTGGGGCCAAGTAATTGCATCCGTCTTACCCCGAAAAGCATTTAACTGCATGTGTACTCTCTTTCATTGCAGATATATCGCGTCAACTGGATATCGATCACAGAAATCTGATATCGCTGACAGGCTCACCCACTCCACGCGATAACGATGATAAATACAATAGAAGCAATAAGACTTGGGTGGCATCCAAAGACAAGGTAGGACACAAACAAACATATCCCACTCGAATATTTTAGGCAGTGTGTGTTTTAGGATTTCCGGACACCGTTGCCTGTAAAGCCACCAATCAAACCCGTCTCTGGCGATGTTGACTACAGGACTTTCCCCATAATTGCTAAGGGCGAAACAACCAGTCAAATGCCGTCTGTTCCTCCTCCACCCCTGAAACCGCCACCGTTGCTGTCGGAGCTGTTTGGCTTTTCAGATGTAATTCATAAAAATCTATAACCACTCTCCCTATACTTACTGATTTTGATTTCTTGTTTCTTTGCTACTTAAGGAATCTGATATTCTCAAGGGCTCGCAAGGAAATCAACCCAAACAAGGTAAGCTCATAGACGAGCAAACTTCAGAGAACGAGTAAACAGCGGTTTTGTTTTCTGTTTCAGACTCGAAGAGCGATGAGCCAGGATATGATCCCAGCGACACCATGGAGAGCATTGACATGGATATGTCTGATGAAGATCTGGACGATATCTTTAGAGGTTTGATAAACAAAGATTTTGCGTATTGCATTTCCACAACCATTGCGGACATTGCGCCTTGCGTTTGCATGGTCCTCAGTTTTATGAATTCATTGGTCTATGGGTGGACATGCGCACTAGGGTTGCCAGATTTTGTTCGAGGCTCAGGGGGACAAGTCATAAAAATGTGAAAACTACCGGGTTTTTAAATGTTTATCTGTTAACTAAATTATTTTGAAAATAGTTCGGCAATGTCAACACAGTGTTTTCGTGAGTTATTTTTCCAAAAATTGAAAAGTGAGTTTACCCGGGAATGAAGGTATCCCGGCGGGACAGTTGAATTTATGTCTTAACACCGGGATGTCCCGGGCAATCCCCGACGTCTGGCAACGCTAATGCGCACATACAGTGGATTCCGCTTTATCGGGACACCCGCTTAACTCAGCAAATTAAAAAGAAGGGAAAGTAACTACGCCTTTCTCTCTGTCCTGTCCTCGCTTCGTATTCTTGGGACAGCCGCCTAATTGGGAGAAACAAATTATGCCAGAAGTGTCCCAATAAAGCGGAATTCACAGTATTAGTTTATGAAACATTTCTATTGACATTGCCGTTTACTACGAATCGCAAATCATATCTTGAGAGGCTTACGCTTCGGGTTATCTCGAAAACACAACCAAAGATAAAGTTAAAGAGGCAATTTCACAATAAGATCTCTCGTGGCCGACAACTGTGGTGCCAATCCATAATCAGCAATGGAATGGAATACGTTTAAAGAATGTTTCCCAACTCCTTGAATGTTAATGTTCCTCAATCCTTGATAATTCTATCAATTGCGTATGTGCACTAACCAAGTTAACTTGAGAAAATGTAACGATCTTCCCTTCCTAGCTCTTGTTGGTTAAGACCTAGGTCCATCGCCGGACTGTAGAATCACATTAAAAACATAAGCAGTTAATCAGTCTGTGGTAAATGGTGTCTGTTCTTGATTCTGAAATCTTTAGTCAGTTTGTGGGATACAAGTGTCGGAAGCGCCTATCAGTGAGTGAGTGCGTTGGTGTTGAACCAAGTGTATCGAATATAAGTGTAACTGAAATGTGAGTGCAAATGTTTGGATGTGATATCAGAATTTTTTTAGTGTTAACTAAACTTATGTCAGCCGACCGAAAAGTAGGCAGAACTTCCGATCAATTCCAAAGTCATTCGAGGAAATATCAAATCTCACGCTCCGTTTGAACGAAACAAAAGTGAAGGGAACTTAAAGAAACGGTGTGGTTGTGCTCTTACGCGACTTAAACATTTTTTATTTGGAAGCCCGCTTTCACACTCGCTTAGATTCGTCGGCGATTCTTTCAAATTAAATTTTGTGATCGCAAGCCACACACACACAGGAAATCTTTCAGTCTCTGCAATTGATATCTTAATGCTGAACGTTTTCTGTTTCCTACCCCCTCTCACACATGCGTCATCTCTTTCTCACACATGTACAGCATGCTTCCAATACCCAACATTGAGAACATAAGAATAAAGCAACTCAAAGAAAAAACGAAGAGATAATGGAAGGAGAACGTTCAACGCGTAGATTATATCCGACTGCTGGGAATATACCCTGGGAAGCTCCCATAGGCGAGCAGCGACGGTCGCATCACTTTTATCGGGTAGAAGAGGCTGTCCGTCTATGCAATGTATGGAACTTCAATTCAAGATCCACGGTCGTGAGAAATTGAGAAACTGACCGCTCTAGGGGATTGTTCGTATAAGAGAGTTGTCGGTAATATGAGCTTTCACTGTATTTAGAAAAGATTGCATCCGCTGTGGGTGTATTTCTAGCGAACAAAGCGAAAACAGGAAATAATGCCATCAAGGTTGTGTCAAAAGGTCTTAAGTCTGAAATTCAAAGACAGAAACTTTATGACTAAGACCAAACCAATTTTTATAATTTCAGGCGTATCTTAAAGACTAAATTATTACAATGGGAATCAGTTGTGCTAGAATTAAATCGTTATTATCAAACGAAAGATTTATAAAAGAGAAAATTGAGTTAAAACCAATCAAAAACTCAAAATCAATTCTTTGACTTAAGACCTTTTTGCCTAGCGTCAAAGGTTGTTCGGGCATGAGTTCATATCGTTCAGCAGCATCAGTAAACTTAACTGTATTTATTGTTTATCGCTTATAACACGTACAGGAATTACCACATTTTTAATTTTCAAATTGGAATTGTGTTAAACTCAACATGCGACTTTGTGGACGTAGTGGGAAGGCGCTCGGACATCTATGCGCTACACGATCGCCGTTCATGATTCACGGCTCCACCTCCCTCGAGTCACTGATGATAATAAAACAATAACATGGTTGGCGCTAAAGTCTGTACAGGGTCATGAACTAGTTTCTACAGCAACCACTCGTGTTGTGCGTGCCATTGTTCCCTCACGAGTGGAAGGACACCTACATCTTTGGTTGTTGTCTTGAATATCTAATAGTTTCTATGCCGGGCGGACAAATTTGATCTTCGATCTGTTCCAGAATGACAATTCTCAGTCTTTGAGCGTTATCAGTGACCCGAAAAAGGTGGTGTCATAAAAATATTTTTGCTGTACCATGAATCGACACCGTAGGTTTAAGTGCGAATATAGGAGTCGATGCGTGGCCACAACGCCATGAGGTACTGACACTGGGATAATTATGTGCATACTTGGAAAAAGTTTCTCAAACGGAGCAGATGACTGATCAATCAAAGAAGAACCGGCTTGGAGATTGACATTTACCGGACGATGTAATGCGGAAGAAAACAAAGCAGTTTGGAGGGATATCAGGCTAATAGTGTGGAAGTGATGATACATATTTGATGATGATACATCATTGTGGACAATCTATCCAGGATCACCTTGAACTGCAGTGCCACCTTTATTAAATTATGTGATGTACTCATGTGTCAAAGATAATTTAATTGAACAAATGAGGTAAGTGACAAATAACGCAACGTAACAAAGCCAGAGATCGCCTTAGCTGGATGGGCTTGTTGGCTGAGACGCAGGTCCAACTCCGACTTTAGCTCAAGGAAGAAGACAGATAGTCAGAAAATTGCAAAATTTAACTTTCTCCTGCCTTGGCGATTTAAACAAACGGGATGAAATGCAGTTAAGCGAAGAAGGACTTTATTCAATGACCATGTATGTGTCCCATGGAAGAAAAAACGAATAAGGAGAGCAACCAAATATGATTTGAATGTTTATAGCAAGCTATAAAGTTTTGGGCGATGGATATTCCTTTTTCTAAGCAGTACCCATATGTTGGCGACATTATTTTATAACCACAGACATAAATTGGCTACAGAGAGCATAGTGTTTAAACTGAATGTCGGCACAAGTATTTCATGTTGTCACATTTTTATTATTACTGCTTGTAGTTTGTTATTAATTGTTTAAATAAATGATTTTATAGGTTCTAAAAATGATTCTGCTTTTTATTTGAAAAATATACAATTCCGACTAAAGTCAACAAAATAACCTTCCATTTTTATCAAATTTATGCAGTTTCTCTTGATATCTCTTGATTAAAAATATTTGTTTTACTCTTTACTCATAACAATGACAATTTTTTCATAAATAAATAATTTCAATTTCACTAGAAGTAACATCGGCGGAAAGCGAGCAGCAGCCAGACCAACAGCAACACCAGCCGGATAAAGAACAAAATAATAACGGTGAAGAAAATTCAGAAGAACACGAAAACCACGAAGAAGAGTCCTCCGCAAATGATTCGCAACAAAATCTTAGTATACAATCAAAAGCCGTACCCTACAGAGAAAATCGAATACCAGTAGCAAATAATAGGCCGCCGTTGCTCGATACACCACCAAATAGTAGCAACCAATCATGGGAGAGCCCACAGCCATCACAGGGAAATCGTTTTCCATCAGGTTTTGAGGAGCATAATATCGATGACAATGCCATTCCCAATAACAACAACATGCGAACGACTGTGAATCCCTGGAAGCAAACACGTATGCCTTTTCGATTGCCTGGTCCACCAGAGAACCATCAACAGCCACCACCACCGGGTAACTTTCACCATCCTGCCGAATTTCAGCATCATCAACCGTTTCCTAGATTCCCACGGAGTCCATTTCAACAGTCGCCGAGAGGTTTCGGCCCACCTCCGAATCATTTTCGCGGCTCGCCGAGACCCATACGCAATCCATTCTACAAAGGTCGCGGGGCTCGGGGTGGAGGTGTCGGCATAGGACCCGGACCACGCGGCAATCTATTTCGCGGCAAATTCCGAGGGAATCCATGGCAATAAGCAATCCCCCGAATCACACCCAGAAGTCATTTGCACCGCAGAAACTAGTTATAAGAGTTCGATTTGACGTTACCATTATTTAATTTCAGTTAAAACACATAAAACAAACAAAAAATCAAAGGAATGTCGAAATGTTATAAATATCATGAAAGAAATTATGTAATCGAAGAATTTGATAATTTAAAGAACCTCTCATTTTCACAGAATTACCAAACGTTTAGTTTTTAATTTTTAAAATGAAACACAAAAACAGTCGAAGTCACATGTTAACTACTTAACCCGCAGTCGCACACACATGTCCTGCTTGTCACGGGCAGTCGTTAGATGCGACTTCGACTGGTTGAGAGCGACCAACAGACTTTCAATGCGATTTAAAACTTGGAAAGAGAATGGAGTATTAAGTATACATAGAAATGCAATGTAAGCACTTAAGTGAATGAAATAAATAACTTGCTTTTAAACAATTCAATTAATTACCATATAAATGCACACCAATTGTGACACACAACATTGTACGATAGGCAGGTGATTAGTGGAGGCCTTTCTCTGTAATAGTTGCATCTGGAAGTACCTTAGATATATTTTATATTAAAATAGATTTCTTCTCTGCTTGCGTAGGTGGTTAGGTTAAGTTGTATTTTCCTTCACTTTTAGTTTTTTTTTTTTTTTCATGTTTGGTAGGGAGAAGTCAACCAGTGACTTTTAGAAGCTTTTGGTGTTGCTGCCGTTGGGGAATCCTGCTCAAATAAAAGATCTCTGATCAGGGCGGAACCATGGCAACGTTAATCCCTTAAATTATAGATTTATTCATAACGCCTTAGAATCGACCAAGTCTTAATCTTCAGGCAATATCATATGCTGATAATTTCGTACGAATAGAATTCTTTATGATGATATGATAGTGATTTAGGTCTTAAGAGATCCCAAGAGTTAAGTTCCTTTTTTGCTTATGGCTGTTGTAAACTTATTCTTCTTGCACTGCTCATGGAATTCACCTGCAGCGTTTAAAACAACACCGGAGCCTTTTTCAACTAATTTCGAGAAAAATCATGTTTTTCCAAAAGCCTTCTTCCCCGTTGCATCTTATGATTTATAATTACCATGTCTTCTTTCTTGTTTCACTGTTGATTTTTATCAATTCACTTTGAATGAAGAGCAAAGAAAAACACAACTATTTCAACACCTTTGTATCTACGTTAAGTTTGGCTGAGAACAAATTAAAGATTCAACAAGAATTCATTCGAAGGAGACCACTTGTTGAATCTTTATTTTGTCCTCTGTCGGACTAAACGTACACACAAAAGTGTGTGTTGAAATTGTTGCGTTTCTTCCCTCTTCATCCAAAGTGAAGTGATAAAAACAAACAGGCTTGCATATTAGCTGCAATTCAGCAAACAGGAAAAATAACAAATTTGTTTTCCAGATGTGAAATAGCTTCATTCCACTACCAAGTGTGTGTGTTTGGACACACCTGGAACGTCACCACCTAGATGTGGCATCCGATTTTGTATCTATTCTTCTGTTTTGTAATCACGAAAATGATTAACTGGTAGTTTTATTAGATGATAAATCGCGTGAATTCAAACCCTTAGCTTCGTATGTGCGTGATCGTTACTCACTATCTGCATACTAATGTACATTTTACAAATGGTGTTTTTTGAGATTTGCACTTTTCACACTGCGTATACAGAACCCTTCTGCTTTTCACTCCTAATGTCTAATTAATTGTAATCTCATTCCTCTGCAGTTTTGTTCTCATTTAACAGACCACTTCATCCAAGAATTCACACCGCTCCTGGTCTTAGGTGCCCGTACCTGTTTTTAAATTTGCTTAATTCATACACAACAACATTAAGTAAATACTCTTGGTCATGAGACAGACCAGGCATATTCCATACAAGGTAGCATGTGTTAGATGTAGTATTCATTTGGTATTGGAGTTTTTTTTTGTTCTATTACATCTGTTCCGCAGCGAGTGTAAATTGCTAAATCACGTCTATGTGCGCCCTCTTTTGCATACTGTCAACCCCAGATTGTCACACGCGATTTATTTTGTTGCTGATCTTTGATTTGCATATCAGTTTGGTCAGGGATCGTTTACCTTACAATGGGCTCGCAGTGATTGTACACTCTGTTACTCGTACCCCTCTGCTAACTCGTATCTAAAAGTTGGCTTCTATTTGTCGTTAGGTCTTTCAGGTAGGCAGGATTGTCTGAGTAGAGGAATACATTTATCGACTTGTTTATGGGGCTATCCTTTTTGGTAGAAAATCGAAAATGTATAACCTTAGTATTTTCAGTTATGATTCACTACAAATAATGACAGTGAGCCATTATCTTTCAAACTAGATAAATATTTATAGATCCGTAGGTTGTAATAAATTATTCCTCACAGCCTTTTTCCCCTCAAAATCATTTCTCTTCACCACAAGCATCATTCTATCTGGTAGTTCTGAGATTATATAACAAAAGTACAAATTGATTGCACAAGCTTCTTTCGCATCATGCTATTAATTGAGAAGACATTATTGATAAAACTTGCTTGATTACGGTAATTCATTTATTTGAATGTAAGCCGACACATTCTCACAACTACATGTATTGAAAATGGCAAAATAAAATAAGGATCTTAAAAGTAATGCTATAGATTAAGACAATTTTGGAAAGACTTCATTCATTTCTTACAAAATCAGATGTATGCAAACTCAAGCAATTGCCTAGATATTAAATGTTAATTTAGATCTTAAAGTTGATTTAAAATATCATTCTCTTAAGTTGTAATTCTTAAGTTCTGTTTCTAAAACAATGTGTGTAGATATTTGAATTAAGATAAAATTCTCTAAAAAGTTGTTGCTAATATAATATTTAAATTAAATAGTAAGTTATACTGTATGGGAATCTTTTCTAATGCTAAGATTGTAAAAAAATGTATTGTAGATAAAATGTATGTTTAAAACTTATAGAATTTTTTATCTCGAGGAAGCCGGGGTGAACTTTTGATTTCATCGTTATCTTGTTACATAACAGAACTCATTGTGGTTAAATAAAAAATGTTATTTTGTCAGGTTCTTAATTTACTACACATTCACTAATTTGTATGGAGAATTGATTGCTTTGTAAGGATCTCACATCAATCGCTCCATCATCAGCAAATCATTTGTGTCATCTTCAAATTATAGGGATTTGTTATTTGCTGCTGTCAATGGCAGCAGTTTTTATTGTGTTGGGAGTCATCTTTAAACTTGGAATTTGATCATTTTGATGGCCAGGTTGTTAGAATTCCCCCTCACAAATGTCTTACAGTAGAGCGACAGATTTTGAGCATTCATGTGGTCTGTATTTCAATGCCATATATGCACTTGGTTGGCCCAAAATGTGTGTGTTACTATCCGTTTTTGGTAGCTCACGTCATATGTAAAAATATAGCTATTTCTCGCTAATTACATGTATATCAGCAGCGGGTACCAATGTAATTTTTGTCCCGTAACACACATGAAATCCTTAAATACTCCTGTTAAAACTCTTTCAGATGGTTGAGTAAGTGCTGCGGTTTGATTGTTACTATGCCATCCTCAGCTGTGCCAATATTAATGTTTTCATTCGTCTACATTTATCTACATCAATCATCCGATGAATTTATTTCACGTTTTCTGTGTTTGCTTTTTATTCATCTGTTGATTGATGTCTTGATGGGGTTGGGACCGATGGAACTATTTCAGAACAAAAGTGTTCTCTTCCATTCCTTTGCTTTTATATTATTATTAGTTTCCTTGGTTTGTGTTGATCTCTGTTGATACCACATAAGAATTTAAATTGACTTCGCGCACGTAGGTTTGTAAATTTTGGAAGAAGTAGCCCTTCTAATCTCACGTTCTTCCAATAAGCTCAAGGTTTTTTTTATAAAGCTCATATATTTTTCGTCTTCTCTTCTTACTCCTTGTATTTGTTTACATTCGATTCAGTCGTGTCACCAAAAAATATGTGTCATTTTGACAAATTTGAATTCTGTTAGTCACCTAATGTGACCTCACGGCGATCATGTGTCCTTTACATGAGAGGCATACTAGAATGATTTTAACAATCAAGAGTTTAGTAATCGAGACATTTTAAGAATCGAATGATCACTCCCGTAGGGCGCATTCTAATGATTATTCGAGTGATAATCGATTGGTACATCTCGATTATCATTCGATTGACTACTTACTACTAATGAATGATCTTGTGGTAGTAGTCCATTACTATCATGTGTATTCCCTTGGACACATTTCAGGAAAGGTGATCGTCGTAAGGGTGAGAAAATTCAAAAGTCACATAAAGTGATACATTTGACAAAGTGACACATATTTTGGGTCATATTTCTGGTTCTTAAAACCGTCTTGCTCGCTTTCAGTAGAATTACATTCAGTAAAGACGATTCTCCTTTCTTCCGGGATTTGACTGGTACCCGTTCAAGTTATTCATGCATTTTCTTTTTAGACTCGTTTCTGTATCTCTTCATTGTGGACAAGATCTAGATTAGACTCGCTTCTGTATCTCTTTGTTGTTGACAAATTCTAGTCGTATTTTCTCGTTTGCAAAGGATGGATTCTTTTGAATTCACATATTTAAATTGAAGAACTTGGTGTGTCATAACAAGATTAGCACTGCGACCATACAGATCTATTTTATCCCCTTCTTTCGGTGTAGGATTGAAGTTCTGCCTTCAAAAATTTGACAACTTTTCTAGATGGGATTTTTTGAAAGTTTTTTCCCTTTGTTATGTTAGTCATTTTGAAAATCTTTCTCTAGTAAGGCATGGACAGTCGATTAGTATGTGTTCCATAGTTTCTTTCGCCTGGCCACAGTGTCTGCAGATTTCTGTACTCGTAAGGCCCATTTTATGAAGGTTGTAATTACATGCCGTGTCCATTTCTAGAACTCGTTTGGGATTGTAGTTTTGTTCCATGAACGTTGTTGAGTGCTTAATACCCTCCTGACTTGACTTTGTGTAGGTGAGAATTTTTGTCCAAGTTGTAGAGTCCATAATTCGTGGGCCCTCAATAAAGGGTATCTGAGCACCTGTCTTGGTTTGTATGTCAGCCTTTCATTACCTTCATCGTCTTCATGTCCTGGGACCCAAATCAGTTTTAGTCCTTTATTTTCTGCCAGCGTATTTAGTTTTTATTCGACATTCCCAGACAGCCTGAGCCTTAAATTTGTAGCTCTTTAGCGCCTTAAGGCCCGCTTCCCTGTCTGAAAATATATCTATATTGATGTTTTTGGGTTTACCATCACTGATGCGAAGTGCTATATCAATTCACATATATTTTTGAATATAATCTGCTGATGCTTAATTCAAATTGCCTTTCAGCCTGGATGGTCATCGTTCTTCGTTTCAAAGATCACCAGTTTCATTTTATGTGACTCCACAATACGCTCTTCATCCCTTCTGCATGATTTTTCCTAGAGCATCAGTTGGAATACCTGAAATAAATTAAATGTATTTTTTTTTAAATATACGCCTAAGAGTTCACTCTCTCAAGACTTACATACTTTAAAGGCAAGCCAAGTTCAAGGGCAAAACAATACCTTAGTGTATGTAAAATTTGCATAACCAACCTGGGTTGCATCATCTGAGATATTTGTTCAAACAACTCATTGATTGCAAGACCTTTTAAAACGTGTTCCCCAAGAATTAACCTTCAATGGAAATGTATAAATACAATTAAGCGAATTTCTCTGTAGAATTGAATAGAATACAAAATCATTAAATGCCCTCATCACTCTTGTCTTCTGATTCAATCTGTTGCAATATAATTTCACTCAGTATTCAACGATTAAGAAATATTTGCCGAAAGTTCGAATGTCTTCCATTTACCCAGTTTACAAGTGGCCTTAATTCATTTGTATAGTGACGAAACATATAAGCTTTGTATAGAATTTAATTCTTTAATTGATAAACCATATAACATGTATTTATACACATTACGAATTAACGCAATTCAAAACTTATTAAAAATATATTTATGATTATTTACATCGAATTAGATATTAAACAAATATGTTAAATATGATTGGTGTAAGAACAAATATGTTAAACAAGAAGGAGGAAAGTGAAATTCGCATTGAAAGTCACTTGTAAAATATATAATTGTAAATACATCCTTAGGTAGTTTCAAATATAATTCAGCTTATAGTTGATTCAATTAAATCGATTGTAACAATTGACATTTTCTAAACTAGATCTAGAGATTGTTATTAACAAATGGAATTTTGTAAATATATTTTTTTACAAATTCCTGTAAATAAATGCCATGTTTAAGAGGAATGAATAGAGCTCACTTTATTTTTAGAACAATAATAAGGTCCTTAGAATATTGTTAAAAATGTTAAGCTAACTAATGCATAAAGTACATTGTTAAAATAAAACCGAAAAAAATAAATACAAATACTGCGCGTTTTTGTCGAGAGATGTGTTGCTTAGAAGGAGTATGACTCGAGGACGCGGAAATTGTAACTAGGATTGCCACACTCATTTCGAATTTACTTCCCAAATGTTACGGAAAAATCAATCAAACAATTTTTTTTTGTAATTCTGGGCATGCTTCTCATCATCATCATCATCTTCTGAACCGTATGATCTACTAATGGGTCGCGGGGGTAAACCACGCACGAGAGATCTCCAGGTAACTCGATTCTCCGCCATCGACTCTGACTCTACTCTCTGACTTATGCCCAAGCGTAACCAGGCGAGCTTATGAACTTGGTCCAACCACCTCATCCTGGGTCTGCCAATCGGTCGCCTACCTGATGAAATCGCATTAAAGGCCCGCCTCGGAAGTCGTGATGGTGGGGACATTCGTGCTTCGTGATCAAACCAACGAAGCATAGCTGTTTCCGTTCGAAGAAGCAGCTGCTCAACGTTGAGTTCCTCGCGCACTATCGTGTTTCTCACCCTATCTCGGCGAGTAATTCCCCCAACAGCACGAAGAAATCTCCTCTCAGCAGCTTGTATTCGCGATCTTATTCTTTCGGTCATTACCCAAATTTCGTGACCATAGGTGAGAGTTGGAACAAATACTGAGTTTCAACACAACTGCTAACTTTCTGCTATTTTTTAAATCTGTTTGGTTGTGAATCTGAATTAGATGTAAAATAAATATTATCAACTGTCACTTAGTACACCCAAGGAGGACGTATATAAAAATCGCAAAGGAACTTAAAGTTAATACGAAAACAGTTGCTACTGATTACATACGCCTGTGCTGGGTGCCATAAGGACATCCCGGGCAGCTGCAAAGCTGATGAACTCGCTAAGCGCTCTACTAAGCTGCCAGTTGATGAAATCTCTCGTATCATAGGTACCCATCAAGGTCATCTTCAAGTTACAGCTCAATGTCTTCTACTTACCAAAAATCAAATGCAAATGGTTGACGGAAATCAAGTCTAGCCTCATCTCGATCCAAATAGATCAAGTACCCAGATCTCCCTGAAGGGAGCTAAAATTAGTACTGCAGTGGTAATAATGACCGGGCACTGCCTATCAGGCCTTCAGGCAAAAAGACTCGGCCTATTCTCTAAGGACTTCTTTAGAAGCTCTCTGCAGCTGTCCTGTCCTCGTCTCAACAAAGAAAGCCTCTATAGGCTGCTTTTATGATAGTCTCTAAAGGACCTCAGTAAAATACCGTAATGCACTACCTATGTACTTACCTAATCGCTAGGAAAGGTGCATGTTAATAGGAGTATTTTGCCGAGAACTGTGCCATAAGGCTTTTGCAGAAGCTGCAGAGACAAAAATAAAAGAATCTCTGCCGAGGTCAAGCAAAGAAAAGGAGGCAGTTTGTAGAAAAGCAGTTCTTCGTAGAGCTGGATGACTTAAGCGATGTTGAAAAACCTCATTAGATTCAATTATGAAACCAGAAAAAAAAGAAGAAAAACATGGGGGGGGGGGTATTCAACTTCCGGACGCGAACCAAAGATTGGGCGCAGAACTTTTCTCTCGAACAGGTCAAGGACTTCTTCATCCGCTTTTGAGATTGTCCATGTTTCCGCGTCTAACAGCAGGGCTGGATGATCAAGGTCTTGTATGAAGTTAGCTTGGTCCTTCGAGAGATGGGTCTACTCCTCAATTGTCTCTTGAGCCCATAAAAACAGCGGATGGCAACAGCTTGAGCTACGTACTGATGTTGTTCGTAATGTTTTTGTTTCTGCGGATCCTTGACTACCTCGAACGTCGATGTCGTATGTCCTTTCCTTTTGACAGCATGTATTTGATTTCGCCCTCATTCACCGCGAGGCCCATTTTAGGCGCTTCTGTCTCAATGCCAGAAACCGCCTCATTGATGGCTCGCTCTGTTCTGCCAATCACGTCAATGTCATCCGCGTATCCTAATAGTGTATCTAATGTTGACGAGTGGTGCTAGGGTGAGTTCGTTACCTGCTTGATGGATCAGCGAGAATTCTTCATCGTCATCCTGCAGAACCTGACAGGAATGTGAAAACTAGACATGGCGTTCCATAGTTCGTCGCTGTGCACGCTGTCACATGCAGCCTTGAAATCGACGAATAGGTGGTGTGTGTCGGTTTGAACTTCTTGGGTGTTTTCCAGGATCTCCCGTAGAGTGAAAATCTGGTCAATGGTGGACTTCCCTGGTCTGAAGCCACACTGATATGATTCCATCAGATTGTTTATGAACACAAAACGGCAGAGAAGATCTTATATGATATGTTCAGGGGACTTATGCTTTTATAGTTAGTTAAGAAAGGTCACCCTAAGGAATATGTTAAGCACATTGACCATTGCGAACATGCAGCCTTTAGAATCTGTGGAAATATTCTGCCTGCCTTTAGAGTCTGTGGACATAATCACACATCACTTGAAGCAACGTTTGAACTCACGTCACTACTGAGCATGGGTTGAGCTACAGCTCGGTTCGTATAGGGTACCAGAAGGCCATTGTTGAATGGTCACCAGCGACCAGCTGGGCATTTTATATTTTTTTTATTTATATAGGGGGTTACACTCAGGACCAACAAGTGTCTTTGACTCTGGACTTTGAGGATATGTATGGCAACCCTCATGGAGGTATCCTGAGGATATGAAGGATTTTGCTCCTCTACTTATTGAGTCGGATCATTTGGGATTTGCATGATCGATGCGGTAATCATTATAGCTTATCTTTATATACAAAAATCAATTTTGGTTTTTTCTTTTGTCCTTTATAGACTCTTAAATGGTAAGAGACAGAGCACTGATGTCTGTTACAACTTTATTTGGAATTCTTTTTTCATGTTTGTAATATTAATTAGTTTCGGAGTTCGGAGGCATTCTCAGGTTGAAAGCAGATTCTCAGCTTCTTCTTCAACTCTTGTCTTTATAAACACTCTTAAGGATTTGGTTAGATTAGGTTGGATGACGGCAGACGCGTGGCCCCACACGCCTCACTAAGGTCCAGCTGGACCCACTGTGATGCCCACAGAGGATGATTAACCTCCTAGATCCTACTCGCGCCCTTCCTTCAGATGTCGTAGTGTTGGTCTAGTGCAGTCATCTAGAACTTGAAAATAGAGGTTGGTGGGATTTCTGCCAGTAACTGGAGATTCTGGAAGAAGAATTCTCACAGTGTTCTATGCCTCAATAGGCAGAGACTCGGGCATTAATAAGGATAATGAGAATATCCTCTATTTCCTCTTCTTCCCCGCAGCCCCTACATAAGATGTTAAGGAGGAATCTCATTTTGTTTTTATGGGATCTCAGATGAATATGACCAGTAAGCGCTCTGACTACCATCCACAGCATCCTTTAGCTGCTTTGGAGGAGTTTGTCTGTCTTTGCAGTGTTTAACTTAGGCCATAGCATCTGGGAGGTCTCACAGGTGGTTAGATAGTTCCACTTTGCATTACCCATCTCCATAATAATTTTTTTCATGATGTCTACAAGAGCTGGATCAATACATTGGATTGCCTAGGATGGGACGGCTTTGGCCCCTATCCTGGCAAAGTTCATCTGATACCTCATTACCGGTAATGTCACTGTGACCTGAGACCCAGCATAGAGTAGTCGTGGGCTGCGTAACAAAAACCTTAAGCTCTTCACGGCAGCATGCGACCAGCTTGTACTTGATTTCTATTGGCGAAATTGCTTTAATGGCCACTTGACTGTTAGTTAGTATACCATAACTGCCAGGGCCTCCGCTTGAAGAACACTACCATAGTTAAGTAGTCTGATAGAGCAGTGTATGTTAAGCGATTCGGAGGAAATGCCCACGCCTGTGCCTTCCGTGCAGACGTGGTTGGATGTTGAGTTGTTGCTGGGTTCATTAGAATCCCACTCCTCCCTTGGTAGAAGTAAGGATTTGTTAGGGTCTGTATGTCACATTGTCGCAATGATGATGACGGTACTTTAATAATTAATAATTTTACACGCTCTTTTCTGCTCGGACGTCGTTTTAAAGCAATTGCCTTTGTGTTTTATCCTTCCCGATGCATCTCCTTCAGAAACAAAAAGTAACATGCCCATTCTCCCAAACCACATCAAAATAACAATCAGTTGTACTTTCCGTGAATGTTTTTTTTTTATTTTGTTGCTCACAAAAGGGGATAAGCTTACATGGCCTCCAAAACATTTTTAGGTGAACATTTCGTGCAATCTGGTAATTTTCTGTGGATAGTCGGTTTTGGGTGTTAGTCAGAAGGGTTAATATACTGGAGTTTGGTGGAAAAATTATTTAATTTGCTCATAGAATAGATATTCTAAAAATTGCACGCCAATTAAATGTAGTCATAAAAGGTTAACTTATATATATCTGCGCTTTCAGTGGGAGTACATGGTTGCCATGCAACCCCGCAATGGGTTGAACCATAACATGCCCATATCTCCCAAACCACATCAAAACAACAATCAGTTGTACTTTTCGTGAATGTTTTTTATTTTGTTTATGCTCACAAAAGGGGACACCTAACCTTCGGTGTTGGAAGAATGTAGCCGGATTTGATGATAGGAATTTCTCTAGGCTTTGCATTGAACTGTTTCCGTTGATGGAATTCCGAGAAGATATGAAACCTCAACCGATTGTTGTGCGCAATTGGATGCAGCAGACCAGATCTTTGTTTGTAGTATTATATTCCTAAGGTCAACGAACATCTAAAAACCAAAAAGTTATCACTGAATCTCCCCTAAAATAGTTGAAAGTGAGAAATCATATTGGAGAGACTTGAATTCTTTTATGAAGATTGAATGTGTGCTGTTTAGCAGAATGTCCCAACGGAGCATCCGCTGACAGGTCTCCCCCACACATGCAGTCTAAATATGTTTCGCCGGTATACATGTGTACCCAGCCCAACCCAATCCCTCGAATGACTGAAGAAACAACAAAACAAGAAGATAATTATGAATAATAATGTTTGTTTTATTTAATCATGTGTAATACGTACGTATGCACTTTCATGTATATATATAGATACTTTTGCGTAACTTAAATTTAATGTATACATAAATTTATTTGTTTGCCTTTCTTTTTTATTTTTTTGTTTGTTTTCAAATAATCACAAAACTGATCTTTTCTTGAAGAATATTCCCAATATTTCTCCACGCGGGGAGAACATTTGATTCGAATGTTTGAATAGAAAACAGAATGTGTTTGTCTGGTTGTATTAATCTCTCTTACATCTTTACAAAAGAAAGCTCTGCTGTGGTTTAGTTTTTTTCTTTCACTTTTGTTGCTTTGTTTTTAAATTGTTTGTATTCACTATTTCGCAATTATTATATTTAACTATACAAATTTTAGTTTACTTTGTTTTAATCTATTAGAAATTAGAAATCCCAACCAAGATTTGTTTCCTTACATTTTACATAATTAATTCTCATCTGTGTTTGTTTTTGTTTTAATATGATTTAACAATTTATTTGTTGTTTCGTTTTGAATTGAAAAAAATAGAGAAAGAAATATCTTATTTATTTTAAAAATAATTACGATTAAAATAATTAAAACATAATGAATAAAGAAAAAGTGGCGAGGGCTAAATTTATTTCGTAAATGCCATAAATACAGCCCAAAGTATTTCATTCGCATTTGGCTTAGCCGCTTCCGCTTCAAAATCTAAATCCAGTAGTTCTCTCACACGTTTCATAGCAACTTCGTAGTCCTCATCGTTTAGAGGGCCAAAGGCATTCTCAAGTACATCGCTTGCATGAGCTAAATATATCAGCGCCAACATACGTTTGTCCATTCTTTGTGGATCATTAACCCACTTCGATAGAACTGCGTCCTGAATCTGCACACACACACACGCACAAAACAGAAAATATGATATCATCTAAAGTGGGGTTATGCAATATTTTTGTTTACCTTTTTTACCAGCCGACATTTGATAACATCATCGCTCAGTGGATGCGTGGTCATATCGAATAGGAGAAAGTTTTGTTTTTCTGTTGTAAGGACACCTTTTTCGACTAAATTTTTAGCGAGCCTCTCGCGAACATTTTTCAGTTGATATCGCAACTTTAAAGGATTCCATGTTTCACCTGGTGTTCGATTATAAACAGAGACATTATTGATTGCGATTTCATATCGTACGCGTCTGTGGGGGCTTCTTACCGCTTAGAAATTCAATCCAATTTTGAACAGTCTCTGGTGGATCTGTCTCCTTAATATGCTTTAGAGCTTCATCCAAAAGGACATCTCCTGTTTGTGTATCGGACTTGAGTATAAGTTTTCTGAAAATGTTTTCGATTCATTTAAATAGAACTCTGGAATGTTGTTTCATAACAAACCTTGAACACAATCCCCTTCGCCGCATGCCGGCTTTTTCCATCATCACACGACCACGGATTCCCAGCTCGATTAAGATACATCCACGAAGGCCACTAGATATGCAGTCATTCCAAAATGATGTGTACCCCTGAAAGAGATTAATCGTTAAATGAAAGACTCACATAGATAAGGATATATTCAGAAATGTTTTAAAAGAGAGCGTTATTAATTCTGAATTGGATTAGGAGGGAGGAAACAAAATGTTCAATAATTGGTGATTGTTTTTGACCGAAGAGTGGTCGTTAAAGTTAATTAATGTTACTGGAGTGATGAAAGAAAGTAGAATCTGAAATTCAAATGAAGAAAATGTCCGCAAACAGATAATCTTATAACAGACATGTTGACGAAATAAAGAATCAGGTCCTGTACAAAGATTGTAAGACTGCTGCCACAATAAATAAACTTAACTCAACTTAACTAAGGTACTGGTTTAAGGTCCGTCTGGTTTTGGATTTCTTGTCTGGAAAGTTTATGAAAGATGGCTTCTACATAATGAATCAGACATGGTGCATGGATAAGGATAACTAAATTGTAGCTGCCTTAATGTCCCTGTTGCAAAGGCAAACAAATGTTTCAGTAGAACAATGTGCCATACCGAGATTTCCTACAGCGGATTCAGATAATACGCAAAATATCCATTTATATCAAAACCAGTGGTAATAAAATTTAAGAAAAAAGTCCCAAAGTAAACAAATCGCTTTATTGTAACGCGTGGTATCAAGAATTTCATCAAATATATTTTTAAATGCAGAATTATATCAGCCGCAAGTGCCAAGTTCCACTTTGAATATTTTAAATGCTTAAGGAGGGTCAATAACACAAGCTCTGACATAATTAATAAAATACCAGTATTGGCTACTAGTATGTGTGCGTTGCGAAACTTTCATAGGCAGCATCCAATGTATGCTTCCCTATGTTTGAAAATGCCAAACACATAAACATCTTTACATAGCGCAATCCCCTGGACAACAATTTGAATAAATTTATGTAAAACTAAAATCACTTTCCAAATGTACGTAGGTACGTACTGTATGACTGTGAGGTAACATTTGCTTCAAAACATAAATATTTACAAACGCCAAAACCTCTTAGGACCATTGAATGCTTATCGTTTCGGAAGTAGTGGGTCACAACTAGTGGCACTAGTCGGTAAAAGTGCAAACACGAACATCAACCACACTTGCTCTTCAGTGAGTCATATAACACATCAACAAATAACTCTTAGTAACTGTAAGTCAATTACAAACTCTAACGGCGTCAAATTTTGTTCAACAATTTGAATTAAATAGAAAATATCATGTCACTGATAAGTTGACATGTTTTTTTTTTACTTCAGAAATCAGGATCTCGATAAAGACACGCTACACGGAAACGACTGCGATAAACAATGAAATGCGTATAGATACGTTTTTATGTAGTTAAGAAAGTCACTAATTAATCACATTTTTTCATAATTGAAACATTTGACGACTGCTGCAGAATGAATGAACAATGCGGTGTCATGAAAAATATCCGATGTATGCAACGAAGACACAATATAAAAACGTAAAATTAAACAAAAAAAAAACATCGTGAAGCAAAAAAGTAAAACACAAGCGTCGATAAAGCTTCCGGGCATATTTGTACCTCTTTATCTTTGAGGCCCAAGAGTAGGACCTCTTCCATAAGTGTTAAGCGTGTTTCTTTCGAGTCACCATCGTCAATGTTGTCCTCTTGGTCCTTATTATTGTCTAGGGAATCCTGATTATCATCTATTGTATTGGCATTGACACCTTCAGCGGAGGTATCACGAGCCTTTACCCTTCGCACTAGGCCATCGGTACGATTCATTGTATTTACGGGCGTATACGATTTTTAACTATGAATCAATTCGATATTGCAAAAAATATGTTAGTTAAATAAGACAGATTTTGCATTTATTTTTTTTTGGGAATTTCTAAGCGAGTTACTCTTATTTTTAAGTTTTGACGTCCACGAAAAAAGGTGACACGACTTAGCAAAACATGGCCGAACGAAATTGAACAGTGCTGCCAGACTGGTAGCATATGCCATATGATGTTTTGTTTATTTTTTGTTCCTTTTCATCGTTCCCCGCAAATATCGTTGGTTTTTGTTCGTAGAGGAAAGGTATGTCATATGGAATAAATTATTGTTGTTTTTTTGTAATATTTTGTTTGTGATTACAAAAGATCAATGAAAAGGCTTATTTTTTTTATTGAAAATTAGATTGAATCATCATAGATTGATTACTGTCGTAAGCGTTTATATGTTATGACGACAGTTGTCTTATTTGGTGTTTGATACAACAATATGTGAGTATACTTAGCTTCCGTTTGACGTAGGTTAAGTCCAAGGAAGGTTTCATGGATGTGTAAGATTTTTTATTAGTCGTGAGAAGATTTTTAATATAAAATAAAAAGTTTCATCACATGATAGATATGCGTGGTGCGACAGTCCGAGGTGGACATGGCCCGTCTACAGGATCCACTCGGATTTTGTGTGCTGTTGTTGTAACCCGAGTGGACAGGACTCACAGTTTGATTCCTGCTCCGAACTACGAAGGTGGACAAGCTTTTAGACAGAGATGCTGATGCAGATTGAACCTGACACACCCGTCGTAAACCAAATAGAAACTCCTAAGCCAACTTATTGCGTTAAATAAATATAGTTCGATCATTATATAACAAACTGCATAGGTTTAAAAATTACGTGCCAATATTATTTTCTTGTAGCTTTTATTCATTGCAATTATTGAATCAAAGGAGTGATGCGTTCTCCAGATGTACGTCATAACATTCGTGGATTGACAGAAGTACTTGATAAATAAAGAATTTGAAAATTAACAATTAGTGCTCACTGATTTCAAATAAACCCGTCATAACCCACTTTATATTATATATATATAGCCACCACTTCATTGACAGATTCAAATCTGTAACGCTATTTCGAGACAAGTGGAATAATTACATATTTCAAAAAATTAACCTTCAATGAACTTTTGAAGAATGACTTATAAAATCATCACAACGACATCTCTGGTGAGAAACTGCATTCACTTTTATCCACACTTCAGGTTATGTTGTTATGGCAGCTTCTACATGTGAGATTTAACTACACACGACTTTACAAATTCCTTTATGCGATCCCCTTTGTCGATCCTTCCCTGTGTACAACATTAAAAACTCTGTGACCAATTTAACGCGTTCAGGAGCGGCCTATCTTGTGTCTGAAAGTATACTAACCGTGCTTGTGAATTAAACATACTTTATGTGTTTGATTATCCAAAATAGTTTAGTCGATAAATTGATCGGAAAATATAGATTAATTTATTAAATTTCTTCATATTTATATTGACGGGCCTAAAACAAAGGATGTAGTTATTGGTGAAATCTTCTTTATTGAACTACATTCATTTCATTTCGCCATCTGCTTATTTTAATGTATTTCAATTCAGGTCGAAATTATAGTTATATCTGTGGAATGTTCACTTATAATTAATCGAAATTAATGTAGAGTCAACCTTGAAGCGGAATAACCATTCGTTAAGTTTTAAAAATCGTTGGAATTTGAAGAATTTTACGGAGTAATATGGATTGGCAGTTAAATTTTGTCAGTTGAAAGAATGTATATTCTTTTCGTTTCCTAAATATAATATGTCTGACTTACCCTGGTACCCATATGGTTTATATTTCTTTACACTGATTAGTGTAATTTTTTATTAGTCAGTCTCTGCTAATTCTGTTTCTATATATAACGTATTTTTTGTGAGACAACCGAAGTGTGGAATACATGTACAGTCGCCTCCGCTAAACGAAACTTTCAGTTATTTGCAACAAGAAATTTATCACACTGCAACAAACTTGCATTTGTGTATCCGAACTTCATTTATATGAAAACTCCGCTTTATTGCAACAAATTTTCAGAATTTTTTGTGTTGACAATCAACTGCACATACATAAATGGTAGTTTAGAAGTTGCAACCAGAAATAAATGAGTAATGCGCTAGTCTCTCAGACAGTAACCCGCACAAATGGGAGTTTAATGGATCTAATTTATGAAGATTAGCTTCTTAATTTGAAATTAAACATTTTTCAAATAACCAGCGAATTTTCGAATAAGACTCTAAGGGTATCAGCTGCTCACAGTAGTTCACATGTATTCATAATACCGTATAAAAAGCAGTGTTACCAGTTCAATATCTCCATCCTCATTTATTTCTGGTTGCAGTTTAAAGATCAAATCATAGATGCATGCTTACCAGAAGAGCTTATACGACGAATTTGTTCACTACCATATGTAAATAGTCAGCCCTTGCATTTTTCAGACCCATAGATTTGGCCGTCTTCAAGAACCTGCTAGGCCTTAGAAAAGTACGTATAAAATGTGTTTTCCTCGCATTCATTTACAATTGACTCTGATAAGTGTTTCAACTGAGATCCACGTATAAGCACAATGATTTAATTTGGACTCACACACCTTTAGGGTACCAGCTACAATAATCGGTGAGCCTGCCTAAATTTTCCACAATTGTGAAAAAATCAAAGCGCTTGGAATCTGGAAAGACTATTGAACAGAAGATTCATGCTTAATCAACTCCTTTCGAATGAAAAATGAAATCTTTGAGATACACAACAGCTCGGATCTCGATCGCAAAGAACAGATAAAAGCCAGTCTAGGTATGTTAATCCTTCAACAAGAAAATAAGAGCTACAAGAATTTAGTCCTACTTTCAACTGGTCTGGTCTTGAAGAGTGTCAGCGAATCGTCGTTTTACTTCCTTGGTGTCTATAGCTATCTTATACGTGAGACTCGAACTCGTTCGACCAGATCGATTTCGCTGTACAGTTCGTCGTTCAGTCTCCTCCTCCAAAAACCAAAGATAATACGAATGACTTTCCTCCCGCAGCAACCAAAAGTCTCCACCTCCGCTTTGGTTAGTGTCCATGTTCCTGCCATACAGCAGGACTGGGACTATCAAGGTCTAATGGTTCTTCGTGGGAGGGCTTTATTCCTCAATTGCCTTCATGACGTTTTGTCCAAGACGTCCGTGCCGTGTTGGTGAACCTTTTTCATAGACCGAATATACTCGTACAATGTTAGCAAGCATTGACCGTAAGAGTCGTCTTAGCCGTTTACTTCTGGATGCTTACAAACGCCCCATTGACAGCCCGATTATGACCATGTCATCGGCATATACGAGCAGTTGCACATATCTGTGTAAGATCGTGCCTCTGGTGTGACGACGTAGTTACCCCCGATACTCTCAAGAATGATGTTAAAGAAATCAACTGACAGTGCGTCCCCTTGTCTATATCCTTTTTGGGGATCGCCGCGCCATGGCGTAGTACGTTAGTCGATTCCATCGCAGAGTATTCCAGGTTTGATACCCAAATTTACAACCTTTTACCAATCATGGCTCCACTTCTTTCGTGTCACTGACAATGTCAAAGAGTGCTTCTGTTTAGAAAAAGCTTCACAACTTCACCGTTTGGAGTCGGCATTAAACTGTAGGTCTCAACCATTCGTGAAAAAAACATTAGCACGCACAACACGACGAATGATTGCTGTAGTAGTTAGGCCCATGTCCGATTCGGACTTTAGCGCCACCCATATTGGCTGATTATATTTTTGACATCAAAGATTTCTGTAAAATCTTTACTGACCCTGACGGAGCAACACAACAACAACAGCTCGTCTCTATAAATACTGTCTTACGCGGCCTCTTGTCTATGATCTGCCGTTAATAGTTCATTTCGCTGACCTGAACCCGCACTGATATAGACAAATCAGGCTGCTGACGTGGGTTTCACTATCCCTCGAGTTGCTGCTAAGTATATAACTAAATGTCCAACTCGAAATAAAACTTTTAAATACTTGCCCATTTTAATAGCTTGACTAAATACTGTTCAATTTACTGGGGATGACATCTCGCAAGGATCATTAAATTTTTCTGAAGATGAAGGAAACCTCTAGAAATCCGCTTTAGCTTAAGTCTCAACCTAATAATTAGAAATCTTTATTTCCCACAGAGAAATCATCTTGAAGTTAGCTTAACAGCTCAAGAGCTACCGTAAGTGAAAAAGTCAACACATTAATCTACGAGACAGTTAAACGCTATCAGTCTGGTCGGAATTGTCACTCATGGCCCAAGAAGAAATATATAAAAGCTGTGTAATTAAGTGTCGAGCGAAACTGTTTACTTACATTCTTCAGAGGAGATAGGTGAATGGAATCTTACTCATGTACGCCTTCCAGTAGTCTTCGCTAGTCTGTGTGATGAATGTAAACAAGTCCATCGCACTTGTGACTATGTTATGCTTGAGTTGTCATTGAATAAATCATCCTCGATAACAAGGAACTATTTTTGAATACTCAAACGGGGTTCAATTGCAATTTGTCGTGCTACTATCGTAATGAGTATCTCGTGCAATGAATTCCAAACGGCAACACTTGTTGGAAATTCAAGTAAGACCTTTCGTACCCGTTCATTGCCAGAGCCTCTTTCCATTGCTTTATTGAATGACTTGAAGATCACTTCCAATCTGCTTTATAATGCATGTACACGTACTTTAAATTACTTGCACATCACGATTCAATCGTTTTTTGAGATGGAAACGTTGTAATTGAGCGCCGCAAAAAATCTTAATCTTGTTCAAATTTTTATCTAACATGACTAATGCTGACAAAAGGAAAATTGTCGCAGCTGGCCTGATGATCGATTTATTTGGTGGACGAGTTATTTCGAGAAACGATGATGTCAAGTGACGACGAACATTATGCGATCTCACGTCTCGCGTTATCTGAAGTACCCGGTCCTCGAGAATAAGCCACGAACAATTCCTGGTCTTAATATATAACAAGCCTTCCCTGCGACAATTTTGAAAAAGTTAGTAAAATTCCAAAAATTCCGAGTTGCGTAACAGAATCAGAACGACTCAAGAAAAAAACTCACTTCGTTTGATCTGCTAAAATTAAGTGTTTTTGTTTTTGCACCACCAACGCGGCCAAACGTCAAACAAGAGCCATTTGCGCAAGTTGTTTTGTTATTGTTGTCTCCTATTGTTTGTCGGCTTTGCCTTTGGAATTTTTTGTGAAAATGGATAAGTGGTAAGTAGTTGACAATTTTCAAATTACATGTACTAAATTTAAGAAACTTATGGTGTTTGGAATATTTCCTTACCCTTTGTAGCATACTAGAGTGAAAGAGGTCTGCCTTGCTTTTGTAGAAAGAGTTTGTAGAACATTGTGATACAATTTTTCACTTTAACGCGAACATTTTCAGAGCGCAAGATTATTCAATGTTTCTGTGTTAGAGGAAAGCTTGTGTTATTTGCTCATTTCATTTATCTATTTAAATGCCCTCCGTTGTTTTTTCAGATTTCTTTCTAACCTCCAATTTATATATAGTCCATAGCCTTTTATCTTTTTATGCTCTAACAACTACCTTAAACCCAGTACGTCATCTATTCCTTGTCTGTAACTGAAAAATCAGGGGCGATGGCTAATAAAGTCACCGTTCTTTGTTGTAATCATTACTATCGCTCTTCTGAACCGGAGAAGATCCTGGTAACTGTATGGCGTCGATATGGAGGATAATCGGATATCCTTGGCCATACTAGATAAAGTTTATCGCCTTCACTTCATGATAAACTCAATTGGGATACTAAATGGGAACCCAAAATCAGATCACAGAATATAAGAACTTATAACCCTCTCAATATGTCTTCAATTCAACGTAGTAATGAAATGTGATCCTGGAATTCTTGAACACAGAATATATGATGTATTTATATTTCATATTCAATCCTACTGAACCTTCAACCTGATATCAGATAGGTCCAGAACACCCAAGATGGGTGCTGATACCACGTGCGGTGTTATACCCATAACATAATAACAAATTCGAGTTGTCAGACTCTGACATTTTACCACACGGTTGCGTTTTGATATTTCACGGACCGTAATATCGTAAGCGCGAGCACAAGCCTATAGGTAGAGCTACTTCTACTCATTCAGACTTTTCGACAGTGGTGAAACAATTTCCTTGCATTTACTCGCGACTTTTGCACTTTCGGCGGACTCAGGCAACTATTTGCCTGTAGGGATTTTATCCATAGTGATTGCTATAAATTTTATAGTAATTGTTTATTATAGCTCTTAAGATAGGAATCGATAGGATGTCAAAAAATGTACATGACGGTGTGTTGGCCTAAGTCTACTTCGACATTGAAGGCTCGTACAGCTGATCTTGTGGTTGCCAAGGGCGATTCTATCTCGGATGTCTGGATTTTACTTCAATCTCAATACGTCTGGGGTAGTAACCAGACGTGTAGCTGTCGAATGTGATGTTTTGTCTCAGCAAGTGTGTGCCGGAATGTTTTTTTGGTTGACACCATATATTTTCTTTTTCCTCATTGATCTTAAGAAGAGCTCATTTCGTTTGTTCTTCAAAAGCAGTGACAACTTTCACTACGCCATTTTGGGAACGCTCGACTATGTCGATTCTATCTTAGGTAAGGTTAGGTTAGGTAGATGGGCAGCTAGTGCATTCACTAGCACACTAAGACCATATTGGTCGATTGTGATACCCCTAGTCAGACTACTACCACTGATTGACTACTCCAGTGATAGTGCCGTTAATTTGAACAGAACGGCAAATGGTGACTGGATCAGATTTGAAAACCAGATAAAAGCGTATTAACTTTGCTTTCACTGGGAACCCCGCTAACCGGGGACAGGCACTCTAACAACTGCCCCATCCAGTCTTCTTTCGATTCTATCTTACGTAACCAAACTATTGGACTGACTTGTTAAGTTGTAGACTTCCGTGTTTACAGCTGCCCGCCGCACTATCATCTCTATGCCGGATCGAATGAATCACATGACAGCGAATTTCCTTGCCGAAATCCGGTGAAGATTTCGAACGGTCGGAGGTCCTTAAACTAGCGTCGAGCGAAACAACCAAACAACAATCAATACGATGAATGCTGTCCTATATCCGCTTTCACACTTGCTAAATCTTGTGTCGGTAACTTTTCAATGTTGTGGGCAAGGGAGGCAAGGGACATTAACGCAATCTTGCTTGAAAAGTCTCGTGTGTGAGACTATGCGGCATTAAAAAACTGGTGTGTATTGATTTGAAACTCTCTTGTCTTCTCCAGGATCTGCCTCAGTGTGAAGGGCTTCAGCCTATAGACGATTTGTCGAGCCGGAATCGGCATTGGCACGACGAAATTGTAGTAAGCGCTAAACCTTACATGCAGCCTCTAATATTGAATTGCGATCAAAATTGTCCTTTATACTAAACATTTTCTGATTAATTTACTGCCTTTATTTTATTTGAAAAATGTATATTCAGGCCTAAAGTCAGCAAAAATTAAAATTATAATCAAACACGTCTTCTGTGTTTGTAGAATTTTTCAGACGGAAGGAGTGTGACTGACAGACGGACGAACACATTGAAATTATAAAGGTCCCGTTTCGACTGCACTCATCGGCATACTTCTTCAAAAATTTACATAATCGAAATGCAACTGCCAATGGCATCATGTCGGTAATCACGATCTTGTTTATTTCCAAAGGTGCATATTCTTCGTTGTTCGTTTTGCAAGTGGGGCATAATTCTCTGACATGATTAAGTTCCACTTTCATTTTGATATAATGTGCTATAGAAACTAAGCACAGGTCCATCGGACATGATATTATTAAATCATTGATTACAATTTTGGTACATGTCTTTAATCCCTTCAATCCATCTGGTTCTAGACATCAGCAGTTCAAGCTCACCAAAAACAAACAAAAATATTTCAAGGTGTGACGATTTGTCATATTGGATCTCTGTGGCTTAAGCTCACAACCGCGAATGTATATTTAAATACATCCCATGACAAACCACCAAGGCAATAAAAGAAATGCTGTGACGATTGTTCATACTCAAAACAAAAACCCCAATCTAAAAAGCTGCAAGCAGTTTGCGTGAATATCTTCTCAAATCATTTTTCTGAAACCATGTGATGTTCGAGTGGCGCTCATCTGCAATCTGAAGTGCATTTCATCGTCTCACTGTACACAACCACCCACCATCCACCAGATACCAGTTATCTCCAAAGCGAACGACAAATTTATGCAAATCAAACATTTATCGAAAACAAAACAAAAACAAGTTTCCGAATTCAAAACAATCATTGACATTGTCAGATCTATTCGCTGTACACTCGTCCAAATAAATCCCCTCAATTAATTCGTTAAACTCGTTTTCGTTTTTCCACGTCCAATTGCGGGCGTACAGATTCGACTGGCGTCCTTCATCCATATCGCACAGATTCCCATGTAATCTTGAGGTAATTATCTTAAGACATTTTCGCTCACTTCTTTGTAGACATGACCGCAGAACATGTATCCATTATTATTTAATTTAGTAATTCCTCAGCTCAGCTTCGAGTCGCCACGACCGCGACGCAACGTTCCGGAGATGATACTTTATCAGTGGCAGTTGTAGGCATTATATACGATCCATCTCGACGAGAGAGCCCAGCCAGCTACTCTGCTTATTTTTCATATTTTATCTTTTCGTGACGTGCATCAAAGTTACGCTGTGATTATTTCTGCTTTCAATGAGAACACACAGTTGTGATTAGATCGGCGACAAGTGAGCAAGTAAGGTTTGGTGCTTACTACAGTTTCGTTGTTTAAACCCGTCACAGGTCAGGATGACTGAAGACATTCTGCGAGAAGATATAAAAAGGTCTGAATCGATGCCAGCTAAGCCGCACTACTGCGAGGCGCAGGCACTCAAGCGATCAGAGGAGAAGGAAATTCTCTACGCCGACGATCGATACAACAGTCACGATTCGGATTTATATTTCGGGCCAACTAATAAACTCAAATCGTAAGTCAGACAAATAGTAATCATATCTGGTAGTGATACATCCTGTGTACAGTTAATTTTTAACGCGATCAATTGATTCACACGTGCCGCAGTTTTTGACGGGGACGACATACGCAGTTGACGGCGAGACGAGGGCAGACTTTGTGCATGTCGGCGAAGCAACAGTCATGCAGTTTCTCCATCATTTGCGTCTTACCCACGTCTGAGTCGGGTTGGTGTTGTTGTTTTTACTCACGACGATTAAATTTCATCCGTTTGTGATAAGAATGTTGATTCATGTACTACTCACTCACCTAGCACTCCCCTGAGTACGTCTTCGACCAAGTGAGCAAGTGACATTGACATTGGCGTTCTTTCGTGGATTTTGATGGATTCATTGTCAGACAGGATGAAATGGCGAGGAGCATTCACCCCCTTTGCATCATGAGGAAGAGGAGAGAGTTCATATTAGGCCTTTGCATTTTAGTTCAGTCCGGAGAGCGCTCAATTTAGGTCAAATCTGTTTATTGAACTAGTTCGCTCTTCTAGTTCAGCCAGTTCAACGTAAGTCACTGCTCAGGAAATTGAGTTTTGTGCGATTTTTGCCACTAGGTCGTTAAAAATAAAACCGCTAACACTTCGATGTGGAAATACTGAACTAAATGACATTAAATAAAATGAACTAGTTCACTTAGTTCACTTGTAAGAGTTCGTTCGGGAAGTACACAAGCCTAGTTCATATGCACGTACATTTTCTGTCAGATCCCGAAGCTTAGCTTCAAATAGGAAAATTAAAGTGGAGAGTGGAGAGATTCTCACACATTAAGAATGTGATGTATTTGGACTCCACGCAATTTTGTCCACGAAACAGATATACAACAGACAAGACTGCAGATAGCACTACCATTCGCTGACTGCCAGATGCGCATTGACTTATTTTAGACTAGCGTCTCACAGGGTCGAAGTCGAAAAATTCTTCTGAATGTACTCAGTGTACAGTACGGCGAACTTGGTCAAAATACTGGAAATCTTAAAAATATAATCAAACTCATAATCGTATCTGCATCACGGGTCACGATTCGCATGAACTTCTGCCAACGTGCCTGTTTGTTTACACATAATATTTACAATGAAAGCTAAGTTTAGTTAAGTGTCTGTACAGAACTTCTAAAGTAGACCGACTTGTTACTCACTTACACTCGATTTCTTGATTGAGGATCAGACAAGCTGCATTGCTAGCAACATATAGAATTTATCATTATATTTTTAAATTTGCCAGTTAGCCTGGACAATCGGTTCATTAAATCCTCCGCCGTCATTCGTAAAAAGAGATGAGCTTTGTGTTGAGCGATATTGCACGAGGAATAAAAATTATCGATTACCTCAAATGACGCAACCACCAACATATACTGCACCTACTTGAGTAAAAGAGAAAGTGGCGAACAATCTTGTAAATCAGGGAGGACATGCATAGCTAATCGTCATGGATCGCAGTCGTCCGTTTGCTCTTGGTAGAAATTCGCTCTTAATACTTGGTACAGATACACTCTCCCCTTCTCTCGTTATCTTGGCAGCTGCTCGATAATTTTCTGTCGAGAGTGCTCGGAGGTGAAAGGTATCGACTACATTGTACTAAATCAGGATTTTGAATGCCGTACGGCAGTAGCGAGGATATCCACTGTCTGCCTATTTCCATTGTCCTGGTTTTAATGCATCTCTGCATTTACTTTCGAGCGTTCGCCAGCAGCGTTCACAGAGCCGGTTACATATTGAAGTTTTAATGTCAAAGCTTCGGCTAGAATATTGGTGATCTTTTCTACGGCCATTGAAGGATAGTCAAATGATCTTTACTTCAAGCGACTTCCCCACTCAAGCGAACTTTCGAATGGCTACTGTACTATGTTGTTTACTGACATTAAGTCGATTTGGGTGGTATTGCTGGTTCACCCACAGAAATAGTGCTATCCACTCCACCCTTACCTTTAGGTTCCCATCCGTGTTTATAGATCATGTAGTAATCTGATCCTCCAGTCAGCACTAAGGCAACATAGACATTTGTTATTCTTGAAACGGCCAAGAACTTCTCCATCTATTTTTGATGTATGAATATGCCGTGGAATAGGACAACACATTTATTATAGTAATTTCTACGGACTGCTCGTATCTCTGTTCAATTTAGAACAGGAAATGTCGGCGTTGTCGAGTCGCCGAGTTGAGGCTGATGTCGGTAGAAAACTTTCCTACGTATGTATATAGACATACGTCGCTTTCAGTTATTGTCTTCGAATTTACAACAGCCACTTGTGATTTGTTTTAGTGTACCTTACCTCTAATGAGTGAAGGGTACCCTCGAGTTTCTTCGAATACTAAATATTTTAATCTTAAGACTCATATTTTGACTCGTGACTCCTTGTGAACGTTGTTGTGTCCAGGATCGAAGCTAGCTCAATCCTCAGCGAACGAGATGACGTATTTTACCCCTACACCACCAATTATATTATTTATCAGCCATTATACTATACAAATCAATCAATCCCTCAATTGTCGTGCCTGCTAGCCAACATTGTTTGTAAGCCAATGTTGTTGTAGCCAACATTGTTTGAAGATCCAAATAAATTCGATGTGTGCCCAAAAGGTGTGTGAATTTCATGGTGTAAGGAAAACAGTGTGTCCTGGACAGCTTGACAAAACCGCCTCCTTTTATTTTGTGACCTCATTCAGGACCTGTTTTGACACGGGACAGATGTGTGCTCAGTGCTTCCTTGTTTTGGGTCAGGCTCTGACCGCCCATGGGTCACCGGCCTGATAAGTAAATAAGTAAGTATTTCCGGGTGTACACATTTTTACATTTGTGTTTGTCGGCATAAAAATGCCATTAATAAGTTTCTAGTAGTCTTATGCCGACTCGAAACGGTGCAGTTTAAGAATCTATTTCTCTGTCTTTTTTACTCGGAGAATTGTCAATGATTCGAGAGAGTTGGAGCTGTGAATTTTGAAACTAGCTCGGTAATTTGATGTAGGCAGTAGACACCCAGCTTTGGAGTCGACGTACTGGGTATTCTACGGTAACCACGACAATCCGCGGTTCAAAAAAGCATAATAAGACCAAGGCTAACCATCAATCTCGCAACCAGTTCGCCATATTCACGATTATTACTCGTTTCGATCGACGCACAGACTTTTGGAACAGCACTTTCATTATTACAAAGAAGTGGCTTGGTAAACAGTTGGGTACAAAGGACGACTAATATTGTTGAGCTCATGGCTTGCGATGATCAAATGAATATATTTTAACAATTTATTACGCAATCTGCTACATTCACATACAATACACTTGATTACATTTTGGAACATTGTCTACACTTCGAAGGCCTACTCTCGGTCCGAAGCGATCACAAGGCCTGATAAGAATGAGAAGGCCGAATTTCAGAACTCTGATCGGCACGTCATCACTGAGCACTACGCCATTTAAACTCATGCCTCAAGATTGGGTCTGCTCTACAACAACTTCTTCAACAGCTGCAGAGATGGGGAGGATGAGGAAACTGTCTTGGACTGTCCCTGTAATTTCAGCCCCTCTCCTTCCCTTCACTTAGCACCCTACTTCGTCAACAACCTGGGCGAACTAGACAGCATTAGTGTCAGCCACCTCCATTGCTTTGTCAAAAGCACCAAACCAGGTGGTGGGTGGCCATGAAACGTCGACTCCTAGGCACAGCTTGCCAGGTTCATTCCATGAATTTACCAATTTTCACAAATCACGCCCCCTCTTTCGAATCACTGACAATGCTCAAGGAGTAATAAATATCTAGAAAAAGGTTTTCTTAATCCTTCTGTGCAGCTGTCAGCCACTTCAACCTCTCAAACTCCGCTGTTCGGAGTCGGAATAAGACTGTAGGTCCCATCCACTCGTGAAAGAATGCTAACACGCATAACAACTGAGTGGTTGCTGTAGAAGCTAGCCCCAGATCCACCTCGGACTGTCGCGTCACCTATATTTTTATTATTTTACCACTTGGCAGAACAGTATCGGTAAAACAACATCATAACACTGGCGCAAGTCTGTCAGCCACTCTAACCGATAGACTTCCAAAAAGAAACGAGAATCATTTAAGTGTACGTTAATCCACCATGACTCAAGCAGCAATTGAATGTAAAGCCATTTAAGTTTTTATTATGTTCTCAAAGGTTTTTTAATGACGCCGTGTAATGTCTTTGGCTTTTCGATTCTTTAATTTCGATTGTAAAAAGTAATCCTGTTTAGTCATGAGTTTCGCTTCCTCATTAAAAAATCGTATATTTCTCAAAGCTGAAGTATATGGAAGCCGTAAATAAATGATTACGCATGAGTATCTTTTTTGGCATGAGCACATCGTCCAACCGAATGAGACTGCGTGCCAAAATGTATGAATCCACGAAGGAGCTGCAATTTCTTTTGATTCCACGATTATGAGCGATAATTACATCATCATAGACTGTCGTCTGCTTTTTATGGTTCCACGCCAAATGTTACAAATTAAATTCGAACAGTTTCATTAGGTTATTTGTTTCATCTGCCGTTGAATTTAGTGCGCCGTATCTTCTTGATATGCAAGAGGTGAATTATTTAATTTGAATTCTACTAGTATAATTTATAATACTAGTACAATGTGAATGATATGATCTAGTACGAGCAAATTACCCGGATGAACCAATGGACATGATCGTCAATCCAGAAGCTTATCCAGTCAGCGCGATCTCTCGCTAGCTGTCTGCTGTTTGGCACGCCCAACTAGACTCGGACATCTTCCACTCTGTTCCATTGACACACAGGTTCGGAGTTGAAGACAGGGGTGATATGATTGAATTTTTCTCATACTAGTAGTTTATTTATTCAATTGCAGCAGATGCATCGGGCAATTGTCCAGTACTCGGATAAGCACCAACTTCGAATTTAGGTGTGGCCTCCACAAGCTATTGTCTCTTAATCGGATCATAATTTGTAGACCATAATTGGGGTCCATTCATCCATGGGAATAAAGCTGGGAATATTACTTTTAAGCTATGTTTGTGTCGACCATGTATTATGAGCGATTTTGTTCGAAGTTAGAGGATGTTGTGAGGCCTATTAACGTTCTCTAAAAGAAAAATTCATTTGGTAAACATTTGCTAAGGTTTTAACACCTTATTCCCAAAAATAGAGCTTGGTGACTCCAACATGAGCCAATCCCCACCAAACCATCACAGAGGCTGGGTGGTGTCCTCGTTGAACTCCCAGAATCAGATTCAGAAATTCAATAGTTCTGTTATACTAGCTGTTCCCCGGACCTTCGTCCGCCTGGATATCAGTTATGGCTGTTGTATAAATAATATTACTTTCGAACAGATTGGATTACCAAAAAAGGTTATAGTTACTCAATTTTAAAGGATAGACATATGCTGTCATGGATTTTTTTAGAACTTTTAAAGAGGAGCAATTCAATTAAACATGAGTTTTGCGTAACTTAAACCGTTTACGAAGCGCAGGCAATGGAAGGTCTCAAAAAGGAATCATGTTCTCCAGCATTTTTCATTGATGAAACGCTCGTATTGTCTTCAGCGTGATGATAAAAAACTTAAAGCCTTCCTCAATAAATGAACGATCCAAAACAAAAATAATTTCTCAATTCAAACCAGTAGCTCCTGAGATTAGCGCGTTCAACCAAATAAACTCTTCAGCTATACGATTCCCTAGCCTGCGCCGTTCCATGATTCCGGTTAAGGTTAAAACTCTTAACGCGGAAACTTTCCATAAATGTAACTCTTCAGACGGCAGTCAAATTCAATTGGCTGACTCAAACTGAAAAAAACTGGGTAAGCATGAGAGGCTTGGTAGATAAATTGCTGATATTCTGGACTAGGACATATGTTTAAAATATAAACTGTTACCCTTTTTGGATTTACCTAAATCACCACCGTGGCTTAAACTATGCTTAGATGGTTGTACAAACACGCAGAAGCTTAACTACTAAGGAATATGTGGCGCTATAGCCCGCGGGGCCTTACCGAGCGCAGCATCAAAAAACTCTTGTTGGAGGGAGTCAATGGTGTTATGCGAACTTGAACAACATTATAATTTCTGTGTGTCTCGAGAGAGTTGTAACCTTGAACTAAGAAGATTGTTCATCGCTTCGGGAATTCAATCTAACCAATTAGCGTAGGAGTTGATGCAGATAATATGTACCCACTAAGTCACGTTGGCCACGGTTGTCATGACCGACAAAATTGCAGTGTTGATTTTGATAATCATTAATGAGACGATAACCAAGATGTTTTCTTTTTCTTCCAGTGACCGATGGATTGGAAGCACCATCGAACTAAACGTTGATATAAAACGAAATGGTAGCCGATAAAATTTGTCATGAAGTCTTCATAAACTAAATATTATTTGTTTCTTTTTCTGTTCTGTTTAGATTTAGATATAGATCGACATCGCAAGCGTCTTGTTCGCGTTGTAGAGAAAAACGGCAGCGAAAATGTACAGTTCAAAAAAATCCCTGACAAATCTTGGCGATATTGTAAGGATTTTGTAACGACATTGGTGAGTAAAGATATTTTCTTGTCCTTTAGTGAAGTGACCAAGTGGCCATAATTAACTTATGTAAACTTTAACTTATGCCAAATCCGAAAGGAACGTTATTATAATATACATATATTATTATAACCGAACGGATACATCAAATTTCAAAATGCCCTTAATTGCTTCTAGGAACTTAAGCTATATTTCACACACAAGCAGTCTCTATTTGTGTCCCATTCTAGAATCTGTGGTCAATATAATGTACAGTGGACTCTCATTAGGTCGAACTCTCCCAAAGTCGAAACTCTCTCTCTAACTTGAATTTTTTCGCCATATTTTACGTACATCTCTCTCAACTTTCCATACAAAAACCTCTCCCTAAGTCGAAACTATCTCTAACTCGGACAAATTATGGTATCCCCTGACAATCCGACTTAGGGACAGTCCACTGTAATTATTAAGTGAACTTTAAATAGAATAAGAAACTATGTACTTTCCTTTTTGGTGTAAAACAAAATGTAATGAGGACCTCTTCTACAAAATGTTTGGTTGTCCATAGGTCTTGTAACAGAACAATATCGTCCCAGCTCTTGCCAGGGCGGATAAGGAGATTCGTGGAAGTCACCTTCGGTTATGGAGATTAATTTTTATAAATAGCAACATGGCGACTGTAAATGGGAATGTTCCGACCACTGGATCGGTAGCCCTTTCCGAGTCAGACGGCGACGAAAGGTCGGACTCTCTCTAAGACTGGACAGCGGAGACTGGCCCGAACTTTGAATCGGTTGACACAATGTGATTATGAACAATGCTCAATGATTTGTGAAAATCATGAAAATTAAGAGGCCAAATAGTGGCTGTCGGAGGAGACTTGTTGGAGGATACGTTGAGAGAGGGATGACCTAAGCATAATTCAACTAGTTCTCATCGTTCTCCGGAACAGCTTGGGAAACAATTTTGTGTACAACACATTCGAATATCTGTTAACAGGATCTTCCGGAGTTCTTCTAAAGATGAGAAGGAGTATTTTACTTAAAATAAATGCTCACCATTGATAAGTGGTAGAGTGTCCCTTATGATCCTACGCTGAGTGGCTGGGTTCAATTTAATAATAAAATAATTCGCAGCTCCACATGCCTGGAGTCAATGCCAATGTGCAATCTGCTTGGAAAACACGTCTAAAGCTGCATCGTTCGGATTTGGCATAAATCTATATGTCCCCTCAAATCATGAAAAATGTATAGCAAGCACAATGGGATTAGTTACTCTAGAAGCCAAGACTCACCTCTGACTGTAGCGCCGCTCATATTTTCGTATATTTTACTACGACTTGGTCTTACTTGCGTGTCGATTCCTGGTCGTAAGAATTGGTTTAGCTACGAGTTCACAAATAGATTGCATCTCAAGCAACGAAAATAAATATGTGAATTATATACTATCAATCGAACGCGCTCTTTCAAACGCTTAAGTTTGTTCTCTTCAGTAAAACCTCCCGCGCCCTTGCCTAGAAGTTCAATGGCGCCCTGACTCAACATGCAAGAGTGGAAATTTGTTCCTGTGAATAATAAATCTATCAAGCAACACACAAGCAAATTCTTACCTCCACCCCAATTTAAAGATGCGTGCGACCTAATGTGTTGTGGTTTATCGCATTTTCTGCGCTAACTCTTTCGCATTTTTCTTTGGGCCTACATATAATCAAACATAAATACATAAATTGTATAGGGATTTAGTAGCGGACATTTTTGAGGTATAGCTAGTTACCAGGAAGACATTTTGTGTAGGAGTTTTATATTGTGGATGAGAATACCTTGAAAATACAGACGTGAGTAAAGGAACACATTCTCTTCACGGCATTAAAGCGAGTTTGGTGTATGTTTATTATCACGTTTGTAAATATTGTATGCAAGTATGAAGATTTGTTATTTATGGCACTGATTATTGCAATTCATCTTCGTCATTCATTGCATTTTGCGTATAAAATATATTTCACAGAATTTATTTATTGAAATTCTTGGCGACGCTAGACTAGCGAACTGAGAGGAATCGCCACTTCTTACTTGCACTCATGAACAAATTTCGTGTTCTGAATTTTCATAGAAATCAACCTGACATACCCCCGAACAGCCCACCGTTCCCGTAAACACAAACAGGTCAGGATAGAGAGCAAAGTGGATGGAAAGTTTACATAAAATTGTCCGTGCTTTGTCAAATAAATAAAAAATTACGTATACGCCAAAGTAAATCACATCAAACCTCATTGACTATTTGAAGAAAAAATTATCCGTCTGCCTATTTGTTGCGGTTAAGTCCCGATATGGCCCCCTTCACAATATTTTTTCCTTAACTACAATACCCTGACGTTTGTCATCACAGTCACATTTATGATTCTTCCATTTTATCAAAGTCAATTGCGTCTACACTAAACATGTATCTTGTTTAGGAAGTGTGAACAAAATCTGTGTTCTAAAAAGAGTATCAACCTTATCACCTGTCCTGTATCGCCTTGTTAGTCCTAGGGTCTCCATCGAGTGCGGTTTCGGGAAATGTGCCTCAGCTCTTCCTAACTTTTCTCAGTTGCCGTGCTTCCTTCGCAACTGATCTGCGCCATGTACCATCCTAAGACCGCCGCGCATCATGCCGTCCTCACTAAGTGGGTTTCATTGCATCGCTTGGCTAGCTATGGACCTGTCTCCCTTTCGGAGAGTGTGACCAATCCGCTTCTACTTTCGGCGTTGTATTGTTGGTGCCTGGCCCGTTCTCTGACAAAGATGTTCATTAGAGATACGGCTTGGCCAGAATATTCTTAAGATGTAGCGTAGAAACCTATTGACAAACGTTTGTAGCTTCCTCGTGATAGTGGTAGTCATCCTTCAAGTATTACATTCATATAGTAGCATGGATTCAACGTTGGAACGCAGCTTGACGCAGCTTGGTGTTTGAGCTGATTCAATTACTTCACCAAACTGTAGATAGCATCCCAAACGCAGATTTTGCTTTTCCTGTGCGGTTGGCTATATCCAGTTCGCTTCCGCCTTCGGTTGGGACAATACTCTCCAGTTGCATATTGGAATCTCTCTAATCTCTCAACCGCCTGTTCAGTCGAGTCGTATGAGTTTGGTCTATTTTTGCCGTGTTAATTTTCAGCCAAAACGACGTCTGCTTCTGTCTCCACATTTGCTGTCATTTGGTGAAGGTCCCTTAATCTGTGAGACAAAAGGCATACGTCAAGGTGTTTGAGTTCAGATGTAATAGAGGGTTTCTTGATTCCTCCTTCTGTCAACCAATTGCAAAATAGCGACGCGATCTCTCCTTCTCCTAATTATACGAGTCCCTCATTTTCCCTTCTGCCTCCTTCACAGCAGTCCTCCAAATTAAACCCGTCTTAACTTACTTGCAGATCGAACAGGAATGGAAATACACTCTCAGTTTATTTGTGAGCAGCTTCTTTGCAAGTTGGGTGCTGTTTGCTGGCCTTTGGTACATAGTCGCCTACGCGCACGGCGACTTGCTCTTCAACGAGGAGACAGGCGAGCGTCTGGGAGAAGGAAAGGAACCCTGCGTCATAGGTGCGTCCACTTTCGTCGGCATGCTGTTGCACAGCATTGAAACACAAACCACAGTCGGCTTTGGTGAGCGCTACCCCAGTGAAGAGTGCCCAGAGGGCATGTTCCTCTTCATCCTCCAAATCATCATATCGATCGGAATCGAAGGAGCGATGGTCAGTATTATTTACGCAAAAACTGCGCGTCCCACTAGGCAGCTGTCTAAGATGCGCTTTAGCGACAAGGCGGTGGTAAGTTGAAGATTGCTGGGGACCACATGTATTCTTTACTGAGGACTGCGCCTTCGCTCTAGGTGTGCTATCGTGATGGAAAACTTTGCTTGATGTTTAGAGTGTGCGATCCTAGGCAGCAACAAGTCATCGGGACCAAGGTTCGCGTTTACGTACTCATAGATAGAGTGTAAGTGTACAGGATCATCTCCATGTCCCCTAACCAAGCAATCTCATCCAAAACACATAGAACCTCTGAAGGTGAGCTGATAAAGACTCATGCGGAGTTAAAAATCGAATGCGATGGAAATTCCCTCATTATGTGGCCAGAGGCGATCTGCCACGTGATCGACCAGGACAGTCCGTTCTCTAATTACACAACCGCAAAGGACTTCAATTCCGGTTCATTTGAGATCTTTGTATCAATCGTCGGCAGCTCACCGGCCACCGGTCAGATGACCGAAGAAAGGAGTTCCTACCTGTCCAAGGAAGTCTTCTGGGGGCAACGATTTGTTAATGTAATCATTTACGATCCGCGAAATGATCGATACTTCGTGGATTATGGAAATTTCAACACGACTATTTCGGTAAGAACTTCAGTGGCGTGATTTGGGGGATGACTTATCTTAAATCGATTTCAGGTTGATATGGACAACAGATCCATCGAGGATATCAAGCAATCTTAGCTTGGATAATATTTTATTTACTTTTCTATTAATTGTGTATACTTGTTTTTCCAAAATTGTTTTTGTTGGTATTTAATAAAAAAATAAATTTTATTTTCAGAATATGTCTGGTTTTTCGGGGTTTGTTTCCTGAATCTCCTGGTGTTCGTGTACCGGGTGTAAGCAAATTGTGTTGTTCCCACTAGACACCAGGAGGGAGCTTGTAGGAGCTTAGAGTCGTTTTAATTTGACTAAGACTTGCCAGGGACATGAGCGCATCTAGGCTATCGACAAGAACGACCCCACTTGGTTATGGAATGGAGCCCAAAATCGTATACAGATGGGTCGTATGAGTTGTTGTGATAGGACCAAGATGCTGCCTACATATTTCCCTCTGCAAGGAGACTGCAATTGTCCAATCAGAACTGTTTGCAATTAGCAAGAAGCTACACGTTGCATTAGTAACAGGAACCCTATCAATGCCAAAATAAGCACATTTTCAGACAGCCAAGCGGCCCTTAAGGCGCTAAAGAGTTACACATTTAACTTTAAGGCTGTCTGGGAATGTCACAAAACACAATACACTGGCAGGAAGTAGTAGGGTGCCAGGACATGAAGACCCTGACGGTTTATGGGTTCAAATGTCAATTACACACTCAAATGGATCATTAAACAAATAATCCAGTTTTAAAACAACCAGGAGTGTATTAAACTCACTAGGACGTTCCTGAAACAAAACGAGCCAAAGAGGCTCCCGAGAACAATAAAGCTGAGCTTAGAATGCTAGGTAGAGCACCAACAGGTCACGGAGCATGTAACCACCACCTCCATAAAACTGGCCTTATCAATACAGAAATTTGTAGGCACTGTAGCCAAGAGAAAGAAACTATGGAACACATTCTAATCAACTCTCCTTGCCTTACCCAAGAAAGATTCAAAATGATAAAGAGAACATCCATAACAAGAAAAACTTTCAAGAAATCACATCTAGAGGATTTGTCAAATTTTTGAAGGCACCACTTAAATCATAGGCCAAAAGTAGGATGTTAGAAGGGAAGAATGGAAATAGATCTTTATGGTTGCAATACTACTGTCTGTAAGACACAGCCCAAGTTTTTCAATTCAAAACAAGTTAATTCGATAACTTTGGATGGGCAATATTACGACTGTCTGAGCACTGCATGGGACTTGAGCACCATTCACTACTCCAGCACCAACGCCGTCGTTATACTGTGAGCCGCCTGTATGTGCCATATAATTAAGACAGCCGGCCCAATGAGTCGTATTCATAAACACGAAGAATGTCCTCCCGAGCATAAACTAGAAGTATAAGGTAATGCTTTGAAGTAAAAGCTTTAAGCATGAGCATTTCCTTCTTTTCGTCTTCATAATGATTACCTTATACTTGCGAGGATAGCCTTCGAGCACAAGTTAAAGGTGGCTAGGTGCTAGAATATCTTTTAACTTTCTTGATGTGCCTGCACCATTCCCTTCTTGTCCATCCTTTGTCAAATAAAGAAAAAAGTTACGTATACGCCAAAGTGAATCACATCGAACCTCATTGTTGCGGTAAAGTCCCGATGTGCCCCCCTTGACCATAATTTCTCCTCAACTACAATACGCTAACATTTGTCATCACAGTCACATTTATGATTCTTCCATTTTCTCAAAGTAAATTGCGCCTACACTAAACATATCTCTGTATCATCTTTATTACTTATGTCCTGTATCCCCTTGTGAGTCCCAAGGCCTCTACAATGCCTACGGTTTCGGGAAATGTGCCTCAGCTCTCTCCAATTTTTTCCCAGTTACCGTGCTTCCTTCTCAACTGATCTGCGCCACGTACTCCTAAGACCGCCGCGCATAATGCCATCCTGAGTAAGTGGGTTTTATTGCATCGCTATAATAGAAAATAAAAAGAAGAAAGGATGAAATAATCGGAGCACTCACCAGTAAATACGCAGTGACGTTTGGTAGGTCTCTTGATGCTAAAGGTAACAAATTAACATTATGAAGACATGGTTAAAGAATAAAACGGACTTGAAAAAAATGTAAATAAAGTGATAAAATTAATGTATTGGAAGGAGCGTTTACGAAAGGCTATGGAAGGTGACAGCACTCCAACTATTGGGAGAATCGGTTGTGTCATTTAGGTCGGTAGTTATGAAGACGACTCTATATAGAAAAGAGGGAGTAAACCAGCTGATGAACAAAGTAGCAGTTAAGTATATCGTGTGGTGGCATTTGCATTTATCCATATACTCGAGTCATGTACGTATCCAGGCTAACTATGATGTCTTTGGCATCACAAGTGGCTTAAAGATTCAGAGAAGGTTACATTTTCGATTAATGTACTCATCTCCATAGAGTTTTGGCTTCAGTATCGATTACATCCATAGTTGTCGGAAACTTAAACTTCCTTTGTCATAACTCTTTTGCCTTCGTTATTTCACTATTGAGAATTGGAAACCTGGACGAAGTCATCTAGTGCATTTACAGTCCGAGATACCGTAGGTTGACTAACACGAAGTTCTTCACCGATACCTTCCTGATAGGAGGTTTGTTGACGGTCCTGAGCACGCTTCTTTCATTTATCAAGACCAAGCTGAATTGCATCCGCGATTACTTGGTCTTTACACCAGAGGTTCGGTCTTCCTCTCCTTCTCGAACAAAGAGGCTCGAATTCGGAGACCCTCTTAGCTGGAGCATTGTTGTCCATGCGCTCATTGTGGCCGAGCCAGTGCAGTCGATGGATTTTCGTCCAGCTTTCGGCTCCATATAGCGGAACTTGCAAAGAAAGTCTGATAACACAACCGTTTACTACCGAGATGAGTCTGCTCCTGACCCAACTCAGACTTTTTGACGGATTAACTTTTTGATTTAAAGTCAATGTCATGTTTACGAATACCCATTTACTTATATGTGAAGAAAAGGATATGCTTTTACTCAGGAACGCGGCTGTATACAAAAATTAGCTCGATGTATGGGTACGGCACGAGTTAATACCAAAGAACCTCATGGACAGAATTTCCATCTGCGAATCACTGTTGAGTCGGAACAACATCAATCCATTTTTTAAGCAGATGGCGACTGGTGACGAAATCTGGATCAGTTATGAGAACATCAAGTGAAAATGATTGTGGTCGAATCGGGGTGAGTCGCAAACTGTGACTAAACCAGAATGGGGTCTTGCTGTGTGTTTGGTGGGATTGGCAGAGAATCCTTCCTATGCGCTGATCTTCCATAAAAAAAACTTTCAAATCGGACATGTATTCTGAACAACTGAACCGTCTGAAGGAAGCAATCACTCAGAAGCTTTGGTCCATAGGAGAGAAATTATGTGCGATCAGGACAACGGCAGGCACACACGGGATCTTGGTTGGAGGTCCTTATACATCCACTTTAAAGTCCGGAGCTTGCACCAAGTGATTACCTGTTCCTGTCCACGGCGACCCATTTTGCTGGTGAAAAAAGACTCTCTCAGCTATAAATTTCGTGCAAAAATAATGGATTGTTTTTTCATAAGCCTTTGTGATAAATATATGCCTAGACTCATACCCTCCATGGGCTGATAGCCTGACAAGTAAATAAGATATGCATATTATTGCTCGGCATAATGCCCGACGAAAGTAAGGTAATTTTCCGTTTGCAAGCCTGTTCTCCTGTTATGTTCATTGTGGACCTGTCCAGAAGACTTTAAATAACCCATGTTATTTATTTTGTATGTGTGCTTAAAGGTCATGTGAAATCAGGAAGCGTTTTATTGAAAAGAAATCCAGGATGTTGAAAAATCAATACCACTTTTACTTTGCTTACATATTTTCATGGATTTCCAACCGTACAATGAAACAATGGGCAGAGTGCAAGTTTGATCTTTGCCCAACACATAACCTTCAGGAACGCCATCGCAACAATTTGGATTATCTATCAAATAAGCATCAAATAAAAAATATCTTCTAGTGAAGCCTACTAAACATAATCACAAGAACTAAGTTTCTGAACACACCCTCAACTTCAAATTGATTACGTCGACCTCTTTCACATACCTGAAAAGAAGTCTCAAATCTGACCTTCCGTTGACATTCAGCCGAAAAACCAAGGGTATAATCGGCAGATTCCTCGATAAATTCGTTTTGGAAGCTGGTCTCTCCTCCAAATTTAAAAGTAGTTACACTTAGTCTCAGAATGGCATTGAATAAGTTAAGCATTGAAAAGCTCGATCTCGCTGGAAAGCGTGTCTTCATGAGGTGATATCAATTGAAAGAGTTCTTTGCGTTTTAAATTAACTAACCGGATATTCAAACAAATTCCAGGGTGGACTTTAACGTCCCAATCAAGGAGGGCAAAATCACCAGTAACCAGAGAATCGTTGCTGCCTTGGACAGTGTTAAATATGCCCTTGACAAGGGTGCTAAGTCCGTGGTATGTATACCATCATATTCATGCTTTGAGAAAACTATGGTTTCATAATTTTTTTTTTTTCAAATAAGGTACTTGCATCTCACTTGGGCCGTCCAGATGGCAACAAGAACCTGAAGTACACTCTGGCTCCAGTCGCCGATGAACTGAAGAGGCTTTTGGGCAAGGATGTGACCTTCTTGAACGACTGTGTCGGCCCCGAAGTCGAAGAGAAGTGCAAAGACCCCCCACAGGGATCCATCATCTTGTTGGAAAACGTTCGGTTCTATGTTGAGGAAGAGGGAAAAGGCGTTGACGCTAATGGAGCTAAAGTCAAAGCCGATCCCGCTAAGGTGAAGACCTTCCGTGAAAGTCTTCAGAAACTGGCCGATGTCTATATCAACGACGCTTTCGGTACTGCCCACCGTGCTCACAGTTCAATGATGGGAGAAGGTTTCTCTCAACGCGCTGCCGGTTTGCTTTTGAACAAGGAACTGAAATATTTCTCTCAGGCTCTGGATAATCCACCACGTCCATTCCTGGCTATCCTTGGCGGTGCTAAGGTTGCCGATAAGATCCAACTGATTGAGAACTTGTTAGACAAGGTCAACGAAATGATAATCGGAGGAGGCATGGCCTTCACCTTCCTCAAAGTTCTAAACAACATGAAGATTGGCAACTCACTTTTCGACGAAGAGGGTGCCAAGATTGTTCAAAGTCTGGTTGATAAGGCAAAGAAAAACAACGTACAATTGCATTTGCCAATTGATTTCGTTTGTGGTGATAAGTTCGCCGAAGACGCAAAGACCTGTGAGGCTACCGTTGAATCAGGTGTTCCAGACGGATGGATGGGCTTAGATGTTGGACCAAAGACCCGTGAGGCATTCGCTGCTCCAATCAGTCGCTCAAAGATCATCGTCTGGAATGGGTAAATTAATGCATATAAACTTTTGTTGATTGAGCGTTTCCGCTTACATAACTCATTCAATTTCTAGACCAGCGGGTGTGTTCGAATTCCCCAACTTCGCTAACGGCACCAAGGCTCTTATGGATGGCGTCGTTGCTGCTACTAAGGCCGGCACCGTTTCCATCATTGGAGGAGGTGATACAGCTTCTGCCTGCGCCAAATGGGGCACAGAATCCCTGGTTTCCCACGTCTCCACCGGCGGTGGTGCATCTCTGGAATTGCTAGAAGGCAAGAAACTGCCCGGTGTCGCCGCCCTATCCGATGCATAAACTAAACCTAAACCATCTCAGCTATCAGAATAAGCGGAATTTCTTTTGCAAACCTAAGCATAATGTTGTTATTATTTACATGTCATTAATGTTACATACACATTTTTCGATGTTGTTCCCTCGCTAGTAGGAAGTACACACACAACTACATTAAAAAAGTAAAACTGAAAATAAATACAAATATTTAGAAACTACATGTATCGTGTATCTTTTCTCTTGAAGAAACAACAAACTTGATCGCATGTGCACCAGCAGACGTGAAAGGCGAAGGAGAAGAACAATTTGTTAACAATTTGTTGTGAATGATTTCTGTTGGACCATCGTATTGGCACCAATCCTTAGTGGTTGAAAGGATATGGCTGCTAGAAATTGTACATAGATTCCCCGTTTATGGACAGCGTATCAGGAGTTGCAAGGTTCTCATGTCTTAGAGTGAATGGTACCGCAAGGTGCCAACGTCTTAGAATGACGAACAGCAAGATTCCTACTTCAAGGACGGGCACGGAAGGTTTTCCATTTCGTTGTGTTGCAATTTTCGGGTGATTCTTTTCTGCGAATTGACTGATTTGAAAGCAATTTTAGCAGACGTAGGACTCCTTGACTTCGTGATGCATAGAGGCGAATGACGTCATGACATATTTGCAGGTGGTTGTCATCTAAGGTGACTGTCACTAGGAAACCAAGTTTAGCTAACAAAGAAAGCAGATAAAAAGATAAGCCGCGTTCATTTTCAAGTGAAAAAGATTCGTCATACAGAATAGGGTCACTTGGAAGGAAGGATTAAATTAAGTACATACTTCTGCTCCATATTCAAATTTAGTAAACAAAGTGACTGTTCTAATGGTGCAATATTTGAAAGCGTGTTGGTGTATGTGATAGGTGGCGTTTCCAAAAAAAGGAGAGAAACAAGTGCCGTATTGATACCATATAACTGATTGCTTGTTGAAAGTCCTAGTCTTACTTGAGATTACTAGAACCATCGAGTAGGTATCGGGAAACTTAGCAGGTCTTTGATTTCCTGCAGATCCATTCAAGCGAATCTAGAAAGACTTTACCTGGCGTTCAGTGCCTGGTTCTAGCAAGCGCTGGGCAGGCACAAATAAATTGGGTAGATAAACGTTTCTCATTCTGGTTCTTCTTTGGAACTACAAGTGAGACTTGGGAAATCCAGTTTGGCTTTGCGATCCTCTGTTGGCGAGTGACCCGTACTAATCACCATTATTCGTGCTGTGTTTTTACGAGGTTAGGTGTTTTGCTTTACTTTATAATCTGTTCTAGATTGTGGGTCTTTGGGGCGTTGTGTGGTAGTTCGTCGATACCTGAGCAAAATGTACCAGAATTCACGACTCCACCTCTTTCGAGTCTATGCTCGAAGTATTCCTGTCTAGAAAAAGCTACTCAACTTTGCCTTTCGGAGACGGCATTAAACTTAAGGCTAATCCACTCGTGAAAAATCAATAGCACGCACAACACGAGTGATTGCTGTAGAAGCTATCCCTAGCTCCGCCACTCATATTATTATAGATGTTATGCAGCTTGTTATTTTTGTTATTTCAGGCTGGCCGTCCTTATTGAATGTGCCGTGATTTCTGCCTTCACTGTCCCAATTGAAATGTGCTCCTCCATGGCACCTTAGCCATGAAGAATATATCCTTCTGGTCTGTTCATGCGCTTTTTTATAGCTGGGTATATTGTTATGTCCAGGAGCCCAACATGTGATCATGTACAACCTTCTTATTTTCCTAAAGCGACTGCTTGCTGCAACGTTCTCTGACTAGTTTTGAAGACAAAGTATATCCTTGGTGGCAGATAGGCCGTGAAAAACGATAGCTAAGCAATACTTGTCCTTGGGTTTCTCCCATTACAGTTAGAATTTGCTGAGGATCTCTTATTGACGCCCACAGGAGTGCTTAGTTCAGCCTCATGTCGTTCGAATATATGTATGTGCAAAATCCATGCTTCCGTTCAGACATCGACCAAAACACACATTTAAATTATCAATCACTCGCAATGGCCAAGGCCATTTTCCTAAAATAAAATTCAATTAAAACCAAATTCAATTAAGTAAGAAAGCTGCTTTTATTTTTTTGCGAAATTCGCATTCATGGCAGATGACGTCCTCTGAATGTTGTTAACTTTTGACTTTATCCTAGACTCGACGGAGTTTTGCGACGACATCGCCTTCCGCAGTTGGGTGTTAAGGAATTCCTTGTCAAATTCACGCGCCTTATTTTGTTCCTCCTCCTTTTTGTATCCCTCACGATAGTTTTGCACATACCGAGTGCGCTCCTTGTCTCGCCAAGCGGCATTCTCCATCATGTCCTTGAGACGTTTCTCCTTCTCCTCCTCGGTAAGGCGGTCCTTTTGTTTTGTCTTTGAGGAGGACTCATCGCGTTTGTCCTTTGAGTCGAACGGATTTTGGTCGTTTGATTTGTTCGGCGATCTTGAGTAGCGCGACGAATTGTTTCGTCTTTGTGGCGATCGAGATCGCCTGCGGTCTGTGTTGTTTCTGTTTCTGTCAACGGGATTCCAGTTTCGTCTATCCCTTGTGGGAAAGTTTTGTCGTTCCATTCTCTGATCACGTCGATGAATTGGCGAGCCACTTCTGCCCCTCCTCTGATCGCGCCTTTCAACTGGAGAACGGCTTCTGTCGCGATATTGTCTACGGGTGTCTCTTTCATTTCGCCCTCTCCTCTCCTGTTCGTCATTCGAACCCTTGTCGCTTTCACTTGTTGAGCTGTGTCTTTTGCTCTTCTTTTTGGACTTCTTACTCTTTGCGGCTTTATCCAGCTCCTTGGATATGGTTTCGTACTTCGCATCGAGCAGCTTAGTCAAATCCAGTCCAGCCAACTGACTACTGTCCTTATCAAGAGTGCCTTTAAGCTTCTTGTACTGCTTTTGCAACAACTCGTCCAGATTTTTGTCACTGTCCTCACTGTCATCAGATTTCGATTTCTTGTGCTTTGACTTCTTGGATTTTTTGCTCTTCTTGCTTTTCTTTGAGTGGCCAGACGACTTGTCCTTGCTTGTCTTTTCCGTTTTCAAAATTCTGTGAAGTTCTTTTAGTTTGACGGGGTTTTCGAGAATTTTTCTCCTCGACTCCATTTCCTTTTGCTTAATCATCATGAGCGGATCCTCTAGGATTTTACGTTGGATGTCCACTTGCTCCGTCGACGTTGCATTGCGGTATGCTCTTATGGAGAATGGAACACATTCATGCTCAACGTGATTTGCAGGCACTTTAACTCCGGTTTGATTTCTTTGATTTTCCTCTGCCGCCAATGTTTCAAACGCCTTGTCAATTGGTCTGCCCAAGAGATACTCTTCTCTGTTGATCAATTCCGAGCTGCCTGTTGGGATTCAACGTGAGTAATTACAAAACAAACTGCAAGCCAGAGGCAACTTACTCTTGTACATCCATTCCAATTTTTTGTCATCAGTCTTAGCCAGAACACCAGAGTTCTGACCAATTTTAACGAGTTCTTCACGATTCTTTTCTTCCATGATCTCCTTTCGAAGATCATTCATTTTACGGTCTTCCGCGTTCTTCGCCTGTTCCGCCTTCCAGACCTTTTCCTGGTTCTTCATGGTATGGGGATGCCATGATTTCTTTAAATTCTGTGAGAGGAAACATCTGAATAAGTTGATATGATCTGAATTAATGATTGAGTGGTCGTACCAAATCGCCGCCGCCCATTTTAAGATATGTACGAAATATGCAATGAAATGCAAGAAATGTGCGTGAACTGGCGACTTAGGAGGACAAACAAACGAATAAACACTTTAATTCAGACGTCTGGCTGAGGCTGTCAAATGATGTCTGCTGATTGTTTATCATGAGGCTTCGTCTCGTTGAATTGTGTATATGATGGTATTCTTAGGATAGTTTATAGATTGTTTATTAAATCAACTTTAGAATAAAAGCGGAATTTAGAAGAGACAACTATTTATTTCTATTTCTATATTCAGTTATTCATTTTTCAGATTCATCAGAACGCACAATTGCCAAAATGTCAGCAGGATTGGCATCACTGACATCTGTCACATTCTATTTGAAACAGGGTGCTTAGGCAAATGTTCAATATGTTCGTCGTTATGTTTGTTTGCGAGTTGAGTGAAAAACTGTTTCTAAAAATTAAATTTTGGGTAAAATGAATTTTAAAAGATTTAAAATATTTATGTTCTGCAAATAAATAAAGTGCTAGCAGTGGACTAGTCCACTCTTTTATGGATCACAAATAAAGGGTTTCACGACTTCGTTAGGTCATGTAATTTTGTTCAAAAGAGAAGAAAAAAATACATACACATACAGAAAAAATAATTTAATAAATCCACGTTCACAAAAAGTATGTATATCAACACAAGCTCCCCACCCAATTTTAACAAAATGAATTTCTTTTAATTTACAATTGTTGCCCCAACTCTTGCAACCTATTTCTCAACACATCATTCTCCTCCTTTATCCGCAAGTACTCATTAACGAATGGATCCGTTTGAAGGAGTATGCTCAGTGAATTTTTAATATCCTCCGTAGAGCTCATTTGCTTGTTCCACAAGGTTGAGTTTTGTGTGAAAATCTGCCATTTGTTGTACTCTGCATTGAATTTTACTTCAGACTCTAATTGTGCAAAGCGATCATTCATCTCCAGACGCAAATTCTGTAGCTCCTGCATAACGTCCAGGTTGTGTGGCTTCGAATGGATTAACTTGTTGAATCCTTCCGTTGACACCCGTTTCAAATTGTTGGGTGTGCTCTTTTTATCGTCTGGTATTTTTAGAAAGCAACCTCCGTCTAGGTCTTTTTGGGAAATGTTTAGTCCGGCGTCTTTTTCTGCGGGATCATCTGTTAAGACCACATCCTGTTCGGTTTCCTCTTGAATTTTGTTCAGTTTTTGATCTGTATTGCTGCGATCGCGCAGTGCGACGAAATCATCAACTCTTCGGGCTAAAAGCGGATTTGGGAGACCTTCAAGTCTCGATGGACTTGGGACGTTCTCCTTGCCAGGCGATATGGCACTCAACAAACTGTTACTTAAGCGCGGACTGTCCGTCGTGTTGCCAGCATTGAGAGGGTTCAAGCTTATGCGGAATTCCTCGTGCAAGGTTTTCTTGTTAAGCCCATCCCAGTCGAAGCTATCCCGTCGGCTGGTGAATCGGCTCGACACCTTTTCATTTCCCCGGCATGCTTGGAAATCAAGAAAGTCGCAAAACGAATCTCGACGTGCTTTGGACATTTGATCAACATTCGCCAAGGACTTGCGTGTATCGTAATGAGTGTCGGCATGAGTTTGATTTCCTGTACTCGTGAAACTGCTGCAGTTTTCCCCTTCTGTGGGCACAAATGCGATTCTTGTCACAGCGCTATCGTGAATTTTCTTAGCGGCTAGATAGTTTTTCGTATTTCGCATGTCGTAAGAGATAAGTTCGCCTTTAAGGTTTCCAACGCAGAAATAGTTGCCACACTCAGAGAGTGCCGCCGTCGACAGTGGATGGCAGTAGCGAATCTGTTGGGGTTGGGTCTTCTTGCGCGTGTCGAAGAGATTGATAATGCAGTCATAGCCGACACTAAGAAGCACGTCGGGCAGTGATGGTGACATGCAGAGATCTTTGCACGGAGCTTCATGGCAGTCTAGCGAGTTGAAGATCTTTCTCTTTGAATGAATGTCATAAATGTAAACTGATCCTTTGTACGATGCGATGGACAGGTGGAACCTCTTTGTTGGATGGAAGCGAGCTAGCGTAGAACTAAAAAATCGGTATGTTGTAAAAGCGTTTCTTCCGCCGACTTCTGCTAACTTACTTGTTGTCCAAATTGATTGTTTGCAGTTTGGTCTTTGTTTTCGTGCCGTAAACGTTGATTTGGCCATTTTCATAGACAGATGAAATATATTCATCGGATGCATTGTAATCCAAGCAAATCACACTGTTGCGAGAGTTATCTGAAAATGGAAAACGCAATTTCAAACGTTTGTATTATTTCCGAGGCTTGGGCTTTCCAATCAGAATATCATTCATTAAGGAAAAGTTTATCTGTCCACAGAATCGTGCTTTCAAGAATTCAGCTGGCTGCCCATATACTGCAGTCATTGGCCCAGATGACTGTTCAAATACTTTTAGTTTACTGACTTCACATACACAACAGTTCATATTGGAAACTTCGAAAATGTGTGCGCAGGTGAGCTGCCAGTGCACTTGACTACATTCTTGAAACCACTCTACAAATAATTTCCTTGAACGTGTTTCACTCCCATTTACCTGAAGGAAATTTATGAGCAAACTCCGAGGTCTTGTAGTTCAGCAGCTTTATTTGCCCATTCGACAATCCAAGAGCGACTTCTTCACATCCTTGCTTTGGGCATGCAATACAAACGAGATTGTCAATTTTCAATTTACGGATCCTTGAAATGTCCGGCTCTAAAGAAACAAACACAAATCTTAAGCACTTGCTTGAGACGCACATCCCGATTAATCTCACTTTGATTTGCGGATTCTTTAATCCGTAGAAACTCCAGCCCGGATTTCTCGTTCACCTCCAGCAACAATCGCTTTTGACCGAAGAACTGAAAATCTGTCTTATCGTTATTTGCATGCTGATAGGTGAATTTTGTCTCCAGATCGGGAAACTCCGACAAAATTGTAGAACGACCTGTTGAAACTAAATGCATTTTCTCCTTCAAATATATTTTAAATTGATGAAATAAACAAAAATCTTCGGCGAAATGTGTGTTATTTGAATGAAGTTTTTGAATGCAAATTTTTGACAACAGTTAAATTCAGTGGGGCTCCCTCTGGGAGAAATCAGCTTTCAGCGATGTTGGGTATGTTTCATTTGATAATCACGAAGTGGACAACAGTTGTATATTTACCAGTTTGACGCAAATTGTTTTTTAAATTCCAAGACTATTCTTCAGATATGCCTGCTTTTATGAGTGTTGAGAATCTGATTAATGGGTAAATTGTCCCTGAGCAAATTCTGAAGCCGGATCTATCCCGTTCACGAATAAATGGTTATGATTATGCACCCCAGTTGCTGCAACTGCCTTGCATCGTGTCAAAGGGATCTCAGAATTACGAAGAAAATTCGAAAATTTCACCTCAAAAGAAAGTTATCCACCTCATTCTGAAAGCTTTCTAAATTCTAAGCTTATAGACCATCCCTGCACACGCAATAACAGCTGGTGCCATCTATTGGAGTTGCCCACTAGGTGGAGACATTTCAAAAATTGTACACTAATTTAATAAGAATTTTGTTGTGTAGCTCCTGTTAAACATGCCATTCCGTACTTTAGTATTCAATTAACTTTGGCATGGTTTAGTGGGTACTGCTAAGTGATTTCGAAATTTGTTTACATATCTGCATTTCCACAACTAAATTAAATCAAAGAATACCAAAATGTACAAAATTATGTCCAATATTTGTGTTCAAAACGCAACAAATACCGGCCGCGCTTTGGGAGGCGCCTTGAACTTGTTATCTCGAAACAGGTATGAAATATTCGCAAAAAAAAAACACCCATCATCACCATCATCTCACTGAGCTACATTTTACCCTTTAAGTTAAGTGATGACACTTAATGCAGTGTCATTAGAAGGTCATTCGGGAAAAGCTAATTCAATGTTCCGGTGCAGACTGCACCAGCATGGAGATTGTGGAGATTACAGTGTGTGCGTGCAAAAAATATGCTCTCGTGTTTTAGTCGATGGCCAAACATGTTGCTGACGTACTATCCTCGTGAATATGACAAAGCTTACAGGGTGAATAAGAATAAAGGGTTTTGTTGATTTTGGAAATTTGTGTACACTGTACACATCCAGTTGGACGTTTTTCTGTTCACATTTCAGCTTGATCTTGTTCAAATCGCTAACGTTGTTCCGGTGAATACTGATCTAGATCATTCAAATAAGACGGTGTAGTCGTTGCAAATAGGAGAGCCCCATCCAATATGTGGACATGTTTAAACACCCGTCTATTTTTTCGCAAAGCAAAGTACATACTAACTTGACTGTTAATTGCCGCAAATGAACGTGACGTTAATCACAGAAGCACGAAGGTGCGAACAGCATTTTTAAATGTGCTTGGAAACATCTCACAATCAACGCATCCGCAGAGATCTGCTCCCCTGCAACTATGAAGGTCAAGTTCAGAAAAGAGCATTAGCTTCGGCTAGATGTAGCAGTTCGCGCTGAACGTTTTATTTGAATAGCGACCGCTCTGCCTTCCGTTGTGTCTCTGCAAATAAATCTATTTTCTTCCACAAGTGAAATCGTTTGAGTTGAATTCTCTGGACATTTGTCAAGAATTTTTTCAAAGATTTGGATTTTTTTTTGTCGGAGAATAAGAAAATAAAATAAGGCGTTGAACTTGTAATACATTTTTTTTCCTTTTGCGCAACGTGATGGAGAATTTATCATCGACGGGATCTGTGTGGTAAATTAATGATGTGCATTTAGACAAGATTTCTTTTACACGTTTCATTATTCTGGTGTTTATTCGAACAAGTGTGAGATTCTTCATTCATATAGATTTGCAAAAAATGCTTGAGAATCATTTTGGTGGGATTTTTAATGTGCTCCCTGGACAACAATTAGATATAATTGATTTATGGTGTTCTCTGAAAAAGATGTACGCCCTTTGGTTGAACAAATGGCAACGGCAAAGATTGAGTGGGATGTTTGTCGTTTCACGCCAAGAAGACCAAGGTGAACGTTCTGATATGCAATTTTTGGAAAGCTTATGAATCCCTCCTCACCTTGCATATTTCTCCATCGGCCAGACCTGAGTTGTTGAAATACTGATTGCTGACTGATGATAGCATTTTTGCCCAGTCCTTATCGCCTTCACGGCCAAAGCCAATGAGAAGTTTATTTTCATTTTCTGTCAGTTATCGCAGTGGATTAAATAAATGCACACAATCATCGCCTGCATGCAAACAATTTCAAAAATTATTAAATAATGTTTTTCTGCAAGTTCAGGAAGCCTGAAGATGGTACATCTGTTCGTGTTCACGTGATTTATCTTACGATCAATATTTTCTCCCACAATATCGCTTCATTTGACTCATTGGCAAGAATCCAATAAACTACTGGGAAAGCTCTTCAGCTCTCCAAGTCCGAAGCAAATTTGTCCGGGAAGAATATGCTCATCAGTGAAACAGGAAGTGAAAGGTTTACACATCGAAATTTCACTTGTACGGGTGCTCGTTAGAATATTTTCGTCACTTTGTTAGTGCTTTCCAGGCACTACATACGAAGCATAAAAATGTTGCTAAAATTAGACAAAGCAAGCAACTGAATAGCAATTGCAAACGAGATGTGTTTTTGCGTTCATTCATGCACGTCACACTGCCTCCATGGGGAGAGCTCAATAATATACTGCAAGGTCACATTATCTTTTTCCTTATCAAGTGTTTACAACGATGGAGTCCATGCATAAGCTGATAAGGTTATGTGTACCAGGAGAATGACGCCACTAGAAACTGCATGTGATTGCGCAAACAAATGATTTGATGCATCCACTGTCCGCTGGTTATCACCCCATGTTGGTTGCCATCTATGGACCTGTGCTGCTAATTTATTTTTTTGCTAGCCGAGGCAATGCTGCTAATTGGTATTCGTAAATATTCATTGCAAAACTACGAACAAATGGGGCATCTCACGTGGAAATTCCATGGTCGTTGAATAAGAGACGATGACTAAAAATTATAATTAATAAAAATATAATCCCCAAACACCTTTGAGCGATGACAAGTTCCTTTGCCGAGAACTTTGACCCAAATCAGAAACAAACCCTAGTCATTATTTTCTTGTAGGCTTTATCTTATCTATGAGTGTTTAGGCTCTATCTGATTGTTCTTGGGGGAACCTTTAGTCGGTCATTCGGTAGCAATCATAAATGAGTTCAATTCAATCTTATTTGTTTGCCGATATGTGACTGATATCGAATGCTCGCTTTGATGTTAAAATACAGTGGACTCTCCCTAAGTCGAACTCTTCCTAAGTCTCTCTAACTCGAACAATTCGACTAAGGTGGAGTCCACTGTAGTTAAGTTCTCCCGCCCTCGTATCCCCCGCTCACTGATCCTTATTTTGAGTTTTCTTTGCATGATGATGATGTTAAGAAGAATGCTCTTGACAAATTCCCTTCTGACGAACTTTTTTCCATTCATCTTGCAGCTCATGGTGGTCCGATGTACAGATGGGTCCTCCCGACCCAATCCTGGGTGTGACAGAAGCGTATAGACGTTCCGAGAATCCAAACAAGGTAAACGTCGGCGTTGGAGCTTATCGTGACGACGATGGCAAGCCGTTTATCCTTCCCAGTGTTCTTAAGGTATACACAGACAAGTTGCCGCTTTCAATGAGATAAAGTAATGGTCTCCTTTATTCACAGGCAGAGAAGAACATTATTTCCAGGGGCATGAACCACGAGTATGCCCCGATTGCTGGAGTTCCGGAGTTCTGCAGCGCCTCTATCGAATTGGCACTTGGTTCGAATTCAGAGATATTGAAATCGCAACGAAACGCGACTGTTCAGGTAAAGCTTTGATTTGATACTCTGCGCGCTTTCTATAATTCTCTCATCTGCTCTGCTGACTAAATAAAACAACTAATCACCCCGCACTGACTTTGCAGACACTCAGCGGTACCGGAGCACTTCGAATTGGTGCCAGCTTCTTCGATCGATTCTGGAAAGGGAACCGCACTGTGTACCTGCCCGACCCCACATGGGGTAACCACATCCCAGTCTTCAAGGATGCCGGACTTGCCGTGGGCAAATATCGTTACTACTATCCCAAGACCTGTGGACTGGATTACAACGGTCTGATGGAAGATATGTCTGTAAGAAATCTCAAATCCAATGGAAATGCAAGCTTCTCATTCACACTTTGCGTTCGTTTCAGAAAATGCCACCCAATTCCGTCATACTTCTTCATGCGTGCGCTCATAATCCAACAGGTGTGGATCCATCTCGCGAACAGTGGAAGGAGATTTGCAGCGTTGTAAAGAAACAAAAAATATTCCCATTCTTCGACATGGCCTACCAAGGTTTCGCCAGTGGCGACGTAGACAACGATGCGTACGCGCCTCGTCTGTTCGCCGAAGAGGGCGTGCCTTTTTGCTTGGCACAAAGTTTCGCCAAGAACATGGGCCTGTACGGAGAACGCGCTGGTGCATTCACAATGGTCTGCGCCGACAAGGAGGAAGCCAGCCGTGTTATGTCGCAGCTGAAAATCCTCATCCGTCCGATGTATTCAAATCCACCGTTGCATGGTGCGAGGATTGTGTCCGAAATACTTAACGACAAACAACTGCGATCCGAGTGGCTGGGCGATGTCAAGTCGATGGCTGATCGCATCATAAGTGTGCGACAACAGCTCAAGGATAATCTCATCGCGCTGGGATCGACTCGTTCGTGGAACCACATCACCGATCAAATCGGAATGTTCTGCTACACGGGAATCGAACCGGAGAATGTGAAACGACTAACAAACGATTTTCACATTTACCTCACCCTCAACGGGCGCATTTCGATGGCTGGAGTCACGAGCAAAAACGTGAAGTACCTAGCTAAGGCTATGCATGAGGTTACCAAGAATTAGATGTGCCCAAACATGAGTATCGTGCAGTGCTGTGGTGTGTTCAAAACACAACAATATACAGGTTTATACATAAATTCAAAATTTATTTACTTCTGCTTTGATCTTATCTTTCTTGTGATTTATCTATTGTCTGCATTTAATTGAATAAACGAAAACGCTCCCTGAAATAGTGAACGGGTTGCTCCGGCGGATCGGTTGCGTGCGATCGAGTTAAGCGAAAAGTTAGATAATTTTACAAGATTTTGTTTAAAACTCGCTGTGCGAAAATTATTATTCGTCTCCATAGACCATATTCCATTTTTTGGTTCGAAGAGTGTTTGGCTTGACTTTGTTATGGCCAATCGATTGTTTTTTTTTTTCGATAGAAACTTTAGTGATCGCACACTCGTCCGGTAGAGCAATGGTAACTATTTCACGGAGCCTCAACATAATTTCTTTCTTATTACTTCCGTGTTTTTATTTAAACTTGACAATATGGTAATCTTGGAAGGATCCTTTTTGAAAATTGTGTACACTCTACGAAGGCGTCAAGGCAGGGCAGATAAGCAACCCTACTTATGCAGAGCTCTTGTACAGCTAGCGTTTGTTCATCCTCCTGGGAGAAAAACATTGTGATAGGATGGATTCTTCTTAAAATGTCCATGGGAGCTATACTTTAGGAACACTGCCAGTAACTTGAGTGATTCGACGCAAGGACCGGTGATTGTAGACCATATTGTAGTAGCATTATTATTATTGCTGAGGGTATCTCTATAGATCTTAAGATCGCTGGTGCCTCCTTCTAATAGCTTTGCTCTCTTATCGAGTTCGAATTCCCCTCACAAAAAGTTATTTTTAGAGCTGTAATGGTAATGGACATACGTTGCGTATAGGTGGAGGGGATTTATTCCATAGAATTCCCTCTGAGCCAGTCTCCTTTTCAAATCTTTGAATGACAGATGGTTGTACTGACTTCATTTCTTCCTCTGATAGGAGGTAGTTGCCCAGATATCTGTCTTTTGCCTCAGAGAATCCCAGTACATTTTCTGGAATTTCATTAGATTCTCCACAGAATCTACAGAGATCTTTTGATGAACACTAGTTTCCTTAAAATCCTGACACCGAGAGCCATAAAACGATACCAATTCGTGTACAATTTGCAATAGAACCGAAAAAATATATTGTTGATGGCTGAACAATGTGTTTTCTACCCATAGGACGCTATGTGTCAGGAGGTTAAGTGCTACATGAGTCTGCAATGCCTTGTTAAGAAGCCTGTGACGAAACGGAGTTTGTGTTTGGTTTTAATAAATGCCTTAAACTTGTATCGGTTAGGTTAAGCCAAGAGTTTCTTGGCCTGGTCCATGCTGTGAGTGTTGTGCCAGGTCTCTGTATTCTTCGTTTAGTTTCCAGAATTCTTCTCTGAGAACACGATCTGCAGCGCAGAATGGTTTTGGGGGGCCCATGAAAGGTGACGATGCTCCTTTCTAGGAAGTCAGCCATTTCAGTGGCTTCTATAGCCAGTGAAGCACGCGATGTTCTTGGTGGTGACCCAGTTCTGTATGTAGCTTTTTGACTAGTGTATAGTATCCCTGACTAGTCTATACTAGTGTATCTAGTGTAGAGTATCCCTTCTTTTGCCACTTTCATGATTGTTTTGTTGGCACATTCTGCGACCAATAACACCTCCATGCCAGAAGCACTGCAAATTCTCATTGCCTCTGTAATACAGTGGCATGCTCTCCTTTGAACTATGTTGAGGGTTTCCCTCACAGGTTGAGGAAAGGAAAGGTTTAAATTAGTTCACTTCACACGTACCTTAGAGATCTTCTGGACATCTGTGAAGCTGAAGAGATAACCATCTCAAAGACTATACAGCGAAGGGTGGCTGAATGCAGTCACTTAGGCTAAGTAGGCCCATTTTATTGCAACGCGGAGTGGACATCTCCTTCTCCTAAAACACTATTAGTACTAGCTACGAAGAGACTCAGCTGTTCACTGAAATTATCGTTAAAGTTAGCACCTAGATGAATTTTCCTACGAATAATGAGTGCACTGCATTAGTAGAGATGTGTGGGCCTCCACCTGGCCCCTGCAGATTCCACATCATGCAAACTGTTGCAGAAGGCTAAGAGAGAAGCTTCGGCATGGATGAGTAGGCAAAAACCACACCGTCCAACGAGATGAGAGCAGAGATGTGCAACCGCAGGCGTGCCGCTGTCCCCCGCGGCACTGAAGCTACCTTCTCAGCCCGCTGCAAGAATGCATACGTCGCAATTGCTCAGTGTCCTAGAGCTCTCATTGCATGTGACGATAAACGACTCGCGTTAACGTTTGGACAATAGTTTCGCTTCAAGTAAGATTTAAAAAAACGTGTTATGATGCGTCACTTGTCGAGCATTCCATCAAACCCATACGTTGTCACGGGTAAGAGAACGAAATGTGAAAACAGTTCGATTAAGACAGCGGTGCACATCCATGCGTACGATTAAATAAAAAGAGCACACCAAAAGTAAAGCTTAGGAAATACTTGTATTTATTTACATCTGTAGTCAACGTCTTTCAGTCAACTATCAATTCTTTACCACCTGCTCTTCGGTTTCATTATTCACTGCTACTTCATGATCTTTAGTTTTCCTCACTGGCTTTTTAGATTCCCATACATCTCCGATTTCAATTGGTAGCCTGTCACCCCATTCGCTTGATCTCGCACAACGGAATGCATCTCTGGAATGTTAATAAAATGTAAGAAAGAAAGCAGCTGACTGAGAGGTATTCACAAACCTTCCATGCTTGGATTGTGTGAATACAATTTCTTGTAGGATTCCCTTCGAGGTGCACATACGACAGACGGTATGCTTGGAACGAACTAGAGTTGGTCTAACAATTCGAGGCCAACTATCTTTTTCGTCTTGCCGTTTGCCTTTTTTCAAGACCACATAGCTGTACCTAGCCATCTTAACGCCAGTATTTTTCTCACCCAAACCGAGGGGTTCATGTTTTACCTCGAAATTACATGGCGTCTTGTCTTCTTCATTCGACAGCCTAGGACACCGTTGGTCATGAGGGCACTGACAAGTAGAGTAAACAAAAAAATGAAGTGAGAACATCCTCCTGAGGGAATATGGGTACATACCGGAGCAAATACATATCCGACCAGTTCGGCGTCTTTCAATCTCATGATATTCGTCCGAACTTCATTGACTAGCTCGGATGCCTTCCTGCTTCCTTCTTCCACAATTACCATGTAGCCATCGCATTTCTTCCACAAATTGTACATCATTTCCTTGCGATCCTTGGCGCTTGGCATTTCGAAAAGCGTAAATGCAGACACTACAAGGTCGTATTTAGTCTGAAAACAAATCGGTGAATAAAAGCATGAGGAAAACTGTTTCAAAGAGCTTACATCGATGCTTGGTAAAAACTGCCTGTAGTAGACGTTCTTTAGTGTTGCCTGTTGATTTTCATTTCCTTCTCTCAAAATCAGATCCGAGAGATCATTCATTTCTCGTGACGCATCAACATTAACATACTCGAAGATCGTATCCTTCCACAGACTACTAGCCGCCCACATGGCAGTACCCACTCCAGCACCAAAATCGAAAAAACTTCTAGGCTTGAAGTCGGGCTGTCTCTTTTGGATTTCTTTTAAAATACTCAAAACAACTGCGTATTCCTTTGCACTACGTCCAATGGCATAAACCAACGCCTCGTAAGTTCCATATGTCAGTTGTTTCCAACCGAACGTTCGTTCTTTCAATGTTTTCTGAAGTTTCTGCTCCCGCATGTACTTCCTTTTCTGCAAGTCCTCCTCGTGCAAAAACGATTCATTTGGCATTGGGTATTTTTCGTCTAACTCTTCCGTAATTTTCTGCACTTTCTTTTGTATGTCAGCGTTTTCTGGCGGTGGATGCCGGGACGCAATGTATTGGTTGAGAACTTGTCCATCTTTCACTAAAGTTCTGATTGGAAAATCACCAATGGCTCTATGAATTGCTTTTGTTATTTGTGGGGGAAGAGACAAGTTGCCGGTTTTAGTCCTTCCCGGATGTTGACGATGTTTGAGCTCATTATTCTCGAACTTCTCAACTAGTTCTTTGTGAACTGTGACGTTTATTTTACACACACAACGCTTGTCTAGTTTTCCGGAAAGTGGGTAGATGTGAGATCGTAAATGACCATTCAATAGCAATCTATTAATATTCATTTTGTATTAAATTTATGTTAATAAAACTACAAGAACTTCGAGGATATAAATTATTTAAGACATAAGATTGGTTTGTTTTTGTGTGGTTATCGGACGAATCAGCTGTGCGTTGCGGCTGTCAAATCGCACGAGTTACAAGAAAAGTTCTGTTTGCTTCGTAAACTTGGTTTCTCTGCTAATCGTTATAAAAGATGGCAAACAGGATCAACAGTACAAGTCTTGAAATTGGACTAGGAAAATTTTATGCACAAATTCTTAAAAAGTAGTATTCTGCACATGTGGCGGTAGTTTTCACTGTATATTCCAGCCTGTAAATCCATGTACTCTGATGGTGATGTGTAATCACGACGGCATGTGGCTCAATCATGTCCACACGCAGTAGATAATTGGCAGAATCGCACTCTCGCCGATGTGATTACAGGAACGACGCATTCAAACACGGTTTGGTCAGCTTCAATCTGTAGCCACTTTACCAGAGTTTGATGAGACACAAAACAAAACCATAGCATTTGACAATCAACATAATCCGCATTTTTATTTTATTTAGGAGTATTGAAACCCGATTATTAGACTCTTTAAAATTTTCTAACACGCATACGTACATTTATTTAAGGACTAAAAATTTACAAAGAATATTATTCATCTAAAATCACGGTTTATTATATCGATATCGTAACTTATCCGATGGTTCGCAGTACTCCTTAATGATTAGCTTACACAGGAATATATGAAAAACGATAATTATTGCACATATTGATACCCAAAACAGGGTGGGCAGGCCACCCAAATGATGGCCATGCTTGTGGAGCGCAATGACATGATGCTCATGAGCAGGAGCTGAAAAAGAAAAATCATCCCATATACAGGTGCACTGCGAAAGCCTACGATCATTGGTGCCTTACCTTCAGCCACTTCTTTGACGTGAATGGCTTTGTGCAATTCCTCCATGTGCTGCTTGTCGGCTGTAATATACAGAATAGCCGTGATGGGTTCTGTCAATTTTACCGGAAACTGCTTCTTTGACGGCCTGAAAGAATGCGGAAAATAAGGGACGTACACATTCAGTTCGATTGACATACCCCAGTAAGACTGGTTCATCTAGGCAACCAGCATCACAAGCGTAGTAACTTTTATCCGATCTATCTAAGGCAATGTTTATTACCGCCTTATTGTCTTCTGTCACAGTTATGGTCACATTGACGTGGGTCCTATTGCCGTAGTTTAAGCGTCTAAAATCAAAATCACGATGCAAAAACTTCGGATGGATATTGAATTCCAAATGTTGATTGCTAAAGCGGAAGCTGCCGAAACTTAGGACCATTGCTTGAATAACGCCACTAGCACCGGCGCGTATTAAGTTATGACAACCCTAGAATGAGGTGGAGTATTTATCTAGTGGCCCATTTTATGATGTAACGAAGGCTTTACCTGTTTCTCGAGTGTTAACATCCACGAGGACACCAAACTGTCGAGACTGTCAATGGTATCCATGTTTAACCAAAGATTTTCCGCCTGTAAAGTGTAAAAGTTATCGTGATAAAAATCGAGTTGTAAATTCATGGTCAAGATCTCAAATGTGCATAGCTCTCTATATTCAACTTGACAGCCAAACATTTGGAATGAAACTTAAACGACAGTTTAAAGCCTAAATCGACTGCCACGAGGTATCTCTTACCGCTTAATAAAACAAGTTGCATACAAGATTCAATTCAAGACCCACCTGCAGCGTATGATAGCTGTCATAACAACCTTCAGCATAAGACAAAGCCTTCGCAATGTCCTGTTTTCGTTGTGGCAAAACAAACTCTTCGTGCTCGTAGCTCCGCACTTGAGAGAGAACCGCATAAATTGTCGCATTTATGCGATCACCATTAATACTGCCTTCGGCTTTCGACGTACTTATCGAGAATCCAGTCGCCCACAAATTATGCCACACGCGAATATGTCGATTCCGAAATGCATTATACGCGCCAAGCGAATCGCTTTCATAGTCTAATTGCTGCAGTGCCATTGTCAAAGATGCAAGCGTCAGTTTTTCGTTTTCATCTTTTACATCGGCGAATTTCCCGCTTGGCATTGGCTTTGTATAATGAACGGCCATTAGAAGATCTAGCTTGGTGACTCCGCGTTTCTTCAGGGTCAACGTTCGAGACATTTTCTTGTACGCAATCGACACAACAATCATGTTGTTGGGATTTTTCTCAGTCGTCTTGATATTTACAGCTCCAGTGACGATTTCATACTCGAGAACGGTGTCACGCTTTGATCTGGAAGTCAATCAATTAGTACGTCACGCTGCATAGTGTTAGTATGGGTGAAAATTACTTTAGACTCACGATACGGGAATTTGAGAACTCAAAGCTAACCCGCGGTAGGACAAGTTCTACGTCAAATATTTGATTGCGTGTGTTCGTTATTTTAATCTCCTGCACGAGAATTTCGGGAAAAGTTCTGTGCGCATAGTACTCAAAGGATCCGAAATAATCCTGAAAACATTGGAATCTCAAGGGGAAATGGTTTGATGTTAGATTTCAACCATTCATATGCAATGTATACCTGTGAACGATTCCGCTTTGATACTCAGCCACAGTCGCCTCACGGAACATTCCGTTCGATTGGGATAGAGAGATAATAGGATTAAACTGTACGGGCACTTGCATGGATCGGCCGGATTTAATTCTTAGTGAAGCTTCATTCGATATCTCCACACCGAAGTACCCATTGCCAATGTATGGAATGAAATTGTTCTCTTCCGGCAACGAGGGCACATGTCGAATATTTGCATTATATTCAAGGCTCTGCAGGAAGAATGGCGTCAGGCGATCGTCCATACATCGCACCAGTGGATCTGTGGATGAGAAAATGCCACACAAAAATGTGATAAGAATATACAAGACGATTAGATATCCAACCTTTTGCTTGTGGTTTGCCAGAGAACAGATATCGAAACACAGGTGGAATAGTGTAAAAGAATATCGCTAAACAGAGGAGTAGGATAAAGAGTTTCCGATAGGAAATGCTGCCGTCAACGGTTCGCTTGAGTTTTCGCGTCAATTCACCGACATCGAATTTGCTCTTTGCCGAACGAAACATTTTATTTAGAAGTGAGGTGGAGCGTATTTTTTAGCCGGTTTCTGTTAATACTACTTCACTTAACATTATTTTATTTTGACAACAATACACAATTTTTTTTTTTGATAATTTTTCAGTTGCCGTCAGTGTGAACATATTTTTATGTCACGGGGTTGTGTCATCTTTGACAGCAATAAATGTGGAGTGGACATGATTTTTGTATTTGTAGGGTACATTGGAATGGTCTTCTTCGTTGGGATTGGTAAGTAACGAATACCATGAGCGATTAATATGATTGATGACTGAAAAGAAGAAACATTCCTTTGAATCTTATCTGGAGTGCAGACAGTTTTAACATTTCGATCATGGGGTGATGTATATGTCAGAATGATTTATTTTTATAGACGCCATAAGGAACTAGTTAGAACTCCAATGGAAGTCAGCTTAGGTTGACGCACACATTAAAACTCTGTCTTTCACTCATGGATCTGCTTTGGTTGTGTTTCAATAGCGGTGTTCGGTCACAACAATTTGTTTGATAACCGTGGTTAATGGGCCAAATGGTCAATAGCGGCGTTCAGATACAACGATTTGTCGCGACGTTTTGTTATAGCTAAAAAGTCAAAATGCTTTGTCTACCGCAAAACAAGTCTGCCGTTTTGTTGTTACGAGCGTTCACATTGACGATTTTGGCCATTAACCACGGTTTGCAAGCAAATTATAACGACAATTGTTAAGTTTCAACGCCGCTAATCACGGTTGCCAAGCAAATCGTCACGACAAATTGTTGTGTCTGAACGCCGCTAATGACTCGAATGAGCATAGGAATGGATGAAGTTATTCACTCCAGAGCGACCAACATCATATTATTTGATTTTTCTGAAATCAATTTTTTTGACACAAGTAAAACCTACAAAATTTATTGAACCTAATGGCAAGTTCAAAAATAATTCTAAGGCTAAAACGATGGCGCAATTGAGACAAGACTTTAAAGGTGTTTCAGAGCTCGACAGGATAGAGTCGAATATCTTCAGCTTATGTAGCATAAGGTAAACAAAACATAGACGCTGCCCGTGATAAAAAATCATTGCATTATATGAACATAAATTTTCCTTAAATGTTTTATAAAATACAGCGGCGGCAATAAATCAAAAGTTCTACCATCAAAATAAAAGGAATGCAATTAGTGAACATTCGTTCAATAAAACATCACCTATGGAACACACCCCTTCATATACTCAACGAACGTTATTTCTATAGTGAGAACTTTTTTGACAAATAAACATAAATGGCTGCTTGAGGATTTTTGTGCGGTGTTACGTTTGCAAATTTATTTTCAAATATTACCATATAAAATCAAAATAATTTAGTATATATTCACTTAATCGCTAGTAAAGGAAATTCATCATAACATGTGGCCGTCAGCGTTACAATTGACACGAGACGAATGCCGTGGCATATTGAGAAGATTGGGTAAACGAGTGAAAAAGTTCGCGCTTCCCGAGCGTTGGTTCCCTCTAAGGAAAGTGTTTTGAATTCATTTTAGAATTGGAATCCTATTCAAATGTGATAAGCGTGTTCCGGGCACAGGGTGGTCTCAGTGACTCAAAGGCAAAACTCCTGGAAGATCTTCGAAATATATTTCATATATCACAAGAACGACATCGTGCCGAAGCTCGTAGAGTAGCCAATGATGAGCAGCTCTCCACCATTGCAGAAGCGTAACTATTTTTATTGGATGCCCCCAAAATTGTATAGTGTACTTACGTAAATGTTGTTTTCTCTGCTTTTTTTCTTTTCTTTTTTTCGTCTGTTCTTTGTTATTTTACGTTTTTGGTTTCGCTAAAATTTATATTTGAAGTATTTCTGGACCAAATACCTGGCAGGAATGGAGCAGAGAAGGTCGACGAACATATCCACTATTGCCGCGTGTGCCACCACAGACAGCGTTGTCCATAATTGCAAATAATGTTGCAACAGAGGTAACAAATGAAAATTCAAAATTACCATACCCATCAGAGACTGGGGCTGCACAAAAGCAACAGCAGGATTCTATGGTGCCAACCGAACGTACTCGTGAACCTGTACCAGTTGTTACATCCGATCCAGTAAGTACCTATTGGAATATGTATATGTGCGTTATAAACGCAATTTTGTGTGGGGTATTCATGTTAAGGGATTTGTGAAAGTGAAAATCGGAAAGAGTTTCATGGAATTTATGTAGACTGTTTGGGAGTGATTTTATCATGTGAATATGTATTGAAAGTATGTGACCTTGAAATGAAACATTATGCTTGGTTTGGTAGGTTTTCTATAGCGTCTAATTTAAGAGCTCTTCTTCTGCTGTGCTCAAGCGAAAACAATGAAATAAATTGCAACTAAATTGTGGGAAGGGTGATGGAATGGTGGGATACACAATGGCAGTGTGAAGGAATTTTATGCACTGCGTTCTTTCGCCCTAGAGAAAATTGTGAAAGATATGTGATTGTGCAAAAATTATGCCAATTAGTTTTGTTCCATCGAATAAAAACATGCTGCTTAATGGCACCCGCGGAGGGTCTCCTTTAACAAAAAGCAGAAGTAGGAAGAGGAGAATGCATCGGTGCTTGTTAAGTGCATTCTTCGAATTTTCTAGTTAGAGTGTTGAAGAAAAATTCTGAAACTATAATTCGACTTTTGAATTCGAGAACACCAACCAACATAAGTACATGTGCTTTGTGTATATCTGTAAGTCAAGTATAAATTGTTCGGTTGACAATTGATTTCCATTGGGAAGACGTTTCAAAGCGAGCACATTGTCTAGACTCGAGAATTGTCACTCACTCTGCAATTGTCGGCACTCACTCTAGAATTGTGATAATAAGGTTAGGTATTCCTATTGGCTTAGTTTGGAAATTAAAATTATGACCAGAGCATGGATTATTCCAAGCAAATACTTGCGATAAACAGGGTGTTGCAATAATAGCTCAAAGTGTGCTTCGTCAAAATGAACGATGTACATACAATAGAATCTCGGAAACATGAACGGTTCTATAACAGGAGCAATTCGGAAAGATGAACGAATTTGGAAGACAACTTTCTTCCGGGCGAGAGTCTATTATGGAACATTTCTTTTTTGTCCTTTCTTTTTTGCTTGATAAAATGGAATGTTTTTTTTGTGGGTAGCGAAAAGAAAAGAATTTGAAAAGATGAACGGTGCACGTTTTTTATCTGTTCATCTTTCTAAGATTCTACTGTACATACAAACTAAAGTTAAATATTCTCACGTTTACCAGCTAAGTTGTACTAGAAATTCAATGGGTGAGTGCAAGGAGTAGTCTTTACTTTACACAATCTCAAGGGGCATGTTCATTGAGTGGTTCAATCTCTGGCTTTGATGTGATTTATGTATGCCTTTCCATCAGCAGCTAGAAAAGTATTTTCTTTTTTTTAGTATTTCATTGTTTGTTTAATGAATCAATCGAGAAGCGCTTTGGAACTATGGAATGTTGTAATGGCAGCACTCATTTCAAGATCAAAAATCAAAGGATTACAGCGGCGGCAAGAAATAAGATACCGACTCGAATCGAATTGTTCCAGTAATACCTAAGCGGGAATCCGGCAGAGAATTTTTACACATATGATCCATTTTTTCCTGTTTAGAAAAAGCTTCTTAAACTTGGCCGTTCGGAATCGGCACAAAACCGTAGTTCCTTTCCACTCTTGAAAGAACAATAACACGCACAACACGAGTGTGTGCTGAAAAACTAGGCCCAGGTCCGCCTCGAACTGTCGCGCCACCCACGTTATTATGTTCCATTTTAACACTGATAACAACGAGTCACAAAATCTTCCTCGAGCTCTTTGATTTGCAATGCGGTTCGCGTGTAGTTTATGGCGAACATAGTTGATCAAGAGAACACTATTATTTATCTTCTTTAAAACAATTTAATGGAAAGCGTCGGTCCCAGATGAGATTACATTTGTGAAAGTTAGCGTTCGTTTATGTTGTCTACTCTGTGCTCTCATCTTTTTCTCGTTTTTCTCCAAGAGGGGAAATGAAAAACACATTGCTGATTAAGATCTTTATGAGCATAATGATAAGGAGAGAATATATTAGTCTGAACCGGTGGCAAGAGACATTGTTGTGTTTTAAAACCATTTCAAAGACCTCACCGCGTAACAGTTCGTCTTAGCAGTCCAAGAGAAGGTGATGCTTTGCCGCCGCTTCCTTTTCCTTCTGCTCGTAGTCGGATCTACTTCAAAGTTAGTAGACACAGTGAAGGTTTCAAGTTAGGTGTCGGTCAAATGTGTTTTTTAATTATGCCCTTGTATGATTTTCAGTAAAAGATGAAGTCATTCTTTTTCTTCTTTAATTGGGTTCTACTGTCCAGGGTGAAAGTGGGCTTTAATGAATAAGCCTCTCCAGCTAGCGAGATCTCTGGCTAGCCATGTCTGTACGTAAAAGTGAATTGGGCGACAGAAAAAACGATCGTTGCTCACTCTTTTCACGAAATTATAAAATGTACACAAACTCGAAAGAATGTTCGTGCCTCAGAGAGCTGGCTACACAAGGATTTGTTTGTCTTTATTTATTCCTTGGCATAAATCATCATCATCGCCTTCAGTGACCCGCTGCTTCAATAAAGGGGTCGCGGTGGCAATGCACGCACTAGAGATCTCCAGGACACTCAATCCTCCGCCATTTTCTATTGCGAGTTACGTTCAAGCAGAGCCAGCCGGACTTAGTACATCCACCTCGTCCGTGGATATGCCCGCCACGTGACCAAACCATCGAAGAGATCTGTTCCCACGTATTAAAAATTCTGACACATGTCAGGTAGATAACGTAGATAACAATTTTCATGGCGTCAAAAAAGTGAATACTTAGTTAAACAAGTAATAAGTTGATTAACATTCAATTCGTTGCTAGCTTTGATAGCTGCTCCAACAGAAGCATAACCTCTAATATCTTTGCATGTACACTGTTATCTGTCTATTTTTTTTTTGGTAGCCAAACGAACAGTTTCAATTTGTTCGGGTACTTGTCTTATGGGCTATATACTCTTGGGCCACGTAGTATTGTTTTCCATCTTATAGACCACGCTCTACACTAATTTTAGTCTTGTTACGTACTTGCCGGACCATGCTCATATATTGCGACACATTTCACACAAATTATTCTCTTCGATCAAATCCACACCAAAAATATACCGTTCGAACATCTTTCAATTACTTCACATTCCTCAGTCCTAGGACACGCCTCAAAATATATCTAATCGGATGTGTTTTCTTTAACCATTCCAGCTCCAACGAGACTACCCCGAAATTCGGAAAAACCTGAAAAGAAACCTTCCCTCGGATACCCTCGCCAGTACGAAAAAACGAATAGTATCAGATATTTCTCCCAGTGCCACTGCCAACGAATCACCCCTCAGTCCAGGAACACAAATCCGCAAGCTCTATCACAATCACAGCAAAACACAATCAAAGCAGAAGAATATCTTGGTGAAAAAGATAAACAACTCACCGTCGAAGCGGCCAACTGCAACAGCTAAAAAGCGTCTAATCAGCAGAGACTCCATAGACTCGAATAAAACAAACAATGTCGTCGCAACAGTGTATCATGCAACAAGTAATTCTCAATCAGTACCTCCTTCAGCACAACACGGCTCGGTTAGTAACGAAGCAGCAGCGCCAGCGATGCCCCTTTCATCGGCAACGTCGCCTCAGGACATTGTCATGAATACGCCAGAGAAGGTCATCTTAACCCCCGCAGCAACCGCCGCTGTCAGCACCGCGACCACGATAACATCACCACAAATCGCAACATCGAAGAAAGACATATCCAAGAATCTTTCTAAATTGAACATGCTTACCAATCAACAGCCCTTACTGCAGCAACACCAAGAGAAGCTCTCCGAGTGCAAGACTGAAAAACTCTCAACGCCAGTTCAAAAATATATTGTCGAAGAACGCGCTCCAATGCTCGTGTCAAACTCTTCCAACTTGCCCGCACATTTGATCGACAAGCAACAAATAATCGCGTCCAAAGTGAAACCAATGACAACTATTGTGCCCAATCCACTGACGTCATCGAAGGCGAAAATCACAAGTGTGAAAACACTAAAAAGTGCCGACATTGTTTGCTCAAACCCGGTGAGCAGTCAACCACAGGTGTTCAATGTCATAGATCCCAGTACTCCACCGTTCGTGCCGCACACGCCACCGGCCATCATAAACATCAGCAGCAAGTTCGAACCCGAACACGGCAAAGTTTTGACGACGAAATTGCTCCCGTTGATGCTCTCCTCGTCGGGTTCGAAATTAGACTCGAGCAATGGCAGTACCGGCCACTTGAAGAACATCACAACACATGCCAGTCCATCCGGAGCAGCAGTCTTTCGTAAGCCGAACATCATCAAGAGCAGCGCGCCGATTAAGCAGAAGATACAAATTACCAGTCAACAAATCATCAGTCCTCCCGCAGTGACAAATCTGAAAATGTCACCCCACCTGCATCTGAAGGGCGTCCCAGGTGGTGGGCCTATACACAATCGCAAGAGCGTGAAAATTTTCTCCTCGCCGAACGGAAATATGTTCATCCAGTCGGCTGACAGTGCGTCGAAACAGATGACCAAGGTCAACACAATCGTGACCGGCCAGAAGGCGTCAGGTCACATAGTGAACGCTAGTCCTGCTCCTGGCCGGATAGCAATACAGAAGGTACAGATCATCCCAGCACCCACCTCGACACCCACCGGCACTGTGGTGTCGAAACCCATTGCGATTTCAAAGCCGAATATGATATTCATGCCCATGACATCGGCGCCGACGGTGAAGGGCCTGTCCCCCATTGTAAAGAGCAATAAGTTCACAACGGTGCTTCCAACCACAATAGCCCAAGAAACAACGGCAACTACGACGACCACCGCCAAGAGCAACGTGTTCGTGATCGGAGCCGTTCAAAGCCCCCCGCAGACGATTCTGCCCAAGGACATGCAGTCGTTCAACAACAGGAGCAACATGATCACCGAAGACACACCCGTGGATATAATAACCACTCCGATCATCGTCGACGTTGATAGTATAGACACTGCGTCTGCAAAGCCTACCGAGACTATCGACCTAACTTCGATTGGGGAGAACACCGCGCCGTCATCGTCAAGAGTAGCCACAGCCACGGGGTCAGGACTGCAATCGCGAATGTCATCTGATACGTGCTTCTTGGAGTCTGCTTCGAAAGACGCAGGCAACAGCGAGGAGCCAACGTCTGGTGCTGCTGCGAATGAATCAAGGTCAACTGGTGCGGCGATGGTGATTGGTGTGACTGACTGGGAGATGGAACTCGAAAAAGAAGCCAGCAAAACAAGGGCATTAAATGCACAGAAAACACAAAAACACGGCAATGTCGGGAGTATTCTTATCGGAAGCGGTGGAGAGGGCGACGAAGACGGAGAAAGTTCTGATGATCACTTTGTCGACGACGATGTAATAGAGGAACAAGAAGAGACAGAAGAGGAGTCAGACGATGGTTGTGATACAGCAGATGACAGTGCCACCGAAAATAAAAGACACCATCAATCACAGGACAGTAGGAATCAACAGCGTGACCATCGCCACCACCATCATCACAACGATGATGACGACGATGAGACAATCGAAGTTGGGAATGAGCAGATAAAGAGCGATGGCGATGTCATACAGTACGATGAATCATATGGTAAGACTTGGAGTTCTCCTTTCGAGAATGCTTTTCCCTCAATCATTGTTAACTTTCCAATCTTAATTTACTCTGAACAGAATCCGCAAACGATGACATGGACGAGAATATTGCGATAGAATATGTGGAAGAGGAGCAAGATGGTTACGAGGAGAAAATCGATTCAACATCAAACGATCGTAAGGAGACCATGGAATGCAACAGTAATATTGTTCTCATTAAACAATCAACAGATCCCCTTGAATCCAGTGAAAACAAGTCCCATTCATCGAACGATTGCATGGTGTCCGTTGAGGAGATATCATCAACAACTCAGCAAAATATATCTGACTCGCAAGATGAGCACTAAATGCGCGTGGAACTGGGCAATTTATACAAAGACATGGCTTTGAAAAGGTCTACCAATGGTTGTTGTACATTATTATGAATTTAATTCAAACTCAATGAAGCCGACACAATTTAAACGATGGACGGACTACGGACTCCCTTCCATCGGATCATTTATTTTTTTTTATTTGTACATTCATTCAGACAGACAGAGAGAGATTATAGTGTATAGAGGAAGAGGATGTGTAGGCATGCATCGGAGAGGTGCTACAGAGGTCAAATGATGTTGTTGTTATTTTACAAAATGGGCGGCCAAATCTAACGACTCCCACGTGTTTAAAATTTTAAGAGTTAAAATATTTTTATGTACAACATTAGGCATAGACAATTAATTGAATTCTTTCAAAGAATGCGAGAGTAATCATTGTTTTTTTCCTCCCCCCTTTTACATGAATTTTACCGAATCCAATGGATGGTCGTTTCTTTAGTTTGGTTGTGGTCGAGTCTGATGATGTCTCGTCGCTCGTCGCGGTCGGCGTGGTGGCGTCTAAATTATTTAATAGGTTAGTTTACTTATTACTCAAATGACTTCTCTCAAAGAAAAGCTCATTTCTCGACCGATTTCACTTTTGTGAATACAAGCAACTACTTCGTGTTGGTTCTGTTTTTCGCTCCCTCGCTTTTCATTTCAATTGAATCAAATTGAAGAATTTAGGGACAAAAAAAACGTGGCGCCAGGAAATCTACAAAAGCGTGAACGAGTATTGTAAATTCGTCACGTCTTGCTGTGCCTCTTGATGGGGCATCGACTCACTGAAGCAACACTGTATAAATACAATTATCAATGAAGTATCCATCTCAGTAGTAGTGCAGTGCAAAGTTATGTTAGTTTTTTAAATATATGTATGTATAACACACCCTCTAACATTTAAGTTGTAGGAAAACATTTACTGTTGAAATGCGTGTATATTGAATTTAAAATAAATTTTAAAAATAAAACGAAATGATTTTGTGGTTTTAATTAACCTAACCTGCTGGGAAAACTTACTCGTCTCTGAGCAGAGGGGAAGCACACTTGCACCATTTCTTGACATCGAAGATGCAGCCAACATCATTGAACCTAGAGCAATCTCACTTGGGCATAACAACGACTTTTATCCATTAGCTCACCACTCACCAGCAAGGTAGTCCACTCTTATCTGGGAGCTGTTGCAATTTTCAGTGCAGTTAATAGAGAGAGATTTCTTGACATCGAAGTTCCATTCAACAACATTGAACCAAAATCAATCTCACTTGGGCGTAACAACAACTTTTATTCATTAGCTCACCACTCACCAGCAGGGTAGTCCACTCTTATTTGGGAGCTGTTGCAATTTGCAGAGCAGTTAATAGAGAGAGATTTCTTGACATCGAAGTTCCATTCAACAACATTGAACGGAGAGCAATCTCACTTGGGCGAAACAACAACTTCTATTCATTAGCTCACCACTCACCAGCAGGGTAGTCCATTCTTATCTGGGAGCTGCTGCGACCTGCAGAGGAGTTAATATAACTTTTATCCATTAGCTCACCACTCACCAGCAGGGTAGCCCACTCTTATCTGGGAGCTGTTGCAATTTTCAGTGCAGTTAATAGAGAGAGATTTCTTGACATCGAAGTTCCATTCATCAACATTGAACCAAAAGCAATCTCACTTGCTTACAACAATCACCGAATCCAAAAGTCCCTGCTGGCCATTATCCACCTGCTACTCACCAGCAGGGTATACTACGTAATTGGGAATAGATCTACAGAGGAGTTTATTAGTGGAACCCCACAAGGAGGCAATCTCACCCCTTCTTTGGAATGTAACAATAAATGAACAGTCATTGCCCTTGCAGACGACGTTGCCTGCAAGCATGGACAAAAACATGCGGTCTTGACGTTAACCGACCCAGAAAACAAAACTTGTCCCCTCCAATAGGATTTACCCACTCTTTGACGCTCTTACGCTGTGCGTTATTACTCTGCAACTAACTGCCGGTACGAAATTTCTGGGTCCCATCATCGATAACAGACAACTGGAATTTCAAAGTATATCAAACATAATCCAATTCCTAAACTCCACAGGTGGGATTTAGCTAATCAAAACAACCCAGGTCTACGAAGTGTTGTATCCAGATTAAGTCAAATCGGGTAGCCGCTTAAGCCAGTCAACCAACCAAGTAGTCAACTGGCCATGAAAGCAATCTTGGTAATTGAAATCAAGTTCAAGCTGGTCGCATGGTGTCGCATGGTCACGCAGCAGTCGATTACTCTCTGCTAGGCCCCAGGTCGTAACCGGCTAAGTTCGGCTATGAGGCAGCGGATGAACTTGCCTGGAAAGAGGCAGTCACCCATCACATTTTATCCTAAGTATCAAACCTCCTCTTGCAGATGTCAAAAAAAAAATTAATGAAACGATCATAAGAGAAGCTTATAAAATGTTGAACTCTTCTCCTCGCTGGGAGACCACTCAAATGCGACAAAAAGGTGGTCGGGGTGGTAGTTGGAGCGTGGGATCGAAAAGACCCTGTTGGGTTTTATCCATAGATGTGAAAGAAGAAGAAGAACATGATTGCCCATCGTTGGAGTTGTTGATTGGTTATCTGCTACAACTTTTTGCTGGGGTTAAATATAGCACCCACCATTGGCTGATGTTGCTTTACTAAATCAAATTGACATCCTAAATCAAATTGACGTCTTAAAGCCAAGAGAGACCTTGCTTCTCGATCTGACTGTAGGTACTCTTCTGAAAACACCTCACAACTCCCACATTGCAAACTTGACATCCAAGCAATCGTTGCTCAATTGAAAATCTATTTTCCATTACCCAACAAGCTTGGGAAGAACTTAGGACAATTTTTTTTTTCAATTTTTTGCTCATAACGTGTCGCAAACATGGTCGATCATCCAGGGGATCCAGAGCGAACTGTGGCAAAGCTCAAGAAGCTCTTTGGGGTTTCACATAAAATACAGAAACTCTCGGCGAGGCGGGGCAGCCAAGCCGATCACGAGAAGGATGAGCAGGAACGAAAGAAGATCCAAGCATACAAGGATCTGCGACAGCAAAGGATCAGTAATCTGGGAGCAAATCATCGCTACATCCTCGAAATAGTGGCTGATTTTCTGGGACTGACAACGGACGAAGTGATCGCCGGCGTTGTGGATGACGAGGACTTCACCAGTCTGCTGAATGGAATCTTTAAGGAGAAAGGCAACCTGGCGGCCCTCTTTACGAATGCCACTTTGGAGGGCTACCCCCTGGCGTCTGGAAGGTTTGTGGAAAAGCTGAAGCACGTCAAGGTGAATCGAGTGGTTTGCTACAAGAGCGAGCAATGCGAAATGTATGGCCGCTGGGTCGTGGCCTATCGTAATTTCAACAAGAAAAGTGTGGACACACGAGCACTGTCCGATGAGATTGGACTGTTTACACTCTGTTCGGATGAAAAGGACTCTACTCTGGGCGTCGTAAAGAACCTGCTGACGAAAGTTCTCACGCCGTCGCTTGAGGCAGTCACCGACTTCGGCTTCTGTGAGGAGCATCAGAAGAAAAAATTCTTTCACGGCTTGGAGATGTACAACAAGTTCATTTCGGCTTCGGACGAGACTGTCCGGAGCCGCGTCATATTTGATGTGTCCCACCAGCTGTTCAAGGGATTCCTTCTGGTCAAGCATCAGATCGAGGCAAGCGCTAAGGACATTCCACGAGTGTACTTAGTGCAACGGTATTTCGCACAGTGGCTGAGGCAGATCCAAGGGATTCTGGTGGAGGGGAAGCAAATTCAGCGGGATTCCAGCAACGCTGGGCCCTTGCAGATATTGGTGAACTGGAGACGTCTCCTTGCGAGGTATACCTCGATTATTGAGTTTGTCTCGTCGAGGGCGTTTCTCAATCACAAACAGTGCCTGGTTCTTTCGAGGTCTTCCAAGTTGCTCAAGGTTGGTATGGGCTTAGTGGAGATGACGGTGTAGCTTACAGATTCATTTCCAGAAATGGGCGGAAATTGATGGCCAGGTAACGTTGGCGCTGAATGAAGCCAAGGACAACGTGAGATACATTGCGTCGTTGCAGAAGTTCTGGGATCCCTTATACAGGTGGGTGTGGCATGTGAAGTCCCCTTGAGCATTCCTATAGCTCCCCAACTATCTCCCGCAGGGCCACGCCTGATGTAATCATCAGCAGCCTGCCCGGACTGATGGTCGCCATTCGGAACGTCTGTAAGACGGCGCATTTCTTCAACACGCCCAGCAACATAACCGGGCTCTTTGTCAAAATCACGAACCAGTTGACCATCACCGGCAAGAAATACTTGACCGACAACAACCGCTCGAAGCTGTGGAGCATCCCGGCCGTAACGCTCATCGAGAGAATAAAGAAGGTGAAGCAGGTTATGACCTTCTACCGGGACACGTATAACGAGAACGTGGTCGACATGAAGGAAGCCGGCGAGAAACCCTGGCTCATGTCCTCGGTCTACATATTCACGAACATGGAAAAGTTCCTCGATCGCCTGGAAAAGGTACCGCCAACGCTCCATAAATAGCTCACCCCCATTGATCACGACTTCAATTTCAGGTGAGCGTCATTTTCAACACGGAACTGACGTACCTCATTCTGGAGAAGATATGCATCAGCGGAATGGAGAAGTTCACGGCGCAAATAAAATCCGCACGGGAGGCCATTAGTGGCAAGCCATATGATCCTTTGGACTATCGCATCGATTGGTTCGACAAGGACTTCGAAATGTTTATGAAGACGATTGAGTCGGCCGAAGTGCAAATGCAGCAGTTCGTGAAATTGCAAGTGGCCGATTGTCCAACGACGGCGTCGGTGATTCTAGTCCTCAAGAGGTTCGAAAAGTTGAACCTGGACTGCTTGTGCTTGGATCGTCGCTACTTGGAAGTGTCCGAAATGCTGGAAAAGGAAATGCTAGAACTAAAGGATGTGTGAGTGTGGGAGGGTCTTATCAAAGGGGAGCTGAATATCCGTGTTTTGATTAGGGATTAACGTTGTTCAAGGGCATTCTTCTTTTTCGAGTCCAAGCACACATCTGTTTCCGACTCTGGTGGTGTGCTTGTGTTCTGATTCGTTACCCTTTCGGGACTGCTTTCGTCATTTCATTGTGTCAGGTTTAGTCTAATTTTATTTTGAGTTCAGGAGCACAATTAACGCAGATCTTTGTTAGTCTGATACTTACGAAGACGCCCTAATATATCGGCCGACTTGCCACAGTCTAGCCAGGGTCGGAAGGGATCGACGAGGGAGCTCTTTATTTTAACCAGTACGTTTTGGTGCTGCCCACTACTGTTAAATAGGACTTTATTACGATAGCATTATTTGTCCTGGGACTCTGGTCTTCTGTGAAGCCGATGGTAAGCCCTCCCAAACACCCAAATCTTTTCCATTACGTTAGCTCTCACTTTAAACCACAAAAGACAACCATAGGCAAGCATCTGCAGAATAAGGGATATGTAGCAGATCACCTTTACCCTTTCATCGAGTTGGCTGTTGCGAATCACATTCTTTGTAAGAGCGAAAGCACCAGGGACTTTGGCCAGAGTAGCATACACATGTTTGTTAAAATACAGATACTGATCTAGCCAGATCCCCAGATATCTGACAACACTTCTTTGCTCCAGTGGTTGGGCGCGCCGTACAACAAGAGATAACGTTCGCAATTCTTTTCAGTATCGGTAGAAGCCGACGTTTTCAATAAGATTGTTTCCGACTTCTCAAGGTTGATAATCAAACTTCCAGACGTCGCAAAATCACTGGATCGTTTCGTAGTCACGTTGCAAGAGTGATACAACGCCCTCGATCGTAGGTGCTGATCTGTACGCAATCAGATCATCTGCGTACGCTATCCCTGTTGCAGACCATTTTTAATATTAAACGTACCAACAGAAGTCACGTTGCTATTCTTAACCACGTATTTTTTGTTGGTGAGAATATTAAGCAACATGTATAGTATAGAGGTTTACTAATGCCTAGTCTGCTCAATTTGTAAAAAACCCTCGAAGCCTTTTCCAAGTTGTCTTTGTTTCTGTTCCATTGAATGTCGGAATCCAATTTCAAAGCGGAAAGTACAGTATCATGCCCCGCATTGACACCAAAAAGGTTGTTCGGGATCTGCGAAGGACTCACAATGGTTCATTCAAACTTCTTGACATGACTTGAACTTGACAAACTTTCATCAAAACCTGGAATACCTTGATGATCTGATGCCTGATTTATTGCAATTTCCACTGAAGTTTCTCTGAAGTAATGGACAGTTTACGGCGATTTCGCTTAGCTTGTAGCAAAAATTGTGACATGTTAGTAAACCGACCCTGTGGATCACTTTGCCAAACTTGAGTCAGTTTCTGTTCTTATTCTATGATGCCAAATACAGTGGGGACTTGATAAGGACTTCTTGCTGCTTCTGTTGATTTTTTCCCTTGCAATGACCCACTAATCTGGTGTTTGTGGCGGCTGCTTCCCAATGGGAGATACTCGCGTAAAATTGGAAAATCTGTTGGTAAGGGAGCTCCAACGTTTTTTTTTTCAAATTGCCTTATTCTTGTGTTCTTAGTTCTGGATACTAAGCTAGCATGTGTGAGACTGTGTCAATAAGGGAAGAAATAATCCAAAGTCGAAATTAAAAATGCCTTAATAAGTATTGTGATCATCATCATCTTCTGTCAGCCGCATGATCCACTAAAGGGGTCGCGTGGGCAGAGCACGCACGAAAGACCTCCAGCCCTCGATCCTTCGCCATCGATTCCAACTCATCATGAACTATGCCTAAACGCAACCAGTCGAGTTTTTGGACTTAGGTTAGATTAGGTTAGGTTAGGTAGGTGGGCTGCTAGTGCATTCACCAGCACACTTAGACCATATTGGTCGATTGTGATACCCCTAGTCAGACTACTACCACTGATTGACTACTCCAGTGATAGTGCCGTTATTTTGATCCCAACGGAAAATGGTGACTGGAACAGATTTGAAAACTAGATAAAAGCGTATTAACTTTGCTTTCACTGGGATTCGAAACGGAGACCTCGCTAACCAGGAGCAGACACTCTACCAACTGTGCCGTCCAGTCGTCTAGAGTATTCGGACTAAGTCCAACAACATCGTGCTGGGTCCGCCAACCAGCCGCCTGCCTGATGGAATAGCATTCAAGTCGTGGTGATGGTGACATTCGTGTCACGTGACCATTCGAAGAATGAACTACACAAAATTCAGTTCCTCGCATACTGTCGTGTTTTTCACTCTATCCCGGCGAGTGACTCCCACGATAGCACGAACAAATCTCATCGTGGCAGCTTTCATTTCCATACATTTCGCATCAGTTGGAACAATTACTGTTTTAATAACCGTTAACTTTGCTTTAACACCAAGCTCGGTCTTCCCGACTACAGATCTTCCAAGCTGAACCAGGTGGGTCAATCCTACAGGAAAGCTCAGCATTATTCCGCCTAGGTTAGGTTAGGTGGAGGTGGCTGACAGCCGTGCAAAAGGACAGCAGACACACTTAAGCCAAGCGAAGGCGCATTGTGTTACCACGCGGATCAAGGGTACCTGTCCCGCATACCAATTAGTGCTTTTGACAAAGCGAAGAAGAGGGCTGATTCCGATGCTGCTCAGTTCAGCCAGATTAACTAAGAAGTGGTATAAGAGAGCACTGCAGCCGCATAGAAAATTTAGTTTCATCCTCATCCTCGTCTAAGCTTCGACAGAAATCATTATAAGGAAGGCCTAGTCTGGAGGTGTGAGTTCCGATGGCACAATGCCCTGTTAGAACGCCAATAAGAGATCCGAGATTTGGCCTACTTGATCTGGTCAAGCAAAGCGATCGTTTAGGATCGATCATAGGCCAGAGTTGTTTGGTAATCGGGCATCCTGTGCCCCAACCGCGGTTTGTTTGTACAAGCGTTACAAGCTTAAGCAGATATGTTATAGTAGCGATAGGCGTGGAGGATGGGTCTCCACCCGAAAAGAGTACAGAATTTGTGCCCTTTCTAGAGAGTTCGTCCGCTTCGCAATTCTCTGGAATGTCACAGTGTCCCGGCACCCACATCAGTTGGATCTTAAAATACTTGGCCATCTCGTTTAGAGATAGGCGGCAATTAAGGGAGTCTTGGAGTTAAAAGTGACTGAATTCGGAACAGTTTAAAAGTGACTGCCTGGCTATCGGAACAGATGACGATATCTGGGCGCTATATTACATTGTTTTTAGCCAGGACAGGGCTTCCTTAATCGCTATAGTTTCAGCCTAAAAGACGCTACAGTGATTACGTAGTCGGAAAGATAGCTGGATATTTAGATCCTTGGAATAGACGCCAGCACCCACACCTGCATCCATCTTCGATCCATCTGTGAAAATTCCCAGTGGACCTTCAAGCGTCCGGTGTTCAGACTCCCAATAAGATCTGCGCGCTACACTGGTTGAGAAATTTTTTCTCGAAGAGGAGTTTAGGTATAGTGAGGTTTGTATCTATGGGTATAGAGGCATACCTGCGTAGGATCGTTGAATGTCCAGACTGCAGTTCTTTCCAGCTGTTCAGCAATCTTAATCTGATCGCCGTACTAGCTGCTGTCTGTCTGCCAACTAGTTCTATTGGTGGCAGGTTGAGGAGTATGTTTAGCGCTTCGGAGGAGGTAGCCTTAACGGTCCGCGAATGTATACGCAAGCCATCCTATGCACTCTAGCGAGTGGGATGATGTTGATTTTCTTATCGAGTGCGGATCACGAAATTACGGCGCCACACAGCAGTATGGGTCTGACTACTGATGTAAATAGCCAGTGAACCGTTCAGGGCTGCACTCCCCATTTATACCCAATAGCCTCCTTACAGCTTCTTGACACGTTCCTGGATATTTTAGTATTACTCTGTCTATCCCTCGTGAAAAAGACCCCAAGATAAGTGCACTTTCCACCTGTTTCATTGGTATTTCATAAAAATGTAAGCTGCATTGAAGAGGTGTTCTGGATATGACCATAACCTCTAATTTATCCACGTGAAACTTCATCCCAGAATCAGCACATATTTTCACAAAACTCGCTCGTTGGAATTCTGTCTGTCTGATGTGCCGAAGTTCAACTCTTTCAATGTGAAACGTTTCTCGCCTCGGCTGGGCTGCAACATGCGCTCCATATAAATAATGAAAAGAAGAGATGACAAAACCCACCTTTGGTGAAGTCCCACTCCCACGTTGAAAGATGTGGGCTTAGCACCGTTATCCCGAAATTAGCTGCACAAAATGAGGATCAATCCCATCAACTTCTGTAGAACTCTACAGAGTTTACTACGAGGAAGTGGCTGGCTCGAAATCTCAGAGTGGCCGAATCTATCTATGCGGGACGAAAGTCGCACTGTTCATCCCTCATCATGGACTCGACCATAGCTCTATTACGTGCCTCCAAGACCTTACCATAGACTTTCTTGGGAAGACTTAAAAGATATATTCTCTTTCGTCTCCCTTTTCAAAGGAGGGACAATCACCCCAGTTCGGCAATCGTCAGGTGCATCGTCGAGGCCTCTTTAAAGACACAAGAGAGATCCTCGTTACGCCCTGGAAGCGTTTTTAGACATCGAAGGAGTCGTTACCTATTGCTTTAAGCAATTCTAGCCGGATTTCATCGTCCCTTGGATTGGCCAATTTTAAGCGATTCAATTGTCAAAATGACTTCCTTCACCGTTGGATTACTCTCGCCGCACTCATGACTGTGCAGCTCCGAAAAGTGGTTGCTCCATCGCCGCAAAATGTTCTCCTCGTTGGAAACAGGACACCATTTGTGGTTTTGACTCCGTCAAAGATGTTGATTTTCCTTCCTCTGAGTAGGCGATCAATAAAGTGAATTTGCAAAGTATCGCGAGCTATTCGTCGATCGTTCTCTTGCGTTGTTTGACTCCGATTTTCGTATTATTCCTTTCTTCGGTAAACGTCGAGATGCTTAACGATGCTTCCCTTTCCCGCAGATACAATATCGAAAGAGGCAACCCACCAATAGAGAGGAACTCTCCGCCGGTTGCTGGCCGCATTAAGTGGATCCGAGCGATATTCCGTAAACTCGAAGATCCAATGAAGGTACGTATTTGAACAGCTGCATCAATTTATTCTCTTATGTTGCACATGTTCCTGGCGAAGGTTCTCAAAGAGAGACCATGCGTCTTGGGGCACAAGAAATCCCAACGCACGATACAATACTACAACTACATGGCCAGCATCATCTGCCACTATGAGATGACCCATCACAAGGCATGGTTTGACTACGCCGAAGAGGTGCGCTGTCATCTGAACGCCCCGGTCCTGACCCGGCATAAGGTCCACGCCTTGTATCGGGTCAACTTCCACGAGTCCATCTGCCGACTTGTCCGGGAAACCGAAGCCATGTATAAGCTGAAAATAGGTATGCCCTAGCCACACACATTCACAGCCACATTTTCACTCGTCCTTTGCCGTTTGGTAGATGTGCCGAATATTGCAGGCGTAGTGACGTACTGCAAGGATCGAATATTTGTTCCGGCAAAGACGCTTCAACTCGCAATTGCTTCGCTGAACAAATTCCGAAAGACAATATCGCCGGTCTTCATCAACATCATGCGGTTCAGGCTGAGAGAGATCCTGAAAGTGTTGGCTCCTGGCCTCGATCAGGTCACCTGGATTTCGGAGAAATTAATCGACTTTGCGAGGGATGTCGAAGCGGTGAGTGATTCTGATTAACACAGATCTCTGTGTATGAGGGTAACTCGTTTGTGCTTTAGAAAATAAATGAGGTGGTGGAGTTTTACAAGGCGGTCCTTAATGTGGAGACGATTCGGATCACAAGAGAAATGGAGAGTCTGTCCAGTTTCAGATTCGTTTATGTTCCCAATGAACCTGTATCGTCTGACAAATATCTGGAGGAAAGCAACAAGTTGCGGCAGAATATTGGTAAGTTTCTAGTTTTACTGTTACGCCCTGGCAGCTTTTTTAGACATCGAAGGAGACTTTAACAACGTAGATCCTAAGGCAATCATTATTGTGCTTAACAAACTCGATAAAGATGAGTCAATTGTGGCTTTTATTTACCAGTTGCTCAGAAGGAAACTTACATTAGAATCCAGAGAGAATCTCCAGAGTAAGTGTTCTCTCCCATCAGCAAAGAGAGATCATCCTCTCCCTTTCTTGCCTATCTTCTTTCATCTTCTTCCTTAACTTGCATTTCCGTTTATCAAATTCAATATAATTCACATTTCAATAAAATCGGTTAATTTGCATGACTATTTTTATCTGCTGGTAATACTTTCAATAGGAGCTGTCAATAATTCAGTGTAATTCAAAAAGGGTATTGCCAGACCGGCTGAAACATTGAGGGAAAATGTGATTTTTACATACGGCATTTAAATGAAAAAATTACTTTTTCAGCCGAATAACGCAAGCAAATGGGAGATATCGAACGTAAATTGCTTGCAAATAGTCAAAAACACATAGCCACATGATATTTTACACAATTCATCGATAAAATAACAAGAAAATCGAATTTTAAGGAAATGACACTTTTCAGCAGAAAAAGTGCAGTAAAATGGTTAATCAATTGGGTGGACTTTTTTCAATTTTTGCAAGCCAATTTTGATTTTGCCTATTTAAAGGACTTCGGAAGGATGTTAATGAATGAAAATAGTGAGGAAATGAATAAACTACATCAGAATGTATAAATAAATAAGACCCTACTTATGTATTCTTTATTAAATGGAAATAAATCAGTTATTTCCTTACAAAAGGATGTACAATGTATTCCTTTTCCCCAAATGAATTGTATAAATCTAACCAACCTTAAATATGGAAACTTATACTCCAAGGAGCAACGAAGGACATGCCTTCATGAGTACTACATGTGACCTCAGCACGTCTTTAACCCGAATTTCTACCACAAGCATACCAACGACCGTACCCTTTCGTGATACGAGGACGATTGCATGTCTTCTCTGATTCACCCGATCGCTGGCCAATTTCTCTTTCATTCAAGAGGGTAGTTTATGTTCCTGGTTAAAAAGGGATCATGTTTTTTCCTCGTACAATATCGCACAACACTATGAAGCACTTGATAGTTGGTATTACATTGAATCTATGAAACTGAAATTTGCATCCCGCTTCGACTGGGGTTAGTGCATATTTCTCAGCTTACGGAGAAAAATATTAAACAAAAAGATCCCTGTTGAGTTCTCAAAGATGGGAGATGAATTGAAAGTGGGAAACGACTCTCGGCACTTTTCTTTTCTTCATGATACGCGTCGGCTTTACCTCTGCATTAAAATTCTCAGATTCAAACAGAAATCTCCCAAAATTCAGAAAAAAGCCCTAAAAGTGACCCTTAAGCTGCCAACACATCTAAACTTACTAGAAAGTATCGCAAAACCAGTGATTGAAAATGTAGTAGGTAGGTAGGTACATGGTTGGATGGTTGCCCCTGCAGCCTTACGCCAGTGGCTAACTTAGGCCAACATTTTGTGTTCGTTGGGTCATTCATGGATGATACTATACCGTGAGACCTTCTTTTACAGCTAAAATCATCTGCGTTCGTTTAAATACGTGGCTGGTGTTGGATAGATTATATTTGTTCCTCATCTCTCCAGCTCCAGCAAAAGTTATTGTGTGGCGTATTCAGTCGCGATGCATGCGTAATAATGGAACAGTGGCCGGTAATGATGGCGTCAATGTCGGGATTGGCTTCATAAATGAAGTCAAGATGCTAGAGAGATGTCTTATATGAACCAAGCAACTTATAGCCACTAATTCTTTCTAGTACATCTTTGGCCTGAGAGGCTGCTTTGCGTTCAACCCAGCCAGCCTTCGATCGAGAAGACAAAGACCTGCTTTTTTGAATCCAGCTGTCCAGAAAAGCTACAAAATCTGAAAAGGTTTCCAAAAAGTTATGCCAATCTGGAAATAAGTCACGACCGACGATCACGTTAATTAATCCTGTCAAAGTCTTAGCTCCCGATTGACCGCGAGGCAGCACAAAGGAAACCTTCCTTGTCCATCCTTCCCGAACATCTTTCATTATAGAAGAAGTTTGTCGCTATGGTGGAGAACGGGAAGGACGCCGTGCAATGCTACACTAGTCATCTGCCAGTGGGGCTTTAACAACAGAGCATATCAATTGTTGTTGCAACACAATCCCCATGCTGTTCGTTGAGTCGGTGCTAACCTGGCCACTGCCGGCCGGATTTTTCTTAGGTTTGAGTAGAAGTTGGTACGTCCAAGAATAAGAAGTTGGTTATCGAAGAATGGCTGAACTCTAAGGCGGTTTCTATTTCCCTGCATGGCGGCAACGTAGTGAATATCGTCGAAGCCGAGCGATCATTCTACGATGTCGTCTGTGTGCTTCGATCGTTGATCAAGGATTCCCGTGTTGTCCATTGAGGCGGAGCTGCTGAAAGCAGATGCTTTAGGACACGATCAAATCTCGAGCAATACGCTTTCACTGCCTACTTCGTGGCTCTAAATAAAATTCTCCTAGACCGAGCTCCTAGGCAGTCTCCATCCCATCGAGGACCTCTCCGAATTGAAGAGTCGCTAGGTGTCAGAGAAATGCCCAAGCTTTGGTTTAGACTGCATGCTAACCGTCGTCTAGTAGCTGCATTCCAAGAATCAAGATAATCTACTTGCCACTCTGTTGCTGAGGATGATCCTGAGGATCGATAATGTCTGAACTAAGCATGATCGTTTATTCATGCCTAGAAAGATAAATTTCTCAATTCTTGCAAGTTACAAAGCTCATCTCATTTCATTTTGTATTTTCAGAAAAGGTCCTCGAACTGAAATCCGTTTGCATGGAGAGATCGGTGATCGACATGATCAACATGTTTGTGGACTTGTTGGACTTCCCGCCGTACGACTCGAAGAACCGTCGAGTCTATCAACTACCGCCGGAGAAGGTCAACGAGACTATGTGGCGAACAGAAGGTCTAATGCCAATCGACAAATACGACTGGATACAGTTTAGCAAGGTGTACCGTGCCGTGTACATAGTGCCAGATGACGTCCTCAAGGTCCTGCAAGTCCGAAACTACGAGAACCTCAGATACGAGCTCAGTCATCTGCGGAACGACTGCATGGACTTGTTCTCATATTACTACATGAAGATGATCCTTGCGCTCGTACAGTGCTCGAAGCGTTCGTTGGATTTTGTCAAATATTACATTCTTAAGTGAGCATGTTCGACAGTTGTGGGGTCTTCTTGATGTAATCTGTGCTCGCTTTCAGGCCAAATTGGAGGACAGAACCGCGCAATCCAATTCTTTATACCGACATGGACATAGACTTCACCTTTGGGTGCTACATTGATCCCAATTTGGAGGTTATGCAGACCAACTTTCACGCAGCCATTCAAATTTGCACGGAAATCAACTATTTCGTGACAAACTGGGGACGGCAGGCGAAGACTTTCGAAAGACGGAATCGACGAGTGACTATTGGTAAGCGAAAGCCATTCAGCGATGTTTCCATTCTTCTTCCTGCTTGGGTGTCGCTGTCGCATTGGTGTGGAGTAGAAGACTCTTCGGTCTGCTCATACGCTTCATGTGGCCTAACAATCATAGGCGTTGAATCCATAGACGCCTGGGTACGCTCATATCGCTGTACAGTTCCTCCCGATGCCATCAACGCAAACAAGGCCGAAGATTAAAGCAGACATTTTCTCTTGCAAACGCAAAGGATTGATTCATCTCCTTTTGAAATTGTCCATGCTTCCGCGCCACAGAGCAGGATAGGAATGATCAAGGTGCTATATAGTGTCAGCTTGTTCCTTCGAGAGAGGGCTCTTCTACTCAATTCCCTTTTGAGCCCACAGACACAACGATCAGGCGTGGTCTAAGTGTGTCCTTTCAGCCATGTCAAACTACTCGCCAAAGACATAAGCAAATAGGAAAGAACTCGTTAAGAAATTTCAATTTATGTACTTGCAGACAGAGTTAAAGCAAACATTTGACAGGAGCTCCATTTCTAACCTCAAAGAGATGGGTTTTGTCTTAACCTCTTGGATGACTCTTATCTAAAATGTATGTCAAATCCAATGTCCAGTCATGGTAATAATTGTGAATTTGAAAGGCTCACCTTGCACGCACGCTTAGGAAAACTCATATCTTAAGTTAGGTTAGTTTGAAGTGGCTGAGTCAGTGCTTTTAGTAAAACGAAGGACTAGTATGCTCCTTAGTTCAGCCAGGTTATTGAAGTAGTATGTTTCCAGATGAGAGAACTGCAATTCCAAAGCAAATTTGCAATGGTTTCTTCCTTCCCCTGGTATTTTAAAGGCCAAGTCTAGAGGCGTGGGTGACGACGGCGCAATGCCCAGTTATAACGACAAGGAGAGTTCTAAGTTTTGGCCTATTCATTATGATCAAGCTAACCTAAGTTATCGCCTAGGCTTGAACGTTGGCCAGAGTTGTTTTGTAATGACGCATCCTGTGCCAGATGAATATCTATGATTTACTTGAGCAAGTGTTTCGAGCTTCAGTAGATGTTTTATAGCAGCGATAGGAATGAATAGAGCTATTCAACGCCACGTCTAATTTTGACATTCCTGCCTCGTCAAACTGAGCTGGATGACGATGGAGAACTCTCGCTGCTCTATCAAGGTCAGTAACGCACCCACAGAGACATTCAATGTAAACAAAGGTTTTAGACAAGGCGACGCGCAGTCATGTGAATTTTTCATCCTCATTCTTGAGACGGTCGTGCAAAAGTCATTCGCCAACACAAGAGATCTTCCTAAGGTCTGTTCAATTACTAGCTTACGCTGACGACATTGACGTAATTGGTCGAACACAGCGAGCCGACAATGAGACATTTGTTAGCATTGAAAGGGAAGCAGGTAAAGTGAGTCTGAGCACCATCGCCTAAAAATTACTATACACTAAGATCTTCGGCATTCACTGTGTTTTGTAACTGGTGGCATTGTTCAAGCTACAACCTTTTTCGATCTCGGTTTTTTTAAAATTTTAATTTTAGCGTCCAACAGACCAAATTTTTCTCGAATCTTAATACATAATCAGAACAATGCTAGGCATATCAGGATAAATGGGCAAATTGTAGTAGATTTAGAGTTAAGTTTGGTAGGTTTTTCAACATTGGAAAAAGTGGTAGAATTACCACTTAAGGGGTAGAAGTCCAAGCCCTTAAGCCTGGACAATCTCAAAAGCAGACGAAGAAGCCCTTGGTTGGAGAAAAGTTCTGCGTTCAGTTTCAATCTTTGGCCCTGTTTGCGTTGATGGCTTTTGGAGAAGAAGATTCAACCAAAAACTGTACGGGCTGTACAGCGATATGAGTCTAGCCAGCTATCTACGGATTCACTACCTATGGCCACATGAAGCGTATGAACAGCCCGAACAGTCTTCGACTCCGAACCAGTGGAACAACGGAATAGAGGACGTTCACGGAGCCGATGACGCACCCAGGTGGAGAGGGACCTCAACCAACTTCGCGTGGGTAATTGGAAACAGCTGGCTAAAGATCGTGCCAGCTGGAGAGGCTTGTTGGTTGCGGCCCGGGTCCACCCACGAAGAAGAAGAAGAAGATAAGATTGGATGGTGGATCTAGATCCAAAGTAGGCGGCTAGATACGGGAAGACTTGTAGAGTTAAAGGTGTCTGCACTCAGAGATTTAATCGCTGCTTGTCTGTCAGAACAGGACGGAGCCGGTACAGAGCTCCCTTCATCGCTATAGTTTCACCCTGAAATATGCTGCAGTAATTCGGAAGGATAGCTGGGCATCTTCGATACGTCCTTAACAATTCAGACCACCCACCGTCTGACGTTCAGACTCCCAGAGAGATCTGGGTTTGAGATCTGGTTGAGAAGTTCTTCTCAAAGAGGAGTCTAGGTATTATGAGGAATTGATGTCTGTGGGTATAGACCCCGTCGAAAATCGTCGTCCAGACCGATCCAGAACGTTCTTTCGATTTCAGCTTGACCGCCACCATACCTGGTGTCTGTCTACTTAAATCTATCGGTGGGAGTTCGAGGAGTATGTTAAGAGCTGCGGAAGACTTACTTATTACTTATTACTTACAATCTAAGCTTGTCGATTGTACTTCTTCTTGCCATTTCTGGTTATCCTGTGGTACTCTATCCTCTTTCTCTTTCCACAGATGAGAACCGCCATGAAAGGACATTTTTCAAGTACATCGTCGAGCATAAGGACATCATTCGAGCCGTCTCCAACCTGGCGACTGGGCTAAACATCTACAAGCAGGACATTATCGAACACCTTGTGGTAAGATCGTCAGAAATCAACCTCCTTTGGCACTGCTTCCTTCTGTGTGTTCTCTCTTGACAGAAATTCTTCGAAAGGCACAAGTACCTGTGGGCTGAGAATCGAGACGACATCATTCAGGAGTTTGTCAAGACCCAGCCGCTTACAGTCGACATCCGTGACAAGTTCGAGCACTACGACGCGATCACAAGGAGCCTGGAGTGCATGGTCGCAGTGACTGTCATCGGCGCTATCGAAATCAGAATGCGTAAGAAAATCCGGTTTGACGCCAACTGAACGGTCCTCAGATTCTCAGGTCTCCTTGCAGATAGAGTCATTGCGAAGTTTGTGGAGGAGTCAAAGAAGTGGAAGGTCACTCTGGGACAGCTGCTGAGCGCCCAGTACAAGAAGCAGCTGAACGAGATGGTCGACTTTATCAACGAGATGCTGTTCATTCTCGGCAAGCCCATAAAGGATCTGGACGACGTCCGCCTGGCCATGACGGGCCTGGAACGCATTCGGGACGTGTCCATTCAGTATGAGTGTCGGGCACTTTAGATGGGGGCGTGGGCTAAAATGTTGTTTTTGTAGAATGGACATGGACTTGGGGCTGATCACCGACACGTACGCACTCTTTGACCGTTACAACATCTACATTCCGCAGGACGACTATGACAAAGTGGACAGCCTCCAGTTGGCCTTCAACAACATGATGGACGATGTAGGGAAGCCTCGTCAAACCTGACGATCGTTGATTGATCTTGCGTTTCACTTTCAGGCAAAGCGGGTGTCATCGCGGATCGCGGACATGGAGCAGCCACTTATGAAGGAGCTCGAGGACGGCATCAAGCAGTTCGTGAAGGACTTTGAGGAGTTCAATTGGGACTTTGACACGCGGGGCCCTATGATCGAGGGCATCCCGGCCAAAGAGGCCAGCGATCGCGTCTTCATGTTCCAGAGCAGGTTCGACGACCTGGAGCGCAAGTATGAGATGTACTCCAGTGGCGAGAAGCTGTTCGGCCTGCCAATCACGGACTACCCGCTGCTGCACCAGCGCAAGAAGGAGTTCAACTACCTGAACCGGCTGTACTCGCTGTACATCGTTGTGCTGAAGACCATCGGCGACTACTACGAAATGCCGTGGACCGACGTGGACATCGAGAAGATAACCGCCGATTTGCAGGACTTCCAAATCAGGTACGCAATCTCCGACTCACATCAGCCGGCATTTCACTTAACTCCTGCAGATGCCGCAAGCTGCCCAAGGGGATGCAGTTGTGGCCAGCGTACATCGACCTCAAGAACAAGATCGACGACTTCAACGAGACCTGTCCCCTGGTCGAGTTGATGACCAACAAGGCGATGAAGGAAAGGCACTGGGTGCGTCTGAATGCGCTTCTGAACACCGACTTCGACGTCACCAGCACCAAGTTCACGCTTGGCAAGCTCCTGGAGGCGCCCATTCTCCAGAACAAGGAGGACGTGGAGGACATCTGCGTTGGCGCCAGCAAGGAGCTGGACATCGAGGCCAAGCTCAGGCAAGTCATCGCCGATTGGTCGCAAGTCAACATCCAACTGGGGGCGTTCAAGACTCGCGGTGATCTCGTGCTGAAGGGCGGCGAGACCTTGGAGATCATAGCAGCCCTCGAGGACAGTTTGATGATCATGAACTCCCTGGCCTCGAACCGCTACAACGCCCCATTCAAGAAGGACATCCAACTATGGCTGAGCAAGCTCAACAACACCGGGGAGATCTTGGAGAAGTGGCTCCTGGTGCAGAATTTGTGGATCTACCTGGAGGCCGTCTTTGTCGGCGGTGACATCTCGAAGCAGCTGCCCATGGAGGCGAAGAGGTTCACGAATATCGACAAGGCCTACGTGAAGATCATGTTCCGGGCCCGCGAGGTGCCCAATGCTGTGGAGTGCTGCACGGGGGACGAGAGTTTGGCCGCCATGCTCAAGTTCCTGCTGGAACAGCTCGAGACCTGCCAGAAGTCCTTGACTGGTAAGTCCATCAGACGAAGCTTCGGCCAGTAAAGTGATCGTATCTGCTGACCGCAGGTTATCTGGAATCGAAGCGGCTGCTCTTCCCTCGGTTCTTCTTCGTCTCGGATCCGGTGCTGCTCGAGATTCTGGGACAGGCCTCCGATCCGACCACAATCCAGCCGCATTTGCTCAGTATTTTCGACGCGGTGGCCACGGTAAGTGATCGGACGCACCTCCTCCGGTTGATTTCCATTGAGTGCATTTCAGGTTGACTTCCAAGAGCGCACGACGGACATCATCACCGCCCTGAATTCGTCCAACGGAGAGAAGGTCTGTTGACTGGTGGATCTGTGGTTCCTCAACCTCTTCACGCCCGTCCTCCATTCCAGGTTATGCTCGAAGTTCCCGTGCAGTGTTCGGGTGGCGTTGAGCTCTGGCTGGGGAAGCTGCTAAAAGAGATGCAGGACTCGATCAAGACGATCCTCGCCGGGATGGCGGTCAGCCTGAACGACCCGGAATTCAATTTCGTCGAGGAGTTTCCCAGCTTCTGCGGCCAGGCCGGACTGCTGGGCGTGCAGCTGCTGTGGACCAAGGAGTCAGAGTACGCGCTCCGGAAATGCCGAACGGACAAAACGATCATGAAGCGCACCAACACGAGGTTCCTGAATCTGCTGAATCACTTCATTGACCTTACGGTGAAGGACATCTCGAAGCTGGATCGCATCCGGTTCGAGACAATGGTCACGATCCACGTCCATCAGAGGTGCCGTTCGAGCCGCGCAGTCGGGGAGCGGGACTGATTTTGTCTCATTGCAGGGACATCTTCGACGACCTGTGTACGCAGCGCATCAAGACGGCGGCGGACTTCGAGTGGCAGAAGCAGGCGCGGTTCTACTACAACGAGGAGAACGATGACTGCATTGTGGGCATCACCGACGTAGACTTCGTCTATCAGAACGAGTACCTGGGCGTGACCGAGAGACTGGCTATAACTCCCCTGACTGATCGGTGCTACATCACACTGGCGCAGGCGATTGGTGCGTACGGTCGAAGAGAGCTGATGGTGTATAATGAGTCCTCTTCCTAGGCATGTCCATGGGCGGAGCACCTGCTGGCCCCGCGGGAACGGGCAAAACGGAAACCACCAAGGACATGGGTCGCGCACTGGGCAAATTGGTGGTGGTCTTCAACTGCTCCGACCAGATGGACTTCCGGGGCCTGGGGCGGATCTACAAGGGCCTCGCCCAGTCGGGCTCCTGGGGCTGCTTCGACGAGTTCAACCGCATTGAGCTGCCAGTGCTGTCTGTGGCGGCCCAGCAGATATAGTACGCACTCCTCACCTGCTTCAGTGGCCACGTCTACACGGGAATTCCCTTCTCTTTCAGCATTGTTCTCACGGCGAGGAAGGAGAAGCGAAGCAGCTTCATCTTCAGCGACGGCGACTTGGTGTCACTCAACCCGGAGTTCGGTCTGTTCATCACAATGAATCCCGGCTACGCGGGACGACAGGAACTCCCGGAGAACCTGAAGATCATGTTCCGGACGGTGGCGATGATGGTGCCCGATCGGCAGATCATCATACGGGTGAAACTGGCCAGTTGTGGGTTCAAGGAGAACATTGTGCTTTCGCGGAAGTTCTACACACTCTACAAGCTCTGCGAGGAGCAGCTGTCCAAGCAGGTTCACTACGACTTCGGTCTGAGGAATATCCTGTCGGTGCTGCGGACGCTGGGGGCACAGAAGCGCGCGAATCCGCTTGACACCGAGGAGACCATTGTGATGCGAGTGCTCAGGGATATGAACGTCTCGAAGCTAATCGACGAGGATGAGGTGCTCTTCCTGTCACTGATTGAGGACATGTTTCCCGGCATCAAGCTGACGACGGCCGTGTACAAGGACCTGCAAAAGGCGATTGCCAAGTGCGCCGAGGACCTGGGCTATGTCAACAACCCCGAGTGGAACCTGAAGGTGGTGCAACTGTACGAGACGTCCCTGGTGCGACACGGCCTCATGATGATGGGTCCAACTGGCTCGGGCAAGACCAGCTGCACGCTGACCTTGCTGAAGTGCTTCACCGAAATGGGAGCGCCGCACAGGGAGATGCGAATGAATCCGAAGGTGAGTTGCAATCGATCCGACGTGAAGGATCCGGAGTAGATGGCTTCTTCTCATTTCAGGCAATAACAGCGCCGCAAATGTTCGGCCGCCTGGACGTGGCCACAAACGACTGGACCGACGGCATATTCTCGACCCTCTGGCGGCGGGCGTTGAAAATCAAGAAAACCGAGTTCGTGTGGATTGTCCTTGACGGGCCAGTGGATGCCGTGTGGATCGAGAACCTCAACTCGGTGCTGGACGACAACAAGACGCTAACGCTGGCCAACGGGGATCGCATCAAAATGGCCGAGAACTCGAAGCTGACCTTTGAACCGGACAACTTGGACAATGCGTCTCCGGCCACGGTCAGTCGCATGGGCATGGTGTTCATGAGTTCGTCGGTCCTCAGGTGGAACGTGTACATGGAAGGTAAGGGTCTATGCATTATAAGACCCCGTCAATTTAGGGACTCCCCTTGCAGCTTGGGTCAGCAAGCGCAACCCGCAAGAAGGAGAGGTCTTCCGCAGATGCTTCAATGCCATCTACGACGACGTGCACACATTCATGCAAACGAAGCTGGTGGCTAAGATGAAGATCCTCGAGGCGATATACATCAAGCAAATGCTCGAGATCATGGACGGGCTCCTGGAGGACGAGGCGAAGACGACCGAGAGATATTTGGAGAGGATATTCCTGTTCTCCATGATGTGGGCGCTCGGAGCTGTCCTCGAAATCGCAGAGAGGGAGAAGCTGGAGGACTACATCCTGAAGCATCCGTCGAAGCTGCGTTAGTACCGACTTGAGTTGCCGTTCCGCCCAGAGTCTGACGGGTCTTCTTGTAGGTTGGCCAAAGAAGCAGCCAGGGGAAACAATTTTCGAGTACTTCGTCGATGATCATGGCAACTGGCAGCACTGGAGTGAGAGGGTTGATCCTTTCATCTACCCCGAGGACAGCATCCCAGAGTTCTCGTCAATCCTCGTGCCGAATGTGGACAACGTGCGGACATCGTTTCTCATGCACAACATCGCGAAGCAAAAGAAGCAAGTTCTGCTGATTGGCGAACAGGGCACCGCGAAGACGGTCATGATTAAAGGCTACATGGCGGCGTACGATCCCGAAGTGCACTTGTCCAAGTCGTTTAACTTCTCCTCCGCCACAACTCCGAATATGTATCAAGTAGGTTCAGCGCATGAGGCAATGGCCTAGACTCTGTTTATTCCCGTCAATTGCAGAGGATCATCGAGTCGTATGTGGAGAAGAGGGTGGGCACCTCGTACGGGCCACCCGGCCAGAGGTCCATGACCATTTTCATCGACGACATCAACATGCCCGTGATCAACGAGTGGGGCGACCAGATTACGAATGAGATTGTGCGCCAGATGATCGAGCAAAGGGGATTCTATTCGCTGGAGAAACCCGGTAAGGATGTGACGTGATCGGTAGGTTGAGTGGTAGAGATATCGGTGCGCACTTAGACCAACGTGTTGGGTCCATTCTGCAAAGTACCTAGATTTGAATTCATGAATCCTAGGAGGTCCTTCAGTTCAGCAGTTCTTAAGCCATCCAGCTCTTCGAAGAAGTGCGTGGCCTAGGAACTGCCTCTTTTTCATTGCAAGGGCTGGCACTCACAGAACAGATGACGGATAGATTCCATTTCTTCCTCGTCCCTGCAGCTTCTGTGAAAGTCTTGTGTGGTATGCTAAAATGCTGTGGATGTGCACTTAAGGCACAGTCCTTCCTTGCGACCAGAACTGATCAAAGGTGATAACCTCTTCTTGCTCAGAGTCGGCCATAAAGCACTTAGGTTAGGTTAGTGGCTGACTTCTGGTTGGCTGCACTCTAACTTAGGCTTTTAATAAAATGGCGTAGATGGCTAATACTTTGTTCCGTCAGGTTGTTAAAGTATGTATAAGGTATCTTAGTAACTTCTTATACAGGAGGAGGGAGAGCTCTGCCGTTGTTAAGAAGATGTACAATATGTTCCACCCAATGGCACAATGCCCGGTTATCTTGGCTGGGAAATTCTTCTCGAAGCGACGCTTAGGTATTGTGAGGTCGGTGTTTTCGGGTATGTATCTATATCTATATGCTGTTCAGCTATTCAGATGTTCCAAGCTATTCCCGAGATATCCCCGAGAGATATCAACTTTCTTGCATTGAACATGTTTTCTGGGAATGACCATAACCTCTGATTTTTCCAAGTTAACCTTCATCCCTGCATTGGCACATACGGCCACAAACCTATCGAGTGCGCGAATTATAGTTATTGGTTCATAAAAACTAATTTTGTTTATTTTTGTTTAACATTCGGTGAATTTTATTTATTTCTTTTGTTTAAACACAACTTGGGTTTTACAGATTCAAATTTCTCCTTGTGGTTTCTTGTATTTTCTGCTATCAACCGACCTCTGGTCTACTCTTCTCTTCTCCTCGGTACCTCGGTTGCACTTGTCCACCATTAACCTCATTGGTTGCTGATGGCGTGATTCTGCAAGTTTTGCAGATGACGGGAGTGGTTTTTGTTGGTCGTTCCTCACGCGATCTGCATGCTTTCTAGAGAGAGGCGTTGTTTTGGCTTTCTTAATTCTTCACGAAATCTAGAGAGAGAGAGACGTTGTATGTGTCTCCACTGTCACGTGATCGGCTTTGTTTGCAGCGAGACACGTTCTTTGTCTCACCCATGCATGATGTATGGCTTGTTATGTGTTGTTGCCAGCCTGAGTGTGCTGACTGGCGCTGGAGTTCCCTCTGGTAGGATGTAAGAATAACTCATCTCTAACAATATGAAACATTTCTAGCCTCAGATTCACTGCAACTTCCAGTCCATATATCCATATAATAAAAAAGACGCGCCCTTGATGAAGTCCAACGTCCACGGTGAAATGTATTGATTTAGCACGGTTAACCCAAACACAGCTGCTGCAGTTTGCAGAGACTGGATGGCCCTCAAAATAAGATCATTAATTCTGTACTTTTAATACAGCCAGCTGCCATGGATCGTAGAGTGTGCGGAATAAAGTTCTTTCCATTTAAGCAACGATTTTAATCTTATCGCCGTGCTGGCCGCCGCCTGTCTGCCGAATAAGTCTATCGGCGGGAGATAAAGGAGTATGTTCAGGGCTACGGAGAAGGAGTTTCATTCAGTAATATTCGTCTGACTAAAACGACGGAGCAGTCGAGGTCTTTTTGACACGCCCCGGTTGTTCGGTTTCCACCTTATTTTCGTGTCTACCTAGGAATTTTTCGTTGTCGTTAAGCTGAAGACGGCACCCACATCTTGACAACAACTAACACTGTTTTCTGTGGATTCTCTCCTCTCTTTTGGAAAAGGGTGAGAAGGCACTCCTCCCTGTAGCTCTGCATGATGTTGCTCCAATACCCAGACCAAGCCATTGAGGTCTGGATCTGTGCAAAGCTTTGTCTTCTAGTCGTTTGCCTTATGGAACGTTTTGATCTTCGTGTACAACCCCTGCTGCCATGGCAAACGACGTTCTATTGTATCGAACGGTTGGCGTTAAGTCAAAAGAGGTACTACTACTAATTGTAGTTTGTGTTACGCAACGTTACGTCAAGGTGGGAAGTTGGAACGTATCCAGTCGGAAAATTTCCATAGGAATATCCCATCGGGATATTTTACACAATTTCCCCGTAAGGAAAATGTCATGTTGTGCGCAGACATTTTTTTCTTTTATTATGGCAAATCCATGATGAATCCAAGAGATTAGGATTGCCACCCACATTGGTCCAGTGGTCTAGGAAAAATCCAAATGACACTGCAATACAGTACCTATAAATGTAGTTTACAAGCCAGCCTTAGCGAGCTCATTTGTAGATTAGTTGCTTGCATTACCTTGTGGCCAGGGACCCAGTAGAGCTACACTTTTTTGTGCCTGGCAACGGATTGCAGTGATGGTGGCCGTGGCGTTGTGGGTATGGGCGTCAACCCCTACGCAACTTAACCTCGCTGCCTGGGTTCGATTCCCGGCCGGTACGGGAATATAAGGTGCAAAAATAATGTTCACGATCCCACCCCTTTGAAGCCACTGGCACACTGGCAATGCTCAAAGAATAATAATTGCTTAGAGCAAGCTTCTCAAACTTGGCCGTTCGGAGTAGGCATAAAACTCGTGGTATAACTCTTTTATAATATAAGTACCTCTATAGCTACCTTCAAGTTACAGCTCAATAATCTATATGCAATGAGACTTCTCTATAGCGGACACCAACGGCACCATCATGATTGCCCGTCATGTAGAGGTGTCTTTCTACAGGGGTTGAAGCAGATACACATCTTCAAGCCGGGACCATAACGAATCGTCCCTGTCCCTTATAGAGTTCTGTCCGTAAAGAGGAGTTTCACTGTATAAAGAAAGCGAATGCCAAACGGTTGACAGGTATCATTTATCAAATCTCAAGACATATTTGGCCCCATGTTGACAATCATGAAGATATCCCTAATTAGCACTGCAGTCGAAGTAATCACTGGTCACTCGTGAGAGAACAATAGCATATACAACACGAGTGGATTGCAGTGCCTCGTAGCAAGACCGTTTTTTAGTTACATTGGACGATAATGCCTTAAATGCCGCGTAGCTGCCTGAAACAGCCTAAGGAGCTAAGCGGCGTAGGGAATGTCGGAGACTCTCCCGCTCTTTCATTTCCTTGAATTCCAGTATGCCCTGGTACACTGTGTTCATTAAGGATATCTCACCGACGCTTTGACTGCATAACCTGGCCAGTCTCGATGTCGGTGGTGATTCTGTGGCCTTGGCTATTAGAATAAATCATGATCGATTGCCAGGCATTCCTTGAAAAACCTTGCATCCGTCTTTTAGTGCCACGGATTTTTCGAAGTGGTCCCAGAAGCGTGAAAGTGAATTGAATTGAAGAACTTGGGGTGTGTCCTAAAGATCTATTGTAGCCCCTCCTCTTGATGCAGGAGCTGCCTTCACAATTTTTCCAACTCCCCTTGATGAGATTTCTTCGAAGTCCTTCCCTGTTATGGACGTTCTGTTTATCATTTTGAATCTTTCTCTGGCAAGTCGTATGTGTTCCGTAGTTTCTTTCTCCTGGCCACAATGCGTACAGATTTCTGTACTGGTGACCTCTTAGGCCAGACATATGACCACATCTCATTCCTTGTCATGTGGTGAGTCAGATTTTCTGTCTCAGTGAAACCGTCGTTCCCATATTTAGACATTCCTGACAGAAGGGCAAAGTCTCGTTTTCACATTTGTGTGGTCATATGGGATAATCAAACGACAAACAGGAGTTGCATGAGATGGTGCCAATTACATTTCCCATCGGCCTTGATATGGAGGTCTCAACAACAAGAGCTTTTAAGTCCGTCTGTCTTTTATGGAGCTATGCCATTGAGGTGGCGACAGGGAGGGGTTCGACGTTCGGAATTATTCGAGAGAGTATCTCGTCCATCGACGCTGTTTGTCCTTGCATGCCCCCTGAATGGAAGACTCATGTAAATCGACTTACTGAAGTTCCATACCCCCACCTTCACCTGGTTATAAGAAGAGATTCAGTTTTATGACTCCACTTCTTTAATGCCCTTGATCACTGTGGCAACATCGATATCGGCAGCCAAACCTATGACTTGCTCTGCTTGAAGTAGCATTTCCATAATATTGGCCCAAAGACGGATCCTTGTGGAACTCCTGCTTTAATAGTTTAGTGCCATCATCGTGCTAGACTCTCTTATAACCATTACTATCATTTTCTAACCTCCCCCTCTTCGCAGGTGACTTCTCAACGATCCTCGATATTCAACTGCTTGGAGCAATGATTCATCCCGGTGGCGGACGGAACGACATACCGAATCGCCTGAAACGGAATTTCGCCATCTTCAACTGCACCCTGCCCAGCAACAACTCGATGGATCAAATCTTCAGAAACATTGGCGAGGGTTACTTCTGCTTGGCCCGCTTCAACGCCGAAGTGGTAGAGGTCATTCCGCACCTGGTGCCCCTCACACGTGTCTTCTGGCAGAACATCAAGGCGAAAATGCTGCCAACCCCAGCCAACTTCCACTACGTCTTCAATCTACGCGACTTGTCCCGCATTTGGGAAGGAGTTCTAAAGATCGCACCTGAGGAGTGCCAGAATGTTCCGACAGTCCTTAAGGTAAGAGAGAATTCTTTTGGCGCATACGTCTCTCTCTCTTTCACACAGTGCCCTCTAGTTGTGGGTGCACGAGTGCACACGGGTGATTGCAGACCGTTTTACGACCGAGAAGGACAAGCAGTGGTTCCACATGCGGATAAGGAAAGATGCCGCGGAGGGCCTGGGGGAGTACTTCGCATTCTACCCGGAAGAGGAGACCTTCTTTGTTGACTTCTTACGCGATCCGCCAGAGGTGGGTGAGGACGATGAGGATGTGTCCCTGGACCCACCAAAGATATATGAAGAAATCCCAAGGTAACCAGGATCCCCCATAACTCTGCCCTCACTCGGTTCCTTTTCCTCTTCCAGTCTTGAGCTAACCACCAAGAGGGTACTGTACTACATGGAACTGTTCAACGATCAGATTCGGGGATTCACAATGGACATGGTGTTCTTCCGGGATGCCCTGATCCACCTAATAATTGTCTCGAGGATCATTCGGACACCCAGGTGAACTACTCGCGAAGATTTCGTTTCTGGATCACTCACGCTTTCTTGCAGGGGCAACGCTCTGTTGGTCGGTGTGGGGGGATCGGGCAAGCAGAGTCTGACTAGGCTATCCTCGTTCATAGCCGGTTACAAGTTTTTCCAAATCACCTTGACGCGTGCGTATAACACGGGAAACCTGGTCGATGACCTGAAGTACTTGTACCGCACTGCTGGTCTGGAAGGAACTGGCATCACGTTCATATTCACTGACAACGAGATCAAAGATGAGGCCTTCCTGGAGTACATCAACAACATTCTCAGTTCTGGGGAGATTGCGAATTTGTTCCCCAAGGACGAGTTGGGTAAGTGGTGGTGTAGCTGTGTATAATCATTGAGGGTCCTTCTTTAGTGGGAGGATACTCTGAAATGTCTGATGGTGGTGTGTTAACTTAAGACATAACCCGGATGAAGTGTGACTCTAGCGACATTTAGAATGTCATTATCCCTACGTCTTGCATGTCTTTCTCGTTTCAATCCGGGTGGACTTGAGCATTAACCTATAAGCCACTCTAGTCAGTGGTTGGCTGTACAGCCCGAAGAGGGCCAAAGCCTAGATCATCAGCATTCTTCTCCACATGTGTAGAAGACGTCCTCTCTTGTCTTGTCCCACAGTCTGGGACTTGAAAACTCTTCAGACCAAAGCCAATTTGTCCAAGAGATCTACATCGCGTATCCATCAAGGGTACAATGGACTAAATACCTTGGTCGAACTGAGCCACGGCCAGCTTCTGGTGGCGCTATAGTCCGGGGTGGACCTAGGCCTCAACCAACAAGCCTCTCCAGCTGACACGATCTTCAATTGTGCGCGTCAAGTTGGTTGAGGTCCTTCTCCACCTGGGTGTCCTCTATTGAGTAGTCCCACTGATTCAGAGTCGAAGACTATTCGGGCTGCTCACACGCTTCATATGGAATCCGTAGACGCTTGGTTAGGCTCATGTCGCTGTACAGCCCGTACAGTTCATGGTTGAATCTTCTCCTAAAACCATCAATGCACACAGGACCAAAGATTGAACGCAGAACTTTTCTCCCGAAGAGAGCAAGGGCTTCGTCATTTGCTTTTGACATTATCCTGCTTCAGCGCCCTAGAGCAGGACAGGGATGATCAATGTTTTATATAGTTTTATCTTGGTCCTTCGAGACAGGACTCTTCTAATAAATTGCCTCTTGAGCCCAAAGAAACAGCGATTGGTAAGAGTTATTCTGCGTTTAATCTCGAGGTAGAGGTAGAGGAAGTCCTTCACTACCTCCAAGTTATAGCTGCCTATGGTGACGCTCTCGCCGAATCGTCTATCTTGCGAGTCCTTTCTAGATGAGAGGTAACTGGTACAATCTAGAGACCTTTATGAATTCCAATTCGTATTAAAACATTAACACTGAAGGTGTTCAATATTTTATCAATTTTTCCTTCATGGTGCGTTGGAGACAGGTGCTCTTCTCAAAATGGAACAAGTGCCAATCAGAGACTGCCAGTTAGCTACGGAAGTAACCCTACTTTAATGGAATTGTTTTTTTTTTTTCAAGGTTTTCTTGTGTCATTCGTAAAGACAATGTGTGCCCCAGAGTATGGCGTGTTTGATCACTGACTTGGTATTTCTAGGATGTTCTCCTCTGACCCGTCAGACCTACTTAACATAACCTTTCGGCAATAACAATCCAAGAATTCTTCGGGTGGCGCTGCCTACCTGGCTTAGATCTCGGCCCGACCAGGCAACATTCTTCTTCAACTAGGTTGGCTTTCGCCATAGTCCTTGATGAATTTGGTCCTTAACCAAAATTACTCTCCAGCCAGCAGCTGTCCCCGGCCCCTTGTGGTTGTCCTCAGTCCTTGAACTACATTGCTCTTTCAAAACTGTGTGTATATACCCTGTCCATCGTAAGTGTTGGTTTTGTACATACATGGCCAACATGATGTCAAAATTACGGCTTTCTCCTTATCCCATTGTCACTTTTGACACAATCAAGAACTTCTCCGAAGCTTCCTGCCGAACCGATGAAAAGGTGCATGGTTCTGCAGAGCGAAGTGCTTAGAATCTTTTATAAAGTCAAGGATGTATCTTAGCTATGGTTGAAAACGGAGCTACATGTCGTTTATAAGCTTAGAAACGCTCAAAGTTGTAAAGGATTCTCACGGCAAAAGTTCACCAAGTTGCCGCCGCTATCATGCGACTCCCTCACGCGATTATTATCTAACCCAATTTTGTGCCTCCGCTAATAAGACAACCACTCAAACAACGGCTCAAATCCAACATTAGCGCCGAAAAACCGCAGCACATATTGAACTGCGACATCAATAGGACCTCGCCAGAGGCACTGCCGGCTAAGCTGAGGCGGTCATTTGAAAGACGTGCTATTTAATGCATAAAGTCATGAATGTTTCTTCAAAATAAAGTCAGGATAAATATATCTCCCACGGATGTTGTTTTACAGATGCCTGCCGTTTTATGCTGCCTCGGAACGGAATGAAGTGTGGTATGATTTTTCCAAACAGAACTATTCTCACTGAGTTTTGTGTTTGTCTCGAGAGTGGTCGGTGAATTATAAAAATTTTTCGACGTGCCGAAAATTGAAGGGCATAGCCATGAATCGCGAAGCGGCGGCCAGGATATTTTTATCGACTATTTTAGTTTGTGCCAAAGTATAAGCCAATTTCTTTGATTGTGTCTTGTACAGTACTAATTTGAACCCTGAATAAAGACACGGATTTTGTATAGTCTTTATCTTGGTCGTATAGTAGTCGTATAGGTTGTGCGTTATCAGGGAAAACCAAAAGCCGCGTCTCACTAAGGCTCTGACTGTGCTTGTGATGCCATGTCAACAGTAGCGGAATTAAGTCTTTCAGAAATTTTTATAAACCTGTAAAGACAGAGCTACAATTTAATCTGTCTTTGATGTTCTGAAAGAAGTATTTGCACACTGCTCTATTTATCGACCGACATTTACTGTAGCAATGACAGAGGTTAGTAACAAATACCTCTTTGTTCATGTTCATCATCACAAGCCCTGCTCGACAAGTCTTATTCTCCTCAAGACACTTCAGAAAATTGTGTTCTACCATTGCTGGAAACTTTTTGTCGTCCTAGAGTGTTTTGTTGGTTTTAAGAGATAACAACGAGATCACAGTTTAAAGGACACCACCTTCCGTTCGCTGCCTTGTATCGATCACGTTTTCCTTTACATAGTCAAGCGTTGGCTTGATGTACTATAATTCCTTACGTGGGCCTTGTCCTGGAAATTCATAGAGTACTTTATTATTTTGCCACCTGTCAGTGAACGGAGTTTGTTGGTCTTACTAAATATGGGCCTTGTCCGAGTGGACGTGTGGAAAAGGGACCTATCGATCGTCCAGATTGACCCAACAAGATTCAATGTCTCTCCATTTGTGGCTGTCATTATAGGCTCTCCGAGTAATTGTTGAAGGTCTGAAAGGTTTCATTAGAGGGATAATGTTTCCTGCTTTGGCATTAGTAGCAAATGTTGTCTGACAACCGGGCATTAACTGAGCCTCTTGCTCGTCGTTTCCAAAAATTGTCAAGACTATCAAACCTTTCAGATGAAATCTACAACGAAATGATACCGATCATGAAGAAATTCGCTCCCAGGCGACCGCCAACACAGGACAACCTCTACGACTTCTTCATTTCCCGTGCCAGATACAACCTCCACATAGCCCTTTGTTTCTCACCAGTAAGTGCCACGATACTCGCCACGTTCACCATCTCCGAAACCAATCCCTTTCACAGATCGGCGAGAAATTCCGTGGACGTTCGCTCAAGTTCCCAGGCCTGATATCCGGTTGCGTCATCGACTGGTTCCAGAAGTGGCCAGAGGACGCTCGTGTTGCGGTGTCCCGTCACTACTTGGAAGAGTACGACTTCGTGTGCAGTGACGACGTAAAGGAGCAAGTGATTCAAATCATGAGCACCATCCACGAGTCCGTCTCCGAGACGTGCGTCGCGTATTTCGAACGATTCCGACGTTCCACCTTTGTGACGCCCAAGTCGCTGATTTCATTCCTGGAGAGCTACAAAAGACTCTACGGGGAGAAACGTCAGAACATCATTGTCATGTCCGACCGGATGTCGTCGGGCTTGGACAAGTTGGACGAGGCCGGCGCTTCTGTGGAAATCCTGAAGGTCGATTTGGTGGAGATGAACAAGGTCATTGTCATCGCCACGCAGGAGGCTGAGGTGGTCCTGGAAACCGTGGCGGAGTCCACAGCGGCGGCTGAGGTCATCAAACTTCAAGTTGCTGAGAAGAAGATCCAAGCCGAGGAGCTGGTGAAGCTGATCTCGGCCGACAAAGAAGTCGCAGAGGCAAAGCTGGAGAAGGCCAGACCGGCTCTGGAGGAAGCCGAAGCTGCCCTTAAGGTGGGAATGAAGGCGGCTTGGTGGTGCTTGACCTGTTATGCGTTTCTTCCTTGCAGACAATCAAAGCTGCGGACATAGCCACAGTGCGGAAGCTGGGGAAGCCGCCGTATTTGATCACGCTCATCATGGACGCCGTGTGCCTTCTGTTTCGCCGGCGCATCAAGCTCGTGGTTCCCGATCCCGAGAAGCGGTTCCTCTCCTCGTCCTGGGAGGAGTCGCTGAAGGTGATGGCTGACACCGCGTTCCTGCGGAAGATCGTCGAGTACCCGACCGACATCATAAACGCTGAAATGGTTGACTTGATGGTGCCGTACTTCGAATACAGGTAAGAGTCGGTTGAGGCCTTGAGGACTCGAAACATGCTTCCCTCTCTTCTGCAGCTTGTACACCTTTGAGGCGGCGAAAGCGGCTTGTGGCAACGTGGCCGGTCTGCTATCGTGGACCATCGCCATGGCAAAGTACTTTGAAGTGAACAAAGAAGTGCTGCCGCTCAAGGCCAACCTAGCAATCCAAGAGGCCAAACATCGCAAGGCGTCCGCGGACTTGCAAGAAGCCCAGGACATGCTGCAGGCGGCCGAAAATGAACTGATGAAGGTACAGAGGAAATTCGACGAGGCGCAGGAGAAGAAGAATGTGGTCCTAGCCGAGGCGAAGAAGTGCCAGGACAAGATGGACGCCGCCACTGCTCTGATTGGAGGCCTGGCGGGTGAAAAAGTCCGCTGGACCGAGCAGATAGCTCTCTTCAAGAGCGAAACCGAACGCCTGGTGGGAGACGCGTTGTACCTCACCGCGTTCCTGTCATACTCCGGACCATTCAACCAGGAGTACCGCAATGAACTGCAGGAGTTTTGGATGAAGGAGCTCCTCGATCGGGCGATTCCGATGTCGGCAAACATCCACATCATCGACAGCCTGACCGATCGCACGCAGATCGGCGAATGGAATTTGCAGGGCTTGCCGACGGACGACCTGTCCATCCAGAACGGAATCATCGCCACAAAAGCCAGCCGATTCCCACTCCTCATAGACCCCCAGTCGCAGGGGAAGTACTGGATCAAGCAGAAGGAGAAGGAGTTCAACTTGATCGTCACTTCCCTGAATCACAAGTACTTCCGGAATCACATCGAAGACTCTGTTTCCATGGGCATTCCGGTGATCATTGAGGACGTCGGCGAGGAACTGGACCCCTGCCTGGACAACGTGCTGGACAGGAACCTCATCAAGGTGGGAACGACTTACAAGCTCAAGCTCGGCGACAAGGAGATCGATTACAATTCCGCGTTTCGCTTGTACATAACCACAAAGCTCCCAAACCCGGCGTACTCTCCGGAGGTCTCGGCGCGGACGTCAATCATTGACTTCACGGTGACGATGCAGGGTCTCGAGGACCAGCTGTTGGGACGTGTGATTTTGTTCGAACGCAAGGAACTGGAGGAGGAGCGCACGAATCTCGTCGAAACCGTCACGGCGAATATGAAGAACATGAAGGAGCTGGAGGCGAACCTGCTGCACAAGCTGTCGACCATAGAGGGCAGCCTCCTGGACGATGTGAGTGTCATTGAAGTGCTGAACACGTCCAAGAACACCGCCATCGAGGTGAAGGAGAAGCTGGAGATAGCCCGGCTAACAGAGACGAAGATCAATATCGCCCGCGAGGAGTACAGACCAGTGGCGACGCGAGGCAGTGTGCTCTACTTCCTGGTGTGCAACATGACCATGGTCAATGTCATGTACCAAACGTCCCTGGTGCAGTTCCTGGGACGGTTCGATGCCTCGATGGCTCTGTCGAAGAAAACCCACGTGACGCAGCAGAGAATTCGACACATCATCAAGTACCTCACTTTTGAGATCTACCGCTACAAGTCCCGTGGCCTGTACGAGGACCACAAGTATCTGTTCGTGTTGCTGATCGCACTGAACATCGACCGCCAGCTGGAGAGCGTTACATACGACGAGTTCCAGAACTTTATCAAGGGCGGCGCTGCGCTGAACTTGAACGATTGCCCAGTTAACCCGTTCAAGTGGGTCACCGATGAGACCTGGCTCAACCTGGTGCAGCTGTCGCGCCTACCGCAGTTCGCGAGCATCTTGGACAAGGTGACCAGCAACGAACGTGGCTGGCAGAGCTGGTTCAAGAAGGACAACCCCGAGAACGAGACCATACCGGACGGGTTCAACAATCTGGATCCGTTCAGGCGACTTCTCCTGGTGCGGTCGTGGTGCCCCGATCGGACGATCGCACAAAGTCGCAAGTACATTGCGCATTCCCTGGGTCAGCGATTTGCAGAGCCCATCATCCTGAACTTCGATGTCCTCCTCGAGGAGAGTGCACCTCTAACGCCGATCGTTTGCTTCCTGTCCATGGGCTCGGATCCGTCGCCAAACATCGAGGCACTGGCCAAGAAGAACGAGGTGAAGTGCTTCTCGATATCCATGGGACAGGGGCAGGAGGTGCACGCAAGGAAATTGATAGCAACCTGCCTGGAAGAGGGCGGCTGGTTGCTCCTGCAGAATTGCCATCTCGGCTTGGAGTACATGAATGAGCTGACACTTCTGCTCTTGGATCTGGAAAAGGCCGGCGAGGGTTTCCACGAGAATTTCCGCGTCTGGATCACCACAGAGCCTCACGACGCTTTCTCCATAACGTTGTTGCAGCTCTCGCTCAAGTTCACCAACGAGCCGCCAGCCGGAATTCGAGCTGGCCTGCAGAGAACATACGGCAACTTGTCGCAGGACTTCCTGGACTACAGCCAGTCGGTTTTCTACCACCCGCTGGTGTTTGCCATCTCGTTTCTGCACTCAGTCGTCCAGGAGCGACGCAAGTACGGGCCCCTCGGCTGGAATATTCCGTACGAGTTCAACTTCGCCGATTGGTATGCCAGCTGCCTGTTCGTTCAGAACCACCTGGACGACTTGGACCCAGTGCGCGGCATCAGCTGGAGCACTGTACGGTACATGCTGGGCGAAGTGCAGTACGGTGGCCGTGTCACAGACGACTACGACAAGCGTCTGCTGAACACCTTCGCCAGGGTGTGGTTCTCCCATGATCTGTTTCTGGATACATTCGAATTCTTCAGGGGCTACAAGATATGCGTCTTCAAAACAAAGGAGGAGTACCTGGATGCAATTGACACAATGCGGACTGTCGATCCACCGCAAGTTTACGGGTTCCACTCGAACGCAGATATAACTTTCCAGACCAACACTGCCAAAGCAACCCTCGACACAATCATCTCGATTCAGCCTAAAGGTAAACATTTCACAATCTATGATCTGCCTTAACTACTCTTTGTTTTCAGAAACCTCTGCTGGCGGTGGCGAGACTCGCGAGGAGAAGGTGGCCAAGGCCACCAGGGACATGCTGAGCAAGTCCCCGATGCCGTACGATTTGTTTGAGGTCAAGGAGCGCCTGCGACAAATGGGCGCTACAGGCTCAATGAACATTTTCTTGAGACAGGAAATCGACAGAATGCAGAAGGTAATGACGAGAGCGTAGATGGAGCTCAAACATTAAACAGTTCTCAAACAGATCATCATCCTGGTGAGGATCACCTTGAAGGATCTTCTCCTGGCAATCGAAGGAACAATCATCATGAGCGAACAGCTGCGAGATGCCTTGGACAACATATTCAATGCGAGAGTGCCGAACGTGTGGCTGCGCGGCAGTTGGGCCTCCGCAAGCTTAGGATTCTGGTTCACCGAGTTGCTGGAGCGTAACAATCAATTCTACAATTGGTGCTTTGGGGTACGTGTTGCTTGAGCATCCAGAATCTGCAATTTCACAACCCATCCCTCTTTCAGAGCCGACCAGTCGTTTTCTGGATGTCCGGCTTCTTCAACCCACAGGGCTTCATCACTGCGATGAAGCAAGAGGTGGCTAGAGCTCATCACGGCTGGGCCCTGGACCAGGTCTCTATGCACAATGATGTGCTCAAACTCTCGCTGGACGAATGCAAGAAGCCACCGAAAGAGGGAGTCTACGTGCATGGACTGTACGTGGACGGTGCCGGCTGGGATAGGAAAACCTCAAAACTAATCGAAGCCACCAACAAGGTCCTCTATGTTCTCATGCCCGTCGTACACGTGTACGCCATCAATTCGGTCGCTGCTAAGAATCCAAAGCTTTACACTGTAAGTCCTTGCATCTTCTGTGTGCTCCCTATTTTGACTATGACCACTTTCAGTGCCCGGTCTACAAGAAAATGAACCGAACTGACTTGAACTACATCACACCCTTGTGGCTGGCTTCCAATAAACCCCCAGAGCACTGGATCCTGCGAGGAGTTGCACTGCTTTGCGACATTAAATGAAACAATGTTTTTTTTATTTTTTTTGTTGTTATATTTGTTTTGTTTTTCTTGTAACAAATTAATTAACATTAATTGTTCCAATTGTTCATATTATTTACACACCGACATATTACAAAAATACGACTTATAGAAAATATGATGGCAATAGTTTGTTATTGAGTTCTACGGAAAGTTGATTCGATGAGAGGGATGCACTAGCCCTTCCGCGGGAAGGTTGTATTTGCTTGGATAGGTTGATGAGTCTAGTCTCGTCCCAAGGCGTTTCCCTGGCCCCAGGCATTGGCGAATGGTCGATTGCCAGCGGGTGCTTGCTGCGGCCGTTGATTTACCGGTGGCGTACCGAATCCATGAACACCTCCAGAGACGTCGGGGAAATATGATTTTCTGTAAAATAAAATAAATTCCTTAATCATTCACTCATGCTCTGTTGATGGTATGTTCTGTATTTCGAGGGACGTGGGATGTGTAAGAAGACGTTGTTTCAATAGTTTTCATTGTCAAATCTTAAGAGGAACAAATGGATTGGCTTTGGATACCGGAAAGAAATGTGAAGTCTGATCAGCACCGTCAACTTTCTTTGCGGCATCAACGCCGTCATCTCCAATCTCACACAATTCATTGACCAGGAACAATGCTTTAACTCTTGACCTTAGCCTTAGCTAGTCAAGATCAAAAGTTGCTTTGGGAAGGTCATGGAGGTCCCTAGTTGTTCCATTAACCATTCGGAAAGCAAATAATCACTCGGCTGTGTCATTGAAGGAAACCCATCAAATTAACAACTTTGCTTTGCTTTAAAACCTTCGTCTGACTTGAGGAACACATCCAATCGCCATTAAAATCTCATCATCCCGGAATGGAGAGAAATGGTGCACATTGTTATTAGGCTCCTTGAGTGTGAAAGAGAGCTATCACCGATGCCTAGCTTTGCTTCAGATATCCACGTCATTGTAAATCATTTGAAGGCAACACCTTAGACCAATGGAACGACGAGGCGTGTGACAAGCAGAAAGTGTCGTCATCCTATTTCAAGTCCATTAAATCTGTTAGGTGGCCATCGTAGAATAGTGGGTAAGATCTCCGACTCCCGTGAATTCACGGCGATTCTTTGACAAATTACAAAAACACTTAACTACGGGACCCAGAACACGGACCCCAGATCCATCTCGGTCTGCATCACAGAATTGAGATCTCTGATCCGAACATCACCCTACCAACAGAAACTGAGTCCACAGACTTGCTGTAGAGAGTTAGATCTACAAGCACTTAGGCCACCTGACAATCGTCTTTAATCGCTTTTCTTCAACACAAAAGGCACTCAATCTGGAAACTCTTGAATCTGCTAAACTGTAAAACCTTCCTCTTTCGAAAAGGGGCACTATTACGACAGATTCATCGAAGAAATCAAGTCTTCTGCTCGCTAATGGCTTCCATGTTCGAAACAAATTAGGTCAGCCAACTAATTTCTAAGGCCACGTCACTCCGAATGCAGTCGGACTGAGAAATTTCAAAAATACTTACAAAAACCGCGGTGTTTCCAAGAATGAATGTCCACCCAACTCCTGCGGGTACTGGAATTTGAGGAAGAAGTACAAATGCCCGACAAGGATGCCCAGAAGCGAATCGAATCCTCTGCAAGTAAAAAAACAAATAAAATCTCCCCTCCTCGTTTAGTCACTCTCTCCTTACCCTGATGATAGAACCAAATTAACAGCCAACAGCACCCATGGCAGATACATCGCCTTGAATCTCGTCCCGAACCAGAAATTCACAATCACCTCCTTATTCAGCTGACACCACACGTACAGCACACCCAAGACCATTGGATCCATGAGGATGAACAGATTAAATATCAATCCACTTATAGCGCAGCAAATCCATTGGAACAGCAACATGAATAAGTAATCTGAAGGGCTAGTTTTGAAATTGTCATTCTCCAGCCTCATCGAGTAGTTGTAGATGAAATAACAATTCAGCATAAAGTGAAATCCAGTGTTTGCCGATAGGGGATAGTAGAGTAAAGCTGTGATCAAACGCCATATCTATGTGAAGGGGAATCAATTAAAATGCCCATTAATTTACACAACAATCATTGATTACCTGGAATTTCTTAAATATAAAACTCTGATGCAGGAATAAATACTCTGGAGGCAATATACCAAACCGGGCCAGTAAGCTAACAGCAACCGTAGCCGTGAGCCAGACTTTTGTGAAATATCCTCCACTTTTAAACCAATTTGCTATGTCACCCATTTTTTACGATTTTATTTGCTATTCTCGTTCTTAAATCTTTAACCTTCCGTATGGAACTTCTGGAAATAATCAAAATAATGAATTGAATAAAAAAAATGATTTTCCCTTGACACTTGGTTGACACAATCAGAAGTAAGTACGTGTTCTTTCTAGTACAAGAAAAATCTAGTACCTTATCAGATTGTGATGTGCGTTTGTGGTGAAAGAAACGAGTGGTGGTTGATTGGTTGGAATTGAAACTGAACTTGTTGGATGAAGGAGATGATGTTTCTTTTTTTTTAAATTGAAGTGGGATTAATGATTTGATTTGAGGATGTTGCAGCGAATGCATTTTCAGTAAATAAAATGTCAAGTAATTGATCATGAGGCATTCAGACAAAACAATTTGTCTTGACGATTTGCTTGGCAACCGCCATTGGGGGGCCAAATCGTCAATGTGAACGCTCGTTACAACAAAACGGCAGACTTGCTTTGCGGTAGACAAGGCATTTTGACTTTTCAGCTTCAGCAAATCGTCACGATAAATTGTTGTGTCTGAACGCCGCTAATGGAATGTAACCAAAGTCTAGGAGTTGATTGAAGTCTGTTTGTCTGTTCATTTGATCACGCTTCTTTTGAATAACACACCGAAGTTGGGCCTCTGAGAAAGGCTTTAAGTAAAATCCAGAAGTGTGAAGTGCCGGGGTCTCTTGGTGCCAGATGCTTGATCTTGTTGTGGAGGAAGAGATTTAACCACTGTGCAGCTACCGGGTTCTAGCTAGGTTTTGACGTATCCATCACCTAAGGTTATCTGGGGCCAACAGATGACGGAGGAGGACTCCAAACCAGCTAAGTGTGTGCATTAGGAGCAGCTAGCTAGAGAGGCTGGTTGTTTGAGCCAGAAGTCAACCAACCTGGACTGTAGCACGGCTCAAAAAAGGAGAAGAAATGCAGTCAGGGGCACAGAGAGAAAAGTTTTCTGGTCTTGATTGTGCCTTGAGTTAGCCAAACACATAGGAAACAGGACAGAGGACAAGGGAAATATTTACAGAACCATGAGTGCGATAAGGGTGAACTTGTATTCCCTCGGTGGGTGTACCCTCAGACTTGTGTTCCCTATTCTCTGTCAGTTTCCAGTTTTGAAGCATAAATTGGTTGTGGTTGTACCAATGTCGAGTATCGTTGTCATAGTTTCCATGGACTCCAGAAATTAGTGAGAATCCACAAGACAGGACAGGCAGGTTGTAACATTTGTGGAAAATAAAAGCATCCAGTTGAAGATGATGCTCTAGAAGTGCCATTACCCCTCAACCTTTCCTTCCTGATCGAAAAACTTGCAATTTCAAATTAAATAAGAATATTCTACCACACGCCCACACCGCTGAACCACGTTAAACCACCTCAGGCCCTGCCAACTTGGTGAGAACTACACTTCAAGTCAACCAGCAACCATCAGGCAGCGAGAAACCCACTTCAATTCGCATCAAATCAGTCTCATTAGGGAAACTGAAAATATCCACCTCTCATTATTCACTCGAGAGAGCCTGCAACTCTTGCCATTTGGATGACTTTTGAATCAATGATAATTCAGGATACCATCCTCCCATGGTTACGGAGTATTTCAATAACAGACTCAATGCACAAGTGTTTCATTTCCGGATGAAAGAATTTTAACATCAAATTTATGTTTCTATTTTTTATTTTCATTAATTCAAATCAAGTCCGTGAAGTGAGGGCGGAGCGGGAGGAGGTTATGTTTGCCAACACCCACCACTTGATTCCGTACACAAATAGTACCCGTACAGCATCCATTCATCCGGCGAATCTTCGGAATTCATGAAAAAATCATTCCAACTAATTCACCCCCGAAAACATATGAATTTTTTATTTATGATTATCAAATACGGGGTGAGCTGGATTTTCGGCTGTCCTGGATGTGTCCTTGTCGATTTTTGGCTCATTCTATGCATTCCACGAGTTGTGATATGAAATTGATGAGATGAGAACCCTCTTTTCCAGGGGGGGTGTAGTCTTTTTAACCGATTAAGTGGGGGTTGTGGTGGAGGGGGTAAGTGCGCCCATGGTTACCCTCAATGAACTGTAGTGGACACTGTTGATATTTTGAGAATTCGGAGAAAGGAACACTGGGTAAATGTATAGTTGGACAATTTTGGATGGTTGGATGGAGGAGAAGATTCTGCCAAGGACTGTACAGTGACATGAGTCTATACAGGCTAGTGGACAAATAGAACTCATCGACAAGTTAACATCAGCCCGAAGGATCTTTGAGATCGAATGAGTGGAACGAGTAATGGCTGCGTTAAGCAGGCTTCCAGAAGTGAAGAATGTCTAAGTGGTCGAAGAGCCTTATTGGCTATTATCCAAGTCTACCCCGGAATGTAGCAGTATGCACAGAAGGAGTTTCCCCATTCCAAGGTGTTTTTTTTTTTATTCTTTAAGCTTATGGAAGTATCATTCAATTAAAGACGGTCCTCTCATGGAATAAGAAAAACGAGGTGTGTTGGACCGACGTCTTAAGTTGTAACATCTTTTAGTCCGTTTTTGACACGCTATTGTTCTTTCACGAGTGAATGGGACCTACTCCTTTATGCCAACTCGGAACGGCTAAGTTGAGAACGTTTTTCTAGCTTAAGCATTGTCAGTGACTCGAAAGAGGTCGAGCCGTGAATTATGAAATTTGGTAAATTCGGGTATTGAACCCCTGCACCCTCTGCGTTGGAGTCAACGCACCAACGTACTACACGACATAGCGACGATTAGATATGTTCCTTAAGCTTAAAAGAAATCATGATCATCATCATCTTCTGACCGCATAATCCATTAAAGAATCGGAGGGATAAAGCACGAGTTACGTGTTGCAACACGTTACAGCTTTGCAACATAAGTAGCAACAATGCATCCCTGCACTTGTCTTTCTCTAGTCCGTCATTCCCCATATTTCTTCTTCATCTTCTGGTGGCCTCAACCAATAAGCCTCTCCAGCCGGCACGATCTTGCGATTGCGTTGTTCCACTGGTTCGGAGTCGAAGACTCTTCGGGCTGGAGAAGTGTTGTCATGTCTCTGTACAGCCCGTACAGTTCGTAGTTGAATCTTCTTCTCCAATGACCATCAACGCATACAGGACCAAAGATTGAACGCAAAACTTTTCTCTCGAAAAACCAAATGCCTCATCATCCGCTTTTGAGATTGTCCATGCCTCCTCACCATAGAGCAGGACAGGGATGGTTAAGGCGTTATATAATGTTCAAGAGATTCTTGGTTTTTCAAGAGAGGACTCCACTACTCAATTGCCTCTTGGGCCGTTTGGCCTAGTCGTAAACTTCCTTTTTCCCTCATTCACCGCTAAACCCATTTTGGCCCCCTCCGCTTCAATACCAGCAAACGCTTCATTGACTGCTCGCTGTGTTCTACCAATCACGTCAACGTCACTCGCGTATGCTAAAAGTTGTACGAACTTCTGGAAGATCGTACCTATAGTGTTAGCGCGTGAGTCCTACACGATCTTCTCCAGGATGATGTTAAAGAATTGACAGATCGCCGCCTTGTCTAAAATCTTTTTTGACATTGAAGGTCTCGGTGAGTTCGTAACCGACCTTGAAGGAGCAGCAAGAATTCTCCATCATCATCCTGCACAACCTGACAAGTTTGGCAGGAATGTCAAAACTAAACATGGCGTTGTATAGCTCGTCCCTATGCACGCTGTCATATGCGGCCTTAAAATCGATGAATATGTGGTGGGTGTCGATCTGCATTTCTTGGGTTGGGCGATGGTGGACTTCCCCGGCCTGAAACCGCACTGATAAGGACCTATCAGGTTGTTGACGAATGGTTTCAGGCGCTCACACAAAACGGCAGAGAAGATCTTGTAAGCGATGTTCAGGAGACTTATCCCTCGATAGTTGGCGCAGTCAAAGGGGTCTCCTTTCTTGTGGATCGGGCAAACGATTCTGAAATTTCACTCGTCGGCCATGCTTTCCTCCGACCATATCTTAGTTGGTGCATGTACCTTACACTCTGCGCTTGAGAGACTGTTCATTTCATGCAGAACTGGCCGCCCAGATCGTGCGATTTTTCCGCAATGGTTTTTTTGTTGAGATTTTGGTTTGGGTCACCGGCCTATGTCACGGTCAGTAGTCCACTAGAGACCGGTGGCCTCAAAAACAACATAACCTGTGTTCGGTTGACACAGGGTAGCAACCTGAGGATTCTAGTTACATTCAACGAAAACCTCACACAAGTGATTAGTTACTAGTTATGTACGTCTCATGCTATTAGTCGATCAAGAACCAGTCTATAACAAGTTTTACGAAAATGCAAGCGTAGTTAAGAACTGGGTTATCTCATCAAAGATTACACTTTGTATTGAAACTCTTTTCAAGCAACAACCGTCCTAGATGTGGACAGTGTGACAGGGGACAAATGGTCAACCAAGATCCAAGACCCAACTTAAATTTCACGTTTCACGTCACGTGGTATTTGAATTGTGTCACAACTGCCGAAAAGCCCGAGGGACTAGAGAGTAGCACTACCTAGAATTTTGTTCTCGTGCTTACTGTCGAGATTACCTTCTGTAAAATATCAAGCCACAACCGCCGTATTTCCTTTTGCCCAATGGAGTTTCGTGTATCCTTATTAAAATGTTAGAGTCCAATCGCGCGAATGCGCTAATGTGATACGTGCACAGATAAAGAGCGCCTAATGACACATCTGTCAACTACACATAAACTTAGAGTTGAACAATTTCATCCGGCGTTATGAATTCCACTTGTGGGCCACACTTGATGTCTCTCTTTCTCATTAAGGCCCAAACCCATAAAAATCCGTCGCGTGCGTTGCGTTTAGGATCCACAAGAACCGTAGTTGCCGGATTGCAAAGAGGTGCCCAAGGACTACGTCGCGTTCGAAATCCACTCACGCATAAATCTAAGAAATTCGAAATTTTAAATTTTCTGTATTATTAAGAATTATTGAAAAACCATTTTAAATAAAACAAAAAGTATTCTTTCATTCATAAAATATCGTAAAAACAATCACATAAGGAGCGCCCGTATGGATTTTCATGGAAACATCGGGCAAATGCACAAAAAGTTGCAAAATTCCATTCGTCGTGGTGAATTTCACTTGTAGGCCGTATTTGCTGTGTCTCTCCCTCTCATAAGGGTTTATAAGTTGTACATTTTTTGACATGACGCAATGGACGCTACGGATTCTTTGGGTTTGGGCAGGAATGAAGTACAGTGGATTAAGTCGAATTGTCACGGGATACCAAAATTTGTTCGAGTTAGAGAGAGTTTGACTTAGAGAGAGGTTTTTGCATGGAAAGTTGAGGGAAATGTATGTAAAATACGGCGAAAAAGTTCGAGTAAGGGAGAGTTTCGACTTAGGAGAGTTCGACTTAGGGGGAGTCCACTGTATTTCGGAGATGCCCGACTTCTACCCAGAAATGAAATATTACAATGTGGGTTTAAGCACACGTTATAAAAAACAGTTGTCAAACATTTTAAGGGACAAGAGAGGTGAAAGTCAGGCATATACTTTTACCCCTCTTGTCCCTTAAAAATTTTGGACAACTGTTTTTTATAACGTGTTCTTAAAACAAATTGACGAATCAGAGGACGGCACTTACGTTATTTCATGAACAACCGTCAAAGATTTATGAATATCTGTCAAAAAGGCACTCAAATTTGTCGATGGACTAGAGGTCAATCAGCTGTGAAGTCGTCTTCCTATGTAATACTTCATTTCTGGGTTTGGGCCTTTAGGGGTTATGAGTTGTACGTTTTTTTGGCCGAACGCAACACTCGCAATTGATGAGGGATCTAAGAGCCTCAATTGAACGGAAGCCACGGAGGTAATTGGCAATTTGCTAGTATTTAGGAGACTTACACGACCACACAGCTCATTGCATGTATCCTTTTTAAGACGGAACACGCGGCTTTCCTTTTTTTTGGGTTAACCTCTTTCATCTCCAAAGCCCACATTTCCTACTGAACTATCGTTCCGTCAAAGATAAAATGTTTTCAAAGAAATCCCGATCCTTTAACACCAGCTGTCAACTGGCGATATCATTTCCATCGTTCCCATTCAAGCAACACACTCTCTGTCTCGTAGTTTGCATTTGGAAAAACTCCTTTCATCACTCAAAGACTTACAATTTTCCTTATTCTTCCTCTCAGCATCTTACGTTGCGCTTCTTCCGCCACACCTTCCCAGGCACAGCCATAGCACAGTCATTTTGAGTAGATGCCTGTACGCAGGGTGTTCTTCTTTAACCACACCGCCCTACTGGAACCTACATTACCCGTCTTCTCACAAGTTCTTCAGTTCTAATTCAATAGGAAGCTACATAGTTTCTATTTTTTCATGGACAGGGGATGTGTTCGACGTCCACGTCAGTTTCGAAATTAGTTTCATTACATTCTCCTACCGCTGTCAGCACGGACGTCCGTAGAGGACATTAATTCAAAATAGCCCACTTAATTGGAATAAAATATCAATCAAAAAATATTTCCATTGGATCGCATTCAGTGTGGGTGCACAAAACTCAAGCCTTCCACTGGCGCGCCATCCGCGTCCCTCCACACTCCGTCAACAACATCCTGTTGTGCCCGTCCACGTCACTTTTATGTACAACAACATCATTCTGCAAACGCAAACCGCCAAACAAGCCAAACTGACTGAAGTACACACAAAAAGAGGAGAGCACTGCGAAGCGAACCTGGCTGCAGAGCTGTGTGTGCGCCCGCTCCAGTAATGTTTACAATTCATCACAATTCACAAGAGCTCGCCGAGCAAACAGAAATGTTGCCATTTTGTCGGTAACCCCTGTTGCCGAAATGAATGACACCAACTACCGACCGTCGCGCTGGCCTGACAGTCAGCTATCAACGTCATCATCATCACGCTCATTATGACCACCATTGCCAGGCAGCGAAAATCACAGGCAGCTGGGCCCATGTCACATGGGCCACCCTACACACACACACGCACTCTGCCAGGGCCTCGTCATGTGTGCGTGGGCTTTCCCCTCAGAGCTCGGCTATATATCAGGCCATTGCCACGCCTACGTGTTCATCTTGAGCGCTGTGTGACGCCTGTCAATTTGACAGAGCGCATGCACCACACCCCACACTGGCCCGCCTATACGTTGCCAATGAACTTGCATTACTACCGAGCACACACGGACCGGTCGAAGGAGTGAACGAGAGAGAGACAGCCATTCGGCAGAGATGACAATTCGGGTGCTGGTGTGTGTGTTTGTGTATTTCGTATTCATTTGGGAAATACTTTAATGTAAACATTTATTATCCTTTTAAGGTGATGCGATGCACGCTGCACTCCCCCCTCTTGGGTGTCCTTACAGAGAGGCCCTCTGCTGTTTGTTCTTTTCTGCTTTGTGCCATGACGACTGTCAGCGGCTGCTGGTAGGGCGTGCCGGGGTATGGAACACATTAAGTTGTCAATTTGTTCCTTTTTTTTCGAGGGAAGGATCTCGTTGGTGGTGGGTGAACATTTGATTAAGGAGAAGGACGAGTCATATTGACACCGAATTGTGGCAGGTGCTCAAAAAGCGCACAGTAAATCATAATGAAACCGCGCGTCTCCACTTAGCGTACGTGTTTCACACATACACACACTCGCGGTGCTGGGCTGGGTGTAGTGCTTGTAGGGACGTTTCTGAAGATCGTGCTACAAAGGGGATGATATCCTACTTTAAGGGTGTGTACTGCACAAAGAGCGATTCAAAGATGAGGATAATGACGATGGTTACGACGACGATGATGAGATGAGATGAATTCGAAGCGATGGCGCAGCGGTGGTCGGCAACCATCGCGGGGATTCAAGCGCAAATGGTTTCGGGCGCCAAGGGAAAATATTTAGAAAATTCCTTTTGAAGACGAATTGCCATACTCGCTTTGGGCAGAGATCGACTGCGCGAGATGGGAACGGGGGGTTTACACTGTGATTTAGAAGCTCCAACAAAATCGCACTTTGAGCGGAATCTGGGGCTAGGCGATGTGGTTCTTTGGGGAAATGTGTGACAGGCACAGTTGCCTTTAATGTACACATTGAACGAGGAGTTGATCTCAAGGATTTTCGAAGGACGACATTGAACTGGAGAAAACACAACATTTGAGATCATTTGGATACATCGAGCGAGGTTCACCTAGGATTGTCATTTGCAGGAAACGTCAGATGAAGCCAATACTGAAGGCGTCAACTGTATTTTGGCATCACTTGGGGAGAGGTATATATCCGTCGGTATTCTGGGTGACAGGTGGACAACTGACATAACAAGGATGAGAAGCATTTTTGTGTTCATCGAAGCACGCGCCGTCTACAGTCTGAAAGCGTGTCCTTGAATAAATATGTGCGGACAACTTATCTCCGGTCTGAGGAGTCTTTGACTTCAAGCAACATCCCCGAGGGAAGACGCCACAGAGGACGACCGGGTCTAAGGCAATGCGCAGAAGTAGAGAGAGAGATCAACCAAGTCAGTGTGGGTTACTGAAGGTAGCTAGCCAGAGATTGCTCTAGCTGGAGAGACTTGATAGTTGAGGCCTAAGTCAATCACGGACTAAGGCGCTGCTAAAGAAAAAGAAACGATGAAGTGATGTCATCAGCCGGGTAGAGAATGACAGTAGCACAAGAAAGGAGTTTTAAAAATAAGAAACAGCGATAATAAGCAATAAATGAATTAAAATTAAAATTTAAAAGAGTATCGGTGACAAAATAGACTCTTGGGGGACACCAAGATTTGTTTGGTGAATATCAGACATTAAACTGACTCGAATTTAAAAGAAGTGTCTAATCCATTGAAGAAACTGCTGCAAAGGCTTAGTGCACTTTCACGTCGAGTCCATCTGTCAAGTTCATGGTTGAGATCCATCTGATCACCCCTAGTCTGTCCGAAATGTGTTCTAAGGCTCGCTGTTTGGAGTCAGAATAAAAGTTTCTTCTACTAGAGACCCACACATTCTCTGACGAAGATTTTTAACAATTGCCAAAAGCTATCAAATTCCTTTGTGAGCAATGATCTTAGAATTAGTGAGCAGCGGTAATTTTTTAAACAGAAGGATAATGATTTTATTATGTGACACAATCAGTAGATGGAGATTCGTCCTTTTAAAGAACCGATTTTAATTTATTGCCCTTGCCATCTATTTGGAAGCCATTTTATTGCGTTCACCCGAATTCGGTTTGTTAATTTCAAGGTTTAGTCCTCATTTTCTATTTTACTTGGTGTCTTGGCGTCGTGGTGAGAAGAAAGGTCATCTTTAACTCCTTGAACTTGAACTTGATCTAGTCAACAGTCTTCTGTATCACTTTATCTAAAATATTGTCGTGTTATTCGAATCAGTCATTGTTAAAGTCAGTCGAGAGAGGTTCAAGGAAATACGAGTGTACCAGGATTAGGTGCTCGCAGGATTACTATTACTAATTAAATAGAGCCAAAAAGGAGCATTTATTGAGACTGTGATCGATTTAGAGTAATGCTCTCATCATAGTTCTCATAGAGGAGTGTATTCCTCCACGGACAGATGAGTTTGTACAAAATAATTTCCGGAATCCATTCCTATCAATGACGCAGTGCTTTGTCTACAGTGTAAGTAAAATGTATGATTTGATAAATAAAAATGAAGTTGTGTTCCTAATTCACACCTAATACTGTCGGCTTAAATCTGATCAACGGGTGAAGAGACAATTTGTTGAATATAGAGGCCTGTAGTTTAGTGTGTCCACCTAGGGTTGGTAGAGTGCTTCCGATTCTAGAGTCTTTACGACTTTAGTGATTTCAGTCCGACCTCTGTACTTGTCTTGTCTTATCTGCTGAACATGTCCACGGGAGGGATGTGGAAAATTTAAAGTAATGCAGGGAACGGTGTGCTTCCTGACAAACTTTTTCTCAATTGTTCAGCTCTATTCTTTTTTTTAATCCTATTTTGATTTGCAGTTTATTTGAACTGAACATCAGGACACATCATAAATTTGTTCTCTGCAGATCCTGTGTTAGAATATGACAGGAACCATGTGAAGTAAATTAGATTTTAGGCTGATGGAACAAAAGAAACCTTTTGTTCCCAGAGAAAAGTGTAGAAAAGTGTAATAAAACGCGAAGCTTCAAACGGTATAAATTACGGGTACTTTATTGAACTGCTCACACTGAGTTCTTGTGAAGAAGTGTCTTCATTAATTGACATTTGACATTTATAATCATTAGTTAACTTTAGTTTAGTTAAGTTTAGTACATAATTGTTGGTAAGGCAGTGGGCCGATAATGTAATGAATGCAACTGTGAAAGAAAATGATAATGCATGCAACTGAATAATTATAATATAATTCGATAGAATATTAATCAATCTTGAACACCATGTCTTATTTTTATATAACAAATACAGTGGTGGACAAAAATAGAAATACACTTGAAGCCATGGTATTATTTCAACTAAAGAAGGCGTGTACCTCAAAGGTTAGTTTTTATGAAGGCTTCCTACAGTAAGAAGAGAGAAATCTATGTATTTCTGAAGTATGTAAATGTCGCCATGATCTAGCTGAAGAAATTGTTGAGAATGTAGAAAAAGGCGGGTTTAGATGTGGATGAAAAATAAATACATTGTATTAATTTCTTATACTTACATTTTTTGACCACTAGATGTCACCGGTATCATTAACGATGGGGCCGTACAGTGGTGCCAAATCTCAATCAACATTGAAACATAAAAGTTCGTACTAGTTTCTTTGCTGCTGGTTAATGATTTGCCAATTTGACATTTATTCTTCATTGCATTCTTCTCGGCATAGCTTGACACTCTATCAATTCTGGTATTCCGGAGCAGGAATAGATTTCCCTGACGATTGCAATGCCTGCCAGAGTCGATGCTTATGCCGTAATGATACAACCACCGTCGTTGATAGCCTTCGAGGTGAACCTAGGATACAATTTGACACTGGATGGAGGTCTCGTATTTTGACGTCTCAGGAAAAATAAGAAAATGCCAGTTTTCAATTAATCATCCTCGCACGGGCCTTAAAAATGAACGAGGCTAATGTGAATCTGATGATATATTTTCTTTAAAACTTCCGACAGGAGAGAATTACGCAGCCTAAAGTAGGTTTAGTTCTCTTACCTAAATGCAGAGAGCATAGGCAAATATAATGTCTAGCATATGCCCGATGTGAAGCAAAGAGGATTGGATATCTTCTACTCCTAAAACCTGTAAGTATTGGCTACCAGAGTGTCCTGTGTTGATTAAAAATTCAGTGGATCGTTATTTTAACTAACATAGCTAACTTGAAGCGCGTAGCCTTCGATTCTTTGGTTCTCTAATACACGGTCAATGTGTCAGATGAAAGAAAGCATGTCCAACATTATTATTTGTTTACCCCATTTCTTGCTCCAACTGTGATCATATCCACTGTGTTGTGTAACTTTCTCCCTCACAAGACTAGAAATCTGGCCAAGTTTAAGTCGATAAGCCGCCACCAATTCCATGCCCCACAAGTCATAAATGATCAAGCAAAGCTCTAGAAAACGATGGGGTTTGGACATTTTTAGTCTTGAGAAGGAGGACTTGGATCCACTATGTTGCGCTTGAAAATTCAATGAATCACCGTCGTTCAGTGTGACCTTTTCCAAAGTCTTACCGGATTGCATCACGAAACGAGTTAGTTTCCTTTGGCTAGAGGCACCTATCTCCTTCACGGACATGTGAGCGAAATACTGACGTTAAAATTGCAAGGATTGTACTGGCTCTGCCACATCGAGAACAGGGAATGTTTGCTGCCGCATCTTAGAGGCTCCCCCAATCTCAGCCACCAGGCACCCGACTCCGAAAATGTCTTAATCAGTTTGCTGTGTACACAAAGAAAGAATGCACTCAAACTTCCTCCGATCCCCACAAGCTCGAGAACGAATTAAGCCATTCTTAGATTATTCAGATCTGTCAAAGTGGTAAAACTCACGTTAGCGACATCTGGTCCCCCGTTCGAGAAGACTGTCAAATGCACACTAGTGGAAAAAGTGATCAAAAAGTTCCTTGAGACGTACCCCTCCGTCGTTACATTCCCCGTTCGGCATTGTTTTCCCGTTTCTTGCTCATTTCAGATCCGCGACCTGAAAACGTCGCGACAACAAAGCATTTGTCGTCAACGTCACCGCCATCGCCATCACCATCGCCAACGTCCGCGTCGTCATCATCGTCAACATCATGTCAGCAGTCAGCAAACATAAACAACAAATTGCTCAGCAAATTAGAAAATCGGATTCAATATTCATGAAGTACATTTGGATGTGCAGTATATGCCATTTGTAGAAGCCGTGAAGTCTACACACGACCCTGGTCAACTGAAGTTCATTGTATGCACAAGAAATTGGAGATGATCCCTCCGCACTCCGCAGCCCCCCCAGCGGCGCACAGTCGGTGGTGTCCTTTCTCAATTAGATATGAATAGACTGTTGCTGCTGCTCCGTGCACATACACGGGTATGTACAGCAATGGCTGCTGGCATCTAGAAATCTCCACACCAACACACGTTCCATCGATCCACCAACACAGCCACGCGGCCGTGGGCCGGGGGATGACACACGAGCAGAACCGCCAATTCGCAACTTGGGGTGGTTGAATGTACCACATGCAGACTGCTATTCCCATTCGCGGTGCAAATGTGTGAATGTGATACAGTTTCTCGTGCAGGCACACACTCACACAGTCACCCCGGCCGATGCGACGCCTGAGCCTGTGGTAGTGGTGTAGTTACAATTTCCAATTCAATTGCAACGGCGACCGAGGATAATTTGACGTTTTATTGTGCGAATCCGTGGATTTCGTGAATTTGGCCGCGTGCTAAGAATTACGCGACTTTCAGCAAAAAACTGTTTTCCTTAAATTAATCGGTTAGTAGTTCTGGAATTGTGATTGCAAAGATTGTGCTTGTGGAGTTCGAAGAAGTGAAGTGATTTGATTAAGAGGAAACCGAGTGAGGTTCCTTGTGTGTGCGCTCGTTTTTTGATCTCCATTTTGACGAAGGATAGATACAGAGCAGAGTCCTGCACGGAGAGCCGTCACTGTTGAGCCGAGTGGATTTGGTTATCTGTTTCATTCCGATGACACGTAAGTTATTTGCCTTTGCCGACGGTGTTTTGTAGATTGTTCGGGGGATTGAAATGGACTTCTAGGAAGTCTGCCTTGAAACATTTAAGTTCGTCTGTGTTGTGAGCATTATTCTGGTGTGATTATAATCAGCCAATTTCTTGATTTCATAATATGAATAGATGTTCGATGAAAAATAACACAGTTCTGACATTGCCAGTATTCTGTCAGTGGCATGTAACTGTGAAGAGTCTGTGAATAAAAAATGGTGACGTCCTTCTTCGGAGGTTTTTTGACATAAAGCAATGGCTCGTATTTACTCAAAGCAATCATTTGCTGGTCAGGATGGCTTAGTGTTTGGGACAAGGGGACGCGACGATATTCAATTCGATTCAATTTTATTTGCACATAACTAATAGAATTGATGTTACATGGTAAAGACTTACTTGCGGAAAGGGTGTTAGCTCAACAATAGGGGCCCAACGGATGTACAATGGTTACAGAGATTATAATGTTGTTATATGTTGATTTAAGGCCCACTGCCAGCCATAACTGCTTTCCATTTTTGAGGGCACTGGGTACACTGCTTCCAGTCATCAAGACAAAGTGGTCTTGCTGCCGCGATGACTTGGTCCGGCCGAACCTCCGGTATGGTTCACCCTTTCTCTCCTTCTCGAACCACGAGGCTGGGATTCGAGGACTCTCTTATATACAGCGTTGGTGTTCATGCGCTTAATGTGGCCGAGCCAGGGCAGTCGACGCATTTTTGCTTTCCGGATTACGTCCACATCCTGGTACAGCTCGTACAGTTGGCAGTTGTGACTTGTCCTCCATTCCACCACGCTTGCAGACGGACCATATATCCGACGTAGAATTATTCTTTCGAAGGCACCAAGAATCAGCTCCGCGTTTTTGCTTAGCGTCCAGCTTTCGGCTCCATCTAGCAGGACTGGCAAAAATGAGAGAGATCTTTATCCTTCGAGTCAGAAGTTTTGAGCCCAGTTTTTTTTAACTGAAGCAACAGCGGTTGCTAGGGGCAATTCTGTGCCGGATGTCCATTGTGGTGTCCTTCACGCTTGGCGCCAAGGTAGACAAACTCCTTTACTACCACGAAAAACCCTTCAATCACTAAAAAGAGACAACTGATGATGCCAAACAACCGGAAATAACAATAAAAGTATTACAACTCATTGATTTCAACAACCTCAGGTAGATATCCTTGACCAACTTATCCACATTTACACTTGTAATCGTAGATCGAACCGATGGCATAGGCCAATTTGGTGTGAATAAAAAATTTCTTCAAACTAAGTACCATTCCTTAAGTTGACGTTTAAAAACTAGAGTTCTTGGGGTTCAAGGGTGGATGCAAAGTCAGGTAAGGGTAGGTGCAAAGTATATGCAATAATGTTTTTAAACATACAAACGCGAATAACAAAGATTTACAACTCATGTCCTTTCGGGGATACAGAGGATAATTGTAAGAGCGTGTATAGATTCGATTTTGATAACATGGAATGGTTAAGTGCCTTTCCGATATTCCTAAAGAAACCCGTGGTGGTGCCAAACCTTTGATTGTTTTTTTGTATTTTAATGTAATGGGATTGCTTTTTGCCTCTTGATTTGACGCGGGCCTTCATGTTATCAACTTTTTTTCTTTATTAACCGAGATGTTCAAATTAAACCCATGGCTTTTTTTTATTTCTTCTTTCATAGCTTTAAACTCAACTCGATTAAATCGTCATCGTCCATTCCAGATTTCCTTTTATTTTTGAGGATTAAGGTTTAATCCGTCAAAGTATTCCTCTCCGAAGCAGTTTTTTTCCATTCTTTTAAATTTGTTTTCACTTTTTTTCTCTCGTGATGTCACCTCCTATGCACACTCAACTTCCACAAGTGAGCTCTCCATTCATTCCACCTTTATTCAAACCAAAACGGAGGAAAGACTTAGCTGTCAAAATGTTTGAGCGTAGAGGATTCGTTAAACTTAACGAAATGAATATTTATTCACACCAGGTGAAGCATTTACTCCAAAATACTAAGGAAATGCTCACACTTAGTTTTTATTCACACCACCCAGTATGTATATCACTACGTACCAAAATGGAATAATGTAAACGATTTCAAACAAATTAGGGGACGCTTTGATTCAAGGGGAAATCTCTTGTCGAACTTCTCTGACACAAAATTTCGGGAAGATTAGTGGTTCAGCGTTGCTAAGAAAATCCTCAAGATTTCAAAATGTTCAAAATGCAATGAATGAAGAACATTCTGAATCAAAAATAAATGTAAAAAATGTTTTTGGCAAATTCGAAAAAAGCTCACTGTAAGAGCTTCTTGTGATTGTTCTTCCAAGTATAGCGCTGTATTCAACGAATAGACCTCACCATCTCTGACTAGTTGTTTCCATCGAGTGCGGTTTCTGGCTAGTTGTCTCCAGTTGGCCACAACTTGATCTGGATCCTTCTACACTTGTTTACCACGAAGTTAAACGCGGACATTCTCTGCGTGGGCATTCAACTGGCTCAAAGTTCAATAGTTTTCGGGAAAGGAGCCAACATCCATGGGCTCCACACTACACACTGTGCAGCCCATACTCCGCGCGGCTTAATCTCCTCCTCCAGATGTCATCAACGAAGGCAGGGCCAAATATTGCATACACAAATCCCCATGAAAGAATAATTTCAATTCTGTATTCGTTTAAAATCGCAGCTGGTTCTCTCTGTCTTATGGCGAAGTCATAAAACTGGTTTCCGGTTCACTTGTCGAAATGTAGATAAGAAATTGGAAATCAGTTCGTGAAAACCAAGACATTGGTTTTATTGCTTCCTTGGATGCACATGCGGATCTCATCTCATCATTTACTGCGCAAAACTTTTCTGCAATGCATTACTGAGCGGTATTGCGTCCCTTTATGATGTCCAGATAATGCAATTATCTTATCGTGGATAGCCAGATGTGTTTTGTGACGTGATGATAGGAACAACGGATTTTACCACGCTGGTGACACGGCGAGAGTCCAGGCACCGGTTTACCATATATTACTCAAAACGATTCTTACAGGCAAGTGGAAGCATATTACAGCAAACCCCAATAAAATATCTGTGATAACCCACATGAACGAGAGGATAAATATCCGGGCTGCTGAAAAAATATCTTAACCCTAAAAAGGTCTTCATTACTTCCGAAATGTGTAGTTTTTGTGTTTTATCCCAAAATAAACAAATATGTAAGAATAATAAGGGTGTTGCGACAGTCCGAACTGGACCTGCGTCTAGCTTTTACAACAATCACTCGTCTCTTGTGTGTTCCTTTTCTACCTCGAGTGTATGGGACACTACAGTTTCTTTCCGTCTCCGAACATCCACATCTTAGAGCATTATCAGCGACTCTAAAAATATGAAGTGGTGTCAGCCCGGGTTAAAAAACCGAACTAACCCGGGTTACAAACCAAGTAACATTTATTTCAAACCGAATTGGCAAGACCGATGAAACCAACCGAAGACATAAAAACAAATCTGTAGACGGTACAACCCGGTGTGACCCATATTATACCGAACCGAAACCAATAACAAATCGAATTAGACAATACGAATCGAGTTGCCTCATTCCATATTGGTTCGGGTCGTAGCCACCACAGCAGGCTGCAGCAATTGGGTAACTTTTTACGTATTGTGTGCTTTGTAGGAATACATAATATGACGTGTTAAGCAAGTAAGGCCGCTATCACAATCGCAAAAATTCGTCGGCGGTTTTTTAAAATTTCCTTCTGTGATCTCAAGCCACTTTCACACAGGAAATCTTTTAGTCTCTGCAATTGAGATCTCAATTCTGAATTTTTTCTGTTTTCTACCCTCTCTCACACATGCGTCATCTCTTTCTCACATATGTACAAAATGCTTCCAATACCCAACATAAGAATAAGACAACTCAAAGAAAAATCGAAGAGACAAAAGAGAATAGAAAATCCAAAGGCAAACCCCGAGCACACGAGCTACCCCTATCACGTCCCACCTCCCTTGCCTACAAGATGAAAAAATCGCCGACAAAAGTTTGCGACCTAAGCTGCGTTGCGACGTAAAGAAAAACGAAACACGAGTAAAAGAAAAACACGAAAAGAGATAAAATTTGCACACACAGCCGTAGCAGTATTGGCTTGGCTACCCCGTGGGCCCATCGCTTGCCTTGCCAACACAATCGTCTTAGGATACACATATAGTAGAACACCGAAACCAACCCGAAGTAAAATAGAATTGGACAATGCAACTCGACTTGCCCCATTCCATAATCCATATTTTTTGCTTTCGGTTCATCAACCCGGGTAACAACTCGATTTGTTTCTATTTTAACCCGGGTTAACTCGGTTCGTAAAACTTTCGGGTCGGCAAACCACTAATAAAAAGTTGATTCAGATCGTTCTCCACATATGCTCTCTGAGGCGTCGTTCAGCTGGCTGAAAGTCCAAAGTCTCGGGGAAGGAACTTCTTCCTTCGAAAACACACAAAGTCCTGGATTCGATGAGGTGTGGGTTTCGTCCTCCTGGAACTACCTGCCGTGAGTTTGCTGAGAGTAGGAATTGAAAATATTTTCAATTATGTTCTGTGAGTGGATGAGAAGATAGACACAGTTTCCTGAGTTGTAATCCTTCCTCAAGTGGATCCTAATCCTTAGGATGGATCTGGACATTTTCTCCGTGTGACTCCAGGTGCTCAAGCTAGTTGATGTTTCTTTCAAAATCTGCACCCAAGTGAATCTACGGCTGTCCTCTGCTGCCTCGTGGCCTTGAATTATACTCGGAGACTTCGCCGCCCAGAGTTCTAGAGGTTCTCCCAGCCACAAGCCCTGTCGTGTGGTTCGTAGGCTGCTGCCGACCGCAACTTGTTGTTGCCATCGCGCATTTGATGCAGACTCAAATTTGTTCAGACCTTTACTAGGCTTCACACCGATATTCTGTGAGACCTGATCATGTGATGGAGAAAGAAGTTGTGTTGTTCTTTCAAAGAATTTGAAAAGAAACCGTCTCAAACTCTGCTCAAATTGATGAAGTCGCTTTTGATTGTCTGCAGAAAAGGAGTATTACAGAGATAGCCGACTTCACAGCTGACTGCCCCCTAGTCCATCGACGAATTTGAGCGGCTTTTTGACAGAAATTCATGCATTTTTTACGGTTATTCACGAATTAACGTAAATTCCGTCCTCTGATTGGTCAATTTGGTTTAAGAAAACATTTTAAAAAACAGTTGGCAGCAATTTTAAGGGGCAAGAGAGGTACAAGTCGGGCGTCTCTATAATACTTCATTTCTGGATTGTCCGCCATTCAATGTCAATTCCAAGATTCACCCGTCAGTCGCAAGTCACAAAAAAAAAAAATCACGAGAATCCAATTAAGCCGTAGGACACGTCACATCACAACCGTGCCCAGCTGGATCTAACCTATTTCTCGCGGTCATTCCAACCCTGTCACCCCAAAAAACCAAAAAAACCACCGACTCTGGGATGCAGGGAAGCACAATAAGTGCTTCCATCACAATTCAAACCAAAATATTGTGCAATTGACGAACGAAAACAAACGAAATACATTTCCAAGTGTTCCACGGAATCCACAACACTTAGGGAGGCACAATGAAGAAAAGCCAGCGCTTGTGCGATTATGTTTTTGTTCTTTTCGCCCCACTCCCCCTCGACCAAAATGAGTCCTCGCCGCGGCCTCACCGTCACCGTCACCATCGTCGTCGTCGACTAGAAACAATGCACAAAAAAAGCAGCAATCTCCTCGAAGAGAGAAGGGATCTGGAATCGCGGGAGAATGGCAGGCCTCGGCATGTATGCGGTTCTGAAACAGAAAGCACTTAGCATTTTCATTTGCGCCTGCTTCTCACTTCGGGCATTTAAACGACGAGAAATGTCCTGATGGCTTGCTTGCCGTAACCGTGTATTGTGTCACCGCTGTTTGTCTTTTATCTCAGTGGCAGCCTGGGGGGTTGCTTTTCATCTCTCTCTTCTCTCTCTTCATTCTCCTCGTGCGTTGGTGGGTTTTCATTGATGGCACGAACCAAGAGATGCACGAAGACTATTACAAGGAGCAGCAGAACATCGCATTTGAAAGGCGCGACGCACGGCAACCGGTGGGAGACGGCCTGCTCAGAGGCTGGAAGAGAATCTGCAAAACAGCGCGCGTTTTCGGTTGAATGGGTTTGCGGTGGTGCCTTTTCAGCTCCTACCGGACTGGGCACTGACGTGTGCAATGGCTCTTTTGGCCGCACGCCTTTGCCAAAATCCACTCCCTCGGGCGGTAGCACGCAGCTTCGTTGCCCGCAGCGGTTGACAGAGCCAAACAATGAAACGAGGGTGATGCCGGGCGTTGTCGGAAGCGATTTGTGTTTGACTAATCAGTGTAAAAACGTACTGGGCGTGGGAGACTGGGAAGGATTCATTCGCAGCAATTAACGTGTTAACTCTGAACAATACGCCGACGCGTTGGGATTGTTTTCAAACGAAATAAGCTCTGGGAAAGCGGATGAATTGATGTGACATTCGTGTCAAAGTCAGTAAATGCGGGGAATGCCTCCTCCGGTGCATTTTTTACGGACGAGTTCGTTTCTATCGATGAGCGTTGCTGGTTGTTTGTAAACTAATCGACATTTATGCATGATTAGTGGTGCATTAATGTCACATTACGTATGATAGGGAGCCGGTGTCTCATAACACGGGCTCAAGATGACGCAGTGTTGTTTTCTTGATGCGCCAGGGTGGTGATCTTTGAAAGATACAAGGAGCCCGTGCTACTAGCATGCACGATGGCCGAAACTATCCCCATAAATTAACACCCGCATTCAACAAAATACTGGAGACCGATAAGATTCCCGAACAACCGAAGCAAGCTATAATACTCCCAATCCACAAGAAAGGAAATATCGCTGATCCATCTAACTTGAGTGCGATATCCTTTCTAAGCGCGTCCTACAAGCTGTTCAGGAACATTAAGAGTGACAGACTGTCGCGCTGGATGAATAGCAAAAATCTGCACAAGGAATATCAAGCAGCATTTCGAAGTGGTTGTTCAGCAGTAGATAAAGACTTCTGTAGAAGCTGTAGAGGAAACCCTTGTCTTGCCTTCGCATCAACCAGGGCAACCACTATAGGCGCCTACTTCTATGATAGCCTAAATGAGTAAAATACCGGCCAACGCACTAGTCAAATGCTGGCTGTCATAACCACGGCAACCCTCTCCTCCAAATTGAAACACCCTCGTGACGATTCAATGTGACCATTGGCCTAAGTTCTGATAAGAGGTGTGTTTTTTGCAAGCGTATATACGCGTATAATTCAATTTGCATGTAAAATACAGTAACAACAAATCCTATATCCGCCGAAGTTACCCGGGATATTTATCGGCGCTTGTGAAGTAAGCGCGGATAAAAACAATGCTTCCGATCATTATTTTCGCTCGGGGCCAGCGTGTGTAACAGAGGGTAGAGTGGGGGGCAGGGTGCACCGTCCTCCCCATCCTTTTTTGTACACCTTTAGCGTAACCCAATTGAATCCGTAGTGGATTAAAAAAGCTGTTTTTTGAAAGGGGGGCCAGAGACTCCTTATTTATAATAATTGTAGCAACACTGACATCCCCCTTCGGCTTCTCCAGCTAGGCAATCTTCCAATTGCTTCCGGATTGCAGGTTTGAATGAATCTCAGGATGGAGGCGGCATCGGAAGGTATGGTAGGTAGCCAGGCACGAGTCCTGGGCCTACTAGGGATTGCGTCCCTATGCACAACGTCTATCTGTGCTCCCTCCCAGACTTAGCACTGTCTTCCTATACAGGTCAGCTGACCTTTGATCCTGGAAGGACAGAAGTCTAATATGCCCTGGATGCCATCCGGCATCAAAGGCCACACCGCCATTTTCGACAATCAGGCTCAGGTATCTTAGATGGATGCCTCGCTCTATCTTCCTCCAGTTGGCGGAAGAGATTCTGCAGTCATCATCTTTCCTAGCAATTACGCCGTAAGTGAGATCCCCTTTGAGGATCTCACTATACGGTCGTTGCGGCTCATTGGTGCCCTTGACACTGCCAGCCTGCTTTAACCTCTTCGAGAGGTTGGGCGACAATTCCGCCGATCTGGCCCGTTTAGACGTTGAGTCCTTAGCACTGTTCCCTCACCCAGGTCCTGAGCTACTTTTATAGCCCAGGCCATGGACTCGGAGAGTTGAGGGATGCCTTTCAGACGCTCTAGAACCCTAGAGGCGGCGCGCAGATTCTTATGCCCGAATGGCCTTCGAGAGCTCAGCCGCTCCCCGCATTGGATTGCGATTTGGTGTGTTTTTATTAAAGCGCTCCACGCGGCATTTGGAAATACTAGGTGCGGTACTGGCCGTTTTCCTAAGCCGTGGCACTTCAGGAGCTTTGTTAAGGCCCATACGGGCACTGGGTTTTTGGTTCCCAGTCGGTGAGGGAGCACCGGTCTCTTTTGTTTTTTTTTTTTTAGGGGGTGGGGGTGGGGTTGTTTTGTTTGAAGACATTGGATTGTAGTCCCACGAGTAGCGGAGAAAGGAGGGGCCAGGCTAAGCAGAGATCCGCAATACGTAGCTAAGGCTGATTAGCCCAGAGGGTCGCCAGGTAACTCCGCACACCATTCGCGACTGAGCTAGTTTTTTGAGTGGTCCCCCAGCCAAGCTGACGTGTGACATCTTGATCCAGCCTTGACCGGAAGGGAAACGGAGAGGAAAGAGAGAGGATAGGGTTGCATAGAGGGAAGGAGGTGGCCGTATCTTAGCTTCCTGTCTCCTCATAGGGAATAGTCCCAAGAGTCATTGCCCTGTACTAGGCCTTCGCACCACGACAAGGTGTACAGCCACGCGAAGAAGCTATACACTTAAATGCGCAGCGTTCAATTTGACTAGAATGAAACTGACTGGGGTAAATGTGGGTCGCCATGTCGTAGTTGGTAAGTGCGTCAACTCATACGCAGAGGGTGCCAGGTTCGATACTCGATTTGACCACCTATCATAATTCACGGCTCCACCTCTCTCGAGTCACTGATAATGCTCAAAGAGTATTCCTGTCTAGAAAAATCTTCCTCAACTTCGCCGTTCGGAGTCGGCATTAAATGGTAGGTCCCTTCCACTCGTGAAAGAACAATAGCACGCACAACACGAGTGGTTGCTGAGAAGCTAGGCCCAGGTCCACCTCGGACTGTCGCGCCACCCATATTATTATTATTAATGAACCTAACTCCTAATTTTTGTTCATTCAAGTTTGGCTTAACCTCCTGAGATCCAAGACAAAGTTATGAATTTTTCAACAGCAAGGCCTTTATTATGCCTTAACACCTTTTCATCTGTCAATAAATATTCAACATGTTCAATAGTACCGTTTTAATCGCTCTGTAGTTACGCATTTTATTTGGGGATTGAAATACAGTGGACTCTCCCTAAGTCGAACTCTCCTAAAGTCGAAACTCTCCCTTACTCGAACTTTTTCGTCATATTTTACATACATTTCCCTCAACTTTCCATGCAAAAACCTCTCTCTAAGTCAAACTCTCTCTAACTCGAACAAATTTTGGTATCCCATGACAATTCGACTTAGGGGGAGTCCACTGTATGTTTATTTGGGCGACTTTGAACTCTGAATAAAGTCTCGCTAAAGTCTCTGTGCGATGCCAGAAATGCACTCACCTACTTATCCACACACAGGCCGCTTCAATGCATCTACCTGCGGAACTGCTGTTAGATATAACTTCCCAATCTTCGAAATCGACGAATTCCAGCACACTTGACTTGATTGAAAGCCTTTCATAGGAACAGGTGGGACAACGCTTTCTCTAAACTTAGGTTTCTGGTTTCACTAAACTCTCTTGGCAAAGTGTCGCCAAAACCTCCCCCAATTCCTGTGACAGTTCATTTCGAAGACTTCAAGAGTTTTAAAACGCGTCGAACATCTGTGGTCCCTTCGGAAAATCTTTCTCATTTTTCGAGAACCATAAGCGAATGCAAGTATTTACACAAGGCAGCAATGATCCAATTAAAACCCGTCGCTGCGAATATCCGCAGCACCCCTGTACTTCAACACCCCATTGCCAGCGAAGCGTGACTTCTGTGGATGTTTAGAGAAGACACTTAAAATCCTAATAAATGTCCACCGGCCCTTCATCGCCTGACACCACACAAACAGAGTCCTTTTTTGCTTTTCCCGAAAACTCTCGTTCCTCGGTCACCGCAGCACCAGCGGCAGAATGGTCCCCTGTCAGGAGTGCACCGCATTGTAGCTCAATTGTGGATTCAATCTACATGGGCAAATATTTACTCGACGGCATGTTTTGTCCTTTTTTCCTTGAATCCTTTGCCGTGCTTCCAGATGAGCGATGCAACAGCAAACGATAAATCAATCCGTCACGCAGTGCGTTGGAACTAGTTAAATGATTTGTTAACGCATCCACGGATGTGATGTGGCGATGGCCATCCAATCGGCAGGATGAGAAGGATGATGTCGATGATTATGGTCGACGTGGCCTACAGCCTATTTGCCGAGATGATGAGATACTGGCAAACACAAACAAGGATCAGATCAGAGAGAAGGAAAGGCCGTTTCAGTTGGGCTGCACTCCTGAGGTAGGACATCAATCTGCCGCTCGGTTGGTTCTCGTGTGTGTGTGTGCCACCGAAATTTGTATTTATTTTATTATTTGAAGACGGTCGGGCGGGGTGCACTCGTATTTTTGAGATAATCGCGTATTTTTCGGTCGATTTGTTGTGGGGCATGTAATTTATATTGTTCGGTGGTCGGAGGGTGGTTTCGAGCAAGGAATCTAATTGATGGAACAGCTGCGCTCGAGGGGGAATGCGCGGCTCTCGGGAAGAAAGTCGTCAATGTAAATACATTTGCCATGTAATCACGCTGTAATCCGGTAGATGTGGACATCATTTCGAACGTGAACGTTGACGTTGACTTGGAATTCAATTTGTTTGAGTAAATAGAAGGTTAATGAGAGTTCGAGACTCGTTTGATTCAAAGCGTTCAATGTTCACCTGCAGGCGGTAATGAGGAGCGTTCTGAGCGATGCGATGGTTCACGTAGTTATGAAGCAGTAATGAGGGCGTCCTATTTGTAAGAAGTTTCCCTTTGAAGATGACTTTTGCTCCCCGATTTTCGGGTGTCAACGAACCGCCTGTTGTCGGGGCTCCTAATGGCATTGCTGTGCAAATATTTGCGCATCAACGAAGGTTGTTAATCAGAAGCTGGGGAAGTTGCTCTGATGGAATAGTGGCTTTGGTGTTTTTAAGTTGATGGGTGCTTCAATGTGACGAGGAATTTGTCGTTGCGACTGGTGGAGGAACTTATAAACGGTTTTCCAATATGGACTTGACAACTTTTGAGACTTTTCCAAAACTTTATTAACGGCTCGAAATGCGATCAAACCATTTATGAATGGAGCTCGACTTCGTTCATATGGCCACCGAGAGCTCGTTTGCAGCGGTCGACTCGTTGGACCCAATTTTCAACGACTCGGCCACACATTTCGGCCGAACGGACTCTATTTCGCGTTTAATGTTGGCTTTTAACGTCTTTGGCTTGTTGGCATAAACCAATGACTTAACATAGAAGCTGCATGGACGAGGATGAGGAAGAAACCATTGAACACTTGCTATGTAGCTGCAGTGCTATCTCATCCCGTAGATTCGGACTTCAAAGGGCCCACTTCTTTGTAAATCTGGCTGAACCGACCAGCATCGGGATAAGCCTCCTTCTTCGCTTTATCAAAAGCACTAATTGGTTTGCGGAATAGGTACCCTTGATCCGCGTGGTAGCACAATGGGCCTTCGCTTGGCCTAAGTGTGCCTGCTGTCCGTATGCGCGGCAGGCAGCCACCTCAACCTAACCTAACGTAGTCTCACAAAAAATAGTCAAGCGGCGTTAAATCGCACGAACGAGGCTGCCAAACGATTGGCCCCTTTCTTGAGATAACACGCTCACAATTCAATAAATCGATTGTAACGTGTGCTGTGTGGCTTGTGGCACCATCCTGTTGAAACCACATGTCGTCCAAGTCCATATCTTCCCATTCGGAGAAAAATAATCGGTAATCATGGCGCGATAACGCTGAACAGCCACAGTAACGTCACGATCGTTATCGTCGACGAAAAAGTATGGCCCAATAACGCCGCCGGCATGTAAACCGCACCAAACGGTTATTTTTAGTGGATGGAGTGGCGATTCATGCAGCACATGTGGATTTTCACCCGACCATATTTTGCTTATTGACGAACCCATTGAGCCAAAAATGATCTTCGTCGAAAATTGGAGTTAAAGCTCTTAAAGTTGCGGTCACGGACCCTGTAGAAAATTCGTATAATTTGCAGACGTTGCTCGTTCGTGTACTTTGCCATGATGAAAATCTTGAGTTTACTGAATAAAGTGACAGTGACAGTTTGATGATTAGTGAAAGAGTGCTCCTAGTTGTCATGCTCCTATTGGAAAACCCTTTAGAACAGTGATGGACATGGATACAGGGTGGGCCATCTAGTGTTTTTTTTTTTATTTTGACACTGACAGCTGGTTTCCGCCCGAAATCTTGACATGAAGTCAGTATCATACATCTTTACACTTGAACAACGTTGGGAAATATTGAAAGCTTCTTTCCAAAGTGAGTACTGTGTAGCTCAAACAGTGCTCTTTTTGAAAATATGTTTTGGCCGAAATGAAGTTCCCACAGCGACTGTTTCTGCAACAAGTTCCTGAGACTAGTCATGCAACACTCATGGTTCCCGTCATCGTACGGTGCGCTCAGATGAGACTGCTGTTGCTGGGAGCATAATTGGACCATTTTTCTTCGAATATGTGGCGGGACACAAAGTTTCGATCAACAGTGGACATTACTGTGCCATGTTTTATGGCTTTATTATTTTAATGGACGTCACATCGTGTTATCAGCCATCTGTGCGATGTCAATTGGCCGCCTCGGGAGTACGATTTGATCCCTTTTTCGAAAAGATAGTGTCATTGCACAGTTCCGTTCAAATTCGATATTTATTGAAGTGGTGTGTGATACAGAATATTTCTTATTTTTCCAACTGGTACGTAAGCGAATAAATCAGAAGGTTTTTCGACGCGTGAGCAGGGCACATAGAGCTTGGATGAAGAAGACTAATCATTATTACTGTCATAATGGAATGCATCAAGATTTAAATCCGCGTGCTGTGTTCGTCTTGATCGAGCGGTGCTTATTCGAACATTTTACAGCCTTATTTCTCGTTGTTCAGTTGTCTCAGACGAACAGGGCGTGTTCGATCAGTTTCACTTCTCGTTATTCAGATGTTTCAGACGAACGAGTCTCAGCGGCATGTACTCAAAGATTTTCCAGCCTCAATGGTCATTGCTCGTCGGATTCTGAGGCTCGTGCTCTTTTATACCGAGCTAGAGGTGAGATCAGTCAATTGCTTATCGCTTCGGAGCATAATTGTATGCGAACAACGTGAAAAATGCGTTTGACTTTATTAGATGTCAATCATCAATCCGAATCTCGCAATATATCCAATTCAATTGAACCGCCTTTTCACACACGGATGAAAATGCGAATATTAACGGTGATCACCAATTCGCTGAGGAAAATTTGAAGTGAAAAAATCAGCATTCCAGAATTGTTGAAATCGATTTTAAATCCATTCACGAAACTGCACAGCAAATGCGTTTGCAACGTCAATCAGCAGTCAGAGTTCACTGTAGAGAATGAATAAAATCAGCTCACGGAAACTACGAAACTTAAATTCGATTGAATTATTTATCTAAATTAATTTAGCTCACAATGAAATGCACACGACTATTCGAAAAACGGCAATATTGTCTGTTCAATGTGAGCCAGACATGAATTTCAGAATTTACATAAAGTCTTATATCACCCACAACTGGAAACGTCATCATTCGTTCGCTGCTTTCGTTTCAATTCAAATCAGCATGAACTGTCACGGCAATATATGAAATTCATTGGAATGACCATCGGTCGAAAATTGGCCGTAGCAACTAAGCGTGAGCTCATGGACAGGGATATCAGCATTTGTCAAGGACTATAATAATGACATAATGTCAGATCGAAGTGCAGTTTCGTTGAGTTTCGTTAAGTTTCGCTAAGAGGGAGTGCAATTAATCACTCCTTACATACTTCAAGGACAATCGGTGCTGGATTATTTGGTCCGTTCCCAGAAGAAATTATGGCCACTTTGAAATTTTACAATTTCACAATTTTTTGTTGTTCAGTTCTTGGTAGGCTGTGTGTTCGGAAGTGGCTCACTTGAGCAAACGTGTTGGATCCATTCTGCTCTAGGGGCTTCCTTATTCATATTCTTTACTTTATATATTAGTCTGGACTTTCGTCAGTTCAATATTATAGTGCTGCAGCTCTATAGAAGAAGCGTTTTCCCTGGAACTGCCTTATTTTCTCTTCTAGGACTGGGCATTCCTGGAGTAGATGACATATTCCGATTCTTACTCATCTCTGCAGCTTCTGCTGAAGTCGCTATGCGATTTAATCAAATACAAGTAATTTTCCTGTATAGGTTAGGTAGGAGGGCTGCTAGTGCATTCATCAGCACACTTAGACCATATTGGTCCGTTGTGATACCCATAGTCAGATTGCTACTACTGACTGACTACTCCAGTGATACTCCAGTGATAGTGCGGTTAATTTGATCCCAAGGGCAAATGGTGCCTGGACCAGATTTAAAAACCAGATTAAAGCGTATTAACTTTGCTTTCAATGGGATTCGAACCGGGGACTCCGCAAGCAAGGGGAACTCAGCTATCTGCGCCATCCAGTTCGTGTAACTTTATAAATAGAATCAATATTTATTAAATAAATCAGAATAAGTACAACTCGCCGTGGCGTAGTGGGTAAGTGCGTCGACTCCTACGCAGAGGGTGCTAGGTTCGATACCTGAATTTACCACCTTTGATAATTCACGGCTCCACCTCTTTCGAGTCACTGACAATGGTCAAAGAGTATTCCTGTCTAGAAAAAGCTTATCAACTTCGCCGTTCGGAGTCGGCATTAAACTGTAGGTCCCTTCCACTGGTGAAAGAACAATAGCACGCACAACACGAGTGGTTGCTGAGAAGCTAGGCCAGGTCCGCCTCGGACTGTAGCGCCCCCATATTATTATTATTATTATAAGTACAACTCTCATTCAGTTTCTTCTCCACTTAATAGCTATCCCCCACCAATGGTGAGGTGACCATTCAATTCAACAGACCCCAAACTTTCATTCTTTGCCACGGTTTGCTTTCTGCTCACTCCGCCACTGACATTAGGTTTGTAGGTTCCCTTTCCTCTAGGTTTCAGTTCTCAAATAGATGCGATATCCTTAAATATATTCCTTATAGGATAGTCTCGCCAGGGTAAAGTTGGCTTAAATTAACTTAAGCCAATTGTGGTCGTGCTTTAGCAACAAGTCGACTCTATACTGTCAAATAGATTGTCATTGCATTGCTGCCATCATTGCAGTGCTGCCAAGTTAAAAAGTAATCCAAACAATTTTGGCAATTCATTATCTTCATTTACTGCATCTACAAATGGTAGAGCTGATGACCAGATCTGTATATCCCAGGCTACGTTCACAATTCTTGTAGTTCTCCATTCCTCGATGGCACTACACTATGCAATGGAGCTCCACCAATCTGTCCTTTCCAATCAACGCAATCTCTGTTCTTCTCCAGCATGATCGACAGAACTAGGATCAGAGAGGCTCGTGCAAAAGGTCTTGAAACGCCTAAAGGCTCCCGCAGGTTTCTAAGCTGGCACTGTAAAAAAATGGTTTTCTGTGTGGAATATTTTAATTGTTATGTTTCCACGATGCGAAACTGCGAAGTTTCGTCAAACTTCCCCAAACCTTCCAGGTTTCGTCATACATTTTTCGGGGTTTCGAAAAGTCGTGCTTCCCACTTGAAAAACCTTTTCAGTTCACCCGTTCGTGAGAGGTTGTCAAACCGAACAAACCTACAGTGTGAACCTTAGTTTATTTTGGTGGTGTTTGTTCTCGACACTATTATTTCCTGTCACCAAATAGCTGTTTTGCCCGCAACTTCCAAATTGGCATAGGCAATGACATTTGAAAACACTTCAAACTCAGTGGAAACGACCTATTGAGATTTCAGTAAAAGTTAATCCAAACCTCGCGGTTTCGGTTCGGTGGGAAAACAGCATTAATTCGTACCGAAACCTTGGTCTGTGATCAGAGTTGTCATTAAATCTCAAATCATCTGAGAGCCGACAGTGGCCAGACCTGACTGACCAGGCCTTATGGTAGTCTATAGAGGATAATGATGTCGCCTTCATGTGGCTTTTATTCCAAATTATTCATTATTTGCCTATTCCAGCACACGACAATTTTCCCACTAGGTACCATCAAATATTCACCCTTGCCGGCTGCCTTAGATTTTTCGCAAGATCCCACTGCCTTCGGTCCAACCTCACCGACAACCCAGATGCTGGATGAATGCTCCGAATTATTGGCACACAGTCGCGCCACCAAACATCCTGCAACAATTGCTGTTTACACATCGCAAATTCTCTCAATTCTCTTTTTTGCCTAGTTCCGACATGGGTACACGGAAAAAGATCAAGTACCATACGCTTCAGTTAATTTGTGCAAATACTAGCTGCGAATACGGTAGTTAGCGGCGCCGATACCTCACAGGAAAGGTGGTGGAAGGAATCGAAACGCGCTCCAGTGTGAGTGTGCCTGAAACCCTGAATTCTATAAATGTTTGCTGCGTCTTTTGTCAATCACCCTCAACACATATCGCCACGAATGCAACCGTGGCCGCTTGACATTTTCCACTGAAATCCGGCCTAGGAGCGGAGCAGCAGAACGCGCGCTTGGCGGATGTTGACACGGGTGCACGAAATCCACGGTACCTTTTCTGTTTGGAGTCCTTGGCTGCTGGTGGTTTGTTCTTTTCATTGTTTACCCTTGGTCCTTGTAAATTACTTTCGAGGTAAATCAATATCAATCGGAGAATAAGAACGCGAAAGGGGGTCTTGCCGCGGTGACAGCGACGCGGCGGCGGCCTTAAGCTGTCGGTGGTGTGGTGCGCTGGAAACTTTGCACTCGACTGGGTTTGAAATGTGAACGACTGCACTCACGCATTGTGCCAGTCGGAAAGTAATTTGTGTTGACGTCTACGCCATGTCATTGTAATTAATGAGATGTCAACTTTCGGAATGTTGACGTATGCTTTAAAATTTTATAAAGACTGGTGTGTTGGGGGAGAGAGTGAATTTGAAAGGGGTTGGGAGATTACCTTTAACAGGAGGGGACAGGTTGGTTAAATCAGACATTCAATGATTTTGTATGTAAATTTCTTTAAACGGGGCGAGTTTATAATTTAAGGCGATTGAAGCTGGTTGACTCTGCCAGAATGTCACAATAGGCAACGAGGTAGTGGAGGAGGAGGAGTCTACTTCGGCTCCCAGGTAAACAGTACAAACAACATCAGTAGCGAGATTAAATGCAGAATAACTCTTGCCAATCGCTGTTTCTTCGGGCTCAAGAGGCAATTGAGCAGCAGGACACTGTCTCGAAGGACGAAGCTAACACTTTATAAGACCTTGATCATCTCTGTTCTGCTCTATGGCGCGGACGCCTGGACGATTTCAAAAGCAGATTAGGAGCCCAAGAGAATATTTCTGCGTTCAATCTTTGCGTTGATAGCTCTTGGAGAAGAAGATTCAACTACGAATTGTACGAGCTTTATAGCGATGAGTCAGGCGTCTACGGACTCAACGCCTAAAATGGCAAGGCTGGCAACACTGCTGCAGATGTCTTTGACTCCGAACCTGTGGGACAACACAATAGAGGACACCCATAGAACCGATGGCGTACGCAGGTGGAGAAGGCCTCATCCAACTTACCATACAAATTTGGAAGTAGCTGGCTTAAGATCGTGCCAGCCGGGAAGGCTTGTTGGCTTAGCCCCAGGTCACCACATACTATAGCGCCTTTAAAGGAAGAAGAAGAATCATATCAATGCCTTGGTTAAATGTCCAATGGCTCAAACATGTTGTCCACAGTTTAGTTACATTCTAATTATTCCTCATTTGAGCCAATGATTTTTTTGTTTCCCCACAGAGTGACAAATCGCCATAATCGCTCAAGGAAATCTCATGTGAATGATCCAAACGCTGGAGTTCAAGCCCTTTTTTTAAATTCCGTTTATTAGTGAATTCATGACATACATACTTAAATACTAAACAGAAATACACAAAGTACTCTGCGGGAACGCGGGGCACACCGCAAACTATCGGGGTTGCCCTAAGTTCCAGGAACTACCGAAGGTAGTGCCGCAACCTTCAGTGCCAAGAGCACACGATCCAACGCCGGATTGGAAATCCTCCATTGAAAGGCGTATGGATCGGTTGGAGGAGCGGATAGACCATATCTTGCAGAGTCAACCACGTCAACCGTTTTAATGGCTACGCAGACGAACGAGTTCACTTACAAGATCCTTGAAGTGAATGCAAATTCAATGATAGGGATCCCTCGAAAAATCGAGCACTATAAACTTTTGGATGACCAAAGCCCAGAGCTGATGCCGATTAGCGAAACCAAGCTAACTCGGAGAGGCATACTGGAGCACAGCATTTATAATGTTATTAGAAGACACCGACCCAATTCCAGTGGTGGAGGCGGTGTTGCGATCTTCATTAAAAATTCAAAAGAATGAAGTACGAAGGTTTCAGGAGTTGGATGTATTTCGTGTGCGGTGTGGGTCTACTCCTCTGGCAACCCTAGTTCCAGAACAACTATATCAGAGCTCGATACACTCTTCCGATGCCTAAGGCTGGACTCGGAGAACTATTTCATTTTGGCCGGGGACTTAAATGCCCGACATGGATATTGGGGGAACATGGTTTCCAAATTCAGAGGGGACCAGCTTTTTTAGCTGGTTTTGCTTGGACAGTGTCGTGTATAGGCTCGATTTGAAGGCAACAGAGATCTTGTCCTATCCCAAAAGCGGCTCGTATCTGGATCTCCTGATGTTAGATGCAAGACTGCAGCTGACAGACACAAACGCACAAACGGAGTTCAAGCACTCAATCGGCGCATGTTCTTCGCATTCCTTGGCCAGCTGGCTTCAATTTTTGTTCAAGTCCTGTGCCATTTCGTGTAATCGATAGATTTAGATCTTCTTCAAGACATTCATTAGCAGCAGTCATTTTTGTAGAGCCTGAATTATGGTGAAGAATAAGCCACAAAGCATTGCAAACAGTGCCATACACGTCATGAGTCAGCATTATTTCCTTCGATACGATACGACGCTCCTGTAAGCACGCTTCTTTAACATAATCTGTTGATAGTGAGGCTTCAGGCCCAAAAACTCACACTAAGGCCGATCATAAGACGACTAGATGGAGCAGTTGGTAGAGTGCCTGCCCCTGGTTAGCGGGGTCCCCGGTTCAAATCCCATTGAAAACAAAGTTAATACGCTTTTATTCAGTTTTCTATTCTGGTCCAGTCACCATTTGCCTTTGGGATCAAACTAACGGCACTATCACTGGAGTAGTCAATCAGTGGTAGTTGTCTGACTATGGGTATCACAACGGACCAATATGGTCTAAGTGTGTTGGTGAATTCACTCGCAACCCCTCTACATAACCTAACCTACTTCAACGTAAGAATGGGATTTCTCACACAAATGTTTCGACATGTTGAACGATTTGCGGTGATAGTAAATTTGCCTGGGGGGGGGGGAACTTGGCCTCAACCAACAAGCCAGTGAATTGTGATACTCATAGTCAGACCACCACCACTGATTGAACTACCTAACCTAATCTAAGGGCGATCATAGAGAAGAATCCTTAGGATTTCAAATCGATACACACCACTTTTTCATCGATTTTAAAGCATTGCATTCATAGCCAGGAACTCTCCGAAGCGATGGCATCACTCTGGATCCCAGGAGGGCCCACATGATCTGGCTGTATTGCACCACACTAGCACATACGCGATACACCGTGCAGTTCGCTTCATGAACCTCCGAGCCATGCCGAGCCTGCACCAGATTTCGGCAAGGAAATTTGCTATAGTCTTCATTCTGGTACTGGAGAAGACAGTGCGGCGGGCAGCTTCAAACACGGATGGCACTATCTTCTATGTACAAGTCAGTCCAACTGTTGGGTTATACAGATAACACCGACATTGTCGCGCGTTTCTAAAGTGCTGCAGTGAAAGATGTCACGGCAATTGAGGAAGAGGTGAAACGAACGGAAGCCAAGCGTCCTTTGAGTGCTACTCAAGGAATCGGGTGGAATCCTTCAGAAAGTTTCGTTGGAAACTCATGTAACGGATTACGACCAAAGTTGTGCCATGTAGTTCCCAGTAGAAGAAAAGTCGGTCTATCTCGAGACAAACGCTAATTCCATAAAGGACATCCTAGCGATGTAGTATCAACCGCTGCTACTTCGGTTTGTCGAAATAATGGGACTTAAAACTCCTGACTCGAAGGATAAGTCATGCTCTTATCTTTTCCATTTCACCTATATGGAGCCGAAAGTTGGATGACAAGCAAAGCAGAAGAATTGATTCTTGGTGCCTTCGAATATAGTGACATATAATACCCCGTACAGTTTCACTGTCAAATACTGGGAGTATTTGCTGAGACATCAACAACAAGATCTCTCATGACGCTCAGGAAGCAGATAAGCATGTGCTCCGTAAGTACATTCCTGCACGTACCTCCGTTTCCACTGGACGTTCGTTCGCGATGACACCAACCGACCGCAGTTAGTCTTAAACCACCAGCCTAGTTCTATTGTCGTATTCTCTGTTAAGTTATTATTTGTTCTAGAGGAAAATAAAACAAAAGTACCTACATTATTTGTGTGATCTATTTATTTGAAGTATACAGTATCGAAAGCGTGAACGGTTCCACTTCACTATACAAGCCGATATACGAAATACGGGAGAGGGTATAACCACAAACTCTTCCATCTGGAAGATGTGGATGTCTTCCATAAGGCAAAAGTTCGTCGATAAGCCTGGCCACTACGAGTGCATGGACATGACTGCTCCAGTTAACAGGGTCTTCCAATCGGAGCCTCCAGATTCGAGACCGAACCTCCAGTAGATAGACGAAGTCATCGCGGACGCAAGACAACTTAGTCTTGATGAGTGTAAGCGTCGTCTCCGAAATCGTGTGGAATGGAGAACAGCCTGAGCTCAGAACATTTAGTCAAAACATGCCACTTATTAATCTTAGATATTACAATGATAGCAGAATGTAGACAATCGAACAATATCACAAGTGGCAGAAGCCTGTAGCCAAAAGAAGAACCACGGCATGCCAAGCAAATGCAATCAATCAAGATTAGAATTGGGTTCAACTTGCAATATCACGGTAATTTTTGAAGACACTGAATATTTTTTAAGTTTTTAATTTTTTGAATTTAATTCCACATTGAGTCCGTCAATAGCGGAAATATTTCAAACTAAAATTGTTGATGTCGGCTGTCCTAGTTTTTTCTTGTTTCACTTTGTGTATGCCGTCGGATTGGATATTCAAAACGTCCGTCGGAAATATAATGGCTGGGGTTGAATTGGGAAGGAATGCATATTCTTGTATCTCATCCTGAGCTGAAGTTGCACTCCATTTTGGATGATCTTGGACACTGGAGCATGTCATCCATTCGCCATAACTAGGTCTGTATACATAGAAGGGGCCTTCTTCTCTCTTTCCTTCTTCTTCGCCTCTTTGTCGAACATCCGAGGCTTGGATTCGAAGATCCTCTTAACAGAGGCATTTGTCTCCATTCTTGAAACCAGAATTGTTAGCTATAGACTTTCACACGATCCTCAAGCTTATAAGATTCTCTCATTAAAATATGCACGTTCAATGAATTCCCAGTAAATGTAGGAAATTTATATTTCGAATTAAAATTAGTTTGGCACCGTCCGTCAAAGCTGAAATGGAACACACGGCTTCCTAGTCGCACTATCGTTCTCCTAGACTACAGCACGTGCATCCGATCCTTAGCTCAGCGAAAATCCCATTAAATGCTGCCTAATATCTGCTCACTGACATTGTAACTCAGCGCATCGCCGAAGCTGTGATTGCACACTTCGCTAGGTCCACTATAGCTTACACGCCAGGGCACGCGTTCCATTCGCCCCTATTCTCGAAGAACAGAAAATATATGCAAATTAAACTACATTCATCCAGATTCAACCCGCACTCGCAGACACCGAGCAGAGCATATACCAACACCAATTTGAGTAAATTAATCCGAGGAACAATCCCTTATGTGCCACTCCGTCCATTTCCAGCTCGGCACCATCTTCAAATTGAGTATACCGTTGTTTGCAACAAACCCGATAAACCGTGATGATATCAGATCAGAACGAACCAAATTATATCAGGGAACGTATGTTCCCTTGAATTCGCGCCACAAAAAAACATACGCACGCAAAAAAGACCAGCAGCCAACAGAGCCGGTGAAAGAGAAAAAAGTGAACCGCGCCACCGATCAACCAACCCTCGCAATCAGTGCTGCATTGCTGCAGACGTCTGTCTGCCGGTTATCCTCGGTTCGGATCTCGCACGAATACATGCTTTCAAAACAATACCCCGCCGCTGCGCCACGCCGCGCCGCCTCTGGAGTATATAGCGCGTCCGAGGAGGCATTAAGCACCAATTTGCTCAGCACGACAGGCCGAGATGTACGAGCGAGCGGCTCAGTACGCACCACCACCACCATGGCGGGAAACCCTGGTCTTTGGACTACACGACCGGATTACCCCCGAAATGCCCAGACATCGTGGCTATGGCAGATGTGTGATTTGTTTAGCACTAACTGCAATTACTAGCAATTTCCCACCCCTCCAGGCCACGGCCGTTGCTCCGTACCTAGAGAGAGAGAGAGAGCGAGCAGCCACCGCTGCGGTCCGGGTACTTGAGCAACAAAAAATGGCTCTCGAGCGTTACAGACTTAAGTCTGGCAATAATAAACACAAGGCACTTATTGGAAAATAAAAAAATTATGTACAATGTTGCCAGTCTGCAGGGCTTCCTTCCTGCCGACCAGGGGTGGGAATGCATTGAGGGGTTCCCTTTTCGGCAAGCGACCTAGATATGGTTGCTGCTTTGATTTGACCCTCCCCCTTTTGGTGAGTGCATGTGAGGCACTCTTCGCTGCCATCATTCTTATCCCCGAGTACGGCGTAAGGGCTTGATGGGATTCTCATCGTGCTCGGTGCAGGGAGGGTAACAACTATGTTCCACTTGAGAGTTTTGTTTCGCCCCGAAAGCAGGACACATACTAGGCTCGGGCTGGTCTGGTCTGGTCTATGGGAAGCATGTGTTATCCTTTTGCGTTTCTGCTCATTTTTTGCTAAACGGACTTTAAGGTGAACAGTTGGGGGTTGGCCATTGTTGAGGCGATACGTAATTATAGACCTCGCGTTGGCATTTCGAATGTTTTTCAGCGAGTCACGTCGTCAGGGATTGGATTTCATGGGAACGTATCGAAGTGAGGGAAATTTAGCTAGGGAACTGGATGAAGTGGAATCTATCATGTGAACGAAGGTTGGCCTTGGCGTTATCAATAATCTCTTTTAGCCGCTAAAGCTCTACGCACAAGAAAGGTTCTTGAAACTTGGAAAAGAAAGATTAGACCCCAGTTCCTAAATTTGGCTGAATTGTCTCTAATTTTTAAATAAATAAAAAATAAAAAAAAGGATTTAGAGTACAGTGAACGCTCGATATAGTGAACAAAAAAAAATCTCGATACAAAGGATTTTCCAAAAATGACTTAACAACTTTTTTAAAAATAAAACGCAAACCATTTGAGATTCAAAAACCTTATTAACGGCTTGAAGTAAAATCAAAACATTTATGAATGGAACTCGACTTTGTTCATATGGCCACCGAGAGCTCGTTTGCAGCGGTCGACTCGTTGGACCCAATTTTCAACGACTCGGCCACTCATTTCGGCCGAAACGAACGCTATTTCGCGTTTAATGTTGGCTCCGAGTTATTCCAAAGTCGTTGGCTTGTTGGCCAAAACCAATGACTTAACGTAGAAGCTGCATGGACGAGGATGAGGAAGAAACCATTTTTTTTTTTTATTTTATATTCCATTTTTATTATTCAATTCATAAAAAACTTACATACTAGACAAAAATGCTTAAAACTAGTTAGACGAACAATGTTTTTATTTCTAACTTACTGGCCCTAGGCGGGCACTCTAAGCTAAACTTAATCTTAATTTATGTCTTTCGACCTAATCTAAAAGAGTGAAATGCAAATGGAAATTTAAAAAGAACAAGTTACTATTAAGAAAAATTGGAAAACTTAATGACTGGACGGTTTTTATAAAAACTTACAAGCTACCTTACATTCTACCTTAAAATAAAACTTACAAGCTAACTTAAGCTAACCTACGTATATATGCATATACACATGTGTATACCCCTATACCCATGTGTATGCGCATATATCCTTAATATACACAATGTATACATGTATCGTCGTGTATACACATATACATTCTTGTTTTTTTTTGTTGTTTTTTTTTTTGTTTTTTTTTTTTTTTTTTTTTTTTTTTTTTTTATTTTTTTTTTAATTTTTTTTATTTTTTTTTTTTTTTATTTTATTTTTTATTTTTTTTTTTTTTTTTTTTAGTTATATATATATACATTTTTACAGCTTACAAACTACCTTAAAACTACCCTAAGATATATAAGTCGGCCGTAGGTTGCGGCTGATAGATTTCTATCTAATCCCCCGCAAGACAGAGACCGACTGCGCCCCATAAGGGGGAACGCACTACCCTCTTTACCCCGGGTCTAAAGGGTTCGACGCTGGAGTTCCCTCGCTCCCCAGCCACCAGAAATGCTGGTGCTGCCTAGCAACATCCCGAATGTCTCGGCTGGATACCGCCGTACTGAACCGGAGGAGACCCTCCTCAGCTCGTTGTGCGACAGAACGGTCGTGGTTGAGTCGCCCATCCACAATTGATCTGGCTATGTGAAAAATGAGCGGTACCGCACTCATATCTTGTAACAGGCCGTGCTTATCTAAATGGAGAAAAGCTTCTGGGGGAACGAAGCCACTGTGGCGTACCTTTTCGTGGTATTCTGGATTGGGGTAGTAAGCCCCTGAGATCAAGTTATTGGACGAGTTCATCGCTCTAGCAGTGTGACCTCGAATCAACTTCAACAGGAAATTGTCCACTCTTATCAGGTTTGCCCTGTTGTATAAGACCTCATTGGAATAGTATTTTATGTACTGGGACTCTGGAGTTCGATAAAGGCGAAGGCAAGCCCTAAGACAAGCCCTCTCGAACAACCGAATCTTTTCCATTAAGCTTGCACTCACGTTGAACCACACGGGACAGCCATAGGTGATCATTGGCCGGATGAGGGCCATGTAGCAGATAACCTTCACCCTCGCATCGAGTTGGCTGTTGTAAAACAGTCTCTTTGTGAGGGCAAATGCGCCTCGGGCCCTGGCCAGAGCAGCATCTACATGTTTGTTAAAATATAGATACTGATCTAGCCAGATCCCCAGGTATCTGACTACAGTCTTTTGCGCCAGTGGCTCCCCGTGTCTTCCAACGATTGAGAATTTTCGCCAATTCTTTTTCGTATCCGCCGAGGCCTTATACAACGGCGTCCTGAACAGAATGGTTTCCGACTTCCGGAAGTTGATACTCAACTTCCAGTCATCGCAACTTCTCATGAATGAATCGAAGTCACCCTGCGTGAGGGTAGTGATTTCCTCGATCTTTTTGCCTGATCTGTACACGATCAAGTCATCGGCATACGCAATTACGTGAGGAAGAGAACTTATCAGATCGCTCAAGTAAATGTTGAACAGGATCGGCGAATTAACGGCACCCTGTTGGAGACCATTTTTTACCTCAAATATACCTGTGGAGGTCACGTTGCCATTCTTGACGACGAACCGTCTACCGGTAAGCATGTTACACAGTAGGTACAGCAGTGGTTTGCTTATGCCTAGCCGATTGAGCTTGTAAAAAAGACCTTCTAACCATACGGTGTCAAAGGCCTTCTCCAGGTCAATCAAGCAGGCACCCGTACATTGTTTCTGGCTCTTGTTCCATTGGATATCCGACACCAGTTTCGACGCAGCATGAATAGTGTCATGCCCCGCTTTGAAACCGAATTGGTTATCCGGAATTATATTTTTGTCCTTAGTCCAGTTGATCAGAGTTCTATTGATCACCTTCTCGAATACCTTGCTGATATTCGGAAGGAGACTTATTGACCGGAGGTTGCAAGGATTCGAAGAATCTTTTCCTCTCTTGGATATGGGTTGCACAATCGCAGTTTTCCAATGCTCTGGATAATGTGCATTATTCAAAGCATTGTTAAACAGGATTGTGTACATGTTAACCACTTCCAGGGGGAGGTGTCTTAGCACAATGTTGGAGATCCCGTCGATTCCAACAGACTTTTTCTTCTTTATTGATTCGAAGACCGCTTGGAGTTCTGTCTTCGATATGAACGGGGGTTGAACCCCTTCGTCGGCGATGGCATTATCTGCCATGTTATCATCATTGAACACGACAAAGCCAGTGTTCTCAGATCGCCATTGTTGCATGTCTTCTCGAAGTTGAGAGTTGCTAGCCAGTACGCGGTTATCCAAGTCGTGGTTCGGGCGAACGCTCTCATTCACCTTGTACACTTCTTGGAAGACCGCGCCTAGTACCTCCATTTTTTCTTGCGGATCTTCGACCACAAAGAAGTTATCGTCGAGTACGGCATTATCTGGAGTGATACCTGCTGTAGTCAGTATACGTTCGTTGTCCGTCGTTCTGGGAAGTTTAAGACACGGAAGATCGCTATTTTTGCTACGGAAGAATTTGTTTATTTGCGGGAACATGCTCGGATTGTTAGATCTAACAGCCCGAATCTTATCATTCCAGTAAGAATTAACAGAAAGTCTGTAATTCTGGGCAATTAATGTCTGAATGTTCTTAATTAGCGATTTCAGTGTCCTAACTTCCTCACTACGTCTGTCAGTAAACCGCCTGTACAAGTTTGAGGAAGAAACCATTGAATACTTGCGATGTAGCTGCAGTGCTCTCTCATCCCGTAGATTCAGACATCTGGGAGCCCAGTTCTTTGTTAATCTGGCTGAACTGAGCAGCATCAGAATCAACCTTTATCGAAAGCACTAATTGGTTCGCGGAAAACGTACCCTTGATCCACGTGCTAAAACAATGGGCCTTCGCTTGGCCTAAGTGTGCCTGCTTTCCGTATCCGCGGCAGGCACAGCCTCAACCTAACCTAATGTAGTCCCACAGAAAATAGACAAGCGGCGTTAAATCGCACTAACGAGGCTGCTAATCGATTGGCCCCTTTCTTGAGATGACACGCTCACAATTCAATAAATCGATTGTAACGTGTGCTGTGTGGCTTGTGGCACCATCCTGTTGAAACCACATGTCGTCCAAGTCCATATCTTCCCATTCGGAGAAAAATAATCGGTAATCATGGCGCGATTACGCTGAACAGCCACAGTAACGTCACGATCGTTATCGTCGACGAAAAAGTATGGCCCAATAACGCCGCCGGCATGTAAACCGCACCAAACGGTTATTTTTAGTGGATGGAGTGGCGATTCATGAAGCACATGTGTATTTTCACCCGACCATATTTTGCATTGAGCCAAAAATGAGCTTCGTTGAAAATTGGAGTTAACCCTCTTAAAGTTGCGGTCTCCGACTTTTCCTGTAGAAAATTCGTATAATTTGCAGACGTATGTATGTAGCGTCTTCGTGTACATTACCATGATGGAAATATTGAGTAAATTGACAGTGACAGTTTGACACAGACTGGGGTTGTTATGGTGCAAATAGTGCGTGACGTTTGTTTTTAACTCGGCAGCAGCATGTGACAAATTAGACACTTAGTCATTATTTCATACCCCTGTGCGTGGATTGGCTTCATTGACAAGAAGTCCTTAGAAAGTAATCTTATGTTTGGCTCCTGCCCCGATGTTGTTGGCTATGACTAACAAAACTCCAACAAAGCCTCATGCTGGTTCCGAGGTTATCTTTGAGAACAGTTTCTCAAACGAAGCGGATGCCTATTTACGACACGATCAAATAGCCATTTCCAGTGAATGTAGATCAAGTAAATTGCCTCAAGCCTTGGCCTACAAGCTTCCCTTTTCAACGCATGGTGGCACCCTTATCCTTTCATGTGATTGGCTTCCCTTCATCCATCATACTCACACATCTCTAAGTAGCTGTGACAAATTACGTGTCACAACGTTTTAACACCGTTTAACCCCCGTCAGCTTTCACTCTCTCTCTCTCACCCAGTCACTTGTTGAAATTCATATCATAATTCAATGATCATGATGGTTATGACTTCCACTCGACAACACATCATCCGCCAGCGCAGTCAGGCCAGCCACGCCGAAACCGAAACAGAAACAGTAACAACAAACACCAACACTCACCACTTTGCCATCAACCCTCGGGGGCTAATGTTCGGCTTCCGCTCGCCGGTGGTGCGGCACGTAGCCGGGTCGTTAATTCCCCGCATTTTAACGAAACTTCATGTTTTGATTAATGCAATAAGCAACTGGCAACAACACAAATTAGACTAATTGCAGCTGGTCACGTGAGCCAGACCAGTGCCACCCCTGGGTGCACTTGTGGCAGCCACCCAAACGCGAATGGATAGATCCATTCAGATTGCACAATGGCCGCATGCACACACACTCACCGGCACACCACTTGAGCAGGCGAACACTGAACAGCAGCGCAAAAAGGACCCACAGGCGTGTTGTGTCCGTGTGCGTGGGCTCCGCACACGGGGGTGGATTCACACTCAAGAGTGACACTACGCTCCGAGCCGCAGATCTGAGGGTCCGATACCCAAAGCTACCCACTTAACATGATTCCGTCCACGGCACAGGGGAGCTCGGGAGCGCGCCAGTGGCGGGGGTGTGCTCGCCAAGAAATTGATATGTCACGATTTGGCATTCGGTATCTGAAATTAGGATCTGTTTATGTAGCATGAAGCGATAGCACGAAGTGGTGAGGATTTAGTGCCGTTCCTCAGCAGAGGGCTGAGTGGAGTCCCTCATTTGCTTAATGGCATCGCGGGTTTGCGGGTGCGGGTGCGGGTGCGGGGGGAAAGTGTTGCATTAAATCTGTGGCCTTATTGTTCTGGACACTCTGAAGTGGTGCGCTCACCACTCCCGCATTCATTCGCTCTCGTTTGATGAAAGGGGATATTCAGCAGATTGTCAGCGGCGATACGCGAAACAACGGGTCCCTTTGACTTTCAGTTGCGACACAGGCCGAGAAAAAACACGGAACTAAAAAAAAAATAAAAAAAAACCTGACACAAAGAGCGCCAACTCGGTCGATGAATGATAATGGATGTCGGATCGATGGATTAAGTGGTTGATGGGCTGATGCGAGTGCTAACAGGCGGGCTGAAGAGGTGTGAGTGTGAGTGTAATCTTTTTGAAGTGTCAAGCCATTATCACATTTGGACGCGTAATCAAGTTGATGTGCTGATGCTCTGCTGAAAGTTGTCAAGTGATGAGCGAACGAGTGCTGCAGACCTTGCGGGAGCATTGTCACAGTCGGGTGTGCATTTGGAGGGTGGGTTTTCGCAAGTCCCTTTGGCGCAGAGGATAGCGCGTTGGACTTCTAATCCAAAGGTCGCGGGTTCGATCCCCGCAAGGGATGATGATTGTGTGCCATTGGTGGTGTGGTGCCCAGTAGTTCTTTTTTTTTTTTTTTGCATTTTGAAGTGCCATTGACACTTGTCTTGTGTTTCTAATTTGCTTTTGACACTGGTTGTGTTTTATTTCTTGTTTGGAAGTTTGTTTTATCGACAGATGGTGTAGAGTGACCGGTAAGAGAGTGCGATGGGGGAGGAGGTGAGGGAAGTTTAAACTTGCCGCCAATGGCTACTTATTTTGAAAGGTCTCTGTGAGATTCCAGATATCTCTGGAGCTGCTTGATGACAAATGGCAGCTCCTAAAATTTGACGTTTATGAAAATAAGCTAAATTTATGTGTTTAGGGTTACAAAATTGGCAAATGTGTTGAAATTAATTTTAAGATTTAACTTTACCAGCATTTCGCTGCTCATTGTTTGTTTTCGTACATGGTACAATTAATAAATAAATCCTTTCATTTCCATTAATTTGCAAATTGAATTCGTCTTTTAATTTTTCCCCATTTTTTTAAGGGAATTGAATTATGGTGTAGGCTTAAGAAACTCACCATGAATGAGGTCACAAACTAAATAGAGTGCCATTTTGACAAGCTCTCCAACACACCTTGTTTTTGCCAACAGCATGGTGGAATCCTGCACCGAGAGGAACCGTATCAGGGAAACAAATAAACTAGTGTAACCCTGCATTAAATCAGAATCTTTTGTTTGAAGAATTTGAATGTGCTATACAGTAACTGGATACAAAACAATATTTCCTGTAAACTTGTAATTATTGACAGTCACTGGAGATGTAAGCATAGACTGCAACATGCAATTTGGTCTCTTTTTAGGTTCTCTCCGTTCTTCGATACAAAACTTTGTTTCTAAGCCAATTCACACATTTTTTGCATCGAGTTTGATTTTCTTTATCTACATGAATGTACAGTCGCCTCCCCCTAAGTCGAATTGTCATTGGATACCATAAGAGAGAGAGAGAGTTTGACTTAGAGAGAGGGTTTCGTATGGAAATTCGAGGGAAACGTACTTTAAATATGATGAAAAAGTTCGAGTTAGAGAGAGTTTCGACTTAGGGAGGGTTTGACTTAGGAGGAGTCCACTATATACAGTAATCCCCGGTTAGTTGCGTTTGCTAGAATGCATGTTTTTAGACGCATTTAACTGAGGAACGCAATTACAAGATCCCCGCTTTGCAGACGCAATAAAGGAACCACGCCTTATTACTTGTAAAACTCCCAATATTCTCCAATACCGTGTTTGAAGAAACTATAGCTCCAGACAAGCTTATTTGGTTAATCCAAACTGTAATAGCTCTGTCCGTGGCCGCCGTGGCGTAGTTGGTAAGTGCGTCGACTCCTACGCAGAGGATGCCAGGTTCGATACCCGAATTTACCACCATTAATAATTCACGGCTCCGCCTCTTTCGAGTCACTGACAATGCTCAAAGAGTATTCCTGTCTAGAAAAAGCTTCTCAACTTCGCCTTTCGCAGTCGGCATTGAACTGTAAGTCCCTTCCACTCGTGAAAGAACAATAGCACGCACAACACGAGTCGTTGCTGAGAAGCTAAGCCCAGGTCCACCTCGGACTGTCGCGCCACCCATATTATTATTATTAATAGCTCTGTCCACTTGGGGACACTCCTGAATATTTTGATTGTCAGATTACAAGTCTTCGACTTTTCAAGAAGGCTACCTTGATTCTGTAAAATCCGATTCAGCGTCAACCAGCAGCATCCATATCCTCCAATCCACTTTTGTTGTTTTCCGTAGCTACAGAAATTATTTGCAACCTTTGCTTTAAGGAAAGTGAGGTTTGTATACGATGCTTGTTCGTGTATCAAATCGAGCTTCAAAGTGAACACTCCTCGTCAAGTCGATGTAGACTACACCGTGAATTCCTCCCGGTTGATAGGAATTTTAAAACATAACAAAGTGTAGTTCGCCTCAAGTCTGACCGCACATTCAAGCTTGCCTTACAATCCAAATGACATTATTTCTGGAAGCGTTTTGTCTGAGATGCCCCCTCAACGCTGTTGTAAATCAAAGCGTGGACCGGTCGTCTTGGTTTGTTTCTCTCGGGAACTCAGGCTGACAGAAGGGAACGTGGATGATTTGCTGTCGCAATCTTAGTCCAATGGCTAATGGATTTCTGTAGTGAGTCAAGAGCGACCACAGAGTGATTGGGTTTTAAGAATACAAGCTCTGTCACGTATTTCCTGGACTTGGTCGACGCCCACAGTTCTCCAATCACTCTTCAGAATCCTTTAGATTACCAAGCACCTCTTTAGACATGTCAGTCATCTCACATATCCGCATTCCGATGCAAATGCCACCCGAATGACTCTTAAGGGCTCTATCAGGTCACCAGGCATCCTCGCGGTCCAACAAAGCTCAGCCTACAATGCCTCCGTGAAATTCGAACCCCTTACGGTAAAGCCATCTGCCAAGGCTTCAAGGTGACCACTTCTTGAAGGAATTCCTCCCAGTTACGCCTTCCCATGTTGCATATGCTCGGCTCTCAATGCAGGGCTACACCTCCGGCACGCACCGCAACCAGGACTGGTGCTCCTGTTCAAACATCTAATTGCAAGCAAATATCCGGTTTGTCTCATCCCCTGCAATCGGAAGCAATGTGCACTCAGCATCGCCACGAATCACTCGACACACACACACGCATACGCGCACTCACAAGTTGGCGCTATGGCTGCAAAAGTTTCAGCTGCCGCCGAGCCGCTGGAATCGCCTCTTCAGCCGTGGCAGAGCCGGAGCAATGCCCGAAGACAAATTCCTACTTGTGCGACAATTGAAATCTGGCATACAAGCAAGGACCGGTTCCACAATCCACTCGGAATCAACTCCTCTCGGCGCGAATAATGGAACGCAAATGGCATGTGCTCCTGCCGGCAGTAAGATGTATTCCTTCGAGGGCGAGGACGAGTTAGAGGAGGACAATTATTGTAAGAGTACCGCACCGCACAATCCCTATGGGCGTGTGTGTTGAGATTTGATCCTATTTCCTCGGGGGAGAAGCGGCGATGTGTGCACCAGGTTTGTGCGCGGAACAAAGCGCGCACAGCGCAATCTGTTCCTTTGACTGCTGGCTGGATGGCTGGCTGACTGGTACTCCTTCTCGGCAAGGACCTGGCGACTGGCGTAACACAACACAACACAAGTAGGCGAGCTGACTGACATTGAAGATTTCAATTAACCGGAAGTGTTCCTCTCTGTAATTTTCGTCCTTTCTCTTTCTCAATTCGCACGTATTGTCGCCGCGTACCTTTTCACAATTACACATGTCCATGACGTTGTCTAAGGTCTGGTGTTTGTTTTTGTTGGTATTGTCCTTGAAAATGGCATCCAGCAGAAGTGTATTGGCGGCGCGTGTTCAATTTCCGGTTAATTATGAGTTGCAGCGAGCGTAGGTCCGGGCTGTCGTTGTGTCCTACGAGCGGCTGGAATTTCTGTGCGCTTGACACATCATACGTGCGTGTATGTGTGTGTGTGTTTTTTTTTTAAGCACGCCGACGACGCGGAATTATATCAACATCGTTGAGAGTTGAGTGGTGTCGGCACAATTGAACGACTACCCATTCTGGGCACAATGGGAACTGGAATGCTTGGCTCGTGTCCCAGTCCTCCCTTTTCTTTGTGCCAGCCGGCTGCACACGAACTTGACGACTTGGCGTCTATAATTTTAAGAAACAACATTGATATCGAATGTCGTCGAGGACAGGCACAAAAGACCATTTAAACGAAAACGTTTGTCGAGGCAGACGTCCGCGAAGTTCGTTTGGGGTCGTTGTGTGATACGTTGACGGTAGTTCTAAGGCGGGGGTGAAATCGATCTGAAGGGGATTTCTTTGAACAAGAACACCTTGCTTCATGGGTTCGGCTGTATTTCAAGTTATGTATAGCATTCGAAGTCCGGGCAGAGGGCCAAACCAATTGTGAACATGGACACTGCATCAGAGGATGAGATCTGTCTGATCTCGATCTTTATGAGTTCAACAGACTAATCCAGCTAAGCAAGGTCCACGAAGACCACTATGCGGCGAATAGCTGCAGGTTGTCATTGCTAAAGTTCTAATTAGATTTCCAGGAGCAGATAGGATATTCCTTTCCACGTTTGATCCTGTGTGCAAAATTTTCCAAAACGCAGGATATCAATGACAGGGTTGCCGGTATCAAATTCTAGATTTACTTCTTCTTTATTTGGTGCTACTAGGCTAAGAGTTGGTCTGGGTGGACAACTAGCAGTGTCTCTGGACAGCTGTCTCCAGTGTCGCTTGCCAAGTTGGTTGAGCTCCTTCTTCACATTAAACGCGGGCGTCCTCGGTTACATTGTCCCACGGGCTCGGAGTGAAAGACTCTTCGGCTCGGAGCTGAGTTGTCCATGCGCTCTATATAGCCTAGCCATATTAGGCTTTGGATCCGAAGACGTCTAACTAGGTTCATGCCGCTGCACAGGCCGTACAGTTGGTGGTTCAATCTTCTCCTCCAAAAACCGTCAACGCAAACCAAAGACTAAAGATCGCATGCAGAGCTTTTCTCTCGAGAAGACCAAGGACTTCCTCATCCGCTTGTGAGATTGTCCATGCCTCCGCGCCGTACAGCAGGACTGGGATGATCAAGGTCTTGTATAAAGTCAGCTTGGTCCTTCGAGAGATGGCTCTACTACTCAATTGCCTTCTGAGCCCATAGAAACAGCGGTTGGCAAGAGTTACTCTGCGTTTGATCTCGGTACTGATGTTGTTCGTACTATTTAATACGGAGCCGAGGTAGACGAAGTCCTTGACTACATCGAAGTTATATCTGCTCATTGTGATGCTCTGTCCAAGACGTCCATTTGTGTGTCCTTTCTTGATGACAGCATATACTTACCTTCATTCGCCTCTGAACCCATTTTAGCAGCTTCCGCCTCAATGCCAGCAAACGCGTATGCTAGCATCCGCGTATGCTAGCAGTTGTACGGACTTCTAGAAGATCGTGCCTATAGTGTTAGCGTGTGAGTCTTGCACGATCTTAAAGAAGTCACATGACAGCGCGTCGCCTTGTGTAAAACCTTTTCTTACATTGAAGGTCTCGGTGAGTTCGTTACCGACTTTGATGGAGCTGCGAGAATTCTCTATCGTCATCCTGCACAACCTAAGGAGTTTGGCAGGAATGCCAAAACTACACAAGGCGTTGTATAGCTCGTCCCTATGCACGCTGTTATATGCTGTTATACGCTGTTAATAACGTACGTATGGCCCAGCCATCTTAGGCGTTCGAGGCTTCTACTTAACGTCGCTTATAAGTTCATGTTGAGTCCACTGCGTGAAAGTCTAAGGCGAGTTTTAAACGTGAGACTTAAAGCTTGACAAATCGTCAATAGACGAAATACTCAAAGTTTGAAAGACACAAGTGAGCTTGGGAACCATCTCTTTATCGATTTTAAAGCTACATTCTAGTCATTGGTCTGACTTAGAATAAGCAGTTCTATTGGCCACCAATTGGTTGGGTTGTAGAGTTCACGCTTGCCCCGAGGTAGATAAACTCGCCCTGTTGTAGCTGTCTTCTATTGACGTCCGTGACTAAATGCCACCGAAAAAAAAAACCAAGTCTTTACGACAAACAACATACTCAGACGTTGGTCGAGTTCAACGCTCAAGTCATAAAGTCACAAACTTCCCATTAAACGTCCGTCATCCCTTCAGGCGTACTCCCACGCCGTTTACGGCGAAAAAACACAAGTACTTAATCATAACAACCACTTGAGCCACACCCAAAACAAACAGTCCAAAGAACTGATGACACACAAAAACAGGACGAGAACAAAAGCGAACGAAATGGGAAAACACAACCGTCCATCTCACTCCCCTGGCGAGTCCTGTGACAGGACATCAATAGCACGAAAAGTTATTAACTTCCAATAATTGCCTCGCCGGGCGGAACGGAAATGAAAAACATCCGCAAGGGCAGGAAGAAAATCGGAAACAAGATAATTTATTGCCGCCCCCCAAAACAAACGCGTCCGGCAGTGGCTATCAGCGCCAGTCGTGTGTCCCGAACGCCGTTCAATTTGTCGCAATTAATTACATAGGTACGCCGGGCGAACGTTGGTCAATTTAACCTTCTCGTGGCCGTGCGAATTCAAGCCGGCAAACCCTTTTTCTGTGTTAATTGTGCCAACTCGGGAAGTATCACACATCTGCCGGCCCAATTTCGGTGAGAGAGTCAATAATTTTCTCATCATCGAGGCAAATAACACACTCGACGACGGGGGTGGGCATCCTCCGCCGTTCACCGCCTCCGTCGATTAATAGCGACGCGTTGAGTCGATTTCCCCCGGAAGAGATAAAAATGGAAAAGTATGACAGGTCGACGCATAAGAAGCCAATTATGAGGAAAAATCCCATTCACTTGTGGAAACGTTCAATTTTGGGTATTTCCTGCCACCCAACCCATTGTGCGCTGCCTCCCCGGCGCAGTGGCTGTAGCTGTGGCCACCCCTGTGCGTGAAGCCTTAATCACAGTTCACACTTGCGGTACGCACTCCAGTTCACCCTTCGCCTTCGTCGACATACACACCCATCGACTGAACTGACACTGACTGTTCATCCCCCTGGTTGGAGGGCAACAACAACGACGACGACAGCGACAACGACGATGATCGTTTTGTTCGATTGAATTGAATCGTCGTCGTCCTTGTTCGGATTCTGATGATTTGGAATCTGTGAGTGCGATTGCTGCGTGGGTATGGCTTCGGCTTCAGCTTTGGCTTCAGCATTCAGTTGTGCAAATCGACCGCAGAACGTACAAATGTCACAAACAACCCGATTAAGGACACGAGAACAATAAGTCGCTTCTAGTCGTTCCCCGTCGGAGGTGTGGTGCGGTGTGTGCGTGTTGTTGTTGCTTCTGACGAGATGACAGTAGTCTGACTTGATGTCTGTTCGGGTGGGAACGGTTGGGTGGTGCTAACGCCGGCGGCGATGATGATGGAAGAACATCCTGTAACAGCAGCCAAAATCTTGTCTGTCATAAGCGATTCCGGATTAAAATGATTGCGACGGTGTTCTGTGCTTTTTTGGGGTGGGGGAGGGGGGTTTTTCCCTGTTGTTGTGTAGATTGACTCTCCTGGTGCGACACAATTTAAAGGCGACACACACACGCACACGCAGTTAACCTCTTAAAACTTTAACTGGAACTGGCAGGATTTTGAAGTGATAATTATGATGATGAGGTTAAGCGTTTGCGGCGAGGGGCGGAGTGGGCGATGTGCGTTGCGTTTAAGGGAATTGGGTGTATTTTATTTTCCCGACGCAGGAAGTGGGAAGTTGTTTGGCAAAAGGATTAGCAAGTTGGAAACGTATGTTCGGGGCAACGGAAAATTGGATTTAAGAGGCTTAAAAAATGAGTGAGACGTCCGTCGTTTTGGTGGGAAAATGATTTTAAATCGGTGGCTAAAGGGTGGAGGTTGCCTGTCAGAGACCTGTCAGACAATTAAATTAAGTGCCGTGATGCGAGGCAGGCTAATGAAGGGGTGGCCATGGTGTGGTGAGCGAGAGGAATCACAAATTGGAAGGCTGATGCATTTGAGGGACTCATCGTGTTTGAATGCTAAGAACTGATTTAAAGTTAGGGACTGAGTGGTCGACGTTGGATGCAGGGTCTGAGCTACAGCTGCCTTCCACTATTGACGGTCCGGGCAGGTTGCTTCCAGTTGTCGAGACCAAGCTGCCACATCCCCGCGTTGACTTGGTCTTAATAATCATGCTACCGTTCTTCCATTCACTTCTCAAAACCGCACACGACTAGCTACACTTAGGATAGGTTAGCTTAAAGTGTCTGACTACTGCAAGGAATGACAGCAGCCACACTTAGGCCAGCATGTCTATTCCGCAAACCCGTTACTGCTTCTAGTCTTTTGTCTAGTCTTTAGTAGCAGCCTTCCAGGTGTCTTTTTGAGAGAGCACTGCAATTGCATAGTAAGTCAACAGTGGCGTCTTCCACTTCCTCGTTTCTGCAGCTTCTGCAGAGGACGTTTTAAGGATGACCGTCTTGATGGGGCAGTTGGTTACATGCCTGCCCCTTGTTAGCGGGGTCTCCGGTTCGAATCACAGTGAGAGCAAAGTAAATACGATTTTATTTGATTTTTAAATCTGGGCCAGTCACCATTTGCCTTTGGGATTAAATAAACGGCACTATCACGGGGGTGGTCATTCAGTGGTAGTAGACTCACTCGGGGTATCACAATGGACCAATATGGTCTAAGTGTGATGGTGACTTCACTAGCAGCCCCTCCTACCCTCATACCTAGGCCCAGGATGGGTGCAGGGTCTGCTTCCAGCTTATTAAATCAAACTGCCTTACACCCGCGATGCCACACTGCTACCATTGACGTCTCAGAGCCGCACATACGTCTGGGTACACGTAGTCCTGATAGAGGGTCTAGACAAATCATAATTCTAACAGTGTCCATCCAAGAAAGGGAAACCATTTGCAAAAGAGTCTGCGACCAGAGAGGACAGTGGACGAAGCCAAAGAATATGTAGAGCGTCCTGAATACCATGGCCCGAGGGTACAAATGCGAAGCCAAGGCATCGGCTACCTTCACTATGCTCCAATGTAACCCACATCGCCATGAGTGTGCATGTGGAGGGAGCTTATTGGTGGCTTTTGTGAGTATTGGCCAGGGGGTCCACCAGAGATAAGGTTTCCAAGGACAAGCACATTTTCATATCACTTTTGAAATGGCAACTTGATGTGTGTGACTTGTGTAGATTGGATACACCACTAATCACATGATTTTGTAAGACACAAGTTGTATAGCGTATGAAAAAGGATTTGGTTGTCTGCTCAAAGATTCTTTGTGCACAACGCAACAGACACCAATGCCCTCTTTTTAATTTGGCGCCCAAAAATTACGAAAGCTGTTTAGAGAGCTAGTGCACGAAAGTCCGAAGTAAGACAGCCCAGAGATGCTGTTATGTGGGAAGACTTCTTGTTTGATGTCCAATTTCATTCTGGACTGAAGGGGAACACACGGAACAAGAATTTATTGGATCATCGCTTTCTTGGGACAGACGCTCAGAAAATTAACTTACTTCGCCATTCTCTTAGTTCTTTCGCAACTTCGTATTATTGGGACAACCGTCTAATTGGGACAAAAAGCCTTGGCCTGATGTGTCCCAATAAAATCCCCTGTACATTTCCAAAACCATCCCAACAGGATACATTTTGTTCTTTTCCAAAATCAAAGCGAACGCAAATACTTAGGGAGCTCTCCAAGATAGCGAAGACAATCACCTCATCTGATCTCACCCGATGACGTCAGAGTGTGGAAATTCAACTTAAAATCGTTGATTTTTCAATGAAAACTGTTGGCAAAACAGCTGCAATGCTTGAAATCACTGATGGGACAAGTGAATCCATCATTCCAAAGCATTTCCCCTCGAAAATGAAGGTCTTCTTAGAAAATCGACAAAATGCTCGATCTAGCCAAAAAAAAAATGCAGTGAATTGTGAAATGAACTCAGTCGACTTTTTCTGGTAAAGGAATGAAAATCTGAAAAACTTGATTTTTTCGAAATTTCCGCGGGTTTTTGAATGACATTCGGGTGAAATGGGGTGATGGTAGAGGGAGAATGAAATGTTGACAAAAAATTTGAAGAAAATCGACGAGGAAATGTGAAAATGAGGCGGTGCCTCTGTCTCTGCTAGACATGAGGTCTGCTAGAATTTTTGTGATGGAACAGTCATCAAATCAGCGTTAAGGTGTCCTTCGGTCTTTTGAAGAATGTACTTACTTATTTTGCATTCTTACAAAAGACGATGCTTTTCCTGGGACGTCTGTGAACGTCGTCTTTAAGGTTCGAGGTCGAGCTAAGGTCCCACTGTATTTTTCTGGGAATGCTTTGTTCGTTTGCAGGTTCTGATTAGATGAGGAGAATCCGGAAAAGTGTTTCCTTTAAAGCTAATTATTTAAATCAATACGATCGTGTTTCTTAGGTTCCCTTCATGACTCCACCATTATCTAGACCTCCATTATGCATGTGTCTCCAATCAGTGAACGCTCATTTGATAGGGGGGCACCAACTGGTACACAGAGCCCGTTGGAATTGAAAACTTTTTAAGATACAGGAGACCGGACGGTTCGAATTCTTTGGACCATCGCTTTGCAAAGCCAAGTTCAGGAAGAACTTTTCATTCAATATGCGAAAATTTGGAACGGAGACATTGATTGTTTTGCAATTCGATTACAAGTTGATATACATGTGTGTGATAGAGTACATCATACTTTTGCTAACCTTAAAGTATTCATCTATGCTGATATATATGTATTACGAATTATTTAAGTAATAGGAAACAATTGGTAATGAACGACAATTTTATGTCGCGCGTAATAGAGGGCAACTTCTGGCGTTCCTCAAGGTAGTCATCTCGGACCGCTGCTGTTTATTTTATTTACGAACAATGTTCATGAAATATTTAGTTCTTGCAGAGTTTTAACATTCGCGGATAACTTAAAAATATATGCAAGCATCAAACATTTTAATGATTGTATAAGTTTCCAAATGGATTAATGTAAATTATTAGAATGGTGTAAACAGAATGGATTGGAACTTAATATTTCTAAATGTAAGATATTTACAGCGTACCGTATTGCTGCGCTGTTCTTATATGATTATTTTATCAATGATCTTCTGCTTCATCGTCTTGAAGAAGTTAAAGATCCTGGGGTCATATTTGACTCAAAATTAAATTTTTCACTACATTATGATTATGCCATACCTAAATCTAACTCATTGTTAGGATTTCTAAAGCGGAATAGAGATGTTTATAGCCTTAAAACTATATACTGCTCGTTGGTCTGGCCTCATTTAGAACATTCTTTCAGTATTTGGGACCCCCCATATAGTGTTCAAGAACAAAGATTCGAAAGAGTTCAAAAAACTTTACGAGGTATGAGATCCGTAAATTAAACATGTTCGACAAACTTCCTCCTTATGACGAAAGATGCAAGATCATTGGCTTGCAAGCCTCAAGGCGGAAGACATCTTCAGTCATATTTATTCGCGACATAATTAATTATCGTTTATTGAAGTAATCTGTGAGATGCAAATAAAAAACAAACGTCTGTTATGTAAAGCTCTACTGAGGGCATGCACTAAGAGAACGTAGTGTTTGTGTTTGCCCTGTGTAGAGGGCCAGGGCCCAGCTTCTCAGCAACCACTCGTGTTGTGCGTGCTATTGTTCTTTCACGCGTGGAAGGGACCTACAGTTTAATGCCGACTCTGAACCGCGAATTTGAGAAGCTTTTTCTAGACAGGAAATACTCTTTGAGCATTGTCAGTGACTAGAAAGAGGTGGAGCCGTGAAATATGAAAAGGTGGTAAATTCGAGTATCGAACCTGGCACTCTCTGCGTAGGAGTCGACGCACTTACCCACTACGCCACAAAGGCTTCGAGTTAGGAAGGAAAATTGGCCAAGTTAGTCGAAAAGTCATCGAATAGTACCTTGTCAAGTGGAATAAAAGGTGGGTGGAATATCCAGTCGACCGCGGTGAGTAGACATCGTCAACGTACCATGGTCGGGTGTCTATCGCCTGCTTCTTTTTTTAAAGAGTTCATAACTTGATGTTCTACTGTTTGTGAAATTCGCTGCATTTAGTGGCTCATGGTAGAAATAATTATCTCGGCCTTTATAATTTCACCAATTTCTGCATGAAACAGACTCATAGCAGCTAAAGTCTGTCTGAGATTCAATTACCAAGACCAGATGTGAAACAAGGGTCTCAACTATTGGGTGGTACTTGATAACTAATCGAAGTCCCATCTACCAATAAGCCGCACCACCTGCCCGCTGTCTCGTCCTTCATTCAAATCTCCCCGCGCTGCCAGAGCCGCATTTGCATCTCATCCCGTCAATTAGGATACCCAAGGATACCGCAAGGAACGCAGAATTGCATAAAACCCAAATCGAATCCAAAGGATTTACGCAGATCCCGAGCATAAAAAGAAAAACGCACAATTAGCGATTTACCAAAGAGTCCCTTATCACAGCGGCAGATGTTTACGGTTCCCACAGAACATCGTTTCCCACCGACACGACCGACGATCCATTCCAACTCTTGAAGTGAATAATTGCTAATTTCTCTATTAGCTGACCAAGGCAAACAATACAAATTTGTCAAAACATTCACTTTCAATGCACCGACACACGAGGACGACGACGACGACGACGACGACGACGACGGCAGTTGGACCGATGCCCAGGCAAGGATCTACAAGTAGAGCATGCAGCACACACAGTCCCACACAGTGGCAGGCAGTAATTTGCCAGCTTATTTATCAAATTATGGCAATACCTCAATTATTTCGTCCTCTGATCCTCGCCGAACAACACGCACTCCTGCGGAGCACATCCTTTTCTGAGTACTCTCCGCTCGAGTGGGAGTGCGATGGAGTTTTGTTCGAGTTCGAGTTCATTCACTGAGAGTTGAACGACTTTGCCGGGCCTACCTGCGCGGCCAAAAGGAAACCCGAAAGGATCGCTGCGGAGCGATGAAAACGAAAACATTTGAGTGTGAGCTCTGCCTTAACCTTTTAATGAAACAATTTGCAGGGATTACCGGCTCGGGGGTAAGTCGCTAGGCGGTTAATCTGTTTATGTTCGGTAAGCAGATCGACAGTAGCAGCACAAGAAAGAACAAGGAAAACTATCTCAATCGGCAAAGTCCCCGTAAGAATGGAAAATTATGTACTTACGCATGTACGTCGCTGGTCGCTGTACACATGTGTGCTGCTCCGCTGGCCCGGCCTAGAGCAGCTCATAATCTGTGTCGGTAAGCGGTAAGCGGTAAGCGGTAATCCCTTAAACCTTTTGAACTTTCCTCGATGCTGCTCTTGTTCTGGTTTTCTATGCTTTCTCTCTGTGTTCGCTGTGTTGTCGTTCTCCAAGTTGTGTCGGTCGGACAAAGCGTAAATCATGTTGTTTACTCTTGAATGAACTCTTGTTGTTGTTCAGAAACATTGATGTCCATCGTCCGGGCGGGTAATCATCGTTTAATGTCCTGATTTACGGATTACATTGTCTGTGTGGGAAAAGAGAGCAGAGAGCACTGCGCAAAACCATCACAATTGTTCCGGTCACAAATCGGATATTGGTTGCCCCCGAGAATCGTCGTCTGTTTGAGGACGCAGATGCAGATCGAGGCTAGGTTTCCCATTGACCACTGAAGTTGATTGTTCGGTCCACACCCACACGGCAAGACTCTTCGAATGCGATGTAATCTCGTCGGGAAATTGTGTAACTAGGATAATTAGGATAATCTGCTTGAATGGAATCGAATGTGGAGTCTGCATACGGCCCGCTGCTGGGTCGTGTGGAATGCGAACTCATGGGATGTGGGTGAAATCCGCTTAGGAGATTTGGCAAGACATCTTCATACGCCATGTGTACCTACGCACGGTCGCCGTGGAGAGGTGAGAAGTTTTTAATTTCCTTTTATTGGCTTACTCGGCCTTCTGCTACTACGCTTGGGCTTCTTGGAAATTTGGGGGCACGACCTCAATTATGAATTAGTTCTTGCTCTGTGAACTGCTTTCGTTAGCTTGTTAGGGAGGACATCTCAATAAGACGAAGTGACTGCAGTTGAACCAGCTTTAAACGAAGAAACTGAGTTGCGAATGATGTCCCTGACATTCGCTCTGTTAGGTATTCAAAGTAGAAGCATGCGATTGCATGTTTTTTATTTTGTTTATTTAGCGTGCGAATGTACACTTGGCAACACGTTCCAATTCGTCCTTCTTCTTACGGAAGACATTTAGCGTAGCGTACAAGTTTGATGAACCCTTAGCAGCAACCCACTCATCAGACGGACAATCAGCCAAAGTCTTGATGTTACTGCAAGCAGCCTCAAGAGCTCCTGTTCACAGCAACCAAATAAATTGATTCACACGAGGAAGTGGCGACACATCGACAGCTTGACGGCGGTCAGTCCCTACACGACCTATACGGGTCGAATCTTCACATGGTCCGGAGTTTTATGATGGCACTGACAAGGATTGGCAGTGGGTTTTTGCCAGTCAACATGTGGATGATTTTGAAAGAGTACTTAACAATGCGAACGGACATCAGTTTCTTGCCGTTGTTGAGTCTCTTCGTGAGTCAGCTGAATGTGCAGACTTATCCTTGACTGCAATGTAATCCTGGACAGAGATATCGGCTTCGATGACATCGTCGCAGCTCCATCTGCAGAAAAGCTTGATAACAGGCAATTCAGCTGGTTGTGGGAATGCAGTTGTGTCTAAGACTGGTGTTCTTCGGAGATTTCAACATCAGCCATTGTTTATTTTTTGTGAAAATTCTACCGAAACAGCAATGGCGTTCGCCAAAAAAAGGAGTACGAACGCTTCAAGATGTTGCGTGTCATCATTTTCCAAGCAACAGTGAAGCAGACGAGCTATCCAGTAACGGAACAAGAATTAAAGGACCAACATTTTCTTCGTGCCAATGGTGAAACTTAAGAAACAAAAAGGAACAGAGCTAGAGATCTGCAGTATCCGTTAAAGATGGAGCAATCTTAACACGTCCGAAACAAATATGTCACAAAAAAATGGACACAAAAGAACCACGGCCATACTCAGTCTAGGCAGGAAAGACCTGAGTAACGTCCTTACAGAAAACTATGTAAGACTAGGTTTACCATACAAAGACTTCTGTAGCAGATTTATGGTTGAAGAAGAAGAAGAAAACCCCTCACATCTACTCTGCGACTGCACTGTACTGGCCTCCATTAGGAACTTGGAGAACTCTATTTAAACAAACTAACGGACATATCCGAAAAGGATGTCAAATCCATCTGGGCGTTATTTCCAGGAGTAACGGAACCAACTCAGTGGGAACACAGTGGACCCCTGGATCTAAGTAAATCCATCACTTCCATCACTTCGAAGTTTTCAACACTTTCAACATCAGCCATTGTTTATTTTTTACATTACCTAACCTAATCCAACCTAACCTTGAGAACGTAACCTTTTAAGCTGAAGATTTACAAGAACATTCCTACTAACTTCCACTGGAAATCTTCAGCTGTCTAAACCCATATGAGTTCCTTCAAGGACAAGCAAAGTGTTGACTGCATTTGGAAGAGTGAAAGTGACAGTTCCGGCCTTCTTCTTGGGACTTTGATTGATATTCTCTTTTTGGAACAGACACAGAGCCAGTCGCCTATAACCTTCCTCTAAAGAGTAGGGGGTTTTTTAAAGGCATATCGGCAGCAGATAATAATTGAAGGGCTTTGAATTCTTCGCTTCTTGGTTTTCACCTAATGGTCTCAATTCTGCCCACAACACAGATTCTGATGAAGACGTTTTAGAATTAAGCAAAAGTGAGTAGTAACGCCTTGAAATTAAGGGGCTTGTCTTGATGGCGCTAATGAAGGGAATCTCGTTTATTAAACGTATATCTTGAAAAGTCTTTAATAATCTGTTATAATTTTACAATGAACTGATTACAATCTAGTTACAAACAAGAGATATGCAAGCTTACAATTTTGTGTCCCTTCGGCACTAGCCCGCCAGAGATAACCTATAATAGAGATATCCAACTTCTACCTCCCTTGCCCCTTGATTTCATCTGACACCGTTTTTTATACACTTTTTGTCCCCTGTCTGTGAATACGTGTGAGCTCGTGAGAACAGCTGTGGAGACAGCTGATACCCTTCCCCACCTTAGTAATGGGGTGAATTAGAGTTCTTATTTGAACATTCGCTCGTTATTTGAACGTTTTTTCAAATTTCCGTGTTCAATTTTCAACACAGTATGGAGAGGTAAACGAACGAACAAAGCTTATGTTCATGAAGCCGATTCATTAAAACTTTGAGCAATTTACAATCGGAAATACTTGGACTTTATTAATGAATGCACAACATAGTGTGAATTTTTTCATATGAATAAAAACGTTCAGTTAACCAATAATAAAAACATTATTGAAGCGTGAATCACAAATAAGCTGTTTTGACAACCATTTTTTAACATTAGTAAAAGTTGCAATATCTTGCCATAGTTCTTATCAAATTGTTTAAATAGAATACATGAGTTTTTCAGAATTCATGATTTAAGCGTATAAAGCGGGCTTAATTTTTTGAGTTAATTTGTCAGGTATGGTTTATGAATAGGCTATATATACACTTAAGAATTCATTTTAGGTCAAATAGTTCTAGTTAAATGGACATTGCAATACATTGTTATTCACGAAAGTCCATATTACAATGTAAGAAAATTCCCTTAAAAATACTAGTCAACTTTTGAACACCCTCCGAACAACATACCCATGTACGTTACATGGAAAGGCCATGGACTCCCACTAAATTCATGAATCTGCCGCTTTTTTCCCACCAAATTCACGAATCGGCCGCCATATTGTGGTGAATTGACGAGCGTTGTAAATGTATACGTGAAATACAAGGGATTACCACTACATCTTCGTTGTGGGCTAGGGGTAAAAATGTCATCCATTATCTCTGGAGCAAGCTCCATCAAGTGAATATCATGTACGAGGGAATAATTTTCGCCTAATGGCTGAAACACAATAGTGCATTTGCGCTGGCGTTGGCTTTCAACACACACAATTCAATGGCCAAGCACAAAATACAGCGTCGACCTGCGTCAGTGAATAATGAGAGAGATTGCGAGGATTGTAATAAAACGTAAAACGTAAGTCCATCGCATGTCATTATTCAACATGTTGAATATTTTTTGTCAGAGTGGTGCGCTGTGAGAGAGATTTTCTCCCAGATTGAGAGTTTTCTTCCAAATTGAGAGGAATTTGTATCAACTGTCATTTAAGAAACGAAAACAGCTGATTAAAAATAGTTTAACGACAAAAGTAATTTCAAATGAGTGTATGCAGAAAGGCGGCAATATTTTTCATCTAGTAGATGAGAGAGAGAACAGCTGATAAATTGAGTATTTATTTCAACGCAGTGCGTCATGGTAACATGATGTCGGCTGGCGCAGCGCACTATTGTGTTTCAGGCATAATTCAGCAAGTTTAAATGACTACGCAAAGCCTACTAGCTTTATATTCATTCAGTGCATTCATCTGATGTGCGTTTACATGACTACGAAAAGCATGTAGATGCGGCTCTGGCCAGGGCCCGAGGCGCTTTTGCCCTCACAAAGAGACTGTTTTACAACATCCAACTCGATACGAGGGTAAAGGTTATCTGCTACATGGCCCTCATCCGGCCAATGCTCACCTATGGCTGTCCCGTGTGGTTCAACGTGAGTGCAAGCTTGATGGAAAAGATTCGGTTGTTTGAGAGGGTTTGTCTTAGGGCTTGCCTTCGTCTTTATCGTACTCCAGAGTCCCAGTACATAAAATTCCATTCCAATGAGGAGAATGGACAATTTCCTGTTGAAGTTGATTCGAGGTCACACTGCTAGAGCGATGAACTCGTCCAACAACTGATCTCAGGGGCTTACTACCCCAATCCAGAATACCACGAAAAGGTACGCCACAGTGGCTTCGTTCCCCAGAAGCTTTTCTCCATTTAGATAAGTACGGTACGACCTATTACAAGATATGAATGCGGTACCGCTCATTTTTCACATAGCCAGATCAATTGTGGATGGGCGACTCAACCACGACCGTTCCGTCGCATAACGAGCTGAGGAGGGTCTCCTCCGGTTCAGTACGGCGGTATCCACCCGAGATATTCGGGATGTTGCTAGGCAGCACCAAAATTTCTCTTTAGACCCGGGGTAGAAAGGGTAGTGCGTTCCCCTTTATGGGGCGCAGTCGGTCTCTGTCTTGCAGCGGATTAGATGGAAATCTATCAGCCGCAACCTATGGCCAACTTATATATCTTAGGGCAGTTTTAAGGTAGTTTTTTAAGTTGTATATATGTGTATAAAAAATAAATAAATATATAATATATATAAAAAAAAAAAATAAGAAAAAGCAAGAATGTATATGTGTATACATGAAGATACATGTATACATTGTGTATATTAAGGATATATGCGTATACACATGTGTATAGGTCGAAAGACATAGATTAAGAATAAGTTTAGCTTAGAGTGCCCGCCTAGGGCCAGTAAGCTAGAAATAAAACATTGTTCGTCTAACTAGTTTTAAGCATTTTTTTCTAGTATGTAAGTTATTATGAATTGAATAATAAAAAAATGAAGTAAAAACGAAAAACGAAACGAAAAGCCTACTAGGAGCATATTAGTTTGTGTTAAAATTCAAATGGAATTCAAATGTATGATTTCAGGAACATAATACTGCTAGATCTAAAATTTGAAAAGAGTAAACAAATTTATAATTTTTGGGACACAACAGGGGTGTAAATAATTTTTGAGACTATAACTTGCGAAACTGTATGTGGTCTGTACTGTCACCCAGAAGTAAATTGTTAAAAAACTGATAATTTTTCGCTGAATGGAGTTTCCAACAAACTGCATAATTTTGAACGCTATATCTTTCTTTCTTTTTACTGGTTCAGTTAATGGGTGGAATTTGTAAAGTTATTCGAAAGTGGTTCGCCGTGGTGTAGTGGGTTAGTGCGTCGACTCCTACGCAGAGGGTGTCGGGTTCGAATCCCCAATTTAACAACTTTCATAATTCACGGCTCCACCTCTTTCGAGTTACTGGCAATGCTCAAAGAGTATTCCCGTCCAGAAAAAGCTTCTCAAATTCGCCGTTCGGAATCAATACTTATTACTATTATTATTCGAAAAGTTCTCCAGTTGTGCGAAGTGGAGCGGGCCCATCAATTGCAGTACGCAATCCATTGAAGCTATTGTCTCTAAGATGGACTATAATTTGTAATCCTTAATCCGTGAAAATTCATTTTGGAACGTTTTTCTAGCCGTGTTTGTTCCGTTGTTTTCTCTAATGAGCAGAGTGGAGTCTTGTTGGAAGGTTCATGATTTATTTTCGAATAGTATTGTGTACTCGTGAATATCTAAGTTATCCTCAATTGTTCGCAGACGGAAACCAGACGCGTCCTGGATAAGTTTGTAGCCATTTGTGCTGATTATGCTCCCGTGGTTATTGTTATTTCCAAAATCCCTGCCCAATGCACTCTACACGATAGTGGAGTTCCATTGAAGCAGGTGGAACTCTTAAAGGGGTAGACGTATGCAATTGGAAAGTCAGAAAATAGCTGTTATTTGTGATTATGTTTGGTCACACATTAAACTAATTAAGATAAAATGTTTTTCAACACAAAATGTATGTGTTTAAGAAAATTATTACACACTAATTATAACAAAATATAAATAAATACGTGGGACAAAATAAATTTGAGCGGAGTTGAATAAAAAATGAGTTTGCCGTGATCACTGCAGCTCCTTCCTGGATAATCTGAAATCAAAATGCAAAAAAATGGCAGTTGTCATTGAAATGATGGACGGAGGAATTGTTTGATTTTTCTATGCATTGCGGACGTTGATTCATGTTTGTTATTTTTTTAACCAAATTTTCGACTATACAAGAAAATACATAGTATTAAAAAAATCATTACCTAGGTAAAAAAAATTAAACTTAAATAAATTATTCAAAATAAATATACACCCCTATTCTGGCAAACCTCGGTGATGTGTTTTAAGTCACAAATTGTGAGGTTTTCGTATTCTGAGCAAAACCTCACAGCTTGTGAGCATCACAAGAACTGTCAAAATTGTGATGTTCTCATGAGCACATCACAAGGAAAAAAAATCAACAAAAGAACAGTCACACACAAGGAAAAATAAACAGATTTTGATTTGCAAAAAGGCGAAAATAAAGAAATAAATGGAGGAGATTGTTTTGATTTTGTTACTTATTGAAGAAGGAGAAAATAGTAGAAGGATTTTAAGGAACTTGCGAGAAAAGTATTCTCCCTTCGCATTGGATGAAGCATGTTTCATCAAATTCTTCTATTTGCCGAAGACAATTTCATTTGCAAGAAATTCGTATAATGGTCCAACTGGAGGTCCAGAGGAGAGTGATATTTCCTGTTTGAGTTCTTCCTTGCACTGTTGCACCAATTCAGAGGAAGTGTCAAGTCAGGCAGGAGTTACAGACCTCTGCTATGGCCATATGGTCTCGCTGACCAACCTCCCGCTTCTCTGAGTCTAATGGCACTGCTCGTGACTACAAAATTGATGTAAAGGAAGTGTACGGGCGCGCTCAGTTCTTCGGTGAGGAATGATTTCATCGCCCCGGCAGTTTCGACTTATGTCGAACTTTGTTGAGTTTGTTTAAGTTGTGTGGGATGTACGCTGATATTTTCTTGTTCATGCAAAATATTCATTATTAATAAATACTTGTGCATATTTCATTAATATACACAATATAACCTTGTTCGCTACGTTCTGCCTTTATTTTGTAGATACGCTCAGTAAGAAAAAAAAGCGCGAATGTAATAATTGTCAAAAAAAAAAAAACAATTTTTGACATGGCAACGAATTCACCTCACCATGGTGACTATTCTTGTGTGTTTTCTTGTGAGTTTTTCGCCAGAATACCAATTAGCTGAAACCTCACAAGGTAGGCATCATCATTTTCGCCTCACTGACATTCGTGCGTTGTGACCACATCACAACCAGAATAGGGGTGATAGTTAAAGTAAGTTAGTGATCACCGAATCTTTGAATATCTGTATTTCAACAAACATATAGATATTGCTCTGACAAAAGCCAGAAAAGCTTTTGCTGCGGCAAGGAGGGTGTTTTTCAGCAGCCAACTTGATACCAGAGTGAAGGTAATCTGCTGCATGGCCTTCGTACGGCCAATTATGGCGTACGGTTGTCCATGGAACAGATGAGGTTGTTCGAGAGGCAGTGGCCTAGGAGCTGTCTCCGTCTGTATTGCACACCCGAGTCTGAGTACAAGAAGTACTATCCTAATGAGGTCCTGTACAACGAGGCAAACTTGAACAGGATAGATAATTTTATTATTAAGCTGATCAGAAGACACATTGCACGAGCTATGACTTCCTCGAACAGTCTGATCTTTGGGGCTTACTATTCAAACGCTATGTACCATGAAAGAGTACGCCTCAACGGCCTTATTCCACCTGAAGCATTCCTCTATCTCGATCAAATTGGCCTAATACAGGATACGGAGGGATGTCCGCTGATCTTCCAACAGTGGACAGGCGACTCCAATACGAGCCGGATGTCGCTCGCAGCCACGAGGATCTCCTCAGATTCAGTAGAGCGATCTCTACTCGGGACAGGAAAGGTGGTTGCACCAAAACCGGTCTCCGCCAACGTTGGCTCTTCCAAACGGCGATACAGTTGACCATAGTGGCCAACTTACATACAATTAAGTTATTTTAAGACAAAAATTATAAAAAATCAAAAAAAGGTGCACCACGGCGTATGGATGTATATGTTATGCATATACATAACATGTACGCCTAGGTGCACACGTCTGTCTCTTACGGACATATTTAAGGTAATTTTAAGGTTATGTTAGGTTAAGTTAGGTTAAGGTATTTTTTTTCATAGGTTAGCTAGGTTAAACCAAGTTTTTCAAGTTTTCTTGGTAATTCAAATTAATAAAATATTGTCTCTAAAGACTAAAAAAAAAGTTTTAAGCCGAAAGGCACAAATAATTATAAATTAGAATAGCTTAGAGTACTCGCATAGGGTTGGTATGTTATGATTAAATACAATAAGTTATTTAAGATATTTAAGCTGTAAGTATATTTTGTCTAGCAAGTAAGTTTGTTTCATAAAAATAAAAACGAAATTTACATTAAAAAAAAAGATTTCCTGCCCCTGGTTAGCAGAGCCCCCGGTTCGAATCCCAGTGAAAGCTAAGTTAATACGCTTTTATTCTGGTTTTCAAATCTGGCTAAGTCACCATTCGCCGTTGGGCACGGCACTATCAGCATAACTTCTATAAAATATGTATTCAGAATATTTTATTTATACATTAAATAGAATATTGCGTAAGCTATTTTAAAGCGTTTTAAATCAATTCGATTTCACGAGGGGAAGGGGCCTACAGTTTAATGCCGACTCCGAACGCCGAAGTTGAGAAGCTTTTTCTAGACAGGAATACTCTTTGAGCATTTACACTGACTCGAAGAGGTGGTGCCGTGAGTTATCAAAGGTGGTAAATTCGGTTATCGAACCTGGCACCCTCTGCGTAGGAGTCGACGCACTTACCCACTACGCCACGGCGACCCCTCGTGAAAGAACAATAGCACGCACGACACGAGTGGTTGCTGAGAAGTTTGGCCCAGGTCCGCCTCGGACTGTCGCGCCACCCATATTATATTATTATTAAATCAATTCGATTATTGCAACTGTTCAATTTTTGCAACAGGTTATGTTTTCATTAGTTGCAAAATTCGAAATTACACTGTATTTCTATTAATTTTTTACTATAACGGAAAAATGAGTATTGAGAATGGTTCTCCCTATACATAAAAGATTGTGTTTTTTGATTAGTTGAGTCCTTTTGGAGGTGACATACCAATTTACTTATTATCTTGTAAATACTGTAGTGTCCTAGTGCTCAGGAACTCCCCGACATACTTTTAGTATAAAATTGCTCAGATTCCAAATTCACTCAAACAAAATGACTGAGAAAATTTCGACTATGTATACATCCTATTGGAACTATGAAGCTTGCGTCATCGCAAAAATACACAGGTTGGATAATTTTTCCCAACCTTCCTCCGGGGTACAACATTACAGGCATGACCTCATTGACAAGTCGAACTATCTAGGTTCAACCCCAAATAATGTTAAAATATGTAAAAATCCGCATGACACAAAATTCTTATTTCATCGCCGATAGCCCCCCGAAAAGCCACCCAAAGATACACAAAATCACACCTTGTCATGTAGCCTGTTACATATTCCCTCAATTAGGTCAATCTCCAGCTGAAAAGTACAAAAGCAAGAGATATCCACCCGATTCGGGCAGAGAAAGAGCGAACAATTCATTCCACAGAACATGCACACACCCATGGTGTACCTTGGTAAATACGAAAAACGAGAAAAAAAAAACGACAAAAAGTAAATAGAACCGAACTAATGAAAGTCCTTTTCGCGAAAGGACGAACATCGCATTGGATAATGCGCACCCCCACCTGTCCCAAAATTTACCCCCACCCGCACCCGCACTCCCGAGCATCGGGTCGAGCGAAAAAAGGACAAAACTTGTCTCTAGTCCAGATCCTTCACAATCGTGCCTAAGTACATAACACATAATGTACAGAGCGAGAGGTTGTCTTTTCGCTGTGTCCTCGCTATCATCCCGAAAACACCATCATCATCATCGTCATCGTCCTCATCCCCATCGCCGTTGTCGTCGGTGTCGTCATCATCGGGCTGCTGGTGGTCCTCATCATGAATATGAAATTTTACTCCCCTGCCCCGGTGTGGTGTTTCATCCCTTAAAATAAACCTACCACATTATGCACCCTTAATAGAGTGTGTACATAAATATTAGGGGCGGGCACTAAGCTCGTCGCACAACTACCTTCACATGGATACGTTCCTCTCCCCAGCAGAAATTCGACATTTTGTACGGCATTGCTTTGCACAGGATTCTCTGGCTGCCGTGTGGTGGGTTCCCTTGAAATGACGTTTCATGAATCCTTAAAAGGACATTAAAAACACACACACACTCACACAGTCTTCCCCTCTGCTTCCAACAAGAGAGAGGGTGAGAAAACATCATCGTATACACGACGTGTACAGGGGTTGTTTCGTTTTCCTGATAGCGATCACGTTGACAGCGATGAGGACGGATGGTGTCTCGGTAATCGGTATTTTGTAAGGATACACCAGCGATTTGAAATCATTTCGCATCGGGTTCTATTCGAGTAAACACCTAACGAACGGTGTGCATTTAAGCATTTGAATCTTGTGTTAAACATCGCATCTGACATCATCTCCCAAGTGGATTTTCTCATGTGTTTTTGGTGGTATTGCGTTGTGTCGTTTGTTTTATTTTGTGAGATTTATGGACAATCAATATTTTGAAAGACATTTGAAGTAAATGAGTGAAAATTGAGTTCGATAAGGGTGCACAGTGAATTGAGGGAAAACACGAAGAAACGAAAAACAACCAACAACTTGGATCTACAAAATATGGTTTACTTTGTACGTACCTAAATATTTTAACTTTTCCTTAAATTGATTGAATGTGTGAAATAGTTTGTTTTGGATTTCAAATGTCCAATTGGAAAGTGTTCACGGTCGAAATGAAGGCGGTTCATAGACGTAGGAGTTTTGAATGTGCTAGATTTCACTGATTTTTGACTGTTGTCCTTTTCTCCTTTGTGTGGCTCTACCGTCCGGCGTGGATTTGTTTAATAGCTTTTGTTAATTAGTGGCAACTGGCATGGATTTTGGAACACTTTCTTTTTATTTCGGTTGAAAACATTCCCAAATTGCAAATTTCTCAAATTTTTGAAAGCCATTAGATAAGTTTTCTTGCTCGTCCAACTTCACTTCACAATTGAGGCCTGTTCTCTTCGACAATCTAAGACAGAATTTCAGTCAACGAAATGACTGCCAAATAAGATTTAACTGATGTTGATGACAAATGATGAATTTCCCGTCCCTAAGTGAGATTTATGTATGCCGACGGTATTCTTGTTTCGAAAAATTGATGCTCTCCCTGCCAGTTCCGTTCGGTTTAAGAGTTTAAAGTTGTTCAATTATTTTGGAACATGAGAATGTGTCAACTACATAATTACAAATCTTCTTTCAACTTCCAAATCATGTTTTGGTAACCGAAACGTGTAAGCCTATGAGCAAGTTCAAAATGTGTTCAAAAAGTGTTCATTCAGCATTTGCTGAATATGAATGACAAGGTTTTCAGTGGCAGTTCATTGTCCAATGTTTACTAATTGAATCAACAAAAGTAGAAATGAAGTATTACAGAGATATCCGACTTCACAGTTGATTGCCTCCTAGTCCATCGATGAATTTGAGTGCCTTTTTGACAGATTTTCATGCATTTTTAACGGTTATTCACGAAATAACGTAAATGCCGTCCTCGGATTGGCCGATTCGGTTTATGCACACGTTATAAAAACAGTTGCCAAAAATCTTAAGGGAAAAGAGAGGTAGAAGTCGGGCATCTCGGTAATACTTCATTTCTGGTTCAATGTTTACTAATTGTGTCAACAAAAGCTTGTCAACTAGAAAATTCGATTTTTAAATGTCATAGCGCATTGATGCGGACTAGGTTACCAAAGGGGGAGATGCATTGCAATCGTGTACTAGTTTTAAGGTTATGAAATCCATTTTTCTATATTTATCGCACTAAGTACTAAAAAAGATTCTTATCTTAATGTACATTCCAGTTAATAATAATAAATGAAATGAAATTAAATGAAAATAATGACAGTTGTTTGCTAGGAGGACTCACTCCTCTGTTGACAGATTTATTATAGTTTATTTGCTGTTCTTTTCGATTTAACAATTTTACTGCTTTTCGTTCTTTTTGAGAAGAACGCGAACACGGGGTGAAAGGAAGATGAGAAAGAATTTTTTACTTTTTATTCATTTTGTCGTTCCTTCCCCTTACTTAAACCAGATTAAACAGGAATATCGGACGATCATGGCTCGGTAAATTAAAAAACAAAAAAAAAAAAAACAAAAACAGAAACAAGTTGCTCCTTATTTAAAATTTACTTAAGAACATCCAAGGTGGTGTATGGAGAAATATTCACGCAGGTTGTGCATAAAGAACACTTAGTAAGAAAACGCCTTCATTGCTGATGAACAAAGATAAATATAGGATGATTGGTTATATGTACAATGGGTCCCTCATTTTTGCATAAAAAACAACCTCTCTAAGTCAAAGTCCCTTTAATCTCGAACAAATCATGGTACCCCGTGAAAATTCGACGGGGGTCCACTGTATTTCGTTTTGAAAAAAATCCTACAAGTGAACAACTCCTCAAGTGACTGCCATTGACTAACTCGCTCATTTGTTTTTTTAACTTCGTTAAATTTTAAGAATTCTTGTGTGGAGGACTAGATGGACTAGACGCTTCTTTTTGAAAAGATTCCTCCAAGTGATCAACTCCTCAGGTGATTGCCATTGACTAACTCGCATCCCCCAATTCAATTTGATTTATTATGAGATGATATCACTCGCAAAGTTCCATTCACTCGTTGTTCTTCGTTTTGTAATAATTTAAGAACTCCTAGACGAGTATTGATTGAAATTTAATTTTTGTCTCATTGGAAAATAAATGTCTTCATAGAGAGAGAGAGACTGAATTTCAATATCGCCCGGTTCGAGTAGCTCAGTAAATTAAAATACAGTAGAAACTCGATTTACTCAACTAATAGAAATTATGACACATTTGTTTTTAATAAGAAAAGATAGTGAAAATTGTTATGTTCCTAAAAATGTGATAAAAAATAAAAACACATTTTTAAAACTAAAACTAGAAATCGCAATTTTTGTACGGTTTTTTTTTTAAATCAGAAAACGAAGTTCTGATCGTACATTAAAGATATTATCCGTCTTTTTTTTTAAAGAAAAATCGAGTTTGTACTGTGATTCTCTTAGTTTTTGTACAACTAATGATATAATATACTCATTCGTTTGATCCCCGTATCGCTTCAAGGTGGGGGCTGTCTCTCTGCCAGAAGATGTTGCCTATTTTTACTCTAATCTTTTGATTGCCTCTGCCTTATGTGAGTTCATTCTTAATTAAGGCGTCACGCTTAAACAAAACAAATCTATACAGTTTTTGAAACTAGTCTAATTTGACACATAAAATGTCTAAAATAACCGTCGGGTTTTGTCGGTTGGAAAATTATTCAGCTTCTAATTTAATTCCTTGATACAAAACAAATTGATCACTTAATACATAATAAGTGTGTTGGAATTTAGCTTATATAACTCTTTTAGATAAAATTTAATAACAAAAATGGACCAAACATCAAAAAACGATTTTAGTACCCTGTCATTGAATTTATTTGCCAGCGGCTGGCATAATCTGTACATATGCCTATTTTAACACAGCACATCAGTCTGTCTTTCGACAACAATGCGTTCAATGTTGGCTTTCAAGTCCAAGTGTTTCACGGCCAGCGATGCAAAACGCTCATCAACATTTTTTAAGACAAATAGAGCTATAATTTCACCGGGCTATAATGCTTACCAACTTTTTTCCTGGATGCAATGGTGTTTCGTTTGAGTTCCTTGAATTGAAACATTTTTTTTTTTTTAAATAACGTAAATTTGCACATAATTTGAAAATTGCACATAATTGCACATAATGCACATAAATTTGAAAGATTTCTGGACCTATTCATGGTCAATTGCAACTAACCCTAAAGTAGTTGGTAATTGTCAAATCAGCTATCACGGAAAATAATGTTGTCAACTTAAAGATTTTCATCTCCAAGTCTGGTTTGAAGTCGTCGTAATCTTTTGAATGCAGCTTACAATCTGGAGGAAGCAACCGAAATATTTATTTTTTTAGTATGATTTATTTAAATAATGAATTAATCGCGGTCGAGGCTATGATAACTTGTGTCATAAATTGATTACATTATCTTGTGTTCAATAACTAATACACAGCAGCAATGCGAATAAGTTAATGAAATGAGGAAAAGAATATGTCTTGCCTTTTTGACTTATGTCGAATATTGTAAATTTATCTACATTCTTCTGGTAACAAAAGGGGTTTTTATGGCGATCCTCAATTTTAGTTTACGAATATCATATTGATTTATTATACATTTTAATTGTCTCCTGATGAGTCACCTTTCTTTGGTAATCAAGTCTTGAATTTTTATAAATGATCATTCCATATTTGGAGTTTGACGGAAATTCGTCGACTGAGCTTGCAGCTATGCATGAACGTCTGCAGAGCTTCAACAAATTTTGTGGTCAAAACTGGAAATCGTATTACTGAAGGAGTCTTCCAGTTATGGTAAAATATCCAGAAAGGGTGTAGCGCCATTCAAAAACGGAATCTCCAAGAGTAAGGACTTTAAATATTCTAGCAGTTTATCGCATCGCTGAAGGCTTGCGAGGTATCTAGAAATTGGTTAGAAGAATCTCGTCTCACCTAAAAGCTTGTCAGAAGTCACACATTTTCAGACTACAGTGTTATCTCCCACAGGCGAACAGCGACGGTGGCAGCACTGTACAGTATGGAACTTAAATTCAAAATCCACGGTCGTGAGAAATTGTCTGCTCAAGGGGATTGCCCACCTAAGAGGCTTTTAGGAGCTTAAGAGGAGCTATCACTGTTTTTCCAAGCAAGTCTTCATTATGTGCCATTATTTACATTTTTATGTTGCTCCCAAGAAGAGCTCACAAATTTCAAATATAGTTTTGAAATTAGGTTAATTTCTACTTTCATCATGTTGAAGCTTAAGGAGAGTTAGGATCAAATCAGCGGAAATTGAGTATTTTAAAATCTCGTCAATGGGTTGAAATATTTTCTCGTTTGAAGATCAATGTCATCAATTTGATCACTTTGACATATTATTTGTGACTACAAGAAATTAAGTATTACAGAGAAGCCTGAATTCTACCTCTCTTGCGCCTTAAAATTTCTGACAACTGTTTTTATAACGTGTTCATTAGCCAAATTGACCAATCAGAGGATGGCATTTACGATATTTCGTGAATAACCGTCAAAAATTCATGAAAATCTGTCAAAAAAGTACTCAAATTCTCATCTATGGACTAGGGGGCAATCAGCTGTGAAGTCAGCTATCTCTGTTATACTTCATTTCTGATGGGAATCATTCCAGCAATGACAAAATGCGGCTTCGTCTGCTGTTGTAACTTAAGCAAGGAAAAACGGAAAAACTAGATGTTTAATTCAAGTTAGTTATTTATTTTTTTCACAAAGATTACATCGCCAACATCCCATACCACGTGCTGCTCACCTCACCTTGTTTCTTCTTTCTGTTAAAAGACACAGATTCTATTCCCTAACAATCCATACCATTCCATAGGTCGTACCAACTTATACAGGGTGTCAGGGAAGTTGTTAAATTTACAGCCGTCCGATAGCAGCTTATTGTACTTAGCTGGGAGACAGTTTCCGCCATGTTTCTCTCCTTCTGAGGGAGTCTGCTCAGACTAGATCAGAGTATAGAATAAACGAGATGACCAATTTTAGCTAGGGGGATCCTTTTTGCGTATCCAGGCCTGCCAGTGAGTGCACTGAGTGTAGCTTGCAGGGTTAACGCTCTATTTCTTGTTTGAACCGTACCGTCTTGTCTAACATCGCTCCTAGGTATTTTCATTCCTTCATTCGGATACTCAGATTGCCTCTGGTTGAATACCTATCTCTGTAATACTTCATTTCTGGTGATTACTTCGCATGCTAGTAAATGTTTGAAATAATTTACGTTATAAACGTTGCTGGGAAATGCACTGAATTCTTCCGATTTGGCACTAACGAATTTTGTACTATGTAAAATGTTCGAATATAATACAAGGATTAACCAAATTTAAAAAATTACGGAGTTAAGGCATGTTCCTTATAACAAAAAGGATCGGGTTCGGGTTCCTGCAGCTAGCAACAATGCAACGAAACAAAAATCACTCCCAATTTTGTCGTAGGTTAATTGCCACACTGCTATTATGAAAGCACTTACATAGTCACGGCAGTTTATTTACATTTACGAAAGCAAATCTTGCAGGATTGCCATTGCCCTCGTTTCGTCGGAATAATGTGACTTCTACCAATAAGGTGATCTAAAGTATTGTTGAACCTTGAACGGAAATTGTAAGCAATAAGGGAAAATAAAATTATTGTAATTTTGATAAATTATTGAAAAAAGGAAGGCAATATTTTTTAGATTCATACTTCTAAAAATATTTCACTTTTTTAAATCAGTTTTTTAAAATTTTAAATGTCTCTTTAGTGGCGGTGAAAAACGGTTTTGACATGCTGGGGCGTACTTCTCTTTTTTATTTGGCGCTACAATCCGGGGTGGACCTGGGCCTCAACCAACAAGCCGCTCCAGATAGCACGGTCTCTGGCTAGTTGTCTTCAGTGTCGTACGCCAAGTTGGTTGTGGTCCTTCTCCACCTGGGTGCGCCACCTTAAACGCGGAAGTCCTATGTTGCCTTGTCCCACGGGTTCGGAGTCGAAGACTCTTCGGGCAGGAGCTGAGTTGTCCATACGCTCTACATGGCCTAGCCATCTTAGGCGTTAGATCCGAAGATGCTTGACAAGACTCATGTCGCTGTACAGCGCGTACAGTTCGTGGTTGAATCTTCTCCTCCAGAAACCGTCAACGCAAACAGGACCAAAGACCGCACTCAGAGCTTTTCTCTCGAAGATACCAAGGACTTCCTCATCCGCTTTTGAGATTGTCCAGGCCTCCGCGCCGTACAGCAGGACAGGGATGATCAAGGTGTTACATAATATTAGCTTGGTCCTTCGAGAGAGGACTCTACTACTCAATTGCCTCTTGAGCCCAAAGAAACAGCGATTGGCAAGAGTAATTCTGCGTTTGATCTCGGTACTGATGTTGTTCGTACTATTTACTGCGGAGCCGAGGTAGACGAAGTCCTACCTCGAAGTCATAGCTGCCCATTGTGACGCTCTGTCCAAGACGTCGATGTTGTGTGTCCTTTCTTGATGACAGCACATACTTCGTTTTGTCCTCGCTAGACCCATTTTAGCCGCTTCCGCCTCAATGCCAGCAAACGCCTCATTGACGGCTCTCTGTTACTTTACAAAAGTTAATTTTAAGAACTGAAACAATTTGTTTATGTGAACTGCCGAATGCAATTGACAGCCCCGAAAAATACATTTTGTGAATTTATTTTCGAAGCATCTCCGCCGCTCTTTTACTTGGCTGAGGCTGCGATGCATAGCTTCTGAAATATCGACACGCTGCCAGTTAAGCCAACAAAATGGCTGTAAAATGCCTGCCATTTTCCACTTTCATAAGATTCCAACTAGTTTTCTTCTGCAAACTCATCTAAATCACACCTCGTCCCTGAATACAAAGAAAATGCAAATTCGACATTCCTCTCACACGCACTCTCGCGCCGTTTCCATCCCGAGCATCTGCTGACGAAATCAATTATTCAACAGTTAAATGCAATTACAAACAAGGTTAAGGCCTTTCTTTCACATCAAGACGCACTTGCGAACGAAAAAAAAATCAATCCTTTTTCATCTTGCGAAATCTCACCTCTTTTGTCGTAAAGAATCTGCTGGAACTTCATTCGAGTGAAAAACTAAGTTAATTAAACGAATCCGTTTCCTTGAACGGACCGATTTCCAACCCTACCGCTCCATCCAACTGAAAACTGAAAAACCAAGCCCACTGCGTGCATTCAGGGGGATCCTGCGAAGAAGGCGAACACAGAGCAAATGTTTACGTGTTTGTTGATTTGTTTTTTTTTTGGCGCAAGTTTAACGTAAGACATTCTATTCGCGCATTATCCCAGAGGACCGCTTTAAATGATTCAGCGCATATGGCGAATGAAAACACCACGAGCCTCCCCAAACACGCATTTCCCAGGACAATGGGCGCACGAAATCCTTCGGCATCTCCACATGCCCTGTGACTTGTTTTCGCGGTGAGTTTAATGTCAATTGTAATTACTCAACGAACCGCCATCAAAACGTCCAATTATTCGTGATTGGACTTGAGGAGTCGATGTGTTGTGTCCTCGCCGACAGTGGGCTGTACCAATCTGTTCGAATTAAATGTGAAAGAATCATCGCATCCTGGAAGGGGTTCGCAATTAAGTGTGAATTATGATTTTCAAACATAAAAGCAAGGACTTTTTGAAAAACAATCGACAGGGAATCACACACACGCACACACACACGAGGGAGAATCAGAAGGATCTGAAGAATGAATTTGCATTGCAGAGAAGGAATCGTTTTCATTTGGGGAACTCGAACGCGGTAATGACACGCAGTGCAAGTCACGTTGTGTGTGTACACTCATTGAGGGCTGTTTGACGTGTCCTTGATTGAAATGGGCGTTGACCGCATAGCAGGGCGTATGTCATTGTGATATGCGGATGCTGATCAAAAAGATCACTGAGCTTTGAGCTGTGGTTAATTAATTACACTTGAGTGGGTTCGTGTGTGAGTACGTGGATTTGAATGGAAAATTTTGTGAAAATATTTCAGCAGGATATCTGCTGTTTGTGGATGAACGTGACTAGAAAGGATTGCGATACCCATTGCGAGTGTTTTGAAAACTTTTTCATCAGCGAACAGTCACAACTGGGTTCTGGCCAGTCGCCTGTGGTTAGGTCCTCTGTTTTGAGTCACTCAATGGGGGTTTTTTCGATTGGCGACGTGTGTGTTGCGATTGCATGGTGTGCGCTTAGTTCGATGTTCCACCCAATCGTGCAGTCTTCTCTTTAGAACCTACTAACTGGCGTTTTCCTTTTGTGTACTTTCAGAGCCCCCGTGGAATGCAACCGTGTAGTCCATCCGGTGTTATTGCCATGATGCCACCATCAAAGAGTCCCACGATGGAATCAGCAGCCAGCCAGCGAGCAGCAACCATAAACAAGTCCGAGACCACAATGGAAACCCTGCGGCCAGTCAATCAGCGTACGTGTCCGTTGAAGTTCTCAATCGCGAAGATCATGGAGCCGGACGAGAAGACCAATGAGAGGTGCCCCAGTCCGGTGCAGACGCGTTCAGTGGCCGCCCACCAAGTGGAGGAGCGTCAGAACTCCTCGTCGGACACAGACTGCGAGATAATCAACTACGATTCGGCTTTCAAGAAATACGTGCCGACCTCGAGCTCGGCAGTTCAGCAGTTTGTCAACAGCCGCCACCAGGATCTGCTGACGCAGTACCCCTTGCTGTACTATCCCGGCCAGTTGATGTGCGCCGCGGCCGCGGCTCAGTATGCAGCCCTTACGCAGCAGCAAAGTGCGACGGCTCTGCTGGCGTCGACCGCCGGGCCGAGCACGCTGCACTTGAGCAGTTTCACCGCGTCGCTGAGCAGCTTACACAGCCAGAGCCTGAGAAGGAGCCTGAATTCCAGTCACCACGCCCACACGACGCACCATCATCACCCGTCGCACGGGCAGCATCAGCAGGAGAAGATTATCCATTCGAGCCCGACTTCGAGTGGGAAGTCCCCGGGAGCGGACAATGCAAAAGCCAGCCAGTCGACGAGATCTCTATCGCCGTCGATGGAGGCCACCAGTCCCGGAGGCTCGGCCGCTGGCAACAAGCAGAAAACGTTCTCCTGCTTGGAGTGCGGCAAAATATTCAACGCCCACTACAACCTGACCCGCCACATGCCAGTGCACACCGGCGCCCGTCCCTTCGTGTGCAAGATCTGCGGCAAGGGATTCAGGCAGGCGTCCACCCTGTGCCGGCACAAGATCATACACACGGCCGAGAAGCCGCACAAGTGCCAGACCTGTGGCAAGGCTTTCAACCGCTCCTCGACCCTGAACACGCACACCCGGATCCACGCCGGCTACAAGCCGTTCGTGTGCGAGTACTGCGGCAAGGGATTCCACCAGAAGGGAAACTACAAGAACCACAAGCTCACGCACAGCGGCGAGAAGGCCTACAAGTGCAACATCTGCAACAAGGCCTTCCACCAGGTTTACAACCTCACGTTCCACATGCACACGCACAACGACAAGAAGCCCTACACCTGCCGAATATGCGCCAAGGGCTTCTGTCGCAACTTCGATCTTAAGAAGCACATGCGCAAGCTGCACGAAGTGGGCTCCAGCGCAGCCGCCGGCAGTGGCGACCGTCACCACCACAGCCATGCCCACCACGGTCACCATGCCACCGAAATGAGCTCGCCACCATCCGTAGGTCGCTCCTCGGACGCCGGCTCCCCACCAATCAACGTTACCACCCCGCCACCAATGAGCGACCACGGCAGCGCTGCAGCAGCAGCAGCCAACGCCTGGCACGCCACAGCCGTCTCCAGCCTCCACCACTCTGGCATTTCGCCCCTCCGAGCGGCCGAGTACTCCAGCTCGTTCATCCACTTGGCCGCGAGCAGCGCCGGCCACCCCGTCAACGGCAGCGCCTCCAGCCAAAGAATGGACCAAGTTCCGTTCATCGCGAAGGTCTTTTGACACAGGTACTACGCCGACACCCTGGCATCGGCCACGAAGAGCATCCTCATCGATTGACTTCGAACCGCAGCCGCGCCCCTCTGAAACCACCCCAAGACCGCCTCCAGTGACCCGAAAACGACAGCAACCTACGCCTCACCGCCAACCAGGCAGCCACCATGGGATTGATCAGAGCTTGTGATCCACCGAAACCTCATCACAAATCTACCCACGTCCGCCTCCGCCAGGTCCCGCCCCTCGTCCAGCGAGCGTTCACTTGAAAACTAAAACAAAATAAAAACCAACGATGTGATTTAAAATTAAACAAAAAAATAAATAATTTTATTAAATTGTGCAATACATGATGGAAAGCCACTCGCCCTCGTGGAAGGACATGACACCGCCCCTAGACAGACAGACCCCCATCACCGTACTCTGGGTTTCAACTAGGACACAACGCCGAACCGAAAATTGAGAGTTCACCGCATCCATGTACTAAACGTAGCTAGTAAACATTAAGTTCGTTCAGTCAGACCGACGGAACTTAATAATATTTATAAAAAAACAAAAAACAAAAGTTTGAGCCGTAGATTTATTGTTTCTAAGATACAGCTGTAAAATTGTAATTGATAGCCGAAGGATATTTCATGTGTTAGAGTATTGTGTGTTTTAGTATGTGTAACGAAACGGAAAACGAAAGAAAAAAAAAATAAATGAAAATAAATCGGAACGAAGGAAATGAATCTAGGATATATGTAATTAAAACAAGAATTTATATGTATACACGATTAAATGTAAAGTTCTATATATATATATTATTTATGTTAAGCGTAAATGAATAAAAATATTATTCTCATAAAAAAAAAATCACACGCCATCAGCACCCTGTTTTCTTTGTTCTGGTGACTGACAACGGGTGTCAAGGTGGTGTGGGATCTGTTCAGATTGAAGGAATCGGAACTGGGGTTTCCTATTGCCAAGCGGGTATGTCTATGGTCGATATACTTTGGTTAGCGATCTCGGAGAGGCTACCAAGGAAGGGTTTGTCGAACGCGATATATCTTTGATTGGCTCGTGCCGGACAGTCACAGAGAGAGTGAGGCAGACTCTGAGTGGGTGTCGAGGCAACTGCGACAGTTTTGGGTTGAACCGTATTCCGAGTCTAGCAGCGTGGATGCATATAGGCCATTGCCCCGTGCTTACGACCACGACTCTTAACTATTTCGGGACGATTTCTATTGAGGAAGTCATCAGTCCTTCTTTTCGTGTAAGAGGGTCAGGTTTTCCTAGAGAATTTGTACTTGGATGACATGGTCCACCTTCTACTAGCAGGAAGTGTTTGTACATGATGTATTGGATGTGGTTGATAGAGGGGCCCACGAGGTCAGTGAGGGCATTGCCGGAAGCTCTTTGCTTGGATAGTTCGTCGGCGATCTCATTTAACTCTATGTTGATGTGGCCTAAAAACCCGGAGAAGAATTTTGTTCTTCCTTTTACTGTTGCACCAATTTAAAGGAAGTGGTTACTGAGCATATGACCCTTATGGCTGTCGCTGCAGATCGCCGTGGCTCTAGTAGCAGTAGTAATAATAATTTATTATTTAAACAGTTCAAATAATGACAATACAGTAGAAGAATTACATTATGGAATATAATATGAGAATTTACCCTAAGGGCAGGTACTAATGAGGAATTAATACGCTTCTCTGATCGCTTGTACTTAAGCCTGAAAGATACTCGAGTGATCTGGGAGGCGGTAAGATTTCGAGATATTGAAATGCGCCAGGGGAGAACCGTTGATAACCGTGCTCCAACTTAGATCTATCTATGTAGATCAGAAATTGCTATTCTGAGGCGAGTGATTGGGTTTTCCAGTCCTGCTGCTCCTTAGTGTTCAGCAGGACTGATGAAGGATCATTGTTGGGTCCTCTCTTATGGAACTTAATTTACGACGAACTGTAGGGACTAAAGTGCCATTCATAGGAACTCACTACGAGTTGTAAACTCTCCAAGATATGACAATTCATTCATATGGAATTTCCTCATTCCCAGAGAGCTCCGGGTAGAATTTGAGCGAACACCTAAACCCATAGAATGCATTACATGCGTCGCGTCCTGTCAGAAAATAATGAGTGAGAGAGAGAGAGAGCAAATGCAGTCTAGGCGTGGAATCCATCACGACGAATGGAATTGTTCATTTTTTAACTTTTTGTGCGGCTGACAGATGTGTCCATCGATATTCATTCTGGAGCCCCTTACGTGACTTGATTTGATAGTTATTAAAATTCCAGAAAATATGTTTGTGATAAATTCAAACAAAAATAAGGAACAAAATATTGAAATATTAAAATATTGTTGATTGCTAAGTAAGTATATTATATTCTGAATCAAAAATAACTGTTGCAAAACAAAGTTAATACCAATAGCAAGACTTCCGAACCGTTTGAAACCTGCACCGGATGTCGGCAAGGAGATGCGCTGTCGTGTGATTTCTTCAATTTGGTACTGGAGAAGATAGTGGGACGGGCAGCTGTAAACGCGGAAGGCACTATCTTCAACAAGTCAGTCCAACTGATGGGATATGCAGACGACATCGACATCGTCGCGCGTTCCCAACGTGCCGTAGTGGAATTTTGGAGAAGAGGCAAAACGAGCTGGTCTTAATGTCAATGAGGATAAAACAAAGTATATGCTGTCGATCAGAAAACTATCCGTCACACACCACCTAGGACAAAATATCACAATCGACAACTACAATTTCGAGATAGTCAAGGAGTTTGTCTACCTCGAGGCAAACGTAGAGATCCTTTGGCAACCGGTGTTACTTCAGTTTGTCAAAACAACTGGCGTCAAGACTCCCAGACTAAGTTCATGTTCTACAAAACTCTTATTTTGAAAGTCGAATGCAAGCCTCCTGGTTCGAGAAGCAGAGGAAGACCGAATCTCCGGTATAAAGACCAAGTAATCGCCGATGCAAGACAGCTTGGTCTTGATGACTGCAACCATCAGCAAGCCCAGGACTGCCAGGAGTGGAAAGCAGCTATCGCTTAGTAAGTAAGTAAGTAAGTAATACCAATAAATAATTAATTCCAAAAAAAAAAAAAAAACAATGATCACCTGTGGTGGTGTGTTATATAACTCACGCCACATACGTCATTGGACACCTCTTTGCAATCCGGCAATTAAAGGACCATTCATATGAGCCGCTAACTGCCAATATGCCGGATAAATAAACAAAATGTTATCTTTCTTGGCATTCAAAAAGATGCGGATTGAATTATCGAGTTTGCTATCGACTTTAATCTAAACTTCTACTCCGAGCCAGTGGGACAACGCAATAGAGGACGCCCACGGAACCGATGGCGCACCCAGGTGGAGAAGGACTTCAATCAACTTGGTGTACGCAGTTGGAGACAGCTGGCTAAAGATCGTGCCGGCTGGAGAGGCTTCCTGGTTGAGGCCCAGGTCCACCCTGGACTGTAGCGCCACCAGAAGAAGAAAGTTGTTTAAGTATACTAAATCACTATAGTTTTTTTTTTAACGACTGGACGGTGCATGGGCTTAAGTGCCTGCGCCTGGTTAGCGGGGCCCCCGGTTCGAATCCCAGTGAAAGCAAAGTTAATACGATTCGATCTGGTTTTCAAATCTGTTCCAGTCACCATTTGCTATTGGGATCAAATTAACGGCACTATCTCTGGAGTGGTAAGTCAGACTGTGGGTATCACAATGAACCAACATGGTCTAAGGGTGCTGGTGAATTCACTACCTAGCCTAGCCTAATCACGATCTTGGATTGTTTCTCTACGAATAAATCATGGTAGGTAGTAAGTGGCTTAGATGCACTTAGGCCAAAGTAGGCCCATTGTACTGCCACGTGGGTTTGTATGAAAAGAAAAGGGGGGATGGGCCGGCGTGGTTATTACGACATTCAGCCAGATCTGTCGATAAAGTCGAATAGCCTATTTATGTCTCTCTCAGTTCGCTTCGACTATCGAAGAGGTAGGAGCCTAGAATAGCTTTCCTAGCTGAGACAAGTGCAGGGCAGTTGCAGAGAAGGAGTTTCCTCTTCTTCCTCGTCTCGGCAACTTCTGCAGAAATCGTTAGAAAATAGTATTAGTCTTTCTGCGTGTAATCCCAAAAGGCAGTGTCCGGTGATTATACCTACTGCCGCGCTAACTTAGCGTCTTTTTAATGATGTCAGACTAACAGATCTTTTGGGGTCAAGACTGGGCCAGATTTGTTTGGTAATTTGGCACGTGTTGCCTATGTTCCTTCTGGCATTGACTTCAAGTATATTTTGTTAAGTGAGTTGTAACTTAAAAGAAGCTAGAGGAGAACCTAAGTTAAAAAAGGATCCGTCATCTGGCAGTGTTGGTGGGATTGTTGCGAGTTTGTCAGCTTCGCAGTTTACCATAATGTCTCTATGGCCCGGTACCCAACACAGGCGAATTCGAAACTGTTCGGACATCTCGTCAAGAGATGTGCGACAGCTTATGACTAGCTTATTACGATGTTAGGGATTTGATTGCCGCCTGGCTATCCGTAAAGATGCAGATATCACGGGCGAATATCACGTTCCACCTCAGCCAGGACAGGGCTTCGCTTATCGCCATTACTTTCGTTTGGAAAACTCTGCAGTGATTAGGTAGATGTTCAGAGAAAATTCCACTGCCTACTCCTTCTTACGTTTTGGATCCGTCTGTGTAGAAATGTATGGCGTAGCCGAATGGTGTATTGCCGCCATGCAACAGGTCTCTTCTCGGAATTAGGGTTTTGAAGTTTTTCTCCGAGAAGGAAACGGGTGAAGTGCAATCCAGATTAGTAGAGGCAAGTCCTTGTTCTATTAGGATTCTGGCATGTCCGGACGTGTAGTCTTGATATTGGGAGCAATCTATTCTCGCCTGCCACGGATAACTGTCTCCGACACTCTTTCTCACTTTTATAAATGATCTCTTGTCTGCTACTTCTAATCCAATCCATTCCTTCGCTGATGACAGCACCCTTAGCTTTTCATATTCGTTCCAAGACCCACGACCCCGCCCTTCGGCCGTAGAATTGGAACGGCAGATTATGTTAAGCACATTGAATTCCGCTCTTGACAGAATAATTAACTGGGGAAAAAACAAAAGAGTGGAATTCAATGCTTCAAAAACTCAATGCTGTCTGCTGTCACTCAAGCGAACCCTTGATAATCAGCCATTATCCATGAATGGCGCTTGTGTCGATGAAACCGGAAATCTTTCCATTCTTGGTATGTGTATCAACACAACACTTAGTTGGAGCGATCACATACTTGAGGTCGCCAAAAATGCTGCGAAATGTTTAGGTTTTCTTAATCGATGCAAGAAATATTTCACCCCTTCTGATTTGGCTTTAATTTATAAGGGGCACTTCCGCCCCAAGCTTGAGTATAACGCTCATATCTGGTCTGGTGCCCCCAAGACCACACTGCACCTACTTGGTAGAATCCAAAAGCCAGCGATAAAACTTATAGGAGACAACAATATCGCAGAGTCATTAGACTCGCTCGAACATCGACGTACCGTCCCTTCTTTGTCCGTGTTTTATCGTTATTTCAACAAACGATGCTCAAGTAAGCTAGCCAACTGCATTCCTTCTCTCCATGAATTCACCCGCAATACTCGTCACGCCAGGAATGCCCATCAGTATACCCTTAAGCCTACTTTCGGACGCACAGTTAAGTTCAGAGACTCGTTTTTCAGCCGCACTGCACGAATATGGAATGCTCTTCCCAACCTAATATTTCCCACAGACTACAACCCTCAGAAATTTAAGACCAATGTGCACAGGTACCTCCTCTCCCTTTCTCCCCCTATACCTTCGGCCCGTGCTGTGTCTTGACCCCGGACCCATAAGGGTATTAGCAATCCCTTGAGCACGCGCAAATTATAAAAAAAAAATTGTCAAACTGTGGTCGCAATACACAAGAGTGGCAAACTTCTTCTTCTTCTTCATTTGGCGCTACAGTCCGGGGTGGACCTGGGCCTCAACCAACAAGCCTCTCCAGCTAGCACGGTCTCTGGCTAGCTGTCTCCAGTGTCGCACGCCAAGTTGGTTGAGGTCCTTCTCCACCTGGGTGCGCCGCTTTAAACGCGGGCGTCCTCTGTTGCGTTGTCCCACGGGTTCGGAGTCGAAGACTCTCCGGGCCGGAGCTGAGTTGTCCATACGCTCTACATGGCCTAGCCATCTTAGGCGTTAGATCCGAAGATGCTTGACAAGATTCATGTCGCTGTACAGCGCGTACAGTTCGTGGTTTAATCTTCTCCTCCAGAAACAGTCAACGCAAACAGGACCAAAGATCGCACGCAGAGCTTTTCTCTCGAAAATACCAAGGACTTCCTCATCCGCTTTTGAGATTGTCCAGGCCTCCGCGCCGTACACCAGGACTGGGATGATCAAGGTCTTGTATAAAGTCAGCTTGGTCCTTCGAGAGATGGATCTACTACTAAATTGCCTCCTGAGCCCATAGACACAGCGGTTGGCAAGAGTTACTCTACTGATGTTGTTTGTACTGTTTACTGCGGAGCCGAGGTAGACGAAGTCCTTGACTACCTCGAAGTTATATCTGCCCATTGTGACGCTCTGTCCAAGACGTCGATGTTGTGTGTCCTTTCTTGATGACAGCATATACTTCGTTTTACCCTCATTGACCGCTAGACCCATTTTCGCCGCCTCCGCCTCAATGCCAACAAACGCCTCATTGATGGCTCACTGTGTTCTGCCAATCACGTCAATGTCAGCCGCGTATGCTAGCAGTTGTACGGACTTCTGGAAGATCGTGCCTCTAGTGTTGGCGTGTGAGTCTTGCACGATCTTCTCCAGGATGATGTTAAAGAAATCACATGACAGCGCGTCACCTTGTCTAAATCCTTTTTTGACATTGAAGGTCTCGGTGAGTTCGTTACCGACCTTGATGGAGCAGCGAGAATTCTCCATCGTCATCCTGCACAACCTGACGAGTTTGGCAGGAATGGCAAAACTAGACTCGGCGATGTATAGCTCGTCCCTATGCACGCTGTCATATGCGGCCTTGAAATCGACAAAAAGGTGGTGGGTATCGATTTGCATTTCTTGGGTCTTTTCCAGGATCTGCTGTAATGTGAAAATCTGGTCGATGGTGGACTTCCCTGGCCTGAAGCCACACTGATAAGGACCTATCAGGTTATTTATAAATATAAAGGAAGTGTTCGTAGAGTTCGCCATTTGTAGAAAGTTCACACGAATGGCACTTTAGTCGCTGTCGCTACAATCCGTCGTAAATTAGATTCCACAGGAGTGGACCCAACGGTAAACACTGATTCTTGTGGTACCCCGGCGGAGATGTTGTAGCACTTAACTCCTTCTTTCCTCTAATACCGTAATTTCCTGTTTGTGAAATAATTGGAGATTACCCATAGCCTTTAGCTCGTGATTTGTGAACTGTCGACAGTATTAAAGAGGTTTTTAACGTCCAGCGTCACCAGCGCACAGTATTTTTTGTGCACCACCCCCAAAAATGAAAGGGTATCTAATGATTTGGACATCTGACATCTCTCCCAGACTCTCAGAACATTAATCCTTGGACTGATCACGTCACAGCTGTGCCACAACGAATCTGACACGCAAATGGAGTTACACACGTTTACCACATCACACCACGGCCATCTCCTCTTGTTTTCCAAAACTTCGCACTTGACTTGCCCCGAATATGTCACTTAATCAGAAAGTTCTGAAAGACACACCGCTTCAGCACTTCATAGACTCGCAGATTTTCAAACAACCTCCCCTGAGCGCATCGCCTAGATGACTCCATTCATCAGTCATTCCACCTTATCGTCAAATTAAATGCGAAAGGTGTAAGTAATCCCTTCGTTGCCTGCTTAGCTAACCAAACATCCCCGAGCATAAATTACGAGACCCTTACAGGTGAACCGAGTCTCACGCGAAGGGCGAAGGTCGTGATATCACTTAATTTGTCTTCGCCGCTCGAACGACAGATAAGTCCGTTCCAGCCGGTGAATCAGACCCAGCCATCCGTATGTGTGTTTGGTGGGTAATCGGACAGCGAATCAGCCACGCCACCCCACAGATCCGGAGCATTGTCAACGAGTAATGACAGGGTTTAGTGTCGCAGTGGGGGTTGATTCTCTGATTTGCACAAAACCTTGCGCGCTACCCTTTCATTGTCTTCGGCATTGTCGAAGAAGGCGTTCGACTGAGAGCAGAGATTTCTTTATTCCGAGCCAGTGGAACCTTATGTGACGATGACATGAAAAGTCGGAATTCTAATTTGGAATCGCTTACGCCTCGGCAAACAACCACCACCGCCGACTGAGTCGTTACGTTCGATGAGGGACTTGAGTTGATAGTAAATTAAGGCGTCGTTAGATTCCGTCCAAGGTGACCACTTGAGCATATGGCTGGTGGCCTTATCATGATGGTTGAATGTGCAGCGAGTGGTGGTGGCGGCGCGGCGATTGCCTTGACTCCAGTGACACGCATCGAGTGGCGCGCTTGCACGTGCTGGCACCATAATTCAATTAGCTTCTAGCTGTCCACTGGAATTGCTCGTAAAAGTGGTTAGTCGAGAGGGATCCGTGTCGACTTTGAAAATGGGAATCGGTAAGAGTTTGATTGTCCCTGTGGTTCTGTCTAAAAATGCGGGGTTCGAGGGAGGGTTTTCGTGGAATACCGGAAGTAACCTGGTTTTGTGTGGAAAACTGTGGCATGTATTTAGTCAAGTTAATGGACAAGTGTGGCTAATCTGTAAGCAATCAAATCTGGTTGTCTGAGTGACAATGGCTTCACTTGCGCCTGGATTAAAATTGCACTAAAGTGGAGTAAGAAATTGTAAATCAATAGGAAAATCATACTTCATCATTTAAAACCAAAACGAAGCTAGCTGATGGTTGACTTTTGGTGTCGAGTGTGTGTGTTTTTTTTTGCTTAGGTAATTTGACGGAAGCACTTGGTTTTTACATCCCTCCCTTAAATGTGGACTAGTCCAGTACTAATGGCAGTATTTTTCCAATTGGAAGCCATGACGCACAGACAACAGTACTTCAATCGTCGACTTTCCCTGCACTCAAGACTGGCTCTGGCCAGCTCTTAGCCAGGAAAGGAGTCTTTTCGGATGGCTCCAAAAACCAATGAAGGGTCTGACGCCTTAGTGGACAACATTAGAAAGGACTGCACACCTCACTAGGTAAATTTGCGTCGGTTTTCCAAGGGGAATCCTATGCGATCCTAATGGCCACGAACTACATTGTGAAGAACAGATAAAAGGGAAGAAGTAATTATGCCTGCAGTGAGAGCCAAACTGTACTGAAGGCCTTGAACAAACCCTGTAACCACTTCCAGGAAAGTTCAGGAATCCAAGTCCTTTCTGAATTTGATCGGAAAGACACGGGTCATCACAGGATCGCTGGAAATGAGATCGCCGATGAACATGCTAGACAAGGATCAGAGGATACACTCTCAGTACTTAAACCTTAGCTGGGACCACCTGCGTCCTTAGTTAGGCCTTCCGTCGCCGATTAAGCCTCTCGAGAGCACAATCGGAAGTGACCATGCCTCTCCAGGATGGAGGCAGACCAAACGCATTCTGCCTAGCTTCTGTAAGAAATCGGCGGCAATCTTGTCATATCTTGGCTGAAAAGACGTACTAACGGGACGCTACATGTTTGCCAAACATCTAATTTAGCGACATACCACCCTCTCCGACGCCTGTGGAGAAGACGATGATACTGCGGAGCACTTCTTCTCGCCTTTCCTCGGGTGGGGTACGAGCTTTTCGTTGCTGATGTGGTGAGAGCTGATGGTGTAGACTCCCCATCACAGAAGCGCCTGTGTCCTTCGGAAGACCAAGAAATTACAGCAAAAAGAGGTTACTGCCTGGCAGTACCGTGGGCCTGAGTGCTTCAGTTGAGGGTTAAAAACCTCTAAAAAACCCAAAAAAAAAGAGAAAAGTCTCCTGGGCGGTGCCGGCGCCATCCATGCAAAGGGCGTAGACCTAGGAGGGCGCATAGATGACAAGAAGCACCTCCAATTACACGCATACGGGGGCGCAAATATAGATGCTCGCACCGGGCGCATAAAAGCCTAGTAACGACACTGCATCATCGCTTGGTCCAGTGGCTATACGGACATTTCTCTATGGAAAGAGGCAATATAGGTGGACGCCACTCGATAAGGACATCAACTGCAAACCTTACGATATATACCAGCGGAGCATTAAGGACATCAACCTGTCCTGCTTTGAGAGACTTAATCAGCCGTCAGACAGCTGCTAGAACGGCGCTTATTTGAAATCACTGCGTGTGTTGAGTGAACTCCATAGTCGACACTCCACCTTCCTTTATAGATCTAGATTTGTACCTGGAGTCACCGATCTCATGGCACCTATGCTCCGCTTTGAGAAGTACTTGTCAACTAGCATCTCCTCCGCTTTCTTCTGGAAGTTGGTCCTCCAGGGGCTAAATGGTCCTCTTTCAATCTGATCCAATCGATGGTAGGCGAAACCGTGGATGAGGCAGCCAGAAACTATTGCGATGAAGGAAACCTTGACTTGGCGAAATAACAATGTCAGATCAAAAGCAAACATAATCACATGCTTTGATATCCTGGCGGCGTTTAAAGCCGGTCATGATTCAGTCACTTTCACCTCGAAGGCTACCCTGAACTGTGGCTTATCTCTTAAGAAAATCTGGTCTCATGTGGGTCCCGGGACACCATGACATTCCAGAGAGTTGCAAACTCTGAACGCTCTGGATCCAGGGATGAACTCTCTGGAAATAATACTACCTCAATACTCTTTCTAAATGGAGATCTCCCGCCCATGCCTATGGCTACTGCAAAACATGGTCTGATGCTCGGTTGGTCAAGAATCGTAGATGTCTGTCAATAGTCACTCTGGCCTACTCTCAATCCATGACGATTATACAGACGACGTTTTATCGGCGTCATTAAAAGTCACTGCGCCATTGGAACTCATGCCCTTAGATTGGCAGAGAAGGCAGACGAAATGTGCACATTCTCTTTGTTGCAGCGCCACCAAGCTGTAGCCTAGTTGATTGAATCGCATTCAAGACCCGCCTCGGAATTAGAAGGGGACATGCGTTCCACGTGACCAAACCATTGAAGCATAGCCCTTTCCGTTCGAAGAAGCAGCTACTCAACATTGAGCTCCTCGCGTGCCGCCGTTTTTCTCACCGAAGAAATCTCATCTCAGCTGCTAGCATTCGTGATCTTATTCTTTCGGTCATTACCCAAACAACAGGTGAGAGTTGAAATGAACCCCATACAGCTCGTGGTGGAATCTTCTCCTCCATATCCCATAAGCGCAAACAGGGATCAAGACTTCCCCATCCGCGTTAAAGATTGTCCATGCCTGCATGGCATACAGCAGAACTGCGGGGATAAGTGTCTTATATATAGTCTGCTTGGTCTTTCGAGAGAGGCTCTATTAGAGGCTCTGTTACTCAATTGTCTCTTGTGCCGGAAGAAAAAGCGGGTGGCAAGATTTATTCTGCGCTCGATCTTCAGGTTCGAAGACATGGGGCGGTGTGAATAAAAAGTGAGTGTCAGCATTTTGGAGGGGTCAGCATCTGGTGTGTATAAAAGTGTATTTCGTTAAGTAAAATCCACCATTCACATATTTTGACAGTTGAGTGTTCCCTCCATTCTGATGTGAATGAAGATGGAATGTATTGTATTGATGCATTGGATGTTAAGAGATAAAATATAAAGAATGGAGAATGCTGTTTCGGAAGAGGGTTAAGTTAAAATCCCTTACAAAAGTTTTAAAATTTAATTTTTTTTTTAATATTTTAAAATTTAAATTATTTTAATGTCCTCACAAACTGCAACTTCTAATCCCGGTCACCGATACATTGGTGACCCGTAGAAATATGTTTATCTTCCCAATTCTTCCGGCTTTCATTCGGATTATCGAAAAGGTACTGATTGATTTTGACAGCTCTCCACTCTAGTTTTCAAACTTCAACTTGAGGGAAAGAACCTACTTTGAGGCCATTTTTTTATTCCAATTCCAAATTGATTGTTTCCTTTACCCCTTTCCTTTAGTTACTATTTTTATTCACACCACCAACTGACTCTCAAACAACCTCATCTTTTCCATGGAATTAATTCTTCCGAAGGGTCGACGTTGATCCAGAGCACAGTGGCCAATCGCACGTTATAACTGACAGGATGAGAGGCATGTAGCAGATTACCTTCACTTTGGTCTCAAGTCGGCTTAATTAAAATAACCCTCTTGGTCTTTTTAACTTTCCTCAAAGCAATATCAATTTGTTTGTCAAAATACACATATTGTGCCATAGTCAACCATGATGACTTGGTGTGTACACTACTAGATGTTCGGCGTATTCTATTAAGCGTGCATGAATCCTACGACCGTCATTGAATATTGAGAACAAGGTCCTTGAGCCAACCGCCCACTGTTGCATTGACCGTAGTAGAGGTTACTTTGCCACTTTTCACAACGAACTTCCTTCATTTGCATAAGGACGCTGGCTTGTTTTGTGCGTACAGCTTGTGTACTCAATGTCCATTTTCGACAAAGGAGTACTGGACATGAACAATGGGTGTATTCAAGTAAATAGAGTGTGGCTTACAAGACGAAACGTTGTCGCTGCTGCCGAAGAAGGACCTCAACTAACTCGATGTGGGCAGTCGGAAGAAACTAGCCAAAGATCACCCTGGCAGAAGAGGCTTGCTGCTGGAGGCCCAGGTCCACCACGGATTGCAGCGCCTCACAAAGAAAAGCTTCGTATTCAGCAATTTTCAAAGGACTCAAGTCAGACCTAAGGACCTGAACTTGCCAACTGAATTCGTAAAGATGGCTCCACTCATCCTCTTCAAACATCGTGGCAATTGATAAACAAAAACCAAGGAATTCATGTATTCCCACATCTAACAGCAAATTCAGTGCTCTAGAGAAAGAATAATTCCTTGTGTAGGATAGCGGTCTGTTCTTAGAAGTTGCTCCTGAAGCCTCCTCCACTTGTGAATTTTCAGGGAAACTTTTCCGAAAATCTTAAATGTCAACATCCCCCACGGGGACCACAAGTCCTGCCTCCGGTAGCCTCTAATTGGTTGCCACGAGCAGATCTTGCATTCGGATTCAAATGGGCGAAGCCCCACTCGAGTTGGTCTCAATTCGCCGCAAAGATTCGTAAACCTGGAGAGTCACTCACAGGAGGGCTGTCATAATTGAATCCTGAACTAGGACAGAATGCCTCTCTCACTCTTGCGTTACTTCGGATTCAATTCAACGCCGGGCCATGAATAACCATTTTTAGCGCCACTTCCATTTGCATGCATTCCTCCGTGGCGCGCACTAATCAATGGATAATCACCCAACCAAGGATGGGCATGCATGGAGCCTGCTCCGCGGCACAAAAACAATAAATACCCTCCGACTGGCAGAGAATCACTTGTGCAGCAGCGCCATTCACCATTCAAGATAGGCTCAGGGTCCTTGCACACAGAAAAGAGGATAACGACGCTGTAAGCCATGCGCCTCGAAAATTTACGCCACAGTTAAAATGTATCGCATTCAGGTGATGCCATCTCATCAGCATCAGCATCGTCACCACACCCCGAACTCGAGCCCAGGGCATCAAGGATGTGACATGGCGTCGTCGTCCTCATCAGCCACCACTGCCACCACCGCCACAAACACCATCAGCATCACCAAGCCACCGTTGGCGTTGTCGTACCGTGCCACATTCAAAGTTATTCATGTTAACGTAACAGGGATCAATTATCGTAGTTCAGCAATTCCGAAAGGCGTCAGATATTCGAGGCATGGCCTTTCTAATAAACATATATTGCATCTTATTCACACCTGAGAACAATCGAAAGGAACGGTTTCTATAGGGACGACACTCTGTGGCGCAACAAGAGCTGAATGGGTCCGGGGCAAGGACTTTTGGCTCTTCTTTTGCTGCTTCTGCTCCTGCTCCTGCTGCTCCTTGTTCTCAAGTCGACACGAAAATCTCTCATCCACATCATTCTGCGGCCGTGTGTGTGTGAGAGCGCTTGTGTCAGTGAATAGCGAAGCCGAACGTATTAGAGTTAATCTCTCACGCATATGTGAGTTTTTGCCAGGATTTCCAGGATTTCCACTTCATGTGCTGAACGAAGGAGGGATACAATGTGGATGATTGCTATGAAAGGCATCCCTGGCCCACTCCACCGTCGAAGCGCGTGGATTGTGCCCCACCTTCGTGGGTCGAAGCAGCAAACAAAAAGGGTCTGCTTGTCGCCGTAGAGTGCACCCATTAGAGGATTCGCCTCAATCTCATGTGTGCCCTGGAATGAGTGAAAAGATTGTTGAAATTCTTTAGATTTCGATAGATCCCATTCGGTGGGAATCTTTTCATTCATCGCGACGAGGAGTGCCCTCGTGGGGTTCGAACAGGTCACAGGAGGCGAGCGAATGGTAACAATGAAGTGGATTCCTTGTCAGATATTACGACAGCAGCACATCCGGAATAGATTATCTTTTCTTGTGCTTTCACTCGTTAAACGTTATTAACGCTGCTGTTGCATGGGGAAGCGGTTCGTGCCTGGAGTCCTCTGACCGAAGCTGGAGATTACACAGAGCTGATGAATTGATTCAAGCGTGGCCTGGTCCACTTCTTTCAGTGTACTACACAGTTTCTTTAGGTGTGATAAGCGAAATTATGCCATCGTTTTGACGAACCAAGGACTTATCGTCTAAATCAGATGTGGTTTACTGGCCACGAAACACAGAGAATCACTTGTGCAGCATCGCTGTTCGAAGGTGGCTTGGTGGTGGATTCATGGAGAACTCTTCTTTTTGACAGAAGCATAAGTGTGGCGTTATTGTATACGAGTGCAATTTGTTAATTTGCTAGGGGGGCTGATTGTTTTGGACTTACAATTGTCAGGTTGTGAACTGACCGCTAAGTCGATTATTGACAGATTAACCAGAAATGTATTGTTTTTAACCACACGCATCACACCAGTTTATTTATGGAAGTGTGTAATATTTTTTTTTAAGGGGACCATTCCTAAATTGCGAAAGGGATTTTTACCCAGTAAAAAACACCTTCGAATAAAATATGTTTAAACTACAACTAAGTTTTACACTTATACAGCAGTTTACTTTCTTGGTTTAGACGCAAAGATTCTCCATTAGAAGTTCTTGCTTACACCGCAGCTAACCGCGGGCTGAATTCATCGTGCTAGGTCAAGGGGCTTAGTCCTTTGAAGACGGCGGAAATTGTTTCTTTCGTCGAGAATTGGAAGGACAGCAGAGTTTATGTGCTGTTCCAGGCGACGCTTATGCTTACAAGCAAAATTCGTGACTTCTTGAATCTTAGACTGATGAAATTCCAAGATCTCTGTGGATATCGTTGTTTCGTACATACCAGAGTGCGTTGACGATGGCCCTTAGCGCTTTACTTTGAAAAGTTTGTAGTATGTTTCTATTACTTTCCTCGGTACAACTACGGGGTATACCATACGTCCAGACGGGTTTTAGCACTTGCTTGTATATAAGCAATTTGTTGTCAGTACTTAGCTTGGAATATTTTCGAATAAGCCAGTACATGTCTTTGTATCTTAATTAATGGGGCTCCTCACGTTTCTTTTTGGTGTGCTCCTTCTATTTAAGCTTTACATCGAGAATCATTCCGAGGTATTTCGCTTCATTGGCGAAGGGTATTCGAACATTATTTATAAAAACGGGCAAGTTATTCACGTTCTTATAAGTAAAATTTATATGAAAAGATTTAGCTTCGTTGAGCTTAATTCGCTGAGTGTTCATCCATTCGTGTGTCCAGTCTAAAGCACATTGGAATATTCTTCGACCGCTTTGGCAATTCCCAAAATGGCGGTCGTCAGCAATGCCTACGTCTTCCGGTATATAGCTGCTATACAATAAGTAAAGGAGTGCACCAAGAACACTTCCTTGTGGTACTCCAACTTGTATGGACTTAAATTGGGAGTATTCTTTACCATATTTCACACGGAAGATTCTCTCCGATAGATAGTTCAATAGAATTGTGCAAAGTTTTGTCGGGAGGAATTATTGAAGCTTTTGTTTCAAGCCTTCGTGCCAAACCTTGTCAAAGGCTTGACAAACTACAGCTGAGCAGACTTGCTTTTGTTCAAACGATTTTTCTATAAAATCAGTTATGCGATGCGACTCGGCCAGTAGTTAAATGCTTGCTTCTAAAACCGAATTGGTGGTTAGGAATAAGTCGTCTTTCTTCTACAACCTAGCCCGGTTGAACGCCAAAGTAATATTCGTTCGAACACTATAGACATTGTCGGAAGGAGTGCAATTAATCTATAAGACTTTTTGTCTGTTGGCGGTTTACCCGGTTCCCGCGCCTTTATTATTTTCGCTACTTTCCACTGGCTAGGGACATATTCTAATCTAATGGCGGCGTTAAGAATGTAGAGAAACATAAGAAGCGTTTTCTGAGGTAATTCTTTCAGAACTTCTGCTGTGATTAAATCCTAACCAAGAGCTTTCTTGGGTTTGAGTTTTTTCAATTCTTCCTTTAGTTCTGTTAAAGTGGCATTTCTTATAGAAAAATTGTCATTATTTGAGTGGGTCGCCGTGGCGTAGTGGGTCAGTGCGTCGACTCCTACGCAGAGGGTGCCAGGTTCGATACCCGAATTTACCACTTTTCATATTTCACGTCTCTACCTCTTTCGAGTCACTGACAATGCTCAAAGAGTACTCCTGTCTAGAAAAAGCTTTTCACCTTCGCCGTTCGGAGTCGGCATAAAACTGTAGGTCCCTTCCACTCCTGAGAAAACAATAGCACGCACAACACGAATGGTTGCTGAGAAGCTAGGCCCTGGCCCTCTACGGGCTGTAGCGCTACCCATATATATATTTGAGTGCGAACTGTAGGAGTATACAGGAGCTGTTTGTCCATCGTGGGATTTAAACGTTGCTTCCAAATGATCTGCGAAGAAATCTGCTTTCTCTTTATCTTCTTTGGCCCACTCGTTTGGGTTTTCTTAAACCGTTGGCTGCTTTCCAGAGTGAGTAGTTGGTATTATTTTTCGCTGACAAACCTGTTAAATAAGCAGATTATTATTGTTAAACGACTTGATTTTCGCTTTCAGAAGGTTAGACAGTTGGTTGAGGCCGGTTTTATGCTGCGGCGCACGGGTCTGCTGCCATTTCTAACGAGCTTGTTTTATCTTCGTTTTTCTAGCGAGAGGTGTATTGCTCCACGCAGCGCTCTGTATTACTTGTGTCTAATATGCGTATTTCTCTCTTTTCTTCTTCTACTATAGCTACAGTCCGCGTTGGATCCAGCTGCCAATTTTGAATGCCAAGTTGGTTGAGGTTCTTCTCCAATCCCAGCCTTTGTGCGCCATCTGTTTTGGGACCATCCTCTATTCCTCCACTGGTGCAGATCTGCTCTATATGGCCTAGACAGCTTAAACGTTGGATGCGCAGACACCAGCTGGCTAGGTTTGCAGTCCTGGTTCTTCTCTAAGAAAACCAAGTCTCATTAGCTGCGTATATACGCTTAAATTTCAATTTGCATGTAAAATGCATTAACAACAAATCCTATATCCGCTTAAGTTACTCATCATACCTATCGCCGCTTAAGAAATAAGCGCGGATAAAAACAATGCTTCCAATCATTTGTTTCTGTGTGTTCATTCATTGTTTAGGTTGCTGTATGTGGCTTACATTTGCAGGTGTGGTTGATGTATTAGATAATTTCTAAATATTTTTGCATCCATAAGTATGCAATTTTTAGTATACCCAGAGTGTCTCTACTATACATTCCGTTTAGGCTTCGTAAACGTTTCTTTTCATTAGTAATTTTTTTTATTTTATAATTAATATAATTAAGGTGATGGTCACGCTACACAGTCACAGAACGAAGATTGTGACCATCAAAGATCAACCATCATCTTCCATGACTACACCCCTGACTGCTTACCAAATGTCATAAACGTCGTCGGTGCTGCCAAGATTGTATGATGAATTATTAAGCGCCGAAGATCGTTTTTTTTTTGTGCAATTATAATTTAAGCGTATACACGCTTGCACCTATTATTACCCTGTCTCATTACTTGTATTCTTTTTTTGTAGGTTCCATTGTTAGTGTGCGATGTCATAGACCGAATTACTGTGCTTTTACCGACGCTCAAATACATTTTGAGACAGTAACAAGAAGTTCTTCTCAACCATTTTTACAGATTTTCTTAATTTAAAAAATTTAAAAATAAAACTTGGTTTTTTTTGCTACAATGCAAAAAATATCACGAAACAGTTTATGCCAGGTTTATACCTAACGGTAAATGCACTAAAGCAAAGACTAAAACATGCACAACTGGATACATGGGATCTACGTTGTGATTATCCATTTTCTTCATCATCACTGATATTAACAAAATATCACGATTGCCTTGCCAGAGACGGAGCACTAAGTTGCTAAGTTGGCAGTGGCTGCCTTAGAGTGGTGCAGATTGATGTGGACCACCTTCATTCTGAGGCTTTTCTACCACTGTGACCTTACCATCTATATGTTTGACGAGTCGTTACTTGTATTCTCCTCACGGAGTCTAACTACACCCTCTGAAGCAGATGGTGCCGTGACGCTATTTTTTTTTCTGTCGTAATGCCCAGGCTTTCTAGAGAGGCTGCCATACTCGAGATGTTATCATTTCTTTCCTGCACCTTCAAGGAGACCTGCGACCTTATATAGTTAAGGGTGATCTCCTTTTCCTTCATCAATTTGAGGGACTCCTCGTCGATTAAGAAGGAGCCCAGCCTGCCTGACTCCTCAGGCTTTTCTACCTTTATGACCTTCCAGTTGCCCATGGGGACACCTGGATTTTGACCTTTCAGCCTAAGTATGTGGTCCAGATCGTTAGGACCCGGTGGCAGCCACGAAAACGTGCGTGGGAGTGGTTGACTACCAATTGGGCGCTTGGCCATGGACACCTCATTTTTGATGATGACCTCTGTTAGGAACATTTGTGGTGGCACTCTATCATTTTAGAGCCGCCAGAGTGCCAATCGGCTTCAGTGAAGGTAGGTGGAGTTGATGTCGGTTTCTCGGTGATAAACCTGAGTAATTCCTCAGCAATTTTGGTCGTTAAGACCCTCCAGTTCTCCCCACTGATTCCACCTTCGTCGTTCTGCATGTAAGAGATCCCGTATAAGAGGTCACTTTTGACGACATCCTCGAAGCTTCGGTTTACTGTAACAGTGTTCCTTGCCTTCTCCGGTGTCCTGTGAGCCTCGTCCTGGGATATCGGTCGTTTGAAAGTCGAGTTCTTGGGGTATTTGGTGCTTGCTTACCTGTAACAAGTTTGCTAGCTACCTTGCCGGTCGTCCCGTCCCTGGTACGAGCCGCCTAGCCTGTACGAGGTCCTTCTCGACGCCAATAGGACTGAGAGATCACCCTCGACGACTATCCTCCCATTCTAGGAGCCGACCTGGGGTCTAGGTCGGTCTCGTGATTTAAGGACATTCCATCGAGTTCCATGCAACAATCGAGTTCCAGCAGTTTATAAAAGAAAAAAAAAACAGATCAAGGATTCAAAATTTGCTTATGAATTGAAAATCAAATATTTACGCGGTGCCATCTCCATCATAAATCTCACGTCAGTTTGCACATGCAATGCAATCATTTATTGACAGCGCCACAACAGCCGTCACCCGTTACATCGATAAAAAACAGAAAAAAAAACAAAAATAAACATTCAACAACAACTCCCCCAGCAGCAATTTAAATTTTAAGGACTTTCATAAATTGTTTATCTCCAAGTAGAGGACAAATAATTAAGACTGCATAATGCAATGGCCGTTGCCGCCCCCCGGAACACATATTAGTTACACATTACAAAGGACGAACCGGGAGATTCCGCCAACACTCGCGTCTCCGCTGAAGCACGCCTTAAAATACTACACTCGAATTTGACATGCTGTGTTCAACTGACCTTCCATTCTGTCCGGTAGCATCCTTATTTGGACTGCTAGCAGTCTTCTGGTTGGGTAGGGGCATGCCTGTTGCAGGCTTGCTTTTAACCTCTGCCAAAAGATAGCTCACCCAGCGAAAAGTATCCTTGTCTGTCCAACAGTCTTCGGATTTTTTTAGGATCCTATTAAGTTGGAACCTTGCACTTCTGACTGCACGTTGATGTCTTACGTGCGGTGTCACTTTCTTTGCCGTTGAACTGCAGCCATGACATTTCATGACTAACTCCACCAGCAAAAAATTGATGGCACCTTCTGAAATGATTCACCAGGCGATTGCCTAGGACAGGTTGAATAACTTGTCCCAAAAAATAAAAGTCCCAACACCATTCAATCGGAGCACCAGAACCCACCAGGCATCAACGACAACCGAACGCAAATGAATATTCTACTCCTTTAATTAAGCTAATTGACTCTTCACCTTCAAAGACGCAGTCGTCATCGCGGCAGCAGCGGGACGCCCATCAACGGAGCCTTTAACGTCAATGAAATGTATACTCACCACACTCTCCGGTCCCCAAGTGCGTACCGTAATAATCAAGATCGGTCTTCGGTAAACATCAAACAAAATGAAATGACATACAAGTGGAATCCATCGCCGGAGCGCTTCACAAATTAAATGTCCTTTTTTCCCATTCATGCCCACCCACCCGGCCGGCGCGGCGTGACTGTGGATTCGCAAAAGCCATCCACGCTCAGCGAGGCGATGATCAATTACAATGGACCATGAATTGGAATCCGATTTTTGAGCATCTCAATCGAACTGACGGCGATGACAAATCGACGCTCTAATGACGGCGGACGGGTGCGTCAAGTGCGCTAACTGTCAAGTGGTTCTTGACTTCCTGTCGAAACCTGTGCATCGTCTTGCACTGTCTCCCCTGCGGGACGGTGGTGTGTGTGTGTGTGTGTGTTAAGGACTCCGTCGTGATTATTCGTTATTACGAGGCCCGCGTGACATCCTCTTGTTCTGTCCCGGAGTGGGACGGGAAATGCGAGTAATTCAAAAATATGTTGTCATATCCTCAACTGTCACGACTGCCGTTCGGGGTGGGAATGTCAAGTATCGGCCGCTATGAGCGGAGAGGGTTTTGACTTTTGTTCACGGTTGGATGACTGAATGACTGAATGACTGGATGAATGTCTCTGTTGTGGCGTTTATGGTGGGCGTGCCGTGGCAGGAAGGTACCCCAAGAGGACTGTTTTGAAATTGTTCCCTTTTAACGTTGACTTAAGAATTAGAATTATGCATTTTTTGACATCAAAGCGATATGCAAATATCCGTGTCAAATTCGAGTGTCGTATTTTAAGGCGTGCTTCAGCGGAGACGCAAGTGTTGGCGGAATCTCCCGGTTCGTCCTTTGTAATTTGTAATTAATATGTGTTCCGGGGGGCGGCAACGGCCATTGCATTATACAGTCTTAATTATTTGTCCTCTACTTGGAGATAAACAATTTATGAAAGTCCTTAAAATTTAAATTGCTGCTGGGGGAGTTGTTGTTGAATGTTTATTTTTGTTTTTTTCTGTTGTTTATCGATGTAACGGGTGACGGCTGTTGTGGCGCTGTCAATAAATGATTGCATTGCATGTGCAAACTGACGTGAGATTTATGATGGAGATGGCACCGCGTAAATATTTGATTTTCAATTCATAAACAAATTTTGAATCCTTGATCTGTTTTTTTTTCTTTTATAAACTGCTGGAACTCGATTGTTGCATGGAACTCGATGGAATGTCCTTAAATCATGCGACCGACTTGGGGTCTAAAAGCTCTTAGGATGGGAGGACAGTCGTAGAGGGTGATTCCTCAGTCCTATTGGCGTTTATGATGCCGAAACTGAAGAAGGTGGCACCAAACGTAGGGTTTGCTCAGGGCGACCACTAAAGGCGAATATTCAACCACGAACTATATGGAATGTGCAGCCTAGCCTGGCGTCTACGCTCTCAGATGTGATCTTATTTAATTTATAGTAAGTATGAACAATATACAGTGAACTCCCCCTAAGTCGAATTGTCACGGGATACCATAATCGGTTCGAGTTAGAGAGAGTTTGACTAAGAGAGAGGTTCTTGTATGGGAAATTGGAGGAAACGTATGTCAAATATGGCGAAAAAGTTCGAGTTAGAGTGTGTTTCGACTTAGGGAGGGTTCGAGTTATGGAGAGTCCACTATAGATCTGAACTGAGGATGTCAAAATTGCTAGCATAAACTCGCTCTCCTCGGAGAGGGTTGTTAGAACATCTTAAATAGTGCTTCGACTTAGTTAAGGATTTTGTCTATCTAAGCTCCGCAGTAGACTCCGGGAATGTCATCACGGCGAAGGACATAGGATGAAAAACAACCCTGGCCAGGCCAATAGCTATGTTTTTGGGCGCACACGGCATTTTAAGAAATAAAGCCCTATCACGAAGAACCAAGCTATTTTTATTAAGACCTTGATAGTCCCAACCCTGCTGTATGGAGCAGAACCATGGACAATATCAAGTGAGACGCAAATCCTTCGAATTATATTTGGCCTCGATTGCGAAGAAGGAGTTTGGAAGAGTAGACTGAACGACGAACTCTGTACAACGACAACCGCCTAGTCAAACGAGTTCTATTGTCTCGACTCTGATGGCTAGGTCATGTAGAGAGAATGGACACTAACTCGGCTCGGGAAGTCTTGGAGTCCAAACCCAAGAGACAACGTGGAAGATCTCACCCCAGTGGCGTAACCAGATACCTTAATCAACCGCGTGTGTGAAACTGGAGGCGAATAACCCAAAATCGTGCCAGCTGGAGAGGCTTGTTGCCTGAGTCCCAGGCCCCCACTGGACTGTAGCGCCAGCCAAAGAAGAAGAAAAATCGCTGATAAAAAACAACTTTGCATTTTTTATTGACTCAGGCTCAAATAGATCGCATACCTGAGTTGGAGGTCTTTTTATGGTAATCTGTCGAAACGTTTCTGGGTACAAGCAAGATTTCCAACTTCTTCTTCTTCTGGTGGCGCTACAGTCCGGGGTGGACCTGGGCCTCAATCAGTAAGCATCGCCAGCCGGCGACTGCGACAACTGCGCACACCAAGTTGATTGAGGTCCTTCTCCACCTGGTTCACGGTTGAAGACTCAAATGAAGACAATTGGCTTTTCACACGTGTATTGTTTCATTGTTTCGTCGAAATATTAATATGGCCTTTTAGGCGCAAGATTCAAATATTAGACTATATTAGGTTATGATTCAATACTTAATTCACAATGGTTCAAAATTAATTTTTGTTTAATGAATTCATTTTTTTTAATGACCAAGCTCTAACGAAACAGGTACTAAACCTAAGTCGATAAGACTCACAATTCAAGAACTATTGTACACATACATTCTATATTCAGTCGAAGTTTTGGGTCCTAGCTTACAAATATTTCGTCGTCGGGTCGAAAACTCTGCCCGAAAATGTTTGAGACCTGAAAAACGGAAAAGTGGACTTGCAAAATAAGTGCACCAAAGCGAGTTGAACGACTCAAGTACATCCATGCAGCTCATCGGATACCCACTCGCCCCATTTCCCAGTTTTGTAGAGTCCATCTCAATAATTCAATGCTTCTTCAAGTAAAGTGCATCAAGTTGTTATCTTTTTGGCACTGCTTCCATATAAACCACAAGAACAAATTCATCAGTAATTGCAGTGTTGCTTGAAGGCCTTTCTAAAGTAACAGCTCTCGCTCAGGCGGCTTAATGAACACAGCCCCCCACTACGTAACCAATCAAGCAACCTCTTCTGCGATCGAATCATCTGCCATCTATTTTCAAAAACCTCGCACAACGAGAGGTTCGGAATTTTAATTCACTTAAGCCCACCCCGCAAAACCATTCTTCAATTCCTAATGAAATACCTACTCCAGATTGCACGATTGCAATCGCACATCTTTGGCGAATTTTTCATCGACCTAAAATTGCATTTCGCTCGGCATAACTGAAAACAAAAACATAACCTAAAATGCAACACCCACCAACGGGAGGCAGGGGGTACTCCCAGCACCCATGGCCGCACATCCATCACAAACAGTTATTAATTAAAGGATGCACCTCGTTTTCGGATAAACACTACACAGGAATTATTGGTATCCATTACGGCGTCGTTGACACGCCCCCTCACAGTTCCTATTGGAGCAAATGTACACATCCAGTAATAAAGTAAATATTGATCAACCCCTCTTGTTTCAAGTCCTCCCATGCCCATGGCCCACACGGGCCAGCCGCCAGCCGCCAGCCACCAGCCACCTACCCTGTGTGCTCGCTCGCCCACAGTCACATGCGGAGCACTGGGTGCGCGCTTATTTACGTGCGGGCCATCTTATACGCAGGACCTTCGCAGGAACGACGAAACGAAACGAACCCCTCACACCCGTGTTCTCGTGTTCGAATCATGTAAATGCGATTTTGTACGAGGAGTCCTCCTCTCGTAGCAACGGAATGTCGGCACGGTGATACGGGACACGAGGCACGAGGCAAAAACGAAAAAAGGAATGCGATACTGTACGCACACATGCACACACGACTGTGTGTGAGTGAGTTTCCCTTTTCAGGACGAGCTTTCAAGTCGTAGGTCGAGTTCATAGCTGGAACACTATCGTTTCGATTTGAATTTGGTTTTTTCCCAACCTTTTCCGTCCCCCGTCACCCCATGTGTCGGCAAACAGTGCGGCGGATGACGGGGATGACGGGGATGACGATGGATCTAAGGAAGAGGGATGGAATTATGAATTTATGTACTCGGTGATATAGTGGCTATGCGCACTTCATGCTGTGTTCACCATTCAAATGCGACAACAGCACCGGGAGGGAGGCATTAAAATTTCATGATGTCACCACTCTTGCTAACTCGGTGCGGAGTTGAAAATGGTAGTTTGGAAAAATGAAAAGCGAATGCGACGCATGAACTGTGGGAATGGGCGATGCGATGGGAATGCTTCTTCGGTTTTCTCGGAATGTGAAGGGGTTGCAGGGAAAGTTTGCAGTTATGTGCCATCGATAGGGAGTCAGTAGATTGTGTATTATTTATCATTTTGGTTATTAACATTAGGCTTCTTCCAGAATAGAGAAAATAGATGGTCTTTAAATAAACTCTGGCTTGTCTAGTCTATAGATTGTAGGATAAGACCATACCCGAATTTTGTTCGTTTAAACAGAAACGAAGCTTAGCTAACGGTCGTCGGTGGACTTTTTTAGGAATGATCTTGAATGAGTTCCACTTCAGGGACCCAGCCTTAAGATGTGATAAATAATCTGTCAGTCTCTTCATTCTGCGAAGACGTATTTTAAATAGGAGCTCAGCTCCGATAGTCTAAAATTTAGCTGTGGGCGCATTCGAATGGTAATTCGAGTGATAATCGATTCAGCATCTCGAGAACATGTCGATTATCAAAACCATTCGAATGACTACTAACTAGTAGTGGCGCGACGTCCATATTAGGGGACCTTCCTATTCTCGGTTTCGAAAAATCGATTAATTCGAACCTATAGCTTAAAATTTCAAGTGAACATTTCAAAAACTCTTGAAGATATAGCCGACTTATGGTAGAAGCGTCAGGCGACGGTGAGAGCGCGTGTGCAGCATGGCCAGGCTTCCAGAGAGACCAGAATTCCGCGGAAAGACCAAGGAGCCGAAGAAAATCAAGCCTATGAAGAAGGGATTTTACGCGTTTCTCTCGAAACAGTGTTTCTACGACTGGCGCATGGGGTTACTCAAAAACTATTAATCCAATCGTTACCCTATGCATATATAGCTATGGTATGAACTAAGATAAATCAAATCGGTGAAGATTTTCTTTACTTTTCAACTTGATTAAGGGCTAAAAAAAAGGGCGACTTTCAAAAAAAATTTTTTTCAAAGAACCGTGATTTTGTTAATTTTTGTGCCAAACATGTACTCTTTCTAGTCCCGTTAGAATTTTTGGTTTTAGATGTTCCAGTGAGCGGAAATCACATGCGCCGCCGAAAAGAAGGGCTTTTGTTTGATCACAAAAAACAACAAACAAAAAAATGTTTGTAAACATTTTTTCTTCTTTTTTAGCCGACTTACCTTTTCAAACTTTTTCACGCCACTGCTAACTACTACTCCTCAGAATGACTGATTTAATTATTACCAACTACTAACACAAGGCATCTCGATAAATGTCTCACTTAAGCGCGAGAACATGTAAGAAATGGTTCACGTCGAGAAATACTAATCATTAGCAACACCAGATTGAAAGAAAAATGCAAAGAAAATTAACTAAGTATTAATCCACTTCTCGGTTCATTAAAGAAATCATGTTTTCGAATGATTTTCATGAAAGACATTTATCGAGTTCTCTTTAGTAGTGTAGTAGTTAGTGAATAGTTAGTAGTCATCCGAATGATTTTGAGAATCAACATGTTGTACTAATCGCTTATCACTCGAATAATGCGCCCATCTCGAGTGAACAATCGATTATTAAAATATCTCGATTCTTAAGATCATTCGATTATGCCCATCACAACTAGAATTTGTAATTGATGGACTTGAACTTAACGGCGCGTATCAGTGCGTCTTCCGGTCCGGGAAATCGACTATGGATTAAATATTCCTACTAGGAGCAGGCTGCCGAGTTTCAGCAGCATTCATTGCAAGGAAATATTTTATGCAGTAGCCGAATTCGGGATTGGGGAGTAACGTATCCAGGCCGTTCAGTTCAGTTCAAGGACTTCCGATTCGTTTGTGTCCCGAAGGCCGGACATTGGCTCGGCGAATGCTCTAGCTAAGCCTTTGAACTCAAGGCTGCTGGTTCATGACCGAAAAGAAGGCAGAGAGGCAGAGACTAAGTCGTCGTGGACAACACAACTCGGTCTTGACGTCTGGAAGCAACGTGCCAAGGGCGATTGAAGGCGGCTTTTGCTCAAGCCCATACTCTCCAGGGGTCACGCTTCGTTATGACTAAGTAAGTTGTTAACGTTAAGTCCACACCAGTTGGTTAAAACAGTCTCTATATGGCTATATGCTGCTATTACCAAACCTCGACTAGATTAGCCCCTCGGGGAAGACATTTCCCCCAAATTATCCCACGTGATAGTGAAAGGTGTAAGGCATGCGCTCAACTTCATGTGGATTAGGCAGAAATCAAGTAGACTACACTGCAGTGGTTCAGTAGATGGAGGTCCTTACACATTTTTTGCGATCTAGCGTATGCATCGCAACCTGTTTTCAGGACGTTATACCCGTCCCATTCCTCTCTGGTGGGGGTTAGTGTTTTGTGCTTCATTTTGAAGTTCTCAAACGGTGTCAGGTAATGTGATTGTTTTGGGATCTTCGAGTTTTGTGAATAGTTCGATATGCTCTGGGGGCTGCATATAACACAACTACAACTCAGAAATTGCTTACGCAATAAGGCCTAATGGAAGTAACTACATTCATGAGGGGCACAATAGACTCATCTTGTTTGACTTAGGTTAGGTAGTCAGACTACTACCACGGATTGACTACTTCAGTGTAGGTGGTGACTGGACACGATTTGGAAACCAGATAAAAATGTATTAACTTTGCTTTCACTGGACCCCGAACGAAGCCATTAGTTCGGTACACAGATGATTTATTCCTAGGCTCGGTGTAGAGGTTGAGGTGTTTGAGAAGTCTTGACTTGACTTGGCAAAATCAATCAGCCGGAGTATGATTTTCTTCGTTCAAGAAAATACCTCTATGTGCCAAGAAAGGCCGTTTTGTTCTCGTTTCATAGTGTAAAAAAATGAATCCGTTTTAATTGATGAAACTAGATGTGGATATTATGCGGCTTAGGAAAATTGTGAATTCGAATGATATTTTCAGGATTTGGTTGATAGAAGGGGTTGATTTTGAAAAGCTATTGTTAGATGTTAAAGATTACACTCTCTCCCTACCCTTGACTTCGAAATACCCTTCAATAAGCATTTCCCTATAAGGGAGGAGTGGAGCTCATATGAACCCATCACTGACTGGAATTTCATCCATGTCTATACGGACGGGCCAAAGATGGAAAAAGGCACAGACGCGGGCATCTTCTCCGAATTGTTAAACATGCACTGCTCTATCAGATTGCCTGACTACGGTAGTGTTTTTCAAGCGGAGGTCCTTCCGGTCAAGGAAGCTGCCAAATTGATGACATTGTTGGAAATACCACCAGCTGATAATACCTTCTTAATTGACAGTCAAGCGGTCATAAACGCAAATTCGGATATTGAAATCAAGTCCAAGCTGATCGCAAAGAGCTCAAGGTTCTTAGCACACAGCATTCGATCACTCTATGCTGGTTCCCAGGTCACAACGACATAACCGGCAACGAGGTAGCAGATGAACTTGCCCGGAAATGGGCCGAATCTGACCCATCCCAGGCAATCCCATGGCTTTCCCCACCTCTGTCTGACATCAAGAACAAGGTTGACAATAAAATCATGGAGCTGGTGGAGTTCCTTCACCACATGTTAGTGGGCTAGGTTGCAGCAGGAAACTGCTGAGGATGATGGTCGGAGCTATTACTGGTCATAACCATCTGAGGTACCACGAACATAAAATGGGACTAAGCCATGACACCATTTGTAGAGGCTTTGGAGGCGAGGAGGAGGTTGAGGAAACATCCCACTATCTTTGCCAACGCCCGAGTCTATGCAAATTGAGACTGAGAACCCTGGGAGAATGTTTTTTTTTGCCATGACCTCCATGATATATCAGATATCCCACTAAAATCTCTTTGCAGGTTTATAAGGATCTCTGGTTGGCTAGAAGGAGGACAATAACCAGTTTTCAGCACAACTCCGACGAGTAAGAAGACAAGAAGGTTTACCCCATGGGCATCACAATGGGTCCAATAGGACCTTAGTGTGGCACGGCCCCACGGCGTCAACCCACGAACCAAACCTAACCTAGCCTAGATGTTAAGGATTTACGGGCCCCAATTCCTAAGAGGTGTTGGATGTCCAAATGGGAATAGCATTACGAACGTCGTTGGGTTTTTTTTCTGTTTAAAATGTCGTTGATCCGTGAGGGATCTCTCGCCCACAACTCGAGTTGAGTCTTTGCCTCAGTCTGACGAAGGTAGTGTTCACTGTTTGTTTATGGAGGCTGGGTGCGATGGTTTCTATGGCTTAGCTAATAAGGTTGAGTTCGTGGACTTTCCGAGCGATTTCACTTAATCTATCCGCCGATTTCACTGCCTACTCAATTCCTGCTGCGACCAGGCACCCATATCAACTTGTGCTCAATGAGCTGATCTCTTATTCTGCTTATGATGGCGCCATCCGAGTCCTAGCCATCCACTTAAGCGAGGAGTGATATCGAGGAACTACTGGTTGAGGCCCAGGTCCACCCCAGAAGAAGAAGATATCGATTTTAATTTCTCGTCATCATTTCATTTCATCAAGGACATTATTTTTGATTCATCAGAAATTCATTTGAACCACCCGTCTTCGTATTCTAAGAAGAACAAAAAACGCTCCTCCCTCTCTGCCGCTCCCAAGTTTAATAGCTACCCTCTCAAACCCCCACCCGATCACCCACACCTCTCCCCATTCACGGTCATTGGCAGTAATGAAAGGATAATGGGAAATGCAATGATCCCATGGTGTTGACCTGACAGGCGACTCAAAAAAGAGCATTTTGCAATTTAAATCCACACAGATACGCGCTCGATAACACCCCCAATAGAAGGCGTTCGTCCAATGGGAAGGCCCTTCTCCACCCGCTTTCAACATAGATGAGGCAAATTCCATCCGAGGATTGTTGAAGGCAATTTCAAATCAAGGGTGGTGGATATCGCCGGACAGCAGACCATGCTGAGAGTTGAGCGCTTGCGAATGTTGTATGTTTGTGCTGCCCACAGACTACTTCGTGCAACGGGGGCAGGACAGCCTGTTGGCGTGTGTGTATCAATTAACTCATGTCAATATTTGATAAAAATGATATTTGAACGACTGTTCTCCGTGGGGATTTATTAGAGATGGAATGCTTAAGTGGTTGCTATTTCGGGTTGTTAGGGGATTAGCTGTTCTTAATGAACAGGCGGTGGGTTGCAGTTGGGAGTTTGTGGAAATTTAAAATTAAAGCCAGTAGCTATGCTTGCTTGAGGCACATAGTCTGTGTGTTCATATCGATTTGTTTCATATTTGACCAAGAATTTGTTGAACCACTTGAAGGGGATTAATCCGTTTCTTGTTTTGGAAATAGGTTAGACTCTTAGACAATCCCCCTGGTCTTCTGAATCTTTATTTCATAAGACTTGTCACATCGACAGAAACTGCATCCTATCAACTGACGGAACTGCAAAGGATATAGTATTAGGTGCTCTCTTGGGTTTGACAACACATCTAATGATGCACTTATTCGAGCTTTGGACATGAAGGAAGTAAGCCACACAGTATCGATGTGGATTTATGAACTCTTGAACACGAGATAAATAGAGACATTTAAAATCGACACAACAAGAGGATGTCAACAAGGAATAGTCTTATATCCTCTCATGTGCAGCCTAGTTGTGGAGCAGCTTCTAGCGATACTGACGAACAATGGGATCAGATCCTTCACCTTAGCCAGAAACTAGATGGTGGGTTTAAGTGCCTGCCCCTGGTTAGCGGAATCCCCGGTTCGAATCCCAGAGAGAGCAAAGTTAATACGCTTTTATCTGGTCTTCAAATCTGGTCCAGCCACCAATTGCCGTTGGGATCAATTTGACGGCACTATCCCTGGAGTAGTTGCCGTGGCGTAGTGGGTAAGTGCGTCGACTTCTACGCAGAGGGTGCCAGGTTCGAGCCCCAACCTACCAGCTCTCATAATTCACGGCTTCCACCTCTTTCGAGTCACTGACAATGCTCAAAGAGTATTCCTGTCTAGAAAAAGCTTCTCAACTTCGCCTTTCGGAGTCGGCATTAAACTGTAGGGGCCTTCCACTCGTGAAAGAACAATAGCACGCACAACGCGAGTGGTTGCTGAGAAGCTAGGCCCAGCGCCATCAATATTATATTATTATTATCAGTGGTAGTAGTCTGACTGTGTATATCACAAGGGACGAATATGGTCTAAGAGTGCTGGTGACTTCGCTCGAAGGACAGTAGTACCTACCCTAGCCAAAAGGAAGGTCGAGAAGACTTATCATATGCGGCTAAACAATACCAAAGGAATGGTGCTTCTCGGGTGGACTTTACCCGACTTCGGTGAAAACCACCCTAGTCCCCAGTATTCTCTTAGTCGCGTTACCCAAAAGCTGGGCCTCAATGAATAGGCCTCTTCAGCTGGCACTATACTCAGCTAGCTGTCTCCAACTGCACACGCCAAGCTGGTTGAGGTCTTTCTCCACCTGGGTGCGCCATCGGTTCCGTGGGCGTCCGCTCTTGCGTTGTCCCAATGGCTTGGATTCGAAGACTCCTCGGGCTGGAACAGTGTTGTCCATATGCTCTACATGGCCTAGCCATCTTAGGCATTGAATCCATAAACGTCTCGCTAGGCTGATGTGGCTGTACAGCCCGTACTCTCAGACTCCTGAAGGAAACTGGCTGAAAGAATAAGATGCGCAACATTAACCACACTACAAATCTGAAAAGGGGGACTGTATGTGAGGTGAACTCGTAGGACAGCAAGGGTATCAAAAAACAATTATGCCGATTATAGAAATCGCCATATAGACTGAGGAGGTAATTCATCCGATCCGCATACGCAGTTCAACCCTAGAATTGGAATCAAAGCAAACCCTTCTTATCGATCCTTTTTTTGTCAGCTGTTTTCTGTTAGTTTTGAATTTTCATGATGAAGTTGTTTTGAAGAAAAGTTATCTAAAGTCAATTTTAACAATCGAAAATAAAGTTCACCAACAATGAAGAAAAACTTTCAAATCGCAAATCAGTCAGCGAACGAATGAAGCTGAACGTTAATAACTTCAAAGACTTAATAATTTTAAACAAAGTAGTTTTATTTTGGCAAAATGTTCTCTTCAGCACAAGCACAATTATCTGAGACAACCAAATTCAAACTGCCAAGGCCGCTTTCACACTGAAAAATTTCGTCTGCGATTTTTCCATCTTGTAGGCACGGGAGGTGAGACGTGCTAGGGGTAGCCCGCGTCTGGTGTGCTCGGGGTTTGCTTTTGAATTTTCTATTCTCTTTCATCTCTCTTCGTTTCTTCCTTGAGTTGCTTTATTCTTATGCTCTGAACCTTGGGTATTGGATGACGCATGTGTGAGAGGGGGTAGGAAACAGAAAAGGTTCAGCATTGAGATCTCAATTGCAGAGACTGAAAGATTTGCTGTGTGAAAGTGGAGATCACAAAAGGGAATTTGAAAGAATCGCCGACGAATTTTAGCGAGTGTGAAAGCAGTCCAAGATCGCAAGTCTACACTCGACCAAGAAAGAAATTTTACAGAGATAGCCGACTTCACAGCTGATTGCCCCCTAGTCCATCGACGAATTTGAGTCCTTTTTGACGGATATTCATGAATTTTTGACGGTTATTCAAGAAATAACGTAAATGCCGTCCTCTGATTGGTCAAAAATCTTAGGGGGAAGGAGAGGTAGAAGACGGGCATCTCTTTGATACTTCATTTCTGCACACGACTGCCTGCCTGACAGCTTTTATTTTTCCTTTCGATCTTAGTCTCTGCCTCTCTCTCTCTATAGTTGTCTCTTTTTTCTCGTTACAGTAGTAAGTCCAAGGATAATCTAACTAACATCATAGAACGAACTATGGACGTTTGGAAAAATTGGTGCCGGTCTTGCCTCGGATCTAGACAGCTCCATTATTTCCCATGGAAGGCTATACAGATTACAGTAATGTTAGCGAAGCACTGCATACTTATTACAAAGTAAATGGAGAAGACATGCAAACACCAAGTTGAAGAGTTTTTCGGAAAACTCCGCATTTGAACTTATCAGAAGCGAGTCAAATCCGAGAAAAGAATGTTTCAAAATCCTCTGGAAAGTTTTTGTCCATGTCCGAATAATCCGGACATCGCACTACACATTACCTCGAACCGCAACTGCATTGTTTGTTTTTCTTCTTCTTCTTCTTCTGGTGGCGCTACAGTCCGGAGTGGACCAGGGACTTAATCAGTAAGCCTCTCCAGCCGGCACGATCTTTAGCCAGCTGTCTCCAACTGCGCACACCAAGTTGATTGAGGTGCTTCTCCACCTGGATGCGCCATCGGTTCCGTGGGCGTCCTCTATTGCGTTGTCTCCCGTTTGTTTTTCTAGTAAAATAAATTATTTTCTGTTACTTTAAAACAAAAAATTTACTTTCTGGTGCACCAACCAATCTTTCATTCTAGAAATCCGCAACCAATTTGATTCGGATTGAAAACGTCGCAAAATGTATGGGGTGCGGATGAGTTGCGTTTTCTATAATAGCTGTGTTTTTTTGCAAGCGTATATACGCTTAATTTATAAGTGCACAAAAAAACGATCTTCGGCGCTTAATGATTAATCATAAAATCTTGGCAGCACCGACGACATTTATTACATTTGCTAAGCAGTCAGGGGTGTAGTTATGGAAGGTGATGGTTGATCTTTGATGGATTAAGATGGATGCGCATTGGTTATATAAGAGGTCCAATTGGATCTGACTTCCTTGCGCCTAGTGGTTGCAGATGCACATTCATGAGATTGACAAAAGGGGATGGGACAAAACCAGTGGATAACTAAATGGATGAAGAGGTGGTGTGTATCGATCCGAAACTCACTAGTCTTCTCCAGGATCTGCCTTAATGTGAAAATTTGGCCTATAGTCGATTTGCCGGGTCGGAAGCCGCACTGGTAGGTGCTGATTAATGCGGTGCAAAACGGCTTTAGCCGTTCACACAGTACGCTGGACATGATCTTGTAGGCGTCGTTGAGGAGGGATATACCTCTACAGTTGTTGCAAGAGGTAGGATCGCCTTTTTTGTGGGTGGGGCATATGGAGCTGATATTCCAGTCGTTGAGTTGTTAGGAATTTGAGTATGGTCGATATAAAAACCTTGGGTAGCAATAGAGGTTACCAAGGAACCCGAACGCGATATATCATTGTTTGCCTAGTGCCGGACAGTCACAGAGAAAGTGAGGCAGACTCGACTCAGAGTGGGTGTCGAGGCAACCGCGACAGTTTTGGGTTGAACGGTATTCCGAGTCTAGCAGCGTGGATGCCTAATGGCCAGAGCCCCGTGCTTACGACCACGACTCTAGCTATTTCGGATTGATTTCTATTGACGAGCTCATCAGTCCTTCTTTTCGTGTAAGCAGGGGCAGGTTTTCCTAGAGAATTTGTACTTGGATGACATGGTCCAGCTTCTGCTAGCTGAGGACAGGAAGTGTTGGTAGATGATGTGCTGGATGTGGTTTATAAGGAGGCCCACCAGCTCAGTGAGGGAGTTGCCGGAAGCTCCTTGCTTGGCCAGTTCGTCGGCGATCTCATTTCCCTCTATGTTGGTGTGGCCTGAAACCCAGAGGAGAGTGATATTGCTCCTGGTACTGGCTTGTTCTTCCTCTCATTGTTGCACCAATTTAGAGGAAGTGGTTTCTGAGGAGATGGCCCTTATGATAGCTTGGCTGTCGCTGCAGATCGGCAGCTACTACTACTAGGGGTATTGTGAATTTTTTTCGTTTGAAGCCTTTTTCTGAAAATTCATTTTTTAATAGAAAAAAAAAATTGGAAGATTTCTTGTGAGCTGGAAATAATTTTTGAACCTTAAATCGGTGATGAACTATATTTAAAATTCAATAAAGTCGGGCGACAACGCCCTGATTTCGCTCAAATATTGACCGTAGATTCGGATTTTAGCCAAAAAATTATCTTCAAAGACAAGGCACATATTTGAGTTGGTGGCTATGTCGAATTGTCTTTATTTGGAGCCCACACAAACCAAATCAGTTCGACCATAAATCATGACGCTAACAGCTTCTACGTATTTTTTTTATTTCAGCCCCAAAAGTGATCCCAATAACAGAAAAGTGTTGGAAACAAAACTTCTTGTCATTTTCTTTTACAGAAACGGGAAGTCTATTCAAATACACGAAATAGGTGCTAGGAAATGAATACTTTAAGAATATATTTTGTTTGACATACAGAGCGTATGACAAGTAAAGCTACTGAGATTGAATTTTAGTCTTCTCGGTGAAGTGTGTTCTGCCTACTAGTTCGTGTCACCTGAATCCCTATACCTATGTACATCACAATGGCGCGATACGACCCTTGCATTTCAAGAAGGATGTACATAACAACATTAAACAAGCCACAATGCATCGGTCGCGCTTTACTTCTACTCGCTCGGGCTTTTCGACAGCGGTGAAACAATTTTCATTTGTATAAGTATACATATATTTTTTTGATTTCTTGGTGCGGAGAATGGTACTTGCGAAGGCTTGGGAGTATGCCAAACCCATTTCCAGCTGTTTTGTAGATTTAGCAAAGGCATATGACCGAGTTCCTCAAGGTAAACTTTGAAAGATACTCGAGTGATCCGGGAGGCGGTAAGATTTGGAGATAATGAAATCCGCCGAGAAGACCGCTGATCACCGTGCTCCAGCTTAGATCCATCTATGTAGATCAGAAATTGGTATTCTGAGGCGAGTGATTGGGTTTTCCAGTCCTCTCTGGATGGAAGTCGGGACTGTGCCGAGTTGTCGAATGCTATGGGCCGTGGGAGCTGGGTCTAGGTGCTCAGGTAGGAGTTGCAGACAGCTCTGCATAAGCTCTCACTGACCAACCTCAGTAACCACTTCAAATTTGTAAAAATATTGAAATTGCAACTTTCGTCGACGCGGTCAACGCGGTCAACGCGGCGTATGGTAAAAGATCGCTTGTGTAGGCTGCTAAAGGCGATAAAGTCACCAGCACCGCTGTCAATCAAAGCATTAGTCACACAATCTGTCGGGCACAACACTGACTCCAGTAAACGAAGTTAAATATTAAGGAGTAACCTTGGACAACAAGCTCATCTCGAAAAAGCACACAGAGGAGGGAACACTAGGGAAGCCTAGCTCTAGTGATTTGTTGGCTCTTGTCGGGCAAATCCTGGAGATGCAATTAAAGTCTCCTAATATGGATGTACAGACATACAGTGCAACAGCATGTTCAAATGTACCAACGTGATCAACGCAAGGAAGACACTCAACAAAGTTCAAAGGTTTAAAGGCCTCCGTCTTACAGGGGAAATGAGAACTTGCCCAACTGCGGCTATTGGAGCTGACTCACTTGCATCAAGTGCTTGCTCAATCATGAGAATGCAAGGGGATAGGAAAAGATAGTTGCATTACGTCGAGACAATCCGATGAACTAGTGAAAAATCGTACAGTCATGACCATTCCGAAGGATGTGTGTTTTACCTTCATCATCTCGGGGCACAGTAGATCTTAAGTTCTCCGTACAGTATACCCTCAACAATAATAATAATAATAGGGCTTATCACATATACCCATGCTCGTCTCGTCTGTGAAGGCTACCGCTATTTTCTCTTCTCCGTCGCGTCCTTGTCCCTTTCCAGTCGTAGATCGAATTCACTGAAGACTTCAACTTTACATTGCTCTCTAACATAACTCTACTTTATTTATCATTTCAGTAAACATAAATTTACACTAAAAATATACGAGTAGGTAACAAAATCTTAAAAAAGAAAGAAAAACAATACAAATATGGTTACAATCATAAATACACATAAAAAAGCGGAAGAAGACTCAAAAGAACAGGGTGTTCAAACACAACCATAGACGTCTTGTGAGGGAAGGAAACGTCAAGCATGAGCTGCCAGCTTGTCCTAAGAAGCGGTCACCACCATGCAACGATGGTTTGGCAGTCGTGACAAACAAAAGAAATGATGAGATGATGTTTTGCTTTTGTGTAAATTTGTGGGAATGAGTGTGCAGTCGCTACGTTGATATAAATATTTTATAAGTTCTGTATTGACAAAGAATTGGCATATGTGTCGCTTTTAGTCTTGATTCTGCTCGGTCCGTTGATCGGGGTCCTCGCCGATGCCATCGGAGTCTGTTTGCTCGTCTTGTGCGGATGGCGGCGGTTGGGGTTCTTGGATGACGCCAGCAGCTAGGTCAATGTTATCCGATTCAGCTGAGGCTGGTTCCAGGCAACCTGCTCCCTGCACCTCGTCGACTGGCGGAGTGTCCTCCTTCAGACTGAAGGAGCCATTGCTGCGTTCCCTGGTGGCGGGACGCGGCTTAAAAGTATTGTTCTCAGTGTTCAGTTCGTAGTTCTTGAATGGATCGGAGTATTTAGCATCTTTGCGTTGCTTTCGCATTCGTTGACTGAAATTCGGACTCTCCGAGCGGGCACGGGTGAGGGTTGGCCGCGCGGATTCGGCCTGCCCACCCTGGTTATCTCGGGATCGTCCGAATTCGAACCCGTTCTGCCAGTGAACATGCACATTCTCGTAGTTGTTCTCCTCGATGCGATTGCGGCCGGAAAGTTCGGACTCTTTGAGGCGTGTGAGCGTGCTTCGCAGTGGTCTGCCACTTGGGTCTCGCCGAGCATGCATTTCGGCCCTTCCATTGAAGCGGACTATGTCCTGCGGAAGGGGTTGTGGGCCTGGCACAGCGGCTGCGTCAGCTGTGGCGTAGTCGCATCCGTCGCAGTTGCGCGAGAACATGAAATTGAAGTCGATGACTTTGCAATCTGGACCTTGACCAATCCAAAGCGGTAGCCATTTGTTAACCAACAGCCATTGCAGCGAAGACTTCGATATGCGATTGAGTGTGCTCGAATGTTCAGGAGTTGGCGGGGTTTTTGTTGCATTTTGCTGAGTATTTTGTGCTGGGGCCGCCTGAGTTGATGCTGGTGGCGTCTTCGACGTAGATTTCATTTTCGGTATTGCCCCTAAAAGTAGACAAAAAAATACAAGTGATTGAGGTGATCACAGCACACAGGCAGAAGTTACCTACCAGTCGGTCTAGATATCGTCCCGTTTGAAGAAGCAGCCGCCGAAGTGGATGCCCGAGAAGTTGGCGGAGTTGAAGTTTGAACGGTGTTTGCATTTTCCTTCGGAGCAGCTGCTGCACCACCGGTTGCCCGATAAATGTTGTTCATGCTTTGCGAGTTCTCACCTCCCAAGCAGCTGAAGAAGGACGAGGAGCTGTTCTTGACGTTGTTGTCCTTTTGCTGACATCCTCCGGCAGCTGCTGGAGCCCCATTCACCCCAGAGGCTGTGTTCAAGCGGATGTGCCCCACCGTCCCGAAGTGGGAGTGTCCCAGAACTGCGTAGTGTCCCCCCAGATTGTAGTGATCAATGTTTCCACAAGACGAGCTCAAATGACGTTCGATACGGCCTATCCCATGGCCAATTACGTTCAGCCGCCCGTAGACACGGGCAGAGCCGCCATTCACGTTGCGATAGATCGGCTCGTCCTTGATTTGCTCGTAAATGTTCTCGTACCGCAAACTGGGATTGTAGTTCATGTTGTAGTAGTGATGGGATTCCGTGTCATCGAAGCTCCTCTGCCGGCATGCGTAGAACGGCGGTGTTGACCCGGACTTGAGGGTGCTGCCTGCGGCAGTGCCAAACCCACATCGGTTGCGATTCAATCCTTGCAGGTCCAACTGCAGATTTCGACGCATTCCCAGGCCGCTCCTTACCGAGCGTGGCACGTCGTACGCGGGCGAGTTGTTTGTGCGGTCGTACAAATCGTTGCGGTAGCCGATGTTCAAGTTGTTGTTTCCGTTATTCACGGTGATGTTGCTCGACCGCTGATTGAGGTTATTGATCACAGCTGCCGGCGGAGGGGCATTGTTGGGTTGTTGTTGAGCTTGCGCTTGCTGAGGGCCTTGATTCGGAATGGGGAGGTTCTGATTTGGAACATGTTGCTGTGGAGGAGGTTGTGCTTGCGGATGTATATTATTGTTTGGCAGTGCATCCAGATTTTCATTGTTGTTTGCTTCAGCAGGGGCAATAGCGACGCCAGCAACAGGAGCAACGGCAGCAGCAGCAGCAGCGGCGTTTACCGCTGCTTGATTATTGGCAGCAGCATCACCGGCTGCATACTGCTCGATGGACTCGTAGATGTTCTCGTAGTGCGGATGATTTTGCTGTTGCTGTTGTTGTGGTTGAGGATGATTGTTGTTTCCTTCGGCAGTCGGACGGGAGTAACCAACTGCACCTTCAGCCGCGCCTTCGGCTTGGCTGTTCTCATCATCACCTGTTGCTGTTGTTGCTTGACTGGAAACGGATGAGGATGATTGGAAATTTTGAGCAGTGGATACTGGATAAAGACTTACCGTGCTATCGCACCCTGCTCTTCCATTCACATGGGCTTATCGATCATACACACGCCAGCGTAGGAGCGTCCAATGGTCATTGAAGCCGGCAGGATCCTCCAGCTGTCCGTCTCTGGGCTGTACACCTGTAATCAGACATTTTAAACTTCCGGATTTTTAAAGACTCTCTCTCCTCTTTACTCACCTCGACTGAAGCTAAATTAGATGTCCCGTCATCACCGCCGACCACGTACAAGAGACCATCATGCGCAACTACTCCGGCATTTCGTCGACAGAAGGCCATATCCGCCACGGAGTGCCACTGGTTCGTCTCCGGGTCGTATGCCTCGACGGACTTCCTTACCATCGGCCCGTCATGGCCACCCACCGCGTAGAGGATATTGTTCAAGACCCCAACTCCAGCGCCACTTCGGCGAGCACTCATGTCCGCGACTATCGACCAGCTGTCCATGTCGGGGCTATATCGCTCCACGCTGGAGAGACACTGCCGGGAGTAGCCATCGTAGCCTCCAACAGCATACAGCAGTCCATTGACCACGCCAACTCCCACAGAGCTGCGTCTGGTGGACATGGTCGAGATGAATCGCCATTCCTGTGTCTTCGGGTTGTACATCTCTGCGCTGCACAGACCCGTGGTGCCGTCAAATCCACCCACTGCGTAGATGCAGCCATTCAGAACAGCCACCCCGAGGGTGGAACGCCTCGCTTCCATGCTGTTGCAAGTGGACCACGTGTCGGTTGATGGGTCATATACCTCAACTGTGCGCACACGCAACGAACCGTTGAATCCACCAACTGCGTACACTCTGTCGCCCAGAACAGACAGACCAGCCCTGAAATTCGCAGAGACGCCCATGAAAGGGGAACCGCACACAGGCCTCCCTCTGTCATCACTTACCTACACCTCCGGTTGGGCATCTCAGCAGCCTGGTACCACTTCTCCTCGCGCAGGTCATAGCACTCCACGGAGCGAATGGCCTTTGGTGCCTGGCCACCGATCACCAAGAGAATCTTTGGCAACCCCACAGGCTTCCTTGGAATCGTCCTGGCACTCCTCGTATCGTTCGGCAACAAGTGATATGTCAGAGCCTCAATGATCAGGTTCTTGCAGATCAAGTTTCCCTCCAGCAGGGCCTCCTTGTCTACCCGCTGAGTGATGTACTCCTTCGACAGAAATGGCAGCCGCACGTGTTCCATCAGATTTGCAATGAACCTGTCGCGCATTGTGGGATCATAGCGAATCCAAGAAATCACACACTCGTACACCTTCTCCTCACTCGACACCGAGATTCGATCGTTTTTTATCAGACTGATGACCTGGTCGTGGTGCAGATTCAGAAACTCATCGTACTGAATCACCTCGCTATAAAGGAGTTATTAAGACAAGCGGTGGGCAAGGCAAACGACTGCACTCACTTAAAATGCTGCTCGATGTAGGTGTCAGCATAGTTCACCAGATCGACACAACCGTGCATGTCTGCGAACTCCCTGATCCCCAGACAATTGCTGGCATCCAGTTGCGTCTGTAAATAGTCACAGCACGCTTCGCGAACATCTGTCAGCTGCAAGAGGTTAGCTGCTGTCAGCAGCACCTGAACGTTGTCCTCGTTCACCTCAACGGTTGATGTGTACACGTATTCGATCAGCAGCTCGAGTGCCCGATGATCGACACCTTGGAGGGTGATGCGTCCTTGGCGCGACTCCTCGAACCCGGTGAACATTGCGTAAAAGTAGGGACTGCACGACGCCAGGACCATCTTGTGGGCGGGTATTTCGATCTCGTCGGCAACCAGAGTCACGTCGCATAGCAAATTTTGTCTAAAAGGTGAAGGAACTGATATAGACACTGGTCAGAGAGACGGCCGAATTTGCACTTACTTTCTCATCTCGTTCATCGCTTCGAACGAGCGCGTGGTGTGCATGTCATTGTGATATGAACCCACGGTGCGATCCTTTCCGTTCGGACGTTGAATGTGTTTCTGGGAGCTCTCATCTAACGAATTTTGGCTAGCATATCTGAGTAAGCAGCTGGAAGGGAGGAATGGAAAGAAGTGCGTGATTAATTTAGATGACTAGAGCAAATGGAGGGGAATTTTAAGATCATCATCATCGTCTTCTTTAGAGCATTCAAGCCATAGATGCCGTACTAACAAGATGAGGACAGGAAAACGGGTGCTTCGTGGAACATATAGTTTCAGTCTGCTATGCATTGCAATTGTGAACCACTCTTGGGGTGGAATAAAAGGACGCACCTAATGTCTTCGTTGCTATTCAGACTTGAACACGAAATATGAATGCAAGTCAATGTGGGGCAACTCTTTATTCGCATGCCATAGTCAAGACCTGTGTTCATCAGTTGTTTATTGGCCACATTGCGTCGGCGAAATCAGAAATGAACTGCGTGGCTATGCGTCTACATCAAGCTATTCCAAGCTTAAAATCTTCTTTTCACATCTGCCCTAGTCAACTCTTGGTGCTAGGCTTGGCAATTGAATTTGATCTTCAAGATTTATTCTTCCGTACCATGCTCAGAACTTCGTGATGATGTCTGTGACAATTTCGTTGACAGTTGAGCATGCAACTTAACCTCACTGACGTTATGCAAGTAACTGCGCTTTCATCAGACTGCAGTCAGATTAACTAAAACGACTGACGTTTCGCAACGTTTATGTCAAAGCACAGTGGACAAATTCCTGAATGTTCGACTAAACTAGAAATGAGGTTGGACGTCCAAAATGGTAGAGGAATCTCATTAGATTCAGATATTGGAAGGATTTTGGAGAAACTTTTGAATGAACGACATCAAACCAACACAGTTGAAGTCAATTGGTTTAATAATCCCATAACAATTGAAGCCATCTTATCATCCTCCTGTGACTAAATTGGTGGCAGAAGTACTTGTCCAAGAACACAGCAACAGCGAAAACGTTTAGGTCAGCTTGGTAGGCTTGAATAACGACATGCAAGGGTTGAATACATCTTGGGGAAAACTCTCAAGACATACCCCAATTCTTCACTTCTTAGCGAAAGCCCTTAAGTGGCCAATTCGTGGTCACGAGCTCAGTTCGAAAATGCGCTGCCAGTCTAATTGTGTACAGTCCGTGGAACATTCCATGCGCTGGTTTCCAATGGGCTTTGGACAAAGGCAGAGCTGTTGGGAGAAGACACTGTTTACCAGTGGAAGGACAAACGAATACCTTGAGAACTGGTAACCACGTCGTTCTCATGTGAGCAAGGAAAGGTGGTTTATACTCACTCTGTACTGAACTCACAGGCATTCGACTGCAGTTGGCGTTGTTATTTAAATCAGTAAATGGACATCGATTATGGTCACAAATCTCTTTTCAACTAACTACTTGCTGAAGTCCTGAGGAAGTTGAATTACACACGGAATCAGTTCATTTTTAACAGCAGTTACACCTTGAGACATGAAATTATTCTAATCTGACAAATCTTTCACCAGTTTTTAGCATTTTCAGACAAAATAAAAACGTACAAACAGCCGTTCAAGCTTTGCTAATCTTATTTACTTTCTATAGTCAAGTATCTACTCAGAATAACATTCGATTACGGTCTTGACGCGGTCTGAGGTCGGTCGTCTGGCCCGTTGGTTTACAACAAAACCATTGCACAACAAAATTGACAGAATTGATAACGGAAACGAAATATTTCGAACAACAATATACGAGAGCTGCCATCGAGGTCTTTTGGAGGCCACATTGAACTGCCGAAATTCAAATTAGAAACGATCTCAGAAGAAACATCGCGTTTTGCAAATTCAGCAACAAGAAAATATGACACATCGCCTGACAGTTCGATGCAACAAACCAGTTGTCGATGTTATCTGTCGAAGGTTCAATAAATCGCCTCGTCCAAGGCAAACAGACAGATTCAACAGTTTCACGTGACTGCGAATGAAATCAATTGCGCCGCAGTACACTCAGGCCAGTAGGTTACTGATTATGACCCAGTTACTGTGGCTACTCTCGAAAGTAAACAGTTTTGCCGGAGCATCAATGTTTATGCGTATGGGTTATTTGCATGTTTTCTCATGCCTGCACCGTCACCTAATATCATTGAAATGAATTTCTAGGTGAAAATTGTGTACACACCTCCCCCCACTGGAGCACTTTTGATGTGGTGCAATGAACTCATTCTAGGGCATACACAAACCACCCACATTTCCAAAACTCACCTGCCGCGTTCCATGCTCCCCTCTGCTGCGGAATTCTGGCCACCACCATTATTGCTGAGATTGCTCATGATTCCTAGAGTATACTTCGTTAATAATGCACTCAATGATATCATGCACCATTCGATGCGTCTCTACGGACTTCCCGTGGATATTTCCGAAAAATAAAACAACTCCGAAAATATGTGGTATATACAATGTATGAGATTTTTTCCACCCAGGTTTGTCCTCAAAATTCACAGGATTGGGATACACCACACACAACTGGAGACACCCTTTCGTTTGTCCTTTGTCCACCACAAACCACTCACTGGCCGAGATGAGTTATTAATATGGAAAATTGCAGTTTTTAACAGTCGCCATTGTGCGGATTTTGTTATCTATATGCTTGTGCTCAGGTTTATTTTTGTTTTTAAAACGCAAATACACTTGTTATCGGAGTTTTTCTCTATTTTTAAACATGCGTCTGCGGCACAGGTATCACACTTAACGCCATATTTATTTATTTATGAAGTTTTGCGTTGTTTTTCTTTCATGTTCTATCTGTCAAATGCAGTGCTTAACTTGGAAAATTGTACTAGATGAGGTGATGTGAGGAATTCCATATGAGAGAGTGGAATTTAAAACTGATTTTGAAATTATGTTTTTTTATGTAGGGTTGTTAGTGAAAAAAATGTGTTTTTAAGACATTTTGAGGAAAATGTGTCTTACGTCGTTTAGGTCAAGTTTGATCTAGTTGCTTGTACGAAGGCCGGCCTCAGTGTGAAAAGTGGGTCTATTTGGATTTCACTGGCGGGTGAATTGTCATGAAGTTCACCTTAACTGGGACAGATTTCTAAGCAAAGTCGAAGCTTGAGACTTGTAGAAGTACTCGTCGAAAGAAGCTTTATCGCTTCAAACAAGTATGTACGCACAAAACTTACCATCAACTTAGTCGTCATTAAGTCATTTTACATCAGCTTCATGGAAAAACCACCGTGGTTATCAAGCACACTATTACTTGACGTCTTTTGACAAAAGGTCTGCCTCATCCTACGGCTGACATCAGCAAACATTCGACTGGAATTCCATAGCTCAAACACCTCAAGGCATATTTGTGAAAACGCTGTTATTTTTAGAAACGTACGTAAATTCGGTCATGCGACCGGATTGGTAAACATTTGAAGCCTCACTCGTATCAAAACCATCTGGTTGTGGAAATACTCTCACGTCGCGTTAAGGCAATTCGAAACCATGACGTTTTCATGCAGACGTAAGCCGACTCAGACACGAGTGTCAAGCCGAAAACGTTGTTTGTTCAAATGTGTGGATTCTCCGACTAGGTGCCTGTTTTTCGATCGTTCCTCCGTCAGTTACATAGTTGCGGTCGGTTGATCTTGCATTGTCATGTTGTTTTGAATTAGTGACGTCTTGTGGCATCTGGCAGTCAGGGTGAATTGGTATTTTGTGGGTTCAGTGACGATCTCGATAAGTTCGAATGACGTGCGATTTTTTTGGGTGAATTTAGAAATGTACTTGTACTTGAAGTTTATTTAATTCTTCGTTAAATTTGAGTTAGGGGTTTCTACTTTTGGTCTATATCTGTTTGACGGAGTGGACCGGAAGTCAACACTCATGCCTGTCCACTTAGGGGGATCTCTGACTATTTTCCTCTAGTTATTGACTCGAGTTTGGTCGATGTCGGTCCCTACTTTTGAGCTTCTATTGTGTTTTTCTACAAACTCGTTTTTTAAGATTCTTCCGGCATGAGTTCTTGTATCCTGCCCAACTCAGCCTGGGTAGACTCATGTGTCTCTACAGCTTCTATAGTTCGTGGTTGAATCTCCTACTCCAGATGCCCCTAGCGCTCAAGAGAACAGTACACCGCAAGTAGAAGATGTCTTTGGAATAATTGTTCATGCTGCTGCGTCCTAGGTAGACTGGGATGATCAAAGTTTTGTATACATTCAGAAGCTTTAAGACGATCTTCTTGAGAAATCAAGATATGATCCGTATCACTGGCTCCGTTACTGGTGAACCTAGTGAAATCTAGGTTCTCGGATTTCCATTCACTTATCTCGTTATGAAATTTGGTGTTTTCCAGCGGAGTACGTTCTACTAGGTCGTGATTCGATTTACTAGCTTCGTTAACACTCGCTGGAATATAGCACCAATTGTGTCCACCTTCTCCTGGGGATCTGCAACCACGAAAAGGCCGGTTTAGCACCGCTCATTCTGGATAGATGCCAACTGATGTCAGTAAGTTTTCGTTGTTTATCGTTATGGCGAATCGAACATGTCGTATGTCGAGTTTCTCTCCTGGAATATGTTATTCACTTGGGGGAACATACCCGGGTTTTTGTATTGTACAGCCCGGATTTTATTTCCCCAGTGCAAGCTTATATCCAAGCTGTAATCTACTCTATTATCTGTTGGAGGTTTTTGATCACAGACATCAGTGACTTGACATTTGCATTTTGCGGATCTTTTAACCATCTGTATACGAAATAGGGTCTTGACATAAGCCGTGGTTTTTTCATCGCTATCGATAGTGAGGTAAGATGCGAAAAAAGGATTCGCAGTGGGTTTGATTCTTATCTGTCAAAATATATGAAGAAAACAATTTATAAGTTCGAACCGCTGTCAAAATATATGAAAAAAAAATTCGAATTCGAAAACTCGAATTTTTCTAGGCAGTCATTATTCACTGCCGATATTATAGGCAGTTATAAGCAGTAGGTTGTTGTATGTGCTTTACGTGCAAAATCCTACTTCACTACTTATAGATTTGTGAAAAAAAACACGGCTATAGTCTTCGTTTAATTATTTTCGTCTTTCATTTCTATGAGGTATCCCTTCCTTGGTTAGATTTCTGCTAGTTGGGTGTTTGATCCGACTTGAACTTAGCTTTTTGGCTTAAGTTTATGAAAGTACCTCTGGACACATTAGTTCTGCCACCTCGTTTGGGATCTGAACTACAGGGAAGAGTCTGCGCTGAGTAGACTTTCGTAATTAACAAAAGTCAAACAAACCTTTTCACGTTCAGCATAGTCAATCGTCTGTCGATCAGCACAAATCTAGATAGGACCTGCATCTGGGATAGGCCGGCATATCGGTTGCGAATAAAACTCAATATTGTGCTACTCCAATCAGTCAAACAGTTAGGTTCCCCTGGAGTTATGCTAATAGACTGACATCATTTTCTATGCTTCTTCGAGCTCAGTCGAAGGGTAGTGAAATAAGTAAGAAGCTCTGAAATTAGGTTGCAATTGAGTTCGTAAATAGCGATACACCCTGCAGGTCTGAAATCTGAAGAGATCACATGACCTTCAAACAAAGTCCTGTTTCTATTAAGACATCGAAAGGATTACGAACAACACAACGCCCCCTTATATTTTCAAAAATTGGATTTTTTCTTAAAAAGAGACCTTTGTTGAAGAATGTGTTGACTTTTTGCAAAACATGGATTCAAAGTAAGAAGTAACTGAAATTGATTACCAATATTGCAAAGGTTCATAATTGACTAGGTTTAAAAGACTCAACTGAAGATGTTGAATATACAATTCAAACATATTCTAAGCTCTATTGTCTTAAGGTAAAGCAAAATTGGACCAGTGCCAAAGAAAATAGGACAGATTGATGCAAGTCAATGATCATAGCTGTTGAATCGTATACGTGATAATAAAATTGTTCCAGGGACGAGCAAAGGACCCGGTCCTCCAGGTTCGGGGGTTGCGCGTGGGGTTAACTTCCCCACCGTGTAAAAAACCTTAGTTCAGAAACGACGAGAAGCTTCGGATACGGATGACCCTACTGCTGACGACCATGGACAACGAAATAAGGACAACGATTTTCGGTTCTGCACGTGGAATGTGAGGTCCCTTAACAGACCACGTGCAGCCGAAGAACTCGCGGAAGCCCTCGAATCCTATAAGGCAGATATCACCGCCATTCAGGAGGTGCGGTGAGATGGGCCGTGCAAAAAGAGGATGAAACATTGTGATATTTACTTCGGCGGTTGCTACAAAGAGCGAAGGCAGCGCTTATTCGGATGCGGGTTTGTTGTTCGAGGCAGACTTAGGCAAGAAGTCTTAAGCTTAAAATACATAAGCGAGTGCCTCATAACAATCCGCATCAAGGCTACATTTGGCAACATCGGCCTGATCTGCGCCCACGCCCCAACGGAGGATAAAGATGACGACAGCAAAGACGACTTTTACGATCTCCTCGAAAAAACATACGATCAATGCCCCAGCTACGACACCAAGATCGTTCTAGGAGATTTCAAGGCAAATCTGGGCAAGGAAGACATCTTTGCTAGAGTCATCGGGAAGCACAGCCTTCACGGCAACACGTCCGAGAACGGATTCAGGCTTTTGGACTTCGTAACGGGGCGAAAGCTCTTTGTAGCCAGACCTCGCGGTCTCCTGATCAATCAACCGTCAACCAGATTGATCACATTGCGATCGACGTCAGACACTCCACCAGCATTCTCGATGTCCGAACATTCCGAGGAGCCAACATCGACTCGGATCATTTCCTTGTTGTAGCCAAGGTAAGAACACGGATATCGATAGGACAACGGAGTAGAGCAAGACCAAAACAGTGAGTTAACGTTGGAAAGCTACAATCGAGCCTCCCTAAAGCCCTCAGAGAGTCCAACCCTGCCAGGCGAAACAATCGACGAACAATAGAACCGTTGTCAAAACGACATCAGAGAAGCTGCATCTGATGTGCTAGGTCTTAAAACGCGACCCAAAAAAAACCCTGGTTTGACAACGAGTGCAGGCAGGCACATTCAGCGAAGCAAGCAGCATACAAGGCGACGCTGGACAGAAGAACGAGAGCGGTTCGTGAGCTCTACGAACTTAAAAGAAGGGAAGAGCACCGGTTTCTCAAAAAGAAAAAGAGCATGAGAAGCGCGCAATTGAGGACATGGAGAGGTTTTACGGCAGAAATGACGTCCGAAAGTTCTACCAACGGGTTAAACAACTATCCAATGGATACAAAATTCGGACAGAATCCTATCGTGACGCAGAGGGACAACTCGTAGTAGATTCGCAGTCGATAATGAGAATCTGGAAAGATCATTTCTGTAAACTGCGAGGAAGACTCCAATACCGCTGTCAGGCAGAATGTTCCACTCAACGTAATTGACGGTGATCGACGAGAATTCCGTCCCCCGACCTAGACGAAGTCAAGATAGCGATATCGAGACTAAAGTCGAATAAAGCTGCTGGTGCAGACGGACTGTCTGCGGAACTGTTTAAGGCAGCTGGAGATGAGCTGGTAAGGTACATGCACCAACTCATCTGTAAGATATGGTCGGGAGAAAGCATGCCCGACGAGTAGAATCCCAGTATCGTTTGCCCGATCCACAAGAAAGGAGACCCCTTTGACTGCGCCAACTACCGAGGGATAAGTCTCCTTAACATCGCCTATAAGATCCTCTCTGTCGTTTTGTGTGAGCGCCTGAAACCATTCGTCAACAACCTGATAGGTCCTTATCAGTGCGGTTTCAGGCCGGTCCACCATCGACCAAATCTTCACATTGCGGCAGATCCTGGAAAAAAAACCCAAGAAATGCAGTTCGACACACACCACCTATTCGTCGATTTCAAGGCCGCATATGACAGCGTGCATAGAGACGAGCTATACAACGCCATGTCTGGTTTTGGCATTCCTGTCAAACTCGTCAAGTTATGCAAGATGACGATGAAGAACTCTCGCTGCTCCATCAAGGTCGGTACCGAACTCACCGAGACCTTCAATGTCAAAAAAGGATTTAGACAAGGTGACGCGCTGTCATGTGATTTCTTTAACATCATCCTGGAGAAGATCGTGCAAGACTCACACGCCAACACTAGAGGCACGATCTTTCAAAAGTCCGTACAACTGCTAGCATACGCGGATGACATTGACGTGATTGGCAGAACACAGCGAGCCGTCAATGAGGCGTTTGCTGGCATTGAGGCGGAAGCGGCTAAAATGGGTTTAGCGGTGAACGAGGGCAAAACGAAGTATGTGCTGTCATCAAGAAAGGACACACAACATCGACGACTTGGCCAAATGTCACCATAGGCAGCTATAACCTCGAGGTAGTGGAGGACTTCGTCTACCTCGGCTCGCAAGTGAACAGTACGAACAACACCAGTACCGAGATTAAACGCAGAATTACTCTTTCCAATCGCTGTTTCTTTGGGCTCAAGAGGCAATTGAGTAGTAGAGTCCTCTCGCGAAGGACCAAGCTGCCATTATATGGTGATGCTCTATGGTGACAATCTCAAAAGCGGATGAAGAAGCACTTGGTCTCTACTAGAGAAAAGTTCTGCGTTCAATCTTTGGTCCTGTTTGCGTTGATGGTTATGGGAGAAGAAGTTTCAACCACAAACTGTAAGGGCTGTACAGCGGCATGAGCCTAGTCAGGCGTCTACGGATTCAACGCTTAAGATGGTTGGGCCATGTAGAGCGCATGGACAACACTGCTCCAGCCCGAAGAGTCTTCGACTCCGAACCCGTGGCACAACGCAATAGAGGACTCCCACGGAACCGATGGCGCACCCATGTGGAGAAGGACCTCAATCGACTAGGTGTGTGCAGTTGGAGACAGCTGGCAAAAGATCGTGCCGGCTGGAGAGGCTTACTGGTTGAGGCCCAGGTCCACCCCGGACTGTAGCGCCACCAGAAGAAGAAGAAGAAGAGGAAGGGACGAGCAAAGGAAGACCGGCAAAGAATTTTGAAGAGTGAGTACGAAAAACGACGCGTACAAGAATTCATATCGCAACAAAGTCCAGAGGAGAGGAGCAAAGTTATACTGGTGAAATGACTGGGAACGATATATCTTTCCTAGCCTTTTGGTGTACTCTTTGAAGAAGCATTGGAAGCTAGACATAAAGAAATTAGAAAGGCCAGGCTGGATCATTTTGATTGATTTAATCATTTGTTAATAACATCAGATCCTTATTTTTCCAAAAGCACGCATATGTTTAATATTGACCCAGTCATGGATCAGTGAATTCATAAAATCGAATTGGATGTTTTAACATGCCTTGTGTTGAGCGATATTGCAATCAACTCAACCATCAACATAATCTACCCTCTTGACTGGGTGGCCAACGTTCGGGTGAATCAGAGAGGACATGCATGAGCAATCGTCTTTGGATCGAGAAAGGGCTCGGTAGTTGGTTTACCCGTGGAAGCTACATTTCTAACTTAATACTTGGTTGAATTCATAATGGCAACATTGTGGCATCTGCACTGCACAAAATATTTCTAGAATCATTTAAGAACACAAATACTGCCTCAAGTTGGCAGCATTTCAGCCCGAAATGAAGTCAAAGTATGCATGTATACTTTGACTGTCATTAATTTGATTTTAACGTAATTGCGGCTGTTGTCATGCATAATCATTGCGGTTTATTTACATTATTATAAACGCAAATCTTGCAGCGCTGCCGTAGATTGACGTTTATGATCTTGGCCCTTGAAGTAGCAAGTGTGTTGTTATTTCTCTTTTCTTTGTAAGTACTATTTTGATACAGTTATAATTGACATTGCCTTAGGTTAGGTTAGGTAGGTGGGCTGTTAGTGCATTCACCAGCACACTTAGACCATATTGGTCCATTGTGAGCACTGATTGACTACTCCAGTGATAGTGCCGTTTATTTGATCCCAACGGCAAATGGTGACTGGACGAGATTGAAAAACCAGATAAAACGTACTAATTTTGCTTTCACTGGGATTCGAACCGGGGACCCTGCTAACCAGAGGCAGGCACTTTACCAACTGCACCATCCGGTTCGACATTATATTAGTCTGTGCGTTTTGAGAATTAGCTTTGTTGCAAGCAGAATATGTGGCGAAAGATGAAGGATGAATCCTTGTATCGTCAATTCGATGGTTTTTTCACTACAGGATACATGGCTAAGCTTATGTATACATGTAGCATTTTTTGGCTAACTTTAAAGCAGAGTGGGGTGAGGCTATTGTTTTGATGGCAGCTTGACTGCCGACAAATATGCCTCTGGTCTGGTCGTCTGTTCGAATATGATTTTCAAAGCGTATGGCTTTAAATAGTCAAAAATAATACATGAAACATATTTATTTGAGTTGATATTTATGTATGAACATTTTTTTTTGCGAGGATAGGTGAAAGTCTTCAAAAGACAGTTCCCAGATAGCGAAAGGAATTTTTACCCGGTAAAAAACACCTTCAAATATAATATATTTTCACTACTACTTTCTTATCCAGTAGTTTTACTTTCTTGGTTTAGACGCATTTGGCAAGAGATTCTCCATTGAGAGTTCTTGCTGACACCGCAGCTAACCGCGGGCTGAATTCACCGTGCTAGGTCAAGGGGTTTGGTTCTTTGAAGACGGCGAAAAGAGTTTCTTTCGTCGAGAATTGGAAGGACAGCAGAGTTTATGTGCTCTTCCAGGCGACGCTTATGCTTACGAGCAAAATTCGTGACTTCTTGAATCTTGGACTGATGAAATTCCAAGATCTCTGCGTTGACGATGGGCCTTAGCAGTTTATTTTGAAAAGTTTGTAGTATGTTTCTATTACTTTCTTTGGTACAACCCCATAGTTGTAGACCATACGTCCAGACGGGTCTTAGCACTTGTCTGTATATAAGCAATTTGTTGTATACAAGCAACTGCTAAAACCCGTCTGGACGTATGTATGATATGTATGAACATAATTCAAATTGTATCATGTAAATTAAGAGTGGTCGTCGTTGTGTAGTACGTTGGTGCGTCGACTCCCACGCAGAGGGTACCAGGTTCGATACCCAACTTTCACGACTCACATCTCCACTTCTTTCCAGTCACTGACAATGCTCAAAGTGTATTCCTGTCCAGAAAAACCGTCTCAAACTTCGCCGTTCGAATTCGGCATAAAAAATGTAGGTGCTTACCACTCGTGATAGAGCAGTAGTGGTCCATACAGATAGCCCTCACTTTTTCGAGTATTTTGGCTTGTATTCCTGTCTAGAAAAACCGTCTCAAACTTCGCCGTTCGAATTCGGCATAAAAAATGTAGGTGCTTACCACTCGTGATAGAGCAGTAGTGGTCCATACAGATAGCCCTCACTTTTTCGAGTATCTTGGCTTGTATCTCGCAACAGTCTAAAGGCGCACTATCTAGCCGGCCAGTTAACAGGTTCACTAAGAGAGATAATTTGCTCAACGAACTCATTTGTCAATTGGGCCATACATTCGCGTGCACCATTTTCCTGGAACCACATGTCGGTCAGGATCAAGTAACGTTGCTCTCTTGGTTAACTTTTGATAAAGTCAATCATTCCTCAAGGCCATAAACCGCACCAAACATTTTTTGCGGGTACCGTGACAGTTAATTGTTTTGCCTGAGTTTGATCCTAGAACCAACTGCAGTTTCGTTTCAACTAAAAATGAGCTTCGTCGGGAAGATCATTTTTTTTAGGTATTTCATGTTAAAACTTTTGTTATATCCCACCAACGACAGACATTTATGTATGCATGCTTAGTCTTAACTGATGGATCATTCGCGAGAGATAATGGATGATAGAGATATCCAACTTCGGCCATTTTTACCCCCAGCCCACAACGAAGATGCAGTGGTAATCCCTTGTATTTCACGTATACATTTACAACGCTCGTCAATTCACCACAATATGATGGCCGATTAGTGAATTTTGTGGGAAAAAAGCGGCAGATTCATGAATTTATTGGGAATCCATGTACTTTCCATGTAACGTACATGCGTATGTTGTTCGGAGGGTGTTCAAAAGTTGACTAGTACTTTTAAGGGAATTTTCTTACATTGTAATATGCACTTTCGTGAATAACAATGTATTGCAATGTCCATTTAACTGGAACTATTTGACCTAAAATTAATTCTTAAGTGTATATATAGCCTATTCATAAACCATACCTGACAAATTAACTCAATAATTTAAGCCCGCTTTATACGCTTAAATCATGAATTCTGAAAAACTCATGAATTCAATTTAAACAATTTGATAAGAACAATGGCAAGATATTGCAACTTTTACTAATGCTAAAAAATGGTTGTCAAAGCATCTTATTTGTGATTCACGCTTCAATAATATTTTTATTATTGGTTAACTGAACGTGTGAATGTATTATTAATTTTAATTCATATGAAAAAATTCACACTATGTTGTACATTAATTAATAATGTCCAAGTATTTCCGATTGTAAATTGCTCAAAGTTTTAATGAATCGACTTTATGAACATAAGCTTTGTTCGTTCGTTTACCCCTCCATACTGTGTTGAAAATTGAACACGGAAATTTGAAAAAAAAACGTTCAAATAACGAGCGAATTTTCAAATAAGAACTCTAATTCACCGCATTACTAAGGTGGGGAAGGGTATCAGCTGTCTCCACAGCTGTTCTCACGAGCTCACACGTATTCACAGACAGGGGACAAAAAGCGTATAAAAAACGCTGTCAGATGAAATCAAGGGGCAAGGGAGGTAGAAGTTGGATATCTCTGATAGAATGTAGACATCATTCATTTCTCAATTTGAATTTGTTCCTTGTCAATTAATTGTAATAAAATATATAAAATTTGTAACTGTTATACCCATAGGCAATTGTAATAAAGAAATTAATGAAAACAAAAAGTGTTCCCACTGTTCGATAACTCAAAGAAGATTAGAAGAATAAAGCACGAATACACAAAATAGAATTAGTCGTTCACTTTATTGAATTTCGATTTGTTTTATAATTCGGACTGTCTGGCACGACGTTCTGTTCGAGAGTGAAAATGATACAGCTGCTCGACTGCCTATCCCGTTTCCTTCGTACTTTTGTCTCGCCCTTTTCCTTTGATCACGAACTGCCGCTATCTGCATGTGCGAAGATTATCGGCGTCATCGGATGATGAAGATGTTTTGGTGACGATCTCTGCTGTAGTTGCGTTGGTGCGTACAGTCTGCGCAAAATGTTATGCGATGGTTCGCAACACTCACCATTTAATGGCAATCTTTACTGAGTACGCTTGACTTTGAAACATATCACGAACCACTCGTGAGTTGGCATACATAAATATAAACTCAAATGGCATAAAAGAATATACTAAGAAATCAAACAGCAAAAAATCACTCATCGCTACAGTGACTAAAACAAAAGGTGATATTGTGGCTTTCCGTGCACCTACGAGTTGAGAAGTCCTCATCCAGAACATAGGCAAAATGTGTACGAAGTTTCATCCAAACCCAGTCAGCCTTCTAGGTCCTAGAGCTCTACAAACATCCAAACTTTCTAACTTAAAGTGTGACCTGGCAACACGAATTAACACCCTTCTTCTGACAACCTTCTATCAATTGCCTGGCCACAAAGTGAGTGAAGACTTCGAGACTTCCAACTCCCAGCGCTAGAAAAACTCCCCTGAAGTCACGAAAATTTAAACCTCCATCGAGCGAGGTTCGAAAATTTGCCTTTTCAACACAAAGTCCAACAAGTACAGTTCCCCACGCAGATGCCATCAATCAAGAGGAACCAAACGGCTCCACCGTAAGCCGCAAGAAAGCTCTCAGTCCTCTCCACATAAGCAAGGTTCCCACCCCCAAGCCACGCCTCGGCATTTCTTTTCCGAGGACTGTGGCACAAGTGTCTGCGAGTGACACTTGTATCTCCTCATCGCCCAAAGCGTACTTGAAAGCTTTTCAACTTGGAATGTGTCTCCCCACAGCTGCTGGGGGATGAAATAAAACCGCTCTCAGCATCAATCCGAATGTCTATTCCTTCTCAGTTCGTTCGTGAACCTTGGCTAGAAAGGACGGTCGGTCTTCGGCGCGTGCTATCAGTTCCTCAACATCGTTCGTTCCTCAAAGCTCCTCAGTTTCAGGTTGAATTGCAAATTAGCGTGCATCGTTGGGTGCCGGCTATTCCAGCGAAGCTTTATCCTTTTTGGCATCTTCGCCAAACACAGTCGCAGCTCGCAACAGCACTGAAGGCCGTCGCGACGCACAGTTTGTTGTGACATCCGCGCTCCGCGTATTTGAGTGAAACGCAGTTTCTGTGAAGTGATTTTGCAATTTCCGGGCGGACGACGGGTGGAGTGATTACGTGGCAGGTATTGTCGCCGAGATTTTCGGATAGCCGCCGCCGTTTGTTGGTCGCTCTTCAGTTTCCAATTGAAAAGGTCAGTAATCCAATAGATTTATTCTAAATTTAGTTGAATTGACCCGGAACGGGATCCATTAATCAGGCGTGTCGAAGCGGGCAACAGGTGAATTAACCGCTTTTTCCAGACGCTGCTGTGTGGGCTGGGGTTTTGTTTTGCGTGGCAGACCTGTGCTCCGCTGTGCCGGGTATTCGGGAAGATGAAGTCATGCTCAACATGGTGTGCTTTGCGATGGACATGGTGTTGCCTGCTCGCAGACGGGGTGAATTTGAGGCGCATTTTTTGATGGGATTTGTTTGTGGGGGTTGAACACATGCGGCGTTTTAGAGTTGAGTGGTTGTCTGTTTTTTTTTTGGAATCATTTGAATGTGGAGAGAGTTTTGTGGTGGGGAGATGGAGGGTTGAACGAGTTTTTAGAATAGACAAGTGTTGCTTTGCTTGCAGAAGAGGAGGAGGCATCGGGATGGAGAACGTTATTCGGGGAAATCAGAGACGACACTTGTTGGAAGACTAAGTGTATGAATGTTCATTTTGTCTGACAGGGGAGGCTGATAGGCGTCTGGTCTGCAGCACAGCTGATCCTTCCAACAAGCATTGGAAGTGATTCCATTCCAAAGAGCTGCGGCCTAACCATGATCTTTCACTTGAACATTGTTTAAAGCATTTAAGTTGTTATTCGACTCCCCAAACATTCAAGGGACTAGGTATGAATTCTCCAAAAGTGCCATCCTCCTAAAACTCACTCTCGGCAAGAAACTACTCAACTGAAAACTAAACTGAAGCCAAACTGGTGTAAACGACACTCTGTTTCAGAAAGAAGCTACAATTTGGCTACAATTAGAGTTGCTGCTCTTCACTAGAAAACAGTCTGCAGCAACACATGGTCCACTGGATCAACGTTGCTATTTGTTCAGTGCATCTACTGGTCTGATCTGGTGTCTCGTACTAGGGCAGGCCATTCGTCTTAGTGCATTAAGAAAGGTCCAACGAAAGGCCAGTATGGTGGAGCTCGCTTCGAACAATCCCTTTTGATGCAGTGTTCTTCTGACAGTGTTTTGTCACCAAAATTCCCATGCTAATGCTCAAAAATTCCAAATTTTTCCCTCGTTCTCTTCAAAAGGCCCTCGAATTTTCCCACACACAGTTTACAAAAATTAAGCACAATATCAACACAACAAGAACAATTTTTATTCAAACATTAACAGTATTTATAAAAAAGTAAATAAAATTCAGCAATAAAACTTACTAATGAACAAACAACTCACACAAATGGGTACATATACAGCAAATGAAATTGAAACATATGTCAATAAATGGTAGATTATATTAAATGCTTCAAAGATTCAGGCTGTCTTTTTTACACGGAAACCAAACCAAGCAACAATATCATTTTAAACAACATTGAAACAGATTGGAAACCAAGTACTAAGTGTCTTGCGGTGCACCTAGACAAAATACTTGCTTTTAGTCTTCATGAGCAAGAAACCATTAAAAGGATTAATCTGGGTATAAACATGTTATGCCCGTTTATTAATCGAAAATCAAAAATGAGTATTGAAAATAAACTTGTTATTTTCAAAGTAATATTCCAGCCGATTATGTTTTATGGCTCACCTGCGTGGGGTACATGTGGAAAAAGTCACATCAATAAGTTGCAAATAGCCCAAAATAAATTACCGAAGATGATTCTTAACCCGCCTTGGTCTTTTTCGACTAATGATCTTCACTTAACTTCAAAAATCGAAAAAGTTCATATTAATTTCGAGCGCTATCGACGATCTTACAGTTCAGCTGACAACCACTTGATTTCAAGCAGAAATGAAGAATTACAGAGATCCGATCACAGCTGATTGCCCTCTAGTCCATCGATGAATTTGAGTGCCTTTTTGACGGTTATTCACGAAATAACTTAAATGCCGTCCTCTGTTTGGTCAATTTGGTTTATGAACACGTTACAGTTGTCAAAAATCTTGAGGGGAAAGAGAGGTAGAAGTCGAGCATCTCTGTAATACTTTATTTCTGATTTCAAGCCTACTAAACGAATCATAATATATTGATCATATTTGTCATTTATTTATTAAGTCATTTACTCATGTACAATTATTGGTTTGCGTATATACTCGTTCTATTTATTATTTGTTTATTTTTATTTACATATTTATATATTTATTTATGCAGTTTGTTATTTATTTATATATTGACTTATGTATTTATTGACTTACTTATTTATTCATTTATGTATTTATCTCTTTATTTATTTACGTTTACGTTCTGTAGCTCCACTTCCGCACTCGTACAGTTGCAAGAGTACTGAAAGATCTCGACGTGCACAAATCCGCTGGCCCGGATGGTATTCCCCCTATACCTCTGAAGAGGTGTTCTTCTGTGCTGGCAAAACCACTGCGTAAGCTTTTTCATCTATCCTACTCTTTAGGTCTCTTTCCGAGCAGAGGGAAACAGCATTTGTCCAGCCAGTCCTTAAAAGGGCGAATCTTCCACCTCGTACCGACCCATAGCACTTACGTCCCTTCTTTCTAAGGTCATGGAAACGCTGATAAATCGTCAGCTTATGAAATATCTTGAATCGCGGAAGCTTCTTAATGACCGACAATATGGTTTCTTCAGCGACAGGTGCACTGGTGATCTGATAGCTTATCTCACCGAAAAGTGGAACCAATCCTTGCACAATTCAGGCGAAAGCAAGATCGTTGCGCTTGATATTTCTAAAGCATTTGACAGAGATTGGCATCAAGCTCTCTTGTCGAAAATGCGTGTCAATGGTATCGATGAATCTCTTCTTCTATGGATTAGAAATTACCTTTCGAACCGTTCAATTCGCCACGCCCTTCGGCCGTAGAATTGGAACGGCAGCGTATGTTAAGCATCCGATCTTGACAGCATAATTAACTGGGGAAAAAACAATAGAATGGAATTCAATGCTGTCTGCTGTCACTCAAGCGAACCCTTGATAATCAGCCATTATCCATGAATGGCGCTTGTGTCGATGAAACCGGAAATCTTTCCATTCTTGGTATGTGTATCAACACAACACTTAGTTGGAGCGATCACATACTTGAGGTCGCCAAAAATGCTGCGAAATGTTTAGGTTTTCTTAATCGATGCAAGAAATATTTCACCCCTTCTGATTTGGCTTTAATTTATAAGGCGTACATCCGCCCCAAGCTTGAGTATAACGCTCATATCTGGTCTGGTGCCCCCAAGACCACACTGCACCTACTTGATAGAATCCAAAAGCGAGCGATAAAACTTATAGGAGACAACAATATCGCAGAGTCATTAGACTCGCTCGAACATCGACGTACCGTCTCTTCTTTGTCCGTGTTTTATCGTTATTTCAACAAACGATGCTCAAGTGAGCTAGCCAACTGCATTCCTCCTCTCCATGAATTCACCCGAAATACTCGTCTCGCCAGGAATGCCCATCAGTATACCCTTAAGCCTACTTTCGGACGCACAGTTAAATTCAGAGACTCGTTCTTCAGCCGCACTGCACGAATATGGAATGCTCTTCCCAAACTAATATTTCCCACAGACTACAACCCTCAGAAATTTGCACAGGTACAATGTGCACAGGTACCTCCTCTCCCTTTCTCCCTCTATACCTTCGGCCCGTGCTGTGTCTTGACCCCGGACACATAAGGGTATTAGCAATCCCTTGAGCACGCGCAAATTATAAAAAAAAAAAAAGCTTTAACTATTTCATAAAAGTTATGTATGATGTTAGTTTGTATATGAAGTTAGTTTGGCTTTAATTTTATTATCCTTTATTTTTTTTAATTAATAATATAATATATTAAGTTTTCATTATTATCGAAAATAAATAAAGAAGTATATAGATTGTCGGTAGTAACGTTCCAATAACCAAATATCTGTTGATTGAGCAATAGTAGTTTTAAGAAATACGCTATTTATGCTGCAATAAACGGAAACTATGAACTATATGCAGTGGATTCCTCCTAAGTCGATTTGTCGCGGGATACCATAATTAGATCGAGTAAGAGAGTGTTTCGACTTAGAGAGAGTCCACTGTATCTACACTTTTCGGTTTGATTCTTGATCGTCTTTAGCTCACTATTTGACCATTTACACTGAAATTCTTCTCAGGCTCCTCCGAAGATGCTGGAACAATCAAACACTTTTTGGAGCATTCGGGTGTAAATGAATTGGTTTCACGATCTCTTTCGAAATCTCTCATCATTCAACACTGAATGGTTAAAAATCAGTGGCTATCATTAAAGCCAAGGCTGTATCCAGCTCCTTCTTTGTAACTGGGTTTCGTATTGTTCTGTACTTTTAAAAAGTGACTGCTTGAATATTGGGACGTACTTACTTGGATTACCAGAAATATAATGGGGATCAACTATAATCGTTGCATTCTGATAAGAATTCGGGTGAAATCGTTTAAAGTGAACAGAGAATTTGGCCATCTGAAGAGTTCTTGAATAATTTGTGTGCATAATATTTTTTTTTACATTCAGCTTCATGAACCAGACATTAATCAATTATCTTATTTAAGAGAGGAAAACAAAACTACTACAAACCGACTGCAAGAACACGAATGAATGACGTTTTGCCAACATGTTTACGTTATTCCTGTTAATGGTCATTTGAAAATGCGTATGACGCTTTCAAATTTTTTTTTTTAAAATTTAGGTTCCTGTTTTAGCACAGTTAAGTACTTCAATAAATCTTAATCGATTATAATCGATAGTGCTATCGGTAGTGGACAGAGTCAAACAAACCTTTTCGTTCCCAAAGATGAGAAGCAAGTGCAAGGAGCTACATGTGTGAAATCGTACGTCGAGGAAGAAAGCTGTGCAGTTTTGCACTTGGATCACATCGGGCTGTTCACAAAGGGGAATGGGAGGACCATGTTCGTTTTGGCCAGTACACCAATCAACTGGCACTGAAGACAGCCAAAAGGAGAGGCATTGTAACCGTCTTCAACGAGATGGAAGGTCACATTCGACTGCCACGAAGGGTGGTAAGGTAAGATCGGGGACCGCCTTCACGTCGGGGATGTACGAGCAGCATTCCTCACTCGCCTCCGGGCAGTCCAATGGGAACTGAACACTGCTCAAAACTGCACTATGAAACGCCGAGGAGAATTTCCGGGACAAGCTGCTTTTGGAGTTGAAACGAAGGACCCGCGTTGTGGCTGACGAACTGGGAAAACAACGAAGCGAAGCCTTATCAAACGTCAAGGAGGTCCAGCAGTTGCAGAAAATGAGGTACGACTTCAAGCGTCAACGGCTAAAGTCGTACCAGAGAGAGAGGACCTAGTTCTCATAGAGAACCAGCCTGCTCCTACCGGCGAGTCAAGGGAACTGGAGCGCCGGTCTTGTGGGCCATACAAAGTCACCAAGGTGCCGGCCAGGTGCAGCCATGACATGGAACGAAAGCAACGGAGTCTGAACCCCGTCATGGCGTCAGACAAGATCAACCACTGATGCTTCCCCACTGCTGACGGTAGCGAGGAAGACAGCTCCGACCTCGAGGACGAGATCAATGATGAGATGGCCGAGTTGTAGCGCTCCTGTTGCAGCGTATAAAAGCCTGCGACAGAGACTGTGAGAGCGACAGTCGCGAAACTGATCGAAGCGAGTTCACCGAAGAAGAGAGAGAGTCATTGGACTCTAAGCGCCGTAGTTTTGAATTTCGCTTGTCAATAGTAAATATTTTAACGTCTTTGGTAACTTTGACGAATTCTGAAACAAACCAGTTAATAAAAATGATTACGATGTCCTATCTGGTCACCCTTCAGATGATTGAATATTTCGAAATCCAAGACGCCTTGGCAGGGAATTAAGACAACGAATTGAGCGCAGCAAAAATATCCCGGAATGAATTTGAATGTCACCACCAATTGTGATTCATCTATCCTCGTTCTATTCCATAATTTATGAAGTGCACACACATCTGTTCCAATGCCAAAACATCTCTCATAAAAAATTAACGTCCATGTTCAAACTTACATCAAAAACGTGGTCACGTACAACAACCACTTCTCATTGAAACGTCAAAAACCACCGTAAACCTTTAACATTTCCTTTCTGCTTCGCGGCATCACCATCCTCCATCCATTCACTGCAACAAGTCATAGTCTTTAAACTGAAAACCTAATTATCCACCACATCACCCGCATGCACGTTGTAATCCAATCCACTGGCTGAAAGGCTAAAAGCCACAGCGCATCGGAATGACAGCACAAAAATGACTTCCATGAGAACTACTTAGCGGTAATCACTGGGGGGTGGGGACACTCGATATCATCGGGTGCATATCAATTACCGTTGCGATTGTTGATTAAATCTGATTAAATTTAAGGCTTTCAAGCACAAGCTGCTGACGCGATGACACCAGCTCCCGGCCGGACTAGGGTGGCGTGTAATGAAACAGAATTAATGACGCAACGCATGCCAGTGGCAGGCGCACACGTTCTCGCATTGGATTAAATGTCTCACAGAATTGCGACAATTGTTGACAATGAAGAAAGAAGTTAAAATTCAGAATACTTTGTATTGGGCTCGAGATTTTTTTGCTGCATCGTGTGTGGGGTGAAACGTGGCTCCGGAGGTGGTTATTGACTGAGGTGTGCAGTGGGCAGAGGCAGGTGAATCTGCTTCTTGACGCACGAGTGTCCTGGGGAGAAAGAAACGTGTGCGATTTTGCTAAATGAAATGGCGTCTCTTATGACTTTGATGTCAGCAACTGGAGCTGTGTTGGGCGATTTGACAAGACTTAGGGGTTTATGGATGAGTAGCCAGTTTTGGCTTACAGAGTCGGGAATTTAAGGCGGTCTTTAAAGTTGAATCAGAGAGTTGTTGCCGTCGGCCGGTTAAAACCGCAATTTACCATTGATATCGACAAGAACACACGTTCTTAAGTTATCTTTACTCATTCTTAACACTGTTACAAAGTCAACTTAAGTACTACCTTAACTTAAATCGAATGTACTAGACCCCAGCCATGTTGTTATGACGCTCCACGAAAAGAAAAAGGGAAGTCGTTTCCTGTATGTACCTTCGTATGTATGTTTCCGGAATTTATGTGCGTATGTTTCCTACCGCCGGATTCAATCCCGCAACCCCATTCGCCACTTTTGTAAGTACAACTTCGCCACAACACCGAACACCGCCAACTCGGTCACGCTGGCTCAGTGGTTTTGGTAGGTACGTGCGATTGGTTGTATTGGCCCTGCTAATCGGCTACGCTTGGCACGACACCAAAGTAACTGCTTGTTGCGTTGGTGGTGTGAAGACGACTCTGCTTCACCTTACATGCGCTACTAAATGTACGCGCTCAACACCAAAAAAAAACAACATCTCGTGGATATTAATATTCTCTCCTTTTTCCTGATATTTTTAAAGTGAAACCTGCTAATCGAGAAACTCTATATTCCGACCACCGCCTATTCGGACCGCATTTTGTGCTTCTTTCTTCTTGTTCTGGTGGCGCTACAGTACGGGGTGGACCTGGGCGTCAACCAGCAAGCCTCTCCAGCCGGCACGATCTTTAGCCAGCTGTCTTCAACTGCGCACACCAAGTTGATTGAGGTGCTTCTCCACCTGGGTGCGCCATCGGTTCCGTGGGCGTCCTCTATTGCGTTGTCCCACTGGTTCGGAGTCGAAGACCAGTTCCCTGCTATACAAATATTCCCTCTATAATCGGGGTACCTGCTAATCGGACCATGGACCACTAGTATAACTCTGCTTTATCAGCTAAAATTCGATGAGTCCTTGGCAACTCTACCAAACATACAGGGGCTTACTGTCAATCCTGACTTGCCCACAGTTTGTACCGACTCATCGCGATTAGATCACGACCGTTTTTGCATGACGTTGTCCTTAGTGATCTACTTTTCTTCTTCAGTGAACATCCATCAAATGTCACAAATGTATCTACGTTGTTGCGATTCAGCAGTGATTTGCAGATGGAAATTTGGTCCATGAGGCTCTTTGGCATTAACTCATGTAGATCCATACATCGAGCTTCTTTCTGTCTCAAATAGTTTGTAGTGAAATGCATCGCATATGTATCGCAACGTATTAAAATAGTGTCCAGTGGTACATGATGTTTAGGCTCGACGATTTCCATGATTTTATCGGAATTGTGGACAATTGGCATTTCAGAGCGTGATACATCTTTGACATCGAAACTGCCTCAATCGACAGAACTAAAACTGCACATTAACCACTACTATATAATATAATATGGGTGGCGCAACAGTCCGAGGCGGACCTGGGCCTAGCTTCTCAGCAACCACTGCGTGATGTGCGTGCTATTGTTCTCTCACTAGTGGAAGGGATCTACAGTTTAATGCCGACTCCGAACGGCGAAGTTAAAACAGGAATACTCTTTGAGCATTGTCAGTGACTCGAAAGAGGTGGAGCCGTGAATCATCAAAGGTGGTAAGGTTAATTCGGGTATCGAACCTGGCACCCACTGCGTAGCAGTCGACGCACTTATCCATTACGCCACGGGGACTCACCATTAACCACTACTATAACAGCAAAATAAACATGCCGTATTTTCTCTTTCCTGCTTTCCATCTTTAACACAAAGAAAACTGAGTGAATCAGTCACAAAACTTTCACAAGCTTCAAAACTTTTAAAAGGCCAATCTTTAAATTTAGCCTGTAAGAAAGTCTGGTATATTTAATGAGTGAGGGTGGTGGATCGCTCATTAACTAGATTTTAACCATTTAATGAGAATTACCGGCATTATGGCCTTAATTCAAATGGCATTTGTTCACGGCACCGGCAAATATCATCATCATCATCATCTTCTGACCCGCATGATCCACTAAAGGGGAAACCACGCACGAGAGATCTCCAGGCAACTCAATCCTCCACCATCGACTCTAACTCATCAGGGGTTATGCCAAGCGTAACCAGGCGAGCTTATGGACTTGGTCCAACCATCTTATACTGGGTCTGCCAAGTGGTCGCCTACCTGATGGAATCGCATTCAAGGCCCACCTCGGAAGTCCTAATGGTGGGGACATACGTCCTACGTGACCAAACCAAGGAAGCACAGCTTTTTCCGTTCGGAGAAGCAGCTGCTCAACTGTCGTATTTCTCACCCTATCCCGGCGAGTAATTCCAACAACAGCACCTGGATGGACGGGGTGTGGTGTTTCCCCCGGCAGCTGACCTCCTCGTGGTAGGGGGCGGGCAACAGGTTTGGGGTGTATGAATTTATTTTCAGCCCAAACCTGGCTAACGAAACGCAACCCCCCTGATAACAAAAAGAAGACGATTGGCCTCGGATATTGCCTACCCTGGTCTGATACGGCCTCATTAGGAACCAGGCCTGAATGGTGACAGTATGCGAGCGTCTGGTGGCCGGACTGTCCCGCTCGGCAGCCGGTCGGGCTTAGCCCGAAGGAACTACAAGCAACCCGTCAATGGCCTCGTGAGCCATTAGAAATTAGTTGCTACGTAGCAGATGCTTAAAAATGACTAACTGAAGTAGTTCTACCACACGTGAAGTAAATTATCATTCCGGGTCAGGAACATAAGCATAAGACGGACCATCAAAATTTGTTTAACAAAAAACTTGAATTACAACAATTCATTGTCTTTCATTTCTTAATCGAAGTTAAATTCAAATATGTTTTCTATTAAATTAAAGGTTGATGCACTGACTAGCGATTTTTTATGCGCATAAAAACGTACTTCAAAATTACTGATAACCGCGAGATATGCAGGGGAGACAACTTTGTATATGGACCGGTCCAAATAAAAAGGAAACTCTATAATGGGACCACCTCCTAATCGGACCAAGGGTGGTCCAATTAGTCAGGTTTCACTGTACATATATGTATCTCACTTGAAATCATCAACTTCTTACTGTCGCACTGCCTTGTCTTATACGACGACTCGCCTCACTCGACTGACCCCCTAACTCGCTCTGAGGGACCTTAGAACCCCTTGCTAAGCTCTGATCTGAGTTCTTTCCTGCTTCGCTCAATTGTCATACATCGTATAGCTCATCCCCGCTAGGTGTAAACTGGGGCTACCTTAAGTCCTAGTAAGCCAACCACTTTCGAGGAGCTTGAGGCCATCATTGGAGTCCGAATAACGTCGCACATACTGAGCCATCAAAAATTTGACCAACCGCTTGGAAGTGCGTTGAAGTCTACGCACTTATCCTCAGAGGAATCCCTTAAGAGAAGCCATAACCATAACTCATTTGAATGCTCTCGAAACACCCGTTCCGCATCCAACCCTTGCCTAACCTCAAAACCTCACATCTCACTTTCGAAAATGCCGAGAATGCTCTCCAGAGAATGCGGCAACTTAATTTGAAAATTTGCGAACAATCGAGTAAACAGCAAAACTTTTGAAATTCCATCGCATTTATGGAACACACTCATCGGAGTTGATTAGGCAAACAAATGAAAGACGAAACAAATTTCGATCGAATACCCGCTTCGGCTCAGGTTCAGTTCCTGAAGGACGGTGCGGTTGACCAGCAAGTCAAGTGCTTGGGCTTTGATTCCAATGAAAAACCATTTGTTTGAGGAAAAGTTCCGCCTCGAATTTTTAATACATTCTCTCGAGAGTGGGGGGCGAGGACCACCAGAACATCGGCCCATCGGCGAGCAGTCGATGATGGATTTATTTCTTTTGTCAATTGAACTTTGACGTCAATGACAGTCGTAGGTGAAGTTGATTTATTTCCAAACAGCTTTCGAATGATGAATGTCGAGTGAGTTGGCGGGGGGATGGCACTATGTCAAATCAAATTTCGAATGCATAGCCATTTCAATTATTGGGAATCGCTGTGCGAGGGTGTGTTGCGATAATCGGGAGATTCAGTTGCCAGCTGGGGCTTTGTTTCCAGTTTAAACTGTTCTGGGAATGTGTTCTGGTGGGTGAGTGCTGAGGGGAATCGACTTCTAAATTAAAAGTTTTGCAATCTTGCGAAAGGTTCGCTTTGTGTAGCATTCATCAACTTGAAGTGCTTTGACTGGTGTTTATGTGCAGTCGCTTTGATATTCACACTCCGGCGAATGCTGAAGGAACGAACGATCAAGTTTTAATTGTATCCTGCTGTCATTTAGCATTCGTCTAATTTTTGCAATAAAACTCAGATGAAGTTGAATCATTCCAAGCGGCTTAGCCTCATCTCATGCACGCCGTGTTGACTTTTGGATGTTTGTTTTGGAATGGATGACATATGTAAGTCTAATTTAGGCGGTTTGTATAGGCCCCAGTTCATTGCGTTTAGCGTTGTGGAAAAAAAATGTTTCAAAGTGCCATCACTGCTACCAAAATGTGCAATTTTAAGGCGCAGGGTCCCAAACGGAAATATACCGAAAAATATGGTCTTAACATATTGCTGCTCATGGGTGGGAGAGAGACGGAGAATGATAGATATACAGGCAGAGAGAGTGAGAGAGAGAGAGAGAATTAGAGTTAGAGAGGGACTGCAAATGCGGCCCACATGTGGAGTGCATCACGAAGGCTGAATTTTTGTCAACTTTCCTCTTAGAAGCTGAGTCGCCGTGGCGTAGTGGGTTAAAGCGTCAACTCCTATGCAGAGGGTGCCAGGTTCGAATCCCCAATCTACCAACTTTCATAATTCATGGCTTCCACCTCATTCGAGTCACTGATAATGCGTGCAAAGAGTATTCCGTCTACAAAAGCTTCTCAACTTCGCCGCTCGGAGTCGGCATTAAACAGTAGGCCCCTTCCCCTCGTGAAACAAAAAAAGCACGCACAAGTGGCACGAGTGGTTGCTGAGACGCTAGGCCCAGGTCCACCTCGGACTATCGCGGCACCCATATTATTATTATTAATAGTCTCTGAGATATGTTGATGAAATGTTAATTTGGAGTCAAGGTAGGGTATATACCCACGTACTTAACAGAATTCTGAAAATCTACGTTGGTTCCATTCACCTGCAAGGTAGAAGAAGGCAGAAAGCAAGCTTTTCTTTTTCGATATATATATAGCTTGCAATTTAGCTGAATCTTCCACTTTAAAGCTAATAAGCTTCTAATATTTCTTAATATTTCATTACAAATTCATGCGATGAAAATATGGCAGCCCTGGTCACTGTGGCGTATGCGTACTTTTTTTCTGTTCTGGAAGACTATACTCAAACGATGAAGGCCACCACGGTTTCTTCGCATTTTTCATGAGTTAAATAAGAAATAGACCAGTGCGAAAAACTCTCTTGAAAATGTCATGGAATGTGAGTGCGTACGCACTACCCCATAAATTGGGAAAAGGGAAGCATAATTCATTGAACATTTTAAGTCACCTACATTAGTGAGCTTGTGTGTGGACATTTCATTCCTTTTCTCCGGGGTTTCTCTGTTTGAAAACCAAACGCATGCAGCCCACGGTACAGATAACACACATATGCGTGCAACTTGCACACGGGCAGTGTATGATCTTGCACAGTATAGGTAAGCTGTCTCTTCTACAAACTTGCGATTTAATAATGGGTAGTCGAAAAGTATTTTCGTATTTCTAATCAAACTTTTTTCACAGACAATTCATGTCTGTAAAAATAGCTAAACTACACTCAGGTAGGTCTGGAAGATGCGAGGTATATAGATTGTAGAGAATAGGGCCCAGTACAGAGGCCTGAGGTACTCCAGGCTGTAAGTTTACTCGACTAGATACACCACTATTGACATGCACTTCAAAACAACGATCAGACAAAAAACTTAGAATAATAGTGCACAGATAAGTTGGAAAGTTTAGATTAATCATTTTACAAATCAAACCATTATGCCAAACACCGTCAAATGCCTTTTCTATATCAAGTAGGTCGGCCGGTCGATTTGCCTATTGACCGATTATGTCTAACATGATTACAAATCCTTTGTACTTGATGGGAAGTGTTGTGGTAGCGTCTAAAGCCAAATTGTTCATCACGAAGAGTTGGTTAACATCAATAAATTTTGAAATCTTTTCTTTTAGAACTCTCTCGTGCACCTTACTTAAATTGCTTAGCTTATTGGACGATAGCTACCCGGACTATCTGGCGGCTTACCTGGTTTTAATATGGGCGAGGCTTTTTCTTGAGATTTTAGCTCCATCATCCTTACTCGTAAGGAGTCAGTTGTTGCATTTGCCTAGTTGTCATGACAAACCGGAATAGCAGGCATTGATGTGTGGGACCTTGCTCTTTTTCTGTGCGATGTTATCAAACGCTATACTCAGACAGAGAAACTGGCCTATTGTACTGCCAGGCAGCAACCTGAATTTTCGGTAATTTTTTGGTCTTCAGAAGAGATCCTGCTTGCAAGCAGATATTCAAACAAAACTGCTTTTAATGTGATTCCTCCGAGTAATCGGATAAATTTCGCTTAAATGTCTTGACGTTGTTTTCGAAAACGATTTTATATGCGTAACATCACACTCTAATGCTTTCACAGCGTGGGCTTAAACTTAAGTTTAGCTGAGCCTTAAACCGAGTTAAAATGTTCGGTTTAACTCATCCGGCTTCACAGTAAAATCTGAACTTCCCTTCAGGTGAACTTCGTCTGTGTATTGTGTATTGAACGGTAACCCTTTCAACTGGTCCGTGCACTCGCACTGTGAAATTGGGCATCAGTCATATGTTTTTTATGCAAATGCCTTTTCGATTACTGAAGAGACGCAGATATAAATCTGGTGTAAATATGAATACACACACTGAGGCGGTTTGTGAGGATATAATTTTTGTCACATGGCTAGGTTAGGTTAGGTAGGGGGGCTGCTAGTGCATTCACCAGCACACTCAGACCATATTGGATTGCCTAGTCAGACTACTACCACTGATTGACTACTCCAGTGATAGTGCCGTTAATTTGATCCCAAAGGCAAATTGTGACTGGACCAGATTTGAAAACCAGATAAAGGCGTAATAACTTTACTTTCCCTGTGATTCGAACCGGGAACCCCGCTAACCAGGGGCAGGCACTCTACCAACTTCGCCATCCAGTTTGTCTCATGGCTTTATGACACCACATTTGTTCAATATAATGGGTAGTAAAAAAAGTCTTTTCGTATTTTGTCAATAGATGTCATTGGAGTCGTCTATCATCAGTGCTACCAATCACATTGTGTCATACCATATGGTGTTGGAAAGGTGACATCTTAAGCTTAAATTAGCCAAACAAAAAAATTAAATTCGGAGAAGTTGAAAAAAAAGTTACAGCTGTTCAAAATAAGTGAAGATAATGAAGAAAATCGCTATGTTTTGAAATTTTTCGCAAGCCACCAATGAAATTTGTGAAGTTTACGGAGACGATTCTGTATCAGTTCGTGTTGCACAACAATGGTTCACTCGCTTCCGTTCTGAAAATTTCGATGTGAAAGATGCACCTCGCTCTGGTCGACCTATCGTTGAAAAAGTCGATGAAATCATGCAAAAGATTGACCAGGACCGTCACATAAGCAGCCATGAAATCGCCAAGGAACCAAACATTCATCATGAACCATTTAAAAAAGGCTGTCTACAAAAAGAAGCTCGATGTTTGGGTACCACATGAATTTTCTGTGAAAGAAGTTTACCCCATTTTTTACCCATTATTAAATCGCAAATCTGTAGAAGAGACAGCATGTCCTTTTTGGAAAGAGGCAGCAATTATACTGTGCAAGATCATACACTGCCCGTGTGCAAGTTGCACGCATATGTGTGTTATCTGTACCGTGGGCTGCATGCGTTTGTTTTTCAAACAGAGAAACCCCGGAGAAAAGGAATGAAATGTCCACACACAAGCTCAATAATGTAGGTGACTTAAAATGTTCAATGAATTATGTTTCCCTTTTCCCAATTTATGGGGCTAGTGCGTACGCACTCACATTTCATGGCATTTTCAAGTGAGTTTTTCGCACTGGTCTATTTCTTATTTAACTCATGAAGAATGCGAAGAAACCGTGGTGGCCTTCATCGTTTGAGTATAGTCTTTCAGAACAGAAAAAAGTACGTATACGCCACACTGACCACGGCTTACTTTGGAATGTGTTGTCAGGATGTGCGGTGTTGTGAAGACGAAATATCTAGTCAGAGCCGGAATCTGGATGGAGACCGAACTATATACGCAAGCAGTGTGTGTATGCAGCGAAAGAACATGCCAGGTTATCCCCAACAACCTCTCCGATCAATGTCAGCTCCTTGTTGAAACAATGAAACCAAAGTCAATGCCCTCAATTACACCAGATACTTAACCTGCCTCGTGCAGACACGCAACATTAAGGACACCTTATCGCATTCATGTGCCGCGTGTATCGTGTTCCTTTGAAATCCACTCAAAATGTGAACAATCCGAAACCAATCGGAGTGTTATTCGCTGCCGTTGACAGTGAAAGCCGATAAGAGGCGCACATTCAAACGAATGTCTTATCTTTGTTTCGCTTTCATTTCTACGGCTTCTAGTTGATATGCCATCACTCCGATTCAAGTGACTCTGTTCGGAGTGAAGGGGCACGAGTTATGCGAGATGTCAGTTCGGGACTTCGGTTGTGATTTAATTGTTCGATGATCCACTCCATCGAGCCGAAGTGGAGCGGGGAAATGGATATTATTCAGTCTGAGTGTGACATCGAATGAGAATGATTTGAATAATGAAACTCTAATAGAGAGAGAATTTTGGTGGGATGAGGAGGAGAGAAGAAATTGTTCATCCGCGATTACTTGGTCTTTATACCGGACCTCCTTCTCGAACCAGGAGGCTCGGATTCCTAGACCCAGTTAGCTGGAGCATTGTTGTCCATTCACTCGATGTGGCCGAGCCAGTGTAGTCGACGGATCTTTGCCTTGCGGACTACATGCACATCCTGGTACAGATCGTTGTGTGACGATCCATATATCCGACGTAGAATTTTTCTTTCGAACCAAGAATCAGCTCAGCAGTCTTGCTTATCATCCAGCTTTCGGCTCCCTATAGCAGGACTGGCAAAATAAGAGGTTTGTAGAGCACCATCTTGGTCCTTCAGGAGTTTTGGACTGTTTCGACAAACCGAAGTAGCATCGGTGGCCATGAATGATTCTACGTCAGATCTCCACTAAGATGTCGTTCGTGGAGTTCACGATTGCCCCGAGGCAGACAAACTCCTCACGAGGCAGACACTACCTCAAAATTGTAGCCATCGATTGTGACGGTTTGCCCTAGCTGGTGTGCGACGGAATGTTTCTTGGTCGACAGTATATTTTTTGTTTTCTCCGTATTTACCTTAAGACCAGCTAGTTTCGCCTATTACTCAATCGCCGTGAAAGCTTCCACTGCGGCACACTGGGAATGCTCGACGATGTCGATGTCACCTGCGTATCCCTTCCTCACTATCTTATCCAGTACCAGATTGAAGAAATCACACGACAGCCTGAAATCCGGTGCCGGTTTCTAACGGCTAGGATGTCCTTGAGCCGTCCTGCGTGGTCCATCGCATATACGGTACTGTGGTGAAACACAACCTGATCACTTTGCCCGGGATCTCTATATCGGACAACGCATCAAATAGCTCCTTGCCATGAATGCTGTCGTATGGGGCTTTAAAATCGACGAAGAGGTGGTGTGTGTCGATCCTAAACTCGCTATTCTTCTCGAAGATCTCACTTAGTGTGAAAATTTGGTCTAAAGTCGATTTGCCGGGCCGGAAGCCGCACTGGTACGTGCGGATTAGTGCGGTGCTAAACGGCTTTCGACGCTCACAGTACGCTGGAGAGGATCTTGTAGGTGACGTTGAGCAGGGATATACCTCTATCGCTGTTGCAAGAGGTGGGATAGCCTTTTTTGTGGATAGGGGACCCCTTCCCTATTTAGTCTTAATATAATTTTGCTCATACCAATACCAATTGACCACCCTACGGTGTTCCTCTACTGGTGAATTTGATTATATGACTGTTTCCGAGTTTGACCACCCTACGGTGTTCCTCTACTGGTGAATTTGATTATATGACTGTTTCCGAGTTTCCAACGTCTTTAGAAGAAAGGAGGATAGGCTAATAGACCTAAAATCCTTTGGGTTGACATGTGAGTATTTTCCAGTGTTGGGTATGAAGACGACAGTGGTCGTTATCCAAGTTGCGGGTACATGGCCTAGATCTAAACATCCTTGAAAGATGTTGACCAACCAGGTCGAGATTAGGTCTGCAACCTAAGAGAAGATAGGCATTTAGTGAAGACTTCGCAAGGATACAGGCTCTTGGATTACCTGTTGTTCTTATGGAGAATAAGTTATAGTTCCGCGCCCCAAGTCCACTGATCAGATCATTTCTGACCCAAAGCTCAACATCCTCCCCCTTTTGGCTGAGGCGGAGGGTAAGGGCGGCCGAGGCCGCAATGGAGTGGTGAAGGTTAATTTGGTTCACCCGAAGCATGCCTTTCGGGCTACCTCCATAGCGGATACCTTCTCCACCACAGTGGTGTTCTCCTCCTCCGAGAACTCCAGAGAGGACTTAATTACTGTTGAAAACTCGACAATTCAGTCCTCATCTTTTTGCGTACCAAGAAGTATTCCTTTCTGTTCTTGTATGTTTGCTGCAAATTGGTTGATGAAAATTCATTCGGGTGTTCTTTTTATCTTTGCCCTTTTGTGTCGCATTTTGTTTTTTTTTTATTTTTCTTCAGTATCTTCTTTCGTGAAGTAGAAGCATTTTACGGAATTTTAAACGAGGGTTAATCCCGCTCTCTCTCTATCTCGGAAACATGATGTCATTATACCGCAAGCCATTAGGGAGAGGAAAACCTTCGTCCGTGATTATGTTCGTTCAGGAATTCCAGGACCCACGGTGAAGGGCGAAAGTGCGGGTTGTGTACAAGTCTCAACCCGCTGATGGTCTTCGCCAATCAAACCTAATTCGACACGTTATCCTTTCGTTCATCGATAATACACCATCCACATTCGCATCCTTGGTCCTCCCAAAAGACAAGTTTCCGCCAACCAAAATAAACGACTTTCAAATCGTCCCCCGCACTCATAAATCTCCTCGAGCATGTCTCACTCGCAGTGTATTGCCGGACCACATCCACAACCCGCCAGACCACCAGATTGCCTACGCGCCTAACGCACCAACCCACATTCCATGGTCATAACTTATTTCCACTTCCGCCTCGTGCCGACTGAGGGAATCCAATCAATAGAAAGGAACTTCGACACGCCGGAGCACAACTAACTTAGGAATTCCAAAGGAGAACTTATTCAAAGAAACAAATCGGATTAGAAATTTCTCCACGAGTCACATTCAGGATCCTTTCTCCGTGCGGAAAGGAAAGAAATGAGCAAGAAAAGGACAACGACGAAGGAAAAATATAAAGCCCCATTCAAGGAGTCGACAATGCACCCTTGCCGGGGGCATTTGAGTTCACATGTGGAACAAATTGATTTTCATGTAAACTACACGCACCCACACACGCCTGCTGCACGAGGCGTTGAGATACCGACGACGCGACTGTTGGCACGGTAACAGCTCGGCTCCGAGAGAGAGTCTTCTATCCACTGGTGTATGAGTAAACTGCGAGCAAGTGGAATGCGGGCGCCCGCGCTGCTGGGAGCCAGCAGATGTCTTGGCGACCTCTGCCACCCACTGTGCCAGGCGACGGTTCATTGGAATTCATTGTTCATAGCAGAGGCCCAGCCACGGATGGCTGACTGTACTGCGCTCGTCGGTTGCTAATGTTTCGTGAATTTTGATTGGATCATCTTTAAGGATTTGGGCAGATCATTGGGGGATTTGTTGGGCTTACTTTAAGGGTTTTCCAGGAGAGCCTACAATGCCAGGTATCCCTTGAATGGCATGCGGGCGGGGTGGGCAGGGACGTTCCACCATCTGTGCAACCTACACGCATCAGGATCTGGGTTACGTTTACTCTGCTGTGGGAGCGGACGTGGGCGAAACGCAGGATGCAGTCGACTGGGGAGTACCGGAATGTGGAACAAGTTTTCGATGGAACTCTGAGTCAACACCGGCGGATGTCTCTCGTAGTTCTCAAGTTTCTTGTGGAAATGTCAGGAGTTCGAGGGTTAGGGGAGGTGCTCTGTTAGCACAGTGGCTCTGTGGGAGTCGCAAATGTCAAATGATTCCAAGGGGCTGAGGAATTGCATGCTCCGTGCAAAGAATGGCTAACGCACTTCGCAAGAACTTAACCAGAGGACTGACGTAAGTAAGCTCACATGTCGCTGTTCCGGAACGACAAGGGATTTTATTTGTCTTCTTTGTCAGCCCTTGGCAGGCTTCCTGCGATTAGGTGCTTCAGGCTTTGTTCTCGATTTGAGTCCTGCCTTGATTCGCTTTGATTGTAGTGTCACGCGTGCTCGTTCAATGACTCTTGCTCTTCCTGCTTGACTATGTTTTATTTGATGTGCCCCTGCTTTCCTGATTCAAGCTCAGTGGAGGTTTGGGAGTCAAGGGAAGACGGCTGTTGAACGCCTGGTGGTCGCCTCTTCTTCACGCCATAGCTCACGTTTCCTCGTGTTCAGTCCAAGGCTTGTGCTCGTTGCATAACTACGATTCGAGATCGTTCTACGTCTTGTGCTCGCTGAACGGCACACGACCACTCCATTCATTTGATTGGGGCTACAGTTCATGCTCGCATTCTGACTCATGCTCGTTCAGCGTCTAGTGTTAGTTCCATGGCTATTGCTCGTCCTGCGACTCGTACTCTTTCTACGTCTCGTTCTTGTAGTGCGGCTCGTGCTTGTTTTGCGGCTTGTACTCGTTTTCTGATTCGTACTCGTTCTGCGACTCATGCTCGTTGCTCGACTTGTTCTCGTTGCTCGACTTGTGCTCGTTGCTCGACTTATGCTCGTTGCTCGACTCATGCTCGTTGCTCGACTTGTGCTCGTTGCTCGACTTGTGCTCGTTGCTCGACTTGTGCTCGTTGCTCGACTTGTACTCGTTGCTCGACTTGTACTCGTTGCTCGACTTGTGCTCGTTGCTCGACTTGTGCTCGTTGCTCGACTTATGCTCGTTGCTCGACTTGTGCTCGTTGCTCGACTTATGCTCGTTGCTCGACTTATGCTCGTTGCTCGACTTGTTCTCGTTGCTCAACTTGTACTCGTTGCTCGACTTGTGCTCGTTGCTCGACTTGTGCTCGTTGCTCGTTGCTCGACTTGTGCTCGTTGCTCGACTTGTGCTCGTTGCTCGTTGCTCGACTTGTGCTCGTTGCTCGACTCTGTCAATTCTACTAATCGTCCTCGCACTTTACCTTTTTTCCTGTTAAAAGTATCGTGATGGCTCTGCAGCTTAGGTACCCTCGACAACATATTCTCGTTCTGTGACTCGTGCTCGTTCTGCGACTCGTGCTCGACCGTGCTTGTCCTGCGACTTCGGGTTCGTTATACGGCTTGCTCTCGGTTTACAACTCTTACTCAAACCCTCCCTGTGCCTCATATTAGTTCTGCAGCTCCTTTTCGCTATACAGCTCAGTATGTTTGGCCTAAAGAGCTTTTTCTACTTCTCGTGCTTGCTCTCTATGCCATGCTCGTTCTAGGGCTAGCTCCATACCTATTTCTGACTCTGACTAATTGGTTACTCCTTCTCGTTTCGCGACTAGGGGTCCTCATAGGTTTCGTGCTCTCTTTACAACTCGCGCTCGTTCAACGACTCGTGTTTGGTCTACCTATAGCTTCTAGGGCTCGTGCTCGCTCTAGAATTCGTACACATTCTATGCTATCAACTAGATGCTGCTCGCTCTACTGCACTTGTTCGTTCGACTTATTGAGCTCATAATCTATAGCTTTTACTCGCTGAACGGCACATTCGACTACTCGTCCTCACACTCTACCTCATGCCTAACTTGTGCCTGGCATTTCGTGCTCGCTCTACGACCCATGCTCGCCTTGACACTCGTCCTTGGAAATCCACTTGTTCTCGCTTCACAATTTTGCGGGGTTGGCTTATGAGGTGGCCTACGACTAGTCCGCCCTTGTTGGCTCGCACTCACTCTATGACTGGTGCTCGCTCGTGGCCGCTGCGTGCTCCTTTTCCTTCATCGCTAGTCTTCCTTCTAAGATTTGTGGTTGCTTCATGACTCGTTCTCTTATGATGACTGATGTCAAATCAACTGACATGCCTTGTAGGATATTTGGGGGTTGCTTGAGGACTCTTTTGGCTTTTGATGGTTCTTCCCCGGTTTGGTCTAAAGGTTGACTGGTCCTGTTTCTCCTGTGCTCGCCTCTTGCGCCGTATGATGCATAATAGGTGGACTTTGGATAGACTCCAAGCTTAAGAATGTGTTATTGGATGTGGGAAAACCCACACAATTGCGAACGCATTTCACCCCCGATTCGAATAAGATGCCAGCTCGCGTCGATTTCGTCGTTGAAAATTGTTTTCCCCAATGCGAGGCGATGCTGTTTCTTTTTTATTGTACCTCCCTGCCCACTGTGCTGCGAAACGACGTCCGAGAGGCACTGCCTGTACTCGGTGCACATTTGCTGAACATTATCCGGTACTTATATTTTTCTTTTTCTCGTTAAGTTTACGACCAATTTGCGATCCTTGACGGTCGTAAAAGCTTCGGTTATTGAGCGTTCAATACGCGTGACGACAGCGCTGCCATCTGCATGCGCCCTTAAAAGTGAATCAAATTAGAAAACACGTCATGCAATACTTCAGCTGCCGCAGCTGACGTTGAATTGAAGTGCACGCCGTCCTCTGGCAAAAGTGAAGACTTTTTCAACAACAATGAGCTGTCATTTGGATTTCTTTAAATTTAATCACAATGTCTGCGGAGCATGGGGGAAGGATGCGAAAAGGGTTGCTTTTACGAACAAATTTCGAAATAGGTTTCCGCTGATGGCGGCTTATGTGGCAATAAACGTCTTTTTATGGGTATCGGCGAATGCTTCCCTTTGGATTGGGAGCTGCTCCAACTTAGTGTTACAGCGCCTTTTTCCAGCTGATGATCCGAGGTGAGGTGCAAGAGGTTAAGGACGGTGGTTTGCTGAAGCCGACGACGATAGAGAACGTTCCAACAAGCCAATGTGTGAACCTTATTTATGGCACGTGTTGCAAGGTGATGTACGAGCAGAGAGATAAAGATGCTTTCTGGCTAGGTTTTCATAAGCTCATCAAGAACATCGCAAAAGCAGAGCTCTGTTTTGTTGGCGGAGATTTGAATGGACATGGCAGGAAGTCAAGCGAAGACTACAAAGACTGCCAAGGACTTTTAAGCCGGATCAGGAACTCCCGGGGGAAGCATGTGCAAGAAATACAGCCTTATCGTGCGAAATGCCATGTTCGTTAAACAAAACCGGCCTTGGTTGCTGTTGGCAGTGGCGGAAATGAAACCCAGATTAATAACCACTTGGTGGCACGTTTTATGAAGCCTCGGGTACAGGACTGCAAAAAAAAAAACGACTGGATGGAGCAGTTGGTTGAGTGCCTGCCCCTGGGTAGCGGTTTCCCCGGTTCGAATCCCAGTGAAAGCAAAGTTAATACGCTTTTACCTAGTTTTCCAATCTGGTCCAGTCACCATTTGGTAGTTTGGAAGTTCTGTCACTGGAGTAGTCAATCAGTGGTAGTAGTCTGACTAGGGGTATCACAATGGGCGAATATGGTCTAAGTGTACAGGTCTCTTACTTTGGTGTAGAACCAGCAAGGTGATTTTAGGAAAGGCGATCACCCAGCAACCGTCTCGAAGGGTGTCGGCAAAAAACAAATGGCGACAACTGGATAAAGAAAAAAGGTGAAGCTTTTATTGACAATATGAAGCCCCATATCCATCCAAGAAACATGGTGGTGGACTTACTTACTTATCACGCCGGCGACACATTTAGGATCAGAGCCTGAGCATTGACGGTCTTGGGCACGCTGCTTCTAGTCATGAAGACTAAGCTGTGTTGCATTCAGGATAACTTGGTCTTTTACCGGAGGTTCGCTTTTCCTCTTCTTTTCGAACCAGGATTCTCGGATTCCAGCTCCCTCGCCTTTGGACGCTCCAGCCCATGCGATCGATCTAACCGAGTCACAGCAGTCGACAGATTTTTGCCTGGATTTTTTTTCTGGTACAGCTCGTATAGTTCGCTGTTGTGTCGTCTCCTAATTCCTCGCAGACGGGACCATTTATCCGACGTAGAATTTATTTTTCGAAGGCACCAAGAATTAGCCCGGCAGTTTTGTTTAGCATTCAGCTATAGCTGGGTCGCCGTGGCGTAGTGGGTAAGTGCGGCGACTCCTACGCAGAGGGTCCCAGGTTCGATACCCGAATTAACCATTTGCTGACTTTGATTATCTGCTTGAAGAAAACGTTACGAACCCATAAGTGATGAGATGGAACCATCATAAGTGACGATCATGAGTCCTTCCAGTGAGCACTTGATGTGTGGGTGGATGTCCTGAAGGGTATGGGTACCGCATTAGCTAGACAAGGACCGAGTACCTCTGTTGTCCATTCAGTGATCCGCTCAGGCCCATTCCAGGCAAGAATTTTGCGAAGAAACCTTGCGAAGGAACCTGTGATGACGATACCAATAATCGCGTTAGCGAGGAGTGGAGGATGTGGTGGGAAAACTCAGCCTACCTCCTAAGCTGAAGGGCAGGATTTACACCGCAGTTGTTCGGCGCTCGCATACGTTTCGGAATGTTGGGAAGCGTATAAAAAGAATGAGAGGAAATTAACGGTAAATGAGACGAAGATGCTGCGCATGACAGAAGGAGTAAAAGACAGCTCAATAGAATCAGAGGTTCAAAGATCCAAGGAAGGCTTCACGTCAACGACCCCATCTCTAGAGAGTTAAACACGACCGGCTCAGTTGGTGTAGTGAAAGCTCCTATTACGGACACCTCTCTTAGGCGGACAATCAAACAAAAAAAATGAGAAATTCTCTTATGAGCAAAAGTTGAGGCAAAAAGTGCTACAATGTCCCAAGGGTAGCAAGAACTTTTGGTCATTTGTAAAAAACGTAAAGAATTCCGCCTCGTCTTCAATTCCCAAGCTCATTTACAATGACATTCCAGCTGTCAGCTCCTTAGACAAAGCTCTGCCTGCGACTCATTTTGCAGCTAGCTCAGCACTGCCAGATTCCAATTTGTCTCCACCTGTACTTGAGAGCGTTGATTTCACCATGGAAGAAATCCACTTCCGCACTCGTACAGTTGCAAGAGTACTGAAGGATCTCGACGTGCGTAAATCCGCTGGATGGAATCCCGGATGGTATTCCCCCTATACTTCTGAAAAGGTGTTCTTCTGTGCTGGCAAAACCTTTTTCATCTATCCTACTCTTTAGGTCTCTTTCCGAGCAGATGGAAAACAGCATTTGTCCAGGCAGTCCTTAAACAGGGCGAATCTTCGTCACCCACCTCGTACCGACCCATAGCACTTACGTCCCTTCTTTCTAAGGTCATGGAAACGCTGCTTCAGCTTATGAAATATCTTGAATCGCGGAAGCTTCTTAATGACCGACAGTATGGTTTCCGCAGCGACAGGTCCACTGGTCATCTAATAGCTTATCTCATCGAAAAGTGGAACCAGTCTTTGCACAATGCTGGCGAAAGCAAGATCGTTGCGCTTGATATTTCTAAAGCATTTGACAGAGATTGGCATCAAGCTCTCTGGTCAAAAATGCTTGTCTATGAATCTCTTCTTTTATGGATTAGAAATTACCTTTCGAACCGTTCAATTCAAGTTGTTTTGGATGGGTTCAAGCCTGATATCCACCAAATAAATGCTGGTATTCCCCAAGGCTCAGTTCTCTATCCGAGAATCTTTCTCATTTTTATAAATGATCTCTTGTCTGCTACTTCTAATCCAATCCATTCCTTCGCTGATGACAGCACCCTTAGCTTTTCATATTCGTTCCAAGACCCTCGACCACGCCCTTCGGCCGTAGAATTGGAACGGCAGCGTATGTTAAGCACATTGAATTCCGATCTTGACAGCATAATTAACTGGGGAAAAAACAATTGAGTGGAATTCAATGCTGTCTGCTGTCACTCAAGCGAACCCTTGATAATCAGCCATTATCCATGAATGGCGCTTGTGTCGATGAAACCGGAAAACTTTCCATTCTTGGTATGTGTATCAACACAACACTTAGTTGGAGCGATCACATATTTGAGGTGGCCAAAAATGCTGCGAAATGTTTAGGTTTTCTTAATCGATGCAAGAAATATTTCACCCCTTCTGATTTGGCTTTAATTTATAAGGCGTACATCCGCCCCAAGCTTGAGTATAACGCTCATATCTGGTCTGGTGCCCCCAAGACCACACTGCACCTACTTGATAGAATCCAAAAGCGAGCGATAAAACTTATAGGAGACAACACTCCGTTTTATCTTTATTTCAACAAACGATGCTCAAGTGAGCTAGCCAACTGCATTCCTCCTCTCCATGAATTTATTTATTTATTTATCTAAAATCTACAAATTACATATGTATTAACAGATTTTGTGAAGTGTTTTATAATTGTACAATATTTAATGATAAGTTAATACTTTATTTAAGAACTCAATACATTTTAAAAAGTAAAAAGGCTTAAAAGGTTACTTTTAAAGTACTGTCTAGTATGGGACAGGTCCAAATGTTGTGAATGTTCGTTAAAAACACGAATTATTCTTGTTAATGGTTCGTTTTTACCATAGTCTGTGCTATGAAACCTTTCAAATAAAAAATCCCAAGCACGGAGTGACCTTGAAGGCATATGAAATTGAATCTCAGATAAGAGACATGAACATTTTATATGATTGCAGAGTATATCCCTGACAAATATAACATCGTGGATAGTGCGTCTAGTTGATAGAGACCTTATACCAATCAGTTGGCATCTAGCTTTGTAGCTAGGATGAAAATTCCAGTGCATTTTAAAGAAGATGTACTTGGTGAATCGCTTTTGAACTTTTTAAATACGTTCGGAAATAGTGCTGAAAGCCGGGTTCCAGACTACGACCGCATATTCAAGGAAAGGTCGGACTAGGGAAATATACAGTGCTAATAAGGCAAATGGATCAGTAAATCCTTTAGTATTCCGTTTGATGAAGCCGACTGCTGAGTTGGCTTTTGCTAAAATATGAGAGATATGATTTTGAAATGAAAATGGGGAGTTAAACATAACACGCAAATCTTTGACACTGCTTACAGTCGAAAGATATGAATTATCAATTGAATAATTAAATTGGATTTGAGAAGCTGATTTCGTAAAAGAGATATAATTGCATTTACTTAAGTTAAGACCAAGTTCATTATTTACACACCAATCAAAGATGCTGTTTATATCTGATTGAAGCATGATACAGTCATTAAAATTTCGAATTGTTTTGAATATTTTCATGTCGTCAGCATATAGCAAACATCTACTGTGTATAACTGAGAGAGTAATATCGTTAATGAATATTATAAATAATAAAGGGCCAAAGTGACTACCTTGCGGTACACCCGACCAACATTGAATTACCTTTGATAAGGAATTACCAATTTTAACTCTTAGTGTTCTATTTTAGACGAAGGAAGATATCCAATTAAGACAATTGGAATGGAACCCAAACGCTTGGAGTTTGTTTATTAAAAGCGAGTGGTTGACGGAATCAAAAGCTTTACTGAACTCAGTGTAAATTGCATCAACCTGTTTCTTGTTTTCAATCTCATTGATCACGAAAGAAGAATAAATTGATAGGTTAGTAGAAGTAGATCGTCCAGATATGAAACCGTGCTGCGCTTCCGATATGTGCTCTTTGATTAAGAATTCAGTCTTATTCTTGACTATACATTCAAATAATTTTGGAATTGCCGAGAGTTTGCAAATTCCTCTATAGTTTTCCACATTATTTTTAGAGCCCGATTTGTGAATGGGAACTAAGAATGATTCTTTTCAATTATCTAGAAAAACACCTTCAGATAATGACAGATTGAAAATGTGTAGAAGAGGACAGCAGAGTGTGTCAGCACAGTATTTAAGAATAATGGATGGTATACCATCCACTCCACAACTGGGGTCCGACTTTAAATTCTGAAGTGCTAGAAAGACTTCAGTATAATTCACCCGCAATAAGCCTACTATCGGATGCACATTTAAGTTCAGAGACTCGTTTTTCAGCCGCACTGCACGAATATGAAATGCTCTCCCCAACCTAATATCTCCCACAGACTACAACCCTCAGATATTTAAGACCAATGTGCACAGGTACCTCCTCTCCCGTTCTCCCTCTATACCTTCGGCCCATGCTGTGTCTTGACCCCGGACACATAAGGGTATTAGCAATCCCTTGAGAACGCGCAAATTATAAAAAAAAATCTCCTTGAGAGGATAATTTCTCACGATCGTTTCTCTTGAACAGATGTTTTGAACATTCCCATGGACGGACAGCTCCCAGACAAAAGTGCTGTGACCCTCGGTGTCCTATCGGAGCATTCACTGTATTGTCATGTTTACAGGAGAGATCCTTCGAACTCCGCTAAAAGACAATATCAATCAACTTAAAGAGAGACAAGCTTAGAAAATCCTGGATCACACAAATACAAAAACACCAGCCTTTGATCGGCCTCAGTGATGAAGTGATCCGCGACAGGGACACCTGTGGAAGAATTGGTGTAACCCACAACCAGGAGGAGTGGGAAGGTTATGATCCCCATAATTGAGACCATAACTACGTCGAAAAAGAAGGAGTAGACGAAGATGTTACAAGTTGATGTACTCAGCTCTGTGCAATTAAATGGTTTATGGTCAGGGAAGCATAACATTTTAATGTACTCATGGAACCATGCTGGGTTGCCTTCACTCACATCCAAGCCAGGATCTGAGCCATAAATTGCCTCACATGAACGATTCACTTGAATTTATTGTTCCATCCCTTTGACTCGCCGCATCCCGTACTCAAATTGGCGTTCACTACTACTCCGCGGTGATGGTGGAAACCTCCAATTTTTGTGAAACAAAAAAAATGTCATCGCCATCCTAATCACCGCACATGAACCCAGTCAATCGGAATCCTTCTCTTCCATTAATTCTAATTTCAATTAAGGCACATCCGCAAGCATGGATGTATGAGCCCCGAGGCGAATGTTCTCTCTCTCTCTCCGACAAAGACGCCCACCCGGTCGTTGCTCAAATAAACACATTTCACCTTCCTGATGACAGACTGCTCCCCATTAAAGTAATTATCCTTGCTCGGCGTTCATGGCCCTGTGGATCGGTCCTTCACTCGTATGATGCCCTTTTTGGCAATTTATTTTGTGTCACATGGTGTGGTTGGCTCCAATTGAGGGATGTCCTGGGCACTGCGACTACACGACAACTGTTGGTTTAGTGTTATTGTTGTTGAAGTTGTCCCGTGGCTGAAGGCCTTCATTAAGTGGCCGGAATGATTCATGACATGGTTCACAGGGCTCATTGAGCAACAACTTTATGCTCTGTGTCGGACTGTCAATTCGAGGAAATAAATCATGCGGTCTGCGGAGGCGGGCTGGCGAAAGATGTGGCTTCGATGGCGAATGCTTTAAGTTCAAGGCAAAGGATCTCATTTTTATTGAATCATAAGATATTTATGAAGTTTTCAAAACTCTGCACAATTGGTGTGGTTTACAAAAGAAGTCCCACGCATTAAGGGGTTCTTTTAGGGGATTCCATTCAAAGGACTCCCTCTCGAGCACTTAACAGTCTGTCTCAGTGCGGGCAATTTATTTTTATTTTATGCAGTCTGGCATCATTTACAATTTGCAGAGGTAATCAATGCTCGCTGAAAAAGGCAACGTTTGTGGGGACTCACGGCGATTTTAGTGCTAACATAATCCGCCAACTTGGCAACTGTACTGGAGAAGGTCGGGGGCGTCTCAGTCCAGCTTGGCACGATGGGATAGGTGGGTAGGTACGTAGGAAGTGGCATTAATGTACTTAGGCCAAAGTAGGCCCATTGTACCGCCACGTGGGTGCTCAGATTTAGAGGATTGCCGTGGCTTATGACAGCCAGGCAGTTGTCCCAACAAATTTGCTGAGATCAGCTCAGAAATCTGAATCATTGCTCAGATTGAGCTTAGTCGAAGAAGAAGGAGCCTGTGGTGATTTTCCTAGCTACGGCAAGAGCAGGACAGTTGCAGAGGAGGTGTTGGATGCTTTTCTCCTCCTCTTCATCTAGGCAACTTCGTTGGAGAATAGGCTTACTCTTCTTGCGTGAAGGCCTAGTAGACAGTGTCAAGTAATTATTCCCACTGATCGCCTAATTTTGGATCTCTTTACGGAGACCAGACTACTTTTTGGATAAAGAAGAGGACGGATTTGTCTTAAGATTGGACAAGTGATGCCTGTCAACTATTAGTCTTCTTTGCGCAGAGATTATTGAGCTGTAACTTGACGGTAGCTACAGTATACCCTATGTTACGAGGGTGTCCATCAACTGGCAGTCTAGTGGCGCGCTGTTCATAAGCCTTGCAGACATCCCTATGCCCTGGCACCCAGCACAGGCGCTTGTTGAACTGTTCGGATATCTCGGAGATCTGCGGCAGTCGATAGAGAACGATCCGATTGCAGCCGGGCTGCCCGAGAAGATACACATATCGCGGGAGGATAATACGTTCCACCTTAGCCACGACAGGGTTTGCTAATCGCTATTACTTCCGCACACGGACAGCAGACACAGTTAGGCCAGGCGAATGCCTATTGTGTTACCACGCGGATCAAGGATACCTATTCCGTAAGCCAATTTGTGCTTTTGATAAGGAGAAGATGAGGGCTGATTCTGATGCTGCTCAGTTCAGCCAGATTAACGCAGAAATGGGCCCCCAGAAGTCTGAATCTGCGGAATGAGAGAGCACTTCAGTTACATAGCAAGTTTCGATGAAAATTAATCTTCAGTGCTCCGCTGAGTCATGCATAAGCCATCTATTGCATCCTTTTGAGCAGCTTGCACTTGATGTCTTTATCTAGTGCGATCCATTAAATCGCAACAACATACAGTAGAATGGGTCAGCTTAGGCCCTATTCCCACCCAATAGCTTTTTTACAGAAGGGCTAATGGATTGATGCGTTGACTCCAACTAAGAGGCTGTTGGGTTCGATCCCCGAATTTACCAACTTTCATAATTCACGACTCCACCTATTTTGAGTCACTGACAATGCTCAAAGAGTATTCCTGTCTAGGAAAAAAAGCTGTAAGGTTCTGTGGGTCCCATCCCGTCGTGAAAGAACGCACAACACTAGGGGTTACTGTTGAACCAAACCCAGGTTCGCCTCGGACTATCGCGCTACCCATATTATTCCTATGAAGCCGTGGGAGACTTTTTGACAAGGTTCTGGATTCCCATCTTAACTTCGTGTCCAAAATGAGACCTTAGAATTTTTGGCCTTAAAGGGAGCCCACATATTGCTATGCTAAGATCACAGAGAGAGAGACTGACTCTGTTTTCTGCGAGTTGACTCCTGCGCCACATTCACTAGCCTAGTTCGAAGATGGCGGCTGTTTAATATCCCTGATCGTGGACATACGTAAATATATATTTCCCAGTAGCATCGGTGGCAACATCGTCCGCATGGGCAATGATCTTGCACCCTGCCCTCTCCAGGTTGAGTACAAGTTCACTCACCACTACGGTCCACAAAAGAGGGAAGACCACTCCACCCTGCGGGTTGCCATGCCACTAACCGCTCTGTAGATCTTGGTGTCACCAACTCATCTCCTTATTTTTTAGAAACTGGTGTATAAAAGCGAGGCTATGGATTTTTGGATCCCGAGCCTATTGAGGGCTGAGGTTATTGCTTTGGCTTCGATGTTGTTAAAAGCTTCATCAAAGTCCACAAATGCAGCAAGGGTGCGATGGGCATTTCAATTGAATCACCATCATTTAGATAAGAATCTAGCTCGGGAAGAAACTGCCCAAGCCAAGCAATCATGCCTCAGTAGCGTCTTGTACATTAGGAAGGTCAGGCTTTTTATATTCCAGGACGATTTTATGGAGGAGTTGACATTTCGGTTTGGGAAGAGCTTGAGAGTGGCCAATGACAATTTTTTCAAGACTAACTATCGTTGCATCAACATGTTGAAGTAAAAATAATTGCTTGGGCTTCCAAATGTTGGCAATCGTTGTGAATGACCAAGTTCCTTTAGGTATTCGGTGTTTTCGCACTAAAAACTGTCGATTGACACGTCAAAGAACAGTAGATCAAGCCAAGGTATTTGAACCGTATCATTTCTTTAATGGTGTCACAGACTGGATCACTTTGGATGGATCTCTTGTTCCCGAACTGAACGACTAATTTACATGTAAAACATTTGTGGTCCCAACCACACCGGAACGGATTACACACAACACGGGCTACAATGCAAATCTTGCGAGAAATGTTTCCCCGTCGTGGTTATAGCCCCAAGGATCCTCTGCCAAATATATCTTGAAACGGCTACATTTGCAGACTCCTTATACGGAATTTGAATGTTCCATGTCCAATCTTGTCTCAGGGCAGTCGGGATCTGAACACCGACACCGTTTACTGGCTGTCGACTAAGTCCACATTGAGTACGTAGGTCCCACACAAAGATTCAACGGCATACATGACAGCACACTGACGGTGAGACATGAGGACATAAGACCTAATCTTCAGATGACTACATTTGTAATTCGTCTCCTCTTAAACTAGTTGGACCTCAAAAAGTCATCCCTATACGCTCTGAATATACAGTGACGAGCAAAAGTGGATTCATAATTTAAAATTGTGTATTTTTTCTTTTCTTAATAAAGGAACTAAAATTAAAATGATAAAGCCTAATATATTAAAATTTATTAATTTGGTTTTATCGCTTACAACTAGCTTGCGGAAAGCAAACCGCTGCCTAAGGCAATACAATTAAACGGAGTATGTTCTTGATACTCGAAAGCAATTTCACTTGCGAATGTCTTGAGTTAACCATTGAAAGTTTGTTAGAGCAGCGAATTAATATAAAAGTAATAGGGGATCAAGAACAGAACCGATTTGTTCAGACTCAGACACTCCGAGAAAACGCCACTTCCCACTCCATCATCCGTCTTGGATCCATCTGTGTTCAAAAATGTATGGTGCCGTCGTACCACAAGTCTCCCTCCGGAATCAGTTGTTCTCTGGGAAGTATCGTGTTGAAGTATAGTCCAAGTCTAATGAGATGAGGTTTTTTTTCATGAAGGCACCGATGAGAGCAGGCCTTTAAACGAACTGCTTACTAAAAATATCTAATGGAGTAAGGTTTAGTGAATTTCTAGAGCATCATTGGGTGTACTTTTAAGGGATCCATTGATGCAGATGCAGGCTTGTGACGACTTCGAGTATAGGCCACCATACTACTAAGCCCAATAAGAGAATGGGTCTATATAATAACGGCTATGGCCAGAATGGGTCTGATGGCGGCTATATAAAGCCACTGTACCGTACGAGGTTGAAGCCCCCAGCTGTGTCCTATGGCTTTCTTGCCCATGTATAAGGCCGTAATTGCCTGCGTGCTCTATCTCTATCTATATTCCGTGTTGAGCTTCCAATTAAGTCTACTGTTCCCGATGAAATACTGAAAATAAAAATCTCACTGTCATGGCGCCCGATGGAAGGCCTAGATGACATAATCTAAAGCGTTTGACGACCTCTGAATTATTTTATTTCGTGACATCATAGTGTTGAGCGGCCGCCTCCCTAAGTTACCACGAAAAGGTATCTCTAACAACTTCGCGACTATTTCCGGTTGTCTTTCCACATCAAACATCCATCATATCGCACAGACGACTGCAATTAACCTTAGTTCACCATTTCGAAAAAAACACCATCGATAGCTAATGATAATAAATTTTCCGCAGTAAATGCTGAGTATACCGCGTCCCATCACCTAGACATCAACTTTAATTTCATTTCACCACATTATCGCTAGACAAACGACTCAAAGTCAACAACACCTTGGGCTCAGCTCCAACTCCTTTGGCAGATGCTGCGCTTTGCATAGACATTACAGGCAAGATGTTAATTCAGGAAAACCATAAAAAAAAGAATCGTTTCATGCTCTCCCCTCTCCCTGTCACAACCGTAATCCCATCAACTACCTAGAGTGCAAAAAAAAAAAAACATAAATAAATCAAAAACACATTGAAAAATCTTAATGGCTGACATTTTAAAGAAAATTGCTTTCTTACGACACCCCAGTCAGCCAGGCAGCATTCTCAAATGCTCGAGAACCATCTTGGGGTCCGTTGCCACCTTGCTGGCGTATTTTATCTTTTTTTTTTTTGGTTTTGTTTACGACTACGAAAGTCGTTTCGTTTTTTGCTTGCTTATTGCAAAAAAAGACACCACGCTGAGATTTATCAGATAATTGTTTTTGAAATAATGGATCATTTTCGGAATGAACATAAACAAACCTGTGAGCCATGCGAATGAGGTGGAGGGCATATTAAAGGGATTTTAACTGCCAGAGTTAATTTTTCTAATGATATAAGCAGTTAATTTACAGGGAATTAGAACCAAGGGTTGACGTATGTTTGAAGGATAGGAGTAGGGCTTGTGAGTGACTCTGTCTTGAAGCAGATTCTTTGAGAGGGACTTTCTGTTTGCTGGGATAGATTTGTTTTAAACTTAGTTTATTTTTACAATTATTTACATTTTTTGTTTTAACTTACTTATTAAATATTCATCTTAACAAAATCAACTACAGTTCTTAAATAGTCTTAAATTGGATTGACTATATAATTGAAAGCCTTTGTAGATTAGTTAATTCTGTGCTCTGGTTGTCATAAAATTTAATAATCCAAAGTCGTTCATATTTCTTAAGCTATATGTGTGGACTTCGCAAACACCTAAAATACATTTCTTTAAATATTATGTCGTTGCATTATTTTTAATTTTAAAGACAAACATTAACATATTCATATAAATTCTTATTGCTCTATTCTGTAACAACTGTAGCCTATATATTTTACTTTCATTACATAAAATAAGGGCGCTTGAACAGTACTCGAAATGGGGCTTAACAATAACATTGTATACATTAATCGCTGTTAACATTTTTGATACATAGTCTATATAGCTTTCAAATGAAAGATCTTTATCAAAAATTATACCGAGGTGATTTATTTCTTCTACTCTTTCAATAATTAAATTCAAATTAAGGCTTTAGTTGCTGTTTAAAATCAAACATTTTATTTTATTTGCGTTAATTTTCAAGCATGAATGGGAACTTAAAGACTCAAAGGACTATCGAGCCAAGAGGTGTAATTTTAAATGACAGAAAAATGCCGAATTTTTTCTTGGAAAATGGTGGCATTTTGAAGAAAAATTCGTTCAACCAATTCGGGGATTCAGGCGGTTTGTCTGTCTGTCTGTCAGTCTGTTACACATTCACAGCTTCATTAGCTAGACTTCTTAAGCCCAGTTGCACAGCCTATACCCATTCAACTCGCATCACTAAATGAGAGGAGATATTCTGACCGTGGCAAATTCCTCTTCAGTCTTTAGTTAAGGTGAGGTTAGGTACCAGTGGCTGGCTGCTTACAGGAGTCACCCTTAGTCCAATGCAGGCCCATCATGATACTCCCCGGATTAACTAACTCCTAACTAGGACCCATTGGTGCGTGAGACAAAGTGATGTTGCTGACTTATATTGACGCAACTCAGCTCACAGAGGTTGTTGGAAGAGTAGGCTGCTAGGTAATAGAACCTGCGACTAGCTAGGGTGCTACACGAGAAAAGGTGGTAATGTGTATATTCTACCTCCTCTTCAGCCATGCAGACTGGCGTCTGCAAAAATCTGGATATACGGGACACGGGAGAGACCAGCCTGCATGCTGATGAGGGTCTTGAGTGTAGATCAGCTTAACCTCATCAGGCAAAGCGATCATTTAAGGCTAAGTGCTGGCATTTTTAAGGCAAGTCGTGACTTCTGGCCACTGAATCTTAAGAATATGGATGGCTATAGCGATTGGCGTATAAGGTCAACCTCCTTCTGGTTTGGGAGAAGAGGTGAGGTGTACACCTGGCGAGTTCGTCAGCCTTGCAATTAACTGGTATGTCCCAGCACCCTCGTGAGGTGAACATTGAAATTATCAGCAGTCTCGTTAAGCTTGCAATGAAGGGATGTGTTTGAGTTGAAAATGATATTGTCCAACAACTTAATTGGGACTTTGGTGATAGTGTTATCACTTTTGGATAGAGACAGGACAGTGTGTTTTTTGTCCCAACGGTTTCTTTCTGAAAGTTTCAAGGATAGGACAAAACATAGGTTTTGGAGTAGATTCCTCGACACACCCCTTCCTCCATCAGCGATCTGTCTGCTTATATTCGCAGGAGATCGTCCAACGTCTGATTGTCAGTCATCCAAACCGATCTGAAGGGATGCTAGTTCTTCTCGAAGAAGTCTTCACCTAAGGGTTTTCAAGAACGTCCCCACCAGACCTCATACAACTATCGTTTTCAGCTGCCTCTAATTACACCAAGTAGCTTGAGGTCTTTCTCCTTGAGTGTGCCACTTTAAACGTCGGGCTTCCAACACAAAGGCTCTGTCTCAAAACCAAAAAAAAATCGGTTGAACGTTCAAAAACGTTGAACTCATAGACTCCGGGGTAGACTCATGTTGCCCAAATAGTTCGTGGTTCAGAGCTCTACTCCAAATGCCATGAATGCAAACATGGACCGAAACTTAAACGCAGAGCATTCCTCTCGAAAGACAAGGGACTTCTTTATCTGCTCTTAAGATTGTCCATATCCCCATGCTGAAGAGAAGGACTGGGACTATCAAGGTTTTATATCGAGTCCTTTTAGAGAGGCCTCTCCCACCCAACAGACCAAAGAAACAGCGATTCGCATGAGTTATTCTGCTTTCAGCCTCCTTGCAGATGGTATTCGTACATTTTTACTTGAGAGACGAGGTGGATGGAGTCCTTGAATGATCTAATCTTGGTGACGTTGTGGCCAAGTCATCGATGGTGTGTGTCACTCTTGAAGACATGGTTCAATGCCCCGCCCCCCTCGCAATTCCAAGAACTTAATCTTGTCCTCATTCACTGGTGGCCTCAGTTTGTCCGCCTTCAACGTGAGCGTGGGTGGGGTTGACATACACGAATACCTTGGTGCCATGATGAATTGTCTGTACTGAGAGAGGTCCCTTGTAGAGGGGTGTCCGCAAAGACAAGTTTCACTGTATCTGAACGAATACCCCTACATAACGGACAAATGAAGGTCCCACTGTTGTCCGCTTGGAGAAGTTTCGTTACAGTTCAACAGGACACAGGACTTTTCAGCGTCGTTTGAGCGAGAGATCAAATTCAAAACGTTTCATAATTCCAGTGAACACGTCAAAAGTACGCAAGACGTGAGATACATCTTTCACTTGTGGCCATTTCCATAACAAAACTTCGAAGCTCACGATCAACAGATGACCACATTCCTTCGTCCAGTCCCTCGTCAAAAGTAGCGCCGCTAATTGAAAAATCTTGCTAAACTCCTTTCTAGGAGCACTGAAACGTTCCGAATATCAGTGCAATCTCATCTGGGAGCCAGTCACATTCAACAAGCATTCTTTGGCAATCCAGATCACAGGCGAGACCGCGGCAGAAATTCCACGGCCTGCCTGTCGCCAGCGTTAATTTATTTAGATTTTCGTCTGCATTCAGGCCATCCACCAGCGAAAATCAAAGCGGCACATGCGACAACTTCCGCTTCCAGCATGAACTAATGGCGCATAAATCATGTGAAGACATCAGCCAAACAAAACCTTATCGCGGCGATAAAATCGAAAGTGCCTCAATCAGCATGTGAGCCTGTTTCCACAGCATCACCGAATCCACTCTGCTCACATTGATGGCCGCAAAAAGGAAACCCCCTGCACGGCTCGGCATCAAAAAGTGACCGTAAGTACCTCATCAAGAATTTCACAAGACACAAGCCCGCGCCCAAAAACTTAATGACTGCTCCTAAAATGCAAATAATTGGCGCCGACCATTAGATACCGCCTTTTATGACAATCCCATCAAAAGGTTTTTAATTGCATGTTTTATTGACTCTTCGCCACTGCCGTCGACACCGCTGGCACCGCCGACATCGCTCTCACCGTGCGTCGAGTCGTGTCGTTGTCGCCATCGACGTCAAGCCGCTTGACATTAGCCAGCGATAGCGTCTTAATGCTCGAAAAAGGAGAGCGCACACATAAAACAGCCAAAACGCCATTCGAAACTGAAGTTTCGATCGCACCTTGCGAGCATCGACGACGCGACGCCAGCAGCGCCGCAAGTCAATTCGCAAACAATTAACTTGAAATGCAAAACATTCGCCTATTAGCAGTTAAAAGTAATTAAACATCGCCGGAGAATGCGGCAATAAAGGCGAGAAATCCCCCGACTGAATGGCGGTCCAATCAGCGGGAGCAGTGTCGTTATGAAGTCGATTAGGTTCGCGACACGAGACGGCCAGCGCACCGTTAGCGACGCTCGAATGGGGAACTGTTAATTGGGTCAATTTGTTCCCTCCGACATTGTCGTTATAACGTGTCAATTGCCGTTTGCCACACAGCCACTATGCTGCTGGCGTTGTTGTAAACATAACCTCACACAAGAGCACAATCGATTGTGACGCAAAGAGATGACGACGGCGCGGTGGTGCAGTGGTGACATTAACATCGTTTAGCTTTGTGACAGCGATGAACTAATATTCACCCCCATTATCGCAGAGAGCGTCGAGAAGGGGCGAGACGTCGTGATCGAAATCGTGTGTCAGCACGGCGTTGAGTGGTTGCTCATCTGAGAGATCTTTGGAGGCGTTCAACTTCTGGCCTTCTCGCCTCGATAGCATCGAACTTGTTCATGTCCACCTTTGAATTCAAGCTCCACCACATCCGCGATGACTAGATTTGACATGATTCGCTACGATAACCTTAAGTGGGGGAATCTCCCTCGCTTGTTCGAATGCGAAGATAGCAGGAAGTGCGTTGGAATGAGCGGGGAAAAACGTGGGACATTTTCTACGAGGATTGCAAGAGAAAGAGAGAGAGAGAGAGAGATGCGTAGACTTGAGATTTGAAGTTAAAAGCGAACGCCTTGGTATCAGGACTTGATTAGTAGCGGTGGACCAGGTTGACCTGTATGATCCCCTCAATCTCAGGGGGCATACGATCAATCGCCCGACTCGGCACCAAGATCATTCGAAAAGATGTCAATGCTAAGTTGAGCAAAACTACATCTTTGCCAGAGCCATCGAGAAACACAGACTGTCTGAGACTGCTTCCTCAGGCTGGTGGACTTTATCATAAAGTCAATCAACTGTTAACCAAATTCAGCGTCCTGTCAGGCAGTCCATCCTGAAGGTGGTTACAGATCCCAGGAGCCACCATGGACTCAGATCATTTCTTAGTTGTACCCAAGGGGAGAACAAGGAAGTCCATCATGTTTTTATGTATTCCAGGCAAAAGTAACAGCGGTTCCAAATGAGTTCGAGAGGCGGAAGATCTATCATCACCATCATCTTCTCAGCTTCATGATCCACTAAGGACGTCGCGGGGGAAAACACCCACAAGGGATTTCCAGGCAACTCGATCCTCCGTCATCGACTCTAACACAACCCAAGCGTAACTAGGCGAGTTCTTGGACTTGGTCCAACCAGCTGATCTTGTGTCAGCCAAGCGGTCGTCTGTGTGGGAAGTGGTGATGGTCACCCGGTCGGGTTTATCCCATAAGAACTACGATATCCGTCAATGGCCCCGTGAAAAGAAAGAAACGGACGACGACAATCTATAATTTAATCTAATCATTATTAGCGATCTCGACAGTCTCGAGTTGACCTGGCCTCAGTCAACTTGCCTCTCCAACTGTCACAATCTTGGGCTATCCGCCTCCAGTTTCGTACACTTAGCTGATTGAGGAACCTTTCCAGAGATGACCAATCAGGTTGTTTATGAAGGATTTTATGAGCGATGTTTAGGAAACGTGTTCCTCTGTAGATGGCACAGTCGAGAGAGTATCCTTTCTTTAGGATCGGGCAAACGTTGCTGATCCTAAAAATTCTTCTGTCCAAATCTTCCATTGGTGTATAATAATAATAATACGCGTGGCTCTACAGCCCGTTAAGGGCCAAGCCCTAGCTTCTCAGCAACTACTCGTGTTGTGCGTGCTATTGTTCTTTCACGAGTGGAAGGACCCTACAATTTTATGCCGACTCCGAACGTCCAAGTTTGAGAATCTTTTTCTAGACAGTTGTTACGCTTTGAGCATTGTCAGTGACTCGAAAGAGGTGGGGCCATGAAAATTATTTTTGGTCGTACTGGAAGAGAATTGAACCCAGGCAGCGAGGTTAAGTTACATTGGGGTCGATGCACATACCGATAACGCCACGGCGACCACAGGACTTGGTGTATGCATGTTACCAACTCATCCCTGCCTGCTTTAAATTCCCATGCTTATCCTTGCATCACCTCTGTTCGGTTCTTATGAGTTTGACCAGTTTTTCTTATCAGCTGATGAAATTAACGCTTGAAGAACCTTGTGAAATATTGAAAACTTATTCCGAAAGCGATTTCCTGTGTATCCCAAAAAGTACGTTTTTGAAAATAAGTTTTGGCGGAAATGAAGCAACCACAGCGACGGGGGCTCGGAAGAACCTGCTCTTTATTGTCGAGAAGCCAATGCAAGCCCAGGGAGTGGCAGTTTGCTGAGTATTGTGGAGTGGTTGCATCATTGGACCATTTCTCTCGGAAAAGAATGGTGCACAGGAAGGTGCGCCATGCCCATCCGTTTTTTTGCGAACCAAATTCCCAAATCGAGGGGCTCTTCTAGACAACTCTTAGGACTGACTCCCCGTTCTAATTTAAGATGTTACGTATACGCCTCCGAGGCTCCTCTAGACAGCTCTTAAGACTGCTCCCCGTGCTGACTTAAAATGTTACGTATACGCCTCCGAGGCTCTTAGGACTGCCTCCCCGTCCTAATTTAATGTTTTACGTATACGCCTCCTAGGCTCCTCTAGACAGCTCTTAGGACTGCCTCCCCGTCCTAATTTAATGTGTTACGTATACGCTTCCGAAGCTCCTCTAGACATCTCTTAAGACTGCCTCCCCGTCCTAATTTAACATGTTACGTATACGCCTCCGAAGCTCCTCTAGACAGCTCTTAAGACTGTTCCCAGTGCTAATTTAAAATGTCACGTATTCGCCTCCGAGGCTCCTCTAGACAGCTCTTAGGACTGCCTCCCCGTCCTAATTTAAAATGTTACGTTTACGCCTCCGAGGCTCCTCTAGACAGCTCTTAGGACTGCCTCCCCGTCCTAATTTAATGTGTTACGTATACGCCTCCGAAGCTCCTCTAGACAGCTCTTAAGACTGCTCCCCGTGCTAATTTAAAATGTCACGTATACGCCTCCGATGCTCCTCTAGGCAGCTCTTAGGACTGCCTCCCCGTCCTAATTTAAAATGTTACGTATACGCTTCCGATGCTCCTCTAGGCAGCTCTTAGGACTGCCTCCCCGTGCTAATTTAAAATGTTACGTATACGCCTCGGAGGCTCCTCTAGACAGCTCTTAGGACTGCCTCCCCGTCCTAATTTAAAATGTTACGTATACGCCTCCAAAGCTCCTCTAGACAGCTCTTAGGAATGCCTCCCCGTCCTAATTTAAAATATTACGTATACGCTTCCGAGGCTCCTCTAGACAGCTCTTAGGACTGCCTCCCCGTCCTAATTTAAAATGTTACGTATACGCCTCCGAGGCTCATCCAGACAGCTCTTAGGAATGCCTCCCCGTCCTAATTTAAAATGTTACGTATACGCCTCCGAGGCTCATCCAGACAGCTCTTAGGAATGCCTCCCCGTCCTAATTTAAAATGTTACGTATACGCCTCGGAGGCTCCTCTAGATAGCTCTTAGGAATGCCTCCCCGTCCTAATTTAAAATGTTACGTATACGCCTCGGAGGCTCCTCTAGACAGCTCTTAGGAATGCCTCCCCGTCCTAATTTAAAATGTTACGTATACGCCTCCGAGGCTCATCCAGACAGCTCTTAGGACTGCCTCCCCGTCCTAATTTAAAATGTAACGTATACGCCTCCGAGGCTCCTCTAGACAGCTCTTAAGACTGCTCCCCGTGCTAATTTAAAATGTCACGTATACGCCTCCGATGCTCCTCTAGGCAGCTCTTAGGACTGCCTCCCCGTCCTAATTTAATGTGTTACGTATACGCCTCCGAGGCTCCTCTAGACAGCTCTTAGGAATGCCTCCCCGTCCTAATTTAAAATGTTACGTATACGCCTCCAAGGCTCCTATAGACTGCTCTTAGGACTGCCTACCCGTCCTAATTTAAAATGTTACGTATACGCCTCCGAGGCTCATCCAGACAGCTCTTTGGACCCCTTTTTTGTGGGGAACCGTGAAGGACCGATGTTATGCCAACAATTCAGATTCGACTCAAGCACATAAGGCCTCATCCAAGCAATCCGTGAGCTAGAGTCTGCAACCATCATCAGGGCTTAGAACATTGGGGTGACAGAATGCGTTACTGCGAAGTCAGCCGAGGCGTCCCTTCAACGACGTCTTATTTCATAATTAATGGGAATGTTTGTTCTTGCGCATAAAGCAAGATAAATTTAATTTTCTTCATTTTATTGCGTTTTTAAAAATAATCTGTTTCCTGCCCAAGTCTCAACAGAATACGCTCACCTTCCTCTGAAAAAATCATCTCATTTGCACTTCTCCAACCAAACCCCTACAAGTACTGTCGGTAGTTGCAGTGAACAACAACTCACTCAAAACAAAGAAAACAGCTATTTGAACACAATGAGTGCCATTCCGTCATGCTATTGCATTCCACTCCCGATTGAGGTCAGCATATTTTCCATAAATTCACAGCATCCAGACACAGTGTCCTCGCTTCAATGGAACCGAAGAAGTTCTCTCTATCAACACCCGCCACAGGATCCCCTAATTAAATGAATATCCTTGAGCTTACCCCACAACTTCGTGCATAACTTTCCCGGCCGGCATCCCCTTGCGGAGCATGCACCGCTGAAGAATAAATTTCCGAGAATAAATCCAATTTAATCCAAACAATGTCAATTGCAGAAGAAAATAGCACTTGGCAGGACTCCTTTGATGGGATTAATCAAATTATTCGATGATTCCATTTCCCATTGAACCCATCGAGTCTCGGCACTGGAATGAACCGCTGAAGTTGTTTCTTCTCCGAATCAACATGGGAAAACTTGTGCGCCCCACCCTCGGACGGTGAGCGAATTCGGCTGACCACGAAACTTGACGTCTGTCCGCCGCACGCTTCGCCCCCACCGATGGACTGACATCGTTTTTAAATTGTTTGCAACTTTAAGTTGCGTGGGAAATGCGAAATGGTCGCAAGGATTTCCATGTCACCGGGGGATCAACTGGGATGGAACATCACTTCAAACCGGCATTATGGGGGTGTAAACAGTTGCCATCATGTCCTCGACTCGAAATGATGGCATCGTGGAAGTTTGCTCAGCGTAATGAATGCGCCAGCAGTCCGGGGAAGTTGGACCGTCCTGGGCTGGTTGGGGCTGCTGTCTGGTCCTCTGTTTGCTATTTTGTGTAATTCATGTTGGCACAGCGGGCAACAGCCGCTGGGCGGCTGATGAAATGATTACCCACGTGGTTTTAATTTCTTCTCAAAAAAGTTTCGCTTTTACTTTTCTGCAAGTTTTGTGCGGAGTTTTGAAATGTTTCTGCTTTTTTTTTGTTCTTTCTCGGACACGAGCTTTGGGCTTGGGGCGATTGTGGCTCCTCTTGTCGAGCATGGGTCCTTGGGGGAGGCATGATATGGATGTGGGTTGCTGAGTGGATGTCTTTAGGATGAGTTGATGACGCCGGCCGCTCGCACATTTCGGTTGTTTTCAACGAAACAGGCTTTCGAGGTTGTTGACTGTGGAGATTGAAAGAAACTCTATGGAAGATTGTGAGGATGACCGTCAACTTAGACCAAAAAGTTGGATCCATTGTGCTCTTAAAAGGTGATGTTTAACTGCCGTGAGACATTCTTTTACTCCTAGAACGCGCCGATTTCATTGGTTTTTCAGTTTTAAACAGCTTAAGTCCACCAGCTCTCATTAATCTGCGCTTGCTGCTCGAATCATTGCCATGGCTGCCCATTCGTAGAACAGATGTTACGTTAGGTAGGGAACTGCTGGTGAATTCACCAGCACACTTAAGCCATGTTGGTCCACCGTGATACCCACGGTCAGACTACTGACACTCATTGACCACCCCGGTGGCTGGACCAGATTTGAAATGGGATTCCATCCCGGAACCCCACTAACCAAAGGCAGGTATACAACCCACTGCGCCATCCAGTCGTTTAGAGCAATTGTTGAATGTACCCTATGTTCTTGCTTATAGCACAGTGCCTGTTAAGGACTCCTATTAGCGGGCTCCTATTGGCGTGAGCTTCCTTGCGACTAAAGCTGATCAATGATGACGATCTCTTCTTAGTCAGCCCTGTTGATGTTAGCCGTAGCTCCATGCGTCCCCATAATTCATCGAGTTCTGGCTTTGTCCAGGGCTTAATCATTAGATCCAGCTTTTCCTTATGGAGCTACGCCATGCGTACGGCTTGTCCGCGTTTTAGTTCCTTTCGATGGCCGTGTGCACACAGCATAGCGTCACAGTGATCGCTGACGCTTTGCCTTCATGAGCTGACAAGTTTTGATGCTCAAAGAGTAATAACTGTCTAGTAAAAGCTTCTCAGACTTGGCCGTTCGGAGTCGGCATAGAACTGTAGGTTCTTTCCACTCGTGAGACAAGAATAGCTCATACAGCACGAGTGGTTGCTGAGGAGCTAGAATCTAGCCCTCTCACATTATTATTAACGTCGTCGATAGAACTCGGAATCCCCGGTGTTGAGAGCTTCTTGTAAAAGAATCCGACGTCAATCCCTTGTTTTCGCTGATGTCCTTGTCGTAACAGCTTCCTCCTTCACACCACTCCCTCCCCAGGCACAATCACTCCAATTGAGGTCGGACATAGATTCAATCACAATCTCCAACTGTATGTCTGTCTCATTTAAGCTCTAACAAGACATTATTCCACATCCAGAGATCCCGATAGTGGCCGGCTAGATCACGGTCTGTGAGCATGGTCATCCCCATGCCGCTGCTCCTCAGAATCCCCTTGTGTCCACTTAATCCCTTCTATCTCGTCCTAATTTCAATATCGAGCAGCAACACACCACCACCACCTACATCACGCCGTTATCCGTCCGCGTTCCTTATCTCCAAGACCCAGCGCTGTTCTGCAAATTGGATCCCTTGTACATCCTCCTCTTTGTGGCATTCAGACAAATAAATCCCCTTTCACACCTCAAAGCCACTCACCACGCCACAAAGGCAAGAAACGAAATCCCCCGCCCAAGATAAGGTGCCAAACTTTATTACGCCACCAACCCTTCGCATGCCAGCGCGTGTGTATCGCCCGGATCTCTAATGTCTCTGCCAGGGATACTCGGTGTCATTTACACGACATTGGATGACTTTATTCACCTGCCAGGCATTTATCCACCCCCTCCCCCCTCCATCCCCTCTCCGGACCCACACCCAGGCAGCACATAGGGAATGACTGAGATTCTAGAACCCACGCAGGTCAATTTTCCGAGTTCAATGTACGCCCAATTGACAGCGTATCCTTATGAAATTACAAAGCCATTGCCAGAGTGCGAGTATCTTTCGGTAGGGAACGCCTTAATATTCGTTGAAATCGAACTCGACAGCTTCGTTTGCAGGCTCCGCACGCCTGTCGGCGGTAATTAATCATGTCATTCGTTTCCAATAGGCTCTCAGCGCGGGTGCGGGCCGCTTCTGTCGGTGTTGGTTATGAAATTTATGAGGTTTCGTTTGTGTTTATTGGTTCATTAAGATATCCTCTGGCACATAGGCGTTCGTGATGAATAATTTCCCGTGGAGCAGACATTAGGCCCGAAAGTTGCCTCTGTGCCAGACTGGCGATTTATCACCCGAATGGCGGAGGGTGGTGAGAAAGGGCCCAGGGCCGAGAGCGAGAGACGCCTGGATTAGATTGTAAAACACAGCCAGCCAATGCGATGGAGATGTGCTTGGCAGTTTTAATTCATTAAATTTTATCAGCGGCTGTTAATTTTGTGGCTCGCCAAAAGGGTTCATGGCGGGCTTCTTGATGATTAATGGATGACTTCTGACTATAAGGACGGCAGGAAATGCGGACTCGATTAAGGATCAGGTCTGGGCAGCCTGTTAACAGCGATTTTTTTGAGGCTGTGAGCAGGGAAACGTCTGTTGCATGATGTAATTTACTTCGTCGATGCTCCGGAGGGACTGGAAATACAGGATGAGCCAAATTCAAGTTTCTTTAAAAAAATGCAATAAAATGAAGAAAATTAATTTTTTCCATGCATTATGCCTTTATGAGCAAGAACAAACTTCTTCGCAGTAACGCATTCTGTCACACCAATGTTCCAAGGCCTGATGACAGCTTAGGGTTGTAGCTCACGGATTGCTTGGATGTGGCCTTAGGTGCTTAAATCGTTTCCGGATTGTTGGCATAACATCGGTCCTTCACGTTTCTGCTGTCTAGTTGAACCTCGGAGGCGTATACGTAACATTTTAAATTAGCATGGGGCGGCAGTCTTAAGAGCTGTCTAGAGGAGCCTCGGAGGCGTATACGTAACATTTCAAATTAGCACGGGGAGTAGTCTTAAGAGCTGTCTAGAGGAGCTTCGTAGGCGTGTACGTAACATTTTAAAATAGAACGGTAAAGCGACTCATTTCGTTCCGCGGAAGTATGATACTGATTTTTTTTAAGATTTCTAGCGGCGACAGCTGTCAGTGTCAAACAGTTTGCATTTGATTTCGGTACTAGTAGCCAAGGTAGAAGAACTCTTCAGCTACCTCGAAGTTGAAGCCCACCTCGATGGCAGGACAACGCCTCATTAACTACTCGCTATCTGCTCTACTAAGTGCAAAACTGTTTTGTCGGTCTTCCTTTTTTTAAATGTGGATGATTTGCATTTATTTACTCCAAACCATTAAAACAAGAGTGCAATGCACAGAACGATTCGCAACGGATTCTCTGAGCTAAAGCGTTGTCCGAACGTTTATCGCTTTCTCAATAAATAGTTGGTTCAGTTCTACTTCCTTTGTCTACACTACCTCGCTGTAGGCCGCATCGTGCTCGTCAGTGTAGTCAAACGAAGACGTCCACCTTCGGGTACAACTGAACGAGTTCGCAATTTTTGTCGTCAGCTCAGCTCAGTCAGTGCCTTTCTCGTGAGCAGTACCCAAACGTCCGGACACCAGAATAAGGCTATAAGATTTATGGGTCATTCTCTGAAAACACACTCGTTTTACAGCGGTCGTCACTCCCTCTGATTGAATGCCGCAATCCAGTCATTACGTCCAAGTGGCAATTCTCCACTCATTCTCTGTATATTATTAAAGACTGGTAGGCACTCCATCCAGTGACGAAATTACAGCCGCTCAGTCATCAAAAGATCTATTATTTGTCCCAAATTAAACAATTCGACTAAAATATCCTTTTCCACCACCTCACTCCCTCATGACATCGACGAAGTGTTTCCATCTCATGCCGCCTGACTTGTGACAGACGTCAGCGAAGCACTCAACAGTTTCGGCCATCTGCTCAGCTAATTTGTGAGGTCTACACCCCCTTGGCGAGTCTGCGACATCCATCACTGTCAAGCTGTCCCAGTCTAGTGACAGTAACGCCTCACTCTCGCCAATCGCTTATCTCGTCAAAGTCAACATCACACCCCCACCATCGGGAGCCACCTCCCTCGAAATTGAATCGCTGGCATTTTCTGTGATTTTACATTCCCAAAATACGCATAATTTCTCCAGATAGCGCGTCCATAAAATCAAACGTTTATCGCTGTTTGTGGCACTTTTCCCTTTTCCCTTCCCCCAAAGCACCCACCCATCAAGGAGCCGTTGAACTCCCCCCACATTCCTCCTCGTAAATGATACAGCCATTCAGTGGGGCGTTGGGCGAAACTGAGGAGGAGCGAATTAGGGAGGCTAAGAAGGGATTCACCCAACTGGGTCACATTTAAGCGACGACGACTCATCGAGGACGATTCACCTCGTCACAGACAAAGCGGCAGCAATGACTGCTTCCCACCACCTCATAGGTGAGTTCTTTGACCCAAGTCGTGGCCTCCGCCTCATCCCCTTTCCTCGCGTTCGTCATCAGCGCTGAGGGCGAAGTTTGAGTGAATGTCCATTGAAATGGTGTCATGATGCAGGCATTGATGTGCAAATGTGCTTTCGTTCGAGCGTCCTTGCTGCGAAGTCCTTTGTGAAGACTGCGTTCCGAGGGGTACGAGGGCGGCGGCGTTGGCAACACTTGCATCAGATGTCTGTGCAAGAACACTTTATGTCCTTCTCAAGGATTTAGTGTCATCATTCTTGGGAGTGTTGTTTTTTGTGTTACTCACCAAATGGCTCTACGAAGACTGTCGCTCTTCTGGGTTTAGTGTCCTGTGGTCAGTTAAGGGAATACGACGTGAATGCGGGACGCTGTGAACGTCACTCGTTGCAAGTTTAATTACGCGCACTCACTGCGAAATGGTCCACCGTCGCCATGGTGGTGTTTAATCGCTCTTAACACTTCGGTTGAGTTTTCGAACTCGTTTCATGGTCGAGTGAGTCATGCAGTGGCACTTTGGTTGGAAACTTTCAACACTAGCGCTCGACTCTTGGGTCATCGTCCGGGAAGTGACTGTGGAGAGTGAGAGGGAGTGCACTGTTTTCGTGGGTGTCCCTCGAATGCTCTGCACACGCATCCCTTGATACGTGGAAGCGCCACAAGCGAATGGCCACAAGCGAACGTCAGTTACTCCCTTAACTCGATTACATGCAGTCTGCCGTGACTCTTTTGTTGTCGCTCTTTGTTAACTCAATTGTCTCGAATTGCGATTGAAGCAATAATGGTCTGTGAGAATCTGCAGTTTGCCACAAAAGAACACATTCCGTGGTGAACATTGAAGAGGGTGACAGTGGAACCTTGAAGGGCTGAGGGCTGGTGGCACCCCATCCTACGCGAATCTCTTCATACTCGCATTAAGCATTACGAGGGGAAAGAAAGCAGTAGTCGTCCTTGCTGTTTTACGCATTAGCTTTTCAGCTTAGGGACTACTTTGATCAGGGTTTTGTGATGCGCACAGACCGAATTGGATAACGACCAATTTTGACGTACTCAGACACTGGTTATAATGCGCCCAAATCTCCGCTAAGACTAAACATGTACCTACGGTGTGAGAAAGTACGACCTTGGCACTAACATGCCTTCAGTTGAGGGATAGCGTACAATAGAAAGGAAATGGGAGACCCACAAAATGTTCAAAATTAGAGTCTCCGAGTTAAGAATGTACAACTTTTAAAAAATACATGATTTTATAATCCCCAACAAACAAATTCCAGTGCGGGGTCATAAGTCCACAGGCCATAAGTCCACAATGGATAAAAACACCTGGGTGGGTTATAAGTCCATAATTCAAAACTCTAGGGTAATTACAATTAAAGTGCTTGCTTGAAAGTTGTTGACGTACCCTTAGCCGAGCGACGAAGTCGCGTGAGCGGGTTAAGCCCTGCGGACAAAACTGTTGAAATCCTGTTAGCGAGTGAAGCGAGCCACCTACCTCATGCTTTAAATATAGCAGACTTTGTTATTGGCCTAACTTCCAAACATATTTCGATTTGGAAAAAAAAAAATTAAAACCACTGCTAAGCTTAGTTTCTTTGACAGGCTTGAACTATAGACCATTTTTGGATTTTGTGTTTTTCTTGCAACGGCTGCAAAATATCGTGCTAGTTGAAGCATGTTGGTTTAAACAGCCTGGTTAAGGGTCAAGAAGAGGAGCCAAGTAGCAATAAAGGCCACAGCATCCGATATCACATCGAAGGTGGTTAGGTTACGCAAGCAGAGCATCAATGAGTTATCCTGGGTGAATTCGGTGTCCCTCTGCCAAGGCCAGGGGCATACTTACTGAAGGCAGAGGTTCGATTAGGTTAAAGTGGCTGACTGCTATGCAGAGGGACAGCAGCCACACTTAGGCCAGCACAGGCCCATTGTGTTACCACGCGGATCTAGGTATACCTATTCCTAGAAGCAGGTAGGGTAAACTACCCTAATTTGAGTCCCTTCCCAAAAGCGAGCCCGCTTCACGAATTTTGTCTACAAGCTAAGCCCCTGGTTTTCAGACAATAACGGTATTTTAACAGAAAAAAAAGTCAGTGTAATTTGTGAAATTTCTTAAGAAACCAGCACCTTTGACCAAGAATGTAAGGGATTTTCTTTAATTTTTAGTTACCTAATTAAGGCTTAATGTAACAATAATAATGTATATTTTATTATTTCAAAAGCAGAAGTAAGAATAGATAGTTATAAAAGTAATATGGGTGGCACAACAGTCCGAGGTGGACCTAGCTTCTCAGCAACCACTTGCGTTGTGCGTGCTATTGTTCTCTCACACGTGGAAGGGACCTACAGTTTAATGCCGACTCCGAACGGCGAAGTTTGAGAAGCTTTTTCTGGACAGGAATACTCTTTGAGCATTGTCAGTGACTCGAAAGAGGTGGAGCCGTGAACTATCAAAGGTGGTGAATTCGGGTACCGAACCTGGCACCCTCTGCGTAGGAGTCGACGCACTTACCCACTACGCCACGGCGACCCACCAATAGATAGTTATTACAAGAAATAATCAAGTTCCAGTAACGAGCCCAGCCAATTTTCAACCAAAAATTAAAATACGGCATTTTATGTAGATAGACTTTTTACTAATTACATTTCTTATTAATGTTTATTTAAGTATATTAATTCAAAGCTTTGATATAAAAGTTGTTACATATAGAAATAATGCCATTTTAAATATAAAAGTCTGATTAGGTATGTTCTCACAACCAAGACAATGTAATTTTTTGTCCGACCGTCCTAGATTGATCGTCTTATATTCAAGATCGGAGATTAGATATTTATAAAAACTCGTAATTTTTAATGTTTACTTATAAGCACAATTATTTTTCCGAATTTTAGTTGTCGTCTTTAATGCTGTTTCGTACAGAATCATAAAGAACAAGGATACTTTATAATTATGTTTTATGTTATACTTTTTCAACTTGTAAATATAAATATTTTTTATAATTAACACTTCAAATAAAATTATATGTTGGAGCTACGATTTTTTCACTCCAACGATGGACGCAAAAAGAAAATGCAACGTTATGTATTTTTGTTCTTTTCTTATGTTTTTGCCTGCTTTTGTTAATTTTTGTCATGAATTTATTTAATAATGTTTTCCTTTTTCTTCTTCTTCTGGTGGCGCTACAGTCCGGGTGGACCTGGGCCTCAACGAGTAAGCCTCTCCAGCCGGCACGATCTTTAGCCAGCTGTCTCCAACTGCGCACACCAAGCTGATTGAGGTCCTTCTCCACCTGGTTGCGCCATCGGTTCCGTGGGCGTCCTCTATTGCGTTGTCCCACTGGTTCGGAGTCGAAGACTTTTCGGCTGTTCTCCATGCGCTCTACATGGCCCAGCCATCTAAGACGTTGAATCCGTAGACGCCTGACAAGGTTCATGCCGCTGTACAGCCCGTACAGTTCGTGGTTTAATCTTCTCCTCCAGAAACCGTCAACGCAAACAGGACCAAAGATCGTACGCAGAGCTTTTCTCTCGAAGATACCAAGGACTTCCTCATTCGCTTTTGAGATTGTCCGTACAGCAGGACAGGGATGATCAAGGTCTTGTATAAAGTGAGCTTGGTCCTTCGAGAGAGGACTCTACTACTCAATTGCCTCTTGAGCCCAAAGAAACAGCGATTCACAAGAGTAATTTTGCGTTTAATCTCGGTACTGATGTTGTTCGCGCTGTTTTTTTGCGAGTCGAGGTAGACGAAGTTCTTGACTACCTCAAAGTTATAGCTGCCTTTGGTGACGTTTTGACCAAGTCGTCCTTTCTCGATGACAGCATATACTTCGTTTTGCCCTCATTCACTGTTAGACCCACTTTAACCGCCTCCGTCTCACTGCCAGCAAACGCCTCATTGACGGCTCGCTGTGTTCGACCAATCACGTCAATGTCATCCGCGTATGCTAGCAGTTGTAGGGACTTCTGGAAGATCGTGCCCCTAGTGCTGGCGTGTGAGTCTTGCACTTTCCTTTTTACGTTTTGAGTAAATTAACTATACAATTACTATGATTTCATTTGTATGTTATGATTTATATTTGGGGCTCGCTACTGGAACGCTAAGGGCTCGAATTAAGAACAGGGGGGCACGGTACTTCTTCATGTCTCATTCTGTAGTTTATTTAAATTTATTAAAATTGAGTCCAATAATACTATTTATTTCAAACAGTAATACATCAATCTTTTCTTCACTCGTAAAATTGTTTTCATATATCTTAGTAATTAATTTTGAGAGAGCAACGAAATCAAAATCTTCCTTAAGGGGGCCTCCCTACTGGGTAGTTTACCCTATACTTAGAAAACAATATAGAAAATCTAAAAACATTAAAATATTAGGAACATTAAAATATATATAAACATTAAAATTAAAAAAAATATAAACATTAAAATATATATTTGCTCAGGCAGCCAAGCGGCGTTATAGAGCTACACATTCAACTCTTAGGCTGTGTGGCAATGTCACAAAATACTAAATGTACTGCCAGAATACAACAAATTGAAACTAATTTGGATGTCAGGACCCGAAAACCATGAAGGCTGATATACAAGCTAAGGCAGGTGCTCACCCTTTATACCCTCCTATTTTGGCCTTCCCCCTTTATGGATTAAGCATCAATCTCCTCTTACGCAGATGGGTCACTAAAAATGTTTCCAGTTTTGGAATAGTCAGGAGGGCATTAAGCACTCCAGAATGTTCATGGAACAAAACTACAATCCTATACAGCCAAAAAAGTTCTATAACTCAAGAAAGCTGACCAAAGAACGCTATGTTGAGTACTGACTGGACACGAAGCATGCCAACACCGCCTTCATAAAATGAGCCTCACCAGCACAGAAATTCGTAGGCACTGTGGCCAGGCGAAAGAAACCACGAAGCACATACTAATCGACTGTCCACGACTCGCTAGAAAAAGATTCAAAATGGTAAACAGAACGTCCATACCAGGGAGTGACTTCCAAGAAATCCCATCTAGGTGAGTTGATGACAGTGAGTCTAAAGACAGCTCTTAAATCCTAGATCAAGAAAAGAGGGACAAAAGATCTTTATAGTCGCAGTGCTAGGGTCTGCTATTACCCACCACAAGTTCTTCAATTCAATTCAAATAAAGCTAAAAAGATGGCTGACTCTAATGTTCCTCTAGAAAAAAGGTTCGAAGCTGGAAACTTGTTTCTCTAGCAATCCCAGCTCAGCTCCATAGGGACTAGAAGACAACGTAGTGGAGAGAGTCAGAACTGGATGGCTTGGTCTGAGTACTGAAGCAACGTCAAGGGCTCTATGGCCAATGCTGAGCATGAAGAGATCAGTTCAGTTCCTAGGAAAGACCTTCTTTCTAGAGTTGGAGGACTTAAGCGGTGTTGAACTGAAAAAGCTCTTAAGGTTCACATGTGAATCTGGTTGGTTTTAGGACTACATTAGGTCTCACGGTAGTATACTACGGCCTAGCAAGGGCACAATGGATCCAATTTCTGAAGGATACACCAGATGTCAATGGTGTCAACACGTTGGTCTACGTGAGGCACGGCAACAAGGCCTTTGGGGCACCTATTTACCAACCTACCCACCTATCACTGTACACACAACTTCCGTAGCCTGCGGTCTCTTCCGTGTCGTGACTCGCGTTTGGACATAAGTCCCGGGATTCAAGTGTCCATGCAAAGCACAAATTCTGACTTCATTGTCCATGTCTCACTCCAATCAGGCGCATCGAAAAATTGACCCTAGCTCGGGCACAATCCATTGGACCTAATCATTTTGAAAATAAAAATCCAAATTATTCGATTTAGTTAGACTGTCAGAACCTTGGTGAATCTATACTTTCCGACTCAATATCCTCGCCTCCCTTTGCATCCCAGACCATTTCTATTAACTCCCACTCGATCCAAAGCCTCCCTCAGCCACACCACACTCATGTGGCCATCGACAAAAAAAAACAGATTCCCGTCGTGCATTTTGGGCAAATCCTCATGGTTTATGGACACTCTCGCTCCCAGGATGCTGTTCATTACGATTTATTCTCATCATTAGCCCCCGATGAGGAATAGCCGACAATAACCAACAGCGGCGACTGTGAATCGCTTTCGAAATCCTTGCGGCGTCCTTTGGGTGCGCCATTAGTTAAGGGTTAAATGTGCTACTGTGCTCGAGATGGCACTTGTGTACCGAGTTCGATGCATCCTGTGGGAATGAGATAAAGGACTTCATGTGTTTAACTCATGCCACAACAGATACGTCCCCTAATTAATTGAAGTCATTTGCCCGGCTTGTGGCTGTCGAGTGGTTTCGATAAGCACTGCTGTGCTGTGGCCCTGGAAGAGGATGTGGTTGGTGTCGGATGTCGTTGTCCCCAGAAGTTGATTCTCAATGGCATCTGTGTGTAAACAACTTGAAGAGGACGACGATGTGTGGTTTTTCGAGAGACAGAGTGAAGGGTGTTGGCTAAAACTTTTTGCTGATTAATCTTTGGATATTGATTGGAACAAACTTTGTTCCCCATCAGCTGCCCCACATACCCTCGAACAACTACAGCGATACAGCTTGATGTGCCCAAATCAAGGTGAATTACATGTCTTTCATGGCATCCTTCCAAGGATTTAATTCAGGCATTCCGCCCCGTCTGTCGTGCTTGGCAACACTCCAAGAATTCCTTCAAAAGCTTCACGGGCACCTCTCTGGTGGAGCTTCCCCGAAAATACTTGCGGCGAATTGGAAAGCTTCAAAATGTGCTTGATGCTGTGGGTTTGAAAATAGGATAAGTCATTCACAGTGAGTGCACATTCGGTGCAAGGGAAATTCGCAAAGCACAAGAAACACTCTGGCGTATACGTAATATTTTCAGACGAAAAGCATTTTGGTTGGGAGAGTGCACTTGGAACCCATTTTGGGCTTTCGTTGAATTTTTTGGGTGGTTTTCAGAGCAGCTTTACTAACAGGTGGGGTAGGTCTGGGGTAGGTGGCCATAGTTATTAACGCGAGGCTGTTACTGTCGAGATAAGGTTAGGTAAGGCAGGCCACGCTTATCCATTGTGATACCCGCAGTCAGACCATTGGTTGAGCAGTCCAGTGATAGTGTCGTTAATTTAATCCCAACGGCAAGTGGTGACTGGACCAGCTTTGAAAACCAGATAAAAGCTCGAACCGGGGCACCCACTAACCGCGGCCAGGTACTTAACCAACTGCGCCTTTCAGTCGTTTACTGTCGAGATTAGAGACGAACAATTCAATACTAGTCTTCTCTTTCTTCCTATTAATGAAATTTACTTCCTTGATGCTTAATGCAGTTCTACACAAATTGATCATTAAGCAAATGATCCAGCTTTGGAGTAACCAGGGTATTCAACAATCATAAATGGATCAAAACCACAATCCCAAACGAGCCAAAGGCGATCTAGAACTCAATAAAGCCGACCTAAAGTGGCTATGCGGAACACTAACTTGACAGTACAGAAATCTGTAGGCACAGTGACCAGGTGAAGGAAACCATGGAACACCATGGCGCCCGAGAAAGCTTCGAAATGATAAACAGAAGAACAGGAAGAGACTTCCCATCTAGGAAGATTGTCAAATTTCTGAAGGCAGCATTTAAATCCTATACCAAAAGAAGGGAGTCCAAAAGGTCTCTAGATTTACAGTACTAGATCTTCAATTCAATAGGCAACCAAATGCATTCCACTCCTCCATGAATTCACATCCATTACGCGTCTCTCATTCCACATTTCACACCTAAACATGCTTTAGGACACACAGTTAAGATCAAGGACTCGATGATGATCCACCAGTCTCCATAGGCATTGCTTCTCTCTTTCTACATCCATACCCTCGACTCGTGCTTCGTCTTGATTCCAGGCACAAGCTGTATCCACTTTACGCACGCAACACAAAATTCCATTCACACGTCACAAACGACTTCCGACCATTCACAGAGAATTCAACGACCAAATTAATCACATAAAGAGTTCGTAAAGCTTCCCCCAAGCCATCACAAAGGGTCCACAAGAACCCACGTCCCCGAGGCTTATCTTCCGCCTCGTCTGCCTACCCGTCTACGTTTGAAGAAGGCTTTCACAACAAGAAGGAGTCATAAAGAAGACGTTAATTTTTAAACAAATTGTCACTGAATGCCCGTTGAAACTAAATAAAGTCTAACGACCCGTACCTCTCACTCATCACTCCGACATGACTCACTTACTGGCAAACACTCTGTCGGGCAGCACAAATTAGCACGACGGAGAGTCGATCTGTTTATGGGAAATGCACTTCTTAAGTACCACTCCACCCAACGAACGTGTGCTACAGACACCGTCACCAAACCCACGATTCCCCGGAGGGTATTCGTCCTTCTGGGGTTCACCGTGGGTGAGCAAGGGAATGTTGTCCCGTCCATCCGCCTCCAAGGTGTAGATTCCTTTGAGGTGACCCTCCGTTGGGTGCAAGAATGTTGGTCGCTTGGAATTTGGGAGTTCAAAAACATCAGTCCCGGGTTTCGATGTTGTTGCTGAGTCGGTGACCACCCACCGCCCCTTACGAATTCCAATCCCTTTCGAGGAGCTGGGTGGAAAGTGGGCACCCTCCACAACCCACTTCCGTTGAGAATTGTCCACAGTCCACAGTCCGCCGTGATCTATTTACTCGCCATCAGCGGGAGTCACACTTCATTTGGCACAAAAGACACAACGTTTCACAGACCACGGATGCTAATTGAACGCACATGAGAACCGCACGGTTGCCGATCAAAATCCGGAAATGAGGGGAAATCTGTTGCGCTCACCGGCATTTATTTATCGAGTGACAGGCCTTCTCGGCGCCCCTCTGCTGGCGGTGGCATGCAATGCAATCAACTTTTAAATGACTTTCAGGTGCAGACGTGTGAACGGTTATAACCTGTCGTCTGGGGACAAGTAAATGACAATCTACCGGCCGCTGGCATCAGAGAGGAGCACCGACTGTCACCGCCTGTGGGTGATGATTGAGATACGCTTTTGCGGGATGTAACTATCGTAGGTTGACGATTAGTATTAATTAGTACCAGGAGCTGTACAAATGTTTTCGTTTCATCGGAGGGGTCTGTGTGGTGTAATGGCATGTTTCGGCTGCATTGAGACACATGCGTGACAAGACTCTCGTAATACGTGTCAATTGGGGATTGCTTGGCAGTGCTGGTGACTCAGAGTGGGGTGGATGGGGAAACACTTTCTTTGTGTTGCGCACAATAGGCTACAGCCTTCAAATGGATAGCCACCTTAAGAGTAAATAGCCCACAAAATTGTGAAAAGCAGAAGGTAATGTTTGAAGATTATTTCTGGGAAGGACAGGGAACTAATTTGCCACGGATCACTGGTCACAGGGCAGTCTGTGGCAGGAAAAGGGGAACTTTCAAACGTTTCCATTTTCCACTTAGGGGCCACCCGTGGAGGAGTGAGACGGAAGTGGTTCGACTGATGTTTAAGGATTCTGGTGAAGTTGCTGGAAGCACATAATTATAAATGCCAATTAACTTTCAGTGCCGCATGTTCCTTCAACTAATTGGCAATGGGCCCGAGGGGAAGTCTCTTGCTGTTCAAAAATTTAATATAACTTAGAATGTTAATTTTCTAATTGTTGTGAGACTAGGATTCGCATTCGTTAGCCGTTGGAAGAAGGATGAGAGGGAGAAGGACTGTCGAAGCTTGGCATTTGCTAGTGCATTGCTGCCTTGGAACATAATTTCTAATCTATTGAAAGTAAAATTAAAGCCAATATGAAGAATTTTAAAATACTCTGTCATCTACTTAAGCACCTTTAGCGTTCAGTTAGCTTCCTTGGTAAAAGTGACAGAATCCAAGGTTCGACGTCTAGCTTGATATCAGGTTGTTCTTGAAGCCAGCTTGAGGCCAGCTTTCTAGGTTCCTATAGTTTCTCCCTGAAGTTCACAACAGTGTATCGACACGTCAACACCATCCCCTCCGCATATCCTCGATCCATCTGTATACATTCTCTGAGGACCATCCAGCGTCTGGCAGTCAGAATTTCGATAGGATCTGGAGGGGATGCTGGTTGAGTAGGGAAGTAGTGTCTCAAGGTATGACAGAGACAGAAAAGCAGCAATCATGTATTGGACCTTACAGCTGATTGCCCACAAAATTGAGAGACTTGGACAGTTGATCATGTGTCATCATGTGTGGATGGCCGTGGCGTTGTGGGTATGTGCGTCGACTCCGACGCAGCTTCACCTCGCGGCCTGGGTTCGATTCCCGGCCGGTACGACCTCTTTCAATGCTCAACGAGAAATAACTGTCTAGAAAAATCTTCTCAAACTAGGCCATTCGGAGTCGGCATAAAAGTGTAGGGGTTAAAAAAACCTTTAAACAAAAGCTGTTAAAAATTGTCAGTGTAAAGTTTCAAGAGGGGGAGAAGTCGGTTGTCTCCATCATGCTTGACATCTGAAGAGGAGGCAAGTAAAGCCGAGGTTCTTCCTTATTTGGCGCTACAGTCCGGGGTGGACCTGTGCCTCAACCAACAAGATTCTTAAGCTAGCACGGTCTCTGGCTAGCTGTCTCCAGTGTCGCACGCCAAGTTGGTTGAGATCCTTCCACCTGGGTGCACCACCTTAACGCGGGCGTCCTCTGCTGCGATGTCCCGGGTGTCGCAGTCGAAGACTCTTCGGGCCGGAGCTGAGTTGTCCATACGCTGTACATGGCCTAGCCATCTTAGGCGTTGGATCCGAAGACGCCTGACTAGACCCATGTCGCTGTACGGCCCGTACAGTTCGTGGTTGAATCTTCTCCTCCAGAAACCGTCAACGCAAACAGAATCAAAGATCGTACGCAGAGCTTTTCTCTCGAAGATACCAAGGACTTCCTCATTCGCTTTTGAGATTGTCCGTACAGCAGGACAGGGATGATCAAGGTCTTGTATAAAGTCAGCTTGGTCCTTCGAGAGAGGGCTCTACTACTCAATTGTCTGTTGAGCCCAAAGAAACTGCGGTTGGCAAGAGTAACTCTTCGTTTAATCTCGGTACTGGTGTTGTTCGTACTGTTCACTTGCGAGTCGAGGTAGACGAAGTCCTTGACTACCTCAAAGTTATAGCTGCCTTTGGTGACGTTTTGACCAAGTCGTCCTTTCTCGATGACAGCATATACTTCGTTTTGCCCTCATTCACCACTAGACCCATTTAAGCCGCCTCCACCTCAATGCCAGCAAACGCCTCATTGACGGCTCGCTGTGTTCTGCCAATCACGTCAATGTCATCCGCGTATGCTAGCAGTTGTAGGGACTTCTGGAAGATCGTGCCTCTAGTTTTGGCGTGTGAGTCTTGCACGATCTTCTCCAGGATGATGTTAAAGAAATCACATGACATCGTGTCGCCTTGTCTAAAACCTTTTTTGACATTCAAGGTCTCGGTGAGTTCGTTACCGACCTTGATGGAACAGCGAGAGTTCTCCATCGTCATCCTGCACAAGCTGACGAGTTTTGCAGGAATGTCAAGACTAGACATGGCGCTGTATAGCTCGTCCATATGCACGCTGGCATATGCGGCCTTGAAATCGACGAATAGGTGGTGGGTGTCGATCTGCATCTCTTGGGTCTTTTCCAGGATCTGCCGTAGTGTGAAAATCTGGTCGATGGTGGACTTCCCTGGCCTGAAGCCACACTGATATGGACCTATCAGGTTATGCATAAATGGCTTCAGGCGAGTACACAAAACCGCAGAGAAGATCTTGTGAGCGATGTTCAGGAGACTTATCCCTCTATAGTTGGCGCAGTCAAAGGGGTCTGTTCTCTTGTGGATCGGGCAAATGGTACTGAGATTCCGCTCATCGGGCATGCTTTCCTCCAACCATATTTTACAGATAAGCTGGTGCATGCGCCCAACCAGAACATCTCCAGCTGACTTAAAGATTTCAGCGGGCAGTCCATTCGCCCCGGCAGCTTTGTTAGACTTCAGTCTTGATATTGCTATCTTGGACGGAATTCCCGTCGACCATCGTCCATATTGAGTGGGACATTCTGCGTGGCAGCGGTATTGGTGTCAACATCGCCCTTTAGCAGTCTGCAGAAATGGTTCTTCTAAATTCTCAGTACCGACTGCGACTCCACTAACAATTGTCCATTCTCGTCCCGGGGCTTATATCCTTATATCCACTGGATAACTGTTTCACCCGTGGTCGCCGTGGCGTAGTGGGTAAGTGCGTCGACTCCTACGCAGAGGGTGCCAGGTTCGATACCACCTATCATAATTCACGGCTCCACCTCTTTCGAGTCACTGGCAATGCTCAAAGAGTACTCCTGTCTAGAAAAAGCTTCTCAAATTCGCCGTTCGGAGTCGGCATTAAACTGTAGGTCCCTTCCACTCGTGAAAGAACAATAGCACGCACAAAACAAGTGATTGCTGAGAAGCTAGGCCCAGGTCCACCTCGGACTGTCGCGCCACCCATATTATTATATTATTAACTGTTTCACCCTCTGGTAAAACTTTCGGACATCGTTCCTGCCGTAGCACCTCTCCATATCCTCTATCGCGGGCTTCTCGTGCTCTTTCTTCCTTCTCCTGAGAAGCCGGGTCTCATCCCTTCGTCTCTGTTCGTAAAGCTCACGAACATCTCTCGTTGTTCGTTGCAGCGTTGCTTAGTAGGCTTTCAGCTTCGCTGCATGTGCCGTATAGTTGTGACAATACTGGAGCCGATTGTAAATTGCATACAGAGGGAGAATCTTTGCGTTTGATAAATGACGCCAGAGAGGTGATGCTGTCAAAAGTATAGTATTCGGGATCGAACCATGAACCTTTAGGACACCAGTCGACCCATAACAGCACGATTCATCACCCACAAGGCGGTGTACGATGCATGCGATCAAGCTGATCCCCTGGCGTCTTAATCATTTAAATGTCTCCCTCCGGCCGTCTGGATCTGTCCCAATCTCGTATTAGCTGCAGTTGTAAAGCCACCCCATGACATTACTTTCAATCTAATTCAACGCTCATCTTGGACAGTCTGAGTGATCTCGCAGCTTTCAAGTATTTTTGTTTCTCCAGTCCGGAGTTACTGGGCTGGCAGGGACCCAGGCCCACCCTGGACTGTAGTCCCCTTAGAAAAAGAAGCACTCCAGACCAAGAAATGCCGAAATCCTCATCTTTCCTTTAACCACAGACCTCTTCTGTCATTTCGTTGCCATCGCCTCTGATAGTAGCACATTGTCTGGCCGCCTCAGCAACACTTGCCCCATCCAATCTCCCCCACAGTCACACTCACACCATCAAACTGGCTCCGATCAAGCGTCGCATCGAATTCAGCGGTACTGGCTTGCAAAACTGCCGCTCTCCGCCTTTCACGAAAAATTTCACTCAATCGCCAAGCACTCTCTCGCTCTTTCTCGTGCATTCTCAGTAGACCCCACATCGCACTGCAGCCCCACGAGTGGGCAGTGAATCGCTAAAAAAAAACCAATTCAGCGCGACATTTCGTGTGCCCATGAATTCTGTCTTCCCGGCCCGCAGCAGGTGGTTTTGTTTTTTTCAATTTGTTCCTACAGAGAGCGAGGGCACGGCTGTGTATGTGTGTGTGTGGAGCGGCATGCCAAGTCGAGAGCAGCAAGTCGCACTCACAGACCACCACCAGTTGATACCCGATTGTCAGTTCGAGAAGGTGGAGTGTGAAGCGTTCTTCGGCGAGAGAGTTCACCCCACAATAGCGTAACGTTTCGTAAAAAAAAAAACAGAATTCGTCGTGGTTTCGTATACAAAACAGTGACTTCTTGTCCGACAGACTGAATCCGTGTAATCGAAGGAACTTGTCCGCGAGACACTCTAGAGTCTACTCGAGAAAAGGAGAAAATTAAGTCACACGTCGTCGACGCTCGGCCGCCGAAACAAAGGAAACTATCTGCAAACTTTAACCCGCTGGCTATATACGAAAACCTGATTTTAAGGTACGGTCCCATGTATCCCGATCGATGTTGTTGTTTTTCTCTCTCTCGTTTGTTTGCCATTTTTTTTTTGTTTTGTTGTTCATCATTGTTGTTGTTGTTGTTTTCTCACCTCTCTTGACTGGCGTCTAACGCCGCAGGGCCCCCTGTCTTTCTTTCGAAAGCACAACGAATTTTCGGTGATTTTTTTGTTTTTCTGTGTTGTTGACGTGTTCGCTGTCAAGTGGTGGGACATGTCGTCTCTGTGTGTCGCGAGTCGTAAAAACGAAACGACAATACAAAAGCAACGGCCATCGATCGCGATTATCTCACAAACATCGCAAATAAGTTTAGAATGCGATAGTGGAAGTGGCAGCTGAAAATCGAGTTGTCAAAGTGACGAGGCAGCGCCAGCGTCGCGTCGACCTGTAAGGCATTAGCGACACACTAACACAGTGCGCCCGCCTTCGGATGTGTTGCCCTCGCTCATGTCGTTGCTTGCTGGAAAGATAAAGAACACAACTCATTGGGCTTCGATAAGAGCTGTCAAGTGATTTGGATTTGTTGTCAAGTTTGTGGGGCCCGTGGGAGGGGGGGTCTTCACTCTCTCAGTGACTTTCCTGAGTCACCTGAGCACCGATCACAGATGTTTATCTCGACTTATCATCCGTTCCGCCGGGCGACACGGGGGGAGTCCCAGCAGCAGCGATCGCCGCGCGGATAACTCAAGTTCAGGGGTGCCGAGTAGCGGTTGTCTAAGGTCAAGAACGGATAGGAAGTGCGAGAATAGGAAGCAAACGCAACGAGAAGTGAATTCGATATTGAAGGCGTCCTTGTCGACTAGCTACACGGCGCACATCGAATGTAACGCAATTCGACGCGTATTTGACAGCCGCTTGATTTATGGATTGTTTACGGCGCGGTGGGGCTCGCATGTGACATGCGTGCGAGCGAGTTGCGAAATGTCATGAGACACTGCCGGGTGCGGTGGTTATTACGATCTTAGTGGGAGGTTGACTTGGCGCTGGTCACGAGGCTTTTTTGTTGCCGTGTTTACTTAGCTGGTCTTGTCAGAGCAGGATGCTGGTTTCTTGGGAAGTGCGTGTGTTGGCTCTCGGGCAGGGGACGATGCCGCGCCTTTCAGAGTGGATCTGAGGTTGTCTTGAGGTGGACGCTGTGATGCTGAAGAGGAGCTGTGAGGCCTAAGACAGGAGGTGGCTGCACAGAAGCACATCTGGACCGACCCACCACCCCTGCTGTGTATGGCCTTAACCAAGAAGCTGCTTCAGCGCGACGTGAAGTGGGTGTGTTGCCTCTCGGGCAGTGGATCTGAGGTTGTCTTGAGGTGGACGCTGTGATGCTGAATAGGAGCTGTGAGGCCTAAGACAGGAGTTGGCTGCACAGAAGCACATCTGGACCGACCCACCACCCCTGCTGTGTATGGCCTTAACCAAGAAGCTGCTTCAGCGCGACGTGAAGTGGGTGTGTTGCCTCTCGGGCAGTGGATCTGAGGTTGTCTTGAGGTGGACGCTGTGATGCTGAAGAGGAGCTGTGCGGCCTAAGACTGGAGGTGGCTGCACAGGAGCACATCTGGACCGACCCACCACCCCTGCTGTGCATGGCCTTAACCAAGAAGCCTCTTCAGCGTGACAGGTCTTCTTCTTTTTTCTTCTTTATGTGGCGCTACAGTCCGTGGTAGCCTCTAGAGCCAGCGCGATCTCTGGCTAGCTGCCTCCAGATACACGCCTCAAGTTCGTTTGGGTCCTTCTCCACTTGTGTGCTCCAGGTAAGACGAGGACGTCATTTGTTTCCCCCTTGTGCTCAAGAGATGGCGCCGTAATTGATATTTGGAATTGTTAAGCAAGCCCTTAAATTGGGGCACATTGTGGGAAGAAAGATAAGTGAATTTTTTGATTTACGTGATGACCGACTGCGTCACGAAGTCCATTCACCCAGAGACATCGAACCAACGCCAGCTTCAGGAACAAATCTGGCTCACGTCTTGTTGTCCATCTCGGTGAAGTGCAAGACCGTTCTAAATTCTTTCAGTCGGAGCATCCGGCTCTTATGCCGCTGTTCGATGTTTGCCAAAGCATTGATGTTGAAGTCGATGGCAACATCGATGGCTGAACATCGATGTCCGATAACAATCGAACTCAAAACATCGTTGTTCGATAACATCGATGCTATAGATTGATCCGACTCATAGTGTAAAAAAACTACATTGTTCGTAATCGCACACTTCACATCAAAAACCAAGAATGGAAGAATACATAAAATACCAAGAAACTCAAAGCATTCTGTACACTCGAAAAATCAAATTGTTAATTGTTCTCAGATACAAGTCGAAACATTCCATGAACCAGTTCCAAGAATTGATCAGTGGACTTTCTACGATATGGCGCAGTTGGTAGAGTGCCTGCCCCTGCTTAGCGGGGTCCCCGGTTCGAATCCCAGTGAAAGCAAAGTTAATACGGTTTCTGGTTTTCAAATCTGATCCAGTCACCATTTGCCGGTGGGATCAAATTAACGACACTATCACTGGAGTGGTCAATCAGCGGTAGTAGTCTAGGTGTACCACAGTCTAAGTGTGCTGGTGAGCAACACTAGCAGCCCCCCAACCTAACCTAACCTTGCTAACATCGAAGGCCGATGTTTTGTGCTTAACATCGATTATGTCATATTTTAAAAACTTGAAGATCGATGTCAAATTATCGATATTTGGTCACCCAACAAGCTTCTCAATTATTTGAGTTTCCCGCTTATTGCCATGTTTCTCACCCTATCCCGGCGAGTAATTCCTTAAACAGGACGAAAAAATCTCACCTCAGCAGGTTGTCTTCGCGATCCTCTTCCTTCGTCCATTACACAAAGTTCATGACAGCACGCTCGCCTTCCTGATTACAGATCATTCAAGGTGTTTCTTCAATTTTGAACTAGCTTGACTAGTCCTACAAGAAAGATCAGCTTTACACCTCTAATCCCTCGTGAAAAAAACCTCGAGATACTTAAACCTTCCCACCTTCTTCAAAAGGGACTCCACTAATAGTAGGGTGCATTGGCGTTCTGGAAATTGACATAACCCCTGATTTGTCCACCTTTACCTTCGCACATAGGGCCACAAGCCTATCTAGTGTGCGCTGGAGTTCCGTTTGGTAAGAAGAGTGTGCGTAGCTAAGTCATGATGGGTCTTCGAGTAGCGAGCTCAGCATAAACATGTAGGTCCCCCCTTCATCGCAGTTTGTGCACCCACTCGCCCCCAGACCGCTAGATAAGCCATCCACCAGTCTGATCGTTCTGTAGCGCCGTTGTGACGTGACACTTTTATGCGAGTTTCTAGGATCCTTATTTGATCTAAAAAATTGATTCATTTCTGAATTTTGAAAGCGCCTGATATTGGCTTGCTTTCTACTGAGTTGAAGCCTACTTGTGAAATGTTTGCCAGTGTAGGGACATCTCGTGCAATTGTTGTCTCTTATCCAGGAACTCGGAGGCTCCCACAAAAGGCAACAGCAGAAGCAGGGATAGTAAGAATATATGGGTGGCGAGACAGTCATTCAGTGTGTACGAATCAGATGAGCCTTAAGGACGATCCCCTTCGCCGCCCAGAATAAACTCCTGACTCTTGCCTCGGTAGAGGTACAGACAGGCAGGCAGCGGCCAGAACAGCGGTTATATTGATGTCACTGCAAATGTGGAATGAAGTTCGTTCTCGCTATCACCCTCGACAGATTCAGATCCTTACCTCCAGACAACGATCTTCTGTTGCCTAAGCTCCTTTCTGAGAAGAACTTCTTAGCTAGCATCTCCTATGAATCCTTTCGGAAACCTGACTGACAAGGTGGTCCCGTGAGAATCAAAGTTGGCCAAAGACAGCCCGAATATCAGTTCGAGTATTCAACCACTGAAGCCTCCTTCAAGCGGAGTCTTTCATTGCTACAAGAGCAATGTGATGTCAAGGAAAGGTATCGTCAGTTGCTCTGACACCCAATTGGCGATCAAATCCCTGGTTTCTGTCAAGATTTACTCGAAGTCAACTGCCGTGAACGAGTGTCTAACTGAAAGGATCTCCAGATTTAAGACTCCTAGTTGAAAGAATGAACCGCGAATGCAATACATTCTGGATGACTGGAGGCAGGGTCATGGATTTGACTGCAGCTTCAGCTCAGGCTCAGGCCCTCCGTGGGTCCATGAACTGCGACGCCTTCTTCTTCTCTCTGAAGCGCCAAAGTTCGGCATGGCCTAAGGACTCCCCCAAGCTAACCCAGGTGCCGGCAATCTGCACACCAGATTGGTCAAGGTCGCTATCCCCGGAAAGTCGTCGAACTCCGGCAGCTGCTCTCTGAAAATCCACACCAAGTATATTGTACGAAAACCCTTGGGCTTTCTCACAGCATTCTGATTAAAGACGGAGTTCGTCGGACAGGCTCAGGGAATTCCTGTCCGATAAGCCGCCCCGACGGAGCGGAATGAGTCTGACTCACGGTAAATGGAATGCGTGCTGTTGCGCCGAACATAAAACACTGATGAAAGAAACGTGACTGCACAAGGCATACGAGTGCGGTCTTCCGTTTCGTGTGACAAGAAAATTCCCTTCCGGGGGGACGATGAATGCACGCCCCACACACAGTCGCCCGGTGTCACCCGCCGCGTCTAATCACAATTCTTATCGCAGTCTGGCAGTAAATAAGTTAGTGTTTGATCACTGACCTGATAAGAGTGCATATCTGAGTTTTCGTTTTCGTTTCGCTTTTGCTCTGCCTTTCGGACAGAAACCGCAGCGCAGCACACGTTTCGAGATACAAATGTGATTGCTGAGTGTTTACAAGCGACCGAAACATTCCATGAACCCCTCGCTGCTGGTGAATGCACGCCCGCACCGAGTTGTGGTCGTACATCTTCGCGAGAATCGGAAAATTTATGGCGCACAGCCATTCCGTTTCGAAATGGGAACGCAATCCATCTGCGAGAACTGCCGGGGATGTGTTTTCGTGTAATCGCATGATGGGTCTTATGGTGGTGCGGCGGCCGGCCGTGGGGGCTTGGGGCAACAAACAACTGAACGCTAAACATTGGCATGTGCCTGCGATGAGAGACCACAGATCCGTGTTTCGCTGGCAGTGGATCGAGAAAGGGAAAGGGTCGAAAACAGACGAAAGAGTTGGCTGATTTTGGATGATCTCAGATCTGGACGGGGTGGGGCATTCGTGGGGATCGGAAATGACAGATGTCATCGAAGGAATGTGGGCAATCTCGGCGGGAATTTGAATTTGATGCAGTTGGACGGAGGGAATTGGCAAAGATTCGCTGCTTCTGAGAATATGTCGATGATGACCGGAACTTCATGACATTCAAGCTATGTCCTTGAACGGATGAGGGGGGGGGGGGGGGGGGGGGGGAAAGATGAGGGCGGAGAAGGTCTGCGTCAATTCTTCGCTCTTGTGACACGATCACTGAAACTATGATGGTTCACCACGATGAGGGTCCGGGGTGTGAAATCGAGACAGTGGCAGCCAAGCAAGGCCTCTCTAAGTTTGGTTAGGTTGAGGTTAAGATGAGGCGTTGTCAACATAAGCTTGCTGGGAGACGACTGTTGACGTACAATAAGAATTAGTCCTAAGGTCTGAGATCCTTTGATTTCATATGCGCATGCTTCCCTGCCTTGCCACAGCAGTCTTCTTCACGATCTGGTTACGTGGCCTGGATATAGAAGGGCCCCTTTTAAGCGAAAATGTAAGAAGTGGGACTTAAGGGAGGTTTCTCTTAGCTTAACCTGACCCTCCCATGTTTTGCTAATGTCGAATATGAAGCTCTAAGCTGATCGCTGAAAAAGGGATACCTAATCTTTGTGCTTCCTCGTAAACACGGTGCGAGTGTGTGTCAAACAAAGAATCAATCCAAGGGTCTGAGATCCTTTGATTTTATATGCGCATGCATCCCTGCCTTGCCACAGTAGTCTTCTTTACGTGGCCTAGAAGAAGAGTCCCTCTAAACAGTCGAAGGTGTATGAAGTAGGACCTAAGCAAGACCTTTCTTTATTTAACTTGAGCCTCCCATGTTTTGACCAATGTCACACATGAAGCTCCAAGCTCGTCGCTTACCAAAAGACGCTGAAACTTTGGATTGCTTCGTAAGCACGCTAGGTCGGAACTTCAATCGGTTGCCTTTCTGTGTAAGGCTACAGTCCAAGGTGAAGTTGGTTCTTGACACGTGCCCGTTTCTCTGTTGCCAGCCAGTTCTTAGGCTGATCTTAGTGCACCCCGTTGCTGTAGACTAAGATACAACGTCATATACTTCCTTAAAGGCTCGTCATCCTGTCCTTCTCCAGGGCCTAGATTCTCAGCAGCCACTCGTGTAGTGCGTGCCATTATTCTCTCACGAGTGGAAGGGACCCACTGTTTTATGCCGGCTCCGAATGGCCAAGTTTGAGAAACTTTTTCTAGACAGTCACTTTGAGCAAGTGGTCAGTGACTCGAAAGAGGTGGAACCGTGAAAATTATTTTTGGTCGAACCGATCGGGAATCGAACCCAGGCAGTGAGGTTAAGTTGCGCAGGGGTCCACGCACATACACGCGACGCCGTGGCCAACAAAGTCTACCCATCAAACGGAGCCAAACATTCGACTCAAAATGTTCGCCTTAGAAGACAGGAAGGATCACCTCTGCTGCCAAGCCTATCGTTAAACATCGACTCAATATAACAGAGATACGTGATGTACGAATTTGGCCTTTCGAGTGGAGTACTGTTGAACCAACCAAGATAGCAACAGTTCCCGAAGACCATTCTGAAGTCTTTTTCTCGGATTCCAGGTGCTAGACTAGCCCCTTAACTTGGACCCCTATTGCGAGTGTCAAAAAATGAACGCTTCTAAATTTGACTCGTTGGCATTGCGATTGTCAACGATTGATAGTTATCAATTTTTCGATTGTGAATAGAGCCAAAGTGGCATTGTGAGTGTCAATTCAGATCAAATTTTTGATAAATGTCCATTTTTTTAGGCAATCGGATTTTTTAAGAAGGACAAAGGCAGAGGCTTCGAAAAAATGGTCATTACAATACGTCAGAGGGATATTTTCTTCCTGAGATTCCATTCTATTTCTTACTTCGTCTCTAATTGGTGGGAGAGCCGAGCGAGTCCGCAAGCGCGACCACATCCCAAACCAGAAATGAAATATTACAGAGATGACCGACTTCACAGTTCATTGCCTCCTAGTCCATCGACGAATTTGAGTGCTTTTTTCACAGATATTCATGAATTTTTGACGGAAATGTAAATGCCGTCCTCTGATTGGTCAATTCGGTTTATGAACACGTCATAAAAAACAGTTGTCAAAAATCTCAAGGGGAAAGAGAGGTAGAAGTCGGGCATCTCTGTAATACTTCATTTCTGGTCCGCAAGCGCGACCACATTCCAAACTAAAACTGTCAGTTCCCAATTTTCCAAAGCCTACCCAAACATCAAGTAACCTTCCCCGCATAAATACATATCGTAGCATAGCCGAAGTTCGCGACAAAAAAGTTTTCTCAGGTCACGAATTTTGATGCAGTGAAACTTTACCGTACTGATTAGAAGGGTATCCAAAGCTTCTCTTTACTCACAGCTCGTCATGTCGCCGGCATAAAAAGAGAGCTAGTCGTATGTATTAACTCCTTCGCAATGGACCCCCTCTATACCGGACACATATAGAAAATGCAGCCTCCTCTTGAGCAGTGGTACCCTTAATAACGGACGTGCGAAGCTAAAACGAACATGATTGTTATTGTTTAGAAACTCTGAGTAATTTTACAAACTAATGATTGATTGGCTTGCTTTTAAGTAAATTTTGTCTGGTGTCAACCTTCATAAATAACGTGAGGTTACCCCGCTTTGAACGGACACCTCTATTTAACGGACACTCGTGATGGTCCCATGGGTGTCCTCTATAGAGAAGTTTCAATGTACGAACATTCAATGATCTCTTCACGGCCTCTTCACGATTAAATGGCAATGCTTACTGGTCATCTTTGCATTTGACAAATGTCACGAGTCACGAGTCACGAATTAGCTGTCAGAAGTAGAACGGTGAAAAACCAGACAGCAAAGAAATCAACCAGTATTTCTGGCTTCCAGAGCGAGCTAATCATCGACGAATCATTATCTATCACAGGTGATCACAGATGATCCTAGTTATATCTTGTTGATGATCAATTTATGTTTGAAGACAGGTGAACTAGATTCCATGGCGACTTTTGTGGCAGCAGTTAGGTTAGGTTGAGGGGCTGACTGCCGCGCATACGAACAACAGACGCACTTAGGCCCATTGTGTTAAAGTCACGATGGGCCAATGTTCAGAACTAGAAGGATCTCAGTTGACAAAGAACTGTTGTCTATCTTAAGTTCACACAAAATTTGAAAGAAACACTATGTGTGTCAGGCCAACAAAATATGTGACCAAACGAGTCAATCTGATTTTTTCCTAACTCTCATCCCACACTAGTCTTGGCTGCCCAGAGGAGTGGGGTGGTTCGTTCGTGGTGTGGCCAGTATACCGCTGCTGGTTCACCCTTAATCCTCCCCCACATTCACACAAACAATTGATTTGCCGTCACATTGCTTGCAATCACGGGAGCTTGGTCTCTGGCGAGGTGTATACAGGCAAGCCTTTCCAAGTCTAAACATGTGCCTCCCACCTTGAAAACTATCTCTATTACCTGTCAAAATCAACCACAAAGTCCACATCTTATGTAGACCCCAGTGACACGATTCTCAATCTCCATCCAATGATGGCCTGCGTCTAGTTTGCTTGTTTCAGCTTACGCATGAGTCAGCTCTTGTGTCGCACTTTTGGTTTCCTTTGTTCGACTTGCTCCACATGGCAACCCAGCCCCGAAAGCAGGTGAAGGCATCAGGTAGCCAACCTGAGTGGTGAGAGTGAAAACAACAGAGTGACGCCGGGATGTCACTTCAATCTTCTTGGAAATCCGCATGAAGTCATCTCGGATCGGGCAGTGAATCAGCATCCCGAGATGATTCAAGACAAAGCTTGTTCATGAGTCCGCCGAAATGATTTAAGAGAGGAAGTGGAAGTACGTTTTTTTTCGTTTCCACGTATCTATGATAACTGGATTGTTGTTCGTCGCGCGCTTTCATCAACATCGCTCAACAGTCAAGTTGTCACGGACGGTTGAACGAAAATGAAGGCTCACATGCTCTGTCATTGAAGTTAGCTCTCTTTGTCGGAATGAGAAGAGCTTTGTTCAAATACGACGAGTTCACGGACTAAGCAAGCCCGTGACGCATTGACTGCACACGTACTGCTCGGTCCTCCCTCAATCATCTTGGGCTGCGAGTGCCGATTAAGCAGAGGTTTCGTCAATGTGTGTGGCTTTCAGTTGTGCGTGACATGGGGCGCCGTGACGCTACATATCGTCCACATACATCTGCTGTAAGTAAGGTGCAGTCAACTGGACCACAATGTCAAGGAGGGGGAGTGAGCGGGTGAGACTGGGAAAGAGAGTGACGACGCTTGTGTCAACAGAGAACTGTCCTTCAGAAGATTGTCATCACTCTTACCGCCCAAAACTCACCGGTTGTACTCTGGAAGCACGATCTTCCAAGCATCCGAGCATTGACGTGGTTGACTGAACACAGCGGGCAGTCAATGAGTCGGTCGTTCGATGCCATTGACCGCATTAGCAACACTACGGTAGAGCGTGGGAGGTGCTCTTCTAGATGTCATAATACTGATGACATGCATCTTAGCTCTTATCTTCTGTCTCAGAGCAGTTGTGATCTGACCACCGACAAGTTCTGACGTGCTAGTGAGACGACACTACAGCCCGAAGTGGCATGGCCTTAGGCGAGGTATTATCTGCCTTGGGCAAAAGATGCGACGACTGGGTGATTCCTTTTATTTAACGCCTGGGCGTGCGGAACTTCTCTCTCTCTCCAAAAAAAACAAGGCATTCAAAGTTGTCCACGTAAATAGGTCAGCGGTAAACAGTCACTGCCACGATCAAACGCAGAACAACTCTTGTCAAGTCTTGGGTTAAGGAAGGAACAACCTTGACTGTCTCAAGAACTTAAAAACTTGCCAAGAGTGTTCCTGCGTTTGATCATGGCAGTGACTGCTTACCGCTGACCTTATTTGCTGGCCTGTTTACATGGACAACTTTGAAAGACTTGTCTTTTCCGGGAGAGAAGTGATGCATGCGACCAGTCGTCCTGTTGCACTGACGGCAGCTGGAGAGTCTTGAATCTTTCCCTATGCCGACTGTAAACCAAAGCAGGTCAGGCTCTTTACAGCACATGTAGATCTTAGCTCCCGCTCAAGGAGTATGGGAAGGGGAGAGACATTGAGCGTGGGCTACCTTCGAACACCACATACCCCTTTCCACGTTCAAAGGTGCCCCCCTCTTCCCTTTTCGGACAATGCAACAAGTGCACTTAGCTTGGACCTGCCTTCATACCCTTAAAAGGATCTGATCCAACTTTATGGGTGAAACTGAACTCCTTTACTTATCAGGCCTGCGACCCATGGAGGGTCTGGCCCTGAGGAATAGTTGACTTCCAGCGTTGATGGTCCAGGCAAGCTGCTTCCAGTCATCAACACCGAGTTGTCTTGCGTCCACTATGGCTCGGTCTTGGATACCGTAGAATCATCTCCTTTCTGCTCGAACCTCGAACCAAGAGACCAACTGAAAGGCTCTCTTAGCTGGAGTTCCGGTGTCCATACAATCGATGGACGGAAAAAGTGAAGACGGCGCATTTTGCCTTCCGGACTACATCCACTTCCTGGTACAGCTCGTAGGGTTCGCAGTTCTGTCTTCTCCTCCATTCACCATCCTCTCAGACGGGACCATATATCTGTCGTAGAATTTTTCTTTCGAAGGCACTAAGAATAAGCTTGGTTGCCTGGCTTAACTTCCAGTTTTAGTCTCCATATAGTAGGACTGGCAAAATAAAAGTTATCTAGAGCATGATCTTGGTCCTTCGAGTCAGGAGCTTTGAGCCAAATTGTAGGAGCACTGCTTGCCAAGGCGGTTCTACGTTGGATTTTTCCTGTGATATCGCTAGTGGATTTCACGTTTTCCCCGAGTTAGACAAACTGCTCCACAATTGCCTACTCTATCCCCCCCCCCCCCCCCGCCCACTCACCCTCGCCCCCTCCTCCACCGTCCACCACTTAAATTCTGTGTGTGACGGATGAATTCCTGCCCGAGAGCATATATTTCGTCTTATCCTCGCTGACCTTAAGACCAGAAGGCGTGTCCCATTGAAACCGATAAATCAACTTAATTCATCTCAGATTCTTCAACTCTTCACCACAGGTCCTCTGAAATTGTCACCAAAGTTCGCTATCTCAAATTCGAAGGATTCCATCATCCGCGTGACTCACGTCGTCGCCTCTGTTGTCTTCGGCTTAAGCCCTCCCCTTCCCCTCAATCTAAAGACTCTACAATACAACGTGAGAGTGCCCAAAGTTGAAGGTCATTGCCCACTTCATCTACTCGTCAATAACATTGCCCTCCATCCCATCACGAAGTTGAATATAATTCTTATCACTTGCAGTGTAAACTTCGACAGCTGTAGCGTCATTAACGTTATTTCGTTATACGGCCTACTAAAGAGCGAATGAAGTGAGTACACACTTGACCCAGATCCGGTTAACGCCGTCGACGACCGACCCGTCTAGATAATCTAAGCCCCCCTCTCCACCCGGCACTGGCACCAGCATCAGAGTGGAAAAAAAGAACAAAACAACTAATTTCACCTAAACACTTTCCATTGCGTCATTCATTTGGAAATTACCCTCAGGTTGGAGGTTTATCTGCTAGATAAACACTTCAAATGGCCACCCACCCCCCTTGATGGCTGAGCGGGGTGGCAATCGCCATGTCCTTGGATGGGTAACGAAACTCAATTTTAATAGGAGCCGCTTATGTTTACGGTCGCCGTAGATGCATGTTCTGGAAAAAAGGGAACATTTTATTTTCAAACTTCTCGAAAGATACGATTATTGCTCTCACCCGCACAAGCGCACTGGTGAAGTGAACCCACATCGAGCCGGGCGCTGACATCTTCGACGTTCGTGGGGTTACTTAAAAGTTTTATGGCCTTATTTGCTAATAGGTGCACGGGGCACGGCATACGTTTTAGTTTCCACCGTGAATGTTGTTTGTCATTGGGCTTTCCTTGTTTACTTATGGGAGGGAAATTCTGATTGAAAAAATGGAGGGATTTCCCCCGAGCACAGTGGGGTTTGAAATTATTGGTGCATGTGTGAAAATTAAATTTGCTTTAGTTTTTTTTTTTTAGAGGAGTGAACATCGGTGTCGCTGGTTCTGAATTCCGTCAGTTTAGTTGTGGAATTTAGTATTTTTTATGCCATGTTTCCACTGAACCGAAATCGACAGATTTGGATGAACTTGTTGCCACCAAGTTTGAGCTATTTTCAAATGTCATCAGGATAATAGTGTCAAGAATACCAGAAAAGAGAGAAAGAGAAAGAGGGAGCGAGAGAGAGAGAGGGAGCGAGACAGAGAGGGAGAGAGAGAACTTGTTCCCACCAAGTTTGAAATATTTTCAAATGTCATTAGCTGTCAATTTTGAAGTCGCGGGGATAATAGTGTCAAGAATACCAGAGAAGAGAGAGAGAGAGAGAGAGAGAGAAAATTAACTCAGTTCACTCAGCGTGCTTACCCGGCTTGACAACCTCTAACGGACGGATGCACTGAAGGGAGTTTCCACTAGCTTTCACCGAAAGACTGAAATCGCAAGGTTTCGATGGCGAAACCTTGCGGGTTTGGAAATTTTTGATAAAACATCGCACCTTCGTTTGCTTGGAACATTGCATTATTTTATATTGCTTTAATTTTTGATTACGTACGGATGCCGGCTTTCATGCATGCTCAGTAGCTTGCACTTAGTCTCTGCTAACGAACTCCTATCCCCATCTCCACCTGGCCACGGAGCAGATTCGACAGATAATGGAGTACCCAACCTCTGGTGGACGTGAGTGGCGGTTGTAAACTAAAGAGGAGCATGCGTTCGCCTGTACATTGGCCTAGGCTAATCTCTAATCGAAGGAGAAGAAACGTTCACCTAAACCTGGACCTAAGCTAACCTCTCTTAAAGCCTCGTCCAGGTTAAGGGGACCCGATGCATTTAGACCCCTTGCCCGACGGTTAAAGGATGTGGCTAGGAGACTGTCTGGTTCGCAGAATTAGTTGATGATCCTATCGAACGAAACGAACATAACCATTTTTAGTTCCGCAGGTAGAAGGTGGAGAGCTCCCCTAACACACCACGTGCTGAGAAAGAGAGAGCCGAGAACCTCGACGCCTTTAAAGCGGACATGACTGGAATCCGAGAAGTTCGGTGGAATGTGCCGAGCAAGAAGACGATGGCGGTGATTGTAACAGAGAGAGGCAGTCTGCAATCGACTTTCGCTTCACGTTCATCATTAAGTCCATGTGAAAATCAATGAATCCTGGGTAACCTCCAACTTTCTGCTCATCAAAAGTCTCCCCAATGCCAGTCTCATGTAGACTCTTCCCCAATGACGCAAGACTCAAACTGACACCTCTTCCTGGACAACCCAATATTCCATCACAACTTCGTGCCACAGTCAAACTGTTCGAATTATTCTCGCCCACACTGTCCCACGAACTTACGCAATTTCACCAAACCACTGCATCATTAGCAGGGGTGCTTCTCGTTCGCAATCACATTTCACGGCGCTGTCCGCATCACACCCCCGTTTTATTGCATCTTATCTGAGTGGGGGGAGTGAATAGAAAAACCCCACCACGTCACACGTCACACGTCGTCAGCAGAATCTCCCTCGCCCCAGAGACAATTGAAAAAAGACCCACACTCGATTGCAGTGGCCGCCCGTGGGTGGATGAGTGATTATTAGACAAAAGCCTGCACTAATGGCTTCGACACCATTCGCATATCGGCGATAAATTTTAATTACACCCCCGCCACCAGATGGGGAGTCCACACTGCGATAAACAATCGATAAGCAGTAGCCGCTGCTGAATGCTAATCCAGAAGAGCATGTGTAAGGTCGTCGCCGAGCAGGAACAATAACCGAAAAATATGCTCATATCATCGATATGCGATCATCGATTGTTCGAGTGTTCGAGTGTTATTGTGCTTGCTGTTCTTCTTGCAAGTCTTGCCTAGGGTGGGGGTGGTTGCGTGGTGGGGCATTCGAAAGGAGCAGGAAGGCGCGCACAGTTGTGCATTTAGAATTTCGATGCCGGGGCAGGCCGAGAGTTATGCGGTAATAAATAAACAAACCACCAGACAGTTGAGAGTCACATTGTATCTTTGGCCTCTTCCGTGAACTGAATTCGAAATCAACGCGCAGCGGGAGTTACATATTTGAAGAAGTTATCGATTGACAAGAGTTTTGTATTTTATGTACTCTGCGGTGATCGATAAATCAGTATTTAAGTGAAGGCGGCACTCGATGTGGAAAGAGTGTTGTCGAGAGGCGCAGACCGCCAGAGATAGTCGAACAAGTGGACACTAGTGTATTGCTACAGTTTTGATAATCAAACACGACAAGACAAAGTTGTGTTGGGTGAAGTGGTGCAAGGAAGTGAAGTGTGTTGTGCAGTGTTTCAGAGTGCAAAGGAGGGGGAGTCGCCGCATTCGAAGTCGAAAGGTAGGCTTGTTGTGGGGATTACGTGCCGGCGGTTTGGTAGATTAATGCGCGGGGTTTCCGCCCTTGAGTGGTCTTACGTGGGTATTTCGCAGTTCCCGTGAATTCTTCTTGTGCTTGACGTGGGTTCGATGTTGGAATGCGGCTTCTTGGCCACATTCAGTGATGCTTGTAGTGTGGAAACGATTTCAGTGCTGAATCTTGTAAATGAACTGAATGCCATGAAATTGCCAGAAAGGGGGAGGTACAGTAACTTACTTACTACATGCCTGTCACTGTGAGGCACAGCTTCAAATTAAATGCCAAAAATGAATTGTTTATCACACGATCACAGCGGGCAAGCCTTCATTTATAAAAATCGAATGTCCAGACCCTTTGTGCGGCATGTGGGGCTGTTCTGCCTCTTTTGACTCACTGTAGACTTAAACACGTATCTGGTAAATGGGATTTTATAATTGCTCATCTATTTAAAATCTGAACCGTATAACTTCTTTTCCAACTCGTTAGTGAGCTTGATTTGTCGACTCATAGACTTCTTCTCGTTTTCGAAATACTTTCTGCCGCCAAAGGCTCCCGACTGCGGAAAAGATGGTGGTCCATTGGAGAAGCATCAGCAGTTTATTACTTTTATTCTTGTTGAGGGTATATTACACAGCGACCAGAATATCTATTCTGGCCCCCTTTAGATGCCTTTGCTCTCCTACGAGTTACCCTCACATACAGTTCTTTTCAGAGTTGTATTCGTGGTTATAAATTATTGGAAGAAATCTATTCGGGACCATTCTTCGAAGCCAGTTCCCCTTAGGAATCTGGGAATGTCATGGGAATGGTTCTTATGACTTAATCTCTTCTCCTGGTATTAGGTGCTTGCTCAGTGACCTTCGCCTTCTGTGGGCTAGTGCCTCAGAGAGGAATTTCATTAGATTCTCCACAGTAACTGCAGAGAGCTTCTTCAGATACCCCTAGTTTGCTTAGATCCTCCTCTCTACTTAAGGCCATATTAGGAAGCCTGTAAGGATGCTTAGGTTGTTCTCTCCCATTTTTATACGTGCCTCAAATCTCCTTTGGTTATGTTCACCCAAGAGTTTCTTGGCTCTTTTTGCCCGGTTCCGTCTATCTAGTTCCATTCTTCCCACAGGACATGATAAAGAGCAAAATGGATTGGGGACTGTTAAGGGCTTCGATCCTCCTTTCCTTGCCAGGGAGTCGCCATTGCAAAGCCTTCTATCCCCGTATGGTCACGTAACCAGCAGAGTTTTACTCTGTTCCTCCTGGTAAACTCTTTAAGCTTCTGTAGGATTTCCCAGTACCCTTTCGTGCTATAATGGATTGGGGTAGTAAGCCCCAGAGATCAGGTTATTGACCGAATTCATCACTCTGGCAGTATGACCAACTTCACCAAATTGTCCACTCTTATCAGGTTTGCCCTCTTGTATAAGACCTCATTCGAATAGAATTTTGTGCACTCCCCTCTGGAGTTCGATAAAGACGAAGGCAAGCCCTAAGACAAGCCCTCTCGAACAACCGAATCTTTTCTATCAAGCTTGTACTCACGTTGAACCACAGGGGCCATGTAGCAACCTTAGTAACCTTCACCCTCGCATCGAGTTGGCTTTTGTAAAACAGTGTCTTTGTAAAGGCAATAGCGCCTCACGCCCTGGCCAGAGAAGCATCTACATGTTTTCCAGATCCCCAGGCATTTGACTACAGTCCTCCGAGCTAGTGGTTGCCCTTGTTGTCCAATGATTGAGAACTTTCGCCTTATACAACGGTCCTGAAACAGAATGGTTTCCGACTTCCGGAAGTCGATACTCAACATCCAGTCATCGCAACTTCTCATGAATGAATCGAAGTCACCCTGCGTGAGAGTAGTGATTTCCTCGATCATCTTGGCACGATCAAGTCATCGGCATACGCAATTGCATGAGGAAGGGAACTTAACAGATCGCTCAAGTAAATGTTGAACAGGATCGGCGAATTAACGGCACCCTGTTGGAGACCATTTTTAACATGAAATATACCTGTCGAGGTCACGTTGCCATTTTTGACTACGAACCGTCTACCGGTAAGCATGTTACACAGTAGGTACAGCAGTGGCTTACTAATGCCTAGCCGCTCGAGCTTGTAGAAAAGTCCTTCTAACCATACGGTGTCAAAGGCTTCTCCAGATCAATCAAGCAGACACCCGTTCATTGTTTCTGGCTCTTGTTCCAATGGATATCCGACACCAGGTTTGACGAGGCATGAATAGTGTCACGCCCCGCTTTGAAACCGAATTGGTTACCCGGAATTATATTTTTGTCCTTACTGCAGTTGATCAGAGTTCTATTTATAATGATAATAATAATAATATGGGTGGCGCTACAGTCCGAGGCGAACCTGGCCCTAGCTTCTCAGCAACCACTCGTGTTGTGCGTGCTCTCTCACTCGTGGAAGAACCTACAGTTCTAGTTCTATTTATAACCTTCTCGAATACCTTGCAGCCACTGTATATTCTCTACTACGACTACGCTTGGTCATGCTTGTTTACCAGTAATTCTACAAGCCTAGCCAGGGTTCTGCAGACACAACTGCTTAGATGGATGAGGTCGTTTTGAGCGCAAGGCCTACTTGACTCCTCTCTAGTCAGTGCGACATTGTAATGAAGGACGCTGATATTTAAGACGGAGACGGACTCTAACTGTCTTGATGTGGCTATACTGGGGTCTGTCCTCAAATTTCGGGAAAGCGTGCATTTGAGAGTGGCTTGGTATATAAACTAAGCCGCAAGAGAACTCGTTGTTGATGACTGATAGGAGTGTGTCCATGACCGTCAGCGATTAAGGGAAGATATTGGCTCAGGCACAGACCCTTCATAAGTCGCAGGCTTGGTGGTTGGGGTTCATGGCCTTCTTAGATTGTACCGTCACACAATACAGTCTTAGTGCATCTTCGCTTCTGTATAAGTGAGTACCGCTTGTATGCAAACTTTTGACTCTCACTGTAGGTCATCATGCAGAAAGGGTTTTGGTGACAGACTGGAGGCGGTGAGGCTGGACATCGTTAGAACCACTTCTCTTTATTTCTTCAACCAGGGTAAACGAATATTGTGAGCATGAGAGAGAGAGAGAGAGAGAAAGAGAGAGAGAGAGAGAGGGAGAGAGAGAGAGAGAGAGAAAGAAAGAAAGAGAGGGAGAGAAACAGAGAGAGAAATAGAGAGAGAAATTACCCAGCTTCGGCTATTGGAGCTGACTTCCTTGACTCAAGTGGTTGCAGAAAGTTTTAACAAAGCAATCATAAGAACGGCATAAGAAAGGGTAAGAAGCCAAGTGCCGATAGACAACTCGATGCACATTCTTACAGCTATCTTAGCACTAGACTCCTGAATCATCCAACCCAAGCTTGTGTGGGAAATTCTGCAGACGCTTAAAGAGTTTAAGAGATCTAGTTCCATTCTTCTCACAGGACATGATACAGAGCAGAATGGATTGGGGACTGTTAAGGTCTTCGATCCTCCTTTCCTTGCCAGGGAGTCTCCATTGGGACAGTTGTGGCAACAATCGAAGCGGTGTTCGACAGATAATGCCCCTCTTTGCTTGTAGTTTGGACTTAAGTGACTATTTTAAGATTTTACAAAAGTGTTGCAAAAATTAACTCAATGTGTCACCTGTCCTCTTCTTCTAAATTTGTAGCCTTAGACTTCATGTATTGCTGCACGTTTGAGGTGGCACTAGAACGCGATGATGGGCTGGGTCTGATCATTAAATGCGGGGTCGTAGGTCCTCCCTCGCTTTTTGTGACTGAATACAGAGTTATTTTAAGACTGTGCTGCTTTTGTGGCCTCTTCCTGTTGCCTTTCTTAAATAACCATGGAAGTTCGCCCATTTGTCTTCTAATGGCTCATAGGCTCCCGCAGGGGAGCGGTCTCACCAATATCTTGAATTCATTTTTTACTGTATCGGCACAATGAGGATTGAGGATGAAAACAAAAAATGAGTCTGCCCCCTCTTGGAAAAATGTCTGCCGGCGCCTATGCCCAGTCGCTCCCTATAGAGCAAGAATTTTTTCACTCAACCGTCTTTAATGACAAGTGGCAACTTTACTGGAGGATCCATTCCATAGAAAACCTTGCCATCCTCAGTAAGCACTGCATTCAAAGAAGCCCCCCCCCATCAGACAACAACGACGTCTCGCCGCAAAGCCACGACACAGTCAATTCACCTTCAATTCACTCGCCTCAAGCCGCAGCCTCAAACTGCAAGTGTTGCGCCATTCGCTCACGATTGAATTTCATCTCGACAGCAGATATGTGTTCACTTGGGCAACAGCAACAGCAAAAGCGAAAAAAAAAGCTCAGCAAAAGAATTGAATTACCGCCGCCGTCGTTGTCGTTGCAAATCGGGTTATGATTCCATCGGAGGTGCTCGCCACCACCGTCATCGGCTCGGTTGCATCACAGCAGCAGCGCGACTCAAAGCTCGACCCCGCGCCGACGAGAGCACCAATCGGCGGGCCTTGCCGGTCGTTGTTCGGTTTCCGTTTTTCGTTGTTCAACCAAATTGAGGTTATCGAACGAAATTCAATCTCTCTCGCTGCATATGCAAATCCAACGTGCACGGCACGCACGAATGCCCGATGCACGCTTAATCCAGATTAGCGGGTCGGTCGGATACTTCATTAAACGCGGAACATACGAGTGAAGTTTTCCTCAAATGGAAATTGATACAGTCGCTCGCCGGCTGTGTTGGAGTGTGTGTGTGTGTGTGTGTGTGTGTTTTTGCAAATACAGCGCGATTGAATTTCCCATTTCCATTTACCGATTTCTGTTGTCTGGTGATTGTATCGTCGTTGTGCGGGCCAACGGACGGGCAGTGTTATGCAAATCAGAACCCACCGCCGGCGCAGGGATCAGAGGATATTTGATGTTTAGTCCCCAGGCGTTGTTGCTTAATTTCGAGAGCTGCTCCTGAATATTTAATTTCCAGCGGCACGGGGTCATTCAGGGACGCAAGGGGGCGGGGGCCGGCCAGTCGGTTTGCATATTCATGTGCAATTAGCATATCTGTGCGTTGAGACCTTGGTGGTGGTGTCGGTGGTGGTTGACGCAATGGGTGCTTGCCATCTCTGCCTCCCCGGATCATCGACGCGGAGTGGATTACGTTGTGCATCTGAAGCGACATCTGAAGATGTTTGATTTGGCTCACGGAAGCCCATCCATCAGCCAGCCGCCAGCCCGGTGGCAGTGGCAGACAAAGGTGGGTTTTGCTTTCTATTTCATGGTAATGAGCGGTTTCTGGTTTCCAATTGTGTTTTGCTGTCACAATCGGAGTTTCTTGTCAGCTTGCGGGGGACCATCGATCCAGATGCGGAAAGCAATTTTCAAATGAACCAGTTTTTGGATGATTTGTTGTGTTGTCCTCGTTTCTGGAAGTGGACTAAAACGTCTTCGTCGCTCCCACAAACTGGTGTGTGTTACTTCAGGACACAGTCAATGGATTGGAGTCGTGTGAGCTCTGGTCGTGGTGCCAGGCCATCTGTTGCGATTTCTTTCTAGCGATATGATGTCATAGCACGTGACTTGCTAAGCGGAACTAGCTGTGATAGAGCATTCGTTGGCTCGTATGTAAGGTTGGGTTAGGTTAAGGAAGGACAACAGCCACACTAAGGCCAGAGTAGATCCACTGTGCTACCACGCGGATCTATATAAGTCTGTTCCAGAAAGCAGTGAGTGCTATAAGTAGAGATGGTGGACTCTTATGCTACTTCGTTCATCCGAAGTGGTCGGCTTCCAGATGGCTTTTTGTATGGATCAAGATTTGGCACCATTGTACGGCCCCATCGTTAATGACTCCAGCGACACCTAGTGGCGAGCACCAACCTGTCAGAGATGGAAGATGAAATTCAGCTGGCTACTGACAACTTCACTTAGCATTAAGATTTGATCGAGTGGTCACATTTTTAGTTTGTTAACCTCAATTGGTGTACGAATGGTTGTTCTTCTTCTTCTTCGGGCCCTACAGTCCGGGGTGGACCTGGGCCTCAACCAGTAAGCCTCTCCAGCCGGCACGATATTTAGCCAGCTGTCTCCAACTGCGCACACCAAGTCGGTTGCGGTCCTTCTCCACTTGGGTGTGCCATCGGTTCCGTGGGCGTCGTCTATTGCGTTGTCCCACTGGTTCGAATTCGTAGAGTCTTCGGGCTGGAGCAGTGTTGTCCATGGGCTCTATATGGTCCAGCCATCTTAGGCGTTGGATCCGAAGACGCTTAACTAGACTCATGTCGCTGTACAGCCCGTACAGTTCGTGGTTGAATCGCAAACAGGACCAAAGATCGTACGCAGAGCTTTTCACTCGAGAGACCAAGGACTTCCTCATCCGCTTTTGAGATTGTCCATGCCTCCGCGCCGTACAGCAGGACTGGGATGATCAAGGTCTTGTATAAAGTCAGCTTGGTCCTTCGAGAGATGGCTCTACTACTCAATTGCCTCTTGAGCCCAAAGAAACAGTAGTTGGCAAGAGTAATTCTGCGTTTGATCTCGGTACTGATGTTGTTTGTACTATTTACTGCGGAGCCAAGGTAGACGAAGTCCTTCACTATCTCGAAGTTATAGCTGTCTATGGTGACGTTTTAGCCAAGTCGTCGTCCTTTCTTGATGACAGCATATACTTAATTTTGCCCTCATTCACCGCTAGACCCATTTAAGCCGCCTCCACCTCAATGCCAGCAAACGCCTCATTGACGGCTCGCTGTGTTCTGCCAATCACGTCAATGTCATCCGCGTATGCTAGCAGTTGTAGGGACTTCTGGAAGATCGTGCCTCTAGTTTTGGCGTGTGAGTCTTGCACGATATTCTCCAGGATGATGTTAAAGAAGTCACATAACAGCGCGTCACCTTGTCTAAAACCTATTTTGACATTGAAGGTCTCGGTGATTTCGTTGCCGACCTTGATGGAGCAGCGAAAGTTCTCCATCGTCATCCTGCACAACCTGACGAGTTTGGCAGGAATGTCAAGACTAGACATGGCGTTGTATAGCTCGCCCCTATGCGCGCTGTCATATGCGGCCTTGAAATCGACGAATAGGTGGTGGGTGTCGATCTGCATTTCTTGGATTTTTTTTCCAGGATCTGCCGCAATGTGAAGATTTGGTCGATGGTGGATTTCCCCGGCCTGAAACCGCACTGATAAGGACCTATCAGGTTGTTGACGAATGGTTTCAGGCACTCACACAAAACGGCAGAGTTAGGCGATGTTAAGGAGACTTATCCCTCGGTAGTTGGTGCAGTTGAAGGGCTCTCCTTTCTTGTGGATCGTTGGTTGTTCTGAATTAAAGAATCAAATCATACATTTTTCTCTGAACTCTCGAATTCTTCATAACACATATCCAGCAGGGTTTCTTCCTCCACCTCGTCTTTGCAGCTTCTGAAGGAGGCGTGAGTTCCGATGGCACAATGCCCGGCTATAACGCCAATGAGAGGTCAAAGATTCGGCATACTCAATCTGATCAGGCTAAGCCATCGCTAAGTGTCTGGCGTAGGCAAGAGTTGTTTGGTAATGAGCCATCTTGTGGCAGTTGCCCTACGACAACTTACTTGAACAAGTGTTTCGCTTCATAAAATGTTCTACAGTAGCGATAGGCCTGGATGGTGGATCACCATCCGGAAAGCCTACGGATTTTTGGTACCTTTTCTAGCGTCATGTAACAGTGTCCCGGCACCCACATTTAGGTTAGCTTAGGTAGAGGTTATTGCCCCAATTTTTTACCGAAGCTTACACTGCAGGCACAAAAAGCTAGATGCTAACGCCTTTTTAATTCGATGGTCTACTTTTAGTATCCAGCTTAACTTAGCGCTGGTAGATAGAGAAAGCCGTTAATCGTTCAAACGGGAATGTGGGAAGTTGGGTACTTTGGCTTAAATTGATACCTAAGCCCAGGTACCAAGTCATAAGCTCACCCATTTCTAAAACATCGCAAAGGCGTCTTGAAGACATTAGGTTAAAGCATGTCGCCCACCCATCCAAGGGCAAAGGATAACGAACCATTTTTTTCCCCAGGAAACACCACTTCATCGCCACCAAAGGGGGTGCACCTATCAATTTGAACTAAAGAATGAGATTGACATCTTAGCTCCTCTCTGTCACAATGTCTTCGTCCTCCAATCACCCCCCGCAGGCCAAGCAGAGAAATGAAACCTCACATCACTTGTCGCTGCTGTGAGGGGGAAGAGGCAATTTTCGTTACGACCCACCCAAGGGGAAAATTACACATTTCCCGGGACAGAGATCTGCTGCCATCATCATTCAGCATCACATGTTGGCCATCAATTCAAGTCAATTTCAGTGCCAGGATAAGGCCCATCAACCCTAATCGCTGATGGACCTCTAATTCAATCGTCGGTGCAAGATTTACGATTTAATGCGGCCACCCACATCGCTGGCTGGTATCCATTTCGGGCGAGTATCACATTCGTTTGACGTTTAATTGAAATGGTCGTGGTCGAGTCGGTTATGGTAAATTCCACGAGGCACGCACCAGCGTTTCGATGGAATTATGAAAATAATCGACTCAATGGAACTGTTGTCGGTGGCAACACGGGCACGGGGACGCATTTAGTTTTGATGCTGGCGAGGCACGCTGCTTTGCAATTCCATTAATGACATTTTATTTACAATTTCGATGATCCTTTTTCGGTTGACATCAACCTCCACCCAGGCGACCCATTAGGCAATTATGGGGGAAGGGTAATTGCTTCTCGATTGTGTGTACTCAGTGGGTGTGGGTCACTTTGGAAATTAGAAACGCCGTCGTGGTGCGTTGGAGACGGGTGCTCTCCGACGCAATGTGGGCCAAGTGCCAATCAGTGAAGTGCCAACTATTCACTTCAAATCGGCAGTAGTTACGGAAGTAATCCTAGTTTTATGGAAATGGGTTTTTTTAAAGGTTTTCTTTGGGCCATTCGTGGAGATAATGCGTGGTAGGAATGAAAACCAAGGGAACACTCTGAGTGAATACTCACGAGGGATGTGCTTTCGTGAAAGAGAACACTCAATTCGGCGTGAATTAAATATGTCTTCCAAATTGGTTGTCACCGATAAGTTGACGTTTGAAAACTAGAGTGAAGAGCTGTCAAATTTATTTGTCAACATTCTTGTAAATTAATCAAGTGGGGTGCAAAGTGAATATTCTATATTTTCAGTCCAATTTATAAAGATGGTTCAGTGAGCTGTCTCTTAATTGGTCAGCTACAGGACCTAAGAAGAAGAAGAAGCGGAGGCTCTCTTATGTGGAGACTCTGCTTCTCCTTCTTCTTCTTAGGCCGCTACAGTCCGGGTTGGACCAGGGCCTCACTCAAACATGCTGCCGGATGAGGTCCCCCTCTAGTTGTGTGCGCCACCTTGTACATGGGCGTCCTCTGTTGCGTTGCCCCACGGGTTCGGAGTCGAAGACTCTCCGGGACGAAGCTGAGTTGTCCATACGCTCTACATGGTGTAGCCATCTTAGGCGTTGGATCCTCAGACTCATGTCTCTGTACAGCCGTGGTTGAATCTTCTCCTCCAGAAACCGTCAACGCAAACAGGACCAAAGATCGCACACAGAGCTTTTCACTCGAGAGACCAAGGACTTCGTCATCCGCTTTTGAGATTGTCCATGCCTCTGCGCCGTACAGCAGGACTGGGATGATTAAGGTCTTGTATAAAGTCAGCTTGGTCCTTCGAGAGGTGGTTCTACCACTCATTTGCCTCTTGCGCCCAAAGAAACAGCGATTGGCAAGAGTAATTCTGCGTTTAATCTCGGTGCCGAAGTAGACGATGTCCTTCACTACCTCGGAGTTATTGCTGCCTACAGTGACGTTCTGACCGAGTCGGCCATGTTGTGCGTCCATTCCTGATGACAGCATATACTTTTTTTTGGCATCGTTTACCGCCAGACCCACTCTAGCCGCTTGCGTTTCAAGGGCAGTCATTGACGGCTCCCTGCGTTCCGCCAATTAGCCAATGTCAACCGTTTGCTGGGGTCGTCAGTAGTAAATTCGTCCTTGTGTTACGGCAGTCTTGTGCTACTGAACTCGTTTTTTTTTACGTGGTGAGGAAGTTAGCCAACTGGGATGACAGGTTCATTTGTTTAGCCCCGGAGAAAGGGTTCCAGAAAGGATCCGGTGTCGGTAGCCCCTTCCAGGCTGTGAGTGCCGCCGTTGGCCCTAAGAAAGTGCTCATTCGTCACCATCTCCCACCTGACCTTCGAAAGCAGGTAACTCCTGCTGACCAAAGTTGCGGATGCCTCTGTTGGCCTATCAGTTGATCAGCTCCACCGCCGCCTATCCCAATGAGCCCTGGTAGGCCCACTCTCCCCCTCTCTCGTTTGCCGCCGCCAAAGACGTCCCACGAGGGTTGGTTACCCCATCCATCATCCGTCGATGGTACTAGGCTCCCGGATTTCACCGAGGGGAGGTGAGAGTAGGAGTTCGAAGACAGAAAGAGGCTAAGTGCATGCGCTTGTGTCAACGCTTTGAAATCCCTTGACAGCGTCCGATTAAAAGGAAAAAAAAAAAACAAAACCAAAATCATATCTACCAGCCAACCATTACAGTTCATCTTGTCCATTTAAGCGAATTTTGCACTTCAAAGTGTGTCCATTAAGAGGGAGTTCCCTGTATAGATCCGTGCGTGCCGAGGACACGGGATGATTTCCAGAACCTGTATAGATTCGAGTTCAATAACATGGAATGGTTAAGGAATCTTCATGTTCTCAAAATTTGCCAAATGTTCACATTAACGCCATTGCTCTTCCAACGCAACTTGTTTTATAATTTTCATGTCTGGAGTATGGGAGCACGGTTCAAATTTTCTAAATTTTATGAAATCGTCTTCTTCCATTACAGATCTCTCTTCTCTTTTAGGGCTTCTCACTTAATCCGTCAAAGTATTCTTCTTTCGCAACATTATTCTCCATTTTTATTTCAACTTTTTTATCCCTTGGAGTTACTTTTAGTGCACACTCAACTTCTTCAAGTGTTCACTCAATACATTCCATTTTTATTCACACCAAAGTGGAGGGAACACTCAATTGTCAATATATGTGAGTGGAGGATCTTCGCTAAATTTAATGAAATCTACTTTATTCACACCAAATGGAGTGTTCCCTCCAAAATGCTGAGTGAACACTCACACTCAATTTTATTTTCCGCACCACCCAATGTGTGGCCCAGACTAGGTATGGCAGCTTTAATCACTGCCTCAGTATTTCTACAGTGCTCTACACTGACCTGCCGGAGCTGCCTTACAAGTCAAGACTGCTTCGGCTGGCGCTATAGAGCGTGGCTAGATCTGGACCTCAGTCTCTGTCTTGCACGCTCTTATTCTCGACGCTTCCATTTTCGTACATTCAGCTGTACTGTCTTCCACTGAGCATTGAATGCGATGTTTTCCTTTGCCGCATTATCCCTGAAAGACTTGTCGACGCTCGACATGATCTTGCCATCGTAGACAAGAGACTCAAATATGTTTGGCAATGTCGATATCCACCCGTAGTTCAGTCCCCTCATCTAAGCACCATAGGCATCCGAAGGAGTCGTGCCCATGTCCATGCTTCTGATCCACACATCAGGACTGGGACTGTCAATGTCTGATACATAGGTAGCTTGACCGGTCCAGAGATGGCTTAGTTCTTAAATTGGACGGTCAAATCCGAAGATACAGAGATTGACAAAAGTCGTCCTTCATTTTACTCGTATTTCTGCGAGTTTTCTCTGGAAATTCTTTCTTCACTACCTATTTGCCTATTTCTACCAAGCAGAGCAGCAAACGATACGGAAGTGGCGAGGCGAGGCTGATAGAAAATGTGACTGAGTGGAACGATATATAGTACGATGAGGTCTACTATTTCGTCACCCAGTTCCTCCCCATAGGATGGGCAAATTGGAAAGCCCAGCCTGCCAGTACGGCGACTCCCCAACAGACGCCACACATCACAAGTTTCTTGGCTGCAGAAGATGAGAAGCCGAACGTACAGTCCTGGAAAACAGCATTAGTGCTGCCTTCAACGCAGAAGCAAAACAGGAACAAAATGCAGACTAGCGACCTAAATTGGGGAAGAATCTGCCAGTTTGTGGAAGATATTCTCAGAAGAAAGAAAAGAGAAGAACAACAATACCGGGGAAGGGTAGGGATCACAGCCTTGAAGTAATGCGAAGAGCGGTGTCAGAAACCTCAGGGTTGAGAGGAGTTTTAGTCCGTGTGATACGAATACGTAGCTTTCTTCTGACGATGTCAATGTCATGGAAAATTGAGAGCAATTGCACCGACTTGTGGCACATCTTGCATCTAGTGTTACCGTCTGAGTTACGCCCGATCACCTCGAGATGTTTAAAAAGTCACGTGTTAGATCTTCGCATCTTCTCCAAGCTGTGTACATATATCACCGGATGCAGAAAATGTGCCGATATATTCGGAGCAGCTTGAAATAATTAGGCGGCATCCGTGCCTCAATACCCACCGGCTTGTTTTTCTTGAGGGACATATTTCACCTTTGGTGGGAGGACTGGCATTCGAGATCACTCCGCCATCACCTAAGTGTCCTAAGACAGAAGCGAAGTAGTGAGCTGATCCCCATCCGAAATCCAAAGGTTGCCATTTAGACTCTCCGCCTTCCTTCTGCCGAAGCTATTCGAGGCTTTGAAGTCGGTGTGTCGGTATCCTGACGATTGTCACGTCTTACATTACGCTGCAGTTGCTGCTTCTTCGCGCGGTATTGACTCCTTGTTCTGTTCTGAGCAACGCCTTACGTCAACCCTGCCATCATCGGCCTTGGCCTTGCAGCCTTGTTTAGTGGTTTCCTAAAAGGCTTCGCCGCACCAATCCCCTTGCACCCGCCAATACCTTTCAGACGTCAAGGCCCCTTGGTAGCCTTATCGATTCATCGCCCACATCGTGGGACCACATCAGTTGCTGCTGCCGCTGAACTTCAAAGGTTCACAATTCATCAAGTGCCTTTCCTCCAGCGATCGATTGTTATGGACTCGTTGTTTTATTCTCTCTACTGTTGAGGGCGCTGGAGCTTGGATTTTTATAGCTACACACTCATCGATCCATTTCCAATCCAGGTATCAGCTGTCAGCCGTGTACAAAGATGTCTTAGTCTCTTAGCGACAAGTGTGCCTGCCCCTGTTTAAAATACATTTTTCACAGCATTCAAGTGGTCTTGACCTGCTGATTGCTTCTGCGTCTAAGGCTAGATGGTCCCTAATCTGTTGGCGTACTTGTTTAGCCTCGAGCCTTTCGATATTGAACCCGGTTGGCCTCGGCTTTACAGCGACTGCCGTTTGCGGATGCAGTTCACCGGCGAATATGAGCCATCACAAGAAGATGGAGGATGGCTCGTCCTAGCCTGTGGCTCCGCGTCTGTCTCGGACGCTCATAAGCAATTTCTAAAGCGGCCGCTTCTCGCAATGTGATCAATCTGACTGGATGATCGCTTTTATCAAGCGATGCTTGTCATTAAAAACCGGAAAATCAACTTAAGGCTCGACTGCGTAAACCACCATCTCCCCATTGACTAGCCGCTTCTTATCACAAAACAGCCAGCCATTGCTGACCTCCTTCTCAAGCGAATTGCCAAGAGAAAGCATGGCCCGCCGGCAAGCGACAGAAATTATGTCATTGCAAGCGATCAACCAACAAACACTCCCCGAAACACACCCCATTCGCGGGGCCGGCAATTATCACATCGCTGTCAACCTACTCATTTGCACGATTAAATGTCCAAACAAACAGACCGACTGGCCGATAGAACATCTCAAATGCCAAAAGTCTCGCGACACGAAGCCGTCCCCCGGCACCGCGCCATGCCCTGGTTCCCACAGATCATGTGAGATCTTTGTCAAGGTCTCCGGCGATTGCTAGATGTTTTTATTTCGCCCGATATCCGCGAATCGGTTTACAGCTCAATAAAACTATTCTTTCGATTAGCAATTGACATTAAACCGGCCCCTTTCGCGTTCGCCTGCAGTTTGGCGGATCAATGAACTTGAGAGGCGTTTTTATAGCCTCACCGTCGTTTAACAGCTTTCATAAAGATTATCGCTCCACCGACGACCGCCAAGCGGGGGGCGAGGCAGTGCACCGCCCAAATCGAGAAGTTTCTCACACAGATACCATCGGAGCGTCTTGACGGCGTGTGACGTGTGCCGGACCAGCCCGTGAATTCACACGAACGGTGGCAGCGCACATTCCGAATGTCAACGCGCGTCACAGTGACATTCTGCAATTTATCCAATTTACGGCGCGGCTAATAGATTCGCCATAAGCGCTCAATTAACGTGTTTAGCGTAACACAGCGGTAATGTCGAATTGCCCCCAGTCACGGTGAATCGCCCTGGGCTCGGCTGTCATCGGCTGTGTGCGGCGGAAAGAGACAGATCGAGGGCCTTGCAGCGATTTGCTTGCGTAATTATGGCGGCAGCGACGACAACGACGACGCAGACGGTGGCGGCGCTAGGACGCCTAACCCACATCGTGGGTCGGTGGGGTTTATCTCTGGTGAGCAGCAGAGCCGACAGCAATTTAATCGCTGCAACTTGCAATTATCGGCGCTATAGTTGTCCGCTTGATTGAGTGATTGAGGGGGAATTAAATTGATGAACGTCGGACAAAAGATGGATCACCTCAGCCATTTGCGCGGACGTGTTGTGTGTGTGAATAGCAACGTGCCGACGTAAGTTGTGTCAAGTTGAATTGATGGTGGTTGCTTCATTTCTTCCATTCACTTTGCTCTGCGAATGGCGGCGATGGGGAGTATGTGGATTTCATGGATGTTTGTACGTCGCACGAGGAAGTTGGAGTTGGGTTCTGTTCGAGGGACTCTTTGAGGATACTTCTCGCGGTCGTGGAAATCATCGGTCAGGTAGAACATCAGCTCCTTTCTTCTTCTTCATTTGGCGCTACAGTCCGGGGTGGACCTGGGCCTCAACCAACAAGCCTCTTCAGCTAGCACGGTCTCTGGCTAGCTGTCTCCAGTGTCGCACGCCAAGTTGGTTGAGGTCCTTCTCCACCTGGGTGCGCCACCTTAAACGCGGGCGTCCTCTGTTGCGTTGTCCCACGGGTTCGGAGTCGAAGACTCTCCGGGCCGGAGCTGAGTTGTCCATACGCTCTACATGGCCTAGCCATCTTAGGCGTTGGATCCGAAGACGCCTGACTAGACTCATGTCGCTGTACAGCCCGTACAGTTCGTGGTTGAATCTTCTCCTCCAAAAACCGTCAACGCAAACAGGACCAAAGATCGCACGCAGAGCTTTTCTCTCGAAAATACCAAGGACTTCGTCATCCGCTTTTGAGATTGTCCATGCCTCCGCGCCGTACAGCAGGACTGGGATGATCAAGGTCTTGTATAAAGTCAGCTTGGTCCTTCGAGAGATGGCTCTACTACTCAATTGCCTCTTGAGCCCATAGAAACAGCGGTTGGCAAGAGTTACTCTGCGTTTGATCTCGGTACTGATGTTGTTTGTACTGTTTACTGCGGAGCCGAGGTAGACGAAGTCCTTGACTACCTCGAAGTTATATCTGCCCATTGTGACGCTCTGTCCAAGACGTCGATGTTGTGTGTCCTTTCTTGATGAAGGCATATACTTCGTTTTGCCCTCATTCACCGCTAGACCCATTTTAGCCGCCTCCGCCTCAATGCCAGCAAACGCCTCATTGACAGCTCGCTGTGTTCTGCCAATCACGTCAATGTCATCCGCGTATGCTAGCAGTTGTAGGGACTTCTGGAAGATCGTGCCTCTAGTGTTGGCGTGTGAGTCTTGCACGATCTTCTCCAGGATGATGTTAAAGAAATCACATGACAGCGCGTCACCTTGTCTAAAACACTGATGGGGGGCACTGATCGTAGGTCCTTTCTAGGAGATCATAGAAGTCATCCTTGCTGTTGTCATCTTGCGTGGGCGCAAATCAGGCTGATGTTCCCGAATTTAGCCTTGATGCGGATTGTTATGAGGCGTTCGCTTTTACAGGCAAAGCTTAAGACTTTTTGCCTAAGTCTGCCTCGAACAACAAATCCACATCCAAATGAGCGCCTCTCCCTGTTGCAATCACCGTAGTAGATGTCGCAGTTTCTCATCCTCTTCTTGCCCGGCCCATTCCACCGCACTTCCTGGATTGCGGTGATGTCTGCTTTGTAGCAGTCCAGGGCCTCCGCGAGTTCTTCGGCTGCACGTGGTCTGTTAAGGGACCTAACATACCACGTGCAGAACCGAAAATCGTTGTCCTTGTAACGTTTGCTGGGGTCGTCAACATTAATTCCGTCCGTATCCGAGGCAGTTGGTTGTCTCTGAACCATAATATTGAGGGAGTTAACCCCACGCACAACCCCCAACTGGGAGGCCAGGCCCTATTCTTTAACCCTCGGGCAGAGGGTCCGGGTTTATCCGGAGTCGGTAACCTCGCTGAGGCTGTGAGCGCCGCCGTTGTCCCTAAAACTATAGGGATCTTCCGCCGCCATCTCAATTCCAAGGCCCCGACCTGGCCTTGAAAGAAACCTTCTAGACCTCAGGACAGACAGTCCTCGGGGGAAGTCGGGGAAAGTCGGCTTTGTACTGGAAAAGACTGAAGTACTGGTGACACCTTTTAGCATAAGTTAAGTCAGGCTACTCCTTCTCGTTAAGAGAAGACATTGGTTTTGGAAGCGTTAACTGAAATCAAATTTCCTAGTACACAGGTTGTCGATCACGTCTAGAGCTGCCTGCGCTTTTAAGCAAACAGCCGGGAGGCACGATCCGACTGACAGCACACATTCAAGGTCATGGTGTGGATGTTAGAACTGTTGAGAGCGTCAAGCAGAGTGCCAATCAGCAGGCACATTGCAGAGGAGACAAGACGCCACTCTAAGGGGAGCTCCTATTTACGCCAACACGCCAGAATCCACATATATTTTTTTTTTTTTTGCTTGGGTTGGTGAATGTCTTCAACAAGACCCGTGTCCACACAGTAGTGTCAGATGTTTACTGACTAAAAACACCCTTCCCTCTTTTTTTTTCTTCACTACAACAAAGTTTCCTTATCTACTAGCTTACATTTAAGGATATTTTCGCGGGTTGCAGGTAAAATCACCTGCCATGACCATCGTTAGGATGGTTTATTACTATTGCGCCAAAGCGAGCGGTCTCGTACACTGGAGTCGGCGTACTCAACATCTCATGTCCAAAGTTTGAAGGTTGGCATTGTTACCATGACCACGAAGTCTGAAACTTGGCTTTCGAGTGGAGTTTGTTATTTCTTCGTCGACGGTAGTTATCCCTAGGATCCTTTGTGTATCACAATTCCTGAGATACCAGGGAGCTTTTACAATATCCCGTATAGTTTTATTTTGAAAGGACTGAATAGTTCCTCAGTTATTAGCATTGGTACAACCCTATAGTTGTGTGCCGTAAGACCATATCCATTCAGTACTGTTTGTTTAACAGCAGTTTGTTGTACACGCTTAACTTGGAGTGCCTTCCAAGTAGCCAGTACATTTCTCTATACCGCTGTTCGAGCTCATTCCGTTTCTTTTCACGTGGGCCTTCCACTTGAGTTTCGCATCGAGTGTCATACCAAGATATTTTGCTTCATTATAATAATATGGGTGGCGCCACAGCCCGTAGAGGGCCAGGGCGTAACTTCTCAGCAACCTTTCGTGTTGTGCGTGCTATTGTTCTCTCACGCATGAATTTTGCTTCATTAGCGTACGTATTTGTACAGAATTAATGGAAACTGGTAGATTTTCAAAATTTATACGCGTTGATTTGGTCTCATTGGGAGCAATGCGCCAGCGTTTTGACGATTCGTTTGTTTTGTCTAGAGCTAGTTGCAGTTTTTCAGTTGAGGACTCAACTGAACTTCCCGTTGCCAGGATCGCTGTGCCATCCGCAAATGTAGCCACAAGTGTACCCTCAGTTTGAGGTATGTCTCTAGTGTATAACAGGTCAATGTAGGACCAAGGACACACCCTTGAGGGACTCCTGCTCGGATCTCCTTAAAATCGGTGCAATCAGTTCCATGTTTAACTCTATCGAGATAAGATTCTAGTATCTTATACAAGATTATCGGTAGAAGCCTGCTTAGTTTGTTTTTTATCCGAATATGCACTTATTCTTCTTTCATGAGCATAGCCTTGATCCACAAAACTAATGATTCATCTACACCTTGATCTCTGGCCGAGTTACACATTCCATCAAAGGTCACATTGTCAAAAACACCCTCTAGTTAATATCGTTGAAAATGCCCAAACTGTCATGTCGAGTGCCATTCCGCCATCGAGCATTTTTGAAGTTCAGTCTAGCAAGCTAAGCATGTTCCATCTGAGACATGGGATGGTCTTGTTAAACAGTTTTGCGCACTTGAAGCTCAACCAGCCTTGCCTTGCTTTTCAGCAGAACAGAAGTTAGACCGATTGGTCTAACATTCTTGGCAAGTAAGTAGTCCCCTTTTTTTTGGTATGAAGGCTAGCTGTGCCTTTTGGTCGGGGTATAAATCAGGGCCAACTGGAGGTGCGAAGTCTTCTCAAAACCAGTAGTAACTGCTCATCGTATCGCCATGTGATACTTCCAATTGGTGCTTGACATGTGCTCTGATGGAAATTGTCCTTGTCTCCATATGCTTCATTCACCGAGAAGCACTGAGTTAACACTGGCTCGCACTAATTTTAGCTTGACGTTCATTGCTGCGGCAAATATTAAACTGCATAGGGGATCTATAGTGGGTCGCCGTGGCGTAGTGGGTTAGTGCGTCGACTCCTACGCAGAGGGTGCCAGGTTCGGTACCCGAATTTACCACCTTTCATATTTCACGGCTCCAACTCTTTCGAGTCACTGACAATGCTCAAAGAGTAATTCCTGTCTAGAAAAAGCTTCTCAAACTTCGCCGTTCGCAGTCGGCATTAAACTGTAGGTCCCTTCCACGTGTGAGAGAACAATAGCACGCACAACACAAGTGGTTGCTGAGAAGCTAGGCCCTGGCCCTCTGCGGGCTGTAGCGCCACCCATATTATATTATAGGGGATCTATTTATTCTTCCTGTTGGTTGCTAAAGGACTAACCTTGGGTCAGTTGAATCAGCTGATAACAGGAATAAGATCAAGAAGCAATCTCTTGCTTCTCGCCGACGAGGAGGCCACAATGTACTTAGTTTTTCCTTCACTTTTGTGCAGCTGTAGGTTTCTTGCCGCCCACTCGATCTGGATGAAGCAATCTCCTTCAGCTTGTTGGCTCTTTCCAAAGATATTAATGTCATCAGTGTAAGTCTGTAATTGGGTGGAATTGGTGAAGGCAGCCTCTCTTGCTGGCATGTCAGAGTCTCGGATTGTACGTCCATCCAACGCCAGGTTGAAGAAGAAGCGGGCCAGCCCATCCTTTTGTCGGGCTCTACATGCAGATGGTGTTCGTGGATCTTAAATTCTGGATTTTTTTTTCCATCGCCCGCCTTACCGTAAAAACAAACACGCTGTCATTTGCGGGCTTGAAATTTACGAACGTCGATTTAGACCTTTTCAGTTTTATCCAGAATCTGTCGCAGTCTGAAGATGGGCTGTCCATTAACCACGTTTTTTTTTTTTTTTTTTTCCGTGTGTAGGTGGAAATCTTCGACAAGACTCTATGGCGAATGTTCGCATATAGAACCGTGTTAGTCCATCTTCACTTCGGCCCGTCGCCGTTCTGTTGGCACAATATTTGCATGTAGTATCTTTGGTGAGGAGGTCTATTGCCAACTTTCCGACAATATGCATGCCGCATCGTATGAGGATGTTCGCTCGTTGAACACATAAGTGTCTTCCTGTCGCTGAGATAATCTTATGGCTACATGAACGGTAAAATTTACCAAGAAAGAAAAGTTGAAATAAATAAAGCCCAAAGAGAGCGAACGCACTCGCAATATTGCGCGACGTTTGGAGTTAAGTTGAGAATAGAATATATTTATGCCAAAAACTGGATTTAGGTAGGAAGATACATATGGCTATGTTTGCAGACCAACTTGCTGGCCAACGTACGCCATCCTTATTTTAAAGACATATTAGGAGGTATTTCGGTTGACGTTACAATCCAAGATGGACCTAAGCCTCAGCCCACAATCCTCTCTAGCTGGCACGAACTTTAGCCTGCTGCCTCCAATTTCGCACCCAAGTTAATTGAGGTCCTTCTCCGCTTGCTATCGATGTACCACTGGATGGCGTAGTTGATAGAGTGCCTGCCCCTAGTTAGCGGGGTCCCCGGTTCGAGTCCCAGTGAAAGCAAAGTTAATACGCTTTTACCTGGTTTTCAAATCTGGTCCAGTCACCATTTGCCGTTGGGATCAAATTAATGGCACTATCACTGGAGTGGCCAATCAGTGGTAGTAGTCTGACTATGGGTATGACAATGGACGAGGAATAAGACGTAGGCGTTGCAAAGTTCTTAACTTCATCTTGGACTGGTAATATTCCAAGATCTCTGTGGATAATCATCGTTTCTGATATATCACCTTATTTTTGAAATACAGACTTTATTGTTCAAAATACTTACTTTGGTACAACCCCAAAGTTGTACGCCATACGTCCAAACAGGTTTTAAAATTTGCTTGTATACAAGCAGTTGGCTGTCAAAACTTAGCTTGGAAGCTATAAGCCAGTACATATCTTTATTTATTTGTCAAGTTCTACACGTTTCTTCTTAAAGTGCTCCTTCCACTTGAATTTCACGTCAAGAGTCATCTCGAGGTATTTCGCTTCGTTGCCAAAAGGCATTGGGACACAATTTAGGTAAACTGGCAAGTTATTGACGTGCCTATAGGTGAAGTTAATATGGACTGTTTTGATTTCATTAGGGACAATTCGTCAGGACGTGGACTCTTCAACCGTCTTGGCTGTTACCAAAATGGCGGTGTCGTCAGAAAATGTGCTTAGAACAGTGTGTTCCTCAGGTTGTAGATCACTTGTATGCAGTTGGTATAGCAGAGGGCCAAGAACACTCCCTTGTGGTACACCAGCATTTATATCTTTAAAAGCAGAGTATTCACTTCCATGCTTCACACGGAAGATCCCATCAGAGAGATGGTTCGCTAAGATTCCCCGGCAGAGATCGGCAGAGTTTATATTTCAGGCCTTCATGCCAAGCTTTGTCAAAGGCTTGAGAAACATCGAGGAATGTGGCTGAACAATGTAGCTTTTGTTCAAATGGCTTTTCTATAACATCAGTACTCGGTGTACTTGGTCAATAGTTGAGTGTTTACTTCTAAGACCAAATTGGTGATTTGGTATGAGCTGCTTTTCTTCCACAGTTGGACTTAAACGTCTAAGCAGATTTTTTTCAAATACTTTAGACATTGTCGGGAGCAGCGAGATACGTCTATAGGACTCTTTATTCGTTGGTGGTTTCCCGGGTCTTGGTACCATTATAACTTCTGCCACTTTCCATTGACTAGGGGCATGTTCAAGTCTAAGCGCGACATTAACTAAGTAGAGTAACTTAAGAACGGCACATGAATTTATTTAAAGGATTTCAAAAGCCTCTCATGGCAAAATTCTCAGCAGCAAAACCTTTCCCCATGCACAGGAACAAGGGATTATCACTTCGTACTATGTCCGAACTACAACGTTGATTCATAAGGCCTCCCAAACTAGATCCCGGAGCTTCTGGTCCTCATGATCCTAAAGAGGTCGCGGGGGTAAAGCACGTATGGGAGATCTCCAGGTAACTCCATCCTCCGCCACTGACTCTAACTCGTCAGGGGTTATGTCCAAGCACAACCAGTCGATATTGGATATTGGTCCAACCACATCATCCTGGTTCTGCCAAATGATTGCCTAGCTGATGGTATCGTATTCAAGGCCCATGAATCATATACTTTTCCGATGAAGTCCATCCCTGTTCCACTCTGCTAAACAGGGACTTGGTGAAAATGTAAAAATCTTGTTTATAGCCTAACCCACGACCAACACCGTGGTCAAGCGGCTTAAGCTGAGTAACCCTTGCTGCCACTGTTCAACTCACAACTTAAGCCTCGCATTCTCTCTCCCTCTGCATCCACCCCAAGCCCCCCACCATCCCTGACACAAATTCCAACCATCCTCCACTCAAGTACAAGACCCTCAATAAATTCTTATCTTACCACATTTTTTTGTTCTTCTCTTTCTTTCAGGTTTTTTGATTCAACTTCACGCTGGCTTCTTCAAACAACCCAGCACCGCCCGTCTTGTGGCGTGCGCGTAGAAAAGTCGGTAAGTGTTACAAGTCAACTGTTATTGTTGCTGTTCAAAGCAGTGTTCGTAAATGTGAATTTATTGCCTCGTAAATAGATGTCCTGGACAAAATGTGTGTGTCGTCTAACATAAATCACTTAATGAAATATCCCATTAGGCTGGCTGAGGGGACGGCCGGCCATCGATAAAATATTTAATCGGGCCTTCGAGGGCAGATTTTCCATTTCATTGTGCCGATGTTTGGATAGCTGGTGGTCCTGTGTCCTGTGCCGGGGGATTATGAGAACGACTGGTTTATTGAGCAATTTGCAAGGGGGACCACACCAAATGGGGGTTGGTTTTCGTCATGTAATGGGTTTCTGCTTTCGCTGTGCCTGGGCTTCAGGCTTATGGTCAAACAATGGAATTTTTTTCAAAATGGGGGTCGTTTGTTGGACATGGTCAACCTCAATTCATCGATCTTCGCTTGACACCGAGGAAGACCTTACGTCAACCCTGCCATCATCGGTCTTGTGCTTGTAGCCTTTCTTAGTGGTTTCCAAAAAGGCTTCGCCGCACCAATCCCTTTGCACCCGCCAATTCCTTTCAGACGTCAAGGCCCCTTGGTAGCCTCATCAGTTCCTCGCCCACATCGTGGGACCACATCAGTTGCTGCTGCCGCTGAACTTCAAAGGTTCACAAATCATCAAGTGCCTTGCCTCCAGCGATCGATTGTTGGCTTCGTCGGAATCATCCATTGACGATGAATGAATGCGAATAGACTGACGGCTGCGATGGCCATCGTGTCGGGGGTGTTCCCTAATGACACGGGGTTCAATGTCCTCGTCCAAAAGCCACCGCCTCGGGTCGTGCACTTACTGCGAAATCACTCGGTCTACCAGCCGCACCCCCTCTTGTGCAATCGAAAGAGTCGACTTAATCAATTCGCAGAACGAGGACCTACATGTGCTCTGATGAACTTCAAGGACATACTCGGCTCTCAATGAATAAGAAGTGCTCCGCAGCGACGTGATTAAATTTTGAAAAGAACCCCCCCGTCCCCAGAAATGCTCATCCGCCAGGGTTTGTTGACCCTGCGATGAGGCGGCCTTAATTTCTGACATCTGTCAAAAAGTCGAGAGTGAGAGGATAAGATTAGAGCCGAGAATAATTTATAATGAATCGACTGCTGTAGTTGGCTACGTAATTACGTCTGCCCGGCTCCACTCGACTTGTCTCAGGGGCTGGGAGGAGAAGGTGTGGGAAAGAACGAAGGAAAGTTCTTCCTTGTCGCCACTAATTACGGGCGATGGCAACTTGTTGTCAATGCGATGCGATGACGATGTCGATGATGGGTGCTTGAGGAAAGTCAATTAATTAGAGCATATACCGATTATCGGGAACCGGGGGAGGCGGGTGGGGGTGGGTATTCCATCTAGTCCTAGGAATGGATGATGTCATTCGATATTCGTTGATGAGCAAGCGCCTGGAGTGGGATTTTAAATTGAATTGCCAACAGCAGGCGTAAGTGGATGCCCCGCGGAGGAGGAATCCATTTCACGGGACATGATCTTGAAGTTGAAGGAATTCCAAGAATTTCTGCCATTTCACCAGAGATGACTTCTTTACTGAGGCTGTGCCAATTGATGTTTCAAGTCAAGGGCTCAAGTGGAGTCTGCCTTGAGCTCTTGAGAAAAGCCAGGGTAAATTAATCAATCATAATCCACTGTAGAGGTAGAGAGACAGTCTTAAGAGATAGTGGACAGCTTCGAGGGAAAACTTGGACTTAAACCGAGAAGACAACACTCGTCTAATCGACCAAACGCCAAAAAAGTTCAAAAAAGATCACTTGCACTTAAGAAGAAGCCTAGATGACTAGACAAAGAGTATCAACATCCGAAGGGTCTAGATGCCTGAACAAGTCCAAGTCCTTGTCCGGCGTTAGATCGCGGAAAGACGAGGGTGTCGCTAGCCCACATTTGACTTGGGCCTACCTTCTCCAGGAACCACTCGTGTTGTGAACGGCATTTATGTTTCATGACTAGACTATAGCCTGGATCGTCGTTTTGCATCCTTTTCTCAGATCATCATCCAACTGCCATATCGCCCCTATTAGACGTACGTACGACTTAAAAACACCTTTTCTAGACCAACACAGCATCTATAGCGTCACTCAATCTCATTTCACACCCACTTCCTATTAGCCTATTTGCAAAAGGTGTTGCGATTCATTTTTCTGTACTTCCACATCGTGCCTCTTTGGAACCACCTGTCGTCGAGTACTCTGCGATGTGGATGCGTCGCACCTCTTGTTTTTGCTGGTTGAGTTTTCCTTAGCGGCTCATTCTGGCAGCTAGATCTAAGAGCCCGTCTTATTGACGGCGCTTTTCACAGGGGCTTTGGGTTGGTTTGGGTTTCTTGGCGTGGTCAGCTCATCCTTGGGAGGGTTCCTTAGCTTCTAAGATGGCTTTGATTTGCTGCGCTGATGATGCGATGAGATTTTCTTCTTATTATTCCTTGGCTTATCTGGAGTGCTCTCTATTGGAGCAGCAATTGGTTGCTCCTCCGGTTTCATGGAGATCTCCTTTTCCGGACTTTTTGCCGTCATGGCTGCATTTGTTGTCGCCAGGTCAGGGTTATCCACCAATCTGATTTTGCCTCTTCTTGCGATGTTTCTTCTATGTTTTATGTGCCTGCAGGGTTTTCTTTTTTTTTTGGATTTTGGACCCACAAGTAAAGACGGAAGGTATGGTGGACTCACGTAGCGACGCTTGCGCGGGTTAGGCTATGTACAGCATACCCTCGCCAAGGCGTCTTAGGGAGCTCATTAGCGGTTGGTTTAACCCCCAGCCTCTCTTTCCTAGGTACGGTTAACGCTACCCCTGATATTCTCTCGGTTTTCGGTTCTCAAATGGAGTTTGATTCCATTATCATTAGACCTGTTTTAGCTCTGGCACCACTGCAGTGTGGGTTCCCTCCAATAGATCCCTGGACACATGGCAAGCCAGGGAAACGAAACAGCTGACGAACAAGCTAAGAGCGGCGTCACAAAGTCAAACAAACATCTGAGAGTATTGCAGCTCCGACAAAAGTTTTCTTCAATGAACTCGATAAATACTAATCCTTGGAAGCTTTATTCATGCCGCTTCTGTACCGAGTACAACATCGCCCAAACCCAGCTAATAGCCTCGCTGCCAGTAGTTAGTATACTTGCAGGAATATTACAGGCCATTGAGTGGTGGATCACCATGCTCATAAACTAGGCCTGATTCCCACAGATGCATGCAGAAACTGCAAACTGCAACGGCGGTGGTCGGAACTCTGGTGCAGCGTCTTTGTTTCTGCCCAGCTTTTGCCGAAGCTCGATATAAAACCCTTCTTCAACCATTCCTTAAATCGCTAAGTGATGTGGTCGTAGTGAAACCACGGCATCTCATACATTTCGCAGAAAATACTGGAACATCCCACTTAAATAAAGCTACAGTGGCCCACAACTAGGTTTCCTCTGTTAAGGAGTAGCACTGGAGACTTTTGGAGGTTTATGAAAGGCTGTGCCGTCACAACCTAAGCCTAGACACAAGAGCAACAGGATGGCCGTATATCCTTTAGGAATATCATACCATCCTAGCAATTTTGGAGCATTTTTACTTTTGACATTCCACACCATTGAGTTTTAGATGCAGTCAATTCCACTCTTTTGTCAAGCCTGTTTATTGTGCGGTCACGTTTGGAATTTACACACTGTGGTCGACGTGCAAGAATCTTAACCCTAGAAGCAAAGGAGTGTATTCGATTAGAAGTAGCATAGGTTAGGTAAGGTTATATTGAGGTGGCTGACTGCCGCGAATACGAACAGCAGACACACTTAGGCCAAACATAGGTCCATTGTGTTACCACGCGGATCTTAGGCTACCTATTCCGCAAACAAATCTGTGCTTTTGATAAAGCGAAGAAGAGGGCTGATTTTGATGCTGCTCAGTTCAGGTAGATTAACAAAGAAAAGGGCCCCCAGAAGTCTGAATCTGTGGGATGAGAGAGCACTGCAATTACATACGTTTCAACCTTTAGCAGATGCATAATAGTAGCGATAGGCATGGAGGGTAGGTCTCCACCCGGAAAGAGCACGGAGTTTGTGTCCTTTCTAGCGAGCTCGTCCGCTTTGCAATTCTCTGGAATGTCACGGTGTCCCGGCACCCACATGAGTTGGATGCTAAAATACTTGGCCATCTCGTTAAGAGACAGGCGGCAATTAAGGGAAATCTTGGTGACTGAATCCAGAGATTTGATCGCTGCCTGGCTATGGGAATAGATGATGATAGCTGTGCTCAATATTACATTGTTTTTCAGCCAGTACAGGGTTTCCTTAATCGCTATAGTGTCAGCCTGAAAGACGCTGCAGTGATTAGGTAGTCGAAAAGATAGCTGGAAATTTAGATCCTTGGAATAGACACCAGCACCCACACCTGCATCCGTCTTCGATCCATCCAAGATCCAAGATTCGCATTGAACCTTCCAGTCTGGTGTTCAGACTCCCACTAAGATCTGGGCGGTATGCTGGTTGAGAAATTCTTCTCGCAGAGGAGTTTAAGAAGAGTGAGGTCTGTGTCTATGGGTATAGAGGCATACCTGCGTGGGATCGTTGAATGTCCAGACTGCAGTTCTTTCTAGCTGCTCAGCTCGATAATCTAATCGCCGTGCTAGCTGCTGTCTGTCTGCCAATTTGTTCTATCGGTGGTAGGTTTAGGAGTATGTTTAATGCAAAGAAGAAGTAGCATAGACAGGAGATCATTTACAAAAACCAGGAAAAGTTACGGACATAGTACAGAGCCCTGAGGAATACCAGCGATTTTTTTTAATGATAGCAGACTTTAAGCTCTTCAAACCGACCTAATGACGACGCGATGGTATGGGTAAAATTAAATCAGAAGATGGAGGCTGTAAATGACACTATTCTCAAAATCTAATGCTAGTGACGGTGCTGCTTGCCAGCCTCAAAAGTTAACTGAGGGATAGAGATGTTTTTCTTCAGGGATCAGGCTAGTCCTTCTGTACAGCGCAGAGTCAGGAACAATCTCAAAAGCGAAGGAAGAAGTCCTTCTGGTCTCTCCGATAGAAAGGTCCTGCATTCAGTCTTTCAGTCTTTCCTGATCTTGAAATGTAGCCAGCCACATTGACTTGAGCCTATCCAGGCGCCACTAAATTCAAAGCATGAGGTGGCTGGGCTGGGCGCATGGGCAACGTAGCTGCGGTTTGAAGAGTTTTCGAATCCGACACTCCGGAACAACATAGCAGAGGAGCACCTCGTCTAAGGTAACGAACACAAGCAGAAAAAGACCACAGTCACACCTGGTGTACCAAACAAATGACAGCTGAAGAGGCTTGATGGTTGCGGTCCAAGTCCAGGTCCAAACCCTAGTAACTAGTGAACCCATCTTTGTTCTGTCACTAGGATACTGCTTGTCATGACCTTAGACAGAAAGACCTTAGGTAGTGGCGAAGATTCGCCCTTTTTAGGGACGGGCTGGATAAATGCCGCGACCAGAAGACCTTGCGGTCGCCGTGGCTTAGTGGGTAAGTGCGTAGACTCCTACGCGGAGGGTGCCATGTTTGATACCCGAATTTACCACCTTTGATAATTCACGGTTCCTTATCTTACCACTGACAATGCTCAAAGAGTATTCCTGTCTAGAAAAAGCTTCTCAACTTCGCCGTTCGGAGTCGGCACAAAACTGTAGGTCCCTTCCACTCGTGAAAGAACAATAGCACGCACAACACGTGTGGTTGCTGAGAAGCTAGGCCCAGGTCCGCCTAGGACTGTAGCGCCACCCATATTATTATTAGAAGACCTTGCGGACGGATGGACAAGCTTGGGCAATGACCATCTTGATGCAGTAGAAGGACAATAGATCGACTCCTGCAGAACCGTTCCGGCCCCTTCCCCCTATCACCTCCACCTGCAACCGACATGAAGAGCAAACAAAAGCGGACTGAGCGCTCATCCCTGCGGAACCCCTGCTTTTCTCACTAATTTATCCGATCAGACGCTTCCATTTCATACCGTTGCAGTGTATGATGAGCTGGCTCCCATTAAGACAGTAAATAGTGGAGTTCAATGCACAAGTCATCGGCCGACAACGACCATCACCATCAACGAATAAATCATCATCATTACTTCACAAATTCACAAAATACCGACTCTCACCTCCCCTGAGCCACGACGAGTCCTTTGCAATTCCATTAATTTCCCCTTGAACCCCTTCCAACATCCACTTCCGCGGACGGCAGCAAGAAACAATCGCGAATAAATCTCAATTCAAAATAGAACACTTCCAGAAGTGTACTCAAACTAACGTGCCGTCTAGATGAAGATACATTCCCGATCCACATTCCACAGAGCCACGATGGCATCCCATGCGACGGCCGTCGAAATTACAATTCATTCGGCTTTACTTAAGTTGTGACATCCCACCGAAGGGATACCCAGTCGCGAAAGATACTAAATAAAATCAAGGAGTTGTCCTTTCGCATCGTTTTTTCGTTTCCGACAGCAGCCACAGTATCCACTAATCCTCATCCGTCCGTCTTGTCGTTTCCTTCTTCATGTTGGCTTGGTTGCGTTCGGGAAATTTTCGAAGATTAATGATGTCATTTGAATCCTTTTAATCTAAGGACTCCACAGACTCGACGACTCACCCAAGCTCTGGCTCGCTGTCTCTGCTCTCCGTTCGCATCGTCTCATATTTTGCTGCTTCTTGTCGCGTTCGCCTCGTGCGCATTGTTTGCCAGTGGGTGGCGGCGAGAATGACGAACATATTGAGTTGCTCTTCTTCGGTGGTGGAGCTTGGGGGCTGAGTGGCTGAGAATTGCTATAATTTAACATCAGATGAAGTGTGTCATTAATAAGGCGTATAATTAATTCCAATTATGCAAGCCGGTCTTTCGCTGTGTGTACAAAGGTGGTGGATGGCGCCCGATGGGGGTACGCAGCGGTAATCCGCTTGGAGCTCCCTGCACCGTCGGCAAGCCAGAGCGAGAGAGAGAGAGTGAGGAAGTGCAAATGAAGAGGAGAAAAGTGAGTGCAACTTGTCATCCAGGGATTATTTATGAGATTCTTTTGAAGGCACGCAAAGTGCTCTAGCGCAGATGTGCGCTGCGGGTTTACTTTCTGGTTTTCGTAATTATTTAAATCCTCGCCATTTGAGGCGGAAGTGAGTGGACTACAAAAGGCACTGCTCTTTGGGCGGGACTACAGTGGCAGAAAAGAGGATTAACCAAAGTCCTTTCTCGCTGTCAACAAATTAGTGCCCACGATGCCGATTTTATTCTACCCTTGGACAGTGACGGCGGCAATAAATTCACTTTAATCCAGTGATGGCATTAGATTTATCCGTCTACTTGATCAGGGGATGGTTTCTGCTTGAAAATAATGTGCTCAGTGTACTCGAATGAGAAGTAGTTTCTTTGTTGATGAAGTATCTCTTTTGGTGGTCTATTCAACACTATTCATCGGATGACTTCACTTCAAGTCGTTGTTTGCATTTTGAGTGACGGGAGGATTCTGGCACGGTTTACATCCTGTTCACAAGTCTTTGTAGCTTCGTTCTGAACTCTGCAACAATTTAACGAACGAATTATGTCAAGAATCTTCACTTCTTCAGTCTTTGCACTCTCTTGTAGTTGACAGCCTTCTTCGTTCGTTCGTTGTCCACCTTATTGCAACTTTGTGCAAATGAGTATGGTCCTGCCTGCCGATATGAGAAACCTTAGATCCAACGGCCATTGTACACCAGTATATGTTCATGGAAGCTTTCAGAACGCGTTCCTGCATGTTGAGTTTCTAACATAGTTCGCTGTAAACGATGATGCACAAAAATTGTGGTGGAGCTGCTGTGTCGTTCCTCAATCGAGAAACCGAATTGAGATATACTTCGTCTCTCAGCGGTGCCTATGATGTCGGCTTGCGTAATATTAACTACCCACGATACATTTTTTGCTGTTGACCCCTCTCTAAAGCTTTAAAATAAATACCATCTAAACCGAAGAAGCGTTTAAATAACATCCTCTGGGGACATTAAAAGCGTTATTTGATGAAACTGCGCACTCCATTGTCACTCAAGCTTAATTATTGCCATCGGGCGAACGGTCTAGATGCATCCGGTGTCCATAACGTTGATGAGTGCCACCGTTGATTCTAAGAGGATAGGGCTCATCCGCCGCCAACTCCACTACAAGGCCCCGGCCTGGCATGGCGAGAAAGCCAATAGACATGAGCTCAGAATATGTCAGAGTAGCTAAAAGGGATGCGCACTAGGTAGCTCTTGCTGACTGGAGCTCCAGATGTCTTGCTCTTCTTCTTTATTTGGCGCTACAGTTCGCGGTGAACCTTGACCTCAACCAACAAGCCTCTCCAGCTAGCACGGTCTCTGGCTAGCTTCCTCCAGTGTCGCACGCCAATTTGGTCGAGGTCCTTCGCCACCTGGGTGCGCCACCTTAAACGCGGGCGTCCTCTGTTGCGAGAAGAGTCACCGGGCCGGAGCTGAGTTGTAACAACTCAGCTCTCCAGATCTCACCGTTGATTAATCTGTTGATCAGTCTCCATGCAGCCATCCATTAAGACCTATATGACTCCTGGTATGGACTCAGTCCTCCCTCTCTCGTTAGTAGTCCCACGGAAGCTGGGTTCGCTCCGCTCCCGAATTCATCGTGTGGCGGTGAGTAGAAGTTCGATGAAAGAGGCAGGAAGCCACATACGACAACATTCATCGCAAAGAACTATTCGATGAGATGACCGAACTCGGGATACCGGAAAAAATTGATTCGGCTGTGTCACACCATGCTAACACATTGCACCAGGGGCACAGCACACAGTTAGAGTGTAAATGGTCCAGCCTGCTAGGTAGAAGGTGATCGAAGAAAAAAACTTAACCGCGAAATGTGCGTGCTGAATCAAGTAGTCAATGTAGTCCGGAGGGCATGAATTCGTCGCTTCGTCTATTGGCTCGACCAGATCGAACGCCAATGCCTAAATTAAGATAGCCTTTGAATTCAAGCCTCCTTGTTCCAGGAATAAGTTGTAAAGACTAAGTCATCGCAGGCGTGTAGCATGCCCTCGAAAAGTGAATGCAACGTGGCTGGGACCTCCAACAAGTTAGATAGTAGAGTAGTAGGAAGTTACATAGGCTCAGACCCCGAATGATTCATAGGCCTGGTAAAGAATTAGTAAATACAGTCGACTCCCCCCTAAGTCGAACTTTCTCTAACTCGAACAAATTATGGTATTCCGTGGAAAGAGTCCACTGTACATGGAATTGATTGCTATTTTGCATTTAGTTTACTTGATAGAAAGAGGATTCCACAATTAAATCAAAGCTTAAGAGGAACGTTCAAAACGAAATTACTTCTTCTTCTTCTGGTGGCGCTACAGTCCGGGTAGACCTGGGCCTCAACTAGTAAGCCTCTCCAGCCGGCACGATATTTAGCCAGCTGTCTCCAACTGCGCACACCAAGTTGATTGAGGTCCTTGTCCACCTGGGTGGGCCATTGGTTCCGTGGGCGTCCTCTATTGCGTTGTCCAACTGGTTCGGGGTCGAAGACTCTTCGGGCTGGGGCAGTGTTGTCCATGGGCTCTACATGGTCAAGCCATCTTAGGCGTTGGATCCGAAGACACTTATCTAGAATCATGTTGCAGTACAGCCCGTACAGTTCGACGTACCAAGTGCTTCTGCATCCGCTTTTGAGATTGTCCATGCCTCCTGTCCATGCCCTCATTCACCGCTAGACCCATTTAAGCCGTCTCCACCTCAATGCCAGCAAACGCCTCATTGACGGCTCGCTGTGTTCTGCCAATCACGTCAATGTCATCCGCGTATGCTAGCAGTTGTAGGGACTTCTGGGAGATCGTGCCTCTAGTGTTGGCGTGTTTGTCTTGCACAATCTTCTCGAGGAAGATGTTAAAGGAGTCACATGACAGCACGTCACCTTGTCTAAAATCTTTTTTTACATTAAAGGTCTCGGTGATTTCGTTGCCGACCTTGATGGAGCAGCGAGAATTCTCCATCGTCATCCTGCACAACCTGACGAGTTTGGCAGGAATGTCAAAACTAGACATGGCGTTGTATAGCTCGTCCCTATGCACGCTGTCATATGCGGCCTTAAAATCGACAAAAAGGTGGTGGGTGTCGATTTGCATTTCTTGGGTCTTTTCCAGGAACTGCCGTAGTGTGAAAATCTGGTCGATGGTGGACTTCCCTGTCCTGAATCCACACTGATATGGATCTATCAGGTTATGCATAAATGGCTTCAGGCGAGTACACAAAACCGCAGAGAAGATCTTGAGAGCGATGTTAAGGAGACTTATCCCTCGGTAGTTGGCGCAGTCAAAGGGGTCTCCTTTCTTGTGGATCGGGCAAACGATACTGAAATTCGGCTCGTCGGGCATGCTTTCCTCCGACCATATCTTATAGATGAGTTGGTGCCTTACCTTACCATCTCGATATCGCTATCTTGACTTCGTTTAGGTCGGGGGGGGGGCGGAATTCTCGTCGATCATCGTCAATTGCGTTGAGTGGAACATTCTGCCTGACAGCTGTATTGGAGTCTTCCTCGCCGTTTAACAGTCTACAGAACTGATCTTTCCAGATTCTCAGTATCGACTGCGAATCTACAACGAGTTGTCCCTCTGCGTCACGACAGGCTTCTCTCCGAATTTTATATCCATTGGATAGTTGTTTTACCCGTTGGTAGAACTTTCGGATGTCATTTTTGCAGTAATAAAAACGAAATTATTCGATTTAAATTCCATTGCTGTGCATTCCTATTAGTTGAACAGAAGGGGTACTAGCACTCAATGTTGTGGGACACCACGCTCCCATTACACTGAACCTCTAATTTGGAAAATCGGAATTGGACTTATGGAGACACTTAGGGTCGTTTTATTCACAATTGCTCAACTGCCCGAAGTACTGAGAGTTGATCAACTTCCCAATTGATCTCAACTCGTTTTATTTTTCAATTCATAATAAACTTACATACTAGACAAAAATGCTTAAAACTAGTTAGACGAGCAATGTTATATATGCATATACACATGTATATACTCCATACACATGTTTATACGCATATATCCTCCGCATATACACAATGGAAACATGTATCGTCATGTATACACATATACATTCTTGCGCATTCATATCTTGTAATAGGCCGTGCTTATCTAAATGGAGGAAAGCTTCTGGGGGAACGAAGCCACTGTGGCGTACCTTTTCGTGGTATTCTGGATTGGGGTAGTAATCCCCTGAGATCAAGTTATTGGACGAGTTTATCGCTCTAGCAGTATGACCTCGAATCAACTTCAACAGGAAATTGTCCACTCTTATCAGGTTTGCCCTGTTGTGTAAGACCTCATTGGAATAGAATTTTATGTACTGGGACTCTGGAGTTCGATAAAGACGAAGGCAAGCCCTAACACAAGCCCTCTCGAACAACCGAATCTTTTCCATCAAGCTTGCACTCACGTTGAACCACACGGGACAGCCATAGGTGAGCATTGGCCGGCTGAGGGCCATGTAGCAGATAACCTTCACCCTTGCATCGAGTTGGCTGTTGTAAAACAGTCTCTTTGTAAAGGCAATAGCGCCTCACGCCCTGGCCAGAGAAGCATCTACATGTTTGCCAGATCCCCAGGTATTTGACTACAGTCCTCCGAGCTAGTGGTTGCCCTTGTTGTCCAATGATTGAGAACTTTCGCCAATTATTTTTCGTATCCGCCGAGGCCTTATATAACGGTGTCCTGAACAGAATGGTTTCCGACTTCCGGAAGTCGATACTCAACATCCAGTCATCGCAACTTCTCATGAATGAATCGATGTCTCCCTGCGTGAGAGTAGTGATTTCCTCGATCATCTTGACACGATCAAGTCATCGGCATACGCAATTGCATGAGGAAGGGAACTTAACAGATCGCTCAAGTAAATGTTGAACAGGATCGGCGAATAAACGGCATCCTGTTGGAGACCGTTTTTATCTTGGAATATACCTTTCGAGGTCACGTTGCCATTTTTGACTACGAACCGTCTACCGGTAAGCACGTTACACAGTAGGTACAGCAGTGGCTTACTAATGCCTATCCGATCGAGTTTGTAGAAAAGTCCTTCTAACCATACGGTGTCAAAGGCCTTCTACAGGTCAATCAAGCTGGCACCCGTACATTGTTTCTGGCACTTGTTCCATTGGATATCGACGCGGCATGAATAGTGCCATGCCCCGCTTTGAAACCGAATTAGTTATCCGGAATTATATATTTGTCCTTAGTCCAGTTGATCAGAGTTCTATTGATCACCTTCTCGAATACCTTGCTGATGTTCGGAAGCAGACTAATTGACCGGAGGTTGCAAGGATTCGAAGAATCTTTTCCTCTCTTGGATATGGATTGCACAATAGCCGTTTTCCAATGCTCTGGGTAACGTGCATTATTCAGAGCATTTTTAAACAGGATTGTATACATATTAACCACTTCCAGGGGGAGGTGTCTTAACACAATGTTCGAGATCCCGTCGACTCCCACTGACTTTTTCTTCTTTACTGATCCGAAGACCCCTTGGAGGTCTGTCTTCGATAAGAACGGGGGATGAACCCCTTCGTCGGCGATGGCATTATCTGCCATTGGTCTCAACTCGTTGTTTAACCGGTGAGTTGATATTGATTTCGTTCACTATTTCAACTCACAGTCAGAAATTTGAAATCCAGAAGTTGTCCTGGGACTTTTTTACGATGTGTACTATTCGTGCTATTTGCTATGAGAAGGAGAATTGAGAGGGAACACTTTGAGCAGAGATCATGGTTGCATATCTCTATTCTCCATTATCTCCGGTTTTCAGTTGCTGCCGGCATGTTATGGAAAATAGCACAAGTGACTTTGCACATTTGAAATGCTTACACTTATAAAGTCTGCATTCATCCATTGAATTGATCCGAGCGCATAATATCGTAATACGATTGGTGAATGAGTAATGGTCCGTAATTCATGGGATCTGTTAACAAATGCAAAATAATCTACCAAATACTTCATTACTTCAAATCAAGTCAAGAGGGCCAGTATCTTCTCTGGTTTGACGGCAATGAGTCCTATATTAATTCGATCATATTTATTTTTGTCCTCTTTGAGAGACGTGAACAATAAATGAAATCAAAGTCATCGCATCTTGTATACACACAGCCAGGCTGGCAGGCAACTACGATAAGAAAAGAGAGTGAGCAAAGTCCCTGATTTCATCCCTCAACTTCTGCTGTTTCCGTAAGTTGAAGAAAAGAGGAATTGAAGAAATGAGGAGTTGCTAAACTCACGAGTTGTAAATTGGAAGTTGAAACCATAAAATTTGACTGAATGAAAGCAAATCCAGAAGTTGAGGAGAAAAATCCTACAGTTGTGTTAAACTTTGGCCCTAAATACAACACACGTCCCGTCTTTCATCGTAGAAGTCGAACAGTACAGGAGAAGAACACTTTAACTTCGCAAGGAACTCAAGCTTACCAAACTCTATCTCTAAATTAAAATTATGTTGTGTGATGGAGTTGCATCCATCAGTCGTGGAGAATAAAGATTCCCCTTGTATTGCGCGCTCTTGCAGTTGTTGAAACGAATTTTGTAGCCAATTATCATGGTGTCCTGTGCACTCTCCACTCATCCTTAAGGTGAAGCTTGTGATGCAGCTTAAAGCCAGATCGTAACCACTGCTCCTTGTCACATCGAATACAAGCCATCAGCAAGATCAAGATCTGTAAACAATTTTGATGTCAAAATTGACAAATTTCCTCCGTCCTCTTTACAGTTGAGTGTGGTCAGCAAAGTCAACATAAACTGTAATATTTTCTGCTTCCCCTGCGACCTTCGCCACAGCAAACGAACCCCGAAACCGCCCGTCATTCATCCCCCTCACAGTTGGTTACCGATATGGTTATGAATTTCACTCCGGGCCAACCACGACCTCCGACCGCCAACTCGCCGTGGCTTTTATCAAACCCGATACCACAGGCAAACGCACCTCAACGAGTTGTGCTCCACTCAAGCGAGTCTTTGTGCGGTGACCAGAATTCCACAAAATTAGTTGTTTGCCATAACACATGACCAACTCGGTGCTGGTGTCCTGCGTCCAGACCGCAAAGCAAAGCAATCAGGGCAGCATCAACACACACCGTCGGGTATCTAATATCAGGATTTTAGGGGCTCTGCATGTAAACTGGCCGAGTTCTGACCTACCGCAGCAGGTGTATGCACAGGCAGTGTCAACACAACACCCACCCCATTCAGGCAGCAGGTGGTGTTCGAATGAAGTGTGCTTTGTATTTCGGGAAATTGAAAGGCTTTGTTGCGACGTCCTTTGTTCAATGCACTTAAGTAAGCATGTCAAATAGAGTTATTATGTTTTGTCTGAGCTCGGCTGAGCTGAGAGGAACCCATGGAGTGGGGGTGAATTAATGGAGAGGCAACGTGGGCGAGTACTTCCTGGAAACTGAAGTCGACTGACAAAAGTGCAAGAGTTGAAAGCAATTCAATCGTTGTTGACGTACAAAGTCAACTAAGGCACTAAGGACGCATTTCGACAGAATTTTATTTCCATACTCAACCCCGTGCCACGGCTTTGGTAAGACAAAGTTTCTGAGAACGACTTATACTCAGACTGAAATAGACTGCAAATCTTCTGCCAACTACGAGGCTTGGGGAATGAATGGCAGAACTTTTGAAATCGATTCACGGGAAGGGGTGACTCATTCGTCTGAACTCGAAGTCGTTATCGGAAAGTGGAAACAAGCTGTTCAAACGCAACAAAAATCGATCAATTAATTTCCGAACTCGATAAGATAGGCAGCAGATGGGCGCAACCGAGGAACAGAGTGATGTTATGAAGTCATCGTCTGCAAGCGACAAGGCCAGCACAACATTTCTGTGTGGTGCACTTTGAGGTGGCTTTCCGGATGAAATTCGGAGGCACCATCGTTCGGGGAATGTATCCAACCGTAAGGGCCGCTGCCCATGGAGCTAGTGCCTCGACGAACTGCATTGGAATGACAACTCCATTTTTAGATCCTTTCTTTCTTAGGTACGAGATCTTGCGTCTTTCTTGAATTTTGTGTCGAATTAAGGCAACTCCACTGGAACTCTTCTTCTTCTGGTGGCGCTACAGTCCAGGGTGGACCTGGACCTCAAGCAGTAAGCATCTCCAGCCGGCACGATCCTTAGCCAGCAGTCTCCAAGTGCGCACACCAAGTTGATTGAGGTCCTTTTCCACCTGGGTGCGCCATCGGTTCCGTGGGCGTCCTCTATTGCGTTGTCCAACTGGTTTGGAGTCGAAGACTCCATGCGCTCCATGCGCGCTGGCCCAGCCATCTTAGGCGTTGAGCCTAGACGCTAGGCTTATGCCGCTGTACAGCTCGTACAGTTCGTGATTGAAACTTCTCCTCCAATAATTATCAACGCTTACATGCCCAAAGATTGAACGCAGATCTTTTCTCTCGAAGAGACCAAGGACTTCCTCGCCCGCTTTTGAGATTGTCCATCCCTCCGCACCATATACTGCAACTCTCAGACTCAAGAACTGGTCCATTTTAGGGCCAGCCAGCGACCTACATTTTCCGGAATTTCTTGGTCTTGCGCAGGCACTCCTGTGAAGGGGAGCCTCCACATCAGCAACTCTCAAGAGATCAGCTCCGAATACCGATCCGAGCAAAGGCTGGCGAGCAGTGCAGGGTTGTCGTCATCTCCACGGTTTTGTCGCTTAGACCAAGCAAATTTAGGTGCTTGACGAAGTGGCCGGTAAATCGTCTGCAGTCTTTTCTGTCAAGGGATAAAAAGGCTGCCGTGGATTTCTTACAGATGTTAGGGAGCATGCGCTTGGTCTGTCTAGAACCTGGAGAGTCATGCCAACTCCGGTTATGCTCTCAGAAGGTCCAATCGTCGATGGAAGCCCTCACCAAGGACAACAAGACTTGGTAATGCCAGCGCAGGTTTAGGGTACTCTCAGGACCTAGGTTCTGCTTCAAGCTCATCGTAGTTCCCGCACTCCTGTTAGGGACCAGGACTCAGTCAAGCCTTAGCGACTATAGACCGCCGATCGAATTCAGGGATGACAGTTGCACTATCTATCCTGGAACTGGTCAGAGGGTTGAGGAAGGCCTGTCGCAGACAGACAAAAATACTTCGCCACTTCCAACGGTTCTTCACAGTATAGTTCATGGCCATTAGGATCGTAAAGGTGTCCGCTTGGAAAATCGGCGCAAATTTACCAAACGAGGGTTTAATGTTGCCGCCCTCCATGAAGACGCCAGCGCCAGACCGTTCATTGCACTTGTAGGCATCCAACAATTCCTTTCTGACTCAGATTCTGGCCAGAGCCAGATTTGTTTTGTACGTCGCAGGTCAAGTACTGGTATCTGTGTGGCTCAACAAGACTGGTGTCACAAGAAAAGCAAGTTCATCGCAGCTCCAAAGACCACTTCTTATTAAGCGGAAGATGGCCTCGAGAGTGTGCCACATCATCCAGCAGTGCTTCTGGATCAGAGCCAGGCGTCCTTGAAAAGGCCCCTCTGAAACCAAGACAGACCGTTCTTTGAAGATTGGCAAACGACCGATGCATAGCTTATCATAGCCAACCCCACGACATCCCGTGAATTCTCTTACACTGGCTGAAAACTGTCAGCGGCTCAGCGATTTTCCACTCAATGTGCTTGAATGAATTTTAGTCAGCTGTTCTCATTTCTCAAATGTATTTTTATGGCCTGCGTCACTTTGCTGCAGGACGCACGGTTTTTGAGATATGAGCGAGGTAAGGCAACATTCATGATTTTTTCGACGTCGGGACAAATCGCCTTTTGCAGCAAAAATTGTGTTGGGACACCAGGAAACCAGAAGTTTCAGAAGGGAGGGGTTCTGGTGGTTCGCATGGAACCTTTGAAAGCTTATATCTCGAGAACGGTGGGTCCTACGAAAAAATGCCTGTATACAATTTTGTAGCTAAGGACTCGATCTAGAGGATGGATTTGGATGGAATTCGGTAAATTCACGAATTTACAGTTATTTGGGTAAATTTTTGAAAAAGAAAGGGAAATTTGTTTCTCTGTCGTAAATTCTGATTTCTGATTTCTTGCTCTTGACGTGAATTTTTACACAAAAATCTCTCAATTCGCGAAATGAAACGTCAAACGAAACGTCTCTCTCAAAAATATCCAACATGTTCGATAATGACGCGCATTCTTCTTACGACGTCTTATTGCGATCGTCTCATTTCTCTCCCAACTTAGCACGACGTAGTTCACCTCCCAACCAGTGGGACATCGCAATGGAGGATGCCCACGAAAACGATGGCGCACACAAGTGGGGTATAATCTCAGCCAACTTGGCGTGCGAAAGTAAAGGCAGATGCCTAAAGATCGTGCCAGCTGAAGATCCTTAGTGAACTCGGTGACCATCTGCTGGTCACTGGGGCGTACTGGAACTCGCGAAAGAGAGTTCAAAGCTGGGGGAATCTCTAACAATCCCATAAGCGCTATATGAAGCCTGGGATAGAGCCAGCATTAGCGGGCTTGGTCGGAGTATTCAAGGAACAACAAGCGCTGAAGAAGAAGGAGATCATCACCATTGATCACTCAAGGAAGTGCGCATGCTAATGGGATTGCTCACCAGGCACTGTGCCATAGCAACACAAGGTATGCCTCTGAACGCATACAACACAACGACTTTTGTAGAAGCTGCAGAAATAAGGGAGAGATATAACATATCTTATCTGCGATTGCCGAACAATATCAAAGAACAGAAGGCCGTTCTTAGATGGGTAGGTAGGTGGAGCTGCTTGTAAACTCATCAGCACACTTAGACTATCTCGGTGCACTGTACTCGGTGTACCACTGTTCGACGACTCCAGTGTCGTTAATTTGATCTCAATAGCTAATAGCGCTGGACTGGATTTGTAAACCGAGTAAAAGCGTATTTATTTTGCTCTCTCTGGGATTCGAACTGGGGACCCCACTAACCATGAGCAGGCACTTAACCAACTGCGCCATCCAGCCGTCAAAGCCGTTCCTAGGAAAACACTTCTTCGTGTAGCTGACGGCCTTAATCGGCGTTGAACTGAAAATTCTCCTATGACTCGTATAAGAATTTCGATGGTATTTAGGCTAAAAGAAGGTCACAGGCTAGTTTCATACTCCCTAGCAAGGGCACAAAGGACTCAACATGTTGATCTAATTGATCATGATGGTTATAAGTCCATCAGAGCACACTGTTGCCAACCTACTTCATGCTTTATTAGCTGCCGAATAAAATTCCTTCGTGTAGTGTATTGGCAACATTACCGTGGGAGGGTGGGAGGTTCTCTTCGTTGTGTCATAATACTTCCATGACACACATCTTAGGTCTTATCTTTGTTGTCTTGCTTGGATGTTGGAGCTTTTATCAGGGCAGCTGTGATCTGACCACCAACTGGTATGTACTGGCGAGATGACAGTACATCCCCGTGGTGAAACGCTTGTCAGACGCAGAGAATGCCGTCGCGATGAGTTTCACTTGACGGCCTCAATTGCACTCGCTCTTCCTTTCACTCAAGTGTATGAGATGTCGTCATTTTCACTGCACCCACTGGATTCTATGGGCTTAGGTCTAAGTACAGGATCATCCAAATCGTGGTTCGGATTTGACACCCTTTTTCAATCGCATGAGTCAATCCCAACTGTCATCCGAGAATGTATATGTTTCGGCCAAGGTTTGCCATTTTGATCGCCAAAATGAATCGATTAACAATCACAGAACGTGTACAAATTGTGAAGATTTAATGAAAACTGGCAATCCTGCAGGATTAGGGTCCAATCATCCATCTGAGCAGTCTAGTGACCCATCTGTAGACAAATTGGAAGTGAGTGGTTCTCTTGTAGATGTCTTAAGGCCTGTCCCCTATCGAAACCCAGGGTCTACAGATCTAGGTGACTGTCGTTAATGCAGGCCCAAATAAGTCGAGCATAGAACTTGGATTTGTTCAGTGATCGACAAGATCGTGTAATGTTCTCGTTGGGGTGGATTTTTGTATGAATGGACACACGATCGTGATGATGCCCATTTTCTGCAACCTTATGACGCTTTGAAGCCGGATATTCGTCAACTTTTGGTCAAGTTACTGACCGAGACGTCATTGTCATCAAAAGTTCCATTGCCTGACTCGAGCCCTGCAAGAGATCCCGTGAAGGTCCTGATGTTCTAGCCAGAGGCCCAAAAAAAAAAACCTCAATTAATTAAAACCTAAATCATAAATGCGGTTTCTTGGAATTTACTTTCCGAACCACAAACTCGTTGCCTCTGTACATTTGTCACCAACTTTCGCACGAACCTTCTAATGTCGTCAGCATCCGGTGGACGCACCTCCACCATCGCCATTTACCCCAAAAAAATGTTGACTAACGCAAAACGATTCATAGTAAGTCCCCACAGGCCCACGCATCCGTACAAAATGTTGTTTTCCAGATTCCAATTAAATCGTAAATCTCGCACCTTTTCCGTGTATGAAAAGCCGCCCCGCACCGTCCCAGAAACCCATTAAAAACCATTCAGAACTAAGCCATCTTCTGGTCAGTTGACATCCTCGACGAGGGCGGCCAGATAAACCCCACTCGGGCTCCCCAGAATTCCCCAAATTGATTAACGAGAAGTTGATACACGTGCTCCTCAGACTCGGGTCTCTCCCAGCCCCCGCCCCGCCCACTTTCTGCGGTACGAATAAAAGGGATACCTTCCAGTAAAAGGCGGCAAAATTCCTCTGATGTGTCTATACAATGTAACGTCGTCGGCGTCGCAACATTGACAATGCAAACAACTTCAAGTGTTGCCAGTCGCTTCCGTAGACACATGACCCATCCATTCCATTTCTCCCTCTGACTCACGTCGCCCGTCTCTTTCTGCGGGGAAAAGCTTTTTTGCGTACGCTTCCCTCAAGCCTCCGCTAGAGAAATGACTTCGATTGTTCCGTTATTCGGTTGTGCTTCCACCAGTCGGCGTCGACGACGCGATGTGCATTCAAATGACTCAATCAGCTGGTTCGGCTTTTGTTCTACAATTGCCTGCATGGCCTGGCTCTCTGCGTGTGTCTGTGTAGTGAAAGGGGGGGTGCTCATCCAAGCGAGAGACGTTTTGGGCAACAAGTCCAACGATAGCGGTGTTTGCGAGAGTGTGCGCGAGTGCACGAGAGCTGGAGCGCCTCTCTCAGCTGCTCCCCGAACGTCAGTCAGCATTCGTCGTATCTCGTCGGGCGAGCGGATATCAAAACAAAAACAGAAAAAACCAAAATGTGTGAGGATACCTTAAGTGGAACAGACCCTTTGGCTGTGTGAACGCGGCGAATTCACCTTTTTCTTCTCGCCAAATGAGAGAATGTGAATTATGTGAAAGTTCGCGTGCTGGTGTTGCCAGACGAGTGGCTGTTGGGATTCGGGGCTTACACTGGATACACACATTTGTTGAATTTGTGAATTGTGTTTTAAGATTCAGACTTTGTGTAAAAGACGACTAATTCAATTGAGTTTAGACTCTTCAGTACCCAAAGAGTTAGTCATCCTGGTTCGCTTAGTCGTGTCACTTCTCACTGTGACAGATTTGTACTCTCTGAACCACTCTATGTTTGCGACAGGACGTAATATGGTCATAAGTGAACAACACCCTCTCTCCAACTGCCCTGCACTTGCCTCAGCTAGGAAAGCTACTCTAGGCTCCTACTTCTTCGATAATCTAAGCGAACTGAGAGAGACTTCATCGACAGATCTGGCTGGCTGTCGTAATAACCACGCCTGCCCGTCCCCTTTCTTTTCAGACAAACGCACGTGGCAGTACAACGGGCCAACTTTGGCCTAAGTGCATCCAAGCCACTTACTACCTGCCATGGTTGTAAGTAGCTCGAGGTTCCCTCGCAAAAGTTTTGAACTTGGACGCCTAAGCACACCAGGGATTGCCAGAGTCTAGGAAGAGCAACTAAGTGAAAGACTCTCCGATGTGCCTACGTCGAACGCCAACGAGATGTGGTTGCTCTGCCGCTAAAGAGGTGGCGGAAACCACTTCACGCTACCTCTATACCTTCCGTGCTGTGTCTTGACCCCGGACACATAGGGCATATTAGCAATCCCTTGAGCACGGGCAAATTATATAAACAAAAACCGTGGCATGATGGCGAGTGTAAGCAGAGGAAACTACTTACAACCGACAAGGCATACTAAAAAGCACTGCAACGGAAGACAAGAACAGCACAAGAGGACTACCGAGCTAAAAGACGAGAGGAGAATAAACTTCTGCATGCCATCCGGCATCAGTGAAAGTAGGTGGAGTCGCTGACAGTTTTTCCGCGATAAACGATAAAATCTCGTCGACTAGCTTTGTCGTTAAGACCCTCCAATTCTCCGCGCTGCGCCTGCCTTCTTTGTCCTGCATGTCTGAGATCCCATACAGGAGGTCACCCTTAGCAACATCTCTGAAGGTTCGGTTCACTGTATCAATGCTCCTACCCTTCTTTGGCGTCTTGTGGGCTTCGTCCTGGGTTCTCGGTCTCTTGAACGTAGAGTTCCTTCGGGTTGCTGATACTTGCCTACTGGTATCAGGGTTGCTAGTCCGTTCGCCGATCATCCTGTCACTAGTAGGTCATCTTACCTCGTAGTCGGTCCTTCTGGGCGTCCTTTCATCCGGGTCGGCTGACCCTGATGGAGACGGATGAAGATGACTTCTTAAGCCTTATTAGCGTTACTAGCCTTCTTCTGGTTGGGTGCAGGCACACCTATTGCAGGTTTGCTGTTTGTTCCCGCCAAAAGAGAGTGCTCACCCAGTGAAAATCTTTTGTCCAGCTGTCCTCGGGTTTCTTTAGAATCCGATTGAGCTGGAATTTGGCACTCCTGATGGATCTTTGCTGTTTGACGAATGGTTTCTACAGCTGCTTAACGGGGCTGACCAGGAGAGAGTGATAGGGAATCAGGCAATCCCAACTCCAGTCGATGAAGTAGTCCTCTCACCTAGCTTTAAAGACGTCGGCACAGCCATTAAAAAGCTGAAGCATAACATAGCCGCAGGTTCAGTGGCTTACTATCAGAGCTCTTCACGGACGGTGTTCTGGTAGGGAGCATGCACCAGAACATCTGCAGAATTTGCGAGGACGAAAGCACGCCCGACGACTGGAACATCAACTCCATATGCCCCATCCACAAAAAAGGCGATCCTACCTCTTGCAACAACTAAAGATCCTGTCGAGCGTACTGTGTGAACGTACCAGTCCGGCTTCCTGTCCAGCAAAACGACTTTAGACCAAATCTTCATACTTAGGCAAATCCTGGGGAAGACCAACGAGTTCAGATCGATACATACCACCTCTTCATCGATTTTAAAGCCGGATACGACAGTATTCATCGCAAGGAGTCGGGAATTCGGGATCTCGGTAACACGGATCCGGTTGTGTCGCACCACGCTACCAAACATGCGATGGACCGTGCAGTGCAGCTCAAGGACTTCCGAGCCGTTTGAAGCCTGCACCGGATTTCGGCAAGGAGTTGCGCTGGCGTGTGATTTCTTCAATTTGGTCCTGGAGAGAATAATGCGGCGGATAAGGCACTATCACTATCTGCGTAAACTGGGAAGGCACTATTTTCTAAAAGTCAGTTCACTTCGGTGGGTTAGGCAGATGATATAGACATCGTCGCGCGTTCCCAACGTGCCGTAGTGGAAGCATTTACGGCAATTGAAGAAGAGGCGAAGCGAGCTGGTCATAAGGTCAATGAGGATAAAACTAAGTGTTTGCTGTCGACCAAAAAACGATCCGCCACACACCACCTAGGACAAAACATCACAATCGACAGCTACAAATTTGAGGTAGTGAAGGAGTTTGCCTACCCCGGGGCAAACGTGAACTTCACGAATGCCATCACAGTGGAGATCCGACGTAGAATCACCCTTGGCAACCGATGCTACTTCGGTTTGTCGGAACAGCTGGGTTCGAAACTCCTTACTCGAAGGACCAAGATCATCATCATCATCTTCTGACCCGCATGATCCACTAAAGGGGTCGCGGGGGTAAGCCACGCGCGAGGGATCTCCAGCCAAATCGATCCTCAGTCATCGACTCTATCTCATGCCTAAGCGTAACCAGGCGAGATTATGGACTTGGTCCAACCACCTCATCCTGGGTGTGCCAATATCGAGCGCGCGCTGGGGTTCCGGGAAGATGTGAGAATAACTAAGTCATCCGCAAAAAGAAGATGGCTTACCCTCAACTCTCCAAGACAATGCTCTATAGAACTCTTTTTTTCCAAGTACTGCTGTGTGGAAAAAACTGAAACGGAGCTGATTCTTGGTGAAATTCTACGACCGACATAGGGTCTCGTCTGAGAGGAAGGTAAATGGAGCAGAAGACACAACCGCGAGCTGTAGGATGTGCGGACGTAGTCCGGCAGGCAAAAATCCGTCGACTGCACTGGTTCGGCCACATGGATCGAATGGACACCAACGCTCCAGCTAAGAGGGTCTTCGAACCGGAGCCTCCTGGTTCGAGAAGGAGAGGAAGACCGAACCTCTGGTATAAAGACCAAGTCATCGCGAACGCCCCTTCAAGGGTAGTTGCTCTGGTAAGCAGGTAAGCTGAATTGAATAAGAGTAAGCACCCTGACCCTGATCATTTATGGAAGTCAAGGAAAGCGTTTGCCTGAAAAAAGAAAGTTATAAGACCTCTACCAATCTTCAAGGACACTTGTTTGGAATTGAATTTGATTCGAACCTGTTTCAAATCAGCGTCCAAGCGTCATTTCAACTGGAGTCGCTATCATTCGATGGAAAACTTACAAAATTTGTTCCGATCTCGCCGTAAAGTGGTTTCAATTAAATATATCGTCGTTTTCTGCCAACTTGCGACAGAGATGGTCAGCATTTGGAATGTACACAGACCGACATAATTCATTGTACGACCTCTTCCAGAAGTCTGTACAACTGCTAGCATACGCGGATGACATTGACGTGACAGAAGAATGAAGCGTTTGCTGGTATTGAAGCGAAGGCGGCCAAAATGGGCTTAGCCGTGAACGAGGTCAAGACGAAGTATATGCTGTCATCGAGAAAGGACGCACAACATCGACAACTTGGTCAAAACGTCACCAAAGGCAGATAGTGAAGGAGTTCGTCTACCTCGGCTCGCAAGTGAACAGTACGAACAACACCAGTACCGAGATTAGACGCAGAGTAACTCCTGCCAACCGCTGCTTCTTTGCGCTCAAGAGGCAATTGAGAAGTAGAGCCATCTCTCGAAGGACCAAGCTGACTTTATACAAGACCTTGATCATCCTAGTCCTGCTGTACGGCGCGGAGGCATGGACAATCTCAAAAGCGGAAGAAGAAGCACTTGGTCTTTTCGAGAGAAAAGATCTGCGTTCAATCTTTGGTCCTGTCTGCGTTGATGGTTATTGGAGAAGAAGATTCAACCATGAACTGTACGGGCTCTACAGTGGCATGAGCCTAGTCAGGCGTCTACGAATTCAACGTCTAAGGTGGCTGGGCCATGTAGAGCCCATGGACCACACTGCTCCAGCCCGAAGAGTCTTCGACTCCGATCCAGTGGGACAACGCAATAGAGGACGCCCACGGAACCGATGGCGCACCCAGGTGGAGACGGACCTCAATCAACTTGGTGTGCGCAGTTGGAGACAGCTGGCTAAAGATCTTGCCGGCTGGAGAGGCTAAATGGGTGAGGCCCAGGTCCACCCCGGACTGTAGCGCCACCAGAAGAAGAAGAAGATTTAAAAAACGACAAGTAACTTATTTTATTCACACTACATAATTCATCGTACTCCTTCTAAAAAAAAATGGTTTGTTATATCGCAGTTGGTTGCTAGTAGCTTAGTATTTTTGTGGCTATGATGTTGAAGAATTACGGAACCATTTCGAAACTGCAACTGATTTCGGCTATCATGTCATTTCTTGAATCACGGTACTGGAAAAGATACTTTCCCTCGCAGCTGTTGTGTTACGCAGGTGACACCATCATTGCCTCGCCATCCCAGTTTGCTTCTTTATAAGCTTTCAATGCGATTTAAGAACAGAGGAATAAGGTAAATAATGACAAAACCCCCAAACTAATTTTGATATACCGTGAAAATTCGACTTGGGGGGAGTCCTTTGCCTGCCTCAAGGCTTTATCTAACGTACCGACCGAGGCGTCGGTGTTGGTTGTCCTTCTCGTTGACACCATAACTTGGTCTTGCGTGTCCTCTGTTGCACTTCTCACAAAAGAGCCATTTCGCTGCGTCTTTTTTTCCGATTTTGAAAAAGAAAATAATGTTTTCAAATTTTACAAATTTGCTCCAAAATGTCGGGCGCCATTTCCTAATTCCCCCACTTCACCCTCATCAACACCTTACAGATGACAACTGACAAATAAATACCTTAAATAAATCCACTCTATCTGGCAATGCTCCGCCCACTCCTCCCTCACACCAAAGGCGCACATGTTTTCTCGCTCACCACCACCAGCAGCAGTTTCGTTCGAAAAACACTCTCCTCTCTTTCTCAACTTTTGTGCAGCGCCCAAGAGCGAGAGAGAGTCGTTTCCTATCCACACACACACACGCGCACCGATTCTCAAGCCAACACACTTGTGCTTCGGTGTGTGCACCCATCGCCGAGAGAGAGAAATAAACAAATGAACTTTTGAAATTTATTTTTTTATTATTGTTTGTTTTTATTCAACACCAATAAATGTCCCAAACAAAAACGGCACATCGCACACAGTCACACCGTCATTCACACACTCGCACACACACCCACACGCACGCACACACAGTCAGAGAGTGCAAAGAAATTCTTCCGTACATTTTCGCCGTACATTCAATTCAAGTTTTTCAATTCAAGATTAATTTGCCCCTCAGTATCTGAGCGATATTCGACTAGTGATGGTCGTCTCACGGCGCGATACCATTTAAATTTTCGAAAAGCGAGAAAAAAAAACAAAAGAAATAAATAAAGAGAAAGAATAAAAATAAATAAACAATTCTCATCTGAAACCGGAGAATGTTATTCGCTGCAACAACAACAGAGCAAATTAATACCAATTCGAATTAAATGAATTTCAAGCGAATACCAGCTACCGTCAGCTACAACTGTCATTGAAAAATTCGGTAAAAAAAGCAAAGTAAAGCAAATAAAAATCTTTATTTTCATCGTGGTTCAAAGGTTGGCCATTAGCTATCGAAAAGTATTGTTCTTCTTTTTTTTCTGGTTACAACAAACCTCCGTGCGGTCGGTGTGTGCAAGGTGCTGCGCGGATCATTTTGTTTGTTTGTGCAGAAAGATACACAAACAAACACGCAACAAGTAGGAACTGCCGCCGCCGCAGCCGCCACAGCCGCTGCCGTCGGTGTATTTTTTGTGTGCATTTCTTGCAGTTTTTGTTTTTTTGTTTTTGTTTTCGGGCGGTTCGAGTGCCGGCTATGAACCCTCTAATCAGAAGCGTACTTTCCAATTTCAACTGTCAACTTGTGATCTGACAGCTGAGTGAGGAGTGCATCTGCTCCGCGTGGTGGTGGTGCGCTCCAATGGATGTGCTGAGCTGATTCTGCGGGTTCATTGTTCATGGGACTTTATTTTTGTTTTCCTTTTGCGAAAATGAAAAATACATCGACGGTGACGGTAACGGTGGGGTGGTGGTGGCGGTGGAATTCGTCATGTGGTTGGGGGCCTTATCAGCGGTTGGACGCGAAATCGATCGAACTTCACGATGACATTGTATACTCTAATCACGAAACAAAACAACACACGCACGCAGAAATTAGGCATTTTTTCTGTTTGGCTCCCTTGTTGGGTCGGCTCTTGAGTGTGTGTGTGTGTGTGTGCGTTACGATGTGCCCTAAAGATTGCACAGTATCTTCTATTAGTCAGTCATAAAATACGAAAATTGTTTTCTTTCATTTTTCTTCAACATTGCTCCCCATGCACACACACCCACAAACACTCGCCACCTCCTCCATCCCCCTCCCCCCGCACGAACGAAATACCATACCCCGACCAGCAGCAACAACAACAACACAGAATGAAAATAAAAAAAAAAAGGAAAAAAAAAAAAATTATATAAGTTTCGTGAGTGTGCGCGCGCGGCGAATGTATCTGTAAGTGATCGAGGCACATCCATATGCCCAGAGTGTGATCAAGTTGAAGAAAATTTAAGTGAATTAAGCAATCAGCATAAAACCGCAAGGAAAAGTGAATACAAAAAATAAAATGAAATGTGTGCTTTTGTTTTATGAATCTCGCGATCGAAACCTTTCACACGCGACCTAACCGACAGCAAATCACACTCTACACTCGCGCCCCGTGTATACGATCGTGCTCCCCCTTATGCACATGTATAGTTCCCCTCTCCCCGCACACACACACACCCTCCCCCTCACGACATACCCCACACATGATCGTGAGCCAGTTGCATGCATGTGTAAGTGCGCGGCGATTTCATTCAAGATTAATGGAAAATTCCCTGAGACGGGTTCCTTTCCCGTCTAATCGTTTCTTGTTAGAGTTCTCCCTCCCTCCCCCCTTCTCAAACCTCTACCCCACCGCCGACCACTTCTCGTGTGAGTAGAGCATTTCTTTTGTGTTTCTAATTAATCGCGATCGCGTTGTTTTGCGTAAATTGAAATGGAATTAAATCGCGGCGAATGTATCTGTACCTGTTTTGTTTTTTTGAGAGAGTCTGCCTCGGTGTGTGAGTGTGTGTGTGCTTGTGAGTTTTTCGCGGCGAAAATCGCGGTTCTCTCTTCGGTGCCAGCCGACATCGACAAGTGAAGAATTTCTTTTGTTTTGTTGCATTATTTTGTTTTTGTTTTTATTGTAGAGGCAAACAAACGTGAATCTTTGAAGCGAATTTGAGAGAAAATTCACAAAAGAGAGAAAGAGAAAGAAAGCAAATAAATCATCTGTGAGCAAAGAAAAAAAAAAAAAAGAATACACTGAAAAAAAAACGTATATTTTTTGTTTTGCAAAAAAAAAAAAGAAGAAAAGAGTTTGTTTTGTATTTCGAGAGCTATTCCTCTCTTTCGCACGGTCCGTAGTATCAGTAGTACGTGTGAGTGCTTATAATTTGTATCTCATTGGTGTGTGTGTGTTATAATGCGCGAGCATCTCATTACGGATGAATCTATACAAAAGCAACACAATCACCTCATCATCATCATCGGTCACAACAACGACAACAACGACGACGACGACGACAACACCATCATCGACAATCATCACAAATCACAACGGTCGCCATCAACAACAATCGGAGAACTATCAACGTCATCCGCACCATCATCATCATTGTCATCATCATCGTTTGCAACATTCACAATATCAGCACAAGATCGAATCGAATTTCCATCACATCACGTTCCCGCTAGAATTCGAACCGAATCAGTCACAGCAACACGAACAAACATTGCCTCCAGCAACAGCAACACCGACAACAACAACAACAACAACAAAAATAACACAAGACCAACAACATCAGCAACATCATCAACAACATCATCAGCAACAACCACGCACTGTCATCCATCGCATACAAACCGACATTGGCAACTGTATTCGTGTGTGGAGGCTAAAACATAAAAAAGATAAACGGAAAAAAGGTGAATAGAAACTAGAAAATACGTGTAATATGATCCAACTAACAAGACACAAACCCCCGCGGTAGGTGAGCGGCGGGAGTGCGATCTATTGAATGTGAGAATGTGCATCGCGAAGTGACTAGGGTCGTCGTCACATATTTTGTGATGCGGCACGTACGTCCAGTTGTCATTTCTTATTCCGTATTCGATCTCGCCTCGCCCCCCGTCACCCACTCTCTCACGCATCACTCTCACTGCGAGAAGGGCGCAGGTTAGCTCGAGCAAACTATCGAAACGACTGTCAAATGATCAGTCAAACGGGAATGACAATTGTATTGGAACTGACGTTTGATTTATTTTGACGGCCTTTGCTGTGTGTTTGAAGTTAGTTATCGGTTGTCTTTTGTCACTTTGACAGCCATCAATAGTGGAAGTTAGTTGACAGCTGTCATCGGTTGATGTCAGTTGACAGTTGTCATTTGTCAAATGAAAGTCGGCAAGCCATTGAAAAGGAAAATACGTAATTTTATTCGAAAAAATGTCTGTTTCCAGACCAGGAAGCGTTTAGAAAATTCAGGTATTGGCTAGGCTTCTGATTTTCGTTCTTCTTGCCTATTGCCTTGTCACCAAGGCACCACTAATCGTTTTGTCCATTGGCCTGTCGTAAAATTAAGGGGTATGCAAAATTCGGTTATTCTTTCGGACATCATAGCAAGCCATCACAAGACTGCATGGGCTGTCGTTCATAGAGAGTCTGGGACAAACAGTCTTATGTTCTAAAGCTTGTTCCAGAAGAGGACATCACTGTCAAGCCTTCAACTAAAGCGGGCTTGTGACTAAAGCGGGATTCCGACTAAAGGCCCAGAGGAGGAGGCCCCTAGCTCGCCTCGAAATTACTTGCCGGATTGAACACAGGGCTGAATGACTCTAAGCCAAAGCAATTGCATCGCATGCAGAACACTCACATTAGACGCTTCCCATTCATTCACTGGCACCCCGCCGCATTGCTCCCGCCACTGTCCTTGAATCAGTTCGCACACCTTGTCGAATTCCTCAATTCAATCCTCCACAGTGCACCCACCTCGGCGTAATCACCTCCGAGTTCAGACGTCTTACGCTGTACGAGCCCCCAAACGCAATCCCCAAAGAACCGCCCCGCCAACGAACGATGACGTTGCCGCAGCATCCATCCACAGCCAGCGCCATCCTAGACACCGGCCCATCTCGAGCGGATCCCTTTGATGAGGCCAAATTAAACGTTTTAATTACCCACTCAACTGACAGACACCACCAGTCTTTGACGTGGTTCGTCAAAGTTCTTCACAAAAAGTTTCCACTCCAAAATCGGGCGTTCAGTCAAAAAATAGAAATGTCGTAGCCGGCAGTTTATTTATGATGTTTTCTCGTGTTTAAAAAAAGATTCCGTCTGAATGTTGCGAGTTGTTTTTTGTGTTGAATCGCTCGGGTTTTGCGTTCTTGGTTCTTGCATTTCGGGATGATTAAATATAAATCTCCACGCAGGCCGACCGCCTGCCTGCTGGCTGTCAGTCTAGATCCGAGTGCCATGGAGCGGTGAATTTTTAGATCTCCATCCCTCCCGCCGGCCAGGCCGGGGTGGCGGCTGGGGGATGGGTGTCGGCGATGACCTTGGAGGGAGCGAACAGAATTCGTCTTCTTTATGAAAATTGTGTTTCTGTCGGTGGAAGTGCGCGCCTAGGAAATAAAAAGGTAACGCAGTAGGTGAGGCGGACGGGCCACAGGCGGCTCTTTATGCGTTGCACTGCGGCAGGAATGTGTGCCGTCGGAGTTGGCGAAATGATTGTGTTTACAGCGCAAATTTTTCATTTTTATTGAACGCAATGAATCTTCCGCGGAAAATGTGTATCTTATGCGGAAATTTTTATCGCCGAATGATTTAGGATGTAAATCTCCGCGGGATGCGTTGGCGAATTATGACGCACGCGACCTCAGACGAAGGCAGCGTGTGCCCTGGTGGGTGGATGATGTGCTGATTTCTTTGATTTAGTTTACACCTGGACAAGGTTGCGTTGATGGACGTTGTTGTTGAGGGGCGCATTTGAAATGTTCAAGGCGGGGCACACTCATGTGCGGCGATTTAATGAATTCAATCGATTGAGCAAATACAACACATTGTTGATCGGAATTCGGGCTGGGAGATGGAAATCTGACTTCCGTGTGGGTGGCATCCGTCCCTGGGACTAGCTGTCTACTCTGTGCTCTTAAGAGAGGAGGGGACTTGTCGACGATGAAAGAAGTTTCAGTCCCATTTTCTAGCCAAGACAAGACCCTCTACCCTCTGTCGATGACTCGAAAGAGAAGGAGCGAGGTGTGAAGGTCGTTTCGTGCCAGACTTTCGATCAAAGCGCAGGAGGTCATACCCCTGGCCACTACGCCACGGCACTCACGTAGTTATTAAGTCCTCGAACATGACTGGCGTGGCGACTACCTGGCGTGGTTGTTTGGGAATTTGTTTAGTCCCACGAAGGGAGTTGGAAGTTGTATCGAAGTCTAACGACAGCCTAATTGGAAGGATACTGTGACAAACAATTGAGATATCGCCCTCCTCTGTCAAGTCAAGGCCGTCAAGTTAAGCCCCCTCTGTCAAGACCTTGGAAACAACTTTAGCCCTTGGTTACTGTTGCGGAGTCCATTGACTTGACCCACACAGTCTTTGGAATGAACCAATTTTGGATTCGAAATTCAGGATTGATGAATCAGGAAACAACTCCCCCTATCCACACAGGAGGTGAAAAGATAGGATGTCGGACGGAGGACTTTAATTATGGCGACATATGACGTCGAGCCTCTGTGACGGCTCATTGAAAGTACAGCCAGCCTCTCCGGTCTTAGACTTTTTTTTAACAAACGAGCTTGTCCAGGCTTTACGTTACCGACGAGAGGGTCAGATCCTGAGCTATAGTTGCCTTACATCTTTGACGGTCCTGGGCACGCTTCCTCAAGTCGTCAAGACAAAGCTGTCTCAAATCCAGATGATTTAGTCTTCATACCGGAGGTTCGGTCTTCCTCCCCTTCTCGAACCAGAGGGCTCAGAAGACTATCGAGTATCACTACGGGGTATTTCGTCTCATTAGTCATGTCTTTTTTCAAGTGGCCTCGTGTCTTCGCAAACATGTTTTCTAACCAGGGCAACCACTGTACTCTAAGTTAACCAACCGCGTGTCATTTGTCCTTCTCAGCTGCAGAGCCCTTACAGCTCCAACAGCATTTAACGGGCATTTGCCTTCTAGGGGATATATCACGGGCTGTTCTCTGTCATTCCTTCCCTCTCGTTTGGTTGGTCCAGTGCTCCTTCGAGACTTGAGAGCGTGTGTCTGGTGAAGGGATCAAGTGATGGCGAATGAAGGACATAAGTCGAAATACCCACAGCCCGTCTCCTATTAAATTACCACACTAGAACCAGCAGGAGTTTGAATCGGAAAGGTTATCCCCTCCTAGATGGGCAGTTCTCCAAGTGTAGGAGTACTTAACTTAAAAGGAATTGTGTCCTCTTCATCTCTACAGTGGTGAAGAAAAATAACACGGAATTTTAAAAATTAACTTTACTTCCCATTTCACTTTCAAGATAAGGGCGATTTGTATGTATTTCCTCTCAAATTTCGAACCTAGCCGTTCGACATATCTAGGTGCTAAGCAGACTAAGTTATTGAGGTGTCTTTAGCGAGTCTTGAAATGTTAGGCAAATGCTCCACGCCACCTTTATGTAACTACAGCAGTTCTTGACTGGAAGACAGTCGAATGGCAGGTCTTCCAATCATGTAGTGTCATGTAATGCCATCCATTAGGGCCAAATGGACAAATTTTTTCTTATGGTCAAGGACAATGCAGGACGCTCACGTCAATGATAGTGAACGACCTGAAACAACTTCTGCGACTGAGAGCAGCTAGTCACCAGAGATCGCGCTAGCTGGAGAGAAAGCTTGAGACCCAGGTCCAGTTTGGACAGTAGGGTCACACAAAAAAGAAGATCCAGCATATCAGAAAAAAAAATTATTATTTGAGACCAAGCTCAGACACATTTTTTATGACCGTAGTTTCAGTAGTCAGGGTTATGTTAAACATTTTCTATTCGACGCTTCATTATCGAAGTCAGTCTCTGAAGTCAGTCAATTCAACTCATTTCTGTTCAATTTAATTCAATTCATTTCAATTTCAATTAAGTTCAATTTCAATTCAATTTAATTCAGTTCATTTCAATTTCAATTAAGTTCAATTCAAATTCAATACAATTTCAATTCAATCTAAAATCAATTTCAATTCAATTCAATTTCAATTCAATTTCAATTCAATTTCAATTCAATTTCAATTCAATTTCAATTCAATTTCTATACAACTGCAATTCAATTTCTATACAATTGCAATTCAATCGCAATTCAGTTCAATTCAATTTCAATTCAATTCAATTTCAATTCAATTCAATTTCAATTCAATTCAATTTCAATACAATTCAATTTCAATACAATTTCTATTCAATTTCTATACAATTACAATTCAATTTCAATTCGTTTCAATTCAATTTCAATTCACATTCAATACGATTTTAGTTCAATCTAAATTCAATTTCAATTAAGTTCAATTCAATCATCATCAACAACATCTTTGCATCTTTATCTTAAATATAAAAATTCGTCTAGCTGTATGAGCCAAGATTGTAGGCTTAAGAGGTTTGAAATTAAACGGATACAGCGTCAAGGAGTCAAGGTTCCATTTGTTCCCTTCCAATTGGTTCTTGCACAAGGAGCGTTAGTCACTCGGCTAGTCAAAAGCACTTAAGACAGCAAGAAGCACACCTGTTACCACCTCGTAGTCGCTACATTTTTAAGGGTCTTCCCTTGAGGATGAGTACTTAATTTATGAATTTTCTGAAATTTAAGTCATATTTTGTGTCCCCAAGCAATTATTCCGTATTTCTAAATACAGTAGAATCTTAGAAATATGACGTACATATGAATATCCACCAAAAGCCATATAATTTCATTTAAAAATAACAAACAATCAAACAAAAAACAAACTTGCTTAGACGTTTTTCTTAAAAAAAAATCCACTATAGTAAACTGTAGCCCTTTTTTGGAACACTACAAGAACAGAAAAAAAGCCATTCATCTTCCCGAACAGCTTTTCTTATAGAACACCTTCATATTTACGAGATTCTACGGTACAGTGAAAACTCCTAATTGGGACAATGTGTAATTGGGGCACACTACAAGCCTACACTCGGGTTTTCCATAAATATGTGAATCTCTGAATACGAGGCTCCTCTGAATTGGACCATGGGACAACCAATTCGTCAGAAAGGTAACCTCCAAATTGGGACAAAAGGCAAAGAGAGGTAGAGTTTACAAGTGAGCTGCATGTGGGGATGTATACATCTAATTATGTACATGTTCCGATGCAAACTATAGGAGATCTCCCCTACAGAGCACCACCAATCTTTGACGAATGACTACAAAGCACCCATTCATTAAAATCGAGCAGTATGTACTTATTTAAATAATTTATAATGGACAGTCAACTCTGCATGAACATTTTATTTCAGAACTATGGATAATTGGGAACAGAGTTATATTAAGAGGCCCTCTCATTTCGAAGCACCTACAATTTTGTTTGCCTTTCCTTTGTCCCTTTGAGTGATCATTTAGAAGGTCTCACTGTCAACGACAATACATTTTACGAACCATCTCATTCTAAACCGGTTCTGACAATTCTTTACAGAAATCTATATTTCTTCATCCAATTAATTATGCAAAAACGCCTTCCTACTCCGGGTCTGCCTAAATCTTTCATTTATTCCCTCAAAGTCATCTCACACTCGTCTACACTGAAAGCTCCTATTACGGACACTCTCTTAGACGGACAATCGGCTTGAGCGGACAATTTCTCACGCCCGTGGATCTAGAATTGAAGAAACATATTTTCCCATGGACCGACAACTCCCTTTGCAGGACAGAAGTTCTGCGACCGTCGCTGTCCGCTTATGGGACCTTTTACTGTATATTCAAGTGCCTTCGAACTTCGTCCGGAAGTCTTTGAGAAAAATCAATCGAAATCACAAAAATCTGATTGTTTCCAAAGTCCTTCAGAAACTGAATGATGCACGATTACCTGTCCTAGATCGTCTTAGTTCAGGGGAAGTACAGTGAACTCTCTCTTAAGTGGACAGCCACGGGACCAACGTTTTTGTCAACATAAGAAAGCATCCGCTTAAGAAGAAAAAAAAAAAAAAACACATTTACCGTCCACTTAAGAGGGTGTCCATTAAGAGGGAGTTCACTGTAGTTGTCGCTTCACGCTGAAATCAGACTCATTTTGTTATCAAAACATGTCCATTTCCTTCATCCATGAAGCCACGAACACACCGCTCGTCCTCTCAACGCTCGTTGTTGAAAAAGTGTGAAAAAATAAGTCATTTTAGAGAAAAATCGACCAACTCCTGTGAACAGTGACGGAAATGTGTTCGAACAAATTGTGTGCATTTTTCGGTTCGGTTTCGGATGCTAAGACACTTGCCCATCAGTAAGCCGCCTCAGCTCCAGCAGACATAGCCGAAGTCATCGAGTGATTGGACTCACAAGCCAGCATCCTGCAGCGGATTCCCACACAAGGTTTGTGTGCGTGTGTGTATGTGTAGTTTTGTCCGTTTAGAGTGTGAGCTTGCTTGTTTTAAATGACTCAAGGCTACATCATGCCACGTGATTTGCGTTTACGTCTGTCTACTCTGAAATCAATCGGCGCGACCGTTGCAAACGAACACTCAACCAACGTGGCTATCATTTTTCGCGGCGCACGTTAGAAAACTTTGGCGAATCACCGCCGTCTGGTCATGGCTTCGTGGGAAGAATAATACTTGTGCGAAATTGAACACCTCAATGCGCTGGTTCTTGGAAATCCCGAAGCAGTTCGTCGATTCGTCGGTCGGCACATTCCGGTCACAGACGGCGGTCCTAATCCGCACACAAATCCGATTACAATGGGACAAGTTGGTTTTGCAGGTTTTCAATTTGCCCTCAAGGGCTGACCACACGTTTGCCTGTGAGGGGAGAGGAGACCACCGGTGTCGACCCTGGGGGACTGAGTGGACGAGTGCTTTGAAAAAGAAGGCTGTGAAGGGGAAGTTCGGGGAAAATCTATATTCTCCCCGTGAATTGATCCGAGGCCAGCTCATGAAGTCACTGCTTCTTGTGGGATTTTTTAATGTGACCGCATTGGCAGGAGGAATGAAGAACTTAAGCCCTTAGGCCGGGTCCAAATGTCTGCAATTACTTGTCAGCCGTCGTCAATTGAAAGGAACCCACTCACTTCGTCTACTTGACGACTTGTTAAACCCGCGTCAAGGTTTCCTTCCAGCAAGAAAGGTGAAAGAGGAGTGTCAGCACTCTCAGTCATCCTGATGAATCCTTGGTCTTTGATGCACTCGCTTTTTGACGACCACTGGTCTATGAACAGGACTTCGACTTGAACTCATATCTTTGCCGCAAATGGTGAAGATCTGCCTAGAAGCCTGGCTTCAAGTCTACTCAGATCTGTTATGCATTGGATGTTCATCGTCACTGAAACCCCGCACCCAAGTCCCTGAAGGCTCATTGTGTACCACGGGCAACTGTTCGGCGCCAGTCAAAAATATGAATTTTACGTAAAATATTGGCTTCAAATCGACCCGTCAACTCAGACTTATGGTGAATTGGGGTGCATTCGTGATTCGAAACCCAAGGGGCTCTTGCATCAGAACCACACTAAAGCCAATCAAATGGTGTGTATCTTGCTTTCAATGTTTCCTTGAATTCGATTCTGTCAACTAGCCTCAAAAAACACCTGAATTGGTCGTCTCAAGCGAAAACAAATTCAAGCTCGAGTTGACTGAGATTGACTGAAGTCCTGTAGAGAAATGAAAGCTTCGTAATTGCAGGATTCAAGACTCGTTCATACTTCAAATCCATATTCTCGGTTCATAGTGAAAGCCTCGGGCACAGCCTGAGACAGGTTGTCTCAGATTATCTAACTCTTTATCAGATCCTATTTGTTTTGGCCTTGTCCTGAACTTAAGCCAGTTTGATCCCTAGTCTCAACCTGAGCCTGAGCAGAGTTGTCTAAGCCTTGGCTTGTAATCTTGTAGACTAAAATTGTTTATCCTTGGATCTATTCTTCGCCTCAGCCTGGGCTAAACATTGGCTTCGGCCGGAGCCTCCTTGTCTTAGTCTTGCCATGAACCTGCTCCAGACTGTTCAATCGACGGCCTGAGCCAGATCCTTGCGTGAGGTACTGAGCCAGAAACAGATTATCCAATTCTAGATCAGAACTTACCTCGACCTTGTCCTTAGCCTAAACCAGATCCTCCAATCTTCGGTCTCAGAATGAAAAACCATGGCCTTTCCCAGAGCCAGGTTTCCTGATCTCTTACCTGAGTCGAAGCCAGATTATCATATCTTGGACCTGAGCCTGTTTGTCTTACTCTTGTCCTGAGTTCCTGCGGCATTGACTCCTCTTTGCCCTTATCATCTACCAGAAAGTTCAGGCCTTGCCTTGAGCCCCAGCCAGTTTGTCTAATCCTCGGCCTCAGCCTGGTCCAGATTGCCTCATCCAGAACCTGAGCCAGATGTTTCCAATTCTGACTCTGAGCACGTGTCAGATCTTCCAACCCACGTCCTCAGTTTGAGCCAGATGCTCCCATCCTTGGCCTAAGCCTGGCCCAGATGTTCCGATTCTTGTCCTGAGCCATATCCAGGCTATGTTAGCCATCTGCTGAGGCTAAGCCTAATGGTCAGAGCTTGAGTCAGAACCAGATTATGGAGCACTCGGCATCAGCCTTAGCCACCTTTTCCAAACCTTGTCCCGAGCTTGAGCAGGATCGTCCAACCCTTTATCGGAGCCTGTTTGTCTCAGCTTTTTCCGGAGCTAGAGGCAGATTGTTCAATCCTCGGTAACAGCTTGAGTCAGGCTGACTCATCTTTGGCATTAGCCTAAGCCTGAGCTAAGCTGCCTAGGTCCCAAACTCAGCCTGACCCACATGTTGCCTAATCTTTGTCCTGAGCCAGATGCTCCAATATTTGGCCGAAATCGGAATCGTCCAATCCTCGTCCTGTGTCAGTTCCAGGTTGTATTAGCTTTGTCCTGGCCAGAGTCATATTTTTCCCCAGCCTTCTCCAGAGCTTGTTTGTCTCATCTTTGGCCTGAGTAATTTCAATCCTTGGTTAGAGCCAGAGCCAAGTTGTCTTATCCTTGCTCTGAACTTGAGCCAGTTCGATTGACCCAGATTGGCTGAATCTCGGGCTCAGCCAGAGATAAGTTGTCTAAGCCTTGGATTGAGATAGACTAAGATTGTTCAATCTTTGGCCTCAGCCAAGGCTAAACCTCAGCCAGGGCCAGATCGTCTCATCTTTGGCATAAGATTTAACCCGTTAGTCTAATTCTTAGCTAGAGCCAGAGTCAAGTTGTCTTATACTTGTTTTGAGCCTGATCGTAAAACACTTGGCCTGAGTCAGACTAAGATTGTTCCTACCTCATCCTCAGCCAGTGCTACATTATTCAACCCTTTACCTGAGCCTATTTGTCTTAGCCCTGTTCTATGCTAGATTCAGTTCGATCCCCGGTCTCAACCTGAGCCAGATTGGCCAAATCTCGGGCTGGCCAGAGCCAGGTTGCCTAAGCCTTGTTCTTACCCTAAGCCTTAAGAGATTTTCCCATACTTGGCCTGAGCCAAAGCCAAGTTGCTTAAGCCTTGCTGTCAGCCTGAGCCAGTGCCAGATCATCCAATCTTAGCTTAAAAGTTTTTTTCTGAGTCTTGTTCAGAGCTTGAGCCAGATTATGTAAGCCAGTACCAGTACCGTGAGCTCAGCGGCTCAGCTTAACATCGCCCCACGACACAATTCATGACATTTTTTCCGCTTCACAAGCTCGCCCAGCACCGGAATCCACACCCAGGCCCCTTTTTAAATCACTCCCCTTCCAACAGGAGCCGTGGGTGTTCGGGTGGAAACAATAAATCGTTCCTCAAACACCAACCACACGCAAATCCACAAAACAGAAAACGGAGCAGATACACTCGATCTGGAATGAAGTTTCTTTGTTTTGTTGCTTTTGTTGTCGACGCGTCTCTCGATGTTTTCGATTCAAAAACCATCTCAAGAAAATCCTTATGAATCGATAAACAATCCATGTGTGGTACACACAGCCCTTCGGCTACTGCCACCGCCACCCCACTCAGCACCGCCCCCGAACATCGAACACCGAACAGGAGACAAAGGCTGCAGCTTCGTGTGCGCCGTGTCGTCATTCAATTCTGCATTCACTTGTGAAATGCTGCGGTGTGAGGGCAGATACAAGTATCTCCTACTACATTCGCCATTCATCGATTCATCGATCGAATATTCCCGTCTTGCGAGCAGACACCGAGAGAGTGTCTACAGCCGCCGGCTTATGTAAGCACATTTATTTCTATGTGAACGCTAGCCATCGTCATCATCCAGGTGTTCCTGCAAACAAATGCTCAAATCCAAGTACCTACACCGTTGCTCGCAGATACAGTACACTCGTGCCTGTACGCTTGAGAGTAGATACGTACCTACTTCGTACTCTATCCGATTGTTTTGTGCAATCGCAATCGCGCGCTCAGGCGGAGCGGAGCGGCGCGGCGCGGCTGTGGAGCTGCCGCGGCACGGCTCGGCGCTTGTTGGCGTAATCACGTGTTGCGACATATATGTCGCTGTGCTTGGTGCTGTATCTCTCCGGCTCATATAACGGTACACCGTCATTAAATTTAAAATCCACGAACCGTGGGCGCCCGCAGACGCTGCCACAGCCACCGCCGCCGCAATCGCCACCGGCCTCGAGGTGGAAACAGTGGAAAGTGACAGCCGCAGCCGGAGCCGGAGCCACAGCAGCAGCAACGGCTCTCTTTGTGTGCAATTGCCGCTCGCGTTGAGGCACTTTACAATTTTGATCTTCCACACCGGCACACCGCCCGTACATCCGTCCGCATGGAGTTGTGAATGGGATGGCTTAAGTGGCTTGGTTGCGAAAAGCTGGCTTCAGCCGACACCGTGTGCGAGGGAGGCGCTGCGGTGAGCGCTGCGGAGCGGCCCACGAGCCTGGATGGCAAACACACGTTTTCAGCATGTGGGTCATAATTAAGGCTGCTTGCGGACACGTCAATTAACGCATTGCAAAATTAAATATTTTCTCCAAATCAATATTGAAAGTGGATTGCGACGGGAATCAGGGTTAATGGTGGCTTAAGGGGTCAACATTCGATGCAGCCACGTGCACGGAGGCTTGAGGCGGAAGCGGGTTGTCATTTCGCGTGCTCGAGTGTGGTGGAGATTGCAGGTGAAAGGGAGCTCTAATTGATGGCACATAGCGAGAAGTTAGCACTGAGCTTGACTTGGTGACAGGCATTGGAGGGGCTGCAGAGTTCAATGAGCCTCAATCGTAAGCCTGGTTCAGCACAGATCTTGCTCCGATGAGGCCTAGCATCTTCAGGCAAGCTCCTATTAGGTTTCAGTTAACCTTCCTTTTCAGTCACTCTTTGCCTAAGTCTTTCTCAAGATTCGCTGACCAGGGCCAAGCTTCCGGAAAATTGCGTTGGAACTTCAAGCCCTAGTGTTTTTATGAAATCAACTAAGTTTCTGTCAGGATTTAGTGTCATCGTATCTCTGTCGGGCGTCAGAAAAATAGGAGCCAAGCTTCCATTTAGGCTTAGTCAAGACTTATCACGCTTCAGTGAGCCTTCAGTCAAGTCTTCTTCTATTTAAAGTAAAATTTACGTCAATTCTCTTTCAAATTGAACTGAAAATTCGTCAAATTTAAGGGAAACATCAAGTCGATGTGTAGGCTTAGTCAAGCTTAGGTCCGACTCAAGCAGGACTCTTTTCAGTCTCTTCCAAGACCTTTTCAAACAGGTCTCTGTTGAGTTAAAGTTTTAAATTACTTATGGCGTTAAGCTTAAGACTCAATCAAAGAACCATTGACCGAAAGCCAGACTTGCATGTAGAACTCAGAACTTCGGAAGGTTTCAGGAAAAATCAGCTTAGCCTCTGTAGAGGGAAGAAAGTAAACCGCGCTCGTGTGTCCGTAAAGGTTCCCTTAATGCTCTTCCTAAAACCACTGTCAGGATTCAGTGATAAAATATTATAAAGGCTCTTCAAGTGGCAGGAAGTGGCCTCTCGGTGTGGCATAGGCCGTCAACAACATCTCGTTCGTTCTGGAACGCGCTTGAGCTCTCTCTAACTCATTCCTACAGAACTAGGTTCCTCTTCGACGACTGCTTAAAGCGTCTCGCCATTCCACCTGCCTGGGTAAACGGATTCCACTGCATGGAGTACTTCGCAACGGAGTTGTCTTCGCACCGTAGGGTGTATCCAATCCACCGCCACTTTCTCCTTCGATTTGGGATGTTTATAGGTTCTCGGCCTGTTCTTAAGTACAGAGATACGATTTGGCCAACAAATCTTATGAATGTTTCTTAAACTTTTATTTACGGATGATTGCAACTTTCGTGTGTTAATGGTGTCCATTTTTCACGTATTGAGGAGCACAGGATGCCACGTTTCGCATCATTAGTTTTCAAGACCAGATCGTGTATGAAGACTTAGCCTTCCGATTCGGCTGCACACATTCAGTTCAGTGCCACCGCGGTTGGCTAAGACCACACTTCCTAAACATAGGCAGCTGTTAACTTTCCTGACTTTTCCTGTACGGCAATGTCCAGTTAGGCGCGATTGTTAGAAACGCTAAGGGCTTAAGCTCTTGCTGTATTTATTTTTAGCCCCACTTTGTTTGCCTCAGCTTCTAGATTGTGGGCCATCAAGAGAAGGTCCATTATCCAATGCGAATGTAGACAAACTTCGTCAGTTTTGTTTAAGGTAAGATGTCCATGGGGTTCCGTAATTTCCGTCCGTCTGTGCTGCAAGGCTGTAGATGACCAACAGAAACAATAGTGGTGACAGCATGCTACCTTGACGGACTCCACGTTGGACCTGAAACTCCTCTGACAACTTACCATTGAGTAAAATGGGACACTTACTACCTTCATATTCTTTTTATTGGGTACGAGTTTTTTCTGGAAGGCCTCTCCTGAGCAAGGCCAACCAGGTCCCATCTCAATTCAAGCTATGAGAAGCCTTCTCGAAGTCGATGAAGAATTGATGTAGTGGAGACCTAAGCTCAACGCTTTGTTCGATGATGATCCGTAAGGTGTTTATTTGGTCGATGTTAGAGGATCTAGCGCGAAAGTCTGCCAGTTCGAAGTCGCGGGTTGAACTTAAATGCTCCTTGAGTCGTTCAAGAACAGCAGGAAGGATGCATACAACTCTCCAGACACCGCATTCCATCATAAAATAATATAATATGGGTGGCTACAGCCCGTAGAGGGCCAGGGCCTAGCTTCTCAGCAACCACTCGTGTTGTGCGTGGAAGGGAACTACAGTTTAATGCCGACTCCGAACGCTTTTTCTGGACAGTCATTACTCTTTGAGCATTGTCAGTGACTCGAAAGAGGTGGAGCCGTGAAATATGAAAGGTGGTAAATTCGGGTATCGAACCTGAAACCCTATGCGTAGGAGTCAACTCACTAACGCACTCTACCACAGCGACCCACCGCATTCTTCACTCCTATGGGAACTCGTTAACCCAAGCTTTGAATATCACCGGATACAGGAAATGTATCTGCCGCAGCTTGAAATAAGTCGGCAGGGATGCCATCGATACTCACCGCCTTGTTTTCTTGAAGGACTTGCTTTTGTTATTTCACTTCTGCTGGGAGGTCCGTCGAGGATTCGGGGTTTTGCTGCGACGGCATACTCGTTAGAGTTCGAGAACTGACGTCGTCCCAACCTATCCTCTCCTTAGTGTGACTGTTCTATGCAACCACCCGCTTGGACCCAACCTAACAAACACCTCAAACTTGAGAACTTGCTTTGGAATGATTTCGTTCTGCGTTTGTTCCGTGTGGTCATCCGCTGTAAAGGTGATGAGATTTAATTTAAAATTCTAGGTCTCTTTGTTTGCCAGTTATCAAATCCTGTTGGGTTACAGGCCAATTTATTCACTGCATCAGAACCCTTGTAGTCCTTACCATGTCTCGAGGGGATCACATAGACTTGTCAATAACTACACTCAACATCCGCTGTACCAGGATGACTAAGAGGACGGGGGTTTTCGATAGATCATCCTACTGAGCCCGAAAATCTACCGACATTTAGATCGCTCTGGAGTCGTTATTAGCTCACACGTCCAACATCACTGACGTTTTTCACGGCTATTCCGTTTGAACGCAAGCGTCATTGAGTATTCGACGTTTTTTTTCACGATCGTCTCAGTCGCACTAATCGCGTTGACATACTTTTCTAGTGGTTTCTCAAGGTACTTCAAACGTACTCGCAATAAGTGCTTTCATGGTCTGATAAGTTAGGGATTTATGGTGAAATCTCTTCTCTATATTGAAATAGATGATTTCTTTGCTGTTTGTTTTTTTTGACAGCTCATTCGTCAGTTGCGGCATTTGTCAAAATCGATCATAGTCAGTTGGTTTTTGCCATTTTTTTATTGAGGAACACAAACCCGAGCAATGGTCACAAATTATCGAATTTTAAGTGCTCTGTGAAAATAGGTTTTCGCGTATTTTCACAATTTTACGGTCGTCATAATCCAACTAAACTGCATCTGACTGTGTTCACGACGACCACCATTTGCTCATTCGTCAAAAATTCGCTCCAATTGGAGATCTGTGCCTGGACTACGTGGAAGCTTTGAGGTCTTTGGTGCAGTTTTTGGCAAGTCGGAGTCATTGGTCCGTCTTTTTTCGAAGATCACTGGGTGTCGGCCCGTAGTCTTTAATAATTTCGAACGTTTTTTTTTGACTAATTGTACGAGCTGAACTGGGGTGGGGTGTAGTGGGTGTAGTTCCAACAAGACGACGGCGCAGCAACAAGCGAAGCAATGGACCACCTGAGAAATGAGTGCTGTAACTAAAAGGCGCTGTTGGTAGGGTGCCTGCCCCTGTTTAGCGGGGTCCCCGGTTCGAATCCCAGTGAAAGCAAAGTTAATACGATTTTATCTGGTTTTCAAATCTGCTCCAGTCACCATTTGCCGCTGGGATCAAATAGACGGCACAATTACTGGAGTGGTCAATCAATGGTAGTAGTCTGACTAGGGGTATCACAATGGACCAATATGGTCTACGAGTGCTGGTGGCAATAGTAGCCCCCCTTCCCAACCTAGCCTAACTGGTTGGCTATAACTCGTCAGACCGATGAGGGTGCGTCAAATCTCTCGTTTATGCTGATAAGAGGGCATCAGTTGCAGCATTGGAACACGACAATGCATTTGTGATTGGCGAGATGCCACTAAATGTGCTCAAAAGTCGAACTCAAAACGCGACTTCCCGTGTGCCCCAATCAAAGAATAGTCTTGGTCGAAGTTTACATGAAAAAAAAACCACGAAAATTAAATGGCAAGCTTTGACTTTTCAAACCAAATTGAATTTCCTAACACATTTTCAATTTTCCTGCATTCTTTTCGACAATTAAAAAACAAACGCTTAAAAAATCACCCATAATCCAACGAATACGAGTGAAGATTGGATTTTTTTAGCCCAATTCCAGTCGTTTCCAAGGCCGAGCTTGAAACCCACTAGAGGGCGTTAAATTCTTAAAAACAAAACACCCACCGCAAGGCACACGCTTCCACAAAGAGTTTTCTTTTTAAATCATTCGCAACCACGAAATGAACGTCGATTAGCCCATATCCTGAGTCGAACGCCGGAACTTCCTTCGAACCGTCCGTGGAAACTATTTGTCAGTGTCCCAGGCACACCTCAGACCTCTTGCCGCCCGTGCCCCTCGAAAAAAGTTGCCTGCCCAGTCAACATCTTGCAAGGAGTAAACGGCTTGCTCAGTCGTCAACCCCATTTCCTCAAGAGCAGCTCGAAAAACCAGACCAGATCTGGCATCTCCTCTCATCCGATACAATGAATCACGGCCCTTTGCCCCGCGCACGTCATTAATCACACTGCGACTGCACACGACCATCCAGGGTGCCGCGAAGGTGGATACTTCCTCTCCGTTCATTCCACCGCCTGCCGCGTGCCCTCGCATTGTCGTCACTCGGCGCACACCTAGCAACTCGTCTCAACCTCGGTGTTACATCAAAGTCTATGCAAAGCACTTCCCGCGTGGTCGGTAACATTCACCGAATTCCCCGCGGTGACCATGTGATTTTGATTTTTCGTTGCTCACCACACCACCCTCGCCCCCACGGACAAGTGTAAGACGTTGTGGCTGCTCCGCCGCGTCGCTGGGCGATAAACGTGTCTCGCTGCGTGCGAGTACGGGTGCGGGCGGGGAGGGTTCGTACTTTCGTCATGATCGAGTTTAGGCACATTGACGCAGTGACGGAGGCACAACAGAGGCCGCACACCACCACTAGTCCACCACCACGCTGTAATTGGCGATAATCACAAAACAAACAAAACCTCTCACACTATCGCCAGTCGGCCTCCTCATCCGACGACGACGATGATTGCGACCACGACGCGTCGTGCCGATGGTGTGAAGGTGCGCACTGGTGATGGTGAAGAACGAGTATCTCTTGCTGTGCCGTACGCCGCTCTGGCTCTCGCTCAAGTTTTCTTCTTCTCGGAATTGGATCGAATTAATGAAAAGTCATCGCTTGATTCGGTTCATTGTGTGTGGGGTTGGCGAGGGGGTGGGGGGCGGGGCACCGGGAGCTCTGGACGGTGGTGTTGGTGTTGGTTCAGCAAAATTCACGAACGAAACCCAAACAGAGGCGGCGCGGCGGTAGAGCCGAATCAATTTGTTTATATCTGGCGGGGAAATTCATTGACATTGTTTGTTGTTGTGAGTGGGGGGGCTGAGGGGGTGGCTGAGGGGGGGTGGGCTGCACATTGCTGCTTCTATTTTTAAACGGGAAAAGGAAAATAGTTTTTTATCTTTACCCATTTTGGCCCCTCACCAGAGACGTCCTTCGTTCGCTCGGGAACCGTTCTTCGTTTTTCGTCACACTGGCTGCACGTGTGTCCCCTTGGGTTAAGTGCTGCGGACGTGGATGTGCCGGGAGCAGAGCAAATTAACATGTCGAACAGTGTTTGGGGCAGACACTTGAGAGTTAATGGAGGGTACCCTCTGCGGCTGACAGCCTGGCGTTGACAATGATAAAGGCCACAGTGACAGGCTAATGGGGGGGAGTTCCTCAGCTCATGGCGGTGGCTTGGGCATGGAGCTGGGGACCCGAGAGCTTGTCAAGGGGTTCGGAAGCCGGCGTAATTAGGAAACTTTGAGAGATAACTGAAAATCCGGCACCCCCCGAGGCGCGTTCGTCCGTGCTGATTGCGGTAATGACTTTTCGCCAAGAGTTGAGATTGTGGAGCGATGGCTGCGAGGATGAAGGGGTTGTCCTTAGCTGGGACGTTGTGGATGAAGTTCGGAACTGTTGATATTAACATATTTTAAGGGTTCCCTTGAAGGCTCCTCCTTGAAGTTTAGAAATGGGTTGAGGGGGACAGCTGACTCCCTCGGAAATGTAAAATGACTCCGACACAGAAGCTCGCTGGAAACATGGTCAAGAAGTTTCTTACGCTTCTCTTGAACATTTTGTCGAAGCTGACTTTGATCTACTTTCGTGGTTTCTTATTAATATAGAACAGCGGATAAGGAGGACATGCGTAGCTTCCAATGGCCGCAATAAGGCCTTGGGAAAGACCAAACCTAACTCGATGGGTGCACAAAGTCGTCCTATCCTCACTGGCCGGGCCTTATAGGAAGCGTCTTGTTGTAGAGCTCAAGATAGAAGATGGCATGCTTAGGTACAACAAGCCCGTTAAGGACAACCCCTTCCGAGGCTCTGACGGTTTGGTCCCTCATCTATTTATCGATCTTCACATTCAAAGTATAGTGAGAGAGTGAGTCTCTCTGGGGAGCTCAAGACCAGCTCATGGTCACGGCTGCTTCCTAGATTCAATACCGAGAGGTCTCACATGCAATCGAACAAACCACATTCGACCGCAAATAGATTTTTCAAAAAAATTCGACGATTTCCTCCCAAGTAGAGTAGATTGAAATAGGAAGCCTATAGGCCTGCATCCGGGATGTGGGTGTAGACACAGGCTTTTCAAAGATGAGGTGTGGAGACTGCGTGCTCACTTTCTCCTAAACTCTGAGCATCTCTGCAGTTTAGGGACTCCCAAATTAAGCCAGCATCTTCCAGTTTCGAATCCTTGTCAACTTGTCAACTTAAAGACATCCGAACAACGCCAATGTAAATACAGTGAAACTTCTCTTTACGGACACACCCCCTCTATCAGGGCCCTCTTTAAGGGACACACCTCTATAAGGGGACACCATTCTTTGCGGACACCTCGTCATGGGCCCGTCATGAAGGTACGTGTATTTAAACCACATAATGGTCAAGCATGATGGTCACGCTAGTGTCCGCTTTGGAAAAGTTTCACGGCATTATCAATCTTCGTTGACAGTCAATCTGCTATCAAGGCGGTTTCATCGATCTTCATAACCTCATCATGAGGCCAGGACTACCGGAAAGATCTTGCTGCAGTCTTGGAAAAGTGCAAAGGAACCATAATATAGGTTCCAAGGCGAGAAAGGCGATGAACTTGCCAAACAAGGAGCTACCCTCAATAGCTCCTCAATAGCTCCACTTGGATTTGCAAAAGCTGTGCAATATCTGTGACTAGAGTACAACAATCCACGAACTAAAGATGTTCTAAGGACAACTCGCGCAGATATCGCGACAACAATGTCGGCACGATCTTGCAGAAGTACGTCATGCCATTGGCATGATTAACGGAACACCGAATTGGGTCTAGGTCGGTGAATGAGGACAAATCGAAATACAAAAATTGCTGTCCTCATGAAAGTACATAGATCATCGACCGCGACGGAGCGTTGCAAGAGTGGTTATAACCTCGAGACAGTTAAGGACTTCGTCTATCTCGAGTCCTCAGTAACAACGTCAGTACCGAGATCAAACGAATAACAACTTTTGTCAAACGATGCGTCCGTGGCCTCCAGTAGTAGAGCCATATCTCGAAGGATCAAGCTGACTCTATATAAGTCCTTGATCTTCTCAGTCCTGCTTCAGTGGTTCAGCGCGGAGGCACGGAAAGTGCAAAAGTGGATGAGCAAGCTTTGGTCTTTTCGAGATAAATGGTCCGCGTGCTATCTTCGGTCATGTTTGCTTTGATGGTTTTTGGAGGAGAAGATCCATAAGCCTAGGCAGTCTAATTGGGAGGGGGGGGGGGGGGAGGGGGCATGAAGACCGCATGGGCACCTCAGCACCGACTCGAATTGTCTTTTGACTCTCAAACTGTGGGACATTGCAGACAGAGGACGCCAGCGGCTGATGTGGCGCATCATGGTGGAGAGGAACTTCAGGGCAGATAGCCAGTGCTCGCGCTAGCTGATGAGGCTTGTTGGTTGACACCCATGTCCACCACGAGAATTAGTGAAATATAACGAAAAAGTTGTGGAATACACTCTTACTTTACGTAGTGGGTTGGTGCGTCGACTCCTACGCAGAGGGTCCCAGGTTCCACACTTCTATTTGAAGAGAACATATCAAAGACGAAGGTAATTAAGTCTGTATCACGACTCCAATCAGTGGCAAGCCAGTGCAAAGTTAAATATTTGGTCCTTCGAGCCGGATTGTACCAGTGTCCTGATAGATGTGGCATAGAGGTAAATCAGAAGTTTGTTCCAAATTCCGTTCCACTGTCAGTTCAGTCATGTCACTTGGAAACTTTGGCGCCACAAGGCATTTTTAAAGGGGAGTGGGAATTTTGTTTCATCTTCAAACGTCATTTATCTGTTACAGTAAAAAAATAGCGCAAAATATTGATGTGATCTCAGACCCTGTGTTGAGGGGGGGGGGGACTTCCTCAATCCTCATTTTTCCGTTCTCGTAAGAAATTCATACAAACTATTTGTTGGATCCTAATTCCAGTGCGGTGGTGGAGAGAGGGGGGGGGGAGCGTCAGGTGCCACTCCTGGACTAATCTCTTGGCAGGTGAGGGGTAAGGGGCTATGCTTGGAAATATGACCACGTCTTCCTAGTCCAACTACCGCTTCAAACAAATGAATACACCACGTGACTGCACACAATGTTCCCTCTTCGGGCGTTTGATTCACTGGACCATGTGTCTTGGGACAGTGTTCCAATGTAGAGTGGCTCATCCAAGACCTAGACCACCAGCGTCACTCTGATGATTTTTCTTTTGTTTCCTCGAGTGCCTGTATCCAATATGACTCGCCACCCAATTCGGTTCTCTGCTAGCAGTTGACAACGCCACTGTCGAAGTTCTGTGAGCTTCTTGTCAACTTCCAATGTGTCCCACCGAATCTGAGACTGATCTTTCACTTCTGATAGCTCCAAGAAAAGCTCCAAGAATTTTGGCCATCACAACAGCGGTCTTGCTTGATTTAGATAGTCTTTGGTTGGAAGTGAAGCAAGACCGCTGTCGTGACGGCCCCCGTTTGTTGCCTAATGGCAGCTTCACTCTAGCCTACAATTTACAAAGAGGCACTTTATAATTATCAACAATTTTAGCTGTCGATAGAGCACGTATCAGTCAGTATCAAAGTCCAACTTCCAATTGAATCATCAGCAAATGCGGGTTCGTTTTGAAAATAATTTCCCCCTCGCTCAACCTCTGATTACGTAAAAATGAGCCCTTCCTTATGTAACCCACGACAGACCCTAGGAATCAACCCACCCGTCATCTTTCCCGTTTTTCTTCTGAACACCCCCCAAGTGCTCGCGACGCATCACGTCATGCCGTTCTATCGCATCAGAGTCACTTCCTTTGCAGTTCGACGCAATCCGGCTGAGTCACCGCCTCAAAATTAGAGGATGAGCTCGTACATCCGTTCCAACCACCGTCTGTCAATGCGAGTGATGTCAATGCGGGGAGATGTAACATTTGCCGCTGGCTCATCGTGTATTCCACTTAAGCTGTCACTGTCGTCATTGGCGTCTGGCACACTCACACACCCGTGCACCCACCCACACCGTGCTGCGCAGCAAACGATAACAAATGACGTACGGGTCGACAGAACACATGGCATGTCACGTGAGACAAGCACGCGTTGTACTGGGTCGAGAACAGTGATGCCAAGTTGGCCAATCCGTTAACGCACAACCCACTCTCGCTGTTCGAGTGGCAACCGGTCGACCTTAAGCTGTCACGAAGCGACCGACCGACGTCCCGTTCGACCTCTGCTGAGGTAGACCCACCAGCAAACTATCCGTCACTCGGGGGGAATTATCGCAAACCACCGCGAACTGGATTGGCGTCTAATTAGTTCACCTTATCGCGGCGAGTGCGCACGCACACACCGCCACCAGCCGCAGAGCCCTACGTGACCATGAAACAGAGAGCGCGGCCCCACCACCAAAGCGAGTGCTTCACGAACACCGCCGCGCCGTCAGTGTGTGCCGCTGTCACCTCGTGGTCCACACAAGTCCGTGTGCAGCGTAATCTCGACTCGGTTACGATAGGCGAAGGCGAGTCCAAGCGAGTAACTCTCTTTTCGGTTGTTCGTCGAAAATCACACTCGGCGCGCCCGCTCTCACTCTCTCTGCCGTTATCAGTCCTTGGCCTTAATTCTCCGCTCAAAGAGTCTCAAGGCGAGACTACTAGCTGGGGAGCTGCTGCCGCGCGTCTGTGTGCGGTTGTGCGCGCTGCCTGTGTGCGATTTGTCGGGTTTCAGGTTTTCGTTATCGCGATTTAGGTGGGAATTTCCGTCAGTTCAACGGGGTCTTAGCGGCGGCTAATGCATCGGAAGCAGAGCTTACCGCAGATAAGCGACTTTACGGCGATTTAGTGTCATTCTCGGAGCGGCGGTCGGCAGATTCAGAGCCGATCCAATCTGGACGAGTTACGTGTGCTTGGCGCCAGAAGTTTGCCGTGTCCAGGGTCAGTTCGGAGAGTGTTGCTAAATCTAAATTGGATTAGTGTGTTATGTGGCGACGACGACGTGGGGTGTTATGTCTTGACGGCGAAGGGCTTCTGTGGTTTGACGGGTTTTGGTGCGCATTTGTTGGGCTTGAAGTTCACGAAAAGTGAGTGGAAATGTGGCTGGGAATCGTGGAACTGATGCGAGACTTGGGGGGTCTACCGGTCTTGAGGTAGACGGGAGGGAACGGAGGCTCAGCAGTTTCAGGCGTTGTACCCGGATGACTGGGTTTGGGAAAGTCATTAAAACTGCCCCCATTTTTTTTTAAAATGACTCATGGACTCCCTCCCCCTTACATGCCTGACAGAAGTTTAATTGTCAGTCAACAACGACTTGACACATCTCGCAGTAAAATATATCCTCCCCCCCATCACTGACAGTCACTTTCCAGACATCAACCCGTCATCTGTCATTCAAATTATGACACTTAAGACTGTCACCCATGTCAGTGTCAAATGATGAACTCCACAATGGGAGCCAATTAAATGTGCTCTATCGCTGCCTCTTTTCCACAGGCACCGTCTTCTGTTCGTCTCTTGCCTCATCTCGGGAAGTTGTTCACAATGAAAAGCCGGTCATTAAAAAGTAGATAGTCCCGATAAGGGGTCTGTTCGTAACCCAAGTGATAAAATCCATGTTGTAAGTCCATAAAAAAAAAGACGACCCCACTGCCGCGCCGCCGGCTCTAGGATCAAAGGTTTATTTTCTTCTTTTTTTTTGAGTTTCAACAAGAAAACACTTTTATTGTGGAACTCGTAATGTCGCATCGCAAACGCGAAGGCAAACAATCACCGGAGTTTATTACCGTCGAATTTGATGGCAGCGCAGAGCGATTTGCACGCATTCAACGCGAACGAGACGCCTGACGTCTGGTCGACGCACAAATCTGTCGAGTTGTAAACGATCGTGTTCAACAAATGATTAGTCATGTAAAAATGTTGATGGGTTCTCGTGAAAGGTGTTAATCACATTTGACATGTGACGACGACGAAGAGATGGTTATTCGAGTTGACGAGCGGTGACGTAATCGTGCGCAATCGAGCGCAGGCGAACTGATTGATCTTGAACTTGTGGTTCGGCGATGTCACGTAACCGTGGCCGCGTTGATGATGGACTTGCGATACGCGGATGGCACAACTGAGTCATCTGTTGAAAGACGGAGAAAGGTTATCTGATTTCTTTGGTTTGACGATTGCTTGCGACTGGGGCTACAGTTTCTTTCTTTCTGACCTAACCATATGTTCTAATTTTTTTTAATTTTCTGTCAAGTTGACTGGCGCTGTTAAACGTCACCAATTCAAAGTGGGCGGCATTGTTTCTCTAAGTCGAAGTCCCTGGCCGTTGCGAGGTCTGTATTGGCCCAACTGGGTCATTTTTGAAATAGCTTGGAAGAGCTGCAATTAGGACGGTGCACGAGCTTGGTGTCAAAGTCCGCAGTTCTCAACCAACTCTCCCCTATGGTCATGGAATCTGGGTTCTGACCGAAAGAATAAGACCGCGGATACCAGCTTCCGAGATGAGATTCCCTCGTGCTGTTGCGAGACTTATTCGTGCGCGAGGAACCTAATGTTGAGCAAGGGAATGGCAGGGCACGAATGTCCCCATCATCACGCGTACTTTGAATGCGATCATCTGGTATACGACCGCTTGGCAGATCCATGACGAGGAGTTAGTAGTTCCAAGTCCAAACAACAGGCATAGCTCCTGCCGCGTTAGAGTCGATGGCGAAAGATCGTGTGGACTGGAGATCTCTCGTGTGTGCTTTAGTTTCACGGCTCCCTTAGTGGATCCTGCGGGTCAATAGATGAGATGAGCAATATTCTCGGGCCAGATGGTATTTCAGGTCTATAATCAAGGTGATCGATACAATCTAGCGCCTATGCTGTGCTTCTAAAGATGCACTCATTCTAAACAGCAATGTCGGTCATCGGACCACTGTACTGGACTAGCCAAGACTTTGAGTTACTGATATAGCTGTGTTTATCCCCGTGACCGTTTTTTAGTTCCACGCGAATCTAATTACACGTGAATTTACCTCCACGTGAACCTAATTACACGTGAAATTTATTCATCCTTGTGATTATCCGTGATGCTATTACATGATAATCTAATTACACGCGAATTTACTTACACACATTTTCTTACACGTGAATTTTCTTACTCGTGAATTTAATTACACGTGCATTTTCTTACACGTGAATTTTCTTACACGTGAATTTTCTTACACGTGAATTTTCTTACACGTGAATTTTCATACACGTGAATTTTCTCACACGTGCATTTTCTTACACGTGCATTTTCATACACGTGAATTTTCTCACACGTGCATTTTCTTACACGTGAATTTTCGTACACGTGAATTTTCATACACGTGAATTTCCTGCATTTTCTTACACGTGCATTTTCTTACACGTGCATTTTCTTACACGTGAATTTTCACACACGTGCATTTTCTTACACGTGAATTTTCTTACACGTGAATTTTCTTACTCGTGAATTTAGTTACACGTGTACTTTATTTCACGTTAACCTAATTATACGTAAAGTGGCAATTTTTTCTTCTGAACTTTGGCATACGTAAGTATTTTCGTGGTGCGTCCCAGTTCGCGTCCCAGTCACACGCGTTAATTAGACGATGGTTCAGAATATGAAGCTGCAAACTCGCGACTGTCAAAGTGTTGATGTCCTCTGCTGATGTACAGCTTAGGCAACTTAGACATCGTATCGCTAGATGGCTGGTAAGACTCATGATTCTGTGCACCCGGTTGGATTATCTCAACCAAACACAGGATCAAAGATCGTACGCAAAGAAGAGCAGTGACTTCCTCGTCCGTTTTTGAAATCGTGCAAACCAGCAGGATTGAGAAGATCAATCAAACATTAGTCCGTACTTCTTTTTTAAGGATGACCGCGAGAACAGCTTTATCGTCACTGGCCCTCGTTATCATCCACCTTTTTTCCAAAAAATATCTCGTTTTCGACCGATTTTAGTCAGCGTTACTTGGATGACAACATTCAATATTAGCGCGACTCAATCCATAAACAGGGAAAAAGTGACTTAAAATTCGACTCTCCATGTGGACCACTTAAAACGTAGTCTTTGACTTCGATGCTGTGACTCTCGTTCACTATAAGAGCAATTTTAGCTGCTCATCAATGGTAGCAGTTGCCTTATTGTTAGCTCAGTGCGTTCGGCCAAACACGCCAGCTCGCAAGTCATTGACCTGACGGTCGTCAGCGCCTTATAACAGTCTTCAGAAGTGACTCCCCCTGTAGCATAGACGGTGTCAAGGCAAGCCCTGTATATATATGTAAGCTTTTTGGCTACCTGACGACGCTTCGTCGACTTACGGAGAGTGTCAGAAAGACTCTATTGGCAAAGACCCTAAAACTTTGCCAATCGAGTCTTTCTGACACTCCCCGTAAGTCCGACGAAGTCCGTTGCGATTATAGCTCTCCGAAGTCGAACCGTGGTGTTCATCCTCGTCTCTTTTGTTCTCTCGATATCCGCTTTTTTAAACTGGCTACAACAAAGAATTGATTGAAGGCTGTGGTGGCTCCTCGGCAGGAATACTGAAGGAGTTTCTGATCGCGATTCCTGTGCGGTCAATCTGGTTGATGGTTGAAAGGAGGTGTAGGTACTTAGACCAAAGTAGGCCCGTTGTAGTGCCATGTGGGTATAAACCAAGGGGGGTTGGGGCGGCCAGCCAGATTTGTCTGTGAAATCCAGTAGCGACTTTATTGGTGTTTCTCTCAGATCGCTGAGGTTATCAAAGAAGTAGGACCCAGAGTGGCTTGAAAGGTGGGTGTCTCGGTGATAATGACAGTCTCATAATAGACTTTCCTTTCGATCACCGGTCGAACATTCCGCTTTTTTTTCCCTTCAACGACTTCCTCCACATAGTTGGCCCAGATGTTCTTCAGCAGCAGCCTCAGCTAATCCTTCTTCGACAAGTGCGACAGATACGGTCTCATTGGCTTCTGCCCACAGCCATCCAAAGACTTTCGGTGCCGGCTTTTTCGGTGGTCTCAATGTGCACTCTCACGTCAAGCTGTAGCTTACGACAACGAGAGTCGGCCAAAGCCTCATCATCCCCCGCTCGCCCTCTTGTACAGGAACTCCATTCAAAGCTGGACGTGAAGAAGGCGGACACAAGCTTCCCTTATGAACACAGACGTGATTCACTAGCCATCAAGCAGGAAGGTTAGCGGGAAGCTTAGCAGGAGCCTCCATTAAGGACGTAGACGTGATTCACTAGCAACGAACCCAACAATTAGTGCGGTACGAAGTACTCGTTGCCACGATGGCAGGCATCGTTGTTAAGACCTTTTATCGAACCGCCAAAAGAAGAAGCATGTTATTCGTCCGCGACCTTGTCAATTCTTCTTCAAGGCTTTGGCCTGTGTTGACAGTTCACATCGTCACCCTACCGGAGCCTAGCTTTTTTGTGGTTATTGCCTTTCTGGACCTGATTCATCTCAGAACAGAGTCACAGAGGATAGTCCTTGGATACGACTTAAACCTCTGGCTTGCCTTCCACTGCCAGTCCACCTTCATTCCATCGTCAGGCTTAAAGGTATTCCCAGATGAATACTGTTCCAGTTCACTTCATTGACTTGACAATGGAAATCCCACAAAGAGCTCGTCATTCGTCGCAACCCTTTCCCACACTCCATCGCCCGTCGACCGTCGTCCAATCTTTATCTGATCTCCTCCTTCACCTCCCCTCCCCACCCCCTGTCGACCGGACAATGTTAACAACAAAGCAATCAACACAACACAACACAACACAACACAAAAGTGTATCTAAACACTCTCCTCTGTGCGACTTGATATCTGTTCGTTCGCACGCATGTCGATTCGATTAAGAGCCAATGAACTGTATCTCTTTTGATTTTCTGTTCTCTCCCGCCCCTCCGTCCCGCTCCCGATCAACCGAACGAGCACGAGGAGAAGAAGAAATTACTATGCGAAACTGATTAATTTCTGACGTCGTCCGTCAGTCGTTCATTCAGCGGAATCGCTAACTTTCTGGTGAATGAGAAGCAGGCCCGCTAATGGGCCGCCGAAGCCGAAGGAGAAGAAATCGTCTCAGTATCTTTCAGCTTTTGTTTCTGTTTCTGTTTCGTTTCTTAACTTGCTTTATTGCGTTCATAAATATTCGTAGTCTATCTCGTGTGTTGGTGCCTTCATCCCCCCTCCTCCGCCCAGCGACCGCTGCGGGCGTGTGTGTGTCCTAAGTGACGTAGTTGCGGTGGTGGTGACATCGTCTACCGGGGGCTGGCCAATGGAGTTCATTGTGGTTAAATGGTGTCGACGGCGGAGATACGGACGATTCGTGTTACACTTGCTGAGTTACACGAGTGCGTCTGGCCTGTCCATCGGCAGACATTTATCTTCCTGTCGAACGAAGGGAGGTGTTTGATCGAAAAGTAATTTGCTAATTGACAAATTGACTAGACAAGGCCCTGTCATGGGTCGCGGACGTCGCGCTACGAGTCGGGGAATTGATTCAATTTGAGCTTGTTTTTGGCCTATTGTTGCGCAAAAATGTCCAAGAGAGAACGAGGAGTGGAGAGGGCTGTGGAAAAGTAAAAGTTCAGTCTATTGTCGGGCAAATCAAATCAAGTCTATTCTGGTCAGTGGAGGAACGAGTGCGACCTTCCGATGCCACGGTGGACCCGAAGAATTGTGTCAGCAATGCGAACGAACACTCTGATGTATGGCGGAGTTTTGTTTGTCAATTGAGTTGCTTTCTTTGCGCCGAGCTTTGGCGGTGGGATGGCATTGGCCAGAAGAGCACTGGCATTCTTTGGTGAATTGGAGAAAGTTGCTTTCGGTCGCGGTCGCGATGACACGTGAATGGATGGTCTACTGTCATCGCGTTTATCGTGTACCATTGAAACGAGGCGAAATTGTGCGGGAAATTATCTCGACGCGTGGACAGTCGAAGTGAGGGGGAGTAATTGTGGTTCAATAAATGCGTTCATCCGTCTGCCTGTCAGAAGTCAGGTGGTTTGACTTGGTTTAGCAAGCTGTCAAGCCAATTCCCCGATTTTAAACTGCCAGTGTAAATTTTTGGCATATTAAACATCAACAACGTTACCAAATTTAAGAAATATACTCTAAACGGCTTGGTTCTGTGCAGCATCTGAGACAGTGTTGTTGACTGTCTTTGCACACCATTTTCGCATGAAATGAGAATGCAGCGAGGAGAATATTGTATCCGTTCGGGCCAGTGTTGGAGACCATTCAATTCTATCGATTGGATGTGTCGTTCGGAAACCACTTTGCTTGGGTCCGTCCACTTTCTGGCAAATTGTACGCAAAGAAAGCTTACAACTATCCGGGTACTCGCATTACGAAACTAGTCCGCTACTTACAATGAATTCAAATACTAGATCCATGCTGAAGAGGCGTTTTACTTCTATTACCTGGGTACTCGGGTAATTGTCGGATCGTGTAACTGAGTAAGGTCAAGAACTGTGCAGGAATTGGAGTCGAGTGACCTGACTAAATGCACCGGCATTGGACATTACGGTCTGTGATTAATTTTCTCATATTTTCTTTATTTTTCTATTGCCTCCAACGAGAAGTGGCATTTTAGAGGGATAAGCCTAGAGGTCGTCAATGTGTATAAAAATCTAGGAATCCTGCTTACAAGCAATTTAAATATAAAAAGGCATCCGAACGACAAACTTACAAAGGCTAAAAATGCTATCAGTGTAGCCTGGAAAGAAGGCTTCAACAATCCTAATATCCAGCACAGCTGGATAAGCAAGCTGTATCCGAGACGATAATGCTATACGCGGCACAGGTTTGGGGGTATAAGACTTATGAGGAGGTCGAGAAATTGCAGCGCGTTTGTTTATTAAAAATATGTTTAACCTCCCGCCGAGTGGGTCGCCGTGGCGTAGTGGGTTAGTGCGTCGACTCCTACGCAGAGGGTGCCAGATTCGATACCCAAATTTACCACCTTTGATAATTCACGGCTCCACCTCTTTCGAGTCACTGACAAATGCTAAAAGAGTATTACTGTCCAAAAAAAGCGTTCGGAGTCGCCATTAGACTGTAGGTTCCTTCCACGCATGAGAGAACAATAGAACGCTCAACACGAGTGGTTGCTGAGAAGCTAGGCCCTGGCCCTCTACGGGCTGTAGCGCCACCCATATTATTGTATTAAGCTCCCGCCGAAGACTGCGAACTGCATGCTTATGGTTGAAACAGGCATATCTCCACTACATTTAAAAACACTAAAGACGCAAATGAATTTACATACTCCGAGTAATGAACATGGCAGACAACAGACTCCCAAAGATATTGGCGACGCAAACCGTTCGAAATAAGACAGCATGGTCCAAAGAGTGGATTGAATTAGCTGGAGAATGTGGAGTAGTACTCATCGCAGATTGTAGTAAGTGGGGTAACTCACTATGCCAATTAATAAAGCAGGCAAGAATACAGTTCTTAGAAAAAGCGGCGGGATCAATGCATACAGCCGGCTCAACCCCAACCTGGGGTGTCGAAATTACTTATATCCATAGCATCGAGGAAATTTCTGTGATGTTCAGACTAAGAGGCGAACTTCTAAAGCTGAATTTTGTGCCGCATAGAGAGGATCTCCCTTTACTCGGCAGTATGTGCAATTTGGAAGACAGAGAAGATATCATGCATTTCCTAGGCAAGTGTCCGAAACTAGGAGATCCTTTTTTGGTAAGGACTACTTATCGGAACAAGAACTCCTATCACTCCTAAACGAAATGGACGTAAGCAAGTTGTTTAATATAATAATAATAAATTATATGGGTGGCGCGACAGTCCGAGGCGGACCTGGGCCTAGTTTCTCAGCAATCACTCGTGTTCTGCGTGCTATTTATTCCTTCACGAGTGGAAGGGACCTGCAGTTTAATGCCGACTCCGAACGGCGAAGTTGAGAAGCTTTTTCTAGACTTTTCTAGCATTCTTGCTAGCTTTTCTAGCATTCTCAGTGACTCGCAAGAGGTGGAGCCGTGAATTATCCAAGGTGGTAAATTCGGGTATCGAACCTGGCACCCTCTGCGTAGGAGTTGACATACTTACCCACTACGCCACGGCGACCCACTAGCAAGTTGTTTAAATACGGCAAAATATCACTAAAATACAGAGATAATATCCAAACAGGGAACTTGTGAAATGAGCACTTTTCTACATGGAGAGCTAACAATTATTACTTGTAAATAATAAATTATAGTCAAATAAATTATAGGCAGACGGCAAAGCCATGCTGATTTTGATTTTGTTAAATTTTTGTAAAATGAACATTATTCGAAATAATAAAATCAATCTTAAACTAAAATCCAAATCTAATCTAATTTCTGTTTTTCGAAAACGAAATTCATCAATAAACAAATAGAGGTATCTTTTCTGTGTTGATTTCCGACGGTCTTTTATGTGAGAAAACAGGCAGATTCATCATTTCATCTTGAGGAACGTTCAAGTTACAGTCAGCACTCTTTACCAATTAAGGTTCTAAATTCTATGAAATCTTCTTTTAAAGCTAATCATAGTTGTTCTTCAAACAGTCAAATAGTTCTTGGAGTAAAACCACGAGAATCATGAGTATCTTCCTCGTCAAATGGATTGGTAGAAGGTTTGTGTCATCATCACCTTCGGCCCCGCATGATCCACTAAGGGAGTCGCTGAGGTAGGTTAGGTTACACACAAGCAGCAGACACACTTAGGCCCATTGTGTTACCACGGGGATCTAAGGCTACCTATTCCACAAACCAGTCTCTGCTTTTAATAAAGCGAAGAACAGGGCTGATTTTGATGCTGCTCAGTTCATCCAGATTGACAAAGAAAAGGGCCCCCAGAAGTCTGAATCTACGGGATGAGAGAGCACTGCAGCTACATAGCAAGTGTTCGATGGTTCTTCCTCATCCTCATCCAAGCAGCTTCTACAGAAATCATTATAGGGAAGGTCTAGTCTAGAGGCGTGAGTTCCGAAGGCACAATGCCCTGTTAGAACGCCAATAAGAGATCTGAGGTTTGGCCTGCATAATCTGATCTTGCTAAGCGATCGCTTGGGATCACCCATAGGCCATAGTTGTTTGGTAATGGGGCATCCTGTTCTAGATATCCACCTGTGGTTTGTTTGAGCAAGCGTTCCAAGCCTGAGCAGATGCTTTGTAGTAGCGATAGGCATGGAGGGTGGGTCTCCACCCGGAAAGAGTACAGAGTTTGAGCCATTTTTAGCGTGTTCGCCCTCTTCGCAATTCTCGGGAATGTCACGGTGTCCCGGCACCCAGATCAGTTGGATGCTAAAATACTTGACCATCTCGTTAAGAGATAGGCGGCAATTAAGGGAAGTCTTGTAATTAAAGGTGACTGAATCCAGAGATTTGATCGCTGCCTGGCTATCGGAACAGATGACGACATCTATGCTCGATATTACATTGTTTTTCAGCCGGGGCGGGGCTTCCTTAATTGCTATAGTTTCAGCCTGAAAGACGCTACAGTGATTAGGTAGTCGAAAAGATAGCTGGAAATTTTAGATCCTTGGAATAGACACCAGCACCCACACCTGCATCCATCTGTGTAGATTCGCATTGGACCTGCCAGCGTCTGGTGTTCAGACTCCCAGCAAGATCTGGGCGGTAGGCTGGTGGAGAAATTCTTCTCGAAGAGGAGTTTAGGTAGAGTGAGGTCTGTGTCTATGGGTATAGAGGCATAGGCTGTGTAGGATCGTTGAATGTCCAGACTGCAGTTCTTCCCAGCAACTCAGCGATCTTAATCTAATCGCCGTATTAGCTGCAGTCTGTCCGCCAATTAGTTCTATCGGTGGCAGGTTTAGGAGTATGTTTAATACTTCGGCGGAGGTAGTCCTCAGCGCCTCGCTAATGCATATGCAAGCCATCCTCTGCACTCTAGCGAGTGGGGTGATGTTGATTCTCTTTTCGAGTGCAGTCCAAATTGCGATACCATACAGCAGTATGGGCCTGACTACTGATGTAAATAGCCAGTGAACCGTTCGGGGTTGCAGTCCCCATTTGCAGCCAATGGCCCTTTTACAGCAGTAGAGAGCCGTTGAGGCCTTCTTGACACGTTCTTGGATATCGTTGATGTCCACATCGTCCAATTCAGGCCAAAGAAGTTGGTGATCATCGAACTACAATACAGCGCTTGCCAACGGTGTCTGCCAAACGTCCTTCTCAAAAACAATATGGACCCATGACGCCGCAGCCCAAAAACCACATCCATGCTTTAGAGTGACAGCCAATTTGACAAAATGTAGCTTCAACAATATGGCCGTTGGCAATTGACAAATTTCGGAAGTCCCTTTTGGAAGACCCACGATGTTCTACAGGGTCCAGTTTTAGGTCCTATTCTATTTTTGTGTAGTCATTAATCTGAGCGTGGATGCTTTTTCCTTCTCAATCAACGTGGAACTAAAAGGTGTCTACTCTTGGTCTTTCAATAATAAGCCCAACAATATTGCAAGGCTCCACATTGGGCGCCATTTTTTCTGCAGCAATTGAATAGAGTTGTTTCAGTGTCGAGGAGTAGAAGACAAGAACCACACCCTCCGACGGGCTCAGCCGTGCCACCAAAAGCGCGCTGCCAGCGTCCTTCTCGACACTGAAGGTACCCGCTTAGCCTGGTGCCATCCAGGCCATCCATCCTCAACTTGCTTGGACACCCGTTGTTGGCTTGGCTTGGAGTTAGAAACTCTTCGGGCGGGAACCTAGTCGTTGAACCATAGCTGAGCAGACACTGTTGTGCGATAGATGACTCGCCGGGATACCGTGAGAAACACGGTAAGCAAGGAACTCAGTGTTCAACAGCTGCTTCAACAAATGGAAAGGGCTATGCTTCGATGGTTTTGTGATCTGGGAAGAATGTCCAAACCTTCAGTACGACTTTCGAGGCGTGCCTTGACTGCGATTCCAGAGCCAGGACTAAGTGCTTTGGGCTGAACTCCTAAGGAGCTAGAGTCGATTGCGAAGGTTCGAGTGGCCTGGAGATCTCTCGTTCGTGTTTTTCCTCACGATCCCTTTTGTAGGTCGTGTCAGAAGATGATGAGAGACCAAGGACTTGCAAAACTTTGAAAATAGGCCATGGAGCTAGTACGACTGTGATGATCAATGCCTTCAATGGAGTCATCTTTGTTCTTAGGCAGAAGGTCCTAGCGCTCACATTTCTGGTTGAACGATAAATCGTCTGATTAGTCAGGTCAAGCGTCTATGCCGATGAAACAGCGTCACTAGCAGCATGGCCGACAAACTCGAAAACGTGACTCAACATTTGACTATTAAAGTGGACCACTTAAAATGTAGTCACGCTCATCATTCACATAAAATCTTTATTGAAAACCCTTCCCCTTGTTCATAGCCAGACCATTTTAGCCGATTCCGGATCAATGTTAACAAATGGTTCCCTGTCTTCGGAAAATCAAAGCAGAATCACTCCCACAGACTTCTGGAAGATTGTCCCCCTTGGGGTGGACTGTGCGTTTTGAAGAAGTTACATGGCAGCCTTCTGGTCTTCAACCTAGATCAAAACAATGATTTCAGAGGTCTCCTCAAAGATGTAGTCTGGAGGACCATTCATCCCGTACAACCCCGGACGTGCAGGAACAGTCATGTTGCAGCAGGTCTCCATTGTATTTTCCATCGAATCCAAACTACAGACTGAGCTACAGAGCGCACCTACTTAGCCTCCACTCGCCAGAGGTCAGATCAGTGCCGCCTGGATCCGGCAGGCAAATCAAGATTTCACCCCGAATACTGATGACAATTGGTCGCCAATTGTCTGCGGTCGCCGATTGTGCGAGACCTAGAACTCTCTAGCTGACGCTGCTAACCCAGTTTCCGTTCAACGTCAAACGTGAACCACAGACAAAGCAGATCCCATGCTAATTCCACGGCCATCACATCACAAATTCATTTCATATTCATCACTAGATCAACCCTCAATCCCATTCAAATGCAATCCAAAATTTCCATACGAATGGCACTGGCAGGAGGAGAGAGAAAAAATACATCGAAGACAAAAGCGAGAACGTCTTCCAGAGACGACCACATTCCAGAGGCACATCGCACCACCAGCAGCGTCGCGTCGCCGGAGAACAATTCAAAAACGTTTTCACTGCACTCTAATTCAATTTCCAGGGTCTCTGTCAAGGCCAAATGTATTTAAAGTGAAATTAGTTTTTGGAAAGGCACACAAAGGGAGACAGGGAAGAGGGAGGACACCGACGACGGCGACGGCGAAGCTAACGACGTTCGGAGCCCGTGCGTCGTCGCAGGCATAATCAAAAGGAAGCATCTAAATGCACTCGCAGATTGTATCTCGTCGGGTGCATACCAAATGATCTGTGTCTCTCCATAGGATGCTGTGCAGTCCCTCCACCACCACCCGCCACCGTCGCGTCGTCAGCGTAATCCATTTGAGCACACTCTCTCGGTGAGGATCAGTTTTTCGGATTTCCTGCGACAAGGTTAGACAATGAAATGGCGTGGCACAGCAGCAGCGTGGGTATGCAAGATGCACGGTGTACCTGGGGGCATCGCATTTCCTCCTTCGTGGTGACTGCATCAATCCGAGAAATGTGGGCTGTGCTTTAAGAGATCATTAAATGCCCGCCGGCGGCGGTGACTGGTGGCAGTCTGCGGGAGTTGATTTCCCAGGCGGTGCACGTACTGGCGTTGCAATTTAAGTGCTCACGAGTGTGTGTGTGCCTCGCATTGCGGGTATAATCAAACCGAGTGTCTCCAATGGCAAGCTATCCATTTCCCCGGTATCCACACATGATGGTGCCGTGGAAGAGGATACCGCCGGGTGTCCTCGGAGTGTACTGATATCCTCTGAAATGTGAAATGGCTTGAGGTTGGTCGGGAGAGGGATGGGGTGTGTCCCACTGCCTGGCTATGGACACGTGAAGTATGACTGCGGAATGCATGAACGCACCATGATGCTGTTTCTTCGTTGACCTAGATTAGAGAGGGTCGCTTGGAATGGCCGGGACGATGAGGAATTTTCTCGAATTCGAGGTGTTCCTCCGAATCAAGACTCCGTCTCGAATTGAACACATATTCTTGACCTCATGCAGGCTCTGTTGGATCATCTGCCTTCGATCGCGGTCAGCCTTCTGATTCATCCTCCTCCTTCCAAGGCCTGGTTACCACTCTGACTCACTGCTTCGCATTGTTTCGCTTGACATCTTTGTTGGCATTGTTGTGCACGCTCGTGACAGACAACCTGTTTGCGCACATTCCTCCTTGTTCGGAGAAGCATTTGTGTCACCAGGAACATCCCAACTCCGACGCTCGCATGTCGTTGTTGTCCCTGTAGCCACACAGTCACTGTGTCGTGGTTTTTTGTCGCTTCCTGTGGGATCTATCGCATGTCAGTTGCAGTGCCATTGTTTTCGCTGCGCATCTGTTTCCTGTTCGGTTGGTGTCCTAGCAGATGTTCAACGACATCTCCTACATCGTTCTCAACAGATTTATTTCGAGCCACAACTTCCGCATCGGATTCGGTTCGCATTTAACCTCGCTTCGGTCACTGACAACATCTGTTTTCACTTCCTCGTTGTCTAGTCCTATTTGACTTGTAACAAGAACACTCGGACGTACCAATGCCTGCGAGGTCGTTCGCATGGGCTCTGGTGGTTCTTGATGATTTGTTCATTTAGACTTGTTTTTTTCAATAGGTTTCTGTTGAAAGGTCCAGCGTGACTGGTCTCATAGTGGCTTCATATTCGTATTCACAATTCTTTGGCAAATCCTCATGGAAAGACTTACACCTCCACAATGTCTCCAAATTATTCAGCTGCGCTCCGAGCATCAGTGTTCTTTGAAAAATGTTCTCGTGCTCTTCGAGCAACATCATACCGCGCTACCGAATGGAGTACATCCAGCCCCACATGCCTGCTTCCATCCAAGATTTGAAAGCCACCACTACGTGCACAATGCTGGAAACGATGGCTCAAAATTGGACCTTCAGTATATATGCACGAAATTATGCTCCAAATGTAAATGTCAGAGACTACTCTCTCAGGTATACTTCCCATCATCCAAATCCATTTTTTGCGTTTTATTTAAAGCTTCAAAACAAGTCTTAAGGAACCACCCATATGGATCGGGTCGTCGTCAGCACGACTTGACGGCCCTAGTGAGCCCTGCTGAGCTCTAAAGAATAGTGGACCCTACCATGCCATGGGTACTTAACATCTTCAAAGACTGCTTGAGCCTAGGTCAGGTTTTTCAAGGCGGGAGTAGGTAGGGTCTTTAAAGCGAGAGTCGAAAACACACCGACTAGGCTTTTGTAGTTCACGAACGGACTACAGTGGACTCCCCCTAAGTCGAATTGTCACGGGATACCAAAATTTGTTCGAGTTAGAGAGAGTTTGACTTAGGGAGAGTCCACTTGAGTTCAAAGAATAGCTCTAAATGTGAACTAAGTGTAAAAGTTCACAATGTCTTCTTATTTTAGTTTCATTTACTTCGGTAGTTCAACAAACTCAAGTACATATACCTTACTCTGCAGAAGAAGTATGAATAACTGAACTAAATCGAACTAAACTGAACTAAACAACTCTCATGTCAAACTGAATGACCTTAGATTCGCCAGTCGCTCTTCATTTCGCCTGAAAACGCTTGAGAAATTAATAGACACTGAAGACATTCACCTGCCAATAAGGCCAAGTCTGTAGAGATAGTCCTCCGCTCTTTGATACGAACCTTTGAAAAATCCCTCGAATGCAAAAAGACCCTAGAGGCATTTCTTGACATCGAATGAAACAAAGACAATCTCACTCTCACTTGGAATGGAAATGTCTTTGGAGACTTTTATCCATCAACTTTTCACTAGTAGAGTAATCCACTCTTATCTGGGAGATTCTACGATCCGATCCGCATGCAGGATCTCAACAAGGAGCAGTACTCTCATACCTTCTTAAGAACGTAGCAGTCAATGAATGATTTAAGTTCTATAAGAAGCTAGATGCGAAGTTATTACCAACGCGGGCGAAGTTGCCACTGTCACATCCGGAAAATTCATCTCCGCTCTAAGAGACCTAATGCATACCTTTGATAAGGAGGGAACATGGTTACCCCCCAGAAACTAAACGTATACTCCTCACCGCAAGATACAAAACCCTCAGTTTGACTTAACACACACCTCCACCTCTCGCCACTAGAAATATTTGGCAAACAAGTGGCACCACAGACTTGAGATTTAAAACACTTCGACTAGGCTTTCGTAGTTCACTAAAAATAGCTCTAACAAGTGAACTAAGGGAACAATGCCATTTTATTTTAGTTCATTTAGTTCAGTAGCTCAACAAACCCAAGTACCTATACCTAACTCTGACGAAGTCAGTAGTAAGGATAACTGAACTAAATCGAACTAAACTGAACTAAAAAGAGTGCTTTGATTGTGGCATTGTGCACATCAGGGGACAAGCCCACCAAGCATCATTGCGTTGCCGGTGGTGCTTGTGAAGAGAGATTTAAAAATGAATGTGTACAAATGTACATTTGTACGTCTTGTGGCGCGATGAATGAATGAACTATTAAGGAGATTTCTTTCTGGTAAAGTTTTGGTGATTCTTTTTGTATTTTCGATGTCACGAGTAATGGTAATCTGTATGGAAGCTGAGTGCTGTTCTAATCCTTCCATTTATGTGAGTTTTTTGATACAAGGAAGATCCCACAAGACTCAATTTCCCGAGCAGTGAACTACATTAAACTAAATGAACTAGTACAATAATCAGACAGGAACTAAACTGATCATTCTCTGGACTGAGCTAAAATGCCACTCCGTCTGTTGTCCGAACTCACCATCGATCACTTAACCATTCTTAATGAATACAAGTTCCTTCCCAACGACACCGACCGCCTACTTTCACAAGCTAACTTCGAGAAGAAATTCTCCCCAAGCATTCCTCCGAGATCGGATCGGATGTCTGACAGGCAGACGTAGGCTGATCCCCTGCGAAAGGGTGGATGCAATTTCTATTCCAAAGGACTTAATATTGGCATCACCTTGAAGCTCCCAGATCACTTTAGCGTTTTCCTGACAGAAACAATTGCGGTATGAGAGGCATAGTCCTGGCTCAGGAACAATGTTGAATCCCATCTGTTCGGGATATCACCATCTGTTCGAACAGTCAGGCCGAAATTAAGTCCGTGGACAATGTCATTTTCAATTCAAAAATATCCCTTAATCCCTAAACGAGATGGCTGAGTAATTAAATATACACCTCATTTGGGTATTGGCACAATTAGCAGGCCGATGTACCTCTAGATGTTGTAAACCTCTTCTCCTACACCAGGAGCAGTTCCACCCCCTATGCCGATCGCTACAACATATCACAAGGAGCTAGAAGGCACCACCTGCCTTAAAACAAAGGAAATGTGGCCAACACGCAATCATAAACGATCACTCAGTTTGCGTGGACTTAGCAGACCTTCACTCAGGACGCTCATCCGCGTCACAACCGGAAACTGAGCAATTGCTATTTATTCCCGCGGGCTGGCTGTCCCACAAAGACTTCTGCAGAATCTTCATGGATGAAGAGGACGTAGGAAACAACAAATCTGCGTTCTGACAAGGCCTGGGTACTTACACTGAAGGGGCTATTCTTTTAATAGAAAATCTCAACTCCAACGATTGGTTACTCGAGTTTTGATGTGGATGGGCCTTAGACATATAGGCCAGGAGTCAATCACGCCAAGACCCATTGCCGTGCTCTCTTCAACATACAATCACTCAGAAGGCCCACAGAAGGCATCCAACGAATGACGAGCCCCCTTCCTTTCATGTCGTCTCCCTCAGATTCCCCATTAATCTATACACATCCAAAAGCTGTGGATCACAAGACCGTATTGTTAAACAGTGAAACCTCCCATAGGCTAAGGGAGGGAGGGAGTTAAATGTCCATGGGAATGTATGGAACTTCAATTCAAGATCCCCAGTCGTGAGAAATTGTCTGCTGAAGGGCGATTGTCCGCCTAAGAGAGTTCCCCGTCATAGGAACTTTCCCTGTAGTCATATCCTGGATTCGGTTCCATAAGATCTCATCCCCGTGAATTCAAATCCCCCTGAGCCCTCAGCACTCTTCCCAAGAACAGCGTCGTCGTCGACTTGATTGACTTCAGTGACTTCTCACTCAACTTCCTTACCCGTCATTCTTCCTCCGAACTGCTGCATTAAATCACAGAATTTCTTCGGAATTGCTGCAATCTCAGTCACTTCCTTCCGATCTCAGTGACTCTTCGATGACTGACACTTCCGCAGGCGAGTTCTTGATTGACGAGAGTAGCTGCCCCCATTTTCATTCGAAATCGATGCGAAATCTTCGCTTGGTCTGCTGCAGGTTTGCTGCATTCGCTTCGCTTTGAAGGGACATGTTCATCCGTCCTCCATGAAACCCTGCCTTTTCCCACACCTTCTTGAGGTCGACCTTCGCTCCCTTCCAAGTGGCAATACACTCACCATCCCCGAGAGACAAAGGACACTAGATCTCCCCCCCAAAGGACTCCTCCCCCAAAGGTACTTATCGCACAGGCCTTTGAGTCGCCACTTCACAGACTCCTTCAAAAGGTCGTTCGCAGACTGAGCGCCTATTTGCATGCGAATGCTTCCATCGCATATCACATTTGCATACGATTTTTCCGAAGTCAATGTCATCGCGGGTGGCACAAGGACTGACGCGATATCGGATTTCACTGCAATCGGAGTCTCAACTAGATTTCTGTGAAGCACTCGTGGTATCGATTGTCACACACACACACACACCCCGTGAATCACGGCGCGGACGACGACGTGACGCATCTGCCAGTGAACGTCAACAGTGCGGTCTGTCACATTGCTTCTAATTTCCGCTCAGACTTCGACAAATAAGTCTCTTGGCAGATTCCATTGAAATCCAAATGCTAATCAGCGTGTGATACAAGCCCGTTCGCGTTCCACGTAGTATCGTCGTGTTATCGTAATCACGTTGCGACACAGCAGTGCGCACCCAGAAGCGAGACGGGGTAGCATGTGGGAGTCGAACGTGAGGCAATAGTTTGATCTTTGCCTCACCACCTCACCACCTCACCGCCTCACCTATTCACCACCCACCGCCCAGCGCACAGATCCACAGCAGATATGCAGATGAGATTCGCAAGTCGTGTGGGATTGGTCTTGTAAATAATTAAGAGGCTCCGGGAGATTGCGGTGCGCCCGACGGAGGCTCACACCTCGCACACGAGCGCTCGCAAACGGAATTGAACTCGCTTCCTGGAACCGACGCGATGGCGGCGGCATCGTCGCCGCTTGGGAGTCGAAATCCTTTGTAGCACTCGGCGGGCGTGCCGAGGGACTGGCGTGATGGCTTAATTCAAAGCTATTCGCTGTAATTAAATTCTTTCTTCGCCTTGTTCGCGCCTAATTGGTCGGCCTAATGCGGTTACCTTGCTGGCAGCATTTTCGTCGGCATTCCAGATCAAAAGAATGTTTAAAATGTATTTTTTGATTGAATTACATCCTTTTGGCGCATCCCTGTGTCGGGGGCGGAGGGTGGCCCCCGTTTGAGAGTTCACTTAACGAGCGGACGACGATGGAAGGCAATTTGCCGTTGTTGCTGCTGCCGATGAGCAGACTCAATTGGAATCCATTAACAGGCCCTTTCCCGGGAATGCTTTAAATGTCATGTTCCATGTCGCGTGGAAGTGACTACGGATACCCCGTCCCCGGCCAAAGGGCTGAGTGTTTGACAAATTTTGTGCGCAATCAAAGGAGCGACCCGCGGGGATTGGAGGACGTCTCGAATGAGCGATGAGTCTGGGATGCGAATATGAATTCCAGAGAATTGGTTGAAACGTGGGCAGCTAGGGTGACGTGCGCAAAATACTTGAAATAGGATGAAGACGTGGGAGATGGTTGGATTGGGAGGAGTTTCCTTCATCTCTGGCTTTCGTGTCTTTTCATCCTGTAATTCGTCGAACCACTTTAACTCGAAGGAAGTAGCAGAGAGAACCAGCGACAAGCAAGTAGTCGACAGAAATGCAGGCTCAGACAGGACAGAAAACACGAACCAGAGCCATACAGAAAACCGATGGAATGGTGGTAAAGATGCACGACATTAGCCCGACAGGCAGACAGTAGTCAAGCATTAAACAGACCAAACAGAACAGGCATTGAACAGAGCAGGGAGATAGCCAGGTGGACAGCAGACTTACTTTAGACAGTCATGAGGCAGGCGCTATACAGATGGTAGCCACCAGCGGATTGGTGCCGCCAGCAGCACATGGTCGGACGGGAAGTAAAGCGAGAAGAAAACCGACGGACATACCTTAGACCACCAGGCAGACAGTTGTCAAGCGTCACCGACAGAGAGACAGACGGATGATTCCCAGAAAATCTGAAGAAGACAGAAAACTGACATCAGACAGTTACCAGACATAGAGGAGAGAGACATTGAGTCAACAGCAAAAGCCATACTTTAAACAGGCAGCAGGTGGACAACAGACATACATCTTGCACCCAAGAGGCAGGCAGGGATACAGAGATACAGCGGACTGGAAGTAGCAGCAGTCGGACCGCAGGCGGTTAGCAGAGGGACAGCAGACAAAAAGCAGATAGACAGTTAGAAAGTAGACTGACAGCAGGGACAGACTGTGTAATACACCACCAGAAGCTAACAGACAACATTTTCCATGCAAGACAACTCTCAAGACTGCCTCTTCAATCCGATGAAAAATGTTATCTATACGCCACCGTGGCCTCGCAAGACAACTCTTAAGATTGTCTTCTCGATTCTATGAAAAATGTTACGTATACGCCACCGTGGCCACGTAAGATAACTCTCAAGGCGGTCTCCTCGATTCTATAAAAAATGTTACGTATACGCCACCGTGGCCATGTAAGACATCTCTCAAGACTACCTCCTCTACCCGTTGTAGCAACTCTCAAGACTGCCTCTTCAATCCGATGAAAAATGTTACGTATACGCCATCGTGGCCACGCAAGACAACTCTCAAGATTGTCTTCTCGATTCTATGAAAAATGTTACGTATACGCCACCGTGGCCATGTAAGAGATCTCTCAAGACTGTCTCCTCGATTCTATGAAAAATGTTACGTATACGCCACCGTGGCCACGCAAGATAACTCTCAAGAGTAGACAAAAGTAGACAAAAAGCAGGCAGAAGGTCAGACAGTAGATGTACATTAGAAAAAGATTTCAGTTGAACACCATCTAGACAGGAGATGCACAAGTGGCCGACAGACACAAACAGACATCAGGCAGGCAGACATACAAGACTCACATACGCAGCAGACGGGAAACAGATAAAGAAGAGGAATGCAGACATTAGAGAGAACGCAGATTGCAAACAATGGTCTGGGAGCATAAGTCAAGCTGCAAGCGGTCAACAGTGGTAGAACAGACAGAAAAACAGACAGCAGCCGCACAGTAAGCAGATGCAAGGTAGACGGACATCAGACAGATATCGAAACCATGAGGGGCAGCCAGAAATTAGACAGACAACAAACTGCCAACAGCAGACAGGTTCACAGTCGGGCAACAGAGTCACAGCAGACAAACGAGGACATGCAGATGAAATGAGTTTTAGACAGACACCAAAGAGACAGTCAGACTATTCATTCAGACAGTAGACCGACTACCAGACAGACAACAGAAGATAGAACAACAGATCACAAGAGGCAAACAGACATGAGGACAGCTTGCAAACTGTGAACAGCAGACAGACCCGCAAGCGACCAGTAGGGACACAACAGACACGAAGAGCAAACGGAAAGCTTATGGGTGGCGAGCGAACAGACAGCAGTGACGTTGCAGAAGACAGTCATGAGACTGAGAGGAGTTAGGAAAACTGTTGCAGTTGACGGACAGGAAAAGAGAAAGCAGGCAAGACATAAGAGGTACAATCAGACATCCGACAGGCAGACAGAGGCTAGGAATCAGTAGACAGACAGTGGGCAGACAGGCATGCGTCAGGGGCAGACACAGACAGACCATTCAACCGCGAAGCTTTCAGAGGATATCCACGCGTCAAAATTTAGATCCATTTTGACGCAAGGATAGCCTCTGGATAATGTCCAGCTCCATTTTGGCGCATGGATAGCCTCTGGATATTGTCCAGTGAGCTTCGCGTCAAAGATGGATAGATCGTGCATTGCTTTCCAGCCAGCGACCAGAGCCTTATAACTTAGTAAGGAAGTGCCCCTACAAACTTGGTAAAAGTACAGAACTGGAGGGTCTTATTGGCACTGACCAGATGGCCGCCCAGATTGAGGTGCCTTCCTTCTTTTAATCAGAAAACAGTTTTGTGGAGAGACGTCTTTTTATCAACTAATCGTATTCACAAAGCTCACTCAGGGATAGATGAGTTGAATCGGCACTCAAAAGAAAGTGGGGACGTGGCTTCAGTGGCCTGTCATTCCATCTGGGCACCAGCCCAGTTTATCCTCCCCGGTTGTTATTTCCCTCCGACTTCACCCTTCATCTCCTGACATTGACGACGTTCAAATGCAACTGCTTACCTCATGCCCTCTGAAGCGACAAATCCCACAGAAGTGCTCAAATCAGAGGCAACTCACTCCAAGCGAACTGGAAACTTGGCCGCAATCCAGTCCGGGCAATGCGCCAAACAAAGGGCAACTACCCCCGTGCCCAGCTTCGATCCATTACACCTTTTGTGGCATCTCGCTTAGAATAGAGATGACCGTCACGCCTGCAGTCGATGACACGAGCTCAACTTTATTCAACTCCCTATGATATCTGACAGAGGTTCCTCCTCCTCTTCCTCCTCCTGCTCCTCCCCAGAGGAACAACCTTCAGTTGGTAGTCGGAAAAAGTTGAGAAACCTTAATTCCGTTTTCCGGGAACAGGTGCTTGCATTACACGCTCGCAACCCATGAAAGGACACTCCTCGGTGTTCCTGCGGCGCGGGGATCGAATCAAGTTACGAGGTGTTCTGCTGTGGGTTTGGATAAACTTTTATGCTTTCTTGAGCCACAAACTTTTGACGTGCCAGTGGGCGGTAATTTAGTTTACAATCAATTCTTCTGACATCCCGCACAGAGATCGTCGTTTCACTGGCGTCGATGAATGTGTTTTAATTCGTCGATTGTTGGTGTTGTCTTGCTGCTTTGACATGATTTTCGATGACCTTCAGCTGAGATTGAGAGACAGGGGCAAGCAACGCTCTTGAGCTGACCTCAGGTGGCCGGTCTATGGCAGTCTTTGAAGCGTCATCTGACTCGAATCCCTGGCGTGTCGTCGCGTGCCTTGAAAAACAATCGATTAAGTTATGAACCCCCCTCCCCCCACTCGTACCTCCCACTCACTTAATTAAAACTTGCTCCATTTGGAGAATCCGTCAAATCCGGTCCGCAAAACTTCCCGCGAGTCAATCCAATTTTCGAAAGTATTTCGATGATTTTTCTCCGACCGCACAGGAAATGTCCGGACGACAATGTACGAGTAAAATTTCCAAATTCACATTCATCTGAGACACAGCTCAGTATTGTCGTCCTTCCATTTGCCTTCGAGTTTCAAAGGAATTACGACAAGTTTTGGGGCTGGGGAAACAACAATTGTCGGTCCATAAGGACGGAACTGGATCATCGTGAAAATCCTGCGCCCTCCCCCTCCCCACCGGAATGATGTGGGCTTCTGTGTCGTTGATGGGGATACCCGTCGGAGGGCTATTTTTTTTTTCCTCTCATCTCAACCACTCGAAGGACAACAGCAACAATAATCATCTAGAGGATGCTTGGACGGTTTCCAATTTATTATTTCGCGAGCGATCCTCCGCCCGGCTGCTCCGCTGGCAGAGCCTCAGCTCGTGGCTGGTTTTGGCAAGTCCTGTTGGGATGCATTGTGTCCCCTTGGTCGTTAAAGTGTATTGTGGACAGATTTTCGTCGTAGGTACTGCTTGTGATTACATTTTAATCCTGACGTTGGGGTGCGGTTATGCTTTCTCAAATGCAAGTCAGTCCTTGTGGGCGAGTCGAGGATTTGTTTTGTCTGCTTGCGGGTATGGGTGCGAGTTCTGCCGTCACCGCGGCAGGAATAGTTGCTGAGTTTCGCTGGGGAACAATCAAATTAAACGTCGGCAATGCGAAGCATCATTCAATTATGGAAACTTTGCCCGCTGACTGAACGTTGTCAGAGTGTTTTTGTTGGCGAAAGGATAACCCGTGTCGTTGCGATGTTAATCGGTGCTGAATGCAGCCGCTGATGCGTGCTTATGTGATTGGAGCGAAGCGTCACATGTGGAAAAAAATACGAAGGATGGTGCGCACTGCTCCTGAAACCACACCGCCGCCGTCGAGTGGGTGGGGAATAAATTGTTGATGGAGTGCAAGGTGAAGTCAAGGTGACTAACATATCTCACTTCGATCTCCAGGCTACAAGCGATGTAAAGTGTAATTTTTGATCACATAGCTGGCATTTCAACTGCCCCAATATCTTAGTAGGTTGGGTTAGGTTAGTGGGTTGACGCGACGGGGCCGCACCACTCTAAGGCCCATTGTGATGCCCAAGGGGTAAACCCCTTCCCATCTTCTCACTCGCCGGATTATGAAAAACTCCTGACTTCAAGGTAATGTTGGATATCATCCTCCATGCAGAGATCCTGATAAACTGAGAGAGAGCTAAGAGATTTTAGTGGGATATCAGATAAATCATGGAGGTTATGGAAAACAATTCTCCCAGGGTTCTTGCATGGACTGGGCATTGACAAAGAAAGTGGGATGTATCCTAAATCTCCTCTTCGTCCCCATAGCCTGTCATGGATAAGTCCCATTTTGTGTTCATGATACCTCAGATGGTTGTGACCAGTGATAGCTCCGACCATCATCCTCAGCAGTTTCCTACATTGGAGGAGGAAATCAGCCTTAGTGCTGTTGAACCTAGGCCATATCGTACGAGTGGTCTCACATGTGGGAATGGAACTCCACCTTTCGTTAGCTAGCTCCATGATTTTCCTGTCCACCTTTCTCTTGATGTCAGACAGAGGTGGTGAAAGCCATGGGATTGAATGGGATGGATCTGATTTGGCTCCTTTCCTGGCAAGTTCATCTGCTACCTCGTTTCCGGTTGTGTCGTTGTGACTTGGGACCCAGCACAGAGTGATCGAATGATGTGTGCCAAGAACCTTAAGCTCGTCGCGACAGCTTGCGATCAATGGCCGAAATTGCTTTGATGGCCGCTTGACTGTCAATTAAGAAAAGTCTTTCCAGCAATGATATCAATTTGGCCGCTTCTTTGACCGCAAGGACCTCCGCTTGAAAAACACTGCCGTAATCAGGTAGTCTAATAGAGCAGTGCATGTTTAACAATTTGGAGAAGACGCCCGCGCCTGTTCCTTTCTCCATCTTTGATCAGTCCGTATCAACATGGATGGAACTCGAGTCAGTGATGGGTTCATTTGAGCTCCACTCCTCCCGTGTTGGGAAGTACTTTTTGAAGGGTATTTCGAAGTCCAGGGTGGGGAGAGAGTAGTCGCTTTCTATTTGTTCAATGTGAAGTCTGTCAAGAATACATGCATGACCATAGGGGCTGGGGAGCCAGTTTTTGGATTGGGAGATTCTAATGGCTCCCTTTGCGGCAGTCATCTGTGTGTAGAGGTCGAGTGGAAGAAGTCTTAGTAAGGCATCACACTTCTGAATACTTAAATTGAAGCGTTGAAGTCTAGGACTGAGGGAAATGAAACATTCAATTATTCCACTTTCAAGGGCCGTGAAAGCTTCGTTTAACCTTCGACTGAAGCAATCAGAACCTTTGCTTATGTCTGTTGTCCGCTCGTTCCTACTATTCCCTGATTCTTGGCGTTGATCAGGCACAATCAATGATTTGTGCATCGAAAGGACGAATTCGTGTGCCTTTTCTCTTAAATTCGGTACTACGGCACTTTCAATACCTCCACCTGCTCCAAACCCTTCAAACTCTCTACATTCACCCGTCCTCAACCAAAAAATGGGTGGGAGCAAGGAGGGGAGGACTTAACAATTCTCTCGACATTAACATTAAAGTTGATGAACATTAAGACAACACGTAGAGCTCTTAAAAGTTAGACGATAGTGACGTCCTGTTTGGGATCATGTCAAAATTCATCAGCAATCTGGATCGATGAAGCCATTCTTAATAGCCTCTTCTGTGGCTCATTCAGTCCCAGAATGTGATTCCGCTCGAATATCTTGTTCGAATTGTCAGCTTGGAGCCATCGATTCGCGTGCTTTGTTGCTGGGAACCACTTGGTTCAACTCGTGCATTTTGGCTAATCAAAGGATCGACAAAAGCGGGTGCCATTGATGGCAAGGTTGTTTCGCGTTCGTTAATGAAGACAAGCCAATGACTCTGCCGGTTCATAAAATACACTAAACAGCGTGATCTTCCGCATCCACTGTTAACACTTGTATTGCCTGATGAGCAACCCATCAGACAGGAATTTGACTTTGACACGTGTTACGAATCACGTCTAGACCAAAGATAGCAGCCACAATTTGTTTCTAGGTCGGTAGCGCTGGCTGTCTTACATTCAATCTGAAAGTCTGAACGACATCATCTGATGAAGGACACGTCAAAGAAATCTAACGCTTAGGAATAATTTAAAATATTCACATAACAATCAGACAACTTCCTCCTACTGTTTATATTTAATTTCAACCGGTCACCATCGTTTTAATGGTCTTCTTTCCACTAATCTAAAATATGGGCAATCTCACACTGTCGTCCCCAACCACCGAATATCCCACGAATTTGGGGATCGTGCGACTCCTGGCTATTTACTCAGCTGGTCTCTTAGACCACACTTATGTTCCCCCCATTCTCGATTTCAAATTTTAACGATTTTCAATCAGCTGGTAAATGAACATAAATTATGTTTTAGGCTTGTAACTTTGCATACATTTGTTTGAAGACTTAAAAGAGAAGAAACAAATGTTACATGCTTTTTTTTATTGTTTTTTGTGTTCAATCAAAAGCCCTTCTTTTTGGCGGCACATATGATATCCGCTCACTGGAACATCTCTGAAACCAAAAATTGGATTGGAAAGAGTACATGTTTGGCTCTGCTAAGAACTAGGATTATTAATTTGACACAAAAATTAATAAAATGACGGGTCTTTGAATTGCATTTTTTCAGCCGCAAATCAAGTTGAAAAGTAAAGGAGATCTTCACCGATTTGATGTATCCCAGTTCAAACCGTAGCTATATATGTGTAGAATAACGTGTTAATAAGATTATAATTTGGAAAAGATTTTACTTATAATAGTTTTTGAGTAACCTCATGCGCCAGTCGTAAAGACACTGTGTCGAGAAGCAAATTCTTGGATAAATAACCTACCACGCTTCAAATATAAGTCGGCTCTATCTTCAAGAGTTTTTGAAATTCTAGAAGAACATTCTTGAATAGTTAAGGATTCGATTTAAATAAAAAAATCGATTTTTTGAAACCAAGAAAGGGGGGCTACCCTTAGTATTTGATTTAACTCATTTTACAATGTATTGTATTTCTTAAAAAAGTGAAAATTATATATAGTGGCCCAAATGAATACACGTACCATACCATACACATTTTTTTGTTTTCTGGCCTTGCTTATGTTATGGAATTGCAGGGTATGCGTAAAAATATGGGGTATGTATATTTATTTGTGCCACTTTATGTTACAAAAATAAATACAAATTATTTATTTTATTTTATTTTCCTTATTACAAAAATTGTTATATTTAAGATTATTGTTTTGCATTAATATGAAATTTTTTTACTCATATCGAGGCTGTTCCTTCCAATTTTGGAGATAACTCAGTCAAAATCATGTTTCAACTACAAAACGAACTACGACAAAAAAATGTCGTGTTGCCTCAACTCGAAGGTTAAAAAAAGCTAAAAACAAATATAGAATATTTTTTTATGATGATTTATTGTTAATGGAAATGAAAATTGAAGTAAGACTAATTTAAAGTAAATGTTGCCATCCAAATCGCCGTTTATGCAGACATACACTGCAGACAAACACTAGAAAATTGTTATAATTTGCAGACGAAGCTCATTCGTGTACTTTACCATGATGAGAATGTTGAGCAATCATTTCTCCTTACCTCGAAATCTTTGCAGAAATGGTTTGCAACAGATGTGACACAAGGGTTGCTTATCTTCGTCCGGTTCGGAGACCTTCTTTTCACTGATTGCGGTTTGTTCGGTTTGAGTGTGGGTATGTATTTTCTTTTCCAAGAGTGCTTCCTCCTCTTGCGGATCGGTTAATATTGCTGATTTCCTCGATTGTCTGGTAATTTGTTTTTTTCCTTCTTGCCCCTTCGGATAAGGTCTTATTTCCTCAGGGTTTTAAGAAGTTTATTGTGGCCGTGATTGACCTGACGAACTGTTCTTAAGTTCATTACTGTCGGTTAAAAGGACCATTGGTCCAAGTCTACCCCGGATTGTAGCACTAAATAAGGGAGAAGGAGAAGGTGTCAGGTGCTAACACGTTACAACTTACCCCGGGTAAATGTCACAACATGCCCCGGCATGAAATTAAAATAAAACAAAATAATTAAGCGCAATAAACACAAACTTATATACGCACACAATTAAAACCAGAACGCAACGACATAATAAAACAACTCTCAGTAATGTATCTCCTACTTGTTCACAGGGTGATCAAAGGTACAAATAAACTAACAAAGGTGGGTGCCCCACCCAGATCATTCCCCCTAGCCATGCAATGAGCAATTGAAGCAAGCAAACATTTGTCTCTCTAACAAGTTCCTTAATTCTGAGAGGAACAGTGGATTATTTTGTGGCTGTGTCTTCTTCACCCTGTTACTTCTAGCCCTGCTCTCCCCTACTAACCCAAACCACCTGTAGCTTGGAACTTTTTGAAAGACAGTTCCTTACAATCCGTCAAAATTACAAATCAAAGTTTACTATTAATTATACCCACCTAGGCTCACTGTATAGCCGTTTGGAACAAGGACGAAATTGTACGGCCCATCCACTCGTCGGAGAACAGATCCAGAGGTTATGTCAGAGACCTACTGGCTTCTACCAGCTGTCTTCCTGTTGCCTGCCTTCTGTCCTTCCGATTTCTGACTGCCCTTCTATCTGCAAGCAATCACTGAATGCGTACTCTCAGGGATGTCATCTCCGACACAACGATGCAAATGAGATGCTTCTCTAATAAATTCCCACTCCGGATTCACAGAAACAACATTGGCCCTACGCCATGCCATGTGCAGCAGAGTTTGCTCAGAAAACTAGTCCAATTCGTTGCTCCCTTCCTGGTGACACTCGCGCGAACCCAGACACAGTCATCACCCTCGTGCGTGCGGTGATCATCAATTAATTACGAGCTCTCCCCTCATTCCACTTGTCGCCATCCATCTCAATTTGGCAAGCATCCTGTGCACTTTGCGCCCCAACACGGATGTTACCTGTCAGGGGGGCGTCCATAAATAATACTCTCGCTGCTCTGAGCGCCTTCTCCATCCATCACCTCAACCTCAGGCATCACTCATCGGGCGGGTGAGGTGGGAATTTTCACCGCTGCCCCTGACTGGTTCAGTTCTCAGGGCAGGTTCACGAACGTCACACTAACGTGAGTTTTTCACCGTGACTACGGCCCCTGGCTTAGCACAACGATTCCCCAATTCGTTCACACCGTCTTAGGCTCTGCCTTAACTGTGTACACGGCCCTAGCTGAACCAAGTACCACGCATCGATTGTTGCAATGCGGAACCCGAGTTTTACGACCGCAGTCGCATTGAAATTCACTTAATCCGGGTCCTCGAACAGACTCCTCTGACATCACGTTCCACTTTATGCGATGCACCCGAAACATAAACGACCAATATAACGGTTTTATTTGGAAGCAATACCCAGCGCGGAGCGGCTGTTCCGTGCCGTGCTGCGGATTAGGAAGAGATTTGTCGATGTCCTTACATCTCGACTGGAGTTTATTAATAATTTCGTGCCCATCATGTTCATGGGCTTCGATGGAGTTCTGCTCGTTGGCTTGCCTCTCCTGCTCCCCAATTATGGGCTCGTAAATGGGCGTTGTCGTAAATTTTACTGTGCAGCTGCCGCCACAGGCGCTGGATTTGGATGATGCCCTCTGCAGGCAGGCCTTCAATGCGCGTGTGTCCTTCGGAACGTAAAACTATGATTTATGGGGCGTTTTTTTCCTCTTTTATTGCACGTTTGGTCATATCCCCGTCGGAGGCTTAGCGGACTGTGGCGCAAACCGAACATGGGGCGGTGTGATGGGAGGAGGTGGAGAAGGCGAATGAATTGAATTAAATCGGGAACGGAATTAGCGAAGTGGACGAGGGAGTGAGAGAAGCTCCACTAGACCGCTGGACTGGCCTTTCTGACGTGGTGTCCAAGTCGCTTGTCGCTTGACCCTATTGAAGTTGCGAGACATAGTCGGTGTCCAAGAACCCTTTAAGCACATCCTCCACTTGGCTTTAATGCCATTGCGTGTCGCTGCCAGTGTCCACGGACGACTTAAACACGTCCATCGCTTGGCGTTACGTGACGATGTCGGCATCGAAGGATGTCCCTACATACATCAATCACTTGACGTTGTCTCAAGGACGCCTCGCTAGACTTAATTCCAGTTTCATACAGCACCAGCTTAGCCACACCCGAGGGCTTCATGAATCAAGATCCGACAAGGACCTCGCTCCATCCTGAGCACATTCCGAAAGACGCCCCTTAAGACAGATTCCTCGGAAGGATGTCACAGGCATCACATCACATCCATCTCCTAATCAATGAAGCGCATAAAATACACCCTCGTGCCGTATAGACTCCTCCGTGCCCCGCCCCCGCCAACACTCACACGGCTTCGGATAACACAAGAATGTATGTTGCCAATGACCCACAAATTGCAACGTTCAACCTTCGTATCGGATGTCCTTGCTCAAAGCCATCGCAAGCTCCGCGCCAGCGTCTGACTACTGTCCTCCGCTTGTGTATTTCCCCTGCCTTCTGGCTCGTTGCCATCGTGTTCGACCTATTAAATGTTGATAATGTCACACCCCTTTCCTGCACAAGAATATCCTTGAAACCATGGAGGCAAGCAAATTTATTGAAATCGATTTATTCACCTCGAACGCGCACTCTACAAGGACTTCTCTCGAAACTCCACGCTCCTTCTGCCTCTCCTCCCCGCCCCACCGTCAGGAGAGTCTCTACCTGTTGTGGCTTTAAGCAGCGACGCGTCACTTAAAGACTACAAAACACGAACGAACGCCAAGACAAAAGTGGAGAAAGAAACCGACCAGCAGTTGTCTACCTCTGTGCTCCTGTGGCGTGGCACAATGCAATTTCTTTTCGTGCCTGTCCGCCATCCACACCCGCCATCGCCAGTGACACTGGTCGAGCCAGAAAAGGTCAGGACACATGGGACTGTATTTTATTAGCTGAACGTACCTTAAAGTGTCAACATTGACTGCTGCGTTGGGAAGGAGCAGTCGATATGACTTGTGGCCGCTGCCGCTGCCGCTGCACTCAGTGCGAGCGCGCGTGTTTTTTGTTTGATCGGCGGCAGTGAAATGAGCTGTCGCCTTTGGGCTGATATTAAATTTCGCGTGTCGGTGCATTCCATGTGGACGGTGTCAAGCAACCGAAGGCGTGGAAATCTACCAGACTCCGTCAGGTTAAGTGCGCTGTCAAGGACACACTCGCACACAACTATCGGGCGAGCGGATTGAGATGCTAAGCCCCGGCGACTTGAGTTAATGGCAAACGTCCGTCCGAAAATAAGTTAATTTCTTGAGCAGCGAGAAAGAACCCGACTGTTCATTTGCAAGCGAATGCGACATCAAAGTAATTGATGTGTAATTAATTTTGTCCCAGCCGGCCGGACGGTGCCGCTTCATAATTTTCGAGATGCGTTTGCTCTGAGGGCTGGCTCATAATTATTTGACGTGACTTTGTTAAACGGGTGGGGGGGAGGGAGAGGGACTGTCGCCAGTGTGGGTTTTTATTTTGGCTGAATGAAGGTCGATGGGGGTGCTGCCGTGTGCAGTGAAGGAGGTCAGAGGTGCCGGCAAGGCTGGATTATGGTGCAACCCTTGTGGGAGCCTCCTTGGCTGTGCACAGAAGAGGTGTGAGTTGTACGGCCTTTGCAGATGCTTACGCTTTGTGGGAAGTGTCGTTGATTTGAAGATGCGTCAAATTGGTTGTACAAGCTTCTCCTCCTAGTCTTGCTGTTTTCGGCTTTTTTATCGTCGGTAGTTGGAAACCTTGCATAGGCACCAAGGGTCCGACGTCCATAGGTAGTGTCGGATTCTGACTGAATAAAACCACCTTCCGTGGAATATTTCCGTTTATTCCCTCGCGGAACTACCGCTAGGTATTACTTCGCGAGAGACGGCTTCGAGCTTCTTCACATGTCGTATAGCGAATTCGCTTTCCGCTGCCGTTCTAAATTGCTGCGGCTAGCAGCAGCCAGGAGGCAAGTGGCTAATGGAGGCCTCTCTTTAGGAAGCAAGCTGACTTTATATGCACGAGACGTTGACCATTGCAGCCCTGCTCTACGGCACTGGGGCTTGGAGAGTTTTAAAAGCAGTTGAAGAAGTCCTTGGAGAATAGTTCTGCATGCAATCTCTGGCCAGTCAAGACGAGGTCTGTGTAGGCTGTACAGAGAAACGAGTCTAGCCAGGCTTTTACGTATCAGAAGCCTAAGCTGACTGGGGCAACCAAAGAGCAGGGACAACGTGACTCGGACCAGACTGGACAATGCAATAGAGGATGCTTTTGAGGCTCACAAAGTCGATTAATTTTTTATTTTATTCAGTCTCAGATCCGCTCCGGACTGCAGCGCCACACGAAGAAGAAGGCGACTTGAATTTTGATCAACAATCAGTACCACCGCCAGTTGCTGCTACTGACGACTCTAGCTTAGGCTGGGTAAGCGGTTTGGTAGAGATGATCAGTCTGGCCAAGGCTGTCTTATGTCTCTGTCATTGCTCTTCGGGAACTATTTTCACACCCATTGTGCTTGTCCTGCATCACTTCTTGTTCACCAGTCTTGCCCCCGTTCTGTCTCGTTGATGGATCGGTTTTTGATTCCTTCTTTACGAGATCATCAGCTTTCCCATCGCCGATCATGTTCATATGGCTGGGGTCCTAGCACGGATGTATCCAATCTTTTGAGGTGCGCCGTACGACTAGCTTGACTTTGATTTCATGGCTTCCTCACTACTCGACTGACACACACTGGGAATGCCCTTATCATCTAGTGGTATACCATCATCTAGTAACAGCCAGGATCTAGCCATTAAGTCCTGTTGACCAGAGGATACCTTCAGCTTCGAAGAATATGCCAGCGCTTGTGCGTGCCTATCACCTCATGTATATCTTACCTGACATCTTGTTAATGGATTCGCCTTTTTCCCTTTTTAAGACACACGGGATGCCGCACGGTTCTAGATTGTGCCTCCTACTTGTTCCTAGACGTAATTATGCCTTATGCCGTAAGCATTACCCAACTCTCAAGGAAAGCAAGGACTGAGTATGAAGAGGCCCTAAATTTTTACGAATGTCGTCTGACTGTCACAGGAAACTGCTCAGGTCTCCAACTGGAATTGATTCCTCTTCATGTAAGTGGTGAATCGGGTCGTCATGGAAGATTGTTCAGCTTGAAAGAGAAATAGGTTAAATCAAACCGCAAGAGCGGAGCAAAATGAGTACTTCTTGTCAGATTGGGAACGAACGATTTTCCGGAAAAGGATCATCAAACACTTTTTCGCATTTCGCGTAAGAATTGATATTGTGTAGAGCCTAGAGGCAATTGATGGTGATTGAACATGATTGGGTTGTTGCGTTGTAAGTGTGTGCGTCGAACCCTACGCAACTTAACCTCGCTACCTGGGTTTGATTCCTGCCCTCGGCTCAAACGTGGCCGTTCGGATTCGGCATAAAACTGTATGACCCTTCTTCTCGTGGGAGAACAATAGCACGCACAACACGAGTGGTTACTGAGAAGATAGGCTCTGGCCCTCTACGGGCTGTACCGCCACCCATCTTTATCACAAAGGCGCCATCAACTGCGCATCGGGACTGTATGCCGTTCCTATAGGTACCAAACTCTACATGAGACACCTTGCTGAACGTCAGTGATGACAAAATTAGAGTCCAATTTCGTGGGACATCACTCGAAGTCAGCGTAGAAATCATGTCAAAATCGTATGTAGAACTGAAAAGGAACCGTGGCCAACCACCGAATGAAGGATGAGATGGAAGTCATGCGGGAGGCTAATGAACCAAAGTTCGAATCGGGATTGTGGTGGCGGTTTGGAGACGTAAGTGAGGTTTGGCACTCATTTTCACAGATATCGCACATACGCCCCCGTACTTACCAGTGTTCTATCGTTCTTTGTAAAGACAAATGGACCTAGACCAGGGAGGCTTGCTTCTGTTTCGTTTGACTGGCAAACTTAAGCAAGAACGCTCTGAGAATCCTTCCTGTTTGATCTCTGTTAGTTTGTTCCTTGGGTTCAGTAGCAAGAGGTTACGATAGGGTAGGGAAGGGGGCTGCTAGTGCATTCAGCATCACTGTTATGGAGAATTCGAGAATTCAGAAATCGTGTCATTTTATTCTTTATATCAAAATAAAAACAAACAATTCTTACATCAAACTAAATTAATGACCACACGCGATGAAATCCTAAAGCAAAATTAAGTTGTCTGTAGCCAGCTCAATTTCGTCAACCATTCTTGACAAGTTTGTGTTCGCCACTAGGTGTCACTGGAGTCACTCGATCAATCACACTTAGACCATGTTGGTCCATTGTGATACCCACAGTCAGGCTGATACCACTGGTGGATCACTGAAGTGATGCCGTCAATTTGATCTCAATGGCCAGTGGTGACTGGACCAGATTTGAGATCCGAATAAAACTTAGCTTTGACTGGGATTCGAACCGGGGACTCCTCTAACCAAGGGCAGGCACTTAACCAACTGCGCCATCCAGTCGTTCAATAGGTGGTGATGGAATGGCTCATATGATCGAGTAGAAAACGATCTGCAAGCGAGTATGCACCCTCAAAGGATAACATTCTCTTCTTCAGTCTTCTCCCTAATGCCAAAATATGACCTAATCCATTTCTCATCAGTTACCCGTCAGATCCACGACCAAGTCGCAGACCTAACCCCTTTTCAAAGAATCTCAAATCCGTCGAAACCTTCATTGAGCACAAATTTGCGAAAACAATATCAAATTTCCCAAAAAAAGAATGAAATAAATAAATAGACAAAGAAACGCGCGAGCCCTTTTCAGCTCCAAAGGCACGAGCGAGTCCTCCTGCCAAAGTGGAATCCTGGCTCAAATCTACACGTTTTTTCGAATTAATCTGTCACCCAAGCGACCATCATAATTCATTTCAAAGCAGCGATGTTACAAGTTCATCCATGGGATGATAGAAGGGATGCCCAAGGGGTCGGGTGGAGCAGGACATCAAGGAAATCCGTCCGTTTTCCATGAGTCCATAAAAAAGAGTGAACGAATAATGAATTGGAGATACTTTTCGCTTTTCAAATTCGGAGACTTCTTTTGTGCCGCTCCGATGGAAGGGGGCGGCTGGAGGAGGTAAACGGTTGAATGGATTATCTTGTTTTTCTTTTGTTCGGGCGAGGGTCCCGCCAGCAACCCCGTTGGAACTTGAAGATTTTCTAACTGTTTTCTTTTGTTGATATGTCACTTCCGCTTTCGCGAACCTTTCAGTGCTTGCAACCGTCACGGCGTCGAAGGCGGTAGTCTTTTTCTGAATAAATTTGAACGCTTGAGAGGGATCTTGATGAGTTTTTGAGGATGAGGCAGATGATTGAGGGTTGGGATTACAAACAACTCGAGTACTCTGTGCGTTTGAGTTTGTTGAGAAATGTGTGATTTGAGGGCACTTCTGGTGGTGGCATCTTCTGTTGTTTCCTTTTGAGGACTGATCGCAGGTCGTCCTTGAAAGAGATGCTCTTCAGAAGTCCTTCCAACTTGTCGGAATGAAATCACTTTCGACGCTTAATAAATGAGCTTGTACTGTACCACGCAGCAGACACGGACGTAGGACGTGATTTCGCTTGAAGCGAGAATGGCGTCGGACACGTCGTCAGCAGGACCACAGGTTGTATGACTTGTGGCACTGCTTAAGGAGGAAACGTTTGGATGAAGATGTAGACTGAATCCTAAGAAAGCAGTCGGGAATGCCCTTGACAACTCCTAGCACTGACTAGCTGAAGGGGATGCCAGTTTTTGTAGTCGTGATCACTCTGCCATTTTCTATGCCTGTGTAACTCCCACAAGAGCTCGATTAAGTCTCCTCTCGGCTCAGCTTTTGTTCGCGATCTTATTCTTCGGTCATTACTCGTGTCGTCAATACTATTTTAGATCTGAAATGAAGATGATGATGTCTTGTCAGTCATAGGAACTATTCAGTGATGAACATAATAAAATGGAGGGCGCTAGAATTCAAGGTGGACAGAGGCGTACTACAGCAACCATTTGAGTTGGGTTTTTGAATTTTTTGAAATAGAACCCAGCCGCCCAGCGATCGCTGTCTCGGTTCTAGGAATTTGCACATTTTTTCTAACAGCTACAGTGTGTTCTCTGTGAGATAGAGGCATGATTTCCTATTGACCAGTGTCCCATTTAGACCGCGACCGATTCTTGCCACATCATGACGAGTTCGCCGGAGGAGAGCGCTTGTACTCAGACCATATTGTCCTTGATTTTCCACGACTTGTAAGCTTTGCCATTTCAAGGATGTGCGCCTTATCGGGCAGCAGAGATATGCCGCAGCTTTAAGTGGCTGGTATCTTTTCTAGAAATCATAGTTAACTTCATACGTAAAGTCTATTAACACGTTGGCTGCCAGTGGTACATATTTATTTTTAACAAGATGGCGTGTGTACCTCTTTGTTAGGTTAGGTTGAGTTGGCTAACTGCCGCGCATAAGGGCAGCAGACACACTTAGGCCAAGTATAGGCCCATTGTGTTACCACGCGGATTTTAGGCTACCTATTCCGCAAACCAGTCTCTGCTTTTGATAAAGCGAAGAAGAGGGCTCATTCTGATGCTGCTCAGTTCAGCCAGATTAACAAAGAAATGGGCCCCCAGAAGCCTGAATCAGCGGGATGAGAGAGCACTGAAGTTACGTAGCAAGTGTTCGATGGTTTCTTCCTCATCCTCGTCCAAGCAGCTTCTACAGAAATCATTATAGAGAAGGCCCAGTCTAGAGGCGTGAGTTCCGAAGGCCCAATGCTCTGTTAGAATGCCAATATGATCAAGCTAAGCGATCGCTTGGGATCGACCATAGGCCATAGTTGTTTGGTAATGAGGCATCCTGTGCCAGATGTCCATCCGCGGTTTGTTTGAGCAAGCGTTTCAAGCCTTAGCAGATGCTTTGTAGTAGCGATAGGCATGGAGGGTGGGTCTCCACCCGGAAAGAGTACAGAGTTTGTGCCCTTGCGGTCCGCTTCGCAATTCTCTCGAATATCGCAGTGTCTCGGCACCCACATCAGTTGGATGTTAAAGTACTTGGCCATCTCGTTAAAAGATAGGCGGCAAATAAGGGTATAGTCTTGGAAGTAAAGGTGACTAAATCCAGAGATTTTATCGCTGCCTGGCTATCGGAACAGACGCGATATTACATTGTTTTTCAGCCAGGAAAGGGCTTCCTTAATTGCTTTAGTTTCAGCCTGAAAGACGCTACAGTGATTAGGTAGTCGAAAAGATAGCTGGAAATTTAGATCCTTGGAATAGACACCAGAACCCACACCTGCATCCATCTGTGAAGATTCGAAGACCTGTCAGCGTCTGATGTTCAGACTCCCAGTAAGATCTGGGCGGTAGGCTGGTGGAGAAATTCTTCTCGAAGAGGAGTTTAGGTAGAGTGAGGTCTGTGTCTATGGGTATAGAGGCATGGGCTGTGTAGGATCGTTGAATGTCCAGACTGCAGTTCTTTCCAGCAACTCAGCGATCTTAATCTAATCGCCGTACTAGCTGCAGTCTGTCCGCCAATTAGTTCTATCGGTGGCAGGTTGAGCAGTATGTTTAATGCTTCGGCGGAGGTAGTCCTTAGCGCCCCGCTAATGCATACGCAAGCCATCCTCTGCACTCTAGCGAGTGGTGTGATGTTGATTCTCTTTTCGAGTGCAGTCCACCAAATTGCGACGCCATACAGCAGTATGGGCCTGACTCCTGATGTAAATAGCCAGTGAAACATTCGGGGTTGCAGTCCCCATTTGCACCCAAGGACTCTTTTACAGCAGTAGAGAGCCGTTGAGGCCTTCTTGACACGTTCTTGGATATTTAGCTTCCAGCTTAACTTCGTGTCTAGAATAAGGCCAAAGAGCACCAAGGGGGTCCCGCATAGTGTCGGAGGGTCAAAGTTACATCCTAGTAAAGAGGACTAGATCCGTTTTTTGCGGATTGACACATAGGCCGAATTCGCTAGTCCATTTCACTAGCTTGGATAGGGCAGATTGCATAATATCTCCGATCGTGGATAAATATTTCCCAGATACAGCTATGGCAATATCATCTGCACAGGCAGTGACCTTATACCCAGTCCCATCTAGTTATATGTGGTACATTGTGCATGGCCATTAGACGCATATGTTCCGGGGTTGGTCTTCATTAGATGTGTACATACGTCGATCTGACGTCGATCTTGGATTCAAGGCAGTACCATTTCTTGTCAAGTCACACAATGGACCAAAATTGTTCGTCAATGTGTGCTCTATGTGCGGTAGTATTACGATGTCGTCTTTTAGAAGATCGCTTTATTACGTACGCACTTAAATCTCGTAAGAACGTACCCAGACCCTGCTCTTCAACGGCTTTTGACCAAAAGAAGATCAAAAATCACTCGCAATTTCCCGTTCAAAATGGCTTATTACTCCGCCATTTAAATTGAACTCCGTCCATGGTGAAGCGCCTCCTTAAAATCCTCACGCATCTTTAAGCCGCCCATACACAGCACACTGCAGCATACTCTGGTGTGTACATCGGTGTCGGACCAGCGTCACTAAAAGTGAACACATTTTCATTTATTCACACACTGTGGCGCTCCAAAAATCGGCGCTCGGGCTGACCTTCATACAAGACACACATCAGCACAACGACCCATGCTGTGTTTGGGTCACTTAAGAGAGGACCCATCTAATGAATTACCAACGAATCCAGCGTCTTGTAAGATTGCACAAAATTCCCTCTAATTCCATATCGTTCCCCGTAACCATCGGATATCCGAGAAAAAAACCAAAACTCTCATCAAACAGTTCGATGCGTCATGGTTTCACAGAAATACTCTCATAAAACTGCAATTCACAGTGTTGTGCAATTCCCGCAAGTACTCACCGATCACCCGCAAGTGTTCGTAGAAATCTTCAAACACCACCACCACGCCGAGCGGCGATCCACAAAACCCCCTCCGACTAGACAAGTGCCCCGGCGTCGTCAGTTTTATTGCTCAGTGCAGTGTTTTTCGGAAATTACCTCACCGAGGCAATTAACGACATCACCAGAAGCTCAAATTATTCATTCAACGTTTTTTTCAAATGAATGGAAATATAGATCTCCCGGGTGGGGGAGGGGTCAGGATTGACGTCAATAAAATAGCTCGCAATCAGTATTGGCCGCGGCGAGAGCCGAAAACAAGTTCGGACAGGCCAGGCCATCTCTTTTGGACATCGCCCGATCGCGGCCGCGTCACCGCAAGCGCCGAAGCGTACAGAGACTGGCGGGTACACACATTGGCCGCCTCGGAAGAGTAATTAGACGGAAGCACTCGGCTGGACACCACCAGATACGGGTTTTTCGAAGCGAGATAGTACTTGGAAGTGGACATTAGCACGAGTGCTTGCACTCAGCGGGGGTGTGCTGGGAAATGGAAATTCTGAAATTCAAATCACTGTCGCATTGAGGTGTGTTCGAAGTGTTGGAATACCCCCAGCAGATTCCTGAAATTCCTTTCGCGGTGAATCAGACCGAGAGTGCGGCTGAGTGAGTCGTTTGGGGCGTTATCGTTAGATCAGTGACGTGTCTAGGTTTGCAGAGTTGGCGACTATGACAGGTACGGTTCGCTTTCCGCGCTTGTTCTTGGAAGCGGCCGACTTCCTGCGATGGGGTTGTGTAACATACATTCGTCGATAGTCGGCAATTAGTGGGGCTGAATACAAATGCGAATTGCGTTCGTGGAGGTATTTGAAATGATGGAAAACCATCGCGAAGAGAAGAGACATACACACTTGGTTGAGGAATTTGAATTTGACATTCTTTTTCGTGGAATTTTTAGTCCATAGACAATTTTTGCATTTTGTGGTGTAATCTCTAGCACGTGTGCAGAGATTATTTTTTGTGTTCAACGGCATCTTTCGTGCTGGGGAATAAACTTCGAATTCTCACAAATAAACGTCGAATTCGGGTCTACATGTAAAATGGCATTGTGAACATCAGATCGATTGGGACGTATCTACAACTTTCATTCGGTAGTTGCCGCTTTTGAGAGAAATTAAAACATAGAAAACATAGAATCTGCAAAATGGATATGATGTACTTTGTATTAGGTAATTGATTTGAACTCCCTCCTTCGAGGGGATGTGTAACACACCATGTAGGAAACATAGAATTTTGAAAAACAAACATATTTCCCATGTGATAAAATTTTTTCATTAGGTGTCATTTTGGATTTGATGAAGTTTACAAGGGTATTACTTTTTGACAAAAATAAATACTGTTTAGAGGTATTTTAGTATGGAGCGTGAATGGCGATGAAGCTTAGCCTGCACGAATGGGTTGCAATGAAACTGAAATAAACTGCTCACGAGTTTTCATATTATGAAAAACTGAAAATTAACCAGATTAGTAATTTGACATTTGTTTTTTTTTAGATATAGAATACATAGAATTGAAAAGATATGCATTTCAAATCTATTGCTCAATTACCACGTGATACGATTCGAAAAACTATTTTCTTACACGATTTGAACATGAACCTGGATGTAATGCAAAAACATAGAAAACATAGAATTGTTTAAAATTCGAAAAAAATTTCAAGTGATGATCAATCCTTCGAACTTTTTCGTTTTGAGAACTAACTGGTATTGTTTTTGAGGTGAGAAATTCACGTCTTAAATAAAGATAGAGGAGAAATGCTTCAAGGAATGTGGAACCAATCGCAACACCTCTGCAAGAATATGATGAACCAAACTCTTTAGAATGCCTATCTCTACTCTCCACGAATGCCTACAGACTTCTTTAGACTTTCTCAATGCTTTCTTCATTTTTCGGTGATCGTTCGTCGTCAGGACCATCCGGAAATCTAGCAGACCAGTGAAGAACTCTTGCAATGTGGAGTAAGAAGTCAATGTTATCGTATCGATTCGTGTGCCTCTTGCCCTGCTTAAAGCAAATATTGACTTTCACTGTTGACAAGCTGACTCATTTCTCGTTTGGTCACTACGATCGTCTGTGGAACAGAATTCATGTCACAGTTTAGACGATGACTCAAAGAACGCACGAATCCCGTCAAAGACATCCGTCACCTCTTTTATGTCGACCATATTCCACACTCCATGTCGAACAGTAACAGTGACCATCACTTCGTTGATTAATTGACAAACTTCGGGAGTTCATTACGTATGCGTCATCTGTCTTGACACTTTGTTCAACTGGAGTGCCAAAGATGTCACGTATCGTCTGTCCGATGTTTGAAGTCATCTCATTCAGGCTCACCCTGACGGGTTTCAATGACTTGAGCTCTTCACTTTACGACCTCACGTCTTGACCATCAATGAATGTATTTTGAAGTTAAGAATGAAACCCAATTCTGATTGGTTTTACCGCATTCTTTGGTGAAAGGAATGTGCTGAGTTTGAAAGGCGACATCGTTTGCATTCGAACAAGTCGATTGTGGTTGCTCATGTTCTAGATGAATTTGAAAGTATTCTCTGATCTGTGGCAGGTAGTGTGTGAGTCATGCGGGATACTCTTAGCTATTTGGTTTATCCGTGACTCATTTGATCTAATTTTAGAGTGTGAGTCCGCTTTTGATGGATTCCGGACTGGCTTGTCGGGGGAATGGTGAGGCCATGTCTCCTCTTTCACATTGTAGCCTTGTCCGGGATGTGCTACTCATTGTTAATAAACTCTTGACGATGTACTGGTGGACAGTCACGGCAACCCATTTTTAACCGTCCGTTGCGAGGCATCCTTGTGCCAGTGTGTCCATCTGTGGCTTCTTATTTGAGCCAGATTTTTCGGAACGCCTCTGATCCTGGTTTGATGTTTTCCTGTTCTCTCCTTCGTCATGGTAGTTCTCCAAAGGTTGTTGAAACAGGATGTGGATGGTGCACTTGAGCTGGGACTTGTCGTATACTCGGCGTTCTTAGTCTTCATTTTTTTTAGAACCGTGCGTTTGAGCCGCCATGGAAGTCAGTTAGCGCGTGTATAGCTCGGCGACATTCTGGCTGGATTCGTATGTATTCTTGCTGATCCGAGGTCGCTTCTGTCTTCCAATGGCTCCATTAACCGCTCCCTGTGCTACAGATTACCTCGTTGTCCAGGTTTGTGTCCACTCTAGGCAGAGTAGCTGGTCATCCAATGGCTCCATTAACCGCTCCCTGTGCTACAGATTACCTCGTTGTCCAGGTTTGTGTCCACTCTAGGCAGAGTAGCTGGTCCTGCATTTGTTCAACTGGGCGATACTCAACTGATGATGCACAGCTCGATCGACAATGCAGTTCGCAGGCCTTTAACTGCATTGTCGATCGCACTGTGATCAGTCGGCTGCAACATTCCAGCAAGGGCTTCCTCTGGATGTCGTCTGCAAAATTAAGGTACTCACCAGGCACCTTTCTGTCGAGTACCTCCTCTTGTTTCTTGTCGTATGGCTTTACTTGTCTCTTCTCCTGTTGGTTTCACATCTCGGATCAGAAGAAGGAGACCGCCAGTTCCTTAGTCCACACTGCTGACTGACCAATCCTGGCTCGGAAGTTGTTCCAAATATGTTATCCATTGACGCCTTGAACAAATGCCAAGAGAATATTTAAATTTGGCGTTATTCGGTGCTCGCCACCTGCGAACTCCCCTAGAACAACTTCTGAGCTAGGACTGGTTAGACTTGACAATCGCTGCAACAACATCTCATTCAACACTTTCACGACCTTTCTTAGCGATTTCCGAAAACACACACACACCCCATGACGCTCATCACGTGTAGATGCCAATTAAGGGCCCCATTGTTCAACTCGCCATTTTCACCTCCACCACGCACTTGCACAATATTCCCCTTTGAAAGCAACACACTCGCCGAATTTCACTTCACTTCGCAATTGCGTCAGCAAGTCACACCTACTTCTGTGATCAGTGATTAGCGGCTTTCGAAATCGTCCAACCGCACGCGTGCCTAACTTTCATCGTCCGTCCAAAAATCGAAAAAAAAAAAAAACATCGCGACCACCCACCCTCACGTATGCCGCCCGAAACGGCACTTCGCAATCCGAAAAAAATCTACTACGCAATTAACTGTGAAAACGAAGAAGAAGACGAAGAAAATCTCGCGCAAAATCCGACGCGTTTTTCTAAGCGTCCCCCAAACGACCACTTAGACTCTCATTACGATTTTAATTAGCACCCCTGCCCTCGACAACGCAGAGAATTTCTATGATTTCATTCTCCCTCTCTGTAGGTTCGCGCACACAATTCCATCTGCGGTACGAATTCGTAAACATAATTCCAGTCACACTTGCCAGACAAACTCCTCGCGGCGTACGGTCATCAAACAGAAGCACATTCCATAGCTGCCCAGCCCCCGGTTTGCGGTTCGCATGGAAAGACTAAACCACTCGTAGATACATCGGCACGGTCTTGTCCTTCCCATTTTCGACTTTAACTGCGCGCCCATAAAGATCGACAATCGCAATTGTGCATCCTTTTTTGGGCGGGCCAACTGCGCGACCGCCTGTGGGTGGTCGAGAGCCGAAATCGACGTCCGATCCTAAGCGGTACCGACGGCGACGGCGCTCGAGATGTGAGACTGAGAACGTGGCCGCTCTGTGTGCAGAGATAATCAGCCGTCCTGCGTGCCAGCAGCCAAACTAAGCGGCGCTCAGAGACTTTTATGCGCCAAGCGAATAAAAAACGAATTGACAACAGTACACAACGTTCCGCATGGAAATACCAGTAATTAAGTCTCATTTGAAAAAAAAAAACAACGACTTTGTCATTCTTGACGCGCTGCGCGGTTATTCACGCGGTGTCGGGAAGTGAGGAAGCGTCGTCTAGTGCGAGACAGTTGCCGCTGGGATTCGCTTAGAGACACACTCATCCAGTTTCCATCTCTCGCTCAAAGAACCGAACCGAAAAACAAACATAGAAATATAGAAAACATTTTTAAAAAAACATAGAAAACATAGAAAATTCAAAAAAAAAAGAGAAAAACTTCCTCCGTCGCCCGTTCGTTCATAGTATGAAAGTGCATTGTCAAGTGTGTGAAGAGTGTACGCGACGACGAGTGCTAAAAGGATTTTACAAAAATTGTGCATTTAGTGAAAAGTACTTCTTACGACGGAGGGTTTAGCATTTATTGCATTGCTGGCGGGCCCCATGGGCCAGGCTGCTAGTATGTGCCGATTTCATGGATGTCGCTACAAAAAGAATAAAACGCACAAGAATCGTTCAGGTAGGATGCTTAACTTGACGTTGTTCCTTAGCTGCTGCTCCACTATGTTTATGCTTGATGTAGTGGCTATGTTGTTCTTCCTCTTTTTTTTTGCTTAGATGTTTTTTTTTTCATTTTCGCTTGTGTACGTTGATTGTAGTGAATTTTGGATAAGTTTGATTGAATTTTTGAAATATTTTCCACGCCTTCTTAGCGAGCATGTGCTGTGTAAATCATTCGATGATTGGGGGGATTTCTTGGGAGAAGGTTTGCCTGGAACGGTATCAAGGCTTTGAGGGTTTCTTGCTTGATCATGATTGCTTTGAAAATGCGCCGATTTACTCATCATTCAAGGATTTCTTCTTGCTCTAGTGGCGCTGCAGTCCGTGGTGGACCTGGTCCTCAGCCAATAAGCCTCTTCCGCTAGCACGATCCTTAGCCAACTGCCTCCAATTTTGGACGCCAAGTTGGTTAAGGTCGTTCATGGATATAATGTCAGCTAAACCGACGAGCGGATTTTTGCGCAATAGACAATCGAATAGACCCCGGGGCACACGCCTTCGCGAACCGACTGTGGGCATTCGCAGAGGACCGTCTAGCGTCTCGTGTCTTTCAAGATGATCTGGGGCTGATGGATATCATGAGGTCGGTGTCGACTTCGTAGACTGTCCAGAGTGAAGTCCTTTCCACATATGCTGCGATTTCAATCTTATCGCTGTGCGGGCCACTACTTGTCGCTGCCGAATGAGTCTATCGATGGAAAGGTTAGGTTAGGTTGAGGTGGCTGACTGCCGCGCATACGGACAGTAGACACACTTAGACCAAGCGAGGGCCCATTGTGTTACCACGCGGATCTATTCCGCAAACCAATTTGTGCTTTTGATAAAGCGAAGAAGAGGACTGATTCCGGCGCTCCTCAGTTCAGAAGAAATGGGCTCCCAGAAGTCTGAATCCGCGAGATGAAAGAGCACTGCAGCTACATAGCAAGTGTTCGATGAAAGGGGTTGTTCGTAGTGCTCTCCTGAGACATACACACGACATCCATTGCCTCCTTTTGAGCAGCTTGCACTTTATCCAGTGCGACCCCATCAAATCGCAACAACATACAGTAGAATGCGCCTGACTACCGATGTGAGTAGCCAGTGTACGCCCTATTTGCACCCAATAGCTTTTTTCCAGCAGGCTTAGTGGATTGATGCGTTGACTCCTACTCAGAGGCTGTTAGGTTCGATCCCCGCATTTACCAACTTTCTTAATTCACGACTGCACCTCTTTCGAGTCACTAAGAGTGCTCAATGAGTAATCCTGTCTAGAAAAAAAAGCTATAGGGTTCTGTGGGCCCCATTCCGTCGTGAAAGAACGCACAACACAAGAGGTTTCTGTTGAAGCTAACCCAGGTCCGCCTCGGACTGTCGCGCTACTCATATTATTGCTATAGAGCCGTGGGGGACTTTTTGACACGGTCCTGGATTTCCATCTCAACTTCGTGTCATCTAAGCCTCGTGTCTTTTGACCTTTAAAGGGAGCCCACATATTCACAGAGAGAGACTGACTCTGTTTTCTGCGGCTTGACTCCTGCGTCACATTCATTAGTCTAGTTCGATGATGGCAGGTGTTAAGTATCTCTGATCGTGGACATAAGTAAATATATATTTCCCAGTAGCATCGATGGCAACATCGTCCCCATAGTCAATGATTCTGCACCCTGGTTGAGTCCAATTTCAATCACCACTACGTTCCACAAAAGATGGGAGAGCACTCCACCTTGCGGGTTGCCATTATTAACCGCTCTGCACAGCTTGGTGTCTCCAAGCTTGGACCTCATCGCCTTATTTTTTAGAAGCTGGTGTATAAAAGCGAGGCTATGGATTTTTCGATCTCGAGCCTATTGAGGACCTTCAATGTTGTTAAAAGCTTCCGCTCAGTCCACAAATGCAGCAAGGGTGCGATGGGCATTTCAATTGCATCACCATCATTTAAATAAGAATCTAGCTCGGGAAGAAACTGCTCCAGCCAAGAAATCATGCGTCAGTAGCGCCTTGTACATTAGGAAGGTCAGGCTTTTTAAATTTCAGATCGATTGCATGGAGGAGCTGCCAGTTCGGTTTGGGAAAAGCTTGAGGACCCTAGAAAGTAGCCGATGACCATTTTTTAAAGACTAACTATCGTTGCATCAACATGTTGAAGAAAAAATAATTGCTTGGACTGCCAAATGTTGGCATTCATTATGAATGTCCAAGTTCCTTTTGGTATTCGGTGTTTTCGCACTAAAAACTGTCGATTGACACGTCAAAGAACAGTAGATCCCTGTGGATCAACTGCAAGCCAAGCTATTTGAACCGTATCATTTCTTTAATGGTGTCACAGATTGGATCACTTTGGACGAATCTCTTGTTCCTGAATTGAACGCCTTATTTACATCTAAAAATATAAGTGGTCCCAACAAGACCGGAACGGATTACACACAACTCGGGCTACAATTCAAATCTTGCGAGAAATGTTTCTTCGTCGTGTTTATAGCCCCAAGGATCCTCTGCCAAATATATCTTCAAACGGCTACATTTGCAGACTCCTTATACGGAATTTGAATGTTCCATGTCCAATCTTGTCTCAGGGTTGTCGGGACCTGAACACTCACACCGTTTACTGGCTGTCGACTAAGTCCACATTGAGTACGTAGGTCCCACACAAAGATTCAACGGCAAGCATGACTGCACACAGACGGTGAGACATGACGACATGAGACCTCCTCATCAGATGGCTTCATTGGTAATTCCTCTCCTCTTAAACTAGTTGGACTACAAAAACCCTAAACGGCTGAAATATGCAGTGACTAGCAAAAGTGGATTCATAATTTAAAATTGTGTATTATTTGTTTTCTTGATGAAGGAACTAATCCAGTGGACTCTCCCTAAGTAGAACTCTCTCTAAGTCGAAATTTTTCGCCATATTTTAAATACATTTCCCTCAATTTTCCATACAAAAAACCTCTCTCTAAGTCAAACTCTCTCTAACTCGAACAAATTATGGTATCCCGTGACAATTCGACTTATGGGAAGTCCACTGTATATTAAAATATATTGATTTGGTTTATCGCTTACAACTAGCTTGTTTAAAGCAAACACTGCCTAAGCTTATAAACACCTTCTGGCAATACAATTAAACGAAGTCTGTTCTTGATACTCGACAGCAATTTCACTTGCGAATGTCTTGGGTTAACCATTGAAAGTTTGTTAGAGCAGCGAGTTTATAAAAAACCAAAAGAGGACCAAGAACAGAACCCTGTGGCACACCATTCTTGATTGTAAGGGACCTACTAGAAATTCCATTTACACAGCACAATAGAAGTGGAACACGAGAAGCGCACCGTTTCTGAATTTTCCTGATGTAAAAATGAAAAAGTTGGGTACAAGTACAACGATTGAAACCGAAAGAAGTGCAAGCTTCATGTATCCAGTCTGACATGTCTGCAGAGAGAGAGAATTTTTATGGCATTTTCAATATTTGGTCCTTCTTCTTCTACTGGTGGCGCTACAGTCCGGGGTGGACCTGGGCCTCTCCAGCCGGCACGATCTTTAGTCAGCTGTCTCCAACTGCGCACACCAAGTTGATTGATTTGCTTCTCCACCTGGATGCGCCATCGGTTCTGTGGGCGTCCTATTGCGTTGTCCCACGGGCTTGGAGTCGAAGACTCTTCAGGCTGGAGCAGTGTTGTCCATGCGCTCTACATGGTCCAGCCATATTTTGTCCACAATCCCTTATTTTCTCTAAGATGCTGTGAATGGTTTCATGCGGATTTCTTGACTATTTAACTTGAAGGCCTAGCCACAACTTATTTAAACTTGTCGGCGCCCTTTCAAATCCTCTTATCTTCCTCTAAACAGCTGCGCACAAGTTTGCTATCGGATTGAAGACCAGACTTTGAGCTGGCCAGTCCAAAAAGTGTAATTATGATTTTCTAGCCAAAAAAAACGTAAAATAATGTGCCCATCACGACTTCCGAGGGGAGCCTTGAAAGCGATTCCTTCAAGGAGACGATCACTTGGCAGACTCAGGATAAGGTGGTGGGATAAAGTCCATAAACTCGCCGGGTTACGCTTGTGCATGACCCCTGATGACTTAGAGTCGTTGGCGGAAGACGGAGTACCTGGAGTTGCCTGGAGATCTCTCGTGCGTGGCTTACTTTAGTGGATCATGCGGGTCAGAAGATGATGATGATGCTAATAATGTACCCATTTTTGCCCGCCACTGTACCTCACAGCGGTCTTATTTTACTGAGTTCACAAGAATATCAAGGAATTTTTGGCGTCTATCCAAAAAAATTTTTCACCTCGTTTTATCCCCTACCAACTTCGCTGTCAAACAGATCTTGCTGGAATAAAGTCACACCCTGTTTAAGATCTCCGCGCTTAAACAGGAGTGAAGGTGCTTCTTTTCAAGACTTAATACGTGTTTTTCCAAAAGGCTGGAAACTACTGCCTCATAAATAGGTCGTTTTCGAGACGCGACAAAGTATCTAAGGATCAATGATGCGCATACCCTCTCAAGTGTCAACTAGAAGCAAATTACCGTTTGTCCCTGGGGGGATATGGCTCAGTCGCCTATGCTGTCCATGTGGGCTGTCAGAATGAATGCGCATTTATCCCTTCTCAGAGCTTCTCAGAGCCTCTCAGGCTCCCTACTCAGAGGCGGATCCGCCACGTTGTGGAGGATGTGTAAAGTTCTAGGACGCTAAGCTCCCTGGGGCACCTAAATAACAAAAAGTTCATCAATATACTGTCATTAGATAAATTTTAACTTCTCCTGTAAGCTAAGCTATCCTATTTTAAAACTGAAGAATGGAGCGCTAAGAGTAGGGCTTGCGTAAGGCTCAATTGGCTCGGAGCGGCCCTGGCCCTACTCGTGGCAATCTAAGGACCGTCCTACTTTCCGAATAGTTTTTCTGCGGCAAAACTTGCTTTTAAAATTAACGAACTTCCACAAGCATTCTTCTTGCATTTAGTTCCACATCTTCGTTCTTTTTTCTTTTTCCTTTTCCGACGTGGTTATGATCCGATTTATGGGAATCATAGCCCTCCCACTTTACTGCATCCTTACTGGTCCACCTGTGGGGTGCACCGAGTTCCGCTTCGCAGACAAGCCGTCTGTGACGAGACTTTGACGTTCCTTTGAAGCCCTAGCGAATGGCTAAGCCTTAGAGAGGTTAGATCTCCTCCAGTATCTCAGTTTGACTGATCCCAAGCCCCTAAAGATCACGCTCCCTTCCATTTCAAACCCATGAGAGACTCGATTCCCTAGCTCAGTTCCCCCAAAATGGTTGCTGTCCCAGCTAAACAATGTCACATACGGACGATTAATATTTTCCCTACAAAACCAGGTCCGCACCTGCACCCCTCCCTCGCCAAACATCGATCCACATCGGACGCTCTTTGAATCAACAACCAACGCCAACCGGCTCCACTTCAGACAGCGTCCTCTGTTGATCTCGTTGTGCGTGATTAAAGCCGACTTGACGTCGTGCAGGCAATAAAATGTTTATGGCGATGCAATCAAAAACTGAAGCCAAACTCAGAATCATCTGGCGAAATCACAAACAAACCGAAAACAAAACCAAAGTCGATTAGCGTCACATGCGATAACGGCGCGACGGTGATCTACACGAGATCGCTGTTCGGGAACCGGTTCTGGGTATGCGCCATTTCCGAAGCAATGACATCGAACTTTGGATCGACCATCTGGAGGATCGCTCTAGCATTTGTTCAAGCACTGCTCGTCGAGACCTACTTCGCGCCGCAGAGACCGCAGAACTCGAGCCGCGTCCAACTGATGGATGGGATGTGTATCTAAGATATAGCCCCATGCTCACCGCATCGGGATTCACATCACGTCTCCGAGTACATGCATCGCTGTAGTCATGTCTGGGGGCAGGCCGGCGGCGAACTCTTCCGTTCGCAACTGGGGGGCGGTTCCACGGTGCCTTGTGACGCAAACAGGGAGCTTCGTCATGAACCGGCTGCGGCCTCCCGTCGTCTGAATCGTTTTATCCGTCTGCGGCTTTGAGGTGACGAACTCCAGGCCGAACCGTAGCGCGACGGTGAACGTCGGCGATGTGAAAGCAATCCCAGAGGTCTGACGTCGATCGTTTGCGTAAGACTGTGGGGACGGAAGATGATGTGATGAGCGGGTTGCGTACCTTACAGAGGCGTCAAGTGAGCTTGCGATGGGTTTCCATCGATCAAAGAGTATTTTCTGTGACGCAAAGATCATCAGAGAAATTGACCTCTTCTCGTTCGGGGGAAATCCAGTGTCTCCGCCCAGGAGATTGAGAGGCGTCGACTGGGTTTTATTGTCCGACGGAGGAGATGCTCTCTGAGTAATGGAAGATTTTGGTGTAGATCCAAATTAGCAGAGGCGTTGGAATGGGCCTAACCTTTGACGCCTTCGAATTACAAACTTAAGAAGCCGAAGTACGCAGTTCGTTGGAGAACTTGTTTGCCAGCACTGCGATGTCAGTTGGAGCACTCTCATTCGTAAAAGGATATAGCCCGGGAGGATGGTGCAGGGAGAGTGATAACCAATGAAACGCTGATTCGTACAATGACCTGGACTTAGAAACAACTGGTGCAAGATCTGTCTGGATGAAAGGGCATTTTGGTTGAGGATCCTATAGGAGACCTAGGCATCGACCAACCTGCCTCTCCAGCCAAAAGATCTTCCGACAGTGGTGCTTTCAAGTTGAAGAAAAACAATCCACGCGGCACTATTTATGTTCCAGGTCGATTTTGAAGGCCAGTACAGGGCAGTTGCAGTTGGTGTGAAGGTCTTCTTAACCCAAGCGTCTGCTACTATGTTATGATCCTAGTCTTGCGGCGTGTCGCATTGCGCAGTGTCCTGTGAGGACTACAACTATGTTACTCAGGTTCTTCTGCCTAGACTGAGGATGGTTCCCGGTTCTTCGCAAGTCCATTTGTGGTCGCATGTTTCGCATGTAGGCATGTGTTAAGATTATTCCATACTTCCCGTTCACTTCTGATCGCAAGCTGTGTGTCGTCTTCGTTTTCTTTTAGTTTCTATTGGCACCCAGTTATGTTCAACCTTTGGTCGAATGATTGCTGTTCCATTTCTGGCTAGCTCATCTGCTTCACAGTTGCTATATGTCCAGGACTAGACTGCATTGTCTTGCTATACCACTTTCGATCTTAAAAATTGTGATTTTGGAATGTTTGATTACAATTTAGTCTAGACGCACTATCGTTGCAACAACCAGTTGATGAATGTGATATAAAACCAGTTTAGTCCTCCAATTATTGTCAAGTCATCGTTGTGAATAAATCGAAGATCAGTTCGACTTAGCTTGGCTCTGTTAAAACATAGAATAGTTGCTGTTCTGTGTGCGATTTCGATTGATCACTAAAGACGGGTACATCCTTGTATCATGTCTTTGATGATGCCAGAGATAATGTTAAACTGGAAATCTTTCTTGTACTCAATCTGGAGGCACATGTACTCCAACAAGACATAGGCAAAAAGTCAAAAAATAATTCATATCAAAAAGTCATGACATCAACTAGCCTCATGATCCCTTTATATGAACCCTCTCTTGGTTCCGATTAACGATCTCATCGAATAATGTTTGTCGACTACTCCTACTAAATTTTGGCCACTGTAACGTACCTGCGTCGACTACTACATTGGCTCTCAGAGTTCAATCATAATTCACGGCTGCACCTCGGGTCGCAGCCAATGCCAAGAGTGTACACATCTCTGGAAAAGGTTTCTCATAGTTCTCCATTAACAAATATATACCAACTTTGAAAACCAAAATCGCATCGTTGCCACAAAATCGAAGACACAAATCGAATAAGAGTCAAGAAAAGTGTTAAATTATGATTCTATGTGAAAAAATGTCCAACATTTGCATAATATTTGTTATTTTCTTCTTAATCTTAAGGGATCACAAACAAAATGATTCAACAATAAGACTACAGAAACCCTTAGCTGTATGAAGGACTCTAAATATGACTTTTACGACTTGCGATGTTTCTGCTCTTTTTCATGAGAGGTAAAGTCTTTAACTCAAATTAAGCATCTTTTTTGTCGATCTCATGTACAAGTCACAAATGCACATTCAGACTGTACTTTTTTGCTTGCCTGAATGTCGCATGTAATTCATAGCTATTTCTATGTTTGGCTTTGATTGACTGCGGGGTCATTTTATCGACGGTGGATCTATTGCAGGGCATGACCATCATGAAGGCAGACATTTTCTCTCTTAAATTCAGTTCATAAGTTTGACTAACTGCAGAATGCCTAGTTTTGTGTGGCTTATAAAACATAGAATAGAGAACTGCATACACAGGTGTTGCCTGATAGAGGGGACTTGGATGAGAGTTATTCCTAAGGGATTGTGCGATGTGTAAATTAATGGGAACGAGAAGAATTTGAATTTGTTTTCGAAATACGTCGAAAACATCGCAAAATTGGGACTTCCCTGTTAAAAAACTATGTGCGGGGGCTTACCAATAGATAGGGTAGGGAGTTGCTGCAGAAAGGTGGAAGTATAGTGGACTCTCCCGAAAATCGAAAATCTCTCTTACTCGAACTTTTTCGGCATATTTTACATACAGTTTCCTCAAAACTCTCAAACTCCCTCGAACTCGAACAAATTATGGTATCCCGTCACAATTTGACTTAGGGGGATAACACAGAAGAGAAAAGAGGGCAAAATCAGGGAGAATTCAAAATGGCATTCCAGTCCCGGGACCATCTCAATTCTCCGGAATCGCATCATCACATGACGATAGTTCTTAGAAACACACTTACAGTCAACATTTTGTCATTCGCAGTCCATATTTGGACAAGATGAACTTCAATTCGTCTCCAGAGCATCACGCTCTCCCTCCCACTCTTTCTCTGTCATTCTCCCCGTCTACCCCATCTCACTCTCCGCGCGGAAACACAAAATCTTCGACTAAAGATTTATTAAAAAAGTTACGAACAAATTACAATCAAAGTTGTAAGCCATAAACTTGCTCTAAGAGGAATCTCCTCATTTGCTGGCTATAGTGTCAGAGAACAAATCCCACCGAGACCGCTCCCCCCCTCGGAATCCCAACCGAAGACCGCAGCATCCTCTGTTCACATCGCTTCGCTTCCCAACTCCCAACGGACACTCCGTTAAACTAATACATTCGCTCATAGAGACCTCTTCCTCTAGGAAGTCCAACAAATCCCTTGAGCAGAGAATCCAATAAATGCTCTTCGATTGCAAGATGCATCGCCTTGATGGCCCCGCGGGCACTGTTTCCGACAGACAAAGAGATACATCGTTTCCCGGAAGCCACTTCCGCGCATTCTCTTTCGCTCTGGACTCGGGTCAAGGTTCCCTGCGAAGGATATGAAGAGTTGGGAAGCCCTTACGTCTCTAACCCCTCTGGGTGCTACACAGCCAACCCAAGTGGCCACTTAGCTTACATAACTATCCCCATTGTTCCTCCATTACGCCGCCATTAGGATCTGCATTGTTTCAACCCCTGACCCCCTCCCTTGCCGGTGGCATGGCGTGGCGACTTATCACGTGCAAAGATACCGAAATAGGAACCCCCGCACGCCCGACAGCCGGGTGTGAGCGTGCGTCGGGACACTTGGTCTTAACGCCTCATAAATTCCAGAGGCAAGACTTGGTTGCTTCCTTGTCTTCGTGGACCACACAGGCAAGCATCAGCCATCGGCCATCAAAACCCGGCCAAGACTGGGGCGAGACGAAAATAGAATCGGAAATTATTCGCGCAACAGACTCGAGAGTGTAAGGACTCCGGCCGGGGATGGCGCAGAAAGGAAGCCATTTAGAAGTTAGCATATCCCATGCATTAAACATTCCATTTGCTCGCGCCGGGGATGGGTTTCGGTGTCAGAGAGTGTAAAGTGAAGGAGATACAGCGTTTATCACTTCCCGTTTTGCATCGAGTGAGTCGTGGAGTGAGGGTGAGTGCATCACGACAGCGACGACGAGGTGCGGGCGGTGGGTGGTGAGTGGTGGGTTTAAGTGATTTCTCCAAGTAATGGCTCTTAAAGGACACAAAAAATGAAGCCTCCCTCGTGACTGGCGGTGTTTGCTGGGAATGCCGCTTGAATAATTGAATGCGTCGCTGGCAGATGTCAGATGTCAGGGCTGCTGGCTGAGTGACATCTCAGGCTGCTGCGGCTGCCAGACCGTGGAGGCAGGTGCAAGGGGGGCTCTGGTGATTCCTTGGAATTTTGTGAAGGCGTTGCTGAGTGGTGGTGGCTGAGGAGGGCGGTTTGCAACGTGGCGCGAGTGCCGGTGGCTTGTGGGGGTAGCCTTGGTAACGTGCCGCGACGCCTTTGAGGAAAATGTGATTACAAATGATGATGATTTTCTCATGAAACGGGCAGGGCATCGGTTTGTGTTGAAACATGGACAACAGGACACAACGGATGGTCAGGAGAACTCCTCATTTTCCCTTCAAGCTGCACCTTGACAGTGACTTTATCTATCTCTTGGGACCCATCTCCCAGGGCGTGGCCAAGATGTCCATGATCCATCTATCTGTCGCACGAACTCTTCACACACCGCCTGACAGCTGTCCACTCAACTATCCAAAGCCGTCCTTCCCCCAGAGCATGACACTGTCGAGTTATTCATGAATGCCATGGGAACGATGGTATTTATTGAATGCATTCCAGCACACTCCACCCAGTAGATGCAAGCATCAAATGCGCACTCAATTCAATTAATTCTGTCAAGCACTCACACCTACAGTAGTCCCCACACTCAAACATCCACCAATTAATTTAATATTTATTTTTTTTTTATCCATTTTTTGCATTTTTGTTAATGAATTGTTTTTTTTTTTTGTATCTTTTCAGGATTGCATTTACGTAGTATAGAAGAGCCTCAGCAAACATCGAACAGGATGCCGTCTGAGCAGGGGGGCACAGGAATGGGACTCGATAATTTGGGATCTCGCCCCGGTGTCCCCCTGCAGTTGCAAATGCTTCCGTCGAATCAACAATGCTATGATGCTGAATATGCACGTATGGAAGCATGGATGGATGAGAATCAAGAATTTGTACAGGATTATTTTTTAAGGTGAGTTTTGTGGCGCGAATGTCTACTCAATCGAATGCTGCGCGATGGGATATTGTTCGATGAAGTTCAAGTTGAGCGGTTGGTGTAGGGGCTAGCACCTCAGATCTTAAGACCATGTCCTTGCTGTCTTATGTCTGGAACACAATAGTGCGCTGCGCCAGCCGACTTCATGTTACGGAGAGAGTGCGATGAAGCACTGCGTTGAAATAAATACTCAATTTATCAGCTGTCCTCTCTCTCATCTACTAGATGAAAAATATTGCCACCTTTCTGCATACACTCATTTGAAATGACTTTTGTCGTTGAATTATTTTTAATCAGCTGTTTTCATTTCCCAAATGACAGTTGACACAAAATACTCTCAATTTGGAAGAAAACTCTCAATCTGGGAGAAAATCTCTCTCACAGCGCAATCCTCTGTCAAAAAATATCCAACATGTTGAATAATGACGTGCGATGGACTACGTTTTACGTTTTATTTACGAACCGCTCATCTCTCTCAATTTTCACTAACGCAGGTCGACGCTGTATTTTGTGCTTGGCCATTGAATTGGGTGTGTTGAAAGCCAACGCAAGCGTAAACGCACTACGGTGTTTCAGGCGTTAAGTGTGTGTGTTCCACGGGAAAAGTTAGTAATCATGTATCTGTACCGATCACCGTTGACTGTAACGTTTTGACCATCATCCCATCGCCAGGCGTGATTTTTTCTGGATGTTTCTCGATTTAAACCCTATTCTTCAGACTAACTTTGAGGAAATTGTAAACGTTGCTTCGACGCGGCGCACAGTGGGGCAAGCCCGGAAAAAAAAAATCAGAGAGATAGATAGATAGATTTATTTCCAGTATAAATTTCATACATTATAAAGTGTGTGTGCAGAGATTTGATACATATTTATGTTGCTTCTGGAATATTATTATTAAGGTTTACAATTTTTAGTAGCTCGTGAATATTTTTGAAGGAAAAAAATGGAAAAAAAAACCTTCATGCAAATTTTATTGTATATATATATTACAATTAGTAATAAGTAAAAGTAAAAAATTAATAAATAAATAAGCAAATAAGAAAATAAATAAATAGATAGATAATAAAAAATAAAGGAATAGATAAATAAATAAATATAAAAAAAAATAAATAAATAAGTAAATAAATAGATGAATAAATAAGCAAATAACTAAGTACATAAATAAATAAATAAATAACAAACAAAAAAAAGGAAAATAACAGTCAAACAAAAATAAATATAAAGCTACTATAAACATGGCTAGTCATATAATGATGCTGTGCTATGGTGGTGCCACCTCCGTTGCTAGATTAAGTTCTTTTATGAGTGGGTTATCGGCAAGTTCACATCTCGATAAAAATCTAAGATATAGTTTTTGAGCTTTTTGAAAAACGTATTCAACATTCGCCCTTCTGTGCAAATCTTGTGTTGAGTGATGCCAGGGAAGATTTAGCATCATCTTTAGCAGTTTGTTTTGTGACATTGCGCGCAACTTCCCCATACTTGACATCCATATAAGATTATGGCTTGGAAAATTAGCTTATGAATTAGAACTTTATTATGAATAGACAGCCTTGATTTTCGGTTTATAAAGGGGAAGAGCATTTTAATTGCAATGTTCAATTTTTTCACTGTTCTTGTAACATGTTCCTGAAAAGTCAGTTTGGTATCCAGATATATGCCTAAATATTTAACAGACTTTTCCCAATTAACTAATGTACCGTTGATCAGAAAATTACTACTTGGTAGATACCAAGGTTTTCTTTTTCGCGTGAAAAAGATAGTCCAGATAGATCCACATGGAGAGAAAATTCATGAGATGAAAGTATTGCCGTGTCATCAGCGAAAATAGCAGAACTACAACCAGGTAGACTTGGAAAGTCTGAAGTGTATAAGTTAAATAAGATTGGAGCCAAAACTGATCCTTGAGGTAGGCCGGTATCAAAAAGCATTACGCAGGACACACCACTGTTGACATGGACACTTAAAGACCGACAGGACAGAAAGCTTTGAACTATCTTGCACAAATACGTCGGAAATCCATAGGATATCATTTTATGTAGAAGTCCATCATGCCAGACGGAATCGAAGGCTTTTTCAATATCTAATAGTAACATGCCTGTTGATCTACCTTCAGCACGGTTGTTTTTAACAATATTGCAAATTCTGGCCACTTGATGGATTGTACTGTGATGACGCCTAAACCCAAATTGTTCATTGGGGAAGATGTCGTGGTCAGAAACAAATTCCAGCATTTTTTCTTTTAAAATTTGTTCAAAAATTTTACCAATACTGCTAAGTAAGCTTATTGGTCTATAGCTTTCTGTGCTATTAGCAGGCTTTCCCGCTTTTAGTATTGGTATAACCTTCGCCTTTTTCCATGCATCAGGAAAATAGTTAATTTTAAGACACGCATTAAAAATAATCGTTAAATGCTTAATTCCTGCTTTAGGCAGTTGTTTTAAGAACATGTTTTTAATTCCGTCCGGACCCTCTGATTTTCTAACTTTCAAATTATTGACAAAGAAAACTGTATCGTCATCACTTACATGGAAGTTGTTTGGTGGAGAGGTGTTTAACGCATTAAAAGATGGAAAGGAGTTGCTAACAACATCGTTTGTCAATGGATCACCGAGATTAGCTGATGTATTGTGATTATTCAGAAACGTATCTCCCAGTGCATTAGCTTTCTCTACATCACTGTAGAATGTTCCTGTTGCGTTGGTCAAATATGGTAATTTTCTATTTCTATTCCTGACAATTCGAACTATGTTCCAGAAAGGTTTTGAGTTCTTGTCTAGACCATTAAGTTTTTGGTTCCAATTGTCGTTGCGCATTTTATTGATATGATCAGCTATCAAACGACTTATAGCTGACATATACATTTTGTAAATTGGATGTCGGTCGAATAAATTCTTATTCGATGACCCATTGTGTTCGTAATTTGTTGAAGAAGTCCGATCTAGGTTATTTTTTAATTTCATGTTCGTTTATGACACTGGGAGATTCAGGAAGTTAGAACCTTATGTTCCTCAAAAAAAAAAAAAAAAAACAAACGACCGTCCATTTTGAAAAATGGAAGAGAGAAATGAAAATGATTTTGAAAGACATGAAAGAGACAATGAAACTTAATAGATTGAAATTAAAACCCCTATTCTGGCAAACCTCAGTGATGTGTTTTAAATCACAACTACCTCACAAGAGCATGGTGAGTCACAAATTGTGAGGTTTTCATATTCTGAGCAAAACCTCACAGCTTGTGAGCATCACAAGAACCGTCAAAATTGTGATGTTCTCATGAGCACATCACAAGGAAAAATAGCAACAAAAGAACGAAACTGTCCCACACAAGAAAAGATGTTGATTTTATTTTGGCGTTTAGCTCATCTGCGAATGCGGCCCAATAATTCTGCACCCTATTCGGGTCAGTTGGATCATTTTTGTCCAGAAGAAAATCAGGATTCATTTGCAAGAAATTCGTATAATGGGCCAACTGCTCCTGGGATGTACGCTCATATTTTGTTGTTCCTGCAAAATATTTATTATTAATAAATACTTATACATATTTCATTAATATACACAATATTACCTTGTTCGCTACGTTCTGCTTTTATTTTGTAGATACGCTCAGTAAGAAAAAAAAGTGCGAATATAATAATTGTCAAAAAAAAAAACAACAATTTTTGACATGACAACGAATTCACCTCACCATGGTGACTATTCGTGTGTGTTTTCTTGTGAGGTATTCGCCAGAATACCAAATAGCTGAAACCTCACAAGGTAGGCATCATAATTTTCGCCTCACTGACATTCGTGCGTTGCGACCACATCACAACCAGAATAGGGGTGTAAAAAAACCATCTGTCCAATCTGTACCAACATTTTAAAGCTGAAGAGCTTGTTTGGGTTGAACGCGCTAATCTCAGGAACGACTAGTTTCAATTGAAATAAATATTTTTCCGTTGAATAGTTCATTCATCGAAGAAGCCTTTAAGCTTTATAAGATTGCGCTGCGACCAATAGGTGCGGATCATCAATATGTTGCAAAAACGGGAAGAAATCATTCCTCTTTGAGAGATTCCGTTGAGCTACGCAAAAATCATATATGATGGAATCAGTAAGCTGGCTTAGTATTCAATATGTGATGCCAGACTTCTGCCAGACGCACCTATAACGCAACAGAAACTAATGGTTGCACTTCGTTCCCTAAAATATAAGAACGGCGGAAACAGATTCTATCTCTGTCGAATTTTATAAATACAGTGCTAATGGTCTGAAAGAACGCCTAACGGACTCCTTCAACATAATTTTAAATAGTGGGGTAGTACCTCGCAGGTTTAACGAAGCGCTGATCTTTCCTGTCCACAAGAAAGGTTATGTGGGGGATCCAGCAAACTATCGAGGCATATCCTTTTTAAACGCGTCCTATAAAATTTTCGCAAGTCTTCTGCAGAGGAGACTTGGAACGCGGATAGAAACTAATAACCTACGTAAGGAATTTCAGGCGGGTTTTAGACCTGGCTACTTAACCGTCGACCACATTTTTGTTCTGAGTAGTATAGCAGGTACATAATAATAATAATAATAATAATATGCGTGGCGCTACAGTCCGAGGCGGACCTGGGCCTAGCTTCTCAGCAACCACTGCGTGTTGTGCGTGCTATTGTTCTTTCACGCGTGGAAGGGACTTACAGCCGACTCCGAACGGCGAAGTTGAGAAGCTTCTTCTGGACAGGAATACTCTTTGAGCATTTTCAGTGACTCGAAAGAGGTGGAGCCGTGAATTATAAAAGGTGGTAAATTCGGGTATAGAACCTGGCCTCCTCTGCATAGGAGTCGATGCACTAACCCACCAGCCCATGGCTGGTTTACTTCTTATTTTTAATTCGTATAGGAATGGCGGGTTGAGCTAGCGTCGTTAGAAGGTCATTTCTCTTTTCTGGGACACAGTGGCACCTCCAGATGGCCCATGATCTGGCTAGATAAGCTACAGAGGACGTGTACATCCCACTACCGGGAGTCATATCCCTACGCACTTCCTTCATGAACAACATCAACTAAAGTGTAGTAGTGTATAGTGTAGTCTAAGTATAACCAATCTAAACAAAACATCTCAATCGAAAAAGTCGTCATGATATCTGGCTATTTACACCACATTGTCACACTTGGAACAACACAGCTGAAAGGGAGACCTTTAACACTTTTCATTTATGCCCGCCCGGGTCTTGCTATAGCCAGAAATCGAGCGCTTGGTAGACCCTTCTCTCACCCACTTGACGAGATCTCTGCGAGGGATTTTAATGAACTTGAGTCTTTCTTGTGCTTCCGATTGGACTTAGAGATATCTCAAGGGCAGACATCGGATAGTCAACCTACCAACCTATCACAGCCATTGCTGCCCAGAACTTCGCACTCTTCGATGGCAAGCTACTAGAGGTCGGGTGAAGCGACCATTTTAGAGGAACTAGGTCTCACGCTATGCTAACGCAATCTTTTGTTGTAAATATGCCTCTACTTACAGTGGGTAGAGAAATGTACATGTATGGTATGTAGAGGGGCTTAACTTAGCTTTCAATGGGAATCGAACCGGGGACCCCACTAACGAAGGGCAGGCATTCAAACAACTGTGCCATCCAGTCGTTAATAATAATAATATAATAATATGAGTGGCGTGACAGTCCGAGGTGGACCTGGGCCTAGCTTCTCAGCAACCACGTGTGTTGTGCGTGCTATTGTTCTTTCACGCATGGATCCAGTCGTTATATAATAATAATAATAATGACATGGGTGGTGTTAGAGCCCGTAGAGAGCCAGGACCTAGCTTCTACAGTAACGACTCGTGTTGTGCGTGCTAAAGTTCTCTCACTAGAGAAAGGGACCTACAGTTTTATGCCGACTCCGGACCGCCAAGTTTGAGAAGCTTTTTCAAGACAGTACTTACTCTTTGAGCATTAGCTGTGTTTTTTTGCAGGCGTATATACGCTTTATTTATAAGTGCACAAAAAATGATAATCGGCGCTTAATGATTCATCATAAAACCTTGGCAGCACCGACGACATTTATGAAATTTGCTAAGCATTCAGGGGTGTAGTCGTGGAAGGTGATGGTTGATCTTTGACGGTCACAATCTTCGTTTTGAGACTGTGTAGCGTGACCATTACTTTAAAAGCAAAAGCACTTCATAATTATAAAATCAAAACAATTTTCCTCAAATGAAAAGAATAGATTATGAAACCTTAACGGTACGTATAGCAGAGATACTCTGGGTATACCAAAAATTGCATACTTATGGGTGCCAATACAATTAAAAATGATCTAGTACATCAACCACACCTGCAAATGTAAGCCACATACAGCAACCTAAACAAAGAATGAATAGATTCAGGAATGAACACACAGAAAATCATGCTTGGAAACGTTGTTTTTATCCGCGCTTATTTCTTAAGCGGCGATAGATATGATGAGGAACTTAAGCGGTTATAGGTTGTTAGTGTATTTTACACGCAAATTGAAATTAAGGCGTATGTACGCTTGGAAAAAACACAGCTATTGTCAGTGAATCGAAAGAGGCGGGACCGTGAAAAAGACGTTCCGACTGGGAATCGAACACAGGCAGCGAGGCTAAGTTCCGTTGGAGTCGACGCTCACGGCTACACCCACAACGCCACGGCTACCACAAGTCCACCACAGTCGTTATATAGTTATAAGAATATCAGAAAATTGTGACACCACCCAAGTGTTGAAGTTTAAGAAGACTTTCTCAACTGTTACCCGCTCTGAGCAGTGGCTCGACAGTTGGTGTGGTGAATATGAAAGATGATGTGTCCGGAATCGAACCTCCACTGGCAGAAGTTGGGTTAGGAATGAGCTATGATCCACTCTCGTCTTAAAAATGTTCCGATCATAGACTTGCCCGAGTTGAGTGGAACATTCTGCCTGACAGCGGTATTTGAGTCTTCCTCGCCGTTTAACAGTCTACAGAAATGATCTTTCCAGATTCTCAGTATCGACTGCGAATCTACACGAGTTGTCCCTCTGCATCACGACAGTCTTCTGTCCGAATTTTGTATCCATTGGATAGTTGTTTTACCCGTTGGTAGAACTTTCGGACATCATTTCTGCCATAACACATTTCCGTTTCCTCGATCGCGCGCTTCTCATGCTCTTTCTTTTTCTTTTTGAGAAGCCGATGTTCTTCCCTTCTTTTAAGTTCGTAGAACTCACGAACCGGTCTCGTTCTTCTGTCCAGCGTCGCCTTGTATGCTGCTAGTTTTGCTGAATGTGCCTGCCTGCACTCGTTGTCAAACCAGGGTTTTTTTGGGGTGGCGTTTTAAAACTCAGCACATCAGATGCAGCTTCTCTGATGGCGTTTTGACAACGGTTCCATTGTTGGTCGATTATTCCACTCAACGTAATTGACGATGGTCGACGAGAATTCCGTCCCTCCGACCTAGACGAAGTCAAGATAGGGATATCGCGACTAAAGTCGAATAAAGCTGCTGGTGCAGAATGCAGCTGGAGATGATCTGGTAAGGTACATGCACCAACTCATCTGTAAGATATGGTCGGAGGAAAGCATGCTCGACGAGTGGAACCTCAGTATCGTTTGCCCGATCCGCAAGAAGATCGTGCAAGACTCACACGCCAACACTAGAGGCACGATCTTCCAGAAGTCCGTACAACTGCTAGCATACGCGGATGACATTGACGTGATTGGTAGAACACAGCGAGCCGTCAATGAAGCGTTTGCTGGCATTGAGGCGGAGGCGGCTAAAATGGGTCTAGCGGTGAATGAGGGCAAAACGAAGTATATGCTGTCATCAAGAAAGGACGACGACTTGGCCAAAACGTCACCATAGACAGCTATAACTTCGAGATAGTGAAGGACTTCGTCTACCTTGGCTCCGCAGTAAATAGTACAAACAACATCAGTACCGAGATCAAACGCAGAGTAACTCATGCCAACCGCTGTTTCTATGGGCTCAAGAGGCAATTGAGTAGTAGAGCCCTCTCTCTAAGGACCAAGCTGACTTTATACAAGACCTTGATCATCCCAGTCCTGCTGTACGGAGCGGAGGCATGGACCATTCCAAAAGCGGATGAGGAAGTCCTTGGTCTCTTCGAGAGAAAAGCTCTGCGTGCGATCTTTGGTCCTGTTTGCGTTGACGGTTTCTGGAGGAGAAGATTCAACCAAGAACTGTACAACGACATGAGTCTAGTCAGGCGTATTCGGACAAGGCAATAGAGGACGCCCGTGGAACCGATGGCGCACCCAGGTGGAGAAGGACTTCAATCGACTTGATGTGCGCGGTTGGAGACAGCTGGCTGAAGACCGTGCCGGCTGGAGAGGCTTACTGGTTGAGGCCCAAGTCCACCACGGACTGTGGAGCCACCAGAAGAAGAAGACTTGCCGAAGTTATTATTTAAATAAAACACATTGATTATTTTTAATTATTTATTGAACAAAATTAACCTTCAGTCTTACGCCGAGGTTCATTTCAGAAAAATCCACTTATTCGCAAAAACATCTTTTTGTCACCAGATATGTTATGTCTATATCTGCTGATCTTGTTAACGAGTTAAGGAAAATTCCCAAGCTCGTATTTTTGGCGGGCTCGATTTTTCCCAAGCCTGACTTCTGCGATCTACCAAAGTTGAGCTTTAATTAGCTGTCATTTGGAAGATGGTTGTTGTCCAGTGTCCGAGGCATGTAACTCCCGCACACTAAACTCTGTCATGTGGTCATGGGACCCATCTGCTTGGGACTACATCGCTCTGTGTTTGACCAAGTCTTCCTTTTCCCTCGGACTTCAATGAAGCAACCTCTTTCTTTAAGAAACGATGGTACATCATGGGATCTTGCCTTTCATTTACCACATTGTGTTACAAATTGTACGACATTCCTTGTCTCCTCTTCAGAGCTACTGTCACGACACGTATGACATTAACGACGCCAAGTGTGTTGTCTCTCCGTTCCGACCTTCTTGCAGGCCAACCTCATAACATCCCGCTTCTTTTGTGTGCACAAAATCAAAGCGTTCAATGACCACATCTCTGACTTTCTCCTTCAATCGCTCCCACGCTAGTGTTCTCCGATGATTTCATTAGCCCACCCTCGGCCGCCGCTGCCACCGTCATCCCACAACGGCACAGTGCCGCCATCCGTTGCTTTGTGTGGATCAACTCTACTCTATCTAAAAGGTGTCAGTCAATGGCATGGACGTAGTTCAGCACATCGCTTCCTCTATTTTGGGAACACAATGAGCCCTACACCACTTCCACCACCGTCGCCACAACTACCACCACGCCTGCCCGCCATGTCCGCCTCCACCCACCCACCTCGTCCATTGGGCAACGGTCTATTTCGGGAATCCACCGAACTTGCAAAGCACTCGAACTCGCTAAGGCGAATGTAAATAGAACCAATGTTGCCATGAGTCCAAGTGCTTGACGCAAGCAAGCCGAGGTAATCAAGGAGCTTTTATTAGGTCTGAAGAGGAAGCAACGGAAGGAAATTCCCCAGAAAGTCTCTCTGAGCGATGCATGTACAACGCGACGCTCCGCGCCGTCAGGAAGAAATGAAATCAATATTCAATGGTCTCCATCGAAAGCTGCCGCTGGTGCTTGGCTAAAATTAAACAGCGGCGAGACGCGCGCGGCGTAGCATCGTTTCGAGAAGCACTCGTATCCCGAAAATAGATTATGTCTCTCGCCCCCTCTGCGTGTGTGTGGTTAGTCGTGTGCTTGTTTAGGCGACCGATCTTGAGTGGCTTCACTTGAGCGAGGGTTACTTGAGGTTGCCCCAACTGCGGGCTGCAGGTGAAGCACACTAACGTGCGCATGAACACGTTGACCACGGTCGGATTCGGGGGTAGCCCATCGAGATACGACTCGATTCAGAAGCTCGGACAATCGGCCAAGCCGTCGTTTGTGCATTTTATTAGTTAACACAGTTTTTGTATGATTTTTTGGTGATTTAGCGTTTTCTTTCTTTTCTTGTTTGCAGGAAAGCAACACGTCAGGTGGTGGACGCATGGCTGGTTTCGCATGCGACATCCGCCGGGAATGAGATCGTTGGTTCACCCACACATGGCAATGGACAGAACTGCTCATCACGTGGTGGATCTGGAGCTACCACACCAGTAAGGTGAGTTTCAAAATATTTGTGGACACTATTGCGTGTTTGTGGTTTGTTGTGATTGAGTGGGCGGGTGGGCGTTGGTGGGGGTGCTTGCGTGATGAGAGCTTGTGGAGTACCTCGAGGGGATTCCCGCACGGTGATGAGAATGGAATATTTTGTGACACTGATTAAATAACGAGACGATTGTGCGGTCAGCATGTTTGCCTATGCTGTTGGCTGAGATGACGAGCCAGGGGAATGGAGATCAGGGGCTTTTGAGATGATTTAGGAGGGAGTTGGAGCAAAGGCGGCATTTGAGGAGGAGCAGATTACTTATTAGGACTGCGTGTTCGGAACCAGGGCCACTCCTGCCTTGCATCATCGATGGTCTTGACAATACCGGTTCCAATCATCAAGACTTGTGTCCATGGAGGCTTCGCCGGGGACTTGGTCTTTTCCTCCTTCTCGAAGCAAGCTCGTAGAAGAACCTCTTAGTTGAAGCTTTGGTGTCCCTGCCTTCTAGGTGGACGAGTCGGGACAACAACGAATCCTTACCTGCCGGACTACACCCACGTCTTCATGCAGCTCTTATAGTCACGGTTGTGCCTCCTTTCACCTCCCTCGCAGACAGGGTCCTTACTACCTCCTGGTCATGCTCGTTAATCACTTGCTTGACGTGCTGTTTAAATACGTCCACTATTCCCTGCGCATCGGATATTAAGCTGCCTTCAGAATTTTGTGGAGCATGTGAGCCTTTCCCAAAGCCTGCGGCCAGACTTTTGGGTCTCGTATAGAAGGCTCGTAATTTGTGCTTGTCACAAGCCTATAGGAAAGCCTTGAGTTGCGTTGAAGTTTGTTCTGATTTCGTCTTCTTGACCGGGCCAGAAGGCTTGCGTTGCCTTTGTTTTGAGTTGCAGCTCATGTGGAGTCCTCGTGCACTGGAAGGGCCACTCTCTGATCTGGGCGTGATCTTGACTCCATCTTCATCGATTTTTGGAAACACCACCCACAGTATCAAGGACCATTCGTTCATACCTTGGTTATTTGCATATTCTGTACGCCACGTGCATTCTACCGCGTTACACTGGCGCGCTGTACTTCAGCGTTACACCAACGCCTTACTTCACCGCGACTACTACAGACGCTTTATACCGCTGCCTTTCACCGCTGAGCTACATCCCCGATTCACACTACAGTTTTAGACCGCCGCGCCGTGAGAAGCCGCTAAGTTACACTATCCATTACAACGGCATATTACCCCATCGCATTACACAGCCGCGTTAGACTAGAGATTTACTACAGCGTTACAGAACCGCGTTACTCTGCCGCTTTACTCTGCAGCGTTACTCCGCCGCGTTTGTAAAATATGCATTATACCATGGCGTTACACAGTACATTGCCAGGTTGGACTTCTGCGTCTTACTACAGCGTTACACTACCGCCGCGTTTTTACAGCCGCATTCCACCACCGCGATACACACGCACGTCTATTGCATTTTACTAGACTCTGAAACCACCGTCGTGTTTGTTTTACTGCCGCGTTACACAGTGCCGTGACATCGTCACGTATCATAGCCGCCAAAATCGAAAAATTCAGAGTGTTCTTCAACTACCACCACGGCGTTTTGAAGTGCAACGCTCAATACAATTGATCGGTTTGCTATCTAAACTTGATAGATGGCGTTTTATTACTGGACGTTACTACCGCCGCGTATGTTACCGCCAAGTTATCGCGCACACAAGAGAGCTTGGCCTTGATGACTGGAAGCAGCGTGCCCAGGACCGTCAATGGTGGTAGGTAGCCAGAGCTCAAGGACCGTTGGACTGGAAGTAAGTAAATAAGGAACACCGCCGCGTTAAGCTGTCCTGTTTGCGTGGGATACTGTGTTAAAATGGCTCGTTAATGCCTCGCTGTAGTGCAAGACCAATTTGTTCTCCACGTCGTGTGACTTCAATGCGCTCTTATCAGAGCACAAAGTTAACTGACCGCGGCGTAAAAACGCCCAATCTTCTGCTACAAGTTTGAGAATACGAGCGTTTTACGACGTCGTCTTCAACTACGCTAGCATTCCTTGCCAACGTGTTTCTTCCGGCTAATACTCACATTCCCACGATATGTTTCAAGGAGAGTTGTGGCCTCCCTAGACTTGACTTGACCTTGAGTAATTGCATTTCCGAAGGATGAATTCAAATGAGAAGCAAAACGAAACAAGAGCCGGTCAAAGGATGCTGCCGCAGCAATTTCACGCCAAGAAGACAATCCTTGACCCAAGGCTGCACGGAATGGTTAAAATTGATTAAGATCTCAATAGCTTGGGCTTTAGCAGAGAAGGATGCCTCCTTTCATATTCCTTCAGTTTCTCCTTGACAAACCCCCTCATACTCGTCAAGGTGTATTCAGAAGGTCAGCCTTGGTCGGGACATGTATCGACGTCAATCACCGAACGTGACGCCGCCTGTACTCCACGCCGCACAGGCATATGCAACCAATGGCCTACCATTCTCATTTGTTCTTGTTCTTTTTCCATCTCAGCGACATCGATTACGAATTCCAACTCAATACCGGGCTGCCCCAAGCCCCACACACATGGGCTGCCAATGCCGATGGTATTTTTCTGTCGTCATACTCAATTATATCCATTCCCGCTTCGCTCGATTTTCCTGAAACCAATATCCAGCCCCCACGGAATACGGTATTATCTTTAATCCTTTACTTCCCCCCTCCCCTTCTCGGCATCCCCTCCCATCGCCCCGCCGACCCTCTCGGCCCGCTTGTGAGAGAGTGAATGAAAAAAGTTAAATATAACGTTAATATTTACATTTGTCGTCTGCTGCTTTTATTGTTTGTTGTTGTGGTTTATTCTGCATTTTGTTGTTGTTGTTGTGGCTTATATTTATAATAACTCAACCCCCCCACTCAGTGTATTGTGATGGTATCCCTTTTTTTTTCTCTCAGGAAAATATCAGCTCATGAGTTCGAACGTGGTGGTCTACTTAAACCAATTGTGAACACAATAGATGGCACACCGACATTCTTAAGCATTGGCACACAAAATGATTGCTCAGCAAACACGTCATGCGGCCAGCCTGGTGGATATCACAATGGTGGCCAATACTATCGACCACAGAGGCTGTCGCGAATGGAACTTAAGCAGCTGGACGAGAAGGAATTGATTTTTGAATTGGTAAGGTATTGTCAAGGTTTTATAGTTTTTTATTTAGTTTTTATTATTTATTTAGTTTTTTAATTTTTTTTTCTTGTGGGTATGGTGTGGGAATTGAGAGGTTCTGTTCTGTCAGAAGAGAGTGACTCAAAAGTGGTGGACTGGAAGAGAGCTCCATGAAGTGAGACAAATTATTCACCACAGATCATTTTTCGATGACCCGTCGGGGAGTTTAGCAGCAGTCTTAGGTGTCCGTAGAAAAATTAAATAAAGTCGAGTCGGATTCCCTTCAGCAACATCGATGCAGCGCGCTTCATCAACTGATCCAATCCATATGCACGGAGATGGACTGTGACTCATGCGGGTTCCATGGCAACGATGTGGCGCCTAAGTGCCCTCATCTCGTCTTGTCGATGCATTTCAAGGGTTCATGGGCTCATTTTTCTTTTTTTTTGAAGAAGCAACAAATCAAAGGCTGGATGCATGGCGATAGCTTTAGACCAACTATCTTTCTTAGGAAAAATCCGACTCACTTTCACCGCTTACATATCTCCCAGCTATGCAGTGTCTTTTCATTGTAAAGTCCTTTTGTAGAGACTCTTCGCTTTGAATGCCGCTTGTGCATCGAGTCCTCAGTTGAACATGCGATAATCAGTGCCTTTTCATTGTAAAGTCACTTTTTTAGAGACTCTTCGCTTTAAATGCCGCTTGTGCATCGAGTCCTCAGTTGAACATGCGATAATCAGGCGGGTGCAAAACTCTTATGAGTAAAAGTTGAGGCATAACGTTCTAAAAGATCCCAAGGGTAACAAACACTTTTGGTCCTTTTGGACGTCTTCAATTCCTGCGGTCTTTTTCAATGACATCCCAGCCGTCAGCTATTAAGACAAAGTCCTTTTCATCTTCTTATTTGTCTCCACCTGTACTCGAGATCGTTGGTTTCCCCATGGCACAAAACCCCATTCGCATTCGTGCAGTTGCAAGGATCGACTTAAAGATCTCGACGTGCACAAATTCGCTGGCCCGGATGGTATCCCTCCCATACTTCTGAAGAGATGTTCTTCTTCGCTTGCAAAACCTGCTACAAAAGCTTCAACATCTTTCCTACTCTTCAGGACTCTGGCAAACCGCATTTCTCCAACCCCACCCCTAAAGGGCGAAACACCCTGAACCTCTGTAGCAATCAAGTCTCTCCTTTCTAAGGTCATGGAAATGCTGATAAATCATCAGCTTATGGAATATCTTGCACTGCGAGGGCTTTTTAATGACCGGCAGTGCGGTAGGTCCACACATCACACCGAAAAATGGAACCAATCTTTTCACAATCCAGGCGAAGGGAAGATCGGTGCCTTCGATATATCCAAAGGCATTTGAAAGAGTTTGGCATTAAGGAGATCCACATTCCACTTGGGCTAGTAAAGCCCAAATTACATCACACTTCTTTGAAATGGCTAATGGAAGACATGGGCAGCCTACAGCACATCACGGACTAAATACCTTCTAAATAGGCAGGACACTGGCCGATAGGGATTCCTCACACCACATATAGCAGCAGTTTGAATAACACTGCACAGCAAGAATCGTTGACTCACTTTCTCTGCTTGTCCAATGCTCGTCGGAGCAAGACAACGGGTTTTAGGCCCTTCCTTGAATATCTCGACGAGATATCCAGAATGAATGACGAACGATGGTTCTAAACACACATCAACGGTCTACTTTTTAAAGTTGTCCTTACAAAACGTCACTTAGTGATGATTTTGTTCTCAAAGAACCACCACTATACGCACACATGACACAGCCACCTTTGGCGTTGGGTCCATAGACGCCTGCCTAAATTCATGGCGCCTTACAGCCCATACAGTTCGCAGATGAGACCTTCTCCTTTCTCCTCTGCGCCGTACAGCAGGAATGAAATGATCACTGTCTTTAATGTACTTATAAAGTAAGCATGGCCCTTCGAGGGACAGCTCTATTAATCAATTACTGCTTGAACCCAAACAGTGGTTGAAGTTATTCTGCGTTTGATCTGCTTCTCTGGATTAGAAACTACGTACGTCGACTCCTACGCATTTGAACCTGCTGTCTAGGCTAATGTGGGTCTAGCGGTGAATGAGGGCAAAACGAAGTATATGCTGTCATCAAGAAAGGACACGCAACATCGATGACAGAGCGTCACAATGGGCAGCTATAACTTCGAGGTAGTCAAGGACTTCGTCTACCTCGGCTGGCGAGTAAACAGAACGAACAACATCAGTACCGAGATCAAACGCAGAGTAACTCTTGCCAACAGCTGTTTCTATGGGCTCAAGAGGCCCTCTCTCGAAGGACCAAGCTGACTTTATACAAGACCTTGATCATCCCAGTCTTGCTGTACGGCGCGGAGGCATGGACAATCTCAAAAGCGGATGAGGAAGTCCTTGGTCTCTTCGAGAGAAAAGCTCTGCGATCGATCTTTGGTCCTGTCTGCGTTGATGGTTATTGGAGAAGAAGATTCAACCACGAACTGTACGGGCTGTACAGCGGCATGAGCCTAGTCAGGCGTCTACGGATTCAACGCCTAAGATGGCTAGGTCATGTAGAGCGCATGGACAACACTGCCCCAGCCCGAAGAGTCTTCGACTCCGAACCAGTGGGACGCAACGCAATAGTGGACGCCCACGGAACCGATGGAGCACCCAGGTGGAGAAGGACCTCAATCAACTTGGTGTGCGCAGTTGGATACAGCTGGCTAAAGATCGTGCCGGCTGGAAAGGCTTACTGGTTGAGGCCCAGGTCCACCCCGGACTGTAGCGCCACCAGAAAAAGAAGAAGAAGATTAATATCCTTAGAATAGACTCACACGCTCAGAACATTCGCAGAGGACCATTCAGCGGCCTGACATGATCTAGGGTGAAAAATTAAAGAAAATGTATGTGCTTCTCGGAGACGAGTTTAAGAGTAATAAGATCGGTATCTCTAGTAGTTGAGTGAGAAGAGAGTTCTTTGAACATTTGCAGCTACTCCAATCTTAAAACACACACGCCAACATTAGAGGCATGATCTTCCAGAAGTCCGTACAACTAGAGCGAATAGACACCTCAGTTCCGACCCGAAGAGTCTTCGACTCCGAACCCGTGGGACAACGCAACAGTGGACGCTCGCGTCTAAGGTGGAGCACCCAGTTGGAGAAGGACCTCAACCAACTTGGCGTGCGACACTGGAGACAGCTAGCCAGAGACCGTGCTAGCTGGAGAGGCTTGTTGGTTGAGGCCCAGGTCCACCCCGGACTGTAGCGCCAAATAAAGAAGAAGAAGAAGAAGTCTAGGTTCGATTCCTGGTCCGACCAAGGAATACTTTTCACTGACAATACTCAAAAAGTAATAACTTTCTAGACTCTGTGGAAAGCTTCAAACTTGTCCGTTCGGAGTCGGCATAGAAATGTAGGCACGCGCAACACGATAGTTTGCTGCACAAGCTAGGACCTGGCCCTCTACGGGCTGTGGTCACCACCCATATTACTATTAAGTCCGATCTCCGCCAAATAAATGCTGCTGTTCCCCAAGACACAGTTCTGGGTCCGACACTCGTTCTCATTTTTATAATAATCTCCTCTCTGCTTCTTCTAATCCAACTTACTCCTCCACTGATGATGGCACTCTTGTCTGCTGCCAACCGGGACGAATGCTTTGCTTTCCGTCACACCTTGTTTGCCTTACACCATGACCAGAAGCCTTATCGACAGCAAGGCAGATACCAAAGGGTTGATCCGCATGAATCGGGTTCTATTCAAAATGAATGTATATTCTCGGCACATCGACCAGAGACTTGTTTCACTGGCACGGGCGCTGCTGGATGCGCAGACTTACCGACAAACTCAAATGACTCAAATAATCGCGATAACAATGAAAGTTCAAAGTTGCCAAGTCCCATTTAGAAATCCCCTTAGAATCCCTGGCAACGGATAGAGTAGCCCAACTTTAACCAATTTTTTGTGTTCTGTTTCCACCCATTACGAATTGCACCTCAATTCCAGCCATCTTCAAACTTGTGCTGCGGAAGAGTTGGAAAAAGTTATTACAAAAAATAGAGTGTAGCGCCACAGAGTCTTCAATCAGGAGTTGATTATCTAAATGGCGCTAGCCATCGCACCCTTTATGAGTCAACTTCACACTCTCCCCACACCTCGTCGCCTCAATTCAAGCGCACCCTCCGTTCTTGATGAAGTTCGCTTTAACTACCACCACCTCCTTGAACCCCCCCACTGCTAAAGTCCACTCCCAAATGGTCCACAAACGAACACCCACCGCCACCTCCACCACCCATCCCGACAAATTCATGAGAAAAAAAAATGTTCCACATACGCCCCCATGCCCCATACCAGCCAGCCTCACCAGCTGCCATCTGCCACCAATCTAATTTCTCTTTTCTCTTATTTTTCTCTCGTTTCAGGTTAAAGACATCTGCAATGAACTAGAAGTTCGGTCGTTGTGTCATAAAATCCTGCAGAACGTTTCAATTCTCCTCAACGCTGACCGGGGTTCATTATTCCTTGTCCAAGGCAAATGCAACGGTTCCGAGGGACCAAAGAAGTAAGTATCCTCCCTCCTCTCACCCGCCCAAAGTGGTCAATACAATGCGCCGCATGTGACATGTTCTACAGGGAAACAGCTTGCGAATCGCTGCTTAAGTCGGTCGCTGGCAAGCAGTTGCCACTAATAAGCGAATCCTTTTCGTTAACATTGTCAACGGCATCTGGTCGGGTACTTGTTCGCACAAGGAATTAATTGCTAGACAGCTGGGGATACATCGAGTGTACCTGCTGGTGCACTCCCGGCGAAGGCAACGTGGAAATCTGCTTGGTTTTACGGTCAACGAGCATTCAATTATCTTCCTGAGGTCATTGGGTGTGCGTGCGAGTGTGCTGATGAGGCAGCAGGAAGGACATGTTCTCGTTTTTGAAACGGTCTTCTTCGGTTGTCTTAAGTTTTAAATGGTACGTGACACGCCGCACGACGGAAATGAATAAAAGAAGGCCGAGAGACGATAAAGAACAGCCCCCCCGGGGAGTGAGCTGGCGAAGTGACAAATGCTGATAGTTTGGAGTTATTTACATGACAAACAGCTCGGATGGGTCAGCGAGTCGGGGCGGAGTGTCGCGTCGCAGTGATTGCTGCCGTCGGGTGGGGGGTGAGTCTGTAAGGACACTCATTTGTTCTTGAAGGACTGCGAGATGATTGCCGTTTTTGTCAAGCTGTCAGCTGACAAATTGCCTGCATTTTGATGATGGAACGTCCGCCTGACCCTGCCGCGGGGAGGGCATCAATGGGATCGTGTTGGATTTATGGCCGAGACGGGTCGGGTAGCTCCTGAAGTAATGAAACACAAAAAGGCACTCAACACAATCAGGGGCTTTAAAGCGATTCACCCCTTCAACCAAGGACGATGTTCAAAGACGATGACCAAAGCTGCATCGAAAGCCATTCGTCATCACTTCGAGATGGCTTTGGCCGAAATCACCTTCTTCCTTTTCGTGAAAGCCTCCAAAACCAAGAACAAACCCTCGACGATCTCCTGTCCCACTTAATCGATTTCAGCGACTCCTCCAGCATCATCTAAGCTGCCGCAGGGGTCCCATTTAGGCGACATGCTTGACCAGCAATCTTGTATCGCAATCCCCCTAAACAATCGTTCTCTGTTTTCTCATTTCAGATGCCTGGTATCGAAACTCTTCGATGTGTGTCCTCGCAGCACGGTTGAAGAGATGGAACAACAAGAGGAAGTGCGCGTCGCCTGGGGCACCGGCATCGCTGGACACGTTGCCGAAAGTGGTGAACCGGTCAATATTCCCGACGCCTACAAGGTATGTACCCCCAAGACGATACATCAAAGAATTCCTCGAGTAAGAGAGAGACGATGGATGATGAGGGACAAAGGCCACAACGAGCACTTCAAATAATTTGACATGTCACGATTCATTCGCTTCGTTCGTTCGTAGGCAATTTATCGTTTTACGTGTTTTGCTGGGCCAGCGGACGTTGTTTAAAAGCAATTTTTGACTTTTCACTTTTTCCAATCATACGTGACTGCACAGCGATATGGCCGACTTGTGGAGATGTATCTAAACTCATTTAAGTGCTCTTACTTCTGTTTGACACGTGATGACATTTTTTTTTCTTGCTTTGAGTACGCGTTTGGGGATGGTTCTTATTTTGTGGGTGTGCACGCGTGAATGAAGTTCAAAAAGACGGTCAATGTTTGTTAACGTCGGGATGCTCCTCACCCCCACGTCTTCAAGGGAGGGAAGGGTGCCTCGCCGAGTGTGGCGACTGGCCGTAGGGGAAGGTGGGGAAATGGGCGCCATGCGACCTCTGAATGAGCTTATCCTCTGATGGAAGCCGAGATTTATCAGGGATATCGCGACACACTCTTCTTCGTTTCTCTGTCTTTAATTCCTCAGAGATCTGACTAGGTTAAGGTTTCTTACTAACTCTTACAAGACCAGTTTATGTGCTTCCTTCTACTTCAATCGAGTGCCCTAGATTCTTACCCCGTTGCTCCACGAACAGAAGGGAGGACGATCGTTAATAATAATAATATGGGTGGCGCTACAGCCCGTAGAGGGCCAGGGCCTAGCTTCTCAGCTACCCAGGATAGAGTGATCGAATGCTGCGTACCAAGAACCTTGTGCTCTTCGCAGCAGTTTGCGCCTATCTTGGACTTGAATTCTATAGCCGAAATTGCTTTAATGGCCGCTTGCGGGTGGTATTTCCAACAACGTCATCATTTTGGCCGCTTCGTTGACCGCCAGAGCCTCCGCATGGAAAATACGGTCGAAAATGTCTTAATCCTCGAATATATCGGTGGGGTTCGAACCCATAACCCCCCGGGGTTAGTCACCATCCACTGCATCATGTCCTGACTCGACGTTTGGATGGCCAAAAATTGTGAACTGGAGTTCTCCTTCAGACAACCATGATTAAGCGAAATCCTTTTTTCCCAGGATGGGACTCTAATACGTTCCTAACACGACTTGCCTGTTCACCTCAGTCCTTGCAACAATTGGTCATATGTAATAATACGACTGGCGCGACTGCACGAGGTGGACCTGGGACTAGCTTCTCGATCTCACTCCTTTTTTGAGCAGTTCCTTATTCCACCTCCATGTCCAGCCGGACACCCATCTTCCTCAACTCCCGTCGATGCTTGCCATCTGTCTGCGCAACAAACGCCGCTCATAAAATCCGCTGAAAGGATGATGGCAAGCCAAAAATATCTAAAATCACCTCGTCATCCCGATGATATTTGATGTCGCAAGACTGCCTGCGACACCATCCGCTCCACGATAATGACCCAGGATCCATAATTTTTACTGCTCTGAACGCACCCATAAATATTTAATAGGTTCCTGCTCTTGCTCTCCTCCAAGCGAATGTGTCAACTTTCCTGCATACATTCACTCCGCCTGGCTTTGATCTGACAGAATGTCTGTCGCAAGAGACATCATTCGCCACCGCCTACGCTCCCACACACGCCCGCACACATGCACACACGGGCACAAAAGACGTCGTCTATTAAGCAGATGAAGCATAGAATGAAGATTGATGGTATGTCAAAGTACACTTTGCCAGAAAGATATTACCCTATCGATATAAATATTTAAGGTTAATGACAACACCCCCTCGCTGCCGTCATATCCTGTGTGTGGGTTACTGTGTGTCGGGGAGCCCACAAGGGATACTGTGTGTGAAAGTTCAAGCAATTTACTTAATGCGACAACTAATTACGCCTTGTTCATCGGTTTTTCTGTGTTGTCCTTTGCCCGCCCCTTAGTCCTTGTGTGTGGAATATGGACACACACGCTTTGTGGGGGAGTCCTTGGTTTCGTGGTACTAATTTATTGCTTTTATCACTCTGTTACAGGATAACCGCTTCAATTGCGAAATAGACAGCATTACTGGCTATCGGACCAAAGCTTTATTATGCATGCCAATAAAGGACTCATCAGGCGATGTCATTGGCGTGGCACAGGTCATCAATAAATTGGATGGCGAACGTTTCACGGAGAACGACGAGAAGGTAAGCTCTTCATTTTTCATTTTTCTTTCATTCAATGTTTTTCTGCTGCGTCACTTTTTTGTTTTTTTTGCTCGGGCTGTGTTCGGTATTTAAGGACGGACCAGCCGGCAGTGCTATCTCTCAGTTCAGTGACAGACTGAACAGATTCATAAATCTTGCCAGCAGTCACCCCAATCATGGGGTATTTACTGACAGCATGACGTATTCGTTAATTGGTTAGAAGATCAAGTGATTTATTGCTGCTCGTCGCAAACTAACATGATTTCCGACTTCAAATGGGGCCCTGGCATTTTGGGATGTGCTCGGAAGTTGGGGAAATGCGCAAAGTTGTACGACATCCTTGCAGGGATGCATGTGACATCGAATTTCCTCAGTGGTTGGAGAAACTGCTTGACAGGTTCATTTGCCGGCTGTGTTTGAGTGAAGGGATGGGTTCGGAAATAATGCTGACAACTGTAATAATTCGATGACACGATTTCAAAATAGTTTGAGAATGATGCTCTGCCCCACTACCAGTCTGATGTCTGGGAGTGACATCCATCCTACTGAAGGAAAGGCTTTTTCTTTTTTTTTTTTTGGATTTTTGAGTGACAGCTTATTGACAGATTCAATCAGCGAAGAGTGTGCGAACTTGGGGTGATGTTTAACTGCCTCTGAGTGAAGGCAGAAGTAGCGGAGTTTCGTGAATGTTTTCTGTTGATGATGCTCAAGCGAATAAATGAAAGTACGACCTACCATTTGTCCGCTTGTCCTTAAACAGCTTGTACAACACAAGTGGACAGTCATGTTGACACATGAGGAGCATTTTGTTAGCGCTCCAAGAAGATTAAATCCTTCCGCATTCGAAAATGAAGAATAGACGACGTCTTCACGTCTTCAAATTGTGCTGCAGAACCCGATGATGTTTCAATCACGGTCCACGAATAGCAGTCGTCCATCGGCGATTTAGCGAAATGGACTTATGTTTGCGCTCTAGCCGGTAATCCACAAAAAACAGCCATTTAGTCCTCTTTACCAGAAAATACCAAATTCCTGTGGATGATCCTCCAACAATCAGGGGGATCCCTCTGAAACTGAGAAACAGTGCAAAATGCCTAGGCCGCATTCTGGAAGTTGGAAATCCAACATTCATGAACGTAACGTGTAAAACACTTCAGGGTGTAAATGGGGTCTAGGACCGGGTGTGGTTCACTGCCTCTACGGCTCTATATTTCTGGAAAAAACCCTACAGGGTGCAAATGGGGTCCAGGACCGGGTGTGGTTCACTGCCTCTACGGCTCTATATTGCTGGAAAAAACCCTACAGGGTGCAAATGGGGTCCAGGACCGGGTGTGGTTCACTGCCTCTACGGCTCTATATTTCTGGAAAAAACCCTACAGGGTGCAAATGGGGTCCAGGACCGGGTGTGGTTCACTGCCTCTACGGCTCTATATTTCTGGAAAAAACCCTACAGGGTGCAAATGGGGTCTAGGACCGAGTGGTTCACTGCCTCTACGGCTCTATATTTCTGGAAAAAACCCTACAGGGTGCAAATGGGGTCCAGGACCGGGTGTGGTTCACTGCCTCTACGGCTCTATATTTCTGGAAAAAACCCTACAGGGTGCAAATGGGGTCCAGGACCGGGTGTGGTTCACTGCCTCTACGGCTCTATATTTCTGGAAAAAACCCTACAGGGTGCAAATGGGGTCCAGGACCGAGTGTGGTTCACTGCCTCTACGGGTCCATATTGCTGGAAAAAAAACCCTACAGGGTGCAAATGGGGTCTAAGACCGGGCGTGGTTCACTGGATATATGAATCAGTAGCCGTACCTCTATACAGTGTGGTTTCCCGATCTGGACCATTGCTACTAATTGCAAACCGCTCGAAAGGGTGCAACGGATGACATGTATGTGCCTCAGCAGATCAACCCCGTCCATATCCAGCCATAAATGCACTCCCCAATCTTCCGTCGATAGATCTCTTCGCGGCCAGCACGGGTATTAGTTTGAAATCGGTGATTACGTGGACACTCTACCATCCTTGAAAAATGCGGTTCCCTACCAATCTTCCTGAGCTCATCTTCGAGAAAGCTTTCTTAGCCAGTATACACTCTAGATCTCACTGGACGTTTGACCACCAGACGCTGAATGATCATCTGCGAATGTTCACAGATGGATCGAAGATGGGCGAAGGAATGGGAATCTGCTCTAAGGACCTGAATTTTCAACTGTCACTCCGATTACACCAAATCACTATTGCGTCTTTCCGAAAGCAACTATTGCGAAAAAGGAAGCTCTGACCTGGTTAAGAAACAGAGTAGGGTTAGGTTAGGTTAGTGGGTTGACGCGGCAGGGACGCGTAACACTGGGGTCCTATTGGACCCATGGGGTGAAACCCCTCCTATCGTCTTACTCGCCAGATAATGATAAAAACCTCATGTCTTCAAGGTTGTTGGATATCGTACTCCTCCATCCAGCCATCCAGAGATCCTAATAAACCTGTAAAGAGATTTTAGAAAGAAACAGAGTACCTTTCGGCTCAGATATCGTCATTATTTGGTACAGCCAACAGTCTTCGATTCCGAACCCGTGGGACAACGTAACAGATGACGCCCGAGTTTAAGGTGGCGCACCCAGGTGGAGAAGGTCCTCAACCAACTTGGCGTGCGACACTGGAGACAGTTAGCCAGAGGCCGTGCTAGCCGGAGAGGCTTGTTGGTTGAGGCCCAGGTCCACCTCGGACTGTAGCCCCAAATAAAGAAAAAGAAGCAGGGATCGATGTCTGGGTGCCAGACACATTTAACTCAAAGTTCCTCAAACCAAGTATTAATACATCTTACTTATGTGGGTACCGTGACACAGGGCGAAGCAGATGAACTGGCTAGAAAGGCTTTCAGATCAAGTGGGGCTCCATATGCTTAAAGAGAAGAGTAGGAAAAAAAGGTATAATTCTGCTGGATACCTAGCCGAGGTAGAATGCAATGAAATGGCAGACTCCCTGGCGTGGAAATTGTCATCAGAACCCTTCACAGGACCCGAACAATTCTGCGCTATAGGAGATCACGTCCTCAGAGAAGAATTCAGGGGAAGTGGAATTAAGGAACCAGACAGAGACTTAAAATAAAGCTCATGGCATGGGCCTGCTTCACCCTTCATCACTCTTAGATTAGTATACGCGAAGGAGAGGCTTAGCATGTATCAAACTAAGCAAGAACAGCCTTAGCATCTTAACAGTATTTCCTAACAGGGCCTTCCAGACTCAGGGAGTACCAAAGAAAACTAGGGGTATCAGAAGAAGGTCTCTGCAGAGGAGTGGAGAATCTAATGAGATTCCAGAACATTCACTAAGAATTTGTGAGGCACCAGCAACCATAAGTCGAAGCTATCTGGATAAGCATCTGCTATCAAAGGAAGGAACTAGCTTCTTCTTCTTCTTCTGGTGGGGCAACAGTCCAAAGTGGACCTGGGCCTCAACCAGAAAGCCTCTCCAGCCGACACGATCTTTAGCCAGCTGTCTTCGTCGATTGAATTTTTTGTCCACCTGGGTGCGTCATGAGGTCCGTGGGCGTCCTCTATTGCGATGTCACACTGGTTCGGAGTCGAAGACTCTTCGGGCTGGAGCAGTGTTGTCCATGCGCTCTACATGGCCCAGCCATCTTAGGCGTTGGATCCGAAGACGCCTGACTAGGCTCATGTCGCTGTACAGTTCGTGGTTGAATCTGCTTCCCCAATGACCATCAAAGCAGACAGGACCAAAGATCGCACGCAGAGGTTTTCTATCGAAGAGACCAAGGACTTGCTCATCCGCTTTTGAGATTATTCATGCCTCCACACCATAGAGCAGGACAGGGATGATCAGGGTCTTGTATAAAGTCAGCTTGGTCCTTCGAGAGATGGCTCTACCAATCAATTGCCTCTTGAGCTCATAGAAACAGCGGTTGGCATGAGTTACTCTGCGTTTGATCGCGGTACTGGTGTTGTTCGAACTGTTTACTTGCGAGCCGAGGTAGACGAAGTCCTTCACTTCCTCGAAGTTATAGCTGCCTATGGTGACATTTTAGTCACTACCACCGTCTCTTGTTCTCAGATTCCAGGGCTTGAGAGAATACTCTAGAATAAATGCTTTCCACCTAAGCGCAGCAGGAGTACATAACCCACGACCTTTGAAAAGAAGGGGAACTCGAAAGAGAGCAAGGAACTGAAAGGAGACACAGTAGACTTAAAGGTCGCTATACAATATACCCTCAACAACAACTCAGTAGCTTCTCTTCGGTTTCTTGGTCATGACCCATGTAGAGATGGTCCCTTGTTCATCACCCCGTGTGAATGTAGGCGACCTCCAGTTCTAATGGGACAACCTCGTAATCCTTTGAACTCCATCGGTCTATACCCGATGTAGTTCGTTTTCGTTGACTTCTGAAAAAGCAAGGGTGCCAGGGTGTACTCCTGCCGTATTCCTCTTAGGATTTATCCTTGCCGTGTGAGCAAGGCTTGATAATCTCATGAGTAGCCTTGTGCAGAAGACACAGTGGACTCCCCCTTCGTCGAATTTTGTCACGGGATACCATAATTTGTTCGAGAGAGGTTTTTGTATGGAAAATTATGAGAAATGTAGGTAATAGGGAGAAAAATTTAGAGTTAGGGACTTAGGGAGAGTTCGACTTAAGGAGAGTCCACTGTATTTTAATTTTTATTGGTATGCCACTCCCATGCAACCCCAAGGACTTGCCATCACGAGCGACACCATTGAAACCCTCCTCTAAATTGGACCCCTCATCAGTTCTCTTCGCCTTTAATTGGAATGCATTGCCACTCCACCCAGCCATGCACGTTCCCCTCTCAACCTCACTAGAGTCCCCTTTATCTACTTGCGACCAGACAAGAGTCAAAGGAGCTGCTTCTCGGAACGACAAAGACCACTAATCTTGGCAGTGCCCTGGCTCAGGTTCATTAAAACTCAATCGCTTAATGAAGAGCACACTCGAGAGGGGAGCAGATAATTCCCAACGAATGTGTGTGCGGGAGCATGCAAAACAAAGGATTTGCATGTGATATTTGCGGTTCCATTAGCAACCTTCGGAACACAGCCATCCGCAAACAGTCATCTCCATCCATGCATGCAGATATAATTTCGACGAACAAACACACACGTCAGTGGTGGCCGGACCTGTTGTTGTTCCCTCAAGTCGTCCCACACACTCGTGCCTGCATCTGTTCGGCTGTTAATTCATGAATTGCCAATGTCAGTTCTTGCCACTGCACTTCCCAAGTGAGACATGACGTTAACCACCAATTTCCAGGAAACTCTCTCTCGCATGCATGCTCTGGTCTGGTCTGATCGCTCGTTCGCCCACGACGACGTATAGCCAACAGCCGGGGGAGTTTGCAAAATAAACAAAAATCCTTTATTGTTGGTCTTGCTGGCGTGTCTGTGTGTTTGTGTGTCCTGCTGACCTCGGTGCAGGACTGGACTGCAATCTCTTCGAGACCGGTGGCACACAATCGCCGGCGTTGTCAACATGACGGCTGGTTTTGAAGGTTTTGTTCTTGGTTGTCGCTCTGGCGGCCGGAAGGGGTTCCTCCCTTCCTTAAAGGACACCCCTTCATTAGGGTTCTACTTCTCATTCAGAAGCCCGTGAGTAAGCTCCCTTATTTCAGCCCTTCCGACTGATGTCGAATGGAACAGCTCTCAAGCGGCAACCTGCACGGCATCAAAATCACTGCACCCCGAGGTGAGGTTGCGATTCTGAAGATTGACGGCGAAATGAAATTCTTGCCCACACCCACCGCCACGCTGTGGGGCTTATCCCATAAAAAAGTGGCTGCGGATGTGACCAGGTTTCAGCAGGATTTGGAGCCAATTGCACGTGTATACGTATCGCGGCGAGTATGTGGGCCCTATCAAGTTGTTTTATTTCCGCAAATAAAATGTGGCACGGAAGTGGGCTTACGAGACGATGTGTTAAGGAGAGTGAGTGATGACCGTTCTTGGAATTCGACGGAGGAAGAGTTGGATTTTCATCTAGCCTTTGTGGGATTGAACTGAAATTGCTGCTTTTGCTGGTGAATTTTTGCTTCGTGCTACTTGGCGGTTCCAGTTGATTCGGGGGAATATCTTATTGCAACGAAAAATGATTCTGTGCCTCTCGACAGAAGGGATGTATAGTTAATTCAACGAACGGGTCGGTACTAGAGATCTGACGCTGCCATCACTGCGAATATTCGTTCTCCAAACTTCTGAGAGGACTTGGGAGTATACCAAACCGACATAGAGCTGTTTAGTAAATTTGGAAAAGGCATACGGCCGAGTTCCTCGAGGGGAACTCGGGATTGATGGTGTACACAGTCTCTATACACAAGCTGTAGCAGTTGAGTTCGGGTAAAGGGTGCTGAATCAACACCTTTCACCGTCGGCGGTGGACTCCCCTAAGGGTGCGTCTTGTCACCTCTACTTTTCATTAAATTATGGACTGGCTGTTGAAGCGCTTCCGGTGCATTAATCACATCCTCTCGTATTTGTGATATTTTAAGCGTGTCGCTTTTAGATGTCAAAAAATTATGGGAAAGTTGTCAGCCCTGGCGAGCTCATCTGCAGATTCGCCCTGTGTACAGGGACCCAGACACTTGTTGTGTCTGTCAAGGGATTGTAGAGCATCGTAGGAACATTTGACTGTTTTGGAGCCCACTAGATTGGACGAAAGTGCCTTTAGTGCTGCTTGACTGTCTGAGAATGTCTGTATTTTAGCGCCTTTGATACCTGGATGGCGTGGATTTCGACTTGGAATACCTTGTCCAGTCCTTGTGGTGAGTCCAAAGATACTTGCCGCTACTCTAGAATCCGTCCGTATCTAGTGTTGGGACATCATTATACCAGCTATCGCGATCCAATATTTGAACTTCGAAGAGCCTTCTGGCCTTAAACATTGCGGCTTGACCACAATATCCGGCATTGTACAAAACATGTCTCCTTTGGGGATTCAGTTCAGTATGCAAAGGTGACGACCCGTTAAGTTACCATTATACTCTTCCTAACGAAGATTGGTAAGGAAATTAGCTCGAGTATGTCTTCTAAATCTGTTGAGGGGCAGGCGCGCATGACACCTGTTACTCCAAGACAAGCATTCCTTGTAATTTCTGCGACTTATTTGCCGCAGTCAGTTGGAGTGATTTAGTTAACCAAACGATGGCAACATGTGTGGTAATGGGTCTTCCCGTCAATATAATTTAGGGAGAGAGACCCCAAGTGCACCCGCTAGCCCACAGTGCTCTAGTCGCACGCTCTAGGGCGGACTTGATATGTGAGCTTCAGTTGAGTCGTTTGTTCGGGTCCAGATATTTGACCTACGTCGAAGTTTAAGAAGTGTTCCCTCTTAGTCTTGTCATGTCGGTCACTGTATGTCACACAGAGAGGCTAGATAATGCACATCTTATGGACGTTAATCGAGTCCGACATCGAGTCTACGAACAGAGTATTTCTATGAGCTCAACAGTCGTACTATGCCCATATCTACATCCCCTAAGCTAGTTGCCACAGAGTATTTCGAGAAGAGCCTACGATTTCAAGTGTGTAAGCTTAAATGCTTCTGTCTTCTTTTCGAGTCCGATTATGACTGCCTTTATTTTCTATCCTAAAACATATAACTGCCTATCTTAACACTAAACACAAGAGTGATTGTGGAGGAGTAATGCTGGTGTGGAAATAGTGACGTTGGCTGAACGTGCCGGGGTAATGCCGGTCCGCAAATACTTAATGAATGTTTTTATCTTATTTTCTCGTAATCTTGTGATCACATGATGTACGTGAAATTAGTGTGTCGTGAAATAATACGTTCTCCGTGACTTAAGCTGCGTTTTTTTGCAAGCGTATATACGCTTAATTTTCAATGTGCATGTAAAATACACTAACAACGAGTCCTATATCCGCTTAAGTTACTCATCATATCTATCGCCGCTTAAGGAATAAGCGCGGATAAAAACAATGCTCCCAATCATTAATTTCTGTGTGTTCATTACTGAATTCATTCATTCATTGTTTAGGTTGCTGTATGTGGCTTACATTTGCAGGTGTGGTTGATGTACTAGATCATTTTTAATTGTATTGGCACCCATAAGTATGCAATTTTTGGTATATCCAGATTCTCTGCTATATATTGCGTTTATGTTTCGTAATCGATTCTTTTCATTTGATGAACATTTTTTTTTATTTTATAATTATTAAGGGTTTTTGCTTTTAAAGTAATGGTCACGCTACACAGTCTCAAAACGAAGATTGTGACCGTCAAAGATCAACCATCACCTTCCACGACTACACTCCTGAATGCTTAGCAAATGTCATAAATGTCGTCGGTGCTGCCAAGGTTTTATGATGAATCATTAAGCGCCGATGATCGATTTTTTGTGCACTTATAAATTAAGCGTATATACGCTTGCAAAAAAACACAGCTTTAATTTCGGGCGAAACGAATTACACGTGAATTACGTTTTTTGCCAGCTTTCAAATTCTTCTTAAAAGTTAATGACATAAGAACTCTATTTTACATAAGTTGCGACAAATTTCACTTCAATCAGACGCGCTCATTTCGAGAAGGATATACAGGGGACTCTCACAAAGTCAATCTCTACCTAAGTCGAAGTTCTCTCTAATTCGAAGTTTTTCGCCAGATTTTACAAACATTTCCCTCAATTTTCCATACAAAAACCTCTCTCTAAGTCAAACTCCTTCTAACTCGAACAAATTATTGTATCCCGTGACAATTCGACTTAGTTGGAGTCTACTGTGTGTACACAAACGTAAGTGATCATTTACCTGTTCACGGACGCCTTGGAGGACGCATGATATCACGTTCATGTCATGTTTAGGTTCACGTGAATATAATGTGGTGTGCCACCTACGTACGGGCCACGTGATCACGTGAAATAAGATGTATGTTCAGAATTTAAGGCTCTATTTTCAACTGTTCGATCAGCAAAGTTTGCTGGTGTGACAGTCTGTCTGGAATGAAAAGTGCCTGTGAAGAATTGCCTCGTTATTCCAAAAAAAAAATTGCACTAAGGTACACCCGGGCCCTGACAGGCTCGAAAGAGAACGTGATTTTGAATATTTGAAGGAAATGAAAGCTAACTAAAATAACATAAAGTTGTATTTGGTAGAACAGAACTGTACGTGTTTTTGTTTTCACTTGTGCCTCTTGGGCCATGGATTTTGACTAAGTGCATCAACACCTTGCAAAATTGGTCATGAAACCCTAAAAGTGGAAAATGGTGCTTCCCTTCAAATGATCCTAGAGTGGCATATTGTGTAAGTGTCAACCCAGAGCAACGATCTTCTAGTTCACTGACATCTGTTATAGTTGCTTGGGCGAAAAGGGCGAAAAGATATTTCTGCTTAGAAGCCTTTATGAGCATTAACCTCTGCGACCCCAATGAAGTGCACATCAGAAGTCTTCTTTCCATTGTATACTCCATTTAGTTCTCAAAGGTGGCTCAACTCCTTTCTTCCAAGTACGTGATCTGAGGAACTACAATCTTCGTGCCCAAGTGCCTACAGACTCTCTACATCCGGGGACTCTTGAGTCCACCCTATCACTCCTTTTGATTCACTCTGAAGAATCTACAGGCCTCTCCGATGCCAGGATTCAGCGGGATAAAGTCCCAAAATTTTCCAAAGAGTGTCAAAAATGAAGGACAGATTAACCAACCAGTCAGTGAGCTGAACTAAACTACGAGCAGTTCAATCTATCAGCATCATTTGCACAGCAGCTGCATTCGAAGATAACATTCATTTCATCTAGTTGATTCGAGTCCTTCCACCCACGTGCTCTCCACACACGCATAAAAGCGAAGACGTCGCTTTTTCAATCACATTTAGCACTCGGTCTGCGACGCCCACTCCCGCCCACATCCGCAATCATCTCGAGCGTAACCATATGCGCGCCCAGCAAGGACAACCCGTTGCTTCTCGTGGTTCGTCTTTCTGAATCGTATCCCTGGTGCCATTCAATTTTTCAATTTCCTACCGCAACCATCAGACCCTCTCCTCGGTAGCGTGCATATGTGACCGTTAAGCCCAGGCACCGTCCCAAATAGATTCCATTTCCGATTGAAGCGCGTGTAGAGGAAGAAAAATTACTCATTCAAATATAAAACGGTTCTCACTCTCTCTCTCTCTCTCTCTGTTTGTGTGTTCACAGGTATTTGCTTCCTATTTGCAATTTTGCGGCATCGGCCTTCGGAATGCGCAACTGTACGAGAAGTCCCAATTGGAGGTGAAACGAAATCAGGTCTTGCTCGATTTAGCCCGAATGATATTCGAGGAGCAGAGCACCATTGAGCACATGGTATTCCGAATCCTATCGCACATGCAAAGTCTAATACAATGCCAAAGAGTTCAAATATTGCTGGTCCACGAGGCGTCCAAGGGCAGTTTTTCACGCGTCTTTGACTTCGAGGCGAACGATTTGAGTGAGGAGGACTCGACTTCCCGCACCAGGTAAGTCTTCCAATGCACACAGCTCGTGGCATCCTTTCATGCTTGTGTTTGTTTGTTTGCAGCCCATTTGAATCGAGATTTCCCATAAATGTCGGAATTACAGGTCATGTAGCCACAACGGGCGAGGTGAGTAATGAGAGAGGAAGAGAGAGACGCATGCGAGAGTCTCATGTGCTTCCGTTTCCTTTACAGACTGTCAATATACCAAATGCATACGAGGACGATCGCTTCGACCCCAGCGTCGACGAGGCGCAGACCTTCAAGCACAAATCAATCCTTTGTATGGCTATCAAGAATTCGTTAGGTCAAATTATAGGTGTAATTCAATTAATTAATAAGTTTGATGATCTGGTAAGTACCTCCCGCCTGCCGCCTCGGCTAGCGAGCGCTTTCTAAACTTTGAGTTTGTGTTTCTTCTTCTTCTTGCAGATCTTTACCAAAAACGATGAGAACTTCGTCGAGGCGTTCGCGATCTTCTGCGGCATGGGCATTCACAACACGCACATGTACGAGAAGGCGATTGTGGCCATGGCCAAGCAGAGCGTCACCCTGGAGGTGCTCAGCTATCATGCATCCGCGTCGATGGACGATGCTCATCGATTACGGGTGAGTGTGTGTGTGTTAATTGAGTGAGTTTCGCACAGTTCCCTTCCAGCTGGTGTCTCGGTGTGTGAGTGTGAATCGATTTTTTTGTCCCTCCACCCACGGGTGTCATATCATCATCAGAAGAATGGTTCCTGATTGAAAATAGAACACATTTGCCTGCTGACCATCTCTGCCACCTCTCGATGGCTTCGAGGCGAGAATGGCACACTCTTGGATTGAAATGCTCTTGAAATTTGATTGTGCGACGCGGCGTGGGAGACGACGGGTGTCTGTGGGGGGAGAGGACTCGGAATGAATGACTGATACTTCAGGTGGTTTGATCGGATTCACTGGAAGGAAGGGCAGGCACGACTAAGTGTTGGCTTTTGTAAATTGAGGACGTAATCAGTTTCGCTCTGTGCCCGCAGGGAAAGTGACAGTTTTCGAGAGCACTCACTCGGGTTGTGCCTCCTTGGGCACCGGCTCATCCCATGCTGTTGGCCAGGTTTAATGGAAGTCTATGAATAGACTCGAGTAGTTTTGAGATAAAACAATGGAATGACATTGAGCGGGATTCACCTTGAGGCGGGCCATTGTTTTGCTGAGACTGAGACTTCACGGGGCCCTTACGGCATCGGTCCTTCACGAAGGACGAGCACTTGTGTGAGGACATTTGTATGAACTTACATAACTTTGGTGTTCTGTAAGATTTCTTCTGCCTTTGTTCCTACTGTGGATGGGTGTCGCTAGGACGGCGTGTGTAATCCATCATCGTACCTTCGAGAAGAACTCTTTTAGATCAACTGAGTGCTGAGATGGGCTGTGGGTCTTAAGGCGGCGGGTGCCCCTTGTGAAGACATTGTTTCTTGTTTCCTTGGGACACAAGGCGAATGATGACAGGCAACTATTGCTGCGGCGGCGACAATAATCACGTCTTCATCCTTGTTGCCGATGTTAAGTTGATTGTTCAAAACTCCTTTGTTGTAAGAAAAGCGACACGGTCGCGCCTCGAAAAGTGAGAGAATGTCGAAGGTTTTGACAAGAATACTTATTTACATGTCGTATTCCAACCTTAAAGGTCCCGAGCACTTAATCATCGACACCGAGTTGTCCTTCGTCAACGGCCACTTGGTCTTCACGCCGGAAATTCTGTCTACTTCCTGTTCAAGGGCCTTGAGAGCATTGGTTCATTCGTAGCCAAGTCGGAACAGACGAGGAATCTCTGCCGGTGGTGGACTGTACCCACGTCCTTGTGTAGCTCGTAGAATTCTCGGTTGGGTCTTCCCTGTCATTATCCCCGCAGAGGATTACCACCCGACGCAAACATTTTTTTTTTTTCGAACATACCAAAAACCATCCAGTCCTTCTGCTTATCGTCTAGCTTCAGGGCCATATGACAGGACCGGTAGAATAAGAGTTTTGTGGACCATGCCTACGATCCTTCAATTGGCGAGTCTTGACCCAAGCTGTTTGGATGAATCATGGTGGCAAGTATTGCCGATTCTAATACGTCCCATCTCAACATGGATGTAGCTTAGGTTGTCGTGGCTTACTGGGACCAACGTGTTGAGTCCTTTGTGCCCTTGCTAGTGTTAAACTAACTACCTTGGGACCCACTGTAGTAATGTGCGATACTTTCCAGATCAAACCCACATGAAGAAGTGCGCATGAGGATGAGGATGAGGATGAGGATGAGGATGAGGATGAGGATGAGGATGAGGATGAGGATGAGGATGAGGATGAGGATGAGGATGAGGATGAGGATGAGGATGAGGATGAGGATGAGGATGAGGATGAGGATGAGGATGAGGATGAGGATGAGGATGAGGATGAGGATGAGGATGAGGATGAGGATGAGGATGAGGATGAGGATGAGGATAAGGATGAGGATGTTTCTTTGAGATTCCGTTCTTTTCGTTGCAAGGGCTTTCACAGAGCAGATGTCGGACAGATGCTCTTTCGTCCTCATCTCTGCAGCTTCTGCAAAAATCTTATTGTATGTGGTCGTGCCCAGTTAATACTTCTATTAGCTCCTTTACGTGATCGTCCAAAGCCGATCAAAGATGTTGATCTCTTTCCTGTTCAGCGTCGGCCATGGAGCTCTTGAAGCAGCTGCAATATTCAAGCTAAGCCAGCGAGTACAGTCTCCGTCCAGGGCTTCGTCTACTAGATGTCTCTTTCCCTCTTTCCGAACCCTTCTTCGCGAGGCTGTCCGCCTTTTCATTGCCTTGGATTCCAGTGTGTTCCGGTACTCAACAGAGGGTCACCGAATTCTCCATGGATATCTTGTCGACGCTTTATCCGCAAAGTACAACCAGCTTCGATATCAGCATCAGACATATGCTGTGGCCTTTATTGACATTTTGGCTTCTCAACGCGATTGCCGCCTCATGTATAGCAGCTCATGCTTCGGCTTGAAAACGTCCTTAGTGCGAGGGATTTTTCGAAGAGGTCACAAATGGCCCCTGCACCTGTACCCGCGCTCTTCTTTCAGCCCCTCAGCTATTGCCACTTATTCTTGCCATTGTTCCCGATCCGGAGAAAGTTGATAAAAACTCTTCTCTGGGGATAGGGTTTCCAACTTCTAACTGTTTTTTTCTTCCTCCCGCCTCTCTGAGTCTCTGGACCAAAGAGTCTGCAGGAAGAGGATGACAGTAAGGAGAGGAGGCAGTAAGAGGATGACTTCAAGAGCTCCCGTCGGTTGTGTTCTGGGACAACCTGTTATACCTAGGCAGGCCGATACATTTTTCCTCCCCGGCTTTCCACCATACCAGAGAACAGTAGGTTAAGAGGGATCTTATCATCATTATGTATATCTGTTATACTGGACTGTTGTTGACCCCACATTTTTGGACTTCATTTCGTGCTTTTTTATTTTGGTTAAGAGGAGCAATTGTTTTGGGTTGACGTTCAGTTCTCGGATCTGCGTCCAGTTAATAACTCAACACTTACCAGATGAGGATGGCCACATAGTCCGCTTAGATGAAAGGATTCACAATTTGCAACGCCTTTATGATTTAGTCAATCACTAGGACCCGTACGAGATGTGAAAACACTCCTCGTTGAGGTGTCCCTCTGCTCACCTTTTTTGTGTGTAGCATAGCACGACTGACTTTAGAGACGACTTTATGAACGCAGCACCAGTACAATCTAATCGCAGTGTTATGCGTCGACTCCTGGCTTACAGAGACTAGCCTGAACGTGGCTTTTAAATACATGCCCAAATCGCTGACTGTCCACGAGAAGACTAATATTAGAGCTTGGAAGAGTCTGGGTGTCTTTTCGGAGGTCTGCTGCTAGATATTTCGCTTTCTTTTAAAATACCCTATTTTCTGTTCCAACCTACTCTCTTGGATGTCGTTAAGTAAGGAGGCTGACAGACTGATCAGACGAAAACACTTACCTAGGAGGTACACTGCGTACATTAGTTCACTTCACAAGTGTTGGTGTAGAGGCTATCTAGAGGCTGGCGCTGAGCGCTGGCCAGCTAAGCATTTGTTGGTCAGTCAGGTTAGGAGTCTGTTATCCGCCTTTTATATCAATACATCTGACTTCGCTCCTTAATGATCGCAGGTGGGGTACGCTTGCTCTCGGACATGACTCGCTTTGCTTGTTCAAATTTCAATTTTCGGAGTGGACGGGATTGGCTGTGAATGAGGGACGACATCCTGCACGAGGTGCCGAATGTAGCAGATCTAGAGGGGAATAACTCGATAAAACTCGCAATTGCGGATGTGAACTACAGTGCCTAGGAACGAATGACATTCCGTTCATCTGTCTTCGAACGGTGAACTCCGTATAACTGGGATAATATGTTTTCACCACAAGCCACCTTCACTGTTTACATGGGGAGTGAGTGCTTTTTGACCCCCGTGTGGTCCAAATTTAATCCAACGAACCAAATAACCCCAAATTCTTCAAGGGGCCTTGATGCAATTGAGTCGCGAATCAGTCACCTCTAAACGTCCGACACGTTAAACACTAAATCTCCTTAACGAAATTGAAGGAGGACATCTTTCTCCAACTCCAGCTAGGCAGTCTTCGGGTTTAGTTGGTAGTGGAGTTAGTGGAGCAGTAGATGTTAGTCTGCTATCATCAAAATACTCCAGATCGTCTGTCCACTCCCAGCTGCAGACGGTTGATTTGTAGGCTAAAAGAAAAGACAAAGCTCAGAGATGAGGTAAAGTTGAGGCTTTAAAAAGCGCTAGGCAATCGAACCGCCATCAGCTATCCGTGAATCAATCCGAAGGAAACGTCTAAGGGAGCCGACCAACGTCCAAACACTGTTCCGAAGAAGCACAAGTGTGCCGTAGCAATCATGAGAACCCCCTTCTGTGACTCAAACTATTCGGCCAGTTGGTCGGCCTACAAAGGAAAACAACGCCAAGGCTCTGGCATAGATCCTAAAGCCAACTACCAGTAACGCTGCCTAAGATGGTGACCAGCCAAACACGACGAATCAGAGTCCAGCTGACAATCAAGTACTTCTCAGGTATAATCTCATTTCCCGGGGAAGCTAACTCGACACTGGACAGTGATGTAGGACCGAACAAACTAGTCACAGTCGATCGATCACTCTCTCTTGGAGATGACTGCTTCGAATCCAACTGTTCTTCGTAATTGTTCTTCTTCCTTCTTCGAAATAAGACCGCCTTTGCCCCCCCCCCTCGAGGTGTAAGCAATAAAGTCCCACTTTATGGATTGTGTTCGCTCTTTACCTATTTCCGCGTCGAGCCTTGAACCTATTTCATGATTTTAACTGCACTCGCCTTGATCGCGAGCAGATCTCCTCTGTTCGTCAGGAAACAAGTCCCTTGAGCATGCCCTTAATCTGCAAACAATGGAACAAAGGCGGAGAAAACAACCACTTAACCTTGTCCCTTGTGCCACCCGCCTTCCGTTCCTCATCGCGACCCTCATGACCTGCTGGCAATTCAGTCATCAACCTCCAATTTGAAAAAAAAAAGAAAGTCATTCAGAAAAAGCAATCAAAAACTGATTGAGGGAAAGTAACTATCCTCCCGCGCGGTTTCACAATAAAATCCACTCGATGTCAGTGAACCCTACTGCTCGAGGAGCAAAGCACATCTCGCCAATCAAGTCGACTTTTACGACTTGAAACGTGCGTTCACCTCGTCGTCATCCAGGCAAGTCGAACAGCAAAGAGGACGAGTCATCTCGTTGCGTGACAACCGCCGCCGCAGGCAGTTGCCACTTAATCTAGTGTGGTCCCACTACATCATCAAATCATGACCGCAAATGTATCCGTCGCTTCCTCAATAAACCCGAATTCCGAATGCGAATGAAGTCCTTTGTATGCGATATTACTGCCTTCAATTCCATTTCCCATTCTCGTAAACTGGCTTTTATTCCTCCCCCACGACGCGACGGGTCGCTCCTTGCATCCTTTATTGCCACACAGCCCGTGCTCAAGCCCGGTCCATCAGAGGATCTGCAAAAGGCATCTGAAGTTGAGAATGCTTCCAATTTCCACGTCAATTGGGATGTTCAATTTCACCGCAAGCTGTGTGCGAACTCTCTCTCTCTCTCCTTCTCTCGCTCCTCTATTGCAATTCTCTGAACGCGAGGAGTGAGTTTCGAAAAGGACTCCCGCCAACCGCAGGCAAGGGACCGCTCATCTGGGGAACTTGTTTGATTTTTGCCATGCATCTGTGCATCTGCTGCCTCTGCGGGGCGGGCGGGATTACGAATGCCTCCCCGGAGGCAGTCAATTGCGCGGATCCTAGCTAGTTGATGTCCGGAATATTGCTGATTTGTGGAAAGTTTCTTTTGCTCGAGCGTGCTAGCGTATGTCGTGCCATTGATGGGGTGAATGTGTGTTGAGCTGGTGGAACCAACACTGCATCCCCTCTACATCCCCTCTGATTGATTGCTTCATCTTCCTTTTCAGAGACTCCGAGTTCCCTCGGCGGCCCACTTCCGGCTGCATGACTTCAAATTCGATGACATCACATTCGAAGACGATGACACTCTCAAGGTGAGTCCCCGCTCCCGCCGCGGAAAACACAGAGGAAATCGAGATCTAATCCGAGATTCATTTTACAGGCCTGCTTACGAATGTTCCTAGACCTGGACTTTGTCGAACGATTCCACATCGACTACGAGGTTCTGTGTCGATGGCTGCTGAGCGTGAAGAAGAACTATCGCAACGTGACCTACCACAACTGGCGGCACGCATTCAATGTAGCTCAAATGATGTTCGCCATCCTGACAGTAAGTGTCCCAGCATCCTCCTTTCAGCCAAAGATTCAATCCATTTGATGATTCTCTCGTCTTTTTGAAGGCCACCCAGTGGTGGAATATATTCGGCGAGATCGAGTGCCTTGCCTTAATCATTGGTTGCCTGTGCCACGACCTGGACCATCGGGGGACCAACAATTCATTTCAAATCAAGTAAGTTGCTCCCCACATCTCCTCTGGCCATCGTCACACCTCTAACAATCGCAATCGCTTGCAGAGCTTCATCACCCTTAGCGCAATTGTATTCGACCTCGACGATGGAGCATCATCACTTCGATCAGTGCATCATGATCCTGAACAGTCCTGGAAATCAAATTTTATCGAATTTATCATCAGAGGACTACAGCCGTGTGATACATGTCCTTGAGGATGCGATCCTCTCGACTGATTTGGCCGTCTACTTTAGGTAAGACCCTTGTGCCCGACACCCTCGCCATGCCTGGTGTACATTGTGCGTGATTTGCAGGAAGCGTGGACCATTCCTGAAGTATGTCGAGGAGAAACCATTGAGCTATTGGACGGGAGATGAGCCTCGGGCACTCTTGCGTGCCATGAGCATGACAGTCTGTGATTTATCGGCCATCACGAAGCCGTGGGACATTGAGAAGCGTGTCGCCGATCTGGTCAGTTCGGAGTTCTTCGAGCAGGGCGACATGGAGAAGCAGGAATTGAATATCACGCCGATTGTAAGTGTTGTCTTTGACTACTCGTGGGATGCGGACTAATTGGTCTTCTATTTTAGGACATAATGAACCGGGAGAAGGAGGACGAGCTGCCAATGATGCAAGTGGGATTCATCGAGTCGATTTGCTTGCCGATTTATGGAGTAAGTCATGACTTTTGGTTTATTTTAGTTGTTCAATACTTTGTCATCTTGGTGGAAATTGAATTCGTGAACTCGGGCGAGCGGCACAGTAACATCTTTCGCGTGAAGTCTTAATTGAGGTTAAGTACAAGTGAGTGGCTGTCATTGTCGTCTCTTAAGCTGGCATAGGTCCCTTGGCGCTCACGCTTACTCAAAACCAGTTTAAGAAGTTTAGGGCCAGCATTCTTCTCAAAACCTGATGAAGAAGTCCTTGGTTCATTTTGACGGTATTTGAAGGAGAAGATTCAAGCACGGCCTGTACAGTGACATGAGCCTAGCTAGACATCTAAGAATCCAACACGTAAGGTAGCTGCGCCATGTAGAGCGTATGGACAACACAGCTCCGACCCGAAGAGGGTTCGACTCCGACCTGTGGAATAACGCAATTGAGGTCGCCAGGGCTTAAAGCCAGGTGGAGAAGGACCTCAACCAACTTGGCGTTCAAAACTGGAGACAGCCAGCCAGAGATCGCGCTACTTGAAGAGGCTTGTTGATTGAGGCCCAGGTCTACCCCGGACTGTGGAGGAAAATAATGAAAAAGAGGAGGGAAATCCACATCCCCTAAGTGGATTTCCCTCTTATTGGAGAGGGCATTACAGGAACAGAAGAGATGCGTAAGTGTGTCTAGCTCTTCCTAGTCTCTTAAGTCCCTGCAGAAGTCGTTCTAGGGAAGATTTATGACGCCGTGGCAGAATGCTTGCCAAATCTTACATGCGTACTGAACCCACGTCAATAGTAGGGTTTTAGGTTTTGTAACTACTTCTTGTAGGCCTTATAATATTTTAGCTGGTAAGTGATATCCTCTGTTTGTGATGTAAACACAAACGTAAACAGTCAGGCGGCCATCTAATGTTACACTCCAGATCAGATCCCAGATTAGTGTCAAGCTTCGTGGTGGCTCTGGTTTAAAGCAATGTCACGGGGAGAGTTGGACTTTCATACCACCGCGTCACGACTATCCCGTCATGGGCGACTAGATATCCAGTTCAGTGTCGAATTCAATGGCAACCAAGTCCTGTCACTCAAGCAAGAGGTATAGGATAGGCATCGCTCAAAATCAAATGGTTTGGGACATGAGCTCAATTGGTACCTGATGCACCCTCAAGGCGTAGCTTTGTAGTCTCTAAACCTCAGGATGTAAGGACCGCGAGCTAAATCTCCATTGGCAGAAGTTCACGATAATTCAATCACGCACCTGTCGCTCGTCTCTAGAGGAGAAGGTCAATCAGCTGAACGTACTTATAATGGGTAGTCGAAAAAGTTTTTTCGTATTTCTTATCAAACTATTTTCACAGACAATTCATGTGGTACTCAAACATCGAGCTTCTTTTTGTAGCCAGCCTTTTTAAATGGCTCAAAACCGTATGATGATGAATGTTTAGTTCCTTGGCGATGTCATGGCTGTTTATGTGACGGTCGTGGTCAATCTTTTCCATAATTTCATCGACTTTTTCAACGATAGGTTGACCAGAGCGAGGTGCCTCTTTCACATCGGGATTTCCAGAACACGAACTGATACAGCATCGTCTCCGTAAACTTCACAAATTTCATTGGTGGCTTGCGTGGCATTCTTCCCTTTTTTATACAAAAATTTCAAAATACAGCGAATTTCTTCATTATTTTCACTCATTTTTGAACAGCTGTAACTTTTTTTCAACTTCTCCGAATTTAATTCTTTTTTGGTTAAATGAAGCTTAAAATATCGCCTTTCCAACGCCATATGGTATTGGTAGCACTGGAGGTAGACGACTCCGACAACATCTATTGATTACCTATTATGTTGGGTGCCGGGCCACATAGATAATCCAAGCAATTGTGACATCAACCATGCAACAACGACTTTCACTCACTTCAACACAACAATGTAGGTACACCCGATGCTACACAATTCGCAACAGAGTTGACCTTTTCAAGATGAATAGAAGTCATTATTAGCAGACCCTCAGAAAGATGTAGCGCCGCGTATACTCGATAATCAATCTACCCTACTAGGACAACTTGTAAAAGGACTTGACGATGACTTCTGAAGTAGTTATCTGGATGAGGTACAGATTCCAGACTAAGTCGCTGCTATTTAGCCTTTTTCTGTTTGAGACAAATATCCATAAATAAGATTCATTGAAAATGCAGAATGTTTCCTAGGTTAGGCATGTGGACAGACGGTGGTAAGCCACGTCTCACTTAGGTCCTACTGAACCCACTGTGATGCCCAAGGAGGGAATGTAACATCGGTCATACTTCATACTCGTCGTGTTGACGTCATGTTCAGTCATCATGATATCCTTATAAATCTGATAAGAGATATTTGCTACATTCTAAAGGTCGATAGGTAGTGTTCTCTTTTTCCTCTTCGTCACGGCAACCTCTCCATATAAAGTCGTTGGCTAGTCATTTCATGGTGCTTTAGGTGACTATGGCCAGCAACTTTTTTATACATTGAAGTTTGCACTGTTCAACTTGAGCCAGAACATCCGAGCAGTGTTCGGACTTCAGAAATCGCATTTCGAAGTAGATGGAAGGAAAAAGCGAAGTAAAACCAACATTTTCGAAGTATATTTTCAGTTTTAATTATAGGAACGATTTTTATTACCAAATAGGAGTTTTGCTTACGATTGCTGTGAGTTGTTTAGTTTGAGCGTGGAGATTCTTTCTTCTTTATTTGGCGCTACAGTCCGGGGTGGACCTGGGCCTCTACCAACAAGCCTCTCCAGCTAGCGCGGTCTCTGGCTAGCTGTCTCCAGTGTTGCATGCCAAGTTGGTTGAGGTCCTTCTCCACTTGGGTGCGCCACCTTAAACGCGGGCGTCCTCTGTTGCTTTGTCCCACGGGTTCGGAGTGAGGAGATTGCTAGCTATTTGTTTGCTTTTTTCTAAATCTTCCGCTAATAATATCTGATAGAAAATAGTCGATAGGGAAATATGAAACGTTTCTATGAAACTGAAATGAAAACACAACAAAATTCGTGCATTGTTTTACGTGCAAAGGACCAAACTCCTATTTTCAGTTGACATTTTTTTCGAATTAAATTGTGAACAAAAAAGAGTGATAGATTTAAAAATATTGCGAAAAGCGAGGAAAATCTACTCCTTTCAGAATGTAGTCCGGACACTGCATCCGAGTGGTCCCACAGGTGGTTACAGAGTTCCTCCAATATGATTAATTGGTGTAAATTGTGTCGGTTTCGGCCTCATTCCTGGGAAGTTCTTCCACTGCATCATTGCTAGTTATGTCCCTATGACGTCGGACCTGGTATAATGCAATCGGGTGCTGGGTGCTGAAAACGTTGGATCGGGTAATCATCGTCAAATGCATTCTTAAGCAACCTCAACTTTCCATACGCGATTATTGTACGATAAGTGGAATGTGTATCGTTTTCTACGTCCGGGACATACATTTCTGACGAAAGAAATTCAAGCACAAGTAGAAAGTTGTGTGTTGATTCAAGTGTTTCGAAATCAATACTAAGTGTATTGTCTTGGTCTTAAGTCTCGACTGGGTGGCGCAGTTGGTGGAGTGCCTGGCCGTAGATAGCAGGGTTCCCGGTTCGAATTCATTCACCATTTCCCTTTGGGATCAAATTAATGGCACTATCCCTGGAGTTCGAGTCACTGGCAATGCTCAAAGAGTTGGAGCCGGCATAAAACTGTAGGCCCCTTCCACTCATGAAAGAACAATAGCACGCACAACACGAGTGGTTGCTGAGAAGCTAGGCCCTGGTCCGCCTTGGACTGTTGCGCCACCTATATTTTATTATTATTATCACTGGAGTGGTCAATCAGTGGTAGTAGTTTGACTAAGGGTATCACCATGGACCAATATGGTCTATCTGTGCTGGTGAACGCACTAGCAGCCCTCTAACGAACCTAACCCAAGTCCCAGTTTCTGATACGGAGTTGATTATTCAGCTGACTTGTCGGACGACCATGAGTTGGCGTCTCCATTCAACGCAGCCACCTGCCATTCGGTGGTTTGTCCCCATGCCTGTGAGGGAAGTAGTCTGATGTCCACCAAAATTACTGAATTGTTGTGAATGGTTTCTGTGAAATTTTCATATTTTCATATTTTTTTGTCCAAAGTCAGTCCTTCATAATGTTCAATTTGTAACGCGAAAATAACGTCTTTTGTTTGATGACAGAATTTCGAAAATCGTCAAGGACAATGTGGCATTGAACGTTCGTTGAATAACAAAGCTTGATGATGAATTGCGATTTCTAATTTCGGGCTCCCTGTCCTTCTGTACCGTCACACTAGCAGTGTTGATGGGCTTAGGCAAATCTCATGACGGAAACGTGTTTAAATCTAACTTGGGGAAAATGGACTCAAATTATTGACCCAAGCGAGCCGCGTCCTTATGCCGCAATGACACCCATTTCCAGATGATAACAAACACACTTAAGACCACTAAAGGATGTCGATCTAGGATCTAAGGACTCTTCGCATTGTGTTCTATAATAATTGAAGATATTTGAACCAGAAAAGACGTATTACCGAGACGCGAGACCTCTACCTCTCTTGCCCCTTAACATTTTTAACAACTGTTTTTTATATCGTTTTCTCGAAGAACTAAATTGACCAATCAGAGGATGACCTTCACGTTATTTCGTGAATAACCGTCATAAATTCATGAATATTTGTCAGAAAGGCACTCAAATTCGTCGATGGACTAGGTGGCAATCAGCTGTGAAGGCCACCACTGTAATAATTTATTTCTGATTTGGACTACATACTTGCCATTTTTTTGCGTCTTAGCAACTTTGACAGCTGACGACAAAAAATTGACGGCTACACACCTTGTCTCGTCTTTTCAGCGACGGGCATTGGATTCGATCCAAGCAAGACAAAATGAATCTAGTCTCATCACTCGTGTCTCTTTCGTAGTATCTTCAATTCTCATCTACCATTGGCACCGTCCAGTTGGTTGACGATCCATATCCACTCTCGACTATATTGCCACCCGAGGAAGTCGGTGAAAAGCCAGAAAACGCCCAAATGGGCCACTTTTCACTGCAGAGCAATGGATACACCAAAACCACAACATTCCCTTAAGTCCTGAATGCAAGACTAACCAATCTTCTCCCCCTTTCTACTTGCAGGCCTTTGCACATCTATCAGACAAGCTGGAACCACTGGTCGATGGAGTGCGAGAGAACTGTCGCCATTGGGTGGAATTAGCCCAAGAAGTACAAAACAAACCAAATAACCGCGACTCAGCGGACAACTCACCCAATGGCAATGAGGGCGGCGAAACGAGCAGCGCCCCCCACCCAGAGACCCCAGACAGTGATAATCTCTCGAATGATTCCAATTCGGCGACAAGCAATGGCTCAACACCACCCCCCACCGGGGAGGAGGACAGCAATCCAACCTCACCCATAGCGACAGTACCCCAGTCGCCGGCCAAACTAATGACCGCCACGCGCAGTCGAACACTCCGCAACAACGCCATACAAGCGGTCAAAGCGAAAAACTGCAAGAACTGCGAGAACATACGCAACAACATTCGCAAGACAGCCAGCCTCAAGGGACCCACGGAATTCCAGCAGATCCTGCTGAAGTCAACGCCCCAAAACGGTACAAGTTTCTACAGCCAGAGTACACCCTCAGCCCTGGGCGGCATCACCGCCCATCACCATCCAACGGAGAGTGATAAGATACCAAAAATAGTCGGTAAACTGGCCAATCTCGATCGGCCGTTCTTCTACTCGCAGGCCCAGAACGGTCTCATTTTCGACCATCTGAAGCCGGTGGACCTCCTGCGAAGGCGGCACTCCGAGACAAATGGCACCTCAACCAAGACGATCATCTTTGACAAGTAGACACGCGCACCGCAGCCGCATCCACCAGACAGAGCAGAATTAACAAGGAAATTGCAACAAAAACGAGACCCTAGTCTCTAGAGTCCTTAAATTATTACTATTTTTTATTTTCGTTTTTCTTTTCCGTTATGTTTCATTGTAAAATGTTTGTAAATAGTAAACCTAGACTTTAGGCAGAGATTTATAAAATAGCGACGTAGACGAAGACGATGACGATGTCGTCGATGATGGCGACAACCGCACGCAAGTGATTGAAGAGGGAATGGAACTGGGGACTGCATGCAGGATGTCCGGCCGCGGTCCCCGACTGTGCGCGCACGCGGTGCAGTCGCGTTTCGCATCCAGATTCAATTCAATTAGTGTAAAGCAAATCTAACAAGGATCTACATTAGTTTCTAATTTATATACCATATATTTACTTGTGTATGCATATAACAATAAATGTAACGTTTAGTGATAGTTCAGAGAAAAAAAAAAAATAATATGGAAAAAGCTCTTGTGAAACTCTCTCTCCCGCTGGATGATTCAAAAGTGTGTGGTACTCTGACGGCGCAGCCGAGTTGTTGGGCGTCCAGTGTGTCCTTTTGACATCGTTTGAGTTTGTTTCACAAGAGTTAATTGTTTGTTTTCTTTTGTTTTGTTTTAAACGACATATGTACATGTGTGTTTGTGTTATAATTTGTGTTTTGTGGAGAACAACAATATAATCGTAAACAATTACTTGTTTTCGTTTTTTTTTTTTAATTTTTTTCTTTCATCTGATTGGAGGGTTACAGTTTTTTGACTAACAATAAACACTGAGCATAAAGAGGAATAGTATAAGACAAATTTCGGTGTTTCCCAGTCTGACTTGCTTATCAGGTGGGTCTAAGCTTGATCAACCGGTGTTTTCTATCAAATCCTTCCAGTCATCGAGACCAAGCTGCCTTGTATCCAACGTTGCGATGTAGCACGACCGTGCCATTATGCCACTTTTCATAGAAAATGACACTTTGGCACTATAAGATCAAATATGGCACTCTTGACACAATTTTAAAAATGTACATATTCACATCAATGTTTATTAAATAATCGCAGCCCTGGTAACCCTATGATTTAATAAATATTCATGCTTATGAATCCCGGCGGAATTTATTATTTCCCTACCTTTTTTCACTCTCTGCGGTAAAAGTCCCCGCTACCGGCAATCTCTATCGGAATGTTTTTCCCTGCCGTTAATTCGAAAAATGTGATGGTGGGTGTATTTGCTAACATTTCAAGAGGAATATTCCACCAGTCGCATGGTTGGTTTGTGTATTGGCTGCTTTCAATAATTTCGTTGCATACTCTTGGAACTCCAGCGAGCCTTAGAAAGAAGCTGTGACAAACATTGACAACAAGCGAAGGGGATGCAAACACTCCGGCGGAGAAAGCAAAAGCCTTTTCATCCTCCTTCGAAGGCAACTTTCAACCATCACACCCAGAATTTGTCGCAGAAGTCACCACCTACGTCAATGCAATCGAGAACCCATACGCACCACAGATCACCTTCAACGAAACCAATCCCGCGGACGACCCGATAGAAAACGAAGACCTCACAACAGCCGAAGAAATCAACGTAGCCCAACGAGGCATTGGATTCGATCCAAACAAGGCAAAATTAATCTAGTCTCATCACTCGTGTCCTTTTTATGCTACCTTCAATCCTTATCTAGCATTGGCACCGTCCTGTTGGTTGACGATCCATATCCACTCTCGACTATACTGCCACCCGAGGAAGGCGTTGAAAAGCCAGAATTTCATTTTCGAATAACCGCTAGCGGACGACCCGAATCACGAACGAGGCAAACAGCCAGTGCCGATAATATTTCGAATAACGTCCTGCAGCGAGTGCCACAAACGGTGATGATACTCCACACCATCATCATGAACAATAGCATCAACAATTGCTACATTCCTTCTTAAGTTGGAGCTACAGTCCAGGGTGGACCTGTGCCTCAACCAACAAGCCTCTCCAACAAACACGGTCTCTGGCTAGCTGTCGCCAAAGTCGCACGCCAACTTGGTTGAGGTCCTTCTCAAACTGGGTGCTCCACCTTAGACGCGAGCGTCCTCTGTTGCGTTGTCCCAAGGGTTCGGAGTCGAAGACTCTTCGGGCCGGAACTGAGCTGTCTATTCGGTCTAGTTGTACGGACTTCTGGAAGATCATGACTCCAGCGTTGGCGTGTGTTTTTTAAGATTGGAGTAGCTGCAAATATTCAAAGAACTCTCTTCTCACTCAACTACTAGAGATACCGATCTCATTACAATTAAACTCGTCTCCGAGAAGCACATCCATTTTCTTTCATTTTTACGCCCTGGATCATGTCAAAAGTGTGAACAGTCTGAACCAGTCAGTCAGGACCAGTCAGGCCGCTGAATGGTCCTCTGCGAATGTTCTGAGCGTGTGCGTCTATTCTCTTAATATTTAACTGTAAATCCCTGCATCATCTTTCAGGCAGAAATTTTAGCGTTAAGATGCTTCCCAAAAACAACGCAATGTCAGGTTCAGATATGGCCATCTGTTCTGACAGCCAGCCAGCGACCAAGTCTCTGAGTGCAGTTATTTCCCCGAACTGCTTCCTGCCTATCAACGATATATGGACAAGTATTTTTTCATCCAACTATCGTGAGTGCCAGGACACAGTGACATTCCGGATAAATGTGAACAGACGCTAGAAAGGGCACTGAATCCATACACTTTCGGGATCCAGCTTTGTTATCCATTCCAGTCGCTACCGCAACCTGAACAGAGACTTTATTTCTGGTTGCTGACCGCTACGGCGGTTGTTTTCTTTATTTCGCATCAATCTCCGTTTGGTTGAAGGTCCAAATGACGTTCGGTACTTGGGAAACTATGTATGAAAAAATGGCATGCATCACTGAATATTTTGACAGCTGGATGTCACCGGTAAATTGGTTTAAGTGAATTAGAATTAAAACACTTTCCTTTTTTCGTTTTATCACTTTATTCAGTCGACCGATCACTTTCGCTTCTGTTCACAAACTGCGCTTATTATTAACTTATCCTACTCCGACCTAACCGGCAATTCTCACTTTGTGATCGTTTCTTTCATTCGATATTATTATTATTCTACTATATACGCTTTTGAGATTGTTCATGCCTCCGCACCATAGAGCAGGACTGGGATGAGCAAGGTCTTGTATAAAGTCAGCTTGGTCCTTCGAGAGATGGCTCTCCTACTCAATTGCCTCTTGAGCCCGTAGAAACAGCGGTTGGCAAGAGTTACTCTGCGTTTGATCTCGGTACTGATGTGGTCGAACTAATTACTGCAGAGTCGAGGTAGGCGCAGTCCTTGACTACCTCGAAGTTATTTCTGCCCATTGTGCTGCTCTGTCCCAGACGTCGATGTTGTGTGTCCTTTCTTGATGACAGCATATACTTCGTTTTGCCCTCATTTACCGCTAGACCCATTTCCTTCTCAATGCCAGCAAAAGCCTTATGGACGGCTTGCCGTGTTCTGCCAATCTAGTCAATGTCATCCGCAAGGTTGCACCGACTTCTGGAACATAGTTCCTCTAGAGTTAGCGTGTGAGTCTTGCAGATGAAGATGAAGAAGTCACATCCATCAGGCAGACAATTCAGTTATGCACGTTGAATCCGGCATTCGAATTCGACTATTATCCATTTTATTATTACAATGACGTAATTTTCTTTTATGTCTCTTGATTAACTCAATCGCTTCTTTCTGCGCAGACGGATCCAAAACGGAAGAAAGAGTAGGCAGTGGAATTTTCTCTGAACATCTTATCTCAATAAATCAATCGATCTACTTAATCACTGTAGCGTTTTCCAAGCGGAAATAATGGTGAGGTGGAACGTGACATCCGCCAGTGATATCTGCATCTTTATGGATAGCCAGGCAGCTATTAAATCCCTTACATCGTTCTCTATAAACTCAAAATTAGTCATAAGCTGTCATCCAAGTCTTGACGAGATATCCGAACAGTTTTGAATTCGCCTGTGTTGGGTCCCGGGCCATAGAGACATTATGGGAAACTGCGAAGCTGACAAACTCGTAAAAATCGCCACAACACAGCCAGATGACGGATCCTTCTGTAACCGGATGGAGGAGTCCCTAAGGACTCCGTCTTCCATTAAGTTGCAACTCACTAAACAAGGCATACTAGAAGTCAATGCCAGATGGAACACAGGCAACACAGCCTTGAACCTAAAAGATCTGCTATTCTGATATCATTAAAAGGACAGAAAGTTATCGCAGCAGTGGGTTTTATCACCAGACACTACCTTTTGGGATTACATTCGAAAAGACTAAGACTATTTTCTAACGATTTCTGCAGAAGTTGCCGAGACGAGGAAGAAGAGGCTGCAACTGCCCTCCAATTGCCTCAGCTAGGAAAGCTACTTTAGGCTCCTACTTCTTCGATAATCTAGGCGAACTGAGAGAGACATCAATCAAATCGATATAAGACTTCATCGACAGATCTGGCTGGCTGTCGCAATAACCATTCCCCCCTTTCTTCTCAGACAAACCCTCGTGGCAGTACAATGGGCCTACTTTGGCCTAAGTCTATCTAAGCCACCTACTACCTACCTACCTACTCACTAGCTTTATAATTGTGGTGTCCAAGCAAAAAGAGGGCAAATGTGTTCAACGATGCCAAAAAGAAAGCAAAAAGAGGCCCATGTCCACCCCGGACTGTAGCGCCACCAGAAGAAGAAGAAGAATTAATTTCCATTACATTGACGTACGTTTCAACACCCTGTCCGCAGAGCTTTCAAACACTATAAGAGCCCAAGATAGCTTGCAGAACAGTATTTCTTCTGCAATAGATGTAGGAATTTATTTTCGATTATTACCTACCTCGTTAGCAAGGATAAGCACCACTCGTTAAGATTTCATGTAGTTTTCACAGTCTTGAACCCTTTCGAAGTTTCAATGAACAAGTTCAAAAATAGATGGCACTGAAAACTGCTGGAATAATTGCATATTTGGATTGAAACTTAACTTATTAAGTCGATGCACATTCTCTCTTGCCGTTGATGTGACTAGCCATTTGAAATAATCAGCTGAGGAAATGTTTTCTTGCAGACGTTAACTGGCATTTAAGTCGATTTAGTGCTGCCAGCATTTGTAAAGTAATATTTACCACATGGCAAGTAATGTTATTTGATCGCAAGCGGAAATCCGGCGCGCACTCTATAGGATTGTGGCCGTATTTGCTGATGCTGGGATGTGGACAAATCAGAAGTTAGGGTAGTTTCAAGAATGGCTGTTCAATGCACTCCACATGTGAGTGGAGTCCCAATGAAGCAGGTGAAGAAGTTTAAGTATCTCGGGGCGTTTTTCACGAGTGATGGGAGGAGTGTGTAGGTCAGTTTTGAAACAGCTTATAAGATCTGTAATCAGGAAGGCAGAGCTTGATGTCCCACCTCTCACATGAATTTGTATTGTGGCCTAACGAATTATATCGGGAAAGCATGTTGTTGGCGCGTCGACTCCTACGCAGAGGGTGCCAGATTCGATACCCGAATTCACGGCTCCACCTCTTTCGAGTCACTGACATTGCTCAAAGAGTATTCCTGTCTAGAAAAAGCTTCTCAAATTCGCCGTTCGGAGTCGGCATTAAACTGTAGGTCCCTTCCACGCGTGAAAGAACAATAGCACGCACAACACCAGTGGTTGCTGTAGAAGCTAGGCCCAGGTCCATCTTGGACCCATATTATATTATTATTATTATAAGCATATTGCGGAGATGAGATTGCTTCTTGCTGTTGTGGGAATCACTCGCCTGGATAGGGTGAGAAGGCTAGGCTAGAAGGCTAACTCAATGTTGAACAGCTGTTTCTTCGAATGGCAAGGGATATGCGTCGATTGTTTGGTCACATGACACGTATGCTCACATCATCGTGTTCCTTGAATGCGATTCCATCAGGTAGGCGGCCGTTTGGCGGAACCAGGACGAAGTGGTTGGACCAAGAATTTCAACTGTCCTGGTTGCCTTTGGGCATTACCGATATTTCTTCAAATCCCACATCCTTCACTTCAAGTAATAAGCACATTGTCATCAAGAACCATAATCGGAGATAGAAAGAACGAGATACTTGTAGGACTTCGAGCCTAATTTGGGCTTGAATGAAACCAAAATGAAACACAATAACGTCCTAAAATTAAACAGGAGTGAAATAAGAAATGTTGGGGGGCATTATCACCGGTCACTGCCTTCTCGATATACACGCCAGAAGAATGGGGGCCTCACAACGACTTCTGCAGAAGCTGTAGAGACGAAGAAGAAGGCACTGTGCTTCACCTAATCGGCTGCTGTCCAGCCCTTGCAAGAACAAGAAATGATATACCAGGCAACGAATTTTTCAACATGCCCCAGTAGAGTGCCTGCCTCTGGTTAGCGGGGTCCCTGGTTCGAATCCCAGTGAAAGCAACGCTTTTATCTGGTTTTCAAATCTGGTCCAGTCATTATTTGCCTTTGGGATCAAATTAACGGCTCTATCACCGGAGTAGTCAATCAGTGGTAGAAGTCTGACTGTGGGTATCCCAATGGACCAACACGGTGTAAGTGTGCTGGCAGCCCAACTGCCTAACCTAACCTAATGTCACATTTAAAGACCCAGGACATAGTAGATAGCGAAGTTCATCAGGGAAACAAATTGGTTGTAAACAAGCACAGTAGTGGTTTATCCACCATAGGTCCTAGCGGTCATTATTAAGTTGAATCGAGGAAAGAAAGCCTTTCCGGGGTTCCAGGTTTCAGAAGAATACCATGACAAGGCATTCGAAAGGCTTTGGTGTCGTTACTTATCTTGCCCTTTCTTCCTTCTTTGGTTTCTGTATACCCTTGTGGGGCATAGGGCATCAGCTACGCCTACGCGCCATCGCGTTCTATTTCCGGCAATATGCCTCAACTCTAGCCAACTTTTCCCCAACTGCCGAGCCTCACTCTCCAACGTCCTGCGCAAAGTTTTCTTTAGACTGCCAGGTCTTCTGCCGTCCTGTGTTAAGGGGTCCATTCCACAGCTTGGTTAGCTATACAGCTGTCACCCTTTCGTCGTGTGTGGCCAATCCACTGCCACTTCTTCCGTTGTTGGTTTCTGGCCAATTCTCTCGTAACGATGTTCATTAGAGATACGTTCGGGCCTGAAAATTGGCAATATATTACGTAGGCATCGGTTGACGAATGTTTGTAAGGTCCGTACATAAAGGAATACGGATTAAACGTTGGCGCGGAACAGTTTCAGCTTTGCCAGATTTTGGATAACATACCGAATGCGACTTCTGCTTTAGCGATTCTTTAAGTGTCCCCAGTTTAGTAGATGCAGTACTTCCGAGGACTGGAATTCATTTACAGTCTCAACCGGTTGCCCAGCAATGCATATTTGCTCTGATGAGTTCGATCCAAGGCTGATTCATTTTGACGGTGCGTACCTCCCTGTCCACCTTTGATGTCATTTATGGGAGGTCCATTGTCCATACATCGTCCGAGTAGTCCAGGTGTTTCAGTTGTGCTGTAAGAGTCCATCGTATTCCTCCGTTGCCACTGGTCAGGGCTGCACGAAGCACGTCACTTATCACCAAAAGGTGATACGATGCAGCCTTGTTTTAGCCTCGAATTCCTCTGACAACCTATGCAACACCTGGCATTTGGATCCGTCGTATGTAGCCTTGATGATAGCGCTCAGTTTATCCGGAACTCTGACTGTTTACACTGGCAAATGCCTTTTCAAAATCAATGAACAGCAGCTCAAGAGGAGATCTGTTTTTCAACAACGTTGATATGGTCAACACAGGATGATCCAGTTCGAAAACGGTGTTCGAATCAATAAAAGAAAATTTCCTTAAAAGTTCTTATTTATTTGATTCATACTTCGACAGCACAAAATATACTAAAAACGGCTTGTATTAGCTCTGGTACGCACGCGTGACAAAAGTGAAGTGATTACAAAAACGAAATTTCACCCAAAACCAAATGTCGGCGCACAGGCCACCAAAAGGATATACCGGTGATCGGTCCCGCTGAGTCGTCGCGCTGCTGTGTACGGTATGGTCGGCTGTTTTCCTCGTCTCCTTTTGTTGGTCCTTATTTGCGCCGCACAAATGGTTTCGGCCCGCCGTCGTTGCTCTGCACGTGATGTTTTTACGCACGTAGACATCTCAGAATGCCGATGACCATTGCTCATGCTCCGTATGTTGTTAGTTTAGGTCGTGGACATTTGGTCGCCCTTGCTCTGATGTATTGCTGCACATTTGGTGGTGTGAGGTGCGCTGATAATTTCCCGCTGGGGTTGTCGGTTCGCGCTGCCGACAAGACGCCGTGGATGATTCAAACATTCGGCATCGAGTGCATCTTCAAGAATTACTTTTGCTGTTATCTTACCTTACTTACTTACTTATCAGGCTGGCGATCCATGCATGGTCCGAGCCTGAGCGGTAGCTGCTCTCCATTAGGCACCACTAATCACGCTGCTTCCAGTCATCAAGACCAAGCTGTCTTGCATCCGCGATTACTTGGTCTTTATCCCGGAGATTCGGCATTCCTCTCCTTCTCGAAACAGGAGGCTCGAATTCGAAGACCCTCTTAGATGGAGCATTGTTGTCCATGCGCTCGATGTGGTCGAACCAATCCGGTTGACGGATTCTTGCCTTCCGGACTACATCCACATCCTGGTACAGCTCGTAGAGTTCGCGGCTGTGTCTTCTCCTTCATTCGCCTTCCTCGCAGACGGGACCATATATCCGACGTAAAATTTTCCTTTCGAAGGCACCAAGAATCAGCTCGGCAGTTTTGCTTATCGTCCAGCTTTCGTATCCATATAGCAGGACTGGCAAAATAAGGGTTTTGTAGAGCATGACCTTAGTCCTTCGAGTCGGAGTTTTGACGCCAGTTGTTTTGACAAACCGAAGTATCACCGGTTGCCAAAGTTCTACGTCGGATCTCCACTGTGATGTGGTTCGTGGAGTTTACGTTTGCCCCGAGGTAGACAAAGTCCCTTACTACCTCGAAATTGTAGCTGCCGATTGTCATCTTTTGTCCTAGGCGGTGTGTGACGGATCATTTCTTGGTCGACAGCATATACTTCGTTTTAGCCTCATTGACCTTAAGACCAGCTCGCTTCGCCTCTTCTTCAATTGCCGCAAATGCTTCCACCACGGTACGCTTGGGACGCGCGACGATGTGGATGTCGTCTGCATATCCCAACAGTTGGACTGACTTGTAGAAGATAGTCCCTTCCGTGTTTACTTAGATGCCCGCCGCACTATCTTCTCCAGTACCAAATTGAAGACATCACACGACAGCGCATCTGCTTGCCGAAATCCGGTGCAGGTTCGGAAGTCATCGAGCCGAACTGCACGGTGCATCGCGTATTAGTTAGTGTAGTGCTACTGCAGGTAATACCCTATTTATTCTCTTTAGTGAGTAGATCTAGTCCGCCGCCTGATGAGGCATTACTTTCTAGACTGTTTATATTCGATCTTTTCAATGGTGTCCGTTTACTCATTGCCTCTGGTGATCATCATTTCAAGTCGCAAAATGTACAAGAACTGCAAACGTTCGGCTATCGAAAGCAGCAAGAATGATAACAGGCCTTTCACCAATAGAGGCACTATTCTTCGCGTAGGCTCAGCAGCCCTTAAGGACCTATCTGCAGTACAACTTCGCTTCCTCCCTGAATCATTTGTCGGGTGAACCAAGTTTCGTATTCCCCGCCAGCTTTTCTCCTATCATTCAACAACTGTTCCGCGTTCACCTGTTTCGCATGATTGCAGTATGCAAATGTTGCCTTTGCCAATACTTATGCATTACAGTCGTAATCCGAGCCATTGGAGCTCATTGGAGACACTTGTGGGATCCGTCAATGAAGTCTTCTCCATTTAGAACTTAATCCGAGCTCAACACACTTCACTTCACACGCAAGCGCCTATTAAAAATGAAAAGATTGTCGAGCTAATCCCCATTGCCTTCGATAATGATACCCAATGCACATCCAAAGATCAAAGGCAACGCACTCGCAGCACCCGTTCGGCGTCGTAAAACTCGTCTCAGCTGCACAGTTGAGTCCCCACAGAGGACATGTTCCCGTCATCAAAATGTTGCTTATAAATAAATTAGCTTGAAGCACTTCTGAGACACATTCCCCCGCCACCGGGCCAACCATCCTCCAATGAAAGCTCGTTTCGAAAACGAAGTTTGCTGCTAAGTGCCTCTGCTGGATACGCACGTTTCTCTGCACAGAATCACCTCGGTCCCAGGCGCATTCAAGCGCAAGGTGTACCTCTCACACAAAACGCACAGGTCTGCGCCAAAATCTAGAAAACGAAGTTAGTGCTCGTTAGAAGACACCCCTCGCGCCGACAAAAGAGGAGAATTCGACGCGTTCGCGTTCAGAAGACTCCGATTCCGTGCTGCCGTCCGGCGACACTGCCGCCGAAAACAAATGTCAGCCTGTCTATGTCCCCGTTGCCTGTATTCAATTATCAGCTGGCATGTTCCTACAATGATTCTCTATTATTCGAAACTACAGCCACCCCCGGGGCCCACCCCCGCCAGCAACTGCAGCCATTGCAGCGGGAGCACACCAAGAACTCATTTGCACTACGTGCTAACGAAACGAATGGGAACACGTCCCTCCGCCGCGCCGTTCGTCCGCTCCCTCGAAACCATGCAATCGCCTTCGCCATCCCTCGCCACACTCGGTGGCGCGGTGTGTGTGAGTGTGTGTGTGTGCAGAGTGGAGGCGATGTTAGATTATAATCAAGTTGGCTGCGTCCAACCCCCAAAGCGGGTGCAAGAACATGTTGGTTTAGAAAATTATTCGATGGTGAGTCGGAAAGTCGTGTGAGGGGTGCGGGGGGTCCGACGATCTTCCCACCGATACGACGGGTACGTATACGTATTCGGAAATTATTCGTGGATAACTATGCATCCATGCAGTTGCCACTCGGTAGTCGGTCCTAGCAGCATTCTCCGGCATTCCAGCACCAGAGCTCGACTCTCCCAGCGGACCAGGGTGTGTGTGTGTGTGTGTGTGTGTATGTGTCGAGGGTGAGTGGTACCTTAAGCCAAGAGCCGTGCTAACTACCTAGGAATTGCATTCGCACATTGCACGAGATATTCCAAATCCTGGATCCATTCTCGCTGCATCATGTTGAAACAAGCGCCCTAATTGGATTCGTTAATCAAGGATTTAAGCATTCTCTGGCAATTTTCGACGAACAACACAATCAGCCGCCGCCAACGCTGATGCCGATGCTGATGCTAAGGTTGCCAGCCACCCTCCGACCGGTCAACTCGGTGCTCGACGCCCAGCGGCATGGTATGGAGCTGCACGATAGTGTGTCCCCCATTTTTTGCCGTGCCGATCCTACATCTCCCTCCCGCCCTCTCTCTCTCACTCGCTGTGTCTCTCGGAGGCAAGCCGGTGTACAATTCTTGGCAAGGACGTGCGGCAGGACGCTGCTTGGGAGAATCGGCAGCAGCTACTGAGGGACGGTTGTGGCGGCATCCGAGCGGCTGGCGTACGTACACTGGCGGATGAAGTTTTACATACCCAGCCCCCGACCACCCCGGCCATCCCCCATCGACCCCATCGTTCTCCACACGTTGTCGTTGTCGTTGTCGTCTTCGTTGTCGCATCCCCCGAATGGACTGAGCACGAGGAGCTCTATTGCCGATTGAGGATTTGCACACGTGTGAGCGAGGAGTGTGTCTCGGGGTGCGTCTGTGTGCCTGTGATCCTTTCATCCTCGCCTCACATGTGAGTTGTGACGATGATGACGTTGTTTGCTTTCAATTAGCTGCTCTTAATAATTTTAATCAATTTCCTTTTCATTGTTTTCGTCCTTTTCTCGTCATTTTTGTCGGTAGACGAGCTTTCTTTTTTTTTTTTTGCGCTTCTGTGTGTTTGCGGTGAGGAATGCATCGGGGAACGAGGCGAACCGGCGGCCATTGTACGGGCGTGTGGCCTCCGCTCATGGATTCAATTAAGTCAGAATATTGCGGTTGTTTGAGGAGTAATTGGGCTTTCAGGAGGACTTGGCTTGTGTGAATGCCATTAACTTAAAAGGGACCCATTAAATTCTCCTTTTTTTCCTTCTCTCAACTTGTTCGAGTGGAATGAATGGATGAAGCTTTGAAATGAAGTTTTTTCTCTGATGTCTGGATTGGTGATGGAAGGCGGTGGGTGCTTCGTGGGAGGAAATTCCCACAACCAGTGTGTGTGTGTGTTTGAGGAGGTGTTTCTTGCTCATGAACGGAAGTTGAGAAATCGGCTTTTGATAAGTTATCTCCTCTTCCTCAGGGTTGGTGAGTTGGTCCAGTAGTGTTTCGACGCGACAACTTTCGTGGGGTTGCTCAAATTTATCGGTGTCCAGTTAGTCAAGGCTGTTGCTGCTACAAGCCTTCTCCTCCTCAGACTCGGTACCAGTTGTCAACAACTTTCGTGGGGTTGCTCGAAATAGTTATTCTCTTGTCCATTTGCCGGCGCTTGTTGGCTTCACGCCGTCGTGCATGGGTGCCTTGCACTTGCTCTCTTGCTGGCCCATTGTGATAAATCATAGTGGCTAAATACGTTTGAGCTTCGTCCACGGTAAAGGCTAGTTGTTAAATTGTGTCATATACAACGTTCATCGCCTCTCTCTAGAGCCACTGAAAATCACCGCGAGGAACAAAGAGGTGGCGGAACAATTGAAGACAAATATTGCTCCGCAGAGTCATTAGACTCGCTCGAACATCGACGTACCGTCTCTTCTTTCTCCGTTTTTATCGTTATTTCAACAAACGATGCTCAAGTGAGCTAGCCAACTGCATTCCTCCTCTCCATGAATTCACCCGCAATACTCGTCTCGCCAGGAATGCCCATCAGTATACCCTTAAGCCTACTTTCGCACTGCACGAATATGGAATGCTCTTGCCAAACTAATATTTCCCACGAATACAACCCGCAGATATTTAAGACCAATGTGCACAGGTACCTCCTCTCCCTTTCTCCCTCTATACTTTCGGCCGTGCTGTGTCTTGACCCCGGACACATAAGGGTATTAGCAATCCCTTGAGCACGCGCGAATTATAAAAAAAAATTGCCATTGACGGCCATCTACATCAACTGATGAGCAATACATCAAGGAAGCTCAAGGAAGTCAAGCATGTGATCTTCAGTCGTCGATCGACAGTAAAAAAGATTGCTAACACCGCCTAAATTATGTTCATCTGACATCTGAGCGACAAATTCCAACACTTTTTTTAAGACATAGATTTAGTGAGTCCACATATAAGATCGGCACAGGGGCTACACCCGGTTCTTACACCTTAAGTGGCTAGATCGCGCTTAAATAAAAAAAAACACTACAGTGAATTCCGGATACAACGACGGTGAACGGACCGGGCTTTAATGGTCGTTATAACAGAAGCTCGCTAAACCCGAAGGTCAGAAAATAGAAATTCCTTACCTGTAGGTACGTATGTATTTCTTTCTTCTTTATTTGGCGCTACAGTCCGGGGTGGACCTGGGCGTCACCAAAAAAGCCTCTCCAGCTTGCACGTTCTCTGGCTAGCTGTCTCCAGTGTCGCACGCCAATTTGGCGACCTTCTCCACTTGGGTGCACCACCTTAGACGCGGGCGTCCTCCGTTGCGTTGTCCCACGGGTTCGGAGTCGAAGACTCTTCGAGATGGAGCTGAGTTGTCCATGCGCTCTTCATGGCCCAGCCATCTTAGGCGTTGGATCCGTAGACGCCTGACAGACTCATGTCGCTGTACAGTTCGTGGTTGAATCTGCTTCCCCAATGACCATCAAAGCAGACAGGACCAAAGATCGCACGCAGAGGTTTTCTATCGAAGAGACCAAGGACTTGCTCATCCGCTTTTGAGATTATTCATGCCTCCGCGCCGTACAGCAGGACTGGGATGATCAAGGTCTTGTATAAAGTCAGCTTGGGCCTTCGAGAGATGGCTCTACTACTCAATTGCCTCTTGAGCCCATGGTAACAGCGGTTGGCAAGAGTTACTCTGCGTTTGATCACGGTACTGGTGTTGTTCGTACTGTTCACTTGCGAGCCGAGGTGGACAAAGTCCTTCACTATCTCGAAGTTATAGCTGTCTATGGTGACGTTTTGGCCAAGTCGTCGTCCTTTCTAGATGACAGCATAGACTTCGTTTTGCCCTCATTCACCGCTAGACCCATTTTTAGCAATGTCATCCGCCTATGCTTGCAGTTGTACGTACTTCTGGAAGATCGTGCCTCTAGTGTTGGCGTGTGAGTCTTGCACGATCTTCTCCAGGATGATGTTAAAGAAATCGCATGAAAGCGCGTCGCCTTGTCTAAAACCTTTTTTGACATTGAAGGTCTCGGTGAGTTCGTTACCGACCTTGATGGAGCAGCGAGAATTGGCCATCCTCATCCATCGTCAACCTGACGAGTTTGGCAGGAATGTCAAGACTAGACATGGCGTTGTATAGCTCGTCCCTATGTACGCTGTCATATACGGCATTGAAATCGACGAATAGGTGGTGGGTGTCGATCGGCATTTCTTGGGTTTTTTCCAGGATCTGCCGCAATTGTGAAGATTTGGTCGATGGTGGACTTCCCCGGCCGGAAACCGCACTGATATGGACCCATCAGGTTATTTATAAACGACTTCACGCGAGTACACAAAATGGCAGAGAAGATCTTCTAAGCGATGTTGAGGAGACTTATCCCTCGGTAGTTGGCGCAGTCAAATGGGTCTCCTTTCTTGTGGATCGGGCAAACGATACTGAGATTCCGCTCATCGGGCATGCTTCCCTCCGACCATATCTTACAGATGAGCTGGTGCATGCGCCCAACCAGATCATCACCAGCTACCTTAATGATCTCAGCGGGCAGTCCGTCCGCACTGGCAGCTTTGTTAGACTTCAGTCTTTATATTGCTAGGATGACCTCGGGGGCGGGATTCTCGTCAATCATCGTCCATATTGAGTGGGACATTCTGCCTGACACGGGTATTGGTGTCATCATCGCCGTTTTGCAGTCTGCAGAAATGGTTCTTCAAAATTCTCAGTATCGACTGCGACTCTACTACTAGTAGTCCATTCTTGTCCCGACAGGCTTCTGTCCGAACTTTATATCCACTGGATAACTGTTTCACCCTCTGGTAAAACTTTCGGACATCCTACCGTAGCACCTCCCCATCTCCGCGATCGCGCGCTTCTCGTGCTCTTTCTTCTTTCTCCTGAGAAGCCGGTTCTCGTCCGTTGCTTTGTAGGCTTCCAGCTTCGCCGCATGTGCCAGCCTACACTCGTTTTCAAACCATGGGTTTTTTCTAGGTGGTGCCGTAAAACCCAGCACATCAGTGGCAGCATCTTTGATGGCTTCTTGACAACGCCTCCAATCTTCTTCGATTGTTTGCGCAGGTGGCGAAGAACTTAGCGAGAGATTTAGGGAGACTCGATCGGCAAAGATGTTAGCAGTCCGTTGCGATCGTAGCTTTCCGACGTTAAGCCGTGGTGTCCTTTCTCGACCCCGTTGATCTCTTGATATCCGAGTTCTTACCTTGGCTACAACAAGAAAATGGTCCGAGTCGATGTTGGCTCCTCGGAACGTTCGGACATCAAGAATGCTGGAGGAGTGTCTGACGTCAATCTGGTTGACGGTTGATTGATCAGGAGACCGCTAGGTCCCTTTGGGATGTTGAGATGAGGGAACCGCGTACTGGCTACAAAGAGGTTTCGCCCCGTTACGAAGTCCAGAAGCCTGAGTCCGTTCTCGGACGTGTTGTCGTGCAGGCTGTGCTTCCCGATGACTCTAGCAAAGATGTCTTCCTTGCCCAGCTTTGGTTTGAAATCTCCTAGAACGATCTTGACGTCGTAGCTGGGGCATTGATCGTATGTTCTTTCTATGAGATCGTAAAAGTCGTCTTTGCTGTCGTCATCTTTATCCTCCGTTGGGGCGTGGGCGCATATCAGGCTGATGTTGCCGAATGTAGCCTTGATGCGGATTGTTATGAGGCGCTCGCTTATGTATTTAAAGTTTTAGACTTCTTGCCTAAGTCTGCCTCGAACAACAAACCCGCATCCGAATAAGCACTGCGTTCGCTCTTTGTAGCAATCGCCGAAGTAAATATCGCAGTTTTTCATCCTCTCTTTGCCCGGCCCATCCCACCGCACCTCCTGAATGGCTCTGATATCTGCTTATAAGCTTCGAGGGCTTCCGCAAGTTCATCGGCTGCACGTGGTCTGTTCAGGGACCTCACATTCCACGTGCAGAACCGAAAATCATTGTCCTTATTTTGTTGTGCATGGTCGTCAGCAGTAGGGTCATCCGTATCCGAGGCTTCTCGTCGTTTCTTAACTATTCTTTTCTTCTTTAACCCCACGCGCAACCCCCGAACCTGGAGGACCGGATCCTGGTTTAAACCCCTGGACAAGGGGCCGCTGCATACATTAGTTCACCTCTAAGCGGTTGCTGTAAAGGCTAGCCAGAGGGCGCCGCGAGGAGGCTGTATGTCAACTTGACCTGTGCATTTAACAGGGATCGCTGCTGGCATTTCGCCAAGTTGAGAGCGGTCAACAACTTTGCCCTGGATGCACAGGCCCATGCCCTCCTGGCTGCTTGAAGTTGATTTTTTCAGCAACAACTTTTTCTAGTCGTTTCTCTGTTCTCATAAGCCACGACGAGATTTCCATGTAGTTTTCACCTTCACCAAAAGGAGCAAATCTAGCAATTCTTTAAGACCGATATGGCACTTAGAGCATCTGTAAGCGTTGGAACTTGTTCGTGGCGTTCCGGATCGTCGTGCATATTTATTGCTGAAGTTGAAGATGATGCTACATTTTCAATAATCTCTTGATCTCTAGGGTCAATGTCGGTCAGATCATGGTTATCCATTTCAATGTAAGTCTCCCAGTTATCAGTTGTCTACGTTAGCTATCCTCATTCAACCAAATTTTGGCGAGTTGTGCTAAAGGCAAGCTATGCAGGCCATCATCGGTATCATCTTCAACTGCAGGCAAAGGCGCTGGCTTACGGAAGGCTGCATGTGCGAAACATTCCAGTTGTAATCTTTCCCAAGCTGTTGTTATCATTTCTATTGCGTGTAAGAGAATAACGCGGAGTTCCGCATATGAAATAAGCGCGGATAAAAACAATGCTTCCAATCATATATCATGGGACACCCCATAAACACTCCTATAGTATCCTCAAGGAGATATGCCAGATGCCCAAGGTATGCGACCGAATTTTATTTTCAAAGAAAGCTAGCACCGCTAGATTATACAAGCTCTTAGCCAAAACTGACGAAAAATAATCTTGGGATCTGCTTGGGTCACAGACAGTCTTTTCTAAATTGAAAGGGAACACTTTTCCCTCTCAGACCATCCGTGGTGTCTCGCTCATTTGTAGTTAACCAAGGAAAAGCATCAAATCCACCCCCAAGAGCCCACATTGCCTGCCTTGCAGACCTCGCAGAGGTCACAGCACCACATTTCGCCAGCCTTCCTCGCACTCAACAACGTTCCAAATGGAAATCGATTAAATTTCGCCGGCTAATCCTTTCCACAGCCACCCCGGCACATCTTCGCACCCCGCTCATTTTGCGAAAACCATTAAAAATTAATTGCAAAAGTTTTCGATTCATTTTTACTATCGCCCAAGACGTATCGCATTATCCTGGTGTTCAGCCTGTCATCTGCTCAATTAGCCACTTAAGTATTTCGCAAGGAGCCATGGCATCCCCCTCTCAACCATCAGCCGACATTCCTTTTGGCAATTGTAATCCAATAACGTAGAACGCTCTCGACGATTTCGATTCCCTCCCGAAATTACCCGAAATAACAATTCAACTTTATCCACTTGTAATTGGCTCAAGCTAATCTTGATTTTGAAGTATAATAATGTAATATGAGCAGCGTTGTCGGTTGTCGGTTGTCGGCTGCCGGATTGTCTGGCAGCGGGCGAGGGTCGGGGGAGCGTGTTGCCACCACCGTGCTGCCGCCGCTGGCAAACATTCGAGGTGGTTAGTGTTGAAAAACCGATTCCGAATCTTATTTGTGATCCTTTCCGCCGGGACCGCCTTGAGACACCCTTACGTTCGAAGAGAGCGAATGGGGACCACCTTGCCGCAGGGCGCTGCCGGGACATACGGTCATGTGGACACATGTAACCGCATCCAGGGTCCACTCGCCGCCAGGAGGAGTTGATGGACCGTGCACGGTCGGTCAAACTGGCTCTGAACGAACGATGTAATTTTAAGCACATCCAAATGCGGCAAGGACGCCTCAGAGGGGTCGGTCCATCGAAACGCATTACAATGGGGTGCTCACCCCTTTCTGGTCTCCGTCTCGGGGCGTTATCGTATCGCCGGGGGGGGGTGTGAGAGACCCAGAGAGACGTTTGCCGTAACAATTTCCACAATTTCTGCGGAATGGACCGAAAGGAAGAAGATGCAATCATTCGGTTTATCGCAAATAACTTGAACAAACCCAAAGTTTATCTCGTCGAATCCGGCAATTTCACATTTCTCCTTTTATTTTCGTTTTATTTCGCCTCGTTGTTCGTCTCCTGGTTGCTCGGTCGGGAGGATGAACTCTTTTTTCCCATGCAGCCGGCAACAGCAACAGCAGAAGCAGTGCCACTGGGCTTGGGGCGGGCGACCGATGATGCTGTCGGTGGTGGTGGCCAAATCGTTTCTTTTGCTGGCTAATGCCAAGAGATTTCCCTCCAATTGGCCATTTAAAGTAGATTTGTTCAGAGCTGGAGCTGGAGCTGGAGCTGGTTAAGGGAACAAAAACCGACTAGTTGCCTGTAAACATGACGAGTTGGAGAACAATTTGCCCAATCGAATGGTTGTCTTACTTTGCATGGTCAAGTGCCTCGAGGAATACGGGGGATGATGACGTGAGCCTAGTTTTAGACGCAATTGACCGAAATGAGACTGCTTGCGAGTGTGGGGCGAAAATTGAAGGGTTTCGAGAATCGCTTAATGTCCGACGAGGAGTGAGGGATGCCTCGAGTCTGGACGAGGATGTGATACGCTCACTTAATTTGCAGGCGCCCTGCAATCGCTTGAGAATTTGATCATAAACGAAATCTTCCGCTCATCTGAAATGGTTGCCGACAAGTACTTGCTGGCAAATGGCAAGATTCTTCGTACTGATCTCCGTGCGACGTCCGATTGGCCGTCAGTCCGGGGGGCGATGGTAAGTTTATGGTTAAACGTTGGTTGTCAGACTAGAGCGTTATGGGGCACACTCGTCCGGGGACGCTTCGGGATGGGCATGAGGTGACGGTGAGTGTCTATTTTATTTGGAACGTCAATTTACCTTGGAATGTCTTCGTTTGGAAGTCCAAGGGACGTACAGTGTGTTATATAGCTGAGCTATGGACTTTCCTATTCGATGGCAGAATAAAAGTAATTTTAACAAGTTCTTAAGACATAGAGTCATTAGTGGTCACCGATAGGGGGCGAAATGCTCACGGCACTCGTCTTCCATAAACCTCATGGATAAAAATGGCTCTGACTAAAAGACCACTGTATCCAGTCCGAACTAGGCCACCACAATATAACCAAGAGGGTATTCAAGGGAACCCCACAAGAGGGGGTACTCTCCCCCCTTCTCAGGATCTTGGTAGTGGACGAAATTCTTAAAGAGCTAAGTCGTACAGGCTGTAAGCTAATGGCCTCTGCAGACGACATAGTCCTCGTTGTAAGGGACACATATTTTCACACCGTCAGGGATATCATGAATGCCCGAGAAGTGGATAGGAAAAGCCGGCCTGGACATTAACCCGCCCAAAACAGAGCTCGTACTGCTCACGAGAAGACGTATCAAACCTCGGATAGAGCCCCCTAAGCCCCTAAGAAAAAGGAACTTAGTTTCACTAGTCAGGCCGAAGACAGAAAAGTTGGAAGCCGAACATTAAGCAACGCTTTAAGAAGGCGGCGGCAGCTGTTTACACGTGTAAGAGAATCCTTGGGCCTACATGGGGAATTAAACCAAGAATGGCTCACTGGATGTATACCCATCTTAACGTAACGTTTGGTGGCCAGCACTGAATAACAAATCCCTTCAATCTCCAATCTTTAATCGATAAGCAGTATTCAAAGATCGGCGTTTATATGCATCATCATCATCAGGGCCATTGGGATCCACCTCCACAGCCGCCATGGAAACAATGCTACAGCTTCTTCCCATGGACATCTTTGGGAAACTGGTAGCTACCAAGGCAGCGTTAAGGCTACGGGAGTGCAACCGCTGGCACAGATCATACAGCTCATGTCATACAGAGATAATCATGAATGCGAGACTACCAACGCATACAGATTATACAACATCTCGCTTTAGACTTTGAGTTTGGGTTCAGAACAAAAGATCTGGTAAGAAACCGGGCCTGCCTGGAGATCTAAACAGATGGCTCAAAAACAGACGAGGACACCGTACTAGGAGGATTCGCGGTATCGCCGGACATATCATTTTCCCTGTCTCTTCGACCATTGTAGCGTATTCCATGCAGAAGTTAAAGCTATCCAAGAGGCTGCCCGCTTACTGTCAATGAACCCGATAGACAGGCTTTCTGTTGCCATCTACATGGATAGTCAGGCGGCCATAAAGGCTCAGGATACACCATCAATTGAATCGAGGATGGTAAAACTTTGCCGTCTCTCTCTTTGGGAGATAGCGGTTAGATGCAACCTAATCCGATTGTGGATACCTGGGCACAGTGGTTCCCCAGACCACGAAAGGGCCGACGAGTTAGCAAAAAAGAGGGGTGGGACTGCCACTTGCAATTAATCAGGACACCCGATATCCCTCACTCCAAGTTATAAGCACTATGTTACTTATAGATCCCTTCGACTCCGCTAATCGCAGATGGATGGAATTAGATACATATAGGACTTCAAAGGCTTATTTGGCCCTCACTAAATCCAAACTAAACAATTGGACTCCTAAAACTACGTAGTGGGCATTATTACCGGCGGCAGAATCTGTAGAGACGAGGACGAGGAAGAAAATACGCTTCACCTCCTCGCCACTCGTCCAGCCTTTGCAAAAACTAGAAATGGTATACTAGACAACTACTTTTTCAGTAACCTGAACGAAATGTCACACTTAAAGGTACACGCCAAAACAAATTGGCACAGGAAGGGATTCATCACAATAGGCCACTAGAATACCATTAGGCGGTCTCCAGGGGTATTTTCTTTTCTTTTGTGTAGCCCCTTTGCATTAAAAAGGAGGATCCAACCAGGATTTACCAGAGTACAGTGGTGACAATCACTATAACCTAACCTAACCTAACTGAGCCGGTTTTAAAATATTCACCAAAGTGTTCAGAAAAGACAGTTGCACATAAGCATAAGAACGCCCCAAGATATTTGATGAAACTAACTCATTATAGATCCATCAGCACATTCACCATTTGTAAGCAAAACAAAAATTGCTGAGTTAATTTATTTTTTTTTTGGATTTGAAGTTTTCTATGGTGCGCAGTTCTACGGCCCGAAAGATATGGATGTGATGAAATTAAAAATCTGGACACAAAACTATTCTTAATTTCAATTAATTCCTTTTTTTTATCTTAACAGTCGTATCACAGCATTTCCTGATGATTTTGCATTTTCCTATACGAATAACTGCTGGTCTAACTCCTTGATAAAGACATTTATTGATATACATACACTGCGACTGGTTTGCCAAACATGAACTGATGATGAGTGAAAAAACAAAAATAATGTTTTGGCAATGACTTAGTCACCTCGTTTCACTCTGCTTTTTTTTATTACTTATCTCGGGGCTGGTTAGCATATATGTGATCTATATTTGCCAATTCGGCTTTTCTTTCTCTTTCGAGCCTTCTTAGCTCGATCTGCACGCTCGTTGTAAAGGAGCAGGTCAACAGCCATTTGTCAGCTGACTCCGTCTTATGGCTAACTAGGAGCTCGGGAGTTGGTAGACTCCTCTCGCCACGGCAAAGCGTCTGAAATGGAATATTGCGTGCTGTGCGTCGCAGTTTGGACAAATAGGTCAACTGTCGTGACCAAATCTTTGGAGGTATTTCCGGTAACCTCCATGGCCCGACAAGATCTCCGTGAGGTGGTAGTGGCATTTCCCGTGAGCTCTCGTTTCACTCTGCTGCATGTAAAAAACGGTGTTTATTTGCTCACACATGTGACTAACCTCAGTGATGTGTCTTAAGTCACAACTACCTCACAAGAGCATGGTGAGTCACAAATTGTGAGGTTTTCGTATTCTGAGCAAAACCTCACAGCTTGTGAGCATCACAAGAACCGTCAAAATTGTGATGTTCTCATGAGCACATCCCAAGGAAAAATAGCAACAAAAGAACTGTCACACACAAGGAAGAATAAACAGATCTTGATTTTATTTTGGCGTTTAGCTCATCTGCGAATGCGGCCCAATAATTCTGCATCCAATTCGGGTCAGTTGGATCATTTTTGCCCAGAAGAAAATCAGGATTAACTTGCAGGAAATTCGTATAATGGTCCAATTGCTCCTGGGATGCACGCTGATAATTTGTTGTTCCTGCAAAATATTCATTATTAATAAATACTTATGCATATTTCATTAATATACAGAATATTACCAGAGAAAATGGATGATAGAGATATCCAACTTCGGCAATTTGTACCCCTAGCCCACAGCAAAGATGTAGTGGTAATCCCTTGTATTTCACTTATACATTTACAACGCTCGTCAATTCACCACAATATGGGCCGATTCGTGAATTTTGTGGGAAAAAAAGCGGCAGATTCATGAATTTAGTGGGAATCCATGTACTTTCCATGTAACGTAGATGGGTATGTTGTTCGGAGAGTGTTCAAAAGTTGACTAGTATTTTTAAGGGAATTTTCTTACATTGTTATATGGACTTTTGTGAATAACAATGTATTGCAATGTCCATTTAACTGGAACTCTTTGACCTAAGATTAATTCTTAAGTGTATATATAGCCTCCAAAAAGTGAAGCCCGCTTTATACGCTTAAATCATGAATTCTGAAAAACTCATAAATTCAATTTAAACAATTTGATAAGAACAATGGTAAGATATTGCAACTTTTACTAATGCTAAAATATGGTTGTCAAAACATCTTATTTGTGATTTACGCTTCAATAATATTTTTATTATTGGTTAACTGAACGTGTGAATGTATTATTAATTTTTAATCATATGAAAAAATTCACACTATGTTGTGCATTCATTAATTATGTCCTAGTATTTCAGATTGTAACTTTCTCAAAGTTTTAATGAATCGACTTCATGAACATAAGCTCTGTTCATTCGTTTACCCCTCCATACTGTGTTGAAAATTGAACACCGAAATTTGAAAAAAACTTTCAAATAACGAGCGAATTTTCAAATAAGAACTCTAATTCACCCCATTAATAAGGTGGGGAAGGGTATCAGCTGTCTCCACAGCTGTTCTCAAGAGTTCACACGTATTCACAGACAGGGGACAAAAAGCGTATAAAAAACGCTGTCAGATGAAATCAAGGGGCAAGGGAGGTAGAAGTTGGATATCTCTATTATAGGTTATCTCTGATATTACCTTGTTCGCTACGTTCTGCCTGTATTTTGTAGATACGCTCAGTAAGAAGAAAAAAGTGCAAATATAATAATTGTCAAAAAAAAAAACAATTTTTGACATGGCAACGAATTCACCTCATCATGGTGACTATTCTTGTGTGTTTTCTTGTGAAATATTCGCCAGAATACCAAGGTAGGCATCATAATTTTCGCCTCACTGACATTCGTGCGTTGTGACCACATCACAAGCAGAATAGGGGTGTTAATTTCTTAGAGGAATATGCTTGTTGTTCTAGTTGTTTTAAAATTGAAAACGTAGATATTTGAGAGTACTGATGATTGATAGGAATTTAAACAGGAAAAAACATGTTGAGGAATTAAAATAATATATGTTAGCTGTTACACGTAAAATGTACCTACTCAAGCCACATTGTTCAACAAGGATTGATGCAGATGATATATTATGGACTTGTACACTCTAAACTACAAGCTGGGGATGTGCCTACAACTCAAAAACAAAGATACTGCACATAGCTCAAAAGCATTTAATGAGAATAGTTTGTGGGGTAAACAGATTTACAGCAAGTTGTCATTTTTATAATCTTAGAGTATTTCCAAAAAATCATCTTTATATCTATAAATTACTAAAAGTGTTATTTTTGCGAAGTGGTTACTACACTTATCTTACCGCTTAGAAGCTCAAATGTTTATTGTGTACTGTAAATATCCCGACAGCTTAAAGCACGCATTTTCAAATGTATTTTCTTGTGACAGCACCCAGACGTTTTAATAATCTACCGCTTGAAAAAAAGAACAACTAATCCACCAACTTTATTTCTAAGAAAGGTAAAGATATGACTTTTCTTTTTTTTAACTTTAAAATTTATTTTTATTTTTTAACTTCATGGTTCTTAAGACTAGACAAAAATGATTAAATCTATCTTAATATCTAAACAATTCATGTTCTTAAATTCTATCTTAAGTCTTTATTGTTTTTTCTTACTGGCCAAGAAAACTTGGCGCTCTAAAGTAAAGATATGAATTTTTATGAGGAATAGCTCAGCAGTCAGTTTACTACTCAACCAAGTTACAAATACAAGTTAAAAAATATTATCTTAGCATATTACATTGTTCTTCTTTTTTGCTTAATAATTTTCAAAACTAAAGGAATAATGTACTCTTGTTTTGAATTTGAATTCCATTCTAATTTTTGTATCTACCCCACAAATACACAAATATAGCGTTAGATTAAATTCATGGATCATTCGCCTCAGCCACGTTAGTGCTATAGAATGACTCAATTCATTAAAATTGTTTTATCGCAATCATGAAATGAATGAAAACAAATCTAGTGTAAATGTAAGAATTTAAAAAAAATTGAAAAAAAAATATATTTTGAGGATGTCAACAGTTGCCAAAACGTTTGTTTCATTACGTGGACCTAAATTGACATATTTAGAGCTTTTCCAAACACTAAAAATTGCATGGATTTTAATTATATTAAATTAAATAAAATAGAATAATACAACAATATATAATATGAGTGGCGCTACAGCCCCTAGAGTCCAAGGGCCTAGCTTCTCAGCAGCCACTCGTGTTATACGTTTTATTGTTCTCTCACGAGTGGAAGGGACATTCAGTTCTATGCCGACTCCGAACGGCCAAGTTTGAGAAGCTTTTTCTAGACAAGAGTACTCTCTTTGAGCATTGTCAGTGACTCGAAAGAGGTGGGACCGTGAAAATTATTTTTGGTCGTACCCGGACCCAGGTTAAGTTGCGTAGGTGCCGACGCACCTATCTACTTTCAGAAAAGCTAGGCTAATTTGACTTAACACATAATAATTTATCCTCCATCTGAGGGAGGCAACATTATCAGTTCTCAAATGAATCCTTTCTTGGAGATGCTATTAAAAGGGCTTGGTCTGAAGTGATGAGAAATGATATCCTTGGCATGTCATTAAAAGCCTACCGGTGGGTAGTCTTCTTTTGAGCAGCGTAGTTGTATTGGTACACAGATAAATAATCCTTGCTTATTTGAGCGATATTAACTCGCAAAGTAAATTGGGGTAGGCAGCTAGCGGTACACTACACATGCCTCACAACAATAGATCGATTGCATGAAAAATTTCCTGATCATGTTACGAAATGTTGACTTCATTGGCCCGTCCACTGGTCGGGAAATTTATTTTTCAGCTTGATCCCCGCACTCATCTCGTCCGAATGAGTTAGAGTCGATATCGGCGAATGGAGTGGCCTGGGGATGTCTCGTGCGTTCTTTCTCACCGGTTTGAAAACAATGTTCACATGGCTGCGCAGCAGTCTCATCCCAATCCAGATGCCCCTCATGTCGACCTCAAAATTCTTAATTCAGGTCTATCCCCCTCCATCAGAATCTTAATTCAATAGCCCCTCCGAACGGGGTTGCCTGATTCCCTTCGTTAACCCCATTGTCGCCCCAAGTCAATGCACACCACACTCCATCCAGTATCCAGTATTAGCCAATTACGAATCTCCCACCGGCGGCGGGTCCACATGCAACCGACAAAAGCCGCCCCGTGATGGTGCAAGGACCGCAGGAGCTGTAGCCCCCAATTCAACGTTGTCAGAATGCGGCACAGTCGCTGTCGGTGAACCCCGCCGTCAGTCAGCTGGCTCGTGTGTGTTTGTTGTGCACCGAAAAACACCAGCTAATTAGTTCTCGAATAATTTCAGCTGAGTACGGACTGAGGCTCTGCTGGGGCATTTTATACGACGAAACTTAAACATTGCACACAAGCATTCACTGTGTATGTGTGTGTGTGTGTGTGTTGTGAGACGTCTCATTCAATTAGGTCTGCACGGCACCGAGAGACGTATGCGAACGGGGAATTAGCCAATTAAAACCCCAAAATCATATTTCGCCAAACCACCCTTAGGACATCTACGCTCCGTTGGTGTGTGTGATGGTTTGTGTGTGTGGTGAGTTGCACATCGAAACACGACGGTGCAGAGACGTTGGCCGCCTGGAATGGGCTAAGTGCCTGGGGAGGAAATTTAAATTCATCTCATTAAAGGATTCCCATCCTGTTCGTGGGAAGTGGCGGCGAAAACTTGGCACATCGACTTGGTTTTTGATGCAGATGCGGTGCTCTGTTGGCGAGGATTTTATACTGTTTCGCGGTAGTTTTGGTGGCTACACGTGGCGGTGAGGAACTTAAGGGGCTATATAGCTTAAATTTCGATTGGTCGTGTGGGGCTAGTCACTTATTGGCAGATTTGAGCCAACTGTTGTGTTCTGATAAACAGCAGCTATTGGCCTGTTATATGCAAGTCAAAACCGGAGATTTCCTGGAATCTTAGGAACGTCGGTTCAGCCACGTAGAATAGCATTCTCCCATCAGACCACTCGTCTTGGACTGGGAGAGGAATAAAGGCGGATACTGTAAAAGCAAGGAAGCTGATCCACGTATCGCAAGCAGGCAATTCTAGCTTGGATTTAAGCTCAGGTGAAGGGCAAAGCATCTTTGGCCTTGTCCATGAATATTTTGCCTCAAAGCGGTTGATAAAGTATTCAATTTGCACCATTTTATTTTCAAACTGACTTAATTGGAAGGACAGCTACCGTTGAGTCATGGTTTGAGCTTGAGCTAAGGCTGCCTGGCATCATTTACAGAGTCTTGCATGGCTTATCGCTTGGCCTTGTGATCCATAGATTCGGTCTTCGTTTGCTGGAGGGTCTGAACCTGAATTATAGCTACATTCCATCCCTGACCTCAGCACGCTGCTTCCAATCATAAAGACCATGCTGTTTTGAGTCCGCTGTTCTTATACCAGAGGTTCGGTCTTCCCCTCCTTCTCGAACCAGGTGCCTCGAAGGCGAAGACATGGTGTCTGTTCATCGTCAATTATCGTTGAGGCTGTGCATACCAACCGCCAAAGATCGCCAAAGATATTCTGCTTACCGATTTTGGCGTTCCGCAGATCTACAGTTCTGGAAGTCGAGACACCAGCAGAAATACTCTCGCAACAGCTTAAGCAGGAGATCACTATGGCAATAGAGTAAAGGTCCTTCATGTTACTGCTTGAATGAGGATATCCAGAGGCTTAGAGTGCTCCGTCTGAAAGCATGGCCAGACTTTCAGGAGTGGCTTTTTGCATTCAAACTGGCAAGATGCAAACTGGAAAAAGCCATACAAGAGAGCAAAGCGAAGTGCTTCAGGAAACACTGCATCGTATAGGTTGAAATGCAATCTATGCTCAGCCAATAACCTGACATGAAACGCTTACCCGCATAGTGGAGCACATTTTTTTCACGCGGACAAGCTTTCGTTACCACTGCAATGAGATGGAGGACACTCTTTAAGGCATCATCCAAGATAATTGACCTCCTTCTAAACTTGACGACTGGATGGCGCAGTTGGTTAAGTGCCTGCCTTTGTTTAATGGGGTCTCCGGTTCGAATCCCAGCGAAAGCAAATTTAATACGCTTTATTCTGGTTTCCAAATCTGGTTTCCAACATTTGCCGTTGAGATCAAATTGACGGCACGATCACTGGAGTGGTCAATCAGTGGTAGTAGTCTGCTTCTGGGTATCACAATGGACCAACAGGATCTAAGTGTGCTGGTGTAGTAACAGGCAGCCTCCTACCTAACCTATCCTAGCCCTTCTCCACTTCTGGGTGTCATCGGTCTTGTGGGCGTTCTCCCACTAGTGCGGAGGCGAAGACTCTTCGTGCTGGGTCAGTCTTGTCCCCGCGCTCTACATGCATGGCCTAGCCACACTAAGAAACTCCCCTCATCACCTCGAAGATGCAGTAGAACACCTTTGCAACACAAAACTCGCTCCTGTCTCAAAAACAGCACCGTCTCTCCGATTCTTGCAATTACGCGGACAATGTGCTTAAATGCGCATAAGACGCCACCCACACAACCTACGCAGCGCCAAAACCACATCACAACACCATCAGCGGCGGCAGCACCAGCAAGAGCGAACCCATCCGACCGTCCGTTCATTAGGGTGGAAACAATCGTCTTCCAATTTGGTTTCCATTCATTCGCGCAACTCTGCAGCACGGTAGCTCCGGGCCCTGACACAGGATGTAGCCCAGCATTATCCTCGGCCATGCCGCCGCACGTATGGAATGAATCCATTACCGCAGTAGTCGCCTCTCATCACCCAGACTCGCCCAGCCTCAGTCGGCAACTAAACAAACACAGCTGCAGCTCGGAGTTTCTATTGAATAACATGCTCATCGAGAGAACAATATTTTCCTAATTAACCACATTACATTTGTGCCCATACCCGGTGCCTACTGTCGGTCGCCAGTGGTGGGGCACATCCTTTGCCTGCATCCTGGCTGCCTGATATCACCTATCACGTTCTGCCCCCCGCCCCATCGCCAGCCCTCGGTTCATTATAAACCTGGCGCGCTTGTTGCTGTGTGCATGTTGCCGATGCTCCTGCTCCTGTTCCTCCTGTTCGTCCCCTAACACCGGCGGGTGGAGTGTGTCCCCTGAACTCTTCTTGATTCATGAATCAGTTCCCAGTGCTGCTGCTGCCACTGCTGCTGGTCCCGATGATGGCGATGACGACTTCAATGTTGATGCTGACGATGATGATGGTGGGAATATCATTTATATGGAGCGCAGAACAAACGTCTCATCATGAGGCTATACGTGAAACGTTCGTAACGAGGTTTGAATCGGCAAATTACAGCTTCTGATTGTGCCAAAACGAAATTCTGTAGCCTGGCGTTGCTTGGCCCGCCAGTCACTCCTGCTCCAGGTCTTGCTCCTGCGCCATCAACACGGGGGCTGGTATGCCAACCGGCATTCACAATCTAAACCGAATGACATGGGAGAGCGTGGTGCGCCCCTAGGCGTATGCACGTCGAATTCAAGGCCTCCGGGTGGGTGGTGGCGGCCGCCACCGACGGCTCTGAATGGAGAGCAAATTCGGGGACTACGTGGAAATTTGTTCGTTATTATATGATTTTCGTCCCTTCGTGCGACGACGGATGGATGAATGGCTGAGGGCCCCAGTCCCCGGAATAGGGTTCAATTTGTGTGCTGCTCGTTGTGCCAGTTGGTGTGGTAAATCAATTTGATTTTTGGTTTCTAATTGAGATTATCACATGAAAACGTTGCGTTTGGGTGGGCGGCGACTGAGCGTTCACTTAATGAACTTCTTACAAGTGACAGCTGTCAGGTTGGTCGGAGAACAAATGGACTGATTATTATGCGATAACAAACACGCCGGCTTTGTCGACGCGATTTGACAGTTTAATTGAAGTGGCCGCAAAACGAGGCTTGTTGACTGTGCGCAGTTTGAATTATGCGTGGTATTCGTTGTATACGATTAGAGCAGTGAGTCTGTGGACACTCGTGTGGTTGAGAGTGGAAGGTGACCAATAAATTAACTAGAACGTGGCTTCAATCAATACCCAGAGAGTGGCTCTGACTCCATGAAGGATAGTCCAACTCAGCAGATAAATATTAACCGACATGCCACTGCGAATAATGGTGCCATCAAAGGGATCTGACAATATTATGATTGGAAATGGACTGAAGCAGGTCTCTCTTACTCTAACCTGCTATTAAGTCTTAAGTTTTGCCTCTAAACCAAGGTTCAATGAACGAGATCATTGCGTGTCTGGTTCTCTGCTATGAATACTGACTCTCTGCTATGAGTACTGACTGATACTTATAGTAATACTAATGCGCAGTCCGAGATCCGATTTGGACATGGGTATTGCTTCCACAGCAACTACTCCTATTGTGAGTACTATTATTCCCTCACGAGTGAAGGGGAGTTATAGCTTAATGCCGACACCGAACAGAAAAGTTTGACAGTGAAAAGTTGTCAGTAACTCGAAAGTGCTGGATTCGTGACTTATGACTGTGGCTCTCACCGGAGATTGAACCCAGAACAATGTGTATATAGTCGACTTGCTGTTCTGGTAGAAGCAAGTGAAGTGAAGTAAAGAAAATGTTACTCTCCTGCAGACAATGATAAAAGAGACGAAGATGACTGCCTTCGTTTGATTACGGAAAGAATGCGGTTGATTGTTTTTAATTCCTGGGGTTTTATTTAACTGAAGGGTGAGCATGGAAACCTGTATCATTTGAATGAAACCCAGTTTGTCTCGCTTTAAAGTATTTGCTTTCTCAACCGGTGATCTCTCCAGGCAGGGGGATTGCTAGTGCATTCACCAGCACACTTAGACCAGATTGGTCCATTGTGATACCTCTAGTCAGACTACTACCACTGATTGACTACTCCGGTGATCGTGCCGTTAATTTGATCCCAACGGCAAATGGTGACTGGACCAGATTTGAAAACCAAATAAAAGCGTATTAACTTTGCTTTCACTGGGACTCGAACCGGGGACCCCGCTAACCAGAGGCAGGCACTCAACCAACTGCGCCATCCAGTTGTCCTTTGGGTTTCCTTTCACTATTTGTTGTAACACACTTTATTATCTGTGTGTGTATCCTTCCTTTACTTATTTATCAAGCTAACGACCCATGCATGGTCCGAGCCTGAGCGATAGCTGCTTCCCATTCCTGACGGTCCTGGGCACGCTGCTTCCAGTCATCAAGACCAAGCTGTCTTGCATCCGCGATTACTTGGTCTTTATCCCGGAGATTCCGTCTTCCTCTCATTCTCGAAACAGGAGGCTCGGATTCGAAGACCCTCTTAGCTGGAGCATTGTTGTCCATGCGCTCGATGTGTCCGAGCCAGTGCAGTCGACGGATTTTTGCCTTCCGGACTACATAAACATCCTGGTACAGCTCGTAGAGTTCGCGGCTGTGTCCTCTCCTTCTTTCGCCTTCCTAGCAGACGGGACCATATATCCGACGTAAAATTTTCCTTTCGAAGGCACCAAGAATAAGCTCGGCAGTTTTGCTTATCGTCCACCTTTCGGCTTCATAAAGCTGGACTGGCAAAATTAGGGTTTTGTAGAGCATGACCTTAGTCCTTCGAGTCGGAGTTTTGACGCCAGTTGTTTTGACTAACCGAAGTATCACCGGTTGCCAAAGTTCTACGTCGGCTCTCCACAGGGATGTCGTTCTTGGAGTTTACGTTTGCCCCGAGGTAGACAAACTCCTTTTTCTACCTCGAAATTGTAGCTCGATTGTAATATTTCGTCCTAGGTGGTGTGTGACGGACCCTTTTTTGGTCAACAGCATATACTTAGTTTTATCCTCACTTAGTTTTATCCTCGCCTATTCTTCAATTGCCGTAAATGCTTCCACTATGGCACGTTGGGAACGCGCGACGATGCCGATGTCGTCTGCGTATCCCAGCAGTTGGACTGACTTGTAAAAGATAGTGCCTTCCGGCGGGCAACTGGCCCGCCGCACTATCTTCTCCAGTACCAAATTGAAGAAATCACACGACAGTGCATCTCCTTGCCAAAATCCGGTGCAGGTTTCAAACGGCTCGGAAGTCCTCGAGCCGAACTGCACGTTGCATCGCGTTAGTTTAGTCTGCACTTTTCTATCTCTCAATAAATCAAGGAGACATTTGAAGTTGAATTTAATCTTTGTTGGTTCACTGCATTTCCTTGAGTGGGTAGACCTAGGTGGAACGTCGAAACAACGCTGTTACTTGCCTTTTTGTCACAGATTAAAATAACGAATACATTTTTAACATGAGTAATATGTTTTTAAGAAAAAAAAAAATAACTTTATACAAAATAATAAAAAAAATGCGTGGAGAACAATAAATTTGCGATGAAAACTGCAGATGGTTACTGGATTATCAGAAATCAAAAAACAAGTTTCAAGAAAAACGTGTTTAAAGTTTTGAGTACGATTGGCATGCGATTAGAGATGACTCCACTCAAACTAATTTGTGATCTGGCTAAAATCTAGCTGGAGAATACTTTTGAAATATACTACTTTCACTCTAAATACATAATTTTTGTTTGATACTTTTGTCAACACAAAAAATACGATTTGATGTTCTCCCAATGAGAAAATCATCGAGTAAAAAGAAAAGACTTTTTCTTTTAATTTTGAATAGATTTTTATTGAAGCGAGCATCGGATCCCTTACCACTGGTGGGTGGGAAATCCTCTGCTGTAATCGGTAGTCAGATTACCGTCAAGCGGATCCTTTATATACCTAGCTAATGCAGCAAATCTATGTCTGGCTGCGGATCATACAATTATCTATCTTTAGTGATGAAATAGATTATGTGTGCGTGAGAGTCGCTGAAGGCAAAAAGTGCTGATAAGTATTTCTGTTACAAATAGATGAAAAAGAAGCTCAGCGTTTCTTTCATCGGTTTGTTTACATTTTAATTTCGATTGAATTTGAAGTCGAGTTCCTGTGTGGGTACACAAGTTGGCTCTGATATAACACATATGTATATGTTAGTATGTTAGCTTAAGTTCAAGTTATTCTATGGTGGTGTTTAAGTTACTATAAGTTTTAAGTATTGCCAGTTTTCTCTTAAAATTTTTCTTAATCTAAGTTGTAAAGTAATTTTTCTTTAAATGTATGGATTTTTACTATAAGTTGAAAGACATGGGATACGATTAAGTTTAGCTTAGAGTGCCCCTGAGGGTCAGTAAGATAGAGATAGTAAAAATGTTCGTCCAACTAGTTTTAAGCATTTTTGTCTAGTATGTAAGTCTGCATGTAAATCCAGCCTGCTTTGTGTTTTCATCTGATTAATTATCTTCTTATCATTTATTATATTAATATTAGTTCCTTGCTTGCTTAATTTCTATTACGCACATACTTATCTTCTTCTATTGTTTTTTTTCTGTCCACGTACTAGTAAATTTCACAATACATTTTTCGACCCCACTATCTTTCTTTTTATTTATTTTTGTTATTAATTTTTAAATGACTCCCTGCTTTCGCCTCTAGTTCCTTCTGAACTGTAGATTGCAGGTTCTGTTTCTTTTTTAATTCATATATTATTTCCCTTAATGTAATTCTTCTATTGTTTTGTCATAATTTGAATTTTTTAAAGCATAAATTATTACTACTACTTATTATATTATTGGATTAAAAAAAAGAAACTACTTTCAGTCTTCTTATTTTTTACTCTTATATTTATATTTATTAAGTTACGTAAACACTTCCTACCAGCGGTCTCAGGAACGGCGTCGTGCATCATTGTGCATTTTAAGAATTCAACGAAAGCTTACTTTGGTATATGTTTTTGTGTGTTGAAAATCTTAAGAGTCTTAACAACAAAATTATGTTATTTTTTTTATTGAATTACTAACGTAAATCCCAAATTTCTTGTCATAATCAGTGAGCGGTCTCCAGGACTACTGATTAAGGGATAAGCCATAGGACTGTGGCAAATAAAGCCGAGATGATCGATACATGAGTAGACTAAAGTCAATATGTTCCGTAGCTGTGCACGAATTCAGCCTGCGCCTATGCGCCAGAGTCATCCAAATTTGTACCTCGGGGTATCTACACATCACAAGCACATTTAAAAAGGTATGACAAGAAGACCAGGACGTACATATCAATTGATAGTCCACAAGATACATGCAATCGTCAAGTGCACATACTAATCGATACAAAATATGACTTCGCAACGAAATGCGACAGGTCAGCATGTTGTACTATTTATTGAACTTGAACATGGCAAACGAATGACTTCTGTAGAATAAAAGAAATTATAACGCAAAGGGCTTGCAGGATAAAAATTTTAACACGCCTGATTTTCGGCTGGAAGTTGCAACATCTTTATGTAAGCTCAGTGTACCGATGGGCGATGAGAACAGTTATTAGAAACACATATACAGTGGACTCTCCCCAAGTCGAACTCTTCATAAGTCGAAACTGTCTCTTACTCGAACTTTTTCGCCATATTTTACAAGCATTTCCCGCAATTTTCGGAACACTGGAACAAAGTATGGTATCCCGTGACAATTTAACTTAGGAGGAGTCCACTTTATTTTAATTTCTTTGAATTGCAATATTGCACTGCTTATTTTCAAAAGTTTATACATGCCCTACAGAGGGTTAATGTATCGCATTCCTCTGTGCCAAGCGGATTGAACGGAAGAAGGGCAGTTGGATTCAGTTAGCAAAAGAATCTACGCATTTAAGCAAATAAAAATTAATAATATTATTAGTGTGTTTATAAAATGCCGTTGATTCGTAGTGTATCCATTTATTATCTACTATCAATTAATTTTTACTTTTGATTTTTTCATTAAATATTTAGTTGTATAAATTATTAACCGAAAAAATGTACATTTGTATAAAGCTAGTTCATAAGCTATCCCTTGGATATATCTGTTACAAAATAAAAAAAAACATTTATTTTGCGGTGGTCGCACACTTTTGGCGTTTGGTGTATGAGTGACGACTAACTCTAAAACCAGTCGTAGAACTGATGACCGTCTACTTGCTTTCCGACATGCTTATACTCAAGTATGCTTAGATTAAGTTTAACATGCGTACACTCTAACACTGATCACATCACCGAGCCTCTAGCCTCCTAACCACTAACCCCTCCCTTGGCTACCTAGCCACTAGCCACCTCATCAACTAGCCAGCCTTGCCACTAGCCAGCTTTTCTAATAGCCACCCTAGCCACTAGCTTCCCTAGTGCAGCGAATATTTATCGACTCGGAGTCCTCTTCATCATCTACTCGCATCATCGCATTCATCTCATCGCTGTCGACGGTCGGTCGGTCGGGTATCATAAGCATCGTCATTGTTCGGTTGCCGTTGGCTGTGTGAGTTGCTGCTGTTGCTTCGCCTTAAACCGCTTTCTCGCAGTGAATCCAATTATCACCCAATCATAGCGCTTAGCTTAGCTATTTCAAGCAAAATGTCCATGACAATTCTCGAATTTCGAAAACTCTTAAATTTATACCATTTAACTGCTCGTAGCCAGAAAAAATACAAGCAATTCGTAACATGTCACGTACATACTAGAAAATTCACTCAGCAGCCTTGTGGACATGCACTGATGTACTTGCTGGACAAGGGATCATCTTCCGAGGCTGTAGCCCCACCCCAGGCACACCAAGCAGTTGCACCTCTGTCCCACTAATTCCACCAATTCATCAGTGTTTCTGTTCCGTTGTTAGGTACATACATCCGATTTCCTCTCATTCGATTGCCACTTTGCTTCAATTAACTGACGAATGAATGGAAAAACTTTTGCTCCCCACCCCTGGGACGACGCCACCTCCTCATCAAACCCAAGCGTACCATGGATCGACTAGGATGAGGAAGCCAACGTGGCGCCCACCATATTCCATTACACATCGCATACGGCTGCTTACACCCTTCGCTCACAATTAGGAACACATGTCTGCTTAATTATATCCTCAAGGTGAATGGAGCGCAAACATTCTGAGGCACTTACAGTACAATCCCTTCTGTGCCCCTCTCGAAAAACTACAATCCCATGTACCGCACTCTGCCCACCCCCTCCTCATCCCCTTCAGAGTCCTCATCGCCAGGGTGTGCGTGTGTTTCCGCTCATCAACCCCTGACGGAGAGAGCGAGAGAGAGGATGAACGAAAAGAAAAAGAAAATCAAAAAAAAAAAAAAAAAAAACCATAACGAAGCAGCAATTGCCAGTCAAGCCCTGCGCCCGCCCTTTGCAGCTGGCCTCGTTGGTGCGGCCTGGCACCCACACCCACACCCCCGTCCGCACCCACGCCCAGGCCCCCTCGTCAATTTGCGCAGCTCTTTTTATCGCAATTAATTAACTAGCAAATTAGTTTGATTGATTATTTGAGAGCTGTTTGTGAATACGGAATTTCATTAAATTTTAATAAGCTCGTTAGAGGCATTAGCGAGAGCAAGCTAGGTCGGCCCCAACCCCAGCTAGAGGCAGTGGCAACATTGGCGGCAGCAGCCCGCCCGCCCACCTGCCTGCCGCTGATATCACGCGAAAGGGGTTGCGCAAGGACGACGACGACGAAAACAACGACGTAGACAACGACGACGAGAACATTGTTGCCGACTCTGCGGGTGGGTGGGTGCGCACAAGGCGTAGGAGGGTATTTAATTACCACGCAGATACATATAGATTCATAGTGTTTGAATTAGCTAATTAATTCACGTACGAATGTTGAAATTTGCTTGAACTGCGAGTGGTCCTCGCAGATTTCAACGTCGTCGCCATCGCCTAGAGTGTAGTTTGGGCCCGACCCGCCGAAGATAAGCTGAATATTGCATCGGGCGGCAGATAGGCACTGATGGTCGCCACCGGAGGAGTGGGGGAGGGTCAATATTAGATCAAGGATTTGTGGGGCCAAGTTGTTATTAATTATAGAGAATTTACAGTTGATTTACTTAGCAATTGATTACGACGCGGAGGCGATGTAATTTGATTTGGAAGACTTTGATCTTCTAGCGTGCAAGTTTCAAGGGTAGTTGGTGTTGAATTATTTGCACACCGCGCGTAATGATTTGATGATAAATTCTCCATGAACTGGGATCAATTAAAACAGATATGAAGGATTAACGCGGGAGACCCGCTCAAAGGAAGTTATTTTGGTTTGTAATTAATTTAATCGTCCCGACCTGTAGGCTAAGATGAACTTTCCACCAACTGCCTCAACTGACTTTGTATGAACAGTCAGTGAATTTAAACTTGATTCAGGATGCCCATGGGATAGTAATTTAATTCCATCAGTCTACAGTTAGTTCAGTCAGTTCAGTCAGCTCAGTCAGTTCAGTCAGCTCACTCAGCTCAGGCAGTTTCATCAGTTTCATCAGTTTGGTCAGTTCAGTCAGTTCAGTCAGTTCAGCCAGTTCAGTCAGTTCAGTCAGTTCAATCAGTTCAGTCAGTTCAGTCAGTTCAGTCAGTTCAGTCATTTCAGTCAGTTTCGTCAGTTCAGTCAGTTCAGTCAGTTTGGTCAGTTCAGTCAGTTCAGTCAGTTCAGCCAGTTCAGTCAGTTCAGTCAGTTCAATCAGTTCAGTCAGTTCAGTCAGTTCAGTCATTTCAGTCAGTTTCGTCAGTTCAGTCATTTCAGTCAGTTTCGTCAGTTCAGTCAGTTCAGTCAGTTTGGTCAGTTCAGTCAGTTCAGTCAGTTTGGTCAATTCAGTCAGTTTGGTCAGTACAATCAGTGCAGTCAGTTCAGTCAGCTCAGTCAGTTTAGTCAGTTCAGTCAGTTCAGTCAGTTCAGTCAGTTCAGTCAGTTCAGTCAGTTTGGTCAGTTCAGTCAGTTTGGTCAGTTCAGTCAGTTTGGTCAGTTCAGTCAGTTCAATCCGTTCAGTCAGTTCAGTCAGTTCAGCCAGTTCAGTCAGTTTAGTCAGTTTAGTCTGTTTAGTCAGTTCAGCCAGTTCAGTCAGTTCAGTCAGTTCGGTCAGTTCAGTCAGTTCAGTCAGTTCCGTCAATTCGGTCAGTTCAGTCAGTTCAGTCAGTTCAGCCAGTTCAGCCAGTTCAGTCAGTTCAGTCAGTTCAATCAGTTCAGTCAGTTCAATCAGTTCAGTCAGTTCAGTCAGTTCAGTCAACTCAGTCAGTTTGGTCAGTTCCGTCAGTTCAGTAAGTTTGGTCAGTTCAGTCAGTTCAGTCAGTTCAGTCAGTTCAGTCAGTTCAGTCAGTTCAGTCAGTTCAGCCAGTTCAGTCAGTTCAATCAGTTCAGTCAGTTCAATCAGTTCAGTCAGTTCAGTCAGTTTGGTCAATTCAGTCAGTTCAGTCAGTTCAATCAGTGCAGTCAGTTCAGTCAGTTCAGTCAGTTCAGTCAGTTCAGTCAGTTCAGTCAGTTCAGTCAGTTCAGTCAGTTCAGTCAGTTCAGTCAGTTCAGTCAGTTCAGTCAGTTCAGTCAGTTCAGTCAGTTCAGTCAGTTTGGTCAGTTCAGTCAGTTCAGTCAGTTCAGTCAGTTCAGTCAGCTCAGTCAGTTCAGTCAGTTCAGTCAGTTTGGTCAGTTCCGTCAGTTCAGTAAGTTTGGTCAGTTCAGTCAGTTCAGTCAGTTCAGTCAGTTCAGCCAGTTCAGTCAGTTCAGTCAGTTCAATCAGTTCAGTCAGTTCAATCAGTTCAGTCAGTTTGGTCAGTTCAATCAGTGCAGTCAGTTCAGTCAGCTCAGTCAGTTCAGTCAGTTCAATCAGTTCAGTCAGTTCAGTCAGTTTGGTCGATTCAGTCAGTTTGGTCAGTTCAATCAGTGCAGTCAGTTCAGTCAGCTCAGTCAGTTTAGTCAGTTCAGTCAGTTCAGTCAGTTCAGTCAGTTCAGTCAGTTCAGTCAGTTCAGTCAGTTTGGTCAGTTCAGTCAGTTCAGTCAGTTCAGTCAGTTCAGTCAGTTCAGTCAGTTCAGTCAGTTCAGTCAGTTCAGTCAGTTCAGCCAGTTCAGTCAGTTCAATCAGTTCAGTCAGTTCAATCAGTACAGTCAGTTCAGTCAGTTCAGTCAGTTCAATCAGTTCAGTCAGTTCAGTCAGTTTGGTCATTTCAGTCAGTTTGGTCAGTTCAATCAGTGCAGTCAGTTCAGTCAGTTCAGTCAGTTCAATCAGTTCAGTCAGTTCAGTCAGTTTGGTCATTTCAGTCAGTTTGGTCAGTTCAATCAGTGCAGTCAGTTCAGTCAGCTCAGTCAGTTCAGTCAGTTCAATCAGTTCAGTCAGTTCAGTCAGTTCAGTCAGTTCAGTCAGTTTGGTCGATTCAGTCAGTTTGGTCAGTTCAATCAGTGCAGTCAGTTCAGTCAGCTCAGTCAGTTTAGTCAGTTCAGTCAGTTCAGTCAGTTCAGTCAGTTCAGTCAGTTCAATCAGTTCAGTCAGTTCAATCAGTTCAGTCAGTTCAGTCAGTTTGGTCAATTCAGTCAGTTTGGTCAGTTCAATCAGTGCAGTCAGTTCAGTCAGCTCAGTCAGTTCAGTCAGTTCAATCAGTTCAGTCAGTTCAGTCAGTTCAGTCAGTTTGGTCGATTCAGTCAGTTTGGTCAGTTCAATCAGTGCAGTCAGTTCAGTCAGCTCAGTCGGTTCAGCCAGATCAGTCAGTTCAGTCAGTTTAGTCAGTTTAGTCAGTTTAGTCTGTTTAGTCAGTTCAGTCAGTTCAGTCAGTTTATTCAGTTCAGTCAGTTCAGTCAGTTCAGTCAGTTCAGTCAGTTCAGTCAGTTCAGTCAGTTCAGTCAGTTCAGTCGGTTCAGCCAGATCAGTCAGTTCAGTCAGTTCAGTCAGTTCAGTCAGTTCAGTCAGCTCAGTCAGTTCAGTCAGTTCAATCAGTTCAGTCAGTTCAGTCAGTTCAGTCAGTTCAGTCAGTTCAGTCGGTTCAGCCAGATCAGTCAGTTCAGTCAGTTCAATCAGTTCAGTCAGTTCAGTCAGTTTGGTCAATTCAGTCAGTTTGGTCAGTTCAATCAGTGCAGTCAGTTCAGTCAGCTCAGTCAGTTTAGTCAGTTCAGTCAGTTCAGTCAGTTCAGTCAGTTCAGTCAGTTTGGTCAGTTCAGTCAGTTCAGTCAGTTCAGTCAGTTCAGTCAGTTCAATCAGTTCAGTCAGTTCAGTCAGTTTGGTCAATTCAGTCAGTTTGGTCAGTTCAATCAGTGCAGTCAGTTCAGTCAGTTCAATCAGTTCAGTCAGTTCAGTCAGTTTGGTCAATTCAGTCAGTTTGGTCAGTTCAATCAGTGCAGTCAGTTCAGTCAGCTCAGTCAGTTCAGTCAGTTCAATCAGTTCAGTCAGTTCAGTCAGTTCAGTCAGTTTGGTCGATTCAGTCAGTTTGGTCAGTTCAATCAGTGCAGTCAGTTCAGTCAGCTCAGTCGGTTCAGCCAGATCAGTCAGTTCAGTCAGTTTAGTCAGTTTAATCAGTTTAGTCTGTTTAGTCAGTTCAGTCAGTTCAGTCAGTTTATTCAGTTCAGTCAGTTCAGTCAGTTCAGTCAGTTCAGTCAGTTCAGTCGGTTCAGCCAGATCAGTCAGTTCAGTCAGTTCAGTCAGTTCAGTCAGCTCAGTCAGTTCAGTCAGTTCAATCAGTTCAGTCAGTTTGGTCAGTTCAGTCAGTTCAGTCAGTTCAGCCAGTTCAGTCAGTTCAGTCAGTTCAATCAGTTCAGTCAGTTCAATCAGTTCAGTCAGTTCAGTCAGTTCAGTCAGTTTGGTCAGTTCCGTCAGTTCAGTCAGTTTGGTCAATTCAGTCAGTTTGGTCAGTTCAATCAGTGCAGTCAGTTCAGTCAGCTCAGTCAGTTTAGTCAGTTCAGCCAGTTCAGTCAGTTCAGTCAGTTCAATCAGTTCAGTCAGTTCAATCAATTCAGTCAGTTCAGTCAGTTTGGTCAATTCAGTCAGTTTGGTCAGTTCAATCAGTGCAGTCAGTTCAGTCAGCTCAGTCAGTTTAGTCAGTTCAGTCAGTTCAGTCAGTTCAGTCAGTTCAGTCAGTTCAGTCAGTTTGGTCAGTTCAGTCAGTTCAGTCAGTTCAGTCAGTTCAGTCAGTTCAGTCAGTTCAGTCAGTTCAGCCAGTTCAGTCAGTTCAGTCAGTTCAATCAGTTCAGTCAGTTCAATCAGTTCAGTCAGTTCAGTCAGTTTGGTCAATTCAGTCAGTTTGGTCAGTTCAATCAGTGCAGTCAGTTCAGTCAGCTCAGTCAGTTTAGTCAGTTCAGTCAGTTCAGTCAGTTCAGTCAGTTCAGTCAGTTCAGTCAGTTCAGTCAGTTTGGTCAGTTCAGTCAGTTCAGTCAGTTCAGTCAGTTCAGTCAGTTCAATCAGTTCAGTCAGTTCAGTCAGTTTGGTCAATTCAGTCAGTTTGGTCAGTTCAATCAGTGCAGTCAGTTCAGTCAGCTCAGTCAGTTCAGTCAGTTCAATCAGTTCAGTCAGTTCAGTCAGTTCAGTCAGTTCAGTCAGTTTGGTCGATTCAGTCAGTTTGGTCAGTTCAATCAGTGCAGTCAGTTCAGTCAGCTCAGTCAGTTTAGTCAGTTCAGTCAGTTCAGTCAGTTCAGTCAGTTCAGTCAGTTCAGTCAGTTCAATCAGTTCAGTCAGTTCAATCAGTTCAGTCAGTTCAGTCAGTTTGGTCAATTCAGTCAGTTTGGTCAGTTCAATCAGTGCAGTCAGTTCAGTCAGCTCAGTCAGTTCAGTCAGTTCAATCAGTTCAGTCAGTTCAGTCAGTTCAGTCAGTTTGGTCGATTCAGTCAGTTTGGTCAGTTCAATCAGTGCAGTCAGTTCAGTCAGCTCAGTCGGTTCAGCCAGATCAGTCAGTTCAGTCAGTTTAGTCAGTTTAGTCAGTTTAGTCTGTTTAGTCAGTTCAGTCAGTTCAGTCAGTTTATTCAGTTCAGTCAGTTCAGTCAGTTCAGTCAGTTCAGTCAGTTCAGTCAGTTCAGTCAGTTCAGTCGGTTCAGCCAGATCAGTCAGTTCAGTCAGCTCAGTCAGTTCAGTCAGTTCAGTCAGCTCAGTCAGTTCAGTCAGTTCAATCAGTTCAGTCAGTTCAGTCAGTTCAGTCAGTTCAGTCAGTTCAGTCGGTTCAGCCAGATCAGTCAGTTCAGTCAGTTCAATCAGTTCAGTCAGTTCAGTCAGTTTGGTCAATTCAGTCAGTTTGGTCAGTTCAATCAGTGCAGTCAGTTCAGTCAGCTCAGTCAGTTTAGTCAGTTCAGTCAGTTCAGTCAGTTCAGTCAGTTCAGTCAGTTCAGTCAGTTCAGTCAGTTCAGTCAGTTCAGTCAGTTTGGTCAGTTCAGTCAGTTCAGTCAGTTCAGTCAGTTCAGTCAGTTCAATCAGTTCAGTCAGTTCAGTCAGTTCAGTCAGTTCAGTCAGTTCAGTCAGTTTGGTCGATTCAGTCAGTTTGGTCAGTTCAATCAGTGCAGTCAGTTCAGTCAGCTCAGTCAGTTTAGTCAGTTCAGTCAGTTCAGTCAGTTCAGTCAGTTCAGTCAGTTTGGTCAGTTCAGTCAGTTCAGTCAGTTCAGTCAGTTCAGTCAGTTCAGTCAGTTCAATCAGTTCAGTCAGTTCAGTCAGTTCAGTCAGTTCAGTCAGTTCAGTCAGTTTGGTCGATTCAGTCAGTTTGGTCAGTTCAATCAGTGCAGTCAGTTCAGTCAGCTCAGTCAGTTTAGTCAGTTCAGTCAGTTCAGTCAGTTCAGTCAGTTCAGTCAGTTCAATCAGTTCAGTCAGTTCAATCAGTTCAGTCAGTTCAGTCAGTTTGGTCAATTCAGTCAGTTTGGTCAGTTCAATCAGTGCAGTCAGTTCAGTCAGCTCAGTCAGTTCAGTCAGTTCAATCAGTTCAGTCAGTTCAGTCAGTTCAATCAGTGCAGTCAGTTCAGTCAGCTCAGTCGGTTCAGCCAGATCAGTCAGTTCAGTCAGTTTAGTCAGTTTAGTCAGTTTAGTCTGTTTAGTCAGTGCAGTCAGTTCAGTCAGTTTATTCAGTTCAGTCAGTTCAGTCAGTTCAGTCAGTTCAGTCGGTTCAGCCAGATCAGTCAGTTCAGTCAGTTCAGTCAGTTCAGTCAGTTCAGTCAGCTCAGTCAGTTCAGTCAGTTCAATCAGTTCAGTCAGTTCAGTCAGTTCAGTCAGTTCAGTCAGTTCAGTCAGTTCAGTCAGTTTGGTCAGTACAATCAGTGCAGTCAGTTTAGTCAGTTCAGTCAGTTCAGTCAGTTCAGTCAGTTCAGTCAGTTCAGTCAGTTTGGTCAGTACAATCAGTGCAGTCAGTTCAATCAGTTCAGTCAGTTCAGTCAGTTCAGTCATTTCAGTCAGTTTCGTCAGTTCAGTCAGCTCAGTCAGTTTAGTCAGTTCAGTCAGTTCAGTCAGTTCAGTCAGTTCAGTCAGTTCAATCAGTTCAGTCAGTTCAATCAGTTCAGTCAGTTCAGTCAGTTTGGTCAATTCAGTCAGTTTGGTCAGTTCAATCAGTGCAGTCAGTTCAGTCAGCTCAGTCAGTTCAGTCAGTTCAATCAGTTCAGTCAGTTCAGTCAGTTCAGTCAGTTCAGTCAGTTCAGTCAGTTCAGTCATTTCAGTCAGTTTCGTCAGTTCAGTCAGTTTGGTCAGTTCAGTCAGTTCAGTCAGTTCAGCCAGTTCAGTCAGTTCAGTCAGTTCAATCAGTTCAGTCAGTTCAATCAGTTCAGTCAGTTCAGTCAGTTCAGTCAGTTTGGTCAGTTCCGTCAGTTCAGTCAGTTTGGTCAATTCAGTCAGTTTGGTCAGTACAATCACTGCAGTCAGTTCAGTCAGCTCAGTCAGTTTAGTCAGTTCAGTCAGTTCAGTCAGCTCAGTCAGTTTAGTCAGTTTGGTCAGTTCAGTCAGTTTGGTCAGTTCAGTCAGTTCAGTCAGTTCAATCAGTTCAGTCAGTTCAGTCAGTTCAGCCAGTTCAGTCAGTTCAGTCAGTTCAGTCAGCTCACTCAGCTCAGTCAGCTCAGTCAGTTCAGTCATTTCAGTCAGTTTCGTCATTTCAGTCAGTTCAGTCAGTTTGGTCAGTTCCGTCAGTTCAGTCAGTTTGGTCAATTCAGTCAGTTTGGTCAGTACAATCACTGCAGTCAGTTCAGTCAGCTCAGTCAGTTTAGTCAGTTCAGTCAGTTCAGTCAGCTCAGTCAGTTTAGTCAGTTTGGTCAGTTCAGTCAGTTTGGTCAGTTTAGTCAGTTCAATCAGTTCAGTCAGTTCAGTCAGTTCAGCCAGTTCAGTCAGTTCAGTCAGCTCAGTCAGTTTAGTCAGTTCAGTCAGTTCAGTCAGTTCAGTCAGTTCAGTCAGTTCAGTCAGTTTGGTCAGTACAATCAGTGCAGTCAGTTCAATCAGTTCAGTCAGTTCAGTCAGTTCAGTCAGTTCAGTCAGTTCCGTCAATTCGGTCAGTTCAGTCAGTTCAGCCAGTTCAGTCAGTTCAGTCAGTTCAATCAGTTCAGTCAGTTCAGTCAGTTCAGTCAGTTCAGTCAGTTCAGTCAGTTCAGTCAGTTCAGTCAGTTCAGTCAGTTTGGTCAGTACAATCAGTGCAGTCAGTTTAGTCAGTTCAGTCAGTTCAGTCAGTTCAGTCAGTTCAGTCAGTTTGATCAGTACAATCAGTGCAGTCAGTTCAATCAGTTCAGTCAGTTCAGTCAGTTCAGTCAGTTCAGTCAGTTCAGTCAGTTCAGTCAGTTCAGTCAGTTCAGTCAATTCAGTCAGTTTGGTCAGTTTGGTCGGTTCAGTCAGTTCAGTCAGTTCAGGCAGTTTGGTCCGTTCAGTCTTCAGTTTTCTCTTCAGTCTTCAGTCTTCAATCATCCAAAGTAAGTGCCCAATCTTCCGACCAACATGATATCCTCTTCACAATCGACCCTAATTGGACGATGATGTCGAAGAATAATTAATCCAAAAATCGATTGCTCCGAGGAATCGATTTTTTTAAGCGTTCTCTTCTTTGGCAGAGAAATGCATCTGTTTTTGCTTATCTGAAGCATCCGCCCTCGTTTGGTGGTGGACCTGCACAGCACCCAGGAACCAAGCCAACTTGCCTTTCGAACTCTCCCCCGAAATCCATCAGCAGCCAGCATCAATTTCATCTCGTCGGCAGCTCACTCTTCAAAAGTGAATCTTTTCAGTCACACACACCTCGACGCGAACCGCATCATTCACCGATACAGTCATGCAAACCACCACCACACACACCAATGCCATTCACATCCATGCCCACCCACACGCTCATTATGACGTGGCAATTTCAATTTAACCTCATCTTATTCCCACAATTGAAACCTGAAATGAGGGTAACTGAGTGAAAGACGTAATTAGTGTATTTGACGTTAATTCACTTAGAGCAGATTAATGAGCGGAGCATGAAGGATGTGTACCGCCCCGCCCCGCGCCAGCCACCCTCCCCACACCATCGATCTGAACCCCCCACTGGCGCAGCCAGTGTCGTTCTCTACCGAATTGCTCGTATACCTTTGCATGTACGGAGAGTCCTTACGTTCGTGTAGTTTCCCCATTCTAGGTGGATGGGTGTGTACTCTGTGCCCTACTGTACGTACGTGTGTGTGTGTATGTTTGGGTTGGATGGGTGGGGGCTGAAAAGTTTCAATGGAAACAAAAGGGGATAATTGCATCGAGGATAAATTGGATGAGTTGGACAGAATTCGTTAAGGCTCAAGTAGGGTTTTTTTTTGCGTCCGTTCTCAGAGAGGTGAAGGGGAACGGTGGATGGGATACTGGATTGCTGTGGTCGGGGGGAATGTCTGTAAGATGCAGGTTATACCTGAGTTGTGGTGCAAGTCATCAAGTTGGCAAGAAGAAACGAGGAGACACGTGCGGAACCTCCAAGTAGCAATGAAAGCTGTGCAAACTGGTAGTTCTGTAGCCACAGTTTCATCTTAAAATCGATCACAAGAGATAAGACATGACCATTAGGGTCAAAAACTGTTTTCTAAGTCTGTCTTATAAACATAAGGCGGAACATTTTCAAAGGAGGCTTCGTATTGTTAAACGTACAATTGAAATACAACTATTTTGACAAATTTCACATAAATGTCTTCATTATTAAAACGTTTGGTTCTCTTCTCTATCGTTTTGTCCGCTGGGCAGGTTCGTGGTTCTAGCCAAATACATGCAGTTTATGGTTAACAGATTAAGCACTGAGCAGGTAGGCTATACGGGCATTTTGAGGATCAGTATCCTACTTGAGGTCAATAATCAAAAATTTATGGCATACCGCTTAATTCAAAGGCTAGTTGGTCCATTCTTTTATGACTCGCTCAAATATGTGAGACATCCGACAATGGCGTCGCGAATGTCCATCTCAAACTCGTCCAAAGCGGTTGGCTTGCACATTGATCCTTGTCGTAGCCCCAATGAAAATAATTTTGCGGCGACCAGTCGCATGATCGCGGCGGTCAATTAATGAAGGCCAGTGAGAAGACCCACTTGCCAAATGTCTCCTTCACATCTTCGAGCGTTGCGCTGATTGCATGTCATGTAAAACTGCCACAAGCTTAAAATTGAGCTAAATATGGGCCTTGTCCGAGAACATGATTTCTTGAACAACTAGAAACCTCACGGCGTCGTCCGACTTCAATTCTTGCGTCTGCATAGACTTACACGGATGTGTGCCCAAATTCAACAGAAAGATGAGCCCTTGAACACTTCAGCATCTTCTACGGCACCTATGTTTTCTTCACTTCGCATCAATCTCTGTTAATCGTTCAAATTTAACGAACGAATCATTCAAGTTATTGGTTTCAGAAGAGACCTCTTAGATCTGAAGTCCATTCTGCACATGACTGTTCTGGCATCATTTTTCAGTTCAAGAATTTGCACCTCCATTCAAGCACATGTAGTTTGGAGTCGAAATGTTTGGTTAGTTTTGGAGAAAGGTCTTTGAATGTGAGTCTACTTACATCTTCTCTTCCGACTTACTTTTTCTATAATTCGTTGGTTGAATTCACGCATGTTGATAAAGAATGGGCATTCTTCAAGTTGTCATCGTCCAAAGACTTTGCGGCAAAATGCTGTTGGAGATGGAACAGGTTGCCAATCCCAAGATTCCTATTCTTAGTCAAAAGCATGGAATTGAGAAATGTCCTCTGTGACTGCTGACGGACTTTTCTTCATCAGACGTTCCAGAGTAGCTTGGTTGTGTACCTTTTTTAAATGGAGACAATTGATACAATTATATGTTGGTGGCGCGACTGAGCCTAGCTTCTCAGTAACCACTCATGTTGTGCGTGCTATTGGTCTTTCACGAGTGGAAGGGTTAAATGCCGACACCGAACGGCGAAGTTGAGAAGCTTTTTCTAGACAGGAATACTCTTTGAGTATCGTCAGTGAGTCGAAAGAGGTGGAAGCCCTGAGTTATGAAAGTTGGTAGATTGGGGATTCGAACCTGACACCCTCTGCGTAGGAGTCGACGCACTAACCCACTACGCCACGGCGACTCTTGATACAATTAGACTTGATATATTGACGTGTACACACGACTTACAGGCTAATGAGGTAGAAACTTAACCGTTTAAGCCTTATATATAGAACATTTGAGCCAATAAAAATGACAGTTAAATGACTATGAAGAAGTTTTTTGGAAATGACAGTTTCTTAACATAAATTTGCATGCGCACTAATTAACTGATGAAATACAGGGTGTACTAATTCAGCCGTTGCAATATTTTTCTCGTCCCCAATTCTCGAATCAATTAAAGCAATTGCCTTCAAATTAACTATATACGTGTAACTCGATCTTACCGAGTTCATATCATAGTTGAATAAAAGGGCTTTTTACAATGATTAGCCACATTGTTCCAAGAACTGAGATTTCATTTAATTATTAGATGACACTGAATTCTCCAAACCAGCTATTGCACTTTTCATATTATTGCAATAAGCCCTTAAATTATTATATATGCCTGGGGCCTATTTCACAGAACATACTTACATACTTACATTGTATGATTTTGAAACTTCTGCTGCATGATTTCTGTTTCTCAGATTCGTTGTAAGAACCGCTGTCATACAAGATGTATCACCTAAAGTTTACTCTGGAAATTTGGGAAAGTTGTATGATTATGTTTCACATAAAAATATCATACACATCATGCAGCAGTTTCTTTCAAATTTGAACATACATTTCATACAGCCCTTCAAACCGCTGTAGCCACTAAAAAAATGAGCTTTCAAAAGAGAAAATAGAAGAAAATAAGAATTTTTGGGTTTATGATTTTTGAATAAGGGATTTTTTTAAAATTAGACATTTAAGGAACAACGAATGCTAGTTCTTCAAGAAATTTTTATTAAAAATCATTTACTATTTGGATACATAGTTGGATTAATCTCAATAATTTCGAAAACATATCCTTCTTCATTATAGGGGAAGTCCGTTATTTAGTTTTGTATGTGTTTGTATTCCACATACAGTCAATCAAATTCATATTCGTACAGTAGGTTTGAAATAATAAAATAGAGACAGAAACGTAAACTTTGCAAAAGATCACCAATCCAAGGGTTTTGAATTATGGAAAGCTGGAACTTTTACAGATGAATCCAAATTTAATGTCTCGGGATCGGATGGACGGCAAATGGTATGGCGAAAACCAAATACCGAGCTTCTACCTGAAAATACCGTCGCCACATTAAAACATGGTGGCGGATGGGCGGTGATGGTTTGGGGTTGTTTCTCGCCAGCTGAGGTGGGCAAACTCCATATTATTGCCGGAATAATGGACCACATGAAATATATTGATATTTTAAAGCTAAATTTGGCAGAAAGCGCACGAAAATTGGGTCTGCACAACGATTTCACTTTCTACCAAGGCAATGACCCAAAGCATCAAGCTTACAATACCCGGATGTGGCTCCTATACAATTGTCCTAAAGTGATGGAAACTGCACCCCAGTCACCGGCTATTAAGCCCATCCAAAATTTATGGAACCATTTAGACCAGCAAATAAGAAATGCAACAAATCTAAAGTGCAATAATGGGAACAAATTTCGCTTGAAACTACCAAAAAACTTGTCCAATCCATGCCACATAGGCTTAAGCATGTAATTAAAAATAATGGACATGCCACAAAATATTAAAATTTGTTAAATTTCTTGTTACTTACCAAAAAAAGTTATTTGTATGAAAATGAATTTGTTGTCTGTTAATTGGTTTTTGTTATTGAATGTTAGATTTTTGTTGAAGGATTGCGGTTATTTTGTGTTTGACAATAGATGTTGACTAGATCTTTGATTTTACAAACAAATGACATTGGAAGGGCCACTAAGGCTCTTGCATAAATCGAAAAAGAGTTTTTTTTTTCCTACTGTACGAATATGAGTTTGATTGACTGTATATGGTGTCTGGGTTTAATTCACGACACTATTTAGTTTTCAATGAATTTTGTCATTCAAAATAATACGCATCATACAACAATGAAGATATCATGCAATGCTTTCAGTGAAATTCGAGAAACAGAAAATTGTATGAAGTGTATGACATGTGTGTGATGTATGACAGTTTTGTATGTTGCATGAAATGTATGTGATGTATAATCTGTGAAATAGGCCCCTGGCAGTAATTTTTAAATACTTAATTTTGAATCCCATGAATTCGAAGACTGCTAGCTTTAAATTCTGGAAGATTTAAAAAAATGTACTCAAATTCCGATTTTCGACAAGTATGCCGTGCGTATTCACACGAAACAAAGCATTTAAAAACGTATTCAAAGTGTACTTGATCTTTAATAAAAAAGACAATTAATTTCAATCATGGTTCATTCAGAGAGGCAGCGATATATAAATACGGGGACCTATGTTCCGGTTTACCCGTATTTTTACAGTCTGTCCCAAGTGTTTGTGTTTCCTCAAACGGTATGAAAAAGTGTCACGTTCTTAATATTAATCAACCAATATGCCCACCATTTGAGAGGCAATAACCGGAAGATGGGTTCAGACCACTAAGCCTAACGGATGTGGTCTGTTCACTTTTCCGATTTTCGACTCAAAGGCCAATTGCTAAGTGCTGCTGGTCTGAACTTCAAAAATGCCTGTTTTACGCATGGCCAATTTTTTGTTGCTCGCTCGCCAAAAGATCTTTATGCTTACAAACCTAACGAAAAAATCAAAATATTTTTTATCCGATAGCATTAAGATCAAAAAGTTTATAAATATGCAACATTTCCTTTTTTTTAATCCTAATCAAATTTTCTTAGCTTTGTAGCACATGCTGGGTATCTTCTAGGTCTGATATAAGGATGAGATAAAGACGTCTCGAAGTGAAACGAGCAGTCTCCAATGAACCAGGGGACGGTCTTGCGTCTCTGCACAGAGTGCCCCGAAATGTTTTATATAGGAAACCGTTGTCTTTATTAAGTTGGGTAGGAAACGTATTTGTAATGAGCTTGTATGAGGTACTCATTTGAGAAAGTGAGGTGGTACAATGCCTACCATCATCTGAGGTGCAAAATTTGTGACATAAGCATGACTCTCATACTTCATTATTTGGAAGTTGCAAGTGTGAATGAATGATCGGTTAACTTGAAAAATTTAGGATTTTTTTATCCACACGACAACGCCTGAACGGGGTTTTACGCAACATGGGTAGCAAAAATATTTAACGTTAGCCATTCATTTTTGAAGTCTTTTAAAGTGTTTTTACCTTTCCCTTTTTACGGTTAAAATCCTGTTTTAAAGTTAATAATAGAACAAGAGCCGAATACAAATGCCACTGACTGTACAGTAATCCCCGGATAATTGGCGCTCGCTTAATTGCGTTCCCCGTTTAACTAATCGAAAAACTAAGCGAATAAAAAATTCCATAAGAAATGTTCATAACTTTTCCCGTTTAAATGCGTACCCTCTTAACTGCGCTACCCGGTTAATTGCATTCAATAAAGTTAAGTTTTTCATAAGACTCCCGGATAATTGAACACACGTAATAAAAAATAAATGTTTGTGTTTTCAGCTTAAATAAAACCAAGCACGGGGCCTATTTCACAGAACACACATCTCATACATTGTATGATTCTGACACTTTCTCTGTACGATTTCTGTTTCTCAGATTTGTTGTATGAGCCGCTGTAATACAGCGAGTATCACCTAAAGTTTACACTGGAAATATGGGAAAGTTGTATGATTCTGTTTCACAGAAAAATATCATACACATCATACAGCAGTTTCTTTCAAATTTGAACATACATTTCATACAGCACTTAAAACTGCTGTAGTCACTACAAAAATGAGTTTCCAAATGAGAAAAATGAAAAATGATTTTTGAATAATGAAAATGATTGTTCATCTTTTCTTTTTTTTTAAATTAGACATGTAGGAACAAGGAATGCTGGTTCGTCAAGAAATTTTTTATTTAAAATCATGTACTATTTGGAAAAATTGTCTTCTAATAAAATTAATCTCAATAATTTCGAAATCATATTTTTCTTCATTATTGAGGAACTGCATTATTTAGTTTTTTGTTTGTTTGTAGGTGTCTGGGTTTAATTCACGACACTATACAGCTTTCAATGAAATTTGTCATTCAAATTTGAACGTCATAATAATACACATCATACAATACTTCCAGTAGAATCTGTTAAACAGAGAATTGTATGATGTGTATGTTGTATGAGTGGGTCGCCGTGGCGTAGTGGGTTAGTGCGTCGACTCCTACGCAGAGGGTGCCGGGTTCGATACCCGAATTTAACACCTTTCATATTTCACAATGCTCAAAGAGTATTTCCTGTCTAGAAAAAGCTTCTCAAACTTGGCCGTTCGGAGTCGGCATTAAACTATAGGTCCCTTCCACGTGTGAGAGAACACAATAGCATGTATGACAACACGAGTGGTTGCTGAGAAGCTAGGCCCAGGTCCGCCTCATATTATTATTATTATTATATTATGTTGTATGAAATGTATGTGATGTAACATCTGTGAAATAGGCCTTACGTGTGCTTACGGCTTAAAAAAATCCAGAAGAGTTGCTAAGTCAATTGTCAAAATTGAATCAATAAGTTTTGCGATTGCTGAGGATTGACCTTAATAATAACAAGTATGGGTGAAGAATTAGGAATGTACAGATGTCATACATCGCATTTATTAGATTAATGTTTGAATCCATTCCGTGATGTGTATTTCGATATTTTACTGGCAACCATGAACAAACATTAAAAACCTCACTTTCTTTAAAGCAACGGTTGCGAATAATTGCTGAACAACAAAAGTTTGTTTGATTGTGTGCCAAATATGGATGGAGATGGACGCTGAATCGTATTTTACAGAATCAAGATATCATTCTTGAAAAGTCGAAGACAAGCAAACGATACAGGAGTGGAGCTCTTCCCCAACTGGACGGAGCTATTACAGTTTAGTTTAACCAAATTAGGCTGTCTGAAGCTTTAGTTTCTTCAAACATGGTTTTGGAGAATGTAAAACAGTTTTTTTTTTTAATTTTTAAAATCGACTTTATTGCGGCACACGTAAATAAAGCGTGGTTTCCTTTATTGCGTCTGCCAAGCAATTAAGCGGGGTTCTTGTAATTGCGTTCCTCGGTTAAATGTGTCTAAGAACATGAATTATAGCAAACTAACTGCTGACATGCACATGTTTTTTTAATCATGTTCAAGAATAAAAGCTGGTTGTTTCTTCTTGTAGGGCCTCATTTTAAGCAGCCCTGGAATGCTATTTGGGGTTCACTCGTACGCCAGCGACAATCAAAAGCAGCACCAAACAACTTAATTTTATACTTGTGACAAAAACTATTATTTAATTGGGTTAGGTTAGCCTGGGCTCTGCTAGTGCATTCACAAGCACACTTAGACCATATTGGCCAATTGTGATACCCATAGTCAGACTACTACCACTGATTGACCACTCCAGTGATAGTGCATTAAATTTGATCCCAACGGCAAATGGTGACTAGACCAGATTTGAAAACCAGATAAAAGCCTATTAACTTTGCACGCACTGGGATTCGAACCGTTGACCCCGCTAACCAGAGCACTCACCAGCAGGCACTCTACCAACTGCGCCATGAAGTCGTTATTTTTTTTTTTATTTAACTTAATTATAACACTTGTGGGAACTTACACAAGCAAATATGTAATTTTTTTCGGGGGTACGGTTGTACCCTAAAGTAGCATGGTCATTTTTGCAAAAAAGTGCAGTATCCCACTGTTTTTTTCTGAGGTTTTCGGCAGCACACTGAATTACTAAGACTCAAAAACTGGTGCAGTGTTAATGACCCCCGGAGTCCGGAGTGTCAGCTTTGGCACTGCCTCCCTTGGAAATACGTTACCACTCAAAGTTCAAAACTCCTTCGATTCTAATTAAAATTCTGTGTGCATTTACGAGCGCCTGAATCTAGATGAAATCACTAACTGGTACCCCCAAACCCTGTTGAAGTCCTGAGTCAGAGTCGAATTTCGTACAAGAGTCTCACTAGGTCTTGCTTCCACACCGGTTCATCAACGCCCTCCGAAATGAATTATCGTGTAGCATTAAGCCCCCAACTTACAGACCTTTCTGTAATCAAACTCCGCACCACCCCCTCCTCGAGCATAACTCATCTGTCCACGAAAAACAAAACGTCACCCCGTTCACTTAAAATCATACAACACCGCCTCCCACCCCCCAGATGACACCCAATTCAGATCCTCTTGAGTGATTGTTCTCATTACTTTCACCCCAAACCGGGGGCCGTGCACGCAACCCGCCCAACTCACGCACCAACCTGTGCAATAAATTATTATTACACCCCAAACCCTTGCAAGGAATTCCACATCCCCGCCCGCGCCCGCTCTCTCTAATATGACAAATTGTGTGCTTTAATTACATTAAAATACGCCCGCACCCGATGGTCCGCGCCGCGCTCCAGCTCCGCCCTCAACCCATTTTAATTACAGAAGTTACTTTCAATCACACCTAATCGCCGACATTTGCAAGGACATTGAACAGGCCAGCACCCCGCAGAGCCCTTCTCCTACTGCCCCTGCTCGCTCACTCTCTATGTGCCAGGCGTCTCCATCCCCAAATAGCCACCCGACAACCCCCCGATGTAAACGTTAATTCAATTAACAAATTAATAACGAAAATCCCATTCAGGGCGCACACTGGCCGCATTCCATGCGAGCCACGGATGGTGAAAGGCACACGGGCCCCACCCAGGTATTCGGGGTGGTTGCCGCCCGCCCGTGCCATCACATAGATTCTGTGCGTGATGGCTGACCGTCCCAGAGGAGGACGGCCGCCCAGCAGAAGATGAACCTTTCAATTCGCTAATTGCACTAAATTACTAAAATCGGCTACAGGATTGTTATTTCGTTATGTAACCTCAACCCTGCCGAAACCTCCGTCCTTCGTCCACCGTCCTCCGCCCACCCGGTGCACAGGGTTGTGTCACATTACGCCAGATCACTGCCATTAGACGAACGAGACACATTGCCAGTGAGCCGGCCGGAGACCTCACATCGAGTGTAGAGTGCGTGTGTCATGGACAAGGGGACTAGAGGACGAGAGGACCAGAATCAATTGGTAATCACATCTGAACGTGATGGGATTGAGTGTGTGTCTCTCTGTGTGTGTGTAAGTCGTTGGGTTGGAAGCAATTAGCCAAATGGGCAAAGCCATTCCACTTATGACTTTTGTCGTTCACTGTACGAGCCGTAGTTGGTATTCTTTTCTGTTTTGCTGGAGCGTCTCTTTGACCTTTCCCCAGGCACAGGCATCTCTAATCAAGTCGGGCTGCTGGAGCCGGCACTGACAAATTGTGCCCCACTTCCGGTTAACAACTTTGATTTCGCGGGAAGTGATGCCGTTTCCAGAGCCGGATTGATGCTAATTAACGGACAGAAATGGCGGAGAGACTGACAATGGTGCTGAATCTGGGGCGAGTTACTGAGAGCGGAATGAGATGGGATGCTACACTGGGGCTTCAGTCTGTTCAGTCTGGTCTTTGAAGAGACTGGTGTCACGGGTCTTCTCCAGGACGGGTGATGTTATTCAACCATTAAGTTCGCACTTCAAATTGGTTTAGCTTATATACATCATCGCATCTTTGGGCACGCTAAGCCTCCAAGCTGAAGATAAATGACTAAGGCGTTTGGAACAGGCCCAAGTCTTGTCATAAAATCTAATCGATTTTTTGCTAAAAATAGTTCAGACTGAGTTCTGAAAGTAAAAGTGTGGCTACTGGTGTGAAGGTTGCTGAAGAGTCCTATACATGTTTCCACATCTTGGTTCTCTCTTCTGGCCTCTCTGGATATGATGAGATTTCTATCACCTTGGTAGACGCAAAAGAATGTCCTGCAAAATAAGAGTCGAACAGAAATAAAAGCCTAAACAATCTCTGAGACTAGCAAAGGGTGTGGTTTAGATGCACGCAACAGTGATAACAAACATAGGGCGGTAATTTACGTTACGTTTTACTTTTATACTTGACGTTACGGTTTCGTAATGTTACGTTATGTTACGATACGATACATTACGTTACGATACGTTACGTTACGTTACGTTACGTTACGTTACATTCAATTAAGTTACATAACGTTATACCACGCTACGTCATGTCAGAGATGGTTTATTACTACCATAACTTATAGTACAATTGGAAGACCTTTTGAATTGCAAGCACACTGTAAAGCTAATAACAGCATAAGCCCGTGCGGCCGGAGAGTATGTTAATAATAACTTCTGTCGAGCTAAAGCTTTTCGTGCGTTGGTGAAACTTGTCCTGCTTATACAGCTGTTCTCACATGATTGAAGAGGGCGCCGAAGACTGAGACGCATCTTCTCGACACATAATCGTTGATAGCTCTAGAGCGATGGAGTCGAAAGCAATGGACGTTCTTTGAGTCGGCAATGATGTTCATTCAAAATTAAGGAACGTGGGTTCGTCCATGCGACAATACACCTATCCTACCCTTCTGCTCTCTCTCCGAGCAACATTTATGCAGAGTGTCGGTGTACTTTCGCCACCCTCTTGGTATTACACACACGTCCTCTTCCTCTAAGGTCAGGGAAATATCTGAAATAGTGACACGTACGGTTTCGGCAAAAAGAGGCAGAAGATGTAGACGAATGCCTGCTTCTTGCGTTTGATAATTCAAAGACGCTTCACATAGTTGCGCAGCAAGCTACCTAGTCGAAAACTAGTCCCTATGGTTTTGTTGAATCTCTTCTAATATCGACTAGAAGTTACCTTCCAATCCAATTTGATGCGGATGGGTTCTAATGTATTATTGGTCAAATAAACGCTGGTGTACCCCAAGGCTCTGCTTTGTGTCCGACACTTTTTCTTAGTTTTCAAGACCATCTTCTGACGATTACTTCAGAACCAATTCCTTCTTTCGCTGATAACATTCCTGTTTCCCCTTGTATTTGTTCCAATGTTATAATTAGAACGCCAGCGGTTGGTAAGCATATTCGGAGCTTGACACCATGCAGGTGTTACAATCTTGTGCACTTAATCTCAGTCAACGAACTGTAACTCTTCTAAAATTCGAGGAACGTAGTTGCTAACAAGAGAGGGCTTTTGGGAACAGAGATCATCTCTCTTAACGAATATGATCAACTGATTGGTTGCCGGAGGCGTTAGAGCAAATAACAGGATCTCTATCTTCTTGTTGGAATCGCCTCAACCAAAAAAGCCACTGCAGCCAGCTGAGTCTCTGATTAGTTGGTTTGTTTGATCTCGAGAAATCCTCGGCTCAAAACTAAGTTGACCATGCACCCTACATGGCCCAGACACCTAAGATATTGGATCCATAGACGCCTAGGTAGGCTCATGTCGTTGCACAGGTCTTGTTTCAATTTTCTGCTCTAGATGCCTTTAACACCCACGGGACCAAAGATAGCAAGAAGACTTTTTCTAAGGAAGAGATCAATGACTTTGTCAATTGTGCCGTAGAGCAGCACTGCGATAATCTCTGACCTCTTGCTCAGAGAATCAGATGTTGGCAAGAGAGTGTGCTTTGATCTCGGTATTGAGGGTCTTTCTACTGTTCATCGCTGTTTGGCGTCTTGCTCTAGCTCCAAAGACCCGTCTCCTTTGAGCAGCAGCCACAAATGATCAAGTAACGTGATGTCGATACACACTCCTTCAACCACCTCAACAGAGCATACATTCAAACGATCGGTAACCCTTACACCTAGCTATACAACGCCATGTCTAGTTTTGACATTCCTGCCAAACCCGTCAGGTTGTGCAGGAGACGATGGAGAATTCTCTCTGCTCCATCAAGGTCGGTAACGAACTCACCGAGACCTTCACAATCAAAGAAGTTTTTAGACAAGGCTGCACGCTCTCATGTGACTTTTTCAACATTATTCTTGAGAAGATCGTGCAGAACTCACGCGCTAACACAAGAGGCACGATCTTCCAGAAGTCCGTACAACTGTTAGGACACGCGAATGACATTGACGTCATTGACAGAACACAGCGAGCCGTCAATGAGGCGTTTCCTGGCATTGAGGCCTAAATGTGTCTAGGCAATGAGGGCAAAACGAAGTATATGCTGTCATCAAGAAAGGACACACAACATCGACGTCAGGGACAGAGCGGCACTATGGGCAGCTATAACTTCGAGGTAGGCAAGGTCTTCGTCTACCTCGGCTCCGCAGTAAATAGTACGAACAACACCAGTGCCGAATTTAAACGCAGAATTACTCTTGCCAACCGCTGTTTCTATGGGCTCAAGAGGCAATTGAGTAGTAGAGCCCTCTCTCGAAGGATCAAGCTGATTTTATACAAGACCTTGATCATCCCAGTCCTGCTGTACGGCACGGAGGGATGAAGAATCTCAAAAGCGGATGAGGAAGTCCTTGGTATTTTCGAGAGAAAACCTCTGCGTGCGATCCTTGGTCCTGTTTGCGTTGACGGTTTTTGGAGGAGAAGATTCAACCACGAACTGTACAGCGACATGAGTCTAGTCATTCGTCAACGGATCCAACGCCTAAGATGGCTGGGCCGTGTAGAGCGCATGGACAACTTAGCTCCGTCTCGAAGAGTCTTCGACTCCGAACCCGTGGGACAACGCAACAGAGGACGCCCGCGTTTAAGGTGGCGCACCCAGGTGGAGAAGGACCTCAACCAACTTGGCGTGCGACACTGGAGACAGCTAGCCAGAGACCGTGCTAGCTGGAGAGGCTTGTTGGTTGAGGCCCAGGTCTTCCCCGGACTGTAGCGCCAAATAAAGAAGAAGAAGACCTTTACACCTCGCCCGGTTGGACAAATAAATTAGGTATTCTCACACCCGTTCCCACTTCCACCCTATATGCAAGGTCATAATCAGGGAATAGCTGCAGTTCTTGATGCCCACGTGCATGCACTTCAGCGAAGCGAAATTCTATCATTTTTCATACACTCCCAGCGGGGAGGTGGAGGCACGTCCCTCACGCCCAGTGTACACTCAAGTAGGACGGCCGCGCCGCGCCGACGACGCCTTGAATGGAATGAAAAGCTTTTACTCCAAATCAATTCATATCACTTATGGAGTAATATATTATCCTGGCGGGATAAAAATCAATAACCAATCCTTTTTATCCATCCGAACTGTAATTCATTCATTAAATCTAATTCAATCCTCTCACTCTCTCGCTCTCTCGCGGCATCTCTCACTCTCGACGATAGCGCTCTCCACTCCGCAACTCCGCTGGCTTCTCTCGAGGGATGAAACAAAGCAATTACATTATCGCATACATTTCCATTATTCCAACTCCAATCTAGTCTCGCTGTGTGCCTCCCCTGCACCTCGCCCAATCTGAAAAAAGGATGATGTGTACAGGATGTGATGGAGGACGAAGACAACTGTGGGCGCGGGGGCGCGAGGGAGACAAGAAGCTGGAAGCATTGTCGTCGACGTCGTCATTGTCATTGCCATGAGTGCTTTGGGTTAAAAGAAAACGAAAAAAGGGATCAACTGCCATCATGCAGGATGGATCCACTCTCCTCTCTTAAACACACACACACACGGGCACTTCGACGAACATCCATGCTGAGTACTTAGTGATGAGGAGATGAATGAAAATTCAATCTGCAGCTGAAGCTCGACACTTTGACACCGTCTTGTGAGGGATGGAGTCGTGGTGGGTTGAGGTGAAACTATCTCACCCAAATTGATGCCTGGACTTGGAGTGAATCTGCTTGGAAGACACTCCTGAATGCGACTTGTGATCGTGGGAAATGGAGGGTTCTTGTACTCAATGATCTCAGTGTTGCAAAGAAAATGTATTTTCTATGTTTTCGTTCTATGTTTTCAATTGAGGATTGGTGTTCGTCGAGGATTCTTCACAAATGTGTGGAGATGGCATTGTGTTGAGAATTCTATGGCAAATCTTAGTGATGAGGGTGATTTTGGAAGCAACATATGCAAATGGTGGAAATGTGCTTTGAAAGTAGAACTTTGGGTTGGGTGGGTCACAGAGCACATTTACTTACTTACTTATTGATCAGGCTGTAAGATAGCTGCTTTCCATAGTTGACGGTCCTGGGCAAGCTGCTTCCAGTCATCAAGAACAAGCTGTCTTGCATCCGCGATTACTTGGTCCTTATACCGGAGATTATGTCTTCCTCTCCTTCTCAAACCAGGAGGCTCGGATTCGAAGACCCTCTTAGCTGGAGCATTGTTGTCCATGTGTTCGACGTGGCCGAGCTAGTGTAGTCGACGGATTTTTGCCTTCCGGACTTCATCCACATCCTGGTGCAGATCGTACAGTTCGCGGTTGTGTCTTCTCCTCCATTCGCCATCCTCGCAGAGTTCATTAACACAGAAATACGCCCACAAAGTGACATGAGACATTGTGAAATATGACGGTCTAAGAAAAAACGGAGCTGCTACGCATAAGTACTACTGCAGGTGGGGATCGAACATCGTTAGCCTCGTAAAAATGGACATGGACTGTACGAAAGAAAGAACATCTTTTCAAGGCTTAAACGATTTTGTACATCACCCGCTTTTGAATACAAACTTAAAGGGGCTCAGAAGTTGCTTTAATGATTTCATAGATCATGGATCTTTTCAATAAAACGTGTTAAGTGCACCCTCGCAGCACGAACCCTCTGTGATGTGGCGTCGTATCGGAACCAGTTCCTCCGTATTGAGACACTTTTCTGAACTCATTCCACCACCGATCGTAACTAAATGCCACAGCTTTGCCCAATAACTGACTGAGCGACGACATGTGCCCACTTTACCCGAGTCCGTGGACGTTAGCCTCATGTGGGTAAATTTTGTCTCCTTCCCAAACAACGCACTAGGCAGTTACTCTACAAATGAAATTTAGTGCATGAATGGAAGGTTCTCTGTGGCTACACAAGATTATTTATTTGCTCCGGATTCAGAAATGTGCACTGTTTCAATGAAACGTTTCCACCAATTCGCCGGTCACCAGTTGGATAAAAGTAGACGAGAATTCCATTTCCCCGTCATAGACAAGGCCAGCAATAACGAGACTGCTTAACTGCAAAGCTGTTGGGTGCGATTTGGTTGCTCAGTCGGAGCAAAACATGCCCGGAGGAGATCACTTTGATTGTTCCAAATTTCGAGGGATAACTCTCCTTAACACCGCGTCCGAGAACCTCTCTGCGCGTTTGCATGAACACATGAGTCCATTTATCATCTGATTGGACTGTATTGGTATGGTTTCTGGCCAGGGAAGTTCACATCGCAGCCGATCTCCCTCATCGTCTTCGATTTTCAGACCCTATTTGACAGAGGGATTTCAGATCAGCCATACACCGCCACATCTACTTTCGACATTTCTTTCAATCTCGTTAGATTGTGTAGGATGACGATCGCGAATTCCCGCCAATGCGGGTAACGAAGTCACTAAGTTCTTCAATATCAAGAAAGAACTTAGGTTTGGCGCTGCGACATCTGCAACATTGTTCTTGAGAACACAAGAGGACGATCATTCAGGAGTTCGATAGAATACACGAATGACATTGGCCTGATTGTCTGATGGCCTGATCGCAGCGAGTGGTGGGCCTGACGGTGAATGAGGGTAATCAAATAAACAAAGAGTCACAATGGCCAGCTATTCGTCTACCGCTGCACTTCGGTGAACAATAGCACCAAGATCAAACGTAAAACTAACTCTTGCGAACCGCTGCTATTGGACTCGAGAATCAATTGAGTAATGAAACCGTCTCTCGAAGGATCAATGTGACAAGATATTGATCCTCCTGGAGCTGGTCTCCGGCGTGGAGGCATCGACAATCTCAATATACAATCAATAGACGGAAGAGAGAGGAAAGTTCTGCGTACGACCTTTGGTGCAGATGGCATCTGGTGGAGAAGATTCAACCACGAACTGCAGGGGCTGTACATCGCCATGAGGATAGACGGCCGTATGCAGATCGAACGACCTATGTGACTTGGTTCCTTAACGAAGGGTCTTGTGAAACCATGCCACAGAGCCCCCCGCATCTAAGGTCGCTCACATAAATCGAGAATGATCTCAAGAATAGTAATGTGCCCAGATGAAGATAGATTTCCAAAGATCGCGTTAGAGAGGAGGAGAGGCTTATGGTTGAGGCCCAGGTCCACACCGGACTGTAGGGCCATACGACAAAGAAGAAGTCGGGCGCTGTTTTGTTACCAAGCAGGACAATCGAAGTGACGGACGGCGGCGTACTTGCTAAGTGAAAGCTATCCAAGGTCTAAACTGTCTTCGAAGTACCTACCTTAGCCCTACTTCTTGACATCGTTCGCCTTGTTAAGCTGATTTATAGCAACCGACAGGTCAAGTCAACTATTATTATCCACGCCGAAATTTTGTGCAAAAAGTGCTCGCTATTCGTGGATGAACTGCTTTATTTCTTGAAGGAGGACCACTGATCTTCGACGCTACGACTCAGTCAGAATATCGATGTGATCGTCTATGTCGTTGAAGCGGTATGGCCTTGCTCAGCACAGAGACCTGAGCATGTCGCCATTCACTCTTCATCTCATGTGGCGCTTGAGTAAAAAGAGGATCTTGCCGGCATAATCTTCGGGTCTTGTCCTGCCTAAAACCGCCGAGACACGAAATCAGCACTATCGTTTAGTGATCCCCTCGAAGTGTATTGATGGTGGTCGGAGGAGCAAATCCACCATCAAGTGGATTCATTCAGAAGGGTCTTGAACTCCAAGAATACATCACAGGCACAGATGTCTTTTATCAAACCGATGTTGAATTAGCAGAGAGGTGATCTAAAGAGCCTTGGTTCTGGTTGCAATCTCAGCCAAGATGTATTCGACAACATATCATCCCAGACATCGCAGCTCCGTTCGTCCTTTATCCCAAAATGACTCCTTTTCTTAACTGAACATCTCGGTGTACAGTCCACAAATCAAACTACAAGAATCACGCCCACCCCCAACGCTCTCTCGCGCGCTCCAATAAATGATAATCCAACAGTCGCCGACGACGACGCTGCTGCCGTAGTCATGTCGTGCCCCAAACATCCGGTGGCATATGTGCCATAAAGAATGCTATTAGAGAGATTGCTGGTAAAAATAAATTCACGGAAGTGTATGTCCGTGTGTGTGTGAAGAGTTTGGAATATAAAAATGCTTCGACAGAGCACAACGATGATGGAGAGGAGAGTGTGACCGGGCCATTGATGGCGTTGAATCGCGCACAAGGAGCGCCGGAGTGGGAGTGAGGCCATTTAGCTGATTGCTAATTCCTCGACTCTAGCGGAAATTAATCACGAATATTGCTCAAAATCGTATCTAAGAGATAACTCATGCAATTTTCGGCCCAGGAACTAGCTGCCGGATAAATTTCATTACATTTTTCTGCAGCCCTCCACAGCGGCGCGGCGACTCGCGCACTTCTTATTGACAAGGCACACTATGGAAGCATTCGACTGATAGTTAAGCGATTGAATTTCAGGACTTCACAGTGAGCGAGTGGCGGCTTAGGGTGGTTCGTGCGGAGTTTGTGTTTATGGACAGGGGAGGGGGAACATCAATTGTGGAGGAATTTTTATTTATTTGAAATGTGTTTGAGGAGAAGGTGTGATTGCACACGATTTATGGTGACTATTTTGGGTGTGCAACTAGGAGGCAGTGGTCCATCGCGTGAGTTACCTTTCGATACATCTGAGGACAAACTTCGTCTTCAGGTCTGACCTCATTGCGGCTAACTTTATTTTTATTTATTTATTTATTTAAAAAAGCTAACATATAATTATTAAAATTATAAGTTAGCTGTAAAGCCAGAGCGATGAAGGCTATAATTATATACTTATATTGTTGTATTGAATTGGGTGTAGTGTCCAAAATTCAAATAAAAACAAGAGAAGGAGAAATTAAATCAAAGAACACACTTGTAAAACTATTTAAAACATTTATTTAAAAAAAAGGAAAAGTATCTTAAACACTTGACACGTTCTCGTCGAACTGGAGATTGTCACGATTGTTCTCTCAATCCCCATTACATCCCTGTCATGATCGGTCGTTATCGCACTTAGTCCCTGTTACTATCGTATACTACCCCATCCGAGCTCAAGTGGATTTACTATTGAACGATCGTTCCATTTAGCGATCGTATGACCACATCGTCATTTGGGACTATGACATCCTTATCTGCTGGACCTGTCATATCCGAGATTGCTGGCGTTGACATGTATATGACTGGCTCAATCTGGGCGGGGAAATGAACTCGGCTTGTGACACTCGATTGCATATTTTTTAAAAGAAAAATAAAGAGAATTGAATTGTTTTGGTTGCCAAACTAGTTAACCATCAACTTGGTGGGAACTAGTGGAGCAAGCTAGTCATAAATCGCACAATTTGAAAAGGACTGTTGATAGAGGCCATGGTCGGACACAAGAACGCATGCTTATACACCACCGCTCAATCAAGCACCGAAAAGTTCCTTCATATTCAGGCTTACTGAAGATCGAAAATGGGTGGAGCAGGGACGTCTTTTTAACAAATCAGGTGTCACTACTCAAATGGCTGGCCCTACACATTGGCTGGTGTGAATAAAAACTGAGTGTTAGCATTTCTTTAGCATTTTGGAGGAAATGCTCCATCTGGTGTGAATAAAAATTTATTTCGTTAAGTTGAACGAATCCTCTCCTGATTCTTTCCTCCGTTTTGGTGTGAATAAAGATGAATGAATGGAGAGCTCACTTGTGGAAGTTGAATGTACATAGGAGGTGACTTCAAGAGAGGAAAAAATGAAAACAATGGAAAATACTGTGTCGGAAGAGAAATGCTTTGACGGATTAAACCTTCATCCTCAAAAATAACAGGAAACCTGGAAAGGACGATGACGCTTTCATCAAGGGGTTGCAATTTTGCGTGCTTGCTGGAAAAAAAGCCAAACTCCAGACATGAAATATAAAAAGCACTCAGAGTTGAAAGCTGTGGAAAAAGAAATAACAAGAACATCTCGGTTAATACATCGGTCCATGGGTTTAATTTGAACAACTCGCAAATAAAGAAAAAAACTGATAACATGATGGCCCGCGTCAAATCAAAAGGCGATAAGAAATGGCATGGGCAATCTTCCCACTGCATTAACAGACCAAAAACAATCGAAGGTATGGCGCCACCACCGGTTACTTTAGGAAAATGAGAAGAAATGAGAACTTAACCATTCCATGTTATCAAACTAAACTAAAAACGGACTGTAGGGCCATACGACAAAGAAGAAGTCGGGCGCTGTTTTGTTACCAAGGCTAAGCAGGGCAGTCGAAGTGACAGCGGCGCACTTGCCAAGTGAAAGCTATCCAAGGTCTAAGCTGTCTTCGAAGTACCTACCTTAGCCCTACTTCTTGACATCGTTCGCCTTGCTAAGCTGCCTTATAGCAACTGACGCGTCAAGTCCCATCGGACAACTATTATCCACGCCGAAATTTTGGGAGTGCAAAAAGTGCTCGCTATTCGTGGATGAACTGTTTTATTTCTTGAAGGAGGACCACTGATCTTCGACGCTACGACTCAGTCAAAATATCGATGTGATCGTCTATGTCGTCGAAGTGGTACGGCCTGGCTCAGCACAGAGACCAGACTTAGAATTACTCGTGCTCTTGTTGTCGCCGTGTATCCGTGTTTTGTTATCAACCACGTTCTAGAAAATATCCCCTGTGTCCCCGAAAGGACATGAGTTATAATTCTTTGCTTTTCGCGTCGGTATGTTTAAAAGCATTATTGCATATACTTTGCACCCACTTTCACCCGACTTGCACTCACCCAAAAACGCCAAGAACTCTAGTTTTCAAACGTCAACTGAAGGGAGGGTAACTAATTTGAGGCAATTTTTTATTCACATCAAATTGAGTCTCGACTCATGTGTTCTTACTCGGAGTCTTTTCTCAGTTTTTACTCACACCACCCATTATTCTGGATTACAAGCTCGGTTTCAAGATGCTTCGAGAACGAGTGCACTGTTGAAAAATAGCAGGAGCCTATGTACGGGGCTTGATTGGGTGACATGGAGAAGGCCTTTCAGAGGAGGAGGTATTCTTCTAAGGGGTTTTCCAATAAGGACTTGAAACTTTTTTTTTAAATAAAACGCAAACCATGTAACGACACTTCAAAATCTTTATTATCGGCTTGAAGTACAATGAAAACATTTGTGAATGGATCTCGACTTCGCGGGCACGTGTGCATCTGGCGATAAGTTGGACGCAATTTTCAACCCGACCAATAACTCATATTTTGCTTATTTATACGAACCCATTGAGGCAAAAAAGAACTCCGAATTTCGCTAGAAAATTTTTATAATTTGCAAAACGTTGCTCGTTCATGTACTTTACCAAGATGAAAAGTTGAGTTTACTGAATAAATTGACAGTGCTTTCACAATAAAAAGTCCCTATTGGAAAACCCTTTATAAACTCCTCCGAGAACGACTCGATGGCGCAGTTGGTTGAGTGCCTGCCCTTAGTTGGCGGGGTCCCAGTGAAAGCAAAGTTAATACACTTTTATCTGGTTTTCGAACCTGGTCCAGTCACCATTTGCCATCGAGATCAAATTAACGGCACGATCACTGGAGTAGTCAATCCGTGATAGTAGTCTGGTATCACAATGGGCCAATATGGTCTAAGTGTGCTGGTGAATTCACTAGCAGCCCAACTACATAACATACCATAAACTCCTCCGAGAATAAGCGTTAGAAGACCACTACTACACCTTATGTTAGCTATCAAGAATGGATTTATCTTCACTCACTTTATGGCCCATTTTGCTTGTTCTTTCCAACCATCGCACAGTGTGTTATTTTTCGAATCTAACGAAATTGAATTCAAAAATCAAAGCATGTTATAGGCATAGTTCCACTTTTCGCAGATGCTGGTTGTCGAGTTCCGTGTTTGTGTGGCTCCTCCCATTCAAATGCTGGGCGTGGTAATAGGGTGTCAGCATACCCTGTTCAGGACCCCCAGGTCCACCGCAGCGATTGATACGCACCAAAACTGGCACAAGTTCGACATAGTTGACCCGCAAGGTCGGCCGTAAGCCGTGAAAAGTGAAGTTAGATATCTTGGCATTTGGCTGGATCAATACTTGCTCTGACGAAAGCCAGAAAAGCGTTCTGCTGCGGCAAGGAGGTTGTTTTCCAGCAGCCAACTTCATACCAGAGTGAAGGTCATCTGCTACATGGCCCTAGTACGGCCAATTATGGTGTAAGGTTGTCCTTTGTGGTTCAAAGTGAGAAAAGATGAGGTTGCTCGAGAGACAACAACAAAGGAGCTGTCTCCGTCTGTATCGTCCTGTTCAACGAGGCAAACGTGAAGAGGATAGATAATTTTATTATTAAGCTGATCAGAAGGCAGATTGCATGAGCTACGACATCTTCGAACAGTCTGATCTTTGGGGCTTACTACCCAAACACTTTGTGCCATGAAAGAGTGCGCCTCAACGGCCTTATTCCAACTGAAGCATTCCTCTATCTCGATCAAAATGATACAGGATACGGAGAGGTGCCCGCTGATCTTCCATGTCGTACGCCGAACAGTGGACAAGCACACGTCCGTCTGTTACGGACATTTTTAAGGTAGTTCTAAGGTTATGTTAGGTTAAGGTAGGTAGGTACCGTGGAGGTACCTAGTCCGCATCACCAACATACATCCTGGCAAGGATAATCTCATAAGAGTCGTCACGTTAAAAGCACCAACAGGGGACAGGGCAAGCGACCGACAACAAAAATTTGCATGTCCCCCATTTATTTATTTTTTACGGCCAAACTTCATTGAATAATAAAGCGGAACATACATATATAGTATCTTAAATTTTACTTTTTGTTCCAAAAACAACTTTGATTCACTAGACCTTCGAGTGTACACCCGGGGTATATTTTTTAAAGTCTATGCAAGGTCACAATGCACAAAAAACGAAGCGGATAAGCCTAAGGCCTTCATGCCAAGCGATAATTAATACCACTTGCTGAAGTCATACTTGGTTCAAACTTACCTAAATATTTTGTCAAATAATAGGCAAGTGTAACGCTTACATCTGACGAGACTTGGCAGCACTAAGAAGAGCTTCAAAAAGTGGTACAGGAAAAGGAGAGCAAATGGATTGCTTGTTGAACGTTCACAGTGAACCAGAGATAATGGATGATAGAGATATCCAACTTCGGCCATTTTTACCCCTAGCCCACAACAAAGATGTAGTGGTAATCCCTTGTATTTCACTTATACATTTACAACGCTCGTCAATTCACCACAATATGGCGGCCGATTCGTGAATTTTGTTTCAAAAAAGCGGCAGATTCATTAATTTAGTGGGAATCCATGTACTTTCCATGTAACGTACATGGGTATGTTGTTCGGAGGGTGTTCAAACGTTGACTAGTATTTTTAAGGGAATTTTCTTACATTGTTGTATGGACTTTCGTGAATAACAATGTATTGCAATGTCCATTTAACTGGAACTATTTGACCTAAAATTAATTCTTAAGTGTATATATAGCCTCCAAAAAGTGAAGCCCGCTTTATACGCTTAAATCATGAATTCTGAAAAAGTCATGAATTCAATTTAAACAATTTGATAAGAACAATGGTAAGATATTGCAACTTTTACTAATGCTAAAAAATGGTTGTCAAAACATCTTATTTGTGATTCTTCTTCTTCTCTCTTTATTTGGCGCTACAGTCCGGGGTGGACCTGGGCCTCAACCAACAAGCCTCTCCAGCTAGCACGGTCTCTGGCTAGCTGTCTCCAGTGTCGCACGCCAAGTTGGTTGAGGTCCTTCTCCACCTGGGTGCGCCACCTTAAACGCGGGCGTCCTCTGTTGCGTTGCCCCACGGGTTCGGAGTCGAAGACTCTTCGGGCCGGAGCTGAGTTGTCCATACGCTCTACATGGCCTAGCCATCTTAGGCGTTGGATCCGAAGACGCCTGACTAGACTCATGTCGCTGTACAGCCCGTACAGTTCGTGGTTGAATCTTCTCCTCCAAAAACCGTCAACGCAAACAGGACCAAGGATCGCACGCAGAGGTTTTCTCTCGAAAATACCAAGGACTTCCTCATCCGCTTTTGAGATTCTTCATCCCTCCGTGCCGTACAGCAGGACTGGGATGATCAAGGTCTTGTATAAAGTCAGCTTGGTCCTTCGAGAGATGGCTCTACTACTCAATTGCCTCTTGAGCCCGTAGAAACAGCGGTTGGCAAGAGTTTTTCTGCGTTTGATCTCGGTACTGATGTTGTTTGTACTGTTTACTGCGGAGCCGAGGTAGACGAAGTCCTTGACTACCTCGAAGTTATAGCTGCCCATTGTGCCGCTCTGTCCAAGACGTCGATGTTGTGTGTCCTTTCTTGATGACAGCATATACTTCGTTTTGCCCTCATTCACCGCTAGACCCATTTTAGCCGCCTCCGCCTCAATGCCAGCAAACGCCTCATTGACGGCTCGCTGTGTCATCCGCGTATGCTAGCAGTTGTACGGACTTCTGGAAGATCGTGCCTCTAGTGTTGGCGTGTGAGTCTTGCACGATCTTCTCCAGGATGATGTTAAAGAAATCACATGACAGCGCGTCACCTTGTCTAAATCCTTTTTTGACATTGAAGGTCTCGGTGAGTTCGTTACCGACCTTGATGGAGCAGCGAGAATTCTACATCGTCATCCTGCACAACCTGACGAGTTTGGCAGGAATGTCAAAACTAGACATGGCGTTGTATAGCTCGTCCCTATGCACGCTGTCATATGCGGCCTTGAAATCGACAAAAAGGTGGTGGGTGTCGATTTGCATTTCTTGGGTCTTTTCCAGGATCTGCCGTAGTGTGAAAATCTGGTCGATGGTGGACTTCCCTGGCCTGAAGTCACACTGATAAGGACCTATCAGGTTATTTATAAACGGCTTCAGGCGAGTACACAAAACGGCAGAGAAGATCTTGTAGGCGATGTTCAGGAGACTTATCCCTCTGCAGTTGGAGCAGTCAAAGGGGTCTTCTTTCTTGTGGATCGGGCAAACGATACTGAGATTCCACTCATCGGGCATGCTCTCCTCCGACCATATCTTACAGATGAGCTGGTGCATACGCCCAACCAGATCATCTCCAGCTGCCTTAAAGATTTCAGCGGACAGTCTGTATTTGTGATTCACGCTTCAATAATATTTTTATCATTGGTTAACTGAACGTGTGAATGTATTATTAATTTTTCTTTATATGCAAAAATTCACACTATGTTGTGCATTCATTAATTATGTCCTAGTATCTCAGATTGTAACTTTCTCAAAGTTTTAATGAATCGACTTCATGAACATAAGCTCTGTTCATTCGTTTACCCCTCCATACTGTGTTGAAAACTGAAAACCGAAATTTGAAAAAAAACGTTCAAATAACGAGCGAATTTTCAAATAAGAACTCTAATTCACCTGATTACTAAGGTGGGGAAGGGTATCAGCTGTCTCCACAGCTGTTCTCAAGAGCTCACACGTATTCACAGGCAGGGGACAAAAAGCGTATAAAAAACGCTGTCAGATGAAATCAAGGGGCAAGGGAGGTAGAAGTTGGATATCTCTATTATAGGTTATCTCTGGAGTGAACAGTGGGTTGAATATTTAAGCATTGAAATGCGAAATATAAATTGAGTTTGTTTTCTGAACTAAATTAATTGTTTGCGTTAAGCAAGAAATTAAGAAAAAAATTAGGATTTGACTCAAGTAAGGCGACTGATGTTTTGCCTTTCTCTTACTGAAAAAATGTTTCCTGTTTGAAATGTCACACAGCGTTGTAAACACAGAAATATTTAATTACCATGAACTCACGAGAACATCAGAACGACCGTACTTTGGCATATGAGTGGTGTGTTCGAGATAATTCAGTTCAATATCGGCATACAACAACGAAAGAAAATATGCCTGAATTCACCAGGTTTACTATAGGAAATACCGTCACAGCGACATCGTCGCTCTGCGCTTGGCGCAGCATAGCGAGGATCTCCTCGGGATCAGTATCGGGATCCACGTTTTAAGATATATGAAAAGAACTCGACTCCGGTCGTCGTTAGCTCTTCTTTTACGGCACGGTAATCCACCACTGATGATCAGTGGACAGAAAGCCTTAAGGGCCCTTTGTACTGAATGTAATATGATGTATTGCTGGTGGCAAACTTACATAACGTATCCAGATCCTTAGTCTCCAATCCGAAGACGTTGATCGGAGGGAGTCTCTCCTTTTTGGCTGCCACCGGTTGCTGAAGTTGTTGCTTCCGCTGTTGTTGCTGTTGCTGCGACTGCTTCTGCTGCTGCTGATTCAGTCGAAGCGTCTTCCTACTATGCCACGACTATATGTACTGAATTGACACCAGTTGAGTGTTACGCTGTTTGGTTTGTTCGTGAAATTACAAAATTAAATTGTATTTTATTTGTCAATTTTTAGATATAACTTACATCACCCTCCTACAATGGACAATAATTACGAGATCCCCTCAGGCGTCCGCTATAGAGAAGTTTCACTGTACTTGTAAGGGAATAATCAACTTGGAAGAATGCTGTACTAAATTCATCGAGGGGAAAGGAGACTATCTGCATGACTAAAGCGTTTATTTGCCGAAAGGAAACGTTGTTTATTCAAAAAGTCACTGACTGAGGTTGGCTCCCTAGTACAAGCTACTGTTATACCATTCGGCACAGTCATCACGTCTATTTTGAAGAAATCACAGGGTCGCCTGACTATCTCAAGTATCTCGAGTGGATATTGTGTTTCCTAAGCCAGGGCACCCCTTAGTCTTTGTTCTGTCCTCCCCGAGGCACCATGTTTGAGTTGACAACTTGTTCAAAAGGCACGACAAGGCGGTACATTGCTCCGAAAATCTTGTCTTTGACATTCCTTCGAAGCCACTGGAGTGGCTTTGCCTTAAGCTCATCGACCCACAAAACGACCCCAAATTCCGAATAACTAACCACCACCTCCACACACCTGTTCAACCTCTCATCCCCCATGTCACATTCACAGCAGTAATTAAGATCCTTCAAACTCAGATCTCGGCTTCACCCCAATTCCATACACTCCATTACGACCGAGACGAAAGACAGATACCGCCGCAGACCATGACAGGTGGGCTTAAATTGACTCAAAACCGACCGCTACACATCGGCCCATCGTAAGCCATGCGTTCCACTGCAGATTACTTAAAACAAACAAGAGCCTATATCCCCCCACCCCCGCGCCCATTCGATCATGTGTGTTGTGCATGCACCTGCAGCATAAATCTTCCAGAAAATTTTACAATCAAATTTTGAGAGGAAATGGCCCATAAAGCTTTGTTCATTTATTGTTTGTGACAGCTCTTATATTGACGTAGTTAACTTAAAAGCACCCTTGGGGTGTTTTACCAAAAATTACGTGCATAATTCCATGCCACACATGGAGGCACACATATACGGACGACAGGTCTGGCTGACACGCAAATAGCCCTTGCGTGCATCGTCGTACAGGGCCACATACCGAGGACACAAGGGCTCCCTGGATGGACAGGATTATTCAGGAATTATGAAACTTTCAAATTGTTCACTTTGCGTGAGCGTGTGTGTGTGTCAGAGGCTGAAAACACATCAACAACAGCCACTAAACATAGGCTTGGCACCCAATTATTATTTCAAGCCAACAAAAACACCGTAAGGACACCGGGTGGTAAAGAGTGGCATCAAACCTTCAGCTTCAGTGTTCAGCCCCCTCCCCCCACAATCCTCGCCGCACCGCAGAGCGCCACCGCACCGCACCGCACAATGCCAGGACAACAATCTATTGATAAGCTGTTATTGTGTGTGCGTCTGAAATGGAGCTGAAGTGGATGGGCGGCGACGGGTGGAGGGAGATGGGGTTGGGGTTGGGGTTGGTAAATGGAAGTTGTGGCATCCCTTTGAGCGTTTATGTGAGGCTGTTATCAATTACACAAGGTAATTAATTTTGAAACAAGCTCTTTTGAGCTATAATCATGTAATTTCGTGTGTATGGTGGGCGCGAGACGGTGGCGGCGCGGCGGGGCTGGTCTGCTTGCGAGTGAATTGAAACGTCCGCGCCCGGTGTGGGATGTGAAGCCGACATCTGGGGGTAGTTGTTTCACTTTGTGAATTTAATTTAAGACGAGTTTGGAATGTACGCGAACGCCTACAGATGAAGAAGCAGCCATCCAGCCAACCAACCGATATCTGGCGCCCCTCCCCTCAGAACCCCATGATATGCTGCCACCGCAGCATACCAAGTTCAGCCCTCTCACCCTCTCACCCACTCACCCAACCACCCATACCAGTGAATTATGCTGCCGACAAATGTAAAAAGCGAGCGTTTGTGTGAAGTGGTGTACCTCTGGCAGGTAATTTAATTAAACTTTCCTTTGATTAATCATTTAGTTATGTCGGTTGCCATTTTGTGGGACGACGGTGGCGGGCGGCGTCAGGGTTATGCCGATGGAGAGCGCTGGGGAGGGCGTTGGTGGTGTCGGCACTGGGAGATGAGATAAGTGGAGCTCTGCCGAGCAAGATGATACATCACGTTGTTTTGTTTGAGTTTCCTTCCTTCCTTTCTTCTTCTGCCGACTCCGGGGGGGTTCTTTGAAACTTATTAAAGATTTTATGGCCATAAGCGTGTAATTAGCGGATCTAGCTTGTGGCTATTTTTGTGTGTTCGAAAAGTGCTTGGCAACGACGCGATGAAGTGCGTTGAAAGCTGTTCACTTGGCGTTCTTGGTGTTTAGCGATCACATCTCGGAGGCATTCGAGGGTGGCGACTGAAATGGACTCTCGTTCGAGATTATCACTTTGAAGGCAGGGCGTGGACAGGCGGGAGAAACGAAACGGCTGCAGTGCACTGACCGAGTGCTGAAGATTGTGAGAGTCCGACAAGCTGCACCAGGTTGGAAAGCAGTCTGCATCCGTGAATGCTATCGTGAAAGATTTTCTTAAGATCTCGTGTCCTGCTTGTGGTGCTGGCATCGGGAGGGGGAGATTAAGCCACGTCTAGACGAGACAGTATCCCAGCCCTCTACTCTGAGCAAACGCAAAAGAGGGTGCTGAAGGTGGCTCGAAGGCAACAGGCAATAGATCGTGCGAACATACTGTCGACCACAAGCTATCCCTATGACACAACAATCGGCAGCTCCAATATTGAAATAGTGAAGGAGTTTGTACACTCGGGCAATCGTAAACTCGACAAAATACAGAACTGTGAAGATCCGACGTAGAACCGCGCCGGTTCTTCTTCGGTTTGTCGAAACAACTGGTCTCAAAAAATCTGGCTCGAAGGACCAAAATCTACAAAACTCTTATCTTGCGAGTCCTGGTATAAGGATCGGATCCGAAAGTTGGACGATAAGCAAAACGACGGAGTTGATACTTGGTGTCTTCGAAGGAAAATTCTACGGCGGATATATGGTAATGACTGTGAGGAAGGCGAATCGAGGAGAAGACACTGCCGAGTTATACCAGGCTGTGGATGAAGTCCGAAACCGCACTGGATCGGCCACATCGAGCGCATGGACAACATTGCTCCATCTAAGAGGGTCTTCGAATCCGAGGTTCGTGGTTCGAGAAGGAGAGGAAGACCGAATCTTCGGTAAAAGACCAAATAATCGCGGATGCAAGACACCCTGGTTTTGATGACTGGAAGCATCGTACGTCAGCGGTGGAAGGCAGCCATAACTCAGGCTCGGACCTGATGACCTGGGTCGCCAGCCTGATAATTAAGTAAGTGATTGAATTGTAACTGATATACTTTTCAAATTTTGCAAAGTGAATTTGTTTTTTCTATAAAAATGTTTTTTTTTGTCTTGGAGGACGGTTGTACCCCAGTGTAGCATAGTAGGGTAGACTGGATACGATTGAAACAACTCAAATATCTCCGAAGCCGTTCATTCATTGTGTATGAGTACTGAGAGAGAATAAAGCAGAAACCAGTCTAGTAACGATTTTCGGTCCTACTTTGATCGTCACGCTGCTTGATGGTGGACAGGGAGGTCTTAATTTTTTTGAGAAGTAAAAGTAAGTTTTTTTTAATTTTTATTTATTATAAGAGTATCGTTGAGTGTTATTTTTTTTTGTAAACAGAAAAGAGTGCAGAAAATAATTAAGTGAAATGCAGAAACCTTCCGGTGTTGTTTATGTTGTTTCGGATTCTTTTCTTTGTCAGAAAAGTGGCTTAGGACGGTTGAAGCTTTTTTCTAAGGGAACGGTTGAAACAATGTGTTATTAAAATGCCTTCAAGTGGAAATGTGGACTTGTCACCATACAAAGTCCTTTTTGAGGAGGTTAAGGCAGGCAATTCCTTGCAAAATGCGACAGAGTACCAAGGAATGAATCACAGCTCTCTGCTAACCTTCATACGAAAGCGAGATGCGTCCGAAGGAAAACACCAGCGCACCATAAGCTACAAAGGATGCAGAAAAGTATCTTCCCAAGACCAAGATATGGAGCTATCAAACTAGTTCGAGACAACTTTTCAAGAGATGCGGCCATTGGATCAGCTGGAGCTGCGAACCATTCTGGTTGGATGCAGGCTGATTCGTTACTCGGTTCATTTAATATTTTTAAAAATATACTAATGCCTCCACTTCGCACAAGACTTAGCTTATCCTATCCAACCGTCCATATAAACTCGATTGATTCTTGCAAACGAGAACGGCATTGTGCTTCAGCCTCCTGATCGGGCGGCTTATGGCCCACTCAAACAAGTAGAAAACATAGCTTGAGACGACTGGATGGAAAATCATCGTGGCAAAACAATGACCATCACCGAAGTTCATGGATTTGTGGCATCGCCTATGACAATCGGCTAATATGGACAAATAAACTAGCAAAGAATACAAGGTGTTTCAATTGACCCCATTCATTGTTTCAACCATCCCCATACCAGAGGGCCTAATTTACATTTCTTTTAATTGATATATTGTTTGAAAATGTGGATCGCTGTGGCTTAGTGGGTTAGTGCGTCGACTCCTACGCCGAGGGTGCCAGGTTCGAATCCCCAATTTACCAACTTTCACAATACAAGGCTCTAGATCTTTCGAGTCAGTGACAATGCTCAAAAAGTATTCCTGTCAAGAAAAAGCTTCTCAACTTCGCCGTTCGGTGTCGGCATCAAACTCTTCCACTCGTGAAAGAACAATAGGCACGCACAACACGAGTGGTTGCTCAGAACCTAGACCCAGGTCCGCCTCGGACTGTCGCGAGGCCCATATTATTATTATTATATTATATTATATTGCTTAAAAATCATACTATGAACTAAAAAACAATACACTGTGCAATGCTAGAAGAAGATTTGATCTTGCGTTTCACCTAACTCCGACATGGCTCATCTTATTAATGCCGACTCTATGGACCATAGAAGAAAAATTGTTTCAACCGTATCCAGCCCTCTCCTACGTTTTGCAAAAAAGTGTGGCATTCCATGGTTAAGCTAAACTTCCTGTGTACGGAATGAGCTAGAAATAGGGACTCACTTGTGGCCCTTGTCAGGCCATAAACGCCACTCAAACCCATGATTGGAATTCAGACATATTTCGATTGGCCTTATTTCACGCCGTCTCATGATCCCGAGAGAGCTTCCATTGAGTAGTTTGAGTTTGACGACAATTGGGCCCTGCCCTTGGTTAGTGGGGTCCCCGTTTCGAATCCCAGCGAGAGGAAAGTTAATACGCTATTATCTGGTTTTCAAATCTGGTCCAACCACCATATGCCGTTGGGATCAAATTGACGGGTAGTCTGACTAGGGGTATCACAGTGGACCAACATGGTCTAAGTGTGCTGGTGAATTCACTAGCAGCTGATGTTGTCACCACCTCCGATGAGGCTCAGAAAGGTTCGCGTTGAGTCGAAATTAAACCCGATATCCTCTTAGTTCTTACCTGTTGCCTGCTGGTCTGATTGAATTCCACCCTTCTTCTTCTACTGGTGGCGCTACAGTCCGGGGTGGACCTGGGCCTCAACCAGTAAGCCTCTCCAGCCAGCACGATCTTTAGCCAGCTGTCTCCAACTGCGCACACCTAGCCGATTAAGGTCCTTCTCCATCTGGGTGCGCCATAGGTTCCGTGGGTGTCCTCTATTGAGTTGTCCCACTGGTTCGGAGTCGAAGGCCAATTCCACCCTAAGCCATGGAATAATCTGCCAACCTTAGCCCCCTAACTGAACACAATTTATAGACAGTATCTTCCCGCAGTTTGTTCAGTTCGCAAGTCATTCGAACAAATAATAATCACTTGTACGTTGAAGTCTATCCATGCAATGGCTCCACTTCCAAACCAGCCACCACCACAGCGCTGGCTCAGCAATTACAATCATCCCCGTCACACGGCTAATTAGTTTGCACCACTCCGCTGACTCTCGCTTACATCGACAAGAGCCTTGGCTTTGCGAAGTGATAATCGGTGAAACCGATTCATCCACAGGAAATCCTTCCTTTCACACCAGCACCGCTCATCGTTGCCCGGTGAAGGGGGCCACCATCAACATTACCTCCCCCCGGCGACCGCCCTCGAATTACAATACGGTTTTCATTTCATTGTAAGCAATTTATGCTGCCGTCCCTCGCTCATTTTCTTTTCGACTGGTTCAAATTAAAACCCAACCGGTTGCCGGCGAGGAGCTTCTCTTTCTCGAAACCCGGTTGAGCACTAAATGCGAAACAACGCAGCACAGCGCGCAAAAGAAACCTGAAATACGGTTCGGTAGCAGTTGGCGGGGGTGGCTTGTGCCACCCCTTTGGGTTTAGTTTCCAACGGGAGCTCGGATCACCACCACTGCTCCTCCCACGTCGGTTTGCCGGGCGAGTGTGATCTATTGCACACCCGCCGCTGACGCCGACGAGGCTTCTCCTTTCAATGCCCAAAAATCCGGATGCAGATGGGCCGGCAGTCCTTGTTGGAGGCATTGCTCCATCACCTGCCACCCCTTCCACACACATACTGACTACAATTTTTATTGTTGTAGTCAACGTTAGCCAGCCCCATCGCCATCGCCATCGCTGCCGCCGCGACTGAGACAGAGATGGAGACGAGGCCACTGCCGCTGCCGGTGGCTGTGCGCTGTTCCTTGTTCGCAGTTCGCTCCACTCGCTCCATTCGCTTGTTATTTAGTTAAAATTTTAATTGCCTCTCTAATTAATTTGCTTTATCTTTTGAGCAAATAAAAGTTTTCATGTAAATGGAGGAGAGATAATTAATTCGGGGATCTGAAAATGTTTTCCAACACAAATTAAACATCCTGCTTTCGGTATGTTGTGTACGTGTGTATGCCTGTGTGTGTGGGTGTGCGTGCGAGGGTAGGAATGGCCAAAAGGGACAAGCCAGGCTGGCGTGTTTGCTTACAATGAACATGAGATCATTTGGTCGTAGGCATAGAAGTCACATTGTGACACAAACGAATGAAGGAACATTTTCAGCGCAACAGGATCACAAGACAGATTGCAGAGGCACCTCCCTTTTGTGTCTCCCCGGTAAAGACTACACCACTGTTTTGAAGACCCGCTCTAAAGCCTCGTTCTCAAGCGACGAAATTCTTAAAAATCCATTAAATCTAGCGACAAAATAACTTAAATGGCAAACTTGAGGATTGGTGTCCATGCGCTCGATGTGACCGGTCCATGGATGGTCGAAGGATTTTTGCCTTCCGGACTGCATCCACACCCTGGTACAGCTCGTAGAGTTCGCGGTTGTGTCTTCTCCTCCATTTGCCTTCCTCGCAGACAGGACCATATATCCGACGTAGAATTTTTCTTTCGAACGCACCAAGAATCAGCTCCGCAGTTTTGCTACTCTCCAGGTTTCGGCTCCTTATAGCAGGACTGGCAAAGAAAGAGTTCTGTAGAGCATGATTTTGGTCCGTCGAGTCAGGAGTAATACTGCGAGATGACTTACCAGGATGCATATAGGCCAAACGTATGCTCCCTAATTTCTGTAAGAAATCCGCGGCATTCTTCTTGTCTCTAAACAGAGAAGACCGGCCACTATACCTTTGCCAAACACCTAAATTTGGCCTAAGCGACGAAACCTCCTCAAGACCTATGGAGAAGACGACGACACTGAAGAGCACTTCATACGCCGCCTTTTCTCCGATCTGGTGGCAACTATTCGGTGTAGATGAGGTGAGAGCTGATGGTGTAGGCTACTCATCTCAGAAGCGCCTGCTGGTCTTGCTCCGGGATACCAAGAAATTCCAGCAAACGTAAGTTTCTGCCTGGTCAATGGACTTTTGAGTCTGCTTTCTCTAGAGTAAAAAAATGTCTAGCTCTAGCAAAAAAATGAGGGCAGATCCTGTGAAAGCTGGAGAGAGACACATATACCAGACATCGTAAACCAATGATCAGGCATATCCTGAATCGGTTTTAGACGCCAGCATTCAACTATTGACCAAGTGCATCGCATAACTGATGTTATTGAAAAATCGTTTGAACAAAAGCAAGTCTGCTGTATTTCTTCATCTATTCCTTCTTGCTCAAGTCTTTGACAAGGTTTGGCACGAAGTCTTAAAACACAAGCTTCAACAATTTCTCCCGAGAAAACTTTGCACAGTTTTATCGAACCATCTATCGGATAATCTTCCGTGTGAAATATGGGAAATAATACTCCCTATTTAAATGTATACAAGCTGGAGTACCACAAGGATGTGTTCTTGGTCCCGTCCTTTACTTATTGTATAACAGCGATATACCGCGGGACGTAGGCACATTTGCTGACGACACCGCCATTTTGGTAACTGCCAAAACGGTCGAAGAATCAACCAGAAAATTGCAATGTGCTTTAGACCGGATGCACGAATGGACGAACACTCAGCGAATTGAGCTTAACGAAAGCTAAATCCGTTCATATAAATTTTACGTAGAAGAACGTGATTAACTTACCCGTTTTTGAAAATATTGTTCAAATACCCTTCGGCAATGAAGCGAAATGCCTCGGAGTGACTATCGATGTAAAGCTTAAATGGAAGGAGCACGTCAAAAAGAAACATGAGGAGCTCCAATTAAGATACAAAAACATGTACTGGCTTATTGGAAAACATTCCAAGCAAGGTACTGACAACAAATTGCCTACATACAAGCAAGTGCTAAGACCCGTCTGGACGTATGGAATACAACTACGGGGTTGTACCAAAGAAAGTACTTGAAACATACTCCAAAAATAAAGTGCTAAGTCCCATCGTCAACGCACCCTGGTATACACAAAACAACGATGATGTCCTTCATCAATCCAAGATGAAGTTACGGATTTTGTTCGTAAGCATAAGCGCCGCCTGGAATAGGACATAAACTCTGCTATCCTTCCAAAACTCGACGAAAGAAACTCTTTTCGCCGTCTTCAAAGAACTAACCCCCTTGACCTAGCACGGTGAATTCAACCCGCGCTTAGCTGCGGTGACAGCAAGAACTCTCAATGAAGAATCTCTTGCCAAGTGCGTCTAAACTATGAAAAAAAAAACTGCTGGATAAGTGTAAAACTTAGTTGTAGAGGAAATATATTATATTTGAAGGGAGGTGTTTTTACTGTCGCTATGTGGGAGCGGTCCCCATAGTCTTTTGAAGACTGTCACCTACCGTCGCATAAAAAAAAGGGCATAGCCTTCTTTATCGCCTTCGGTGGTAAAGATGTTAGGCTTAAGAGGGGAATCAGCATCGATGACGCTAGCAATCGCCCTACTGATGGCAGGGTGAGTTCATTTGCGTTTTCAAACGAAGGACGCAGACCTAGACGCTAACTCCATTTCGCCAAGTGACGAAATCTCTGCTTAATTGTCACTACGTACCCTCACCCTCACCCCCAGCCAGGAGGCCTTTCAAATTGCAATTGAAAAGTTCAAAGTGATTAAATTTTCATTAAAAACCATAAATTTGTTTAACTGCGGCCGAGTCCTCCACGTTGCCGCCAACACCACATCGAACACCGTCAAGAGCGGTGACACAAGAGGCCACTGTATGCGCGTGAAATAAACGCCGGATTTAATTACATCAAAATTAGCCGTCCAATGCACCCCACACGCGCACACACCGCGCCCTGCATGTTTTATGTTAATCACATCCGCCGTTAATTATTATTACCGAACCTATTGCCATTTAAAATTTAATTAGCTCGCCATATATTGCAAAGTTATTTAGTAAACTAATTAAAAGCGCCCATGCTACAAGTGCGTGTGGGCGGGTGATTGGGTGAGACAAAGCCAATCGGTGGGGGGTGCGAAATCACCACTATGATTGGGAGGAGCGGCGCGCCGTGCTGCGACAGGCATCCCACCCGACTGGGAATGATATCATAATGGATGTGAAATGAAGTTGGACACAGGACAATGACAAGCGCAGAGAATGACGCGCGGACACCGACACGAATACGGACACAAAGGAGGTGGGCAGAAAAAAAAGCAAAAAGCTGACAAAAAAAAAAGAACCAACAGCAGCGAGTGATTAAAATCCTCCGCAGGGACTCAATTACGGCATGAAAGTTCATATAATTAATAATTAATTATCACAAAGCGTTTAATTGGAAGAAGGATTTATTTCCGCCCGCGCGCTCACTGCAGCACACCCGCACTGCGCGCCGCCGCCGGCCCGATGTCGCAACTGTGGCAATTGCTGCATATGGCAGGATCAAAAAGCCCCGTGTGTGTCGAGCGAGAGCGGTGCGCCGCAGCAGGGTTGACACTTTTTGCTGTCCTCTCGCTTTTTTGCCATCCTGCTTTGTGTGGGGATGCTTGCCAGTGGGCAGGGAGTGGTGCACTGCCCCAATCCCACATTTCAGTTTGTTAACATTGCATTAAGTCGTTGTTTTTTGAGTTTAAGAGGACTTAATCGTTTTATTACATCATGTCATAGTGTCCTTATTTATTTATTTTGTTTTTTTTCCCCTTCATTGTCCTTTTTTTCCACACATTGTTGGCATTATTTTGAATTTTAATTGAAACCACTTTCGGTTTGATTGAACGACATGACATGAGAGCGGAAGGAGGACATTGTGTCAGCAAGCAGTCGACTTCCGCCCAATCCAGACCAATTTGAAGGACCTTTCAAACCTGAGGCAGAACCCATGCCACCAAATCTTGGAACGCACCTTGCATCATGTCTAGGATTCGGATTCGAATTCGGATGAGGATGAGGATGAGGATGAGGATGAGGATGAGGATGAGGATGAGGATGAGGATGAGGATGAGGATGAGGATGAGGATGAGGATGAGGATGAGGATGAGGATGAGGATGAGGATGAGGATGAGGATGAGGATGAGGATGAGGATGAGGATGAGGATGAGGATGAGGATGAGGATGAGGATGAGGATGAGGATGAGGATGAGGATGAGGATGAGGATGAGGATGAGGATGAGGATGAGGATGAGGATGAGGATGAGGATGAGGATGAGGATGAGGATGACGATGAGGATGAGGATGAGGATGAGGATGAGGATGAGGATGAGGATGAGGATGAGGATGAGGATGAGGATGAGGATGAGGATGAGGATGAGGATGAGGATGAGGATGAGGATGAGGATGAGGATGAGGATCAGGATCAGGATGAGGATGAGGATGAGGATGAGGATGAGGATGAGGATGAGGATGAGGATGAGGATGAGGATGAGGATGAGGATGAGGATGAGGATGAGGATGAGGATGAGGATGAGGATGAGGATGAGGATGAGGATGAGGATGAGGATGAGGAAGAGGAAGAGGATGAGGATGAGGATGAGGAAGAGGATGAGGATGAGGATGAGGATGAGGATGAGGATGAGGATGAGGATGAGGATGAGGATGAGGATGAGGATGAGGACGAGGATGAGGATGAGGATGAGGATGAGGATGAGGATGAGGATGAGGATGAGGATGAGGATGAGGATGAGGATGAGGATGAGGATGAGGATGAGGATGAGGATGAGGATGAGGATGAGGATGAGGATGAGGATGAGGATGAGGATGAGGATGAGGATGAGGATGAGGATGAGGATGAGGATGAGGATGAGGATGAGGATGAGGATGAGGATGAGGATGAGGATGAGGATGAGGATGAGGATGAGGATGAGGATGAGGATGAGGATGAGGATGAGGATGAGGATGAGGATGAGGATGAGGATGAGGATGAGGATGAGGATGAGGAAGAGGAAGAGGATGAGGAAGAGGATGAGGATGAGGATGAGGAAGAGGATGAGGATGAGGAAGAGGATGAGGATGAGGATGAGGATGAGGATGAGGATGAGGATGAGGATGAGGATGAGGATGAGGATGAGGATGAGGCAAGACTTAGCTCTGAAAGGTGGCCAGTAAAGATTCAATTACACTCGCCCTAGCCTATCTCAAGCTTCATCAAATCAAAGTGTGAACCTTCCTCTGCAGTGTCACATCCTGGAGCGCTGCTCGGACGAACAGAGATCTCTTGTGGAAATAAGTCATCTTATCAATTATCTTTATGACCACCCGCAGAGTGCTCACAGGCCCGGCCCACAAATCTACAGACGTCGTTAGATTTTATTACAGTCCATCCCCCCGACCACAGAGCCAGCTCAAATGACACATCGGTCACATTGTGCACATTCTCTCCACAGCTCGCCACGCTCTTGTGGCTCCCGCCTTCCCTAATCGTCGTCGTCGTCGTCATCGTTGGTCGGTCTTTGGGTCATAAAACTTTTGAAGGCAAATTGAAAATCTTGATTAAATTACCCAATTCCATTGGAGCGTGTTAAGTTTTAATAATTTCGAGTTAATTTCCCTTCAGACTGTGCGCTAATTAATTGCACAGCTAATGGACACGAAGCTCCCAGCCACATCCAATTTAATATCTTAAAACTCCCGAGCAACAATCCAGTTTATTGCTTTTATCGGCGAAGTCAATCTCCTTCATTCAATTTAATTTAACTTTCATCCCTTTGTCGGCAGACATTCCTCCTTCGTTGGACGTCATCGTCGTCGTTGTCGTCGTCTGTCTCGCTCGTCGGTAACGTTGGTCGTCGTTCGTCGATGGTTGTTGGTCGTCATCCGTTCTGGTGGTTCGCATGACTTTTCCACTTCGGCCATCGTTGTCGTAAAAGAAAGAAAAATCAATCGCGGAATTGCAACTCCCCATCCCCATAGTCACCATTCTTCATTCCCATCCGCCATCCCCCATCCCCCATCCCCCATGCCCCACAACATCCACATCGACATGCTGCCACTGGTGCTGGGGCCGGAGAAAACTCTAAGCTCTCTCGCTCCACACACATGTCCATTTCGGAGGAAAATTCAATTTGCAAACAGACATATCAAACTATTTCCATCGCCCCACCAGCTCGCCGCCGCGCGCCTCCCACCCCCAGCCCACGGAGAGCAGCTCCCCGGATCCACTCGGCAGAGACCGTCAGCTTGGAAACAAAGAAAGCAATTTTGACTGCTTTGTAGCGGCTCTGGCTAACATTTATTTTTAATTTAAAATCCAATTTGCTGAAACAACTAACTACCAGTTGAAGGAAGGCCAGGACCGGTGCTACACGATGACGCTAGTTTGATTTACACCTGCGATGCGGGCTCGTAGGTGTGCAAAAACGACAACAGCCGCAACGGTGGCGGCGGCGGCGGCGACGGCTCTGGCAGTCGTGGCCTGGGCATCGGCCTTCGATTTCAAGAGTACCTCGCCGCTCTAGCAGGACGGGTAAAGGCGGCGCGGTGTGGCGCGGCATCAGGATGCGAGGCGGAGAAAAAATCCGACGAAGAATTCGAAAAAGCCGAATCGGGATCAGAAAATTGAGATACAAATCGCCTATGAGTTCGGGAATCAATGTGCTGCCAATCGGGCGCACTCCACTCTGCCGCCGACGGTGGGTTGAGGTAGGCTGTGTAAGCGCCAACCGCAGCGATGCTTCTGGACATGTCCTTTGAAGATACACACACACACACACCCACGAGACTCACACTGTTCACCTCGGTCTAACCGAATTGATTCAGTTGGCCGTGTGCAAATATTCGCGGTGGCAGCCGCTCTTGCTGGGTTTAGAAATCTGCTGGGATCGATGGCGAAGGCGCTGGAGGATGCTGCCTACCTGCCTGCCTGCCTGCCTGGCTGAGTGGGCGCAAATTAATTACACAAAAACAAGGATTGCCTCCTGGAGTTGATTGACGATTGATCTCAAGGCGGGCGCTGTGGATTCGGTGGCAACTTAATTGGATGAGCGCTGCCAAGACTCTGGGAACAATGGAGACGGACCCATGAGAGGAGCCATTGTTGGGATGACTACCGCCAGGGAGGGACAGTTCCGCGAATTGCAGATTGGTTCAGCTCTTAAGAGCGTCGTTTGAGGGAGAAGCCATTGACTCATTGAAGCCTTCCCTTGAAAAAAAAAAACGACTGCATTCAAAATGGGGTGAAAAATCCACCCCCCATGCGATGGGCAACTGCATTTGTCGGTGAATCCTTTGTACGACACTTTGTCGGAAATTTTTATTTACAACTCGTTTGATTGTCGCGCGCATCCGATCAGCCGCAGACCAAATGACAGAAGTGACTGCCCCACCACCAGACACGGCCCCACCCCCTCTCTCCCTCTCTATTAGGTCTACAGATTGAATCTCAATATCATAATTATTATCCTGTACAAGGACCAAATCAAACACTGGCCGCGCTATGAGAGAACTCAGCACAGCCCGCGGCTTATGAGCAATGCATTATTACTGTAGTCTGCGGTTGAATTTAACGGTTTATAAAATGAAACAGCAGACAACAAAAAAAATAACAGGTTTCAGTTGACATAATGAATTCGATTATGCGGTTCCCATTATGCCATTAATTGGCTGTTTTGTTAAACAAAGAGCAAACTTAATTAGGGTCGATTGCAATGATTAGTCGCCTCGGGCTTGTAATTGGTTGGACATTTTACGAAGCCATCGCCCACCTCCTGCCACACGTGTCGCCAAAGGTTGCGTGGTCGTGTGAGTGTGTGTATGGGTGTTAATCATGTTTTCTAATTAGCCAGGTTCGCAATGAAGAAGCCACTTTGGACGGGAGAAAGATGGTTTGGTCATGGTGGGGGGGGGATTCGGGTAAACAATGAGCGAGATTGATTCATTTCAATTCAGCGTCAGCGACTGTTGCTTATTTATGCGACATTATGCAGTTAACTGCACAAAACAATGAAGGCTCGCGGCTCGAAATCTCAGCCGAACTCGTGACAATAGGTGGCGTACTCGTGTGCGGCGATAGGCGATCCGGAACAATGGAAACACCGAAAGGAAACAAACCACCGGAGGACAAAATATTAGAGCGACAAAATATTAGAGCAACAAACTACAGCCGGGTTATCAGCTCGGCCTTAGAAAAGGCAATCGTAGACAAAGCCCATTCGACCCTAGGTAGCCTCCGACGACGCACGGGAAGTAATTGTATAAAATTACAGGCGCCTCGGCGTCCCTCAAGGATAAGTGTTATGTCCTTCATTGAGGAATTCTACAACTCCCAGTTCCAATAGATGCCTTCATTATAGGAACTGCGGACGATGTCTAAGTCTTCGCGAAACAACTTGAAGAAATTGAGTTGCTTGGAAACTTTTTTTTTAACCTTAAAATTAATTTTTATTTTTTAATGACAAAAATGATTAAATCTATCTTAATATCTAAACAAATCATGTTCTTAAGACCTTATTAGGCCGAAAGGCTATAAAGGTTTTCGCCCAGTTCCAGAACACTTTTTAAATGTGTTTAGGGGGAAGTGTGTGGCGTAACATTACGTCACTAGTGTTAGTTCGCCAGATGCTAGTGGTCGGTCGTAGGTCGGTGGTTCTAGCGCTAGCTCGGATCATCGGGACCCAGGTTCGAATCCTGTCAGGTAGTGCTTCCTTTTTTTTCCAAGTTCCTCCAAATTATGGTCCCATGACCTTGAAGTGGCTGAAGTGGTAAATTGGGAATTAGCGGCTCTGCAGATGGCCTGATGCTGTGGAGACCCGCAACTCTCCAAAGAACAGCCGATGCAGAGGACAACTGAACCCATCCACTTCAGTCGCATTCTGACTTCGTGCATAAAACGTTGTGGATCGAGTACGTAATTGAAGGGAAGTATTGGGAATTTTTGTTGTATGACAGTGATCACAGTGCGGAACGAGTGAAGAAAGGTAGGAAGGATTTCTCGTCTGCGGGCGAAACCGAGTGGTTCATTTTGGGCTTACGTTACTCTATTTGGCTTACAGCGATTCTAGGCTTTTCCTTGCAACCTTTTCTGTTTGCGTGACGTGGTAGATAGACGCCTAGAGAAGTATTCGCGTCCCACCCGGACACTAAGACGACATCGCAGTGGGAAATTACCGAGGGAGGAGCGCCGAAGACAAGACACCCCGACAAGCAGCGCATGAACCCGACACGAGATCGCAGATTATTGCCTTACCGGATTATTACCTTACACGAGGTAAAGCTAGTCTAAGACCAGGTTATCGATCGTTGTATGTGGGTAGGACCGGGTGTGCTTTGTGTGCGGCAAAAATAAAACTAAAACAAAAATCGGAACTGTCGGTAAGGCTGTATCGATTCGACTACACTAAAAAGAGTGTCACGATCAGTCTAGGCGTTGGCGGTGCGCGTTCGTGCTATCGCAGTTTCCATTCCGGATCGGTGGGTACCGAGTTCGAGTCCCGAGAAAGACGACCATTTATTTTTTTTTTGTTTCGGCGTCGGATACCTTTTTTTGGGTTTTTCTTTTTCTTTTCTCTGAAGTAATGAATTTGTCTTCTTTTTAATTGATGTTAGATTTAAGTTAGTTTAAGCAAAAATTGTGAAGAGAATTATAAGGCGGACTACCTTCTTTTGTCGCGGTTCAAAAGGTGGTGGATCGTACGGGAGGTCAATCGCGTGGCGCCCATACAAAAAAAAAACCAACAACAAGACCACGGCCTTTCTCCACGGCTGGTCAGGCACCCTCCCGGACGAGGTCGCGCGTAGGTCGGAAAATCGGTGTAACAACCTATCCTACTGACCCTTCGCAGGTGCTCTAAAATAATCTAAGCTTACTTATCTGCCTTAAGTCTTTACTTATTTATTTGCCTATCGGCGTCTACTACTAATATTGTTTTCTTGCAGTCCATGTGGACAATCTTTATTGTTTTTGCTTATTGGCCAAGAAAAATTGGGAAAAAAACTTGGCGCTCTAAACATTTTTTAAACTAAATCTACGCTAAACCCTAACCCTAATAAAACTTAAACTACCTAACACTATGTCCGTGACATTGCGGACGTGTGTACAAGGGCGTGTACGTCATTTATACGCTTGACATATCTAATCTAAACGCCTTTGTACACCTTTTTTTGTGATTTTTGTGGTTTTTGTTGGTTTTTGTTGTTATTTTTTGTGTTTTTTCTTAGTCTAACTAACCTAGCTTAAATCTATGTAAGTGGGCTGTTGTCCAACAGACCGACTATCAGATCAGGCGCTGGCGATGGCGGAGACTGGTGCTGGTGTAACCACCAAAAGAAGTGCCGCTCCTTTGCACACTCTCTCTCCTATCTCGATCGGTGATCGCTCTACTGAACCGGAATTGATCCTCGTGTTCGCGAGCGATATCCGATTCATAGTGGAGTAGCCTATCAACTGTTCGGCGAACAGAGTGGAAGATTGTAAGACACAGAAACAAAGCTATAGCACTGATAAAGAACTGGCTACGCGATATAAGTTAAGACCTCATTGGACAAATCCACTTCCGCACTCGTACAGTTGCAAGAGTACTGAAAGATCTCGACGTGCACAAATCCGCTGGCCCGGATGGTATTCCCCCTATACTTCTGAAGAGGTGTTCTTCTGTGCTGGCAAAACCACTCTTTAGGTCTCTTTCCGAGCAGATGGAAAACAGCATTTGTCCAGCCAGTCCCTAAAAAGGGCGAATCTTCGTCACCCACCTCATACCGACCCATAGCACGTCCCTTCTTTCTAAGGTCATGGAAACGCTGATAAATCGTCAGCCTATGAAAGATCTTGAATCGCGGAAGCTTCTTAATGACCGACAATATGGTTTCCGCAGCGACAGGTCCACTGGTGATCTGATAGCTTATCTCACCGAAAAGTGGAACCAGTCTTTGCACAATGCAGGCGAGAGCAAGATCGTTGCGCTTGATATTTCTAAAGCATTTGACAGAGTTTGGCATCAAGCTCTCTTGTCGAAAATGCGTGCCCATGGTATCGATGAATCTCTTCTTCTGTGGATTAGAAATTACCTTTCGAACCGTTCAATTCAAGTGGTGTTGAATGGGTTCAAGTCTGATATCCACCAAAGACTGGAATATTCCCCACGGCTCAGTTTTGTCTCCGACATTCTTTCTCATTTTTATAAATGATCTCTTGCCTGCTTCTTCTAATCCAATCCATTCCTTCGCTGATGACAGCACCCTTAGCTTTTCATATTCGTTCCAAGACACACGACCCCGCCATTCGGCCGTAGATTTGGAACGCGTTTTGCGTATGTTAAGCACATTGAATTCCGATTTTGACAGCATAATTAACTGGGGAAAAAACAATAGAGTGGAATTCAATGCTTCAAAAACTCAATGCTGTCTGCTGTCACTCAAGCGAACCCTTGATAATCAGCCATTATCCATGAATAGCGCTTGTGTCGATGAAACCGGAAAACTTTCCATTCTTGGTATGTGTATCAACACAACACTTAGTTGGAGCGATCACATATTTGAGGTCGCCAAAAATGCTGCGAAATGTTTAGGTTTTCTTAATCGATGCAAGAAATATTTCACCCCTTCTGACTTGGCTTTAATTTATAAGGCGTACATCTGCCCCAAGCTTGAGTATAACGCTCATATCTGGTCTGGTGCCCCCAAGACCACACTGCACCTATTTGATAGAATCCAAAAGCGAGCGATAAAACTTATAGGAGACAATAATATCGCAGAGTCATTAGACTCGCTCGATCATCGACGTACTGTCTCTTCTTTGTCCGTGTTTTATCCTTATTTCAACAAACTATGCTCAAGTGAGCTAGCCAACTGCATCCCTCCTCTTCATGAATTCACCCGCAATACTCGTCTCGCCAGGAATGCCCATCAGTATACCCTTAAGCCTACTTTCGGACGCACAGTTAAATTCAGAGCCTTGTTCTTCAGCCGCACTGCACGAATATGGAATGCTCTTCCCAAACTAATATTTCCCACAGACTACAACCCGCAGATATTTAAGTACACAGGTACCTCCTCTCCCTTTCTCCCTCTATACCTTCGGCCCGTGCTGTGTCTTGACCCCGGACACATAATCCCTTGAGCACGCGCAAATTATAAAAAAAAACGGAAGAATCCATGCTCATTACGAGTAGAAGGGTTGGTGTGTCCCAAAAATTATAAATTTGTTTAATCTTTTAAAATTTTAAATCTAGTAGTATTATGTTCCTGAAAGCATGCATTTGAATTCCATTTGAATTTTAACACAAACTTATACGCTCCTAGGAGGCTTTTTGTAGTCATGTAAACGCATATCAGATGAATGCACTAAACGAATATAAATCTAGTAGGCTTTGCGTAGCCATGTAATCTCACTGAATTAGGCGAAAATTATGCTCTCGTTCATTATATTCACTTGATGGAGCATGCTCGTGCCGAAGGGACACAAATTGTAAGTTTGCATATCTCTTGTTTGTAATTAGTTTGTAATCAGTTTATCGTAAAATTATTACAGAGTATTAAACACCACCTTTCAAGATATACGTTTAATAAAGAGTTTCCCTGCATAAGCGCCATCAAGACAAGCGTGCTAGAGACTATAACGAAAGTCGGATATCATACCATTATTTCCAGTCCATTTAGAAAATACCTGAGAGTGATTATTTGCACGCGGATGTCTTAAAGCCGCCTAGCTTCTGAAGTAAAGCATCATAGTAAGGTACCATAGAGGATAGATAGCAGTATACCGCACTGCGCACTCGCATACACAGATTTGGTCACCTCGCATACGCTTGCGAGACAACGTTGAAACGCGCTTTTTCGAGACTCATGTCGAATACCAGCTGCATCCGAGGCAATTCAAACGATTAATGCTTGCTAAAGTTGTAGCCTCCATACAGCTGAACAGGGCTAAGGCACGGTCTGACGTCGCGTATAAGAAGTCGTACATGAACGGAATCAAATCTGTGTACGCGAGTGCGCAGTGCGGTATCCCACGACACGATATTACTCGTATCCTCTATGGCACCTTACTATAATACCTTATTTCAGAAGCTACACGACTTTGCGTGAAAATCGGGCCAGCCGTAAATCAAGCGAAGACATTAGCCGCAGCATGGAGGCGCGGCAACAACAATGGAACGAGTCCCAAAAAGGGAGATGGACGCACCGACTAATGCGAAGGTTGAAGTTGAAAGTTGACTAATTTGAAAACATGGCGAACTGAATTACTCTCCAACACTGTTGTGGACGGGCCACTATCGTCTTGGGGACTGGATTCGGGTCCATCCTGTCCTCACTGAGCAAACGCGGTAGAGTACTTGGATCACGTTTTCTTCGAATGCGCTCGGTATACAAAGGGGATCTTTGCGCTGCTGTAAATGGTGCAACAGTACGAACAAAGTGCGTGAGCGAAAAAAATTAAAAAAATGACGTACAAAGTGCGATCTAAGGAATTTAGAACGGCATCGGAACGCGCGAATTAGCTGAACAACACGTGCCGAAGCAAAAAGCTCGTATTCGTCCCTTTGCTAAATATTACCTAGTGGTAGCTCCGCACGTGAATAAATGGAAAGCTTCGGGCGGTGGTCTTAGTCAGTAAAAATCTTACACGACCAATGGACGTCGGACCATTTTCCCATTCCCATGCAAAAACAATCCCAGGCGATCTCAAATGTAAATCCTGGGCTCTCATCGCGTAACTTTTCAGACGACTACGGTCCTTTTGATTCACTTCGCTGATATCGTCGATAATTTGCTTTATGTAAGACCATAACCAGAAATAAAGTATTACAGAGATGCCCGACTTCTACCTCTCTTTTACCCTCTCTTTTTTTGATAACTGTTTTTTATAACGTGTTCATAAGCCAAATTGACCAATCAGAGGACGGCATTTACGTTCTTTCGTGAATAACCGTAAAAAGTACTCAAATTTGTCGATGGCCTAGGGGGCAATCAGCTACGAAGTCGGCTATCTCTGTAATACTTCATTTCTGACCAGTATCTTTTCGCCTATCGTTACAGTTTGAGTGCTCTGAAAACAAACTCTCATCGAATTCCGATTTTTACATGTTCGGAGTTGAAGACTCTCCGGGCCGGAGCTGAGTTGTCCATACGCTCTACATGGCCTAGCCATCTTAGGCGTTGTATCCGAAGACGCCTGACTAGGCTCATGTCGCCCGTACAGTTACGGTTGCATCTTCTCCTCCAGAAACTATCAACGCAAACAGGACCAAAGATCCCACGCAGAGCTCTTTTCTCGAAAAGACCAAGGACTTCCTCATCCGCTTTTGAGATTGTCCATGCCTCCACGCCTTACAGCAGGACTGAGATGATCAAGGTCTTGTATAAAGTCCTTCGAGAGATGGCTCTACTACTCTATTACCTCTTGAGTCCATAGAAACAGCGGTTGGCAAGAGTTACTCTGCGTTTGATCTCGGTACCGATGTTGTTCGTACTATTTACTGTGGAGCCGAAGTAGACAAAGTCCTTGACTACCTCGAAGTTATAGCTGCCCATTGTGACGCTCTGTCCAAGACGTCGATGTTATGTGTCCTTTCCTGATGACAGGATATACTTCGTTTCGGCCTCATTCACCGCTATACCAATTTTAACCTCACTGTAACCTCATGCGCCAGTCGTAAAAACACTGTTTCGAGAAAAACGCGTTTAAAGTTTTGAGAAGCAAGTTCTTGGGTATAAAACCTACCTACGTTCAATTATAAATAGGCTACATCTTCTAAAAGGGGGGAAGACCCCTGAAGTCAATAAGATCCTGAACGCTGAGATCAAGGACTGTTATGAACTGTAGCTCACCAGTCACCACAAGGTCAAACTCTGGTGGGTTCCGGGCCACAGCTCAATAGCAGGGAAGGAGGGAAAGCGGATGAAATGGCCAGACAGGGATCTGAAATGGACATCAACAAAGCAAACACATCACTGCAACCACCGATCAGTGCACTATTCCGGCCAATAAGCCATACTATTCTAAGCGAAGCCAACTCGTCTTGGCTCGCAAGAGATGCCTGTCACACCACAAGATCAAGGTGGTCAGAGCTTGACAACGGCAAAACAAAGAAGCTTCTGACGTTGGACCCTAACTCGACAAGTGTGCTCATCTGCCCCATCGGAGCAATGATCCGGTAATTTAATGCGGAATCCAGCGACTTTTACCCGAGCTGCGACGACGAGGAAAAGACCGAGACGATCCAATATCTGCTATGCTATTGCCCAGCTCACCAGTACCTAGCTTCGCTAATCCAAAGAAGCCTCACAGACACTGCGGATTTCCTGAATGCAAATATATAGGATCTTCTAAGATTCGTAAAGAGCAAAGGATGGTTTAAACCATCACGTGACAGGATAGGTTGTCTGAATGTGTACTCCACAAATGAAGGGATTCACCATGGGCCCTTAGGCCTCCGAGTAGAAGTGAGGTTGAATCATCACACTCCCCTTACGAAACTAAACCTAGCCTAACTATGGAGACAGTTGGGCAACAGTGTTACGTCAACATAATCAACCATGCATGGACTCGAATATGGCCCGATAACAGCTTGATAGCTTGGAACCCGCACAAGGTCTCGAGTTTGGAAGATTAAACGAATCCGTCTCCTATTTCATCCGTCTGTCTCCAAGAACGCGGAGTCTCCTGTATCTACAGGAGTATAAAACAGAAATCTTTTCAGTCATCATTTAATCTTCTGATGATACAGTTGGGGAAGAACCTGGAGCTCAACCAACAAGGCTTTTTAGCTTCCCCCAATTACCCACGTTAACTTGTCTTCCCTCAATCTCCCAGTGGACAATCGGTTTCTTGAATGTCCTCTGTTGCGTTGTAGCACCAGTGAAGAGCCTACGGGTGGGAGCTGACTTTTGTCCATGCGTTCTACATAGTCCAATCCCCTTAGGCCTAGATCCGTAGACGCCTGCCTGGACTCATGTTTCCTTACGGGCTCAGAAAGTCGTGATTGAATCTTCCTTTAAGATGCCACAGGTGTAAACAGGACCAAAGAATGCACATACCACTTATCTCTCGAAGATACCAAGAAAACCAGGTTTCGGCTTGGTTACTATTCTTGCAACTTCTACCAACTGTATGATCTGTTTCATTATATTTCATCCATGCACAATTATCAACTTTCACTTCGAGAAGTCTTTCAATAGCTTATACGAGTCGATGTTGACTCCTGGGAAGGTTTGGGCATTCAAAAATACTGGACGAGTGTATGACGTCGATCGCAAGGTAGTCAATCTGATTGACCACTTGATCAGGGGATAGCTTGGTTCCCATCTGGATGTAGAGGCGTGGGAATCGCGTGCCAACTGAAAAGTAGATCCACCCCGCCACAGAGTCCACCATCCTCTGTCGGGTGTAGTGCCGATTTGTTTCCGTGTTAACGTTCAAATCTCCTTGAACAAATTTGATGTCAAAGCCTTGAACGTTACTTCTTTCTGAAAGATCATACTATTCAGTCATGGTCATACTAGTCAGACTGTTCTTACTAGTCAGTCATGATGGGGCTACAGTCAGGGATGTGGTCTAAGTCCACCCCTGACTGTAGCCCCATCAGAGGAAGAAGAAGTCATCATTTCTGTTGTCATCTTTTTCCACTGTCTACTGGAAGGCGGGGTTGGTTAAGTGCCTGCTCTTGATTATAGGGTCCCCGGTGCGTATCCAAGTGAAAGCAATGTTGATACCCTTTTATCTGGTTTTCAAATCTGGTCCAGTCACCATTTGCCGTTGCGATCAGTGGTAGTAGTCTCACTGTGGGTATCACAATGGACCAACACGGTCTAAGTAGAGCTAAGCTGGCTGATGTAATAGAATTTAGTCTTGACAAGAAAGAGTTGTTACATAGCGTCCGCTTTTCCAATCAAGGCCTTAAACTGCGGTTAATAACTTCAAACGTCTCAGCCTGACAACCAACTCCATTTCAAGGAACTTTCCGGGTGACTAATTTCCGAATTTCTGAGAACATCAACCTCAGTCTTTCTGCTGAAGCGCTTACGTTCGACCGCACCAGCAAAGCTCCCTCATGGGAATCCCTGAGACACTCACTCCATCACCTGACCTGCCTATCTCAATGAAAACGTTCGCAAATAAATTAGCCCGCAAGTGTTAACGAGGAGGCCCTCCACCAGATCCGAGTGAAGTCAAACTCTGTGAAACGAGTGAAAGTCGCTTCTGTACCCACTCTGCCTGCCTCCACACACACACACGGGCCACTGCCATTCGTCGCAGCGACGCGCGAAATAAATAACTGAACTTCGTAATTTTTTTTTAATATATTCTCTTTATTATATATATTCTATTATAATTACGGTTTTAGTTCTTTATTTACTATTAATAATACGGCCGCTGTCTTAAGCAGGGCTGCACCGTACTATCCGGATGAGAGTTTACTATGAACTCTCACTCAGATCGAATCGAATGCCCGAAGAAGGTTTTGTTATTTTTAATATTTCAACACGGACAATTTTTGGTATACACATGTGTACACTTGTATGTACTTATGTGTATGCATATGTATATATATATTAATTAAGTGCATTATATATACGTGTATATGTTATCATATATCCATATGTATATGTATTTAATTTTAGCATAAGGTAGTTTAAGTTATTTTAAGGTAGTATGTAAGGTAGTATATAAGTTTTAAGGAAAACAGTTATTTCATTAAGTTTTTGGTAAATTTTCTTAATTTTCAACTGAAAGTGTCAGTCAATATCTATGTTTAGCGTAAATAGAAAGGTTTTTAGTCTAGGTCGAAAGACATTGTATAAGGTTAAGCTTAGCTTAGAGTGCCCGCCGAGGGTCATTAAGTTATATTAAGCATAATGTTCGTCTAACTAGTTTTAAGCATTTTTGTCTAGTACCTAAGTATGTAATGAATTAAAAATAAAAATGAATTAAAAAAAAAAAAAAAAAAAAAAAATATTTCAACACGGTCCCCCAATTGACTTGATTGGGCTTACATTCTTCAAGAGGTCAGCCGAATGCATTGGTTTTATTCTCCCTATTTCTCAATAGGTTAACCGAATGCATTGGTTCACTTTCCTTGTTTACTCTTTCGGTCATCGTTACTTTTATGGGTCACATAAAAGTGATGACGATAAGAATTTATGGTGTGCAATTGAAGAATGCAAACACAAGCAAGTATGGTGACACATTGTATATTTTTATTTTTAAGAATTACGACCAATACTTAACTCCTCCTTCCTTAGAGAAAGTTTTCTCCTGGAAATTTTGATTTGAGGGTTTCGTTTGTTTTTTTCCTTGCTCTTCTGTTAAGCTATCAATTTTAATTTTAATTTTACCGGTACTTCTGACATTCTTGTACATTACGATTCCAATGATACTTATACCAATAATAATTATTAACATGGATGTACCAGAGATTAAATAGGTTTTTACTTTGTGGTATTGAACTAATTCTAGGTTATGTCTATTTTCAATTTCTTGTAGTTCCTTAAATTTTGTAAACACCGTATTGATGGTGGCATTTTCTTTCATTATTTCTTCATAATAGAATTGAAATGTATAATTAGTTTCTTTGTTCTTAATTATAGCGTCATTGATTTTAATATTACAATTCTGAATATTAACAATAAGATTTCCAGCAAAAGTTAAATTTCTAGAGTCACAATTATTTTGTACGGTTACATTTTTAGCGTTTTTAATAATATAAGTTCTTTCGTTCAGATTAATAATTTCAAAATTATTATTGATCCTCATTAAACAATTTTGCTTACTAATACAATCATTTCTCTCTTTTAATTCGTTAACATTAATTTTCTCCTCGTTATATTTATACTCTTTTCCTTCGTTTACAATTACAACAAAGGGTTCTAAGTCAACTTCTTGTTTTTCTCGATTTGGTATTGGTACGATTATTTTAATTGGACGTGTTATAATCTCTTCTGGTATTTTCAAAGCTATAATAATGGCATCATCTGTATATTTCATTACCCCTGACTTAATATTTCTTAATTTGCTCCAATTCATATCTGTCATGATTAGTTCGTCCTTAGTGAGTAAGCTAGGGTGGGTTATTCCCATTTTCGCTGCAGCTATCGTGTCTAACAAATTATCAATTACTCTTTCTAACATCTGTAATCTAGTTAGTATTTCGGTTCGTTGTAGGCGTTTAAGTATCGTATTTTGTAACTGTTGGTTTTCATTCTGATAGCGTTCTATTTCTTCCCTATCTCTCAAAACTAAGTCTCTTATGTTTTTTATGTTTCCGTTTAATTGAGTATTAATTTTGATTTGCTTGTTTAGTTCCTGAATTGCATTCTGATTGTTAGTGTCAGTAGCTTTTATGTGTTCTTCTATTTCTTCCCTATCTGAGTTGTCCATAGTACCGAACAACCATTTCTGAGCCGTTCCTACTATATTTACGAGACCTCTTTTTGATCTTGTCTTATGAGGCATGATACTATGTATTTTTGTAAAAATTGTATTACATTCCTTTCTTATTTCTGAGTCTTGTCCTACAATTTCAAATTTTTTTATTTCCTGTAAGCTGTCTATCAACATTTTTATTTTTACTATGTGGATGATGGTTTGGGTTTGGTTGATGATTTCTCCTTCACCCATGCTTATCGTTGTGAATCCGTTGTCACTTTCGATTGGTGTTATTACAAGTGCTGCTTGTACTAGGTTCATTGGTGTCATCAGGAGTAGCAGCATCAGTGTGAATACCTACAAATTGTCTTGGTCGTTTAATATTTGATGTATGTACTCTATCTAGGTTTTTAAATCGAAAATTGGGTTCATTTTTGTGTCTCACATGTTTATAATTCTTTATATAACCAAATGATCTTCTTTCTATATAATCTTCCCTATCTTGGTTCCTTTTGTTTATAACCTTGGTTTTTTTCATTTTTAGCTTGGTTACTAATGCTTCTATATTTGTATGTTGAGCCTGTTCTGGTGACATACCTATCGTAGTATGATACCTTTTGTTATAGATTTGAAAAGCTCTAAACATTTTGGTATTTACTGATTCTGCCTGGTTCATGCTAAGTAGTATCTCAGCTATAGTACTATGTAAGCGTTCAACGTCTGCATTGCCTGTATGTGAGTTCGGTTTAGTGAAATGCACTTCGATATTTCGTTCCCTAAGAAATTCTCTGATGTATGTTGTATTAAACTCGTTATCCGTAATTATTTTATAGGGTGGACCTTCTCTAGTTAAATGTTCTGTGATAGCGTCTGTTTTGTGAATGTGATTTTTACTTTCAAGTCTGTATACATACCCTTTCTTTGTCAGCTTGTCAATCATTGTCAAAAAAATGTGTTTATGAAAATGGTAGATATCTATGTGAACTATTTCGTTAGGTTTACTAGGTGTTTCTGTTACTTTGAATTTCCCTTGAATAGGTTTCCTCTCGTATTTAGCCTTTTGACATACGTCGCAATTGTTTATAATTTGTGTAATTATCCTTGTAAGTTTAGGGTAGTAAATCTGTTGTTTTAACGTATTGTAGGTCTCTATGATTCCTGAGTGTTGACTTTCCCTGATATGGTATATGGAGACCTGTTTCCTAACTTCCTCCTCCGTCCTTAAGTCTCTAACTCTCCGTGTTAGTTTAATCAATTTAACCTTTCTATTTCCTGACTGCAAGTTCATGAGTAACCGTTGAATTTTGTTAAAGTCAGATTCTTGTACTTCAGAATAAATACCGCTAACTCCTGGGGCAATTTCTTTGAGTTGTTCTGTTATCGTCTCAATAGGGTCCGAGGCTCTGATATATAAAATTCTTTTACCATTTAGTGTTTCCACTTTTGGTTCTTTGTCATAACACAATAATTTGTTGTTTATATATATTGACAATACCTTCTTTAATAGGTATGTGATCAGATTGTCCTTCCGCTGTCGATTGACCCGTTCTGCTATCAGAAATTTGATTCACTTCATTGTTTTCTTTCTCAATTCTACTTAAAAAGTCGGCCACTCGATTTTCTTGACCTTTGAGATATTCAATATCGTAATCAAATTCTTGTAATTTAAGTAACCATCGTTGGTTGCGTTGTGAGAACTCTGCACCATTATATTTTTTATTCAAATATTTTATGGGGAGATGATCAGTTGTGATCTTGAATTTATTTCCCCACAGATAGGGTCTTAGTTTGGATACACTCCAGACAATGGCTAGAAATTCTTTATCGGTTACGGAATAATTTCTTTCATGCTCGTTCAGAGTCCTAGAGATATATCAAACCGGTTGTTTGTCCTGTGTTAGGACAGATCCGATGGCAAAGTTACTGGCATCGGTGTATAAATGAAATGGTTTTTCGAATTCTGGAAATTTTAGGATTGGTTGTGTTATCAATTTGTTTCGGAGTGTTTCAAACGCATTCACGTATTCAGGATCACTAATATTTATTTTGGTGTCCTTTTTGAGATACCTAGTCATTGGATATGCAATTTTTGCATAATCCTGAATGAATTTCCTGTAGTAGCCAGAGGCTCCTAAAAAACTTCTAAGTTGTTTTTCTGTGTGGGGTAGTGGGAGGTTTCTGATTATACTGATCTTATTACCATTAGGCATTATTCCCTTTGGTGTTAATATGTGACCTAGGAATTCGGTTTCCTTCTTGAGGAATGAACATTTGCTAATTTGTAGTTTTAAATTATGTTTCTGCAAAACTCGAAGGATGTCTCTGAGGTTTTTCATATGTTCTTTTAGGGACGTGGAGAATATCAAAATGTCATCTAAATAAACGACACAAATTTTGTTTATATATTCTCTTAGTATGTGGTTCATTAGTCGCTGAAAAGTGGCTGGTGCATTTTTAAGTCCAAAAGGCATACGGACATACTCGTATAATCCTTGTGGAGTAATAAACGCAGTTTTCGCTATGTCAGCTGGGTGCATCAAAATTTGATGGTAACCTTTTGCTAAGTCAAGCGTCGAGAAATAGACCGCTTTTCCTAACTTATCGAAGAGGTTTTCTATATTTGGCAGAGGAAATCTGTCATCTTCAGTAATTTCATTTAAAGCCCTATAGTCAACACAAATGCGGTACTGTACTTGACCATCTTTGTCTGGCTTTTTAGCAACTACAACGATCGGAGAAGCATGTCTACTCATGCTTCTTCTTATGATACCTTGTTTTTCCATCTCTTTGATTTGCTTAGCTACTTCTTCTTCGTGTTTCTTTGGTAATCGGTAACTTTTTGCATGTAGTGGTTTGTCTTCTTTAAGGTGAATTTCATGTTTTATTTCCGAGGTATGAGTTAACATGTCGCCTTCCTTATATTGGATGTTTCTAAATTCGTCTAGCAGTGAGGTCAATGCTGTCGTTTCTTCGCGATTAAGGCTGCCGAAGTCAGGATTGCCTTCCTCTAGGTAGTTGCATGCCAACTCGTGTCCTCGTTCTATCTTTAGAATGATCTGATTTTTTAAAGTTATAGTTCCTTTCTCAAAATCAATGGTTTCAATGATATTTTTAAGGACATCCATTCCTAGGAGTATCGTATAGTTTTTATTTTCTAAAGCCTGAGCGTAAGCTTTAATAAAAGTATTATCGCTGTAACCGAATTCTTTTGGTATTGGAAACTGAATTATTGCAGTATTCCTGATTACGCTACTATTAATGGTCTTTATCTCTAGCTGTCGGGTGTCTAGAATTTTATACGGTGTCATGTCGAGTTTACTAGTATTTATGATAGTCATAGCACTGCCAGTGTCTACTAAAATATAGTGTCGTTGGTTCTGAATTTCAGTGGCGACTGTCATTAATTGTCCGAGGCTCAGTTCAGAAAAACCGGCGGTTCTACTGAGTTAATGTCCTGACGGATCGGTTCCTGACTTGTTTGGATATTATTGGTATCCATTGGTTCTAGTCTATTCTGTCTATTCTGTATGGAGTGGTTCTGGAAAGGTCTCTGTGAAGTAGTGTGATTTTGGTAACGATACTCATTTTGTCTAAACCTTCCCGAATGATTTTGTCCACCAAAATTATTATTGTGACCATTATTGTAACTGGGTCGTCGTTCCTTGTCGGGGAGACTAAACCTATGATTTTTGTTTTGGTTATTGTAATTTGCCGTGGTTCTAACTATTTCACTATTCCTTAAATTTCCATTATCGTATCCTATGTAGGAGAATAAAATACTCTTTATTTCATGTAAATCATACAGATTCCTAATTTCTCTGGCTAAATTCCCTATTGTTAATTCTCGTATTTTGTTTATTATAATATTATAGTACAATAGTTTTTCTTGTTCCTGATTGTCACAGAATACTACATATGTATTTACTTTGCTTAAAAGGTATTCTAATTTATTGGTCAAATCATATATTGAACTCACTTTCATATTGCTGATTTCCTTCGTAAGATCGCTGCTGCTGATGACCGGTCGATAGTGTTGTTTAAATAACTCCTTCGCCTGTTCCCACGAAGTGACTCCATTGATGATCAGTAGGTCCATAGCTCGACCTTTGATTTTCACTTGTTGTATGATGTTCCAGGTGGCTTGGTAATCTCCAATAGTATTCCGAAGGTGGTTCTCTATCATTACGATGAAGTGCATTAGGGATTCGCTATCCCCATCGAATTCGGGTAAGTATTGAATTTCCCGTAACACGTTGCTCCCATGACTCGGCTGTGGTATTCTCGCCACTATAGCCATTATACTATTTAGGATATCCCGGTTGGATACCTCAGGGATGACGTTTGGATTTTCTGCCATATTTCCCGTTTCACTATTACTATATGCCAACAACTTCCACTACGGTTTTAGAAGGGTTTCACTATACACAATCTTTTCCCGTGTTTTTTTTTTTTTTTTTTTTTTTTTTTTTTCGTTCGTCGAAAATTGCGGTTAAGGAAATGCGAATTGAACTTTCTCAATGTGGATCAGGATAGTTGTACCTGATCCTACCGACTGCGCCAAATAAATAACTGAACTTCGTAATTTTTTTTTAATATATTCTCTTTATTATATATATTCTATTATAATTACGGTTTTAGTTCTTTATTTACTATTAATAATACGGCCGCTGTCTTAAGCAGGGCTGCACCGTACTATCCGGATGAGAGTTTACTATGAACTCTCACTCAGATCGAATCGAATGCCCGAAGAAGGTTTTGTTATTTTTAATATTTCAACACGGTCCCCCAATTGACTTGATTGGGCTTACATTCTTCAAGAGGTCAGCCGAATGCATTGGTTTTATTCTCCCTATTTCTCAATAGGTTAACCGAATGCATTGGTTCACTTTCCTTGTTTACTCTTTCGGTCATCGTTACTTTTATGGGTCACATAAAAGTGATGACGATAAGAATTTATGGTGTGCAATTGAAGAATGCAAACACAAGCAAGTATGGTGACACATTGTATATTTTTATTTTTAAGAATTACGACCAATACTTAACTCGCGTGCATGAAAATAGTCAGATCAGCAATCAGATAGATATATTGAGACCGTGAATTTTAGCGATACAAGATGTAACACGTAAGTCGTTTACTCGCAAGTGATCGATCTTCGATGTAAAAATGACATCTGTGCTCTAATTCCTTTCAAATTTCAATAAAACATTCCCCTTTCAGTTTGCGAACAAAACTAGTACAAATGCGACCTGTCACTCTAAAAATGTCTCAAAAGTGTAGATCAACATATGTTCACACAATTTGTTCTCATTTAATAGGAGACGATACTGAAATACATAGGTATCACCAATAATCAATCGTCGAGACGATAGTTAATGACAGTTTTCAGTTTACCCGAAGCCGGCAAAACGATATCTCTCAGACGATATAATTTGTTTATGCTTACGTGAAGCGAAACAATCGTCGAAACGCTAGCGCGAGACCATTGTCGCCTTACGCGATTAGAGCCCTGCTTATAACGGCCTTGAACAAAGCGAGGATAACAGCAGTAACAATTAAAGTTGAATGGTAAATTAATTCATAAATTCAAAGATGGTACAGGACTGGATGGCGCAGTTGGTAGAGTGCCTGCCCCTGGTTAGCCGGGTCCCCGGTTCGTATCCCAGTGAAAGCAAAGTTAATACGCTTTCATCTGGATTTCAAACCTGGTCCAGTCACCATTTGCCGTTGGGTTCAAATTAGCGGCACTATCACTGGAGTGGTCGTACAGTGGGAGTAGTCTGACTAGGGGTATCACAATGGACCAATAAAAATAATGACACGGCTGGTGAATACACTAGCAGGCTCCCTCTTCTTCTTTTTCTTCTGGTGGCGCTAAAGTCCGAGGTGGACCTGGGCCTCAACCAGTAAGCCTCTCCAGCCGGCACGATCTTTAGCCAACTGTCTTCAACTGCGCACAGCAAGTTGATTGAGGTCCTTCTCCACCTGGGTGCTCCATCGGTTCCGTGGGCGTCCTCTATTGCGTTGTCCTACTGGTTCGGAGTCGAAGACTCTTCGGGCTGGCGTTGGATCCATAGACGCCTGACTAGGCTTATGCCGCTGTACAGCCCGTACAGTTCGTGGTTGAATCTTCTTCTCCAATGACCATCAACGCAGACAGGACCAAAGATTGCACGCAGAACTTATCTCTCGAAAAGACCATCCGCTTTTGAGATTGTCCATGCCTCCGCCCCGTACAGCAGAACAGGGATGATCAAGGTCTTGTATAAAGTCAGCTTGGTCCTTCGAGAGATGGCTCTACTACTCAATTGCCTCTTGAGCCCGTAGAAACAGCGGTTGGCAAGAGTTACTCTGCGTTTGATCTCGGTACTGATGTTGTTTGTACTGTTTACTGCGGAGCCGAGGTAGACGAAGTCCTTGACTACCTCGAAGTTATAGCTGCCCATTGTGACGCTCTGTCCAAGACGTCGATGTTGTGTGTCCTTTCTTGATGACAGCATATACTTCGTTTCGTCCTCGTTCACCGCTAGACCCATTTTAGCCGCTTCCGGCTCAATGCCAGCAAACGCCTCATTGACGGCTTGCTGTGTCATCCGCGTATGCTAGCAGTTGTACGAACTTCTGGAAGACCGTGCCTCTTGTGTTAGCGTGTGAGTTCTGCACGATCTTCTCAAGAATAATATGTGCAGATCGTCAAACACCACCTATTCGTCGATTTCATGGCCACATATGACAGCGTGCATAGGGACGAGCTATACAACGGCATTTCTACCAAACTCGTCAGGTTGTGCAGGATGACGATGGAGAATTCTCGCTGCTCCATGAAGCTCGGTAACGAACTCACCGAGACGTTCAAAATCGAAAAAGTTTTTAGACAAGGCTACACGCTGTCATGTGCCTTTTTCAACGTTATGCTTGAGAGCCCCTCTACCTAAACTAATCTTATCCAAGATACACAGACGGGTCGAATTCAGAAAGTTGAGTTTGAGCAAGCATTGTTGGACCCAGAAGTAGTTAACTTATGCCTCTCCCCAAAGAGTCCCCAGTCGTTCAAGCTGAACTCTTCGCCATAAATGAAGCACCACATTGCAACAACAATTGGAATCTACTTAACTCAATAATATCGATATTCTCAGATAGCCAGCCAGTACCAGAAATGAATTACTACAGGGATGTATCATAACATAAAAAGCAGGGGCCCTAAGATAGATCCTTGTGGACCTCCCATCTCAGCATTTTGACCGCAAGACTACTGAAGTTGTTTGATACTTTGACTTTGAAACCTCTACCACACCTCGAATAATTTTTTCCACCATTTGAATAACGTTTTTATGACAAAGTGTGTCGAAAGCTTTTCCTAAAATCGATAAACATCATCAGCGAGTAATTGTTCTTATTTATATTTGTGGGAATAATATTGGCAAATTCTTTTAGCAATTGGTTGACGTTTCTATTTCTAAGGAACCCGAACTGGCTCTTGTTAATTATTTTATATCGGTCAAGATAGTCTTGTAATCTTTTTGCCATTACTTCGTCAAGCTAGATCTCACGAGAATCAAAAGGCCCTAAATCTGATTAAGCATGGATATTATGTGGCGCACTTGTTGACCACTTCTAATTCAACTATCACCTGCACAAAGCCCAGCAGCTCAGAAAACGTCTCCAGGCTATAAGCTACGGTCTGGTCATTACCATGTAAACCGGGCAAGTGACAAAGCTACTAAATAACTACATCCACGGGTTGAGCTACTTGCAAACTCTTGGTCAAAGAAACAGCAACTCGAACTGGAAAAACAAACAAGTATGGATGGACGGACGAAATAGCCTCCGAACTCTACTAAAATCCCCCAAATCTCGAAAACGGTGCGTCGGCCGTCGGACCTGTTCTTCTGTCCATCGATATAGGATTAGGAATGACATCGTTCACAACGACTTGAGTCGAATTAATAGACCCACAAGAATATAGCAAGTTACCGTCCAAGCTAGACTCCTGTAAGTGAATGAAAATGACGGTAAAAACCAGAGTAGCTCTACCAATCAAGTTGTTTCGTTTAATCCGGATTTAAACGGGAAATCTCTTCACTCTTGTCTTCATTTGAGCCCCCCTCCTTTGCCTGTTCCATCTTTTTTTGTCTCCATCGCTTGCGGTGGCGCCTGGGACTCCTCGGTGTTCCCCATCGTCACGTCCTCCATCGCATCTTCCTCCACGAAGCCAATCTGCTCAGCCGGATCGTGCGGCCAAAATGTGGGCTTCTTGAGGAAATCTGGGGCCGCCTCAGGATATGAATCGATGTACTCCTCCCAAGTCATCTGGTTGAACGGCAGACGCTGCTTGATTCGTTCGATTTCCCTGAGATAACCCTCAATGCGGTAGTTTGACTGACTCACATACTCCTCCAGGTCGTTCTGTAAGCATTCAAGGACTCCTGGAAAATGTAAAAAAAAAGGATATATTCCCAGTTTATTACCCTAACTTGCTCCTTTAGTTGCTCCAGTTTCGGGGTGTAGTTGTCCACTGGATAGGGCACCGTGAGGCTGGTGTACTTCCTCTCGAACTCCTCGACCAGCGAAACGGCCTCGGAGCGAACGTTTCGCTTGTAGAAGTCCCAGTCTATGGGTGGCAACTGACCGCGGGCACCGGATTCTTCAAGCTTCTGCAGTCGACTGCAAGTGAAGGGATATGAGTCAATTGGCTTCGGTGGGGCACTGAACTGACGTGATGTAATCTTTTCGCTTTTGCAGGAAGCGCTGGAATTTCTTCAAGGCGGGCTGCGGACATCGCTGCTTCAGCTCAAGCAGGGATACCATCTTTCCCGGGAACAACTTGCTGACCGGCATGTCAGGTAAGGTCTTACGAAATATATTTTTGTAAAATAAACGTATTTGCGAAATATATCGAACTGAAGACTGAGTGACGTTTGTCATTGATATTACTTGGGAGTTTGAGAAAGGGCGAGGTGAGGACTGAGTGGAAGTGGGAGTGGCATTGCTTGGACTATGACATAAGTGGTCGATGGTAGCTGGCGATTGGGCGACTGTAGGTCCTCCTAGAAGCGACTTGAATCATTTGAAAGAGCCCGAGTCTATTGTACGATCAACATTTGTGTTCATTGCATCACCAATGCCACACCCGTCCCCAAGGAGGTATTTCCTTCTCGCACTTCTCGAAGCTGATTTTGTAAATGTCATTACAGGTCTCATGACATAGGTTGGTATAAAGCAAAGTTCTCTGAATGGTTTTACTCGATATTCAATGCCATCACCGATGAAGGGTATCAATCCACGTTAGTATCGTGGGCAGAAGTCTGCGGAATGTCGAACTTGCCCTCCGTTACTATGGACATTTACGTCATTGTATTCAAAATTCTCTGAATAATGCTGCATTGGAATAATAATGATGATGTGAGAGCATTGGAAAACAGCTCCATTCCTAAATCAGGCCCATCGTCTGGTCGATAAGTCCTCTGCTCAAACTCACTTAGGAATTCGGAAAGGGGATCGAAAGACTTTTAATGAAATGGATTGAGGGCAATAAGATTGTTGCTCATAACGAATTCGGTTTCAATTTATGCCGCGTCGAAATTAGTTGCCGACATTTAATGGAACACTGCACGGGTGCCATGCTTGTCGACTTGGGAAAGGTGTTTGATACTGTTTGTCTGGCAGGGCCTTTTAAAAAGGGGCTGAAGCTCAATTTAAAAAATTCGTCTACAGTCAGGAAGCTTGATTTCGTAAACCTTTGAAACTACGCCTACAAATATAAAAATAATAAATCGTAATCAAATGGATGACCGTAGTTAAATGTACGATTCATTGACTCAATGAACTAGCGTTCATCAAAAGTTGAAATTTTCTGTAAGCATTTCCCAACGAAAGTGTTAGAGGAGCCAATGAAATTGTTCATTCTGAAGTTGCTTCAACGATGTATCTGTTTGGTTCAGTGTTCCATACATTCCCCTGGACGGATAACTCCCTTAACCGGACCGTCGCTGTTAGTAAGTAAGTAAGTAATTCATTTATTAATAATTCATAACAAAAAATATAGTTGTATAATATGAATTTAAGACCTATGGCTAAGCCGTCAGCCTGGTTAGCAGAATCCTAAATGTGTATTTTATATATTTTACATTCAGCCATTAAGAGCATTCTATATTTATAAAGTGATCGTTTAAAAGTTGTAAGGTTTCGAGCATTGTCAATGTCTGTTTTGCAAAGAAAGCTATCCTTTGTGATCTGAATATTGAGCAGTCTTCCTTCGATTTCAGATTACAAAGCGTGCAGAATTGGTTGAATTTTTCCATTATAGGGGTTACCATTTAGTGAAAGAACTTCACATCTTGGTTTGATTATCAGAGATATTTCATCATAACCAAAGGAGTCATGAAAGTAGTTCCTTTGGGTCAGATCATAATTTAGTTGACTGTATAGTATGCTGCTTTCTGACTCTCGAGCCTTAATTTTTAACGTATTTCGGGTGTTGTTTTCGTTTGTGTGAATAATACGGTACAGTTGATTTTTCAAAACAAGTAGATTGTCCATGTCAATTTGTACGGTCTCGCCACAGTCGTTGCTAATAGTTTGCCACCTTGCATACCACCAATCTGACCACCAATTTTCTTGAATCATCATATCTGCATATCTTAAGTTTGAGGTCTGCCAGTGACCTGAGTGTGTCTGTTGACAGTTTTGGTAGACCTGTTTCTAAGTGTATAACGTAATTAGGTGAATTTAATTGGGTCGCCGTGGCGTAGTGGGTTAGTGCGTCGACTCCTACGCAGAGGGTGCCAGGTTCGATACCCGAATTTACCACCTTTCATATTTCACGGCTCCACCTCTTTCGAGTCACTGACAATGCTCAAAGAATACTGCTTCTCCTTCTCAAATTCGCCGTTCGGAGTCGCCATTAAACTGTAGGTCCCTTCCACGCGTGAGAGAACAATAGCACGCACAACACAAGTGGTTGCTGAGAAGCTAGGCCCTGGCCCTCTGCGGGCTGTAGCGCCACCCATATTATTATTATTATTAATGGGAGATTGAAGAGCTTTAAACTTCATTCCTTTGGAATGCTTCAATTCCTTCATACCCATAAGATTTAATGACTGAGTTAAATATCTTATATCTCACAGGTAGATCAATATTTCGTTGTGGAACATTTTTCCACGAGAGTTTAAGCAGACTTTGAGAGCGGTTTGCTCTATCTCTAAGATGTTTACTGAAACTTAGAGTTGAATTCAGTTTGACTCCCAAATATTTCACCTCTTTAACGGCTTCAAGTGGTTGACCATCGTAGCTCCAATTGTCTTTTATTGTCAATTCTTGGAGAGCGCGCAAAATCCATTTCATTTTCGACTTTTCTTTGTTGTTTGACTTTTAATCCCCAATTACAGTAACATGACAAGCGGTTGGTCATCAGTCGTATATGTCCCGGGGATTCTGCAAGTAGGACGAGGTCATCTGCACATAGCAACACATTGATTGTGGAATGAGCAATTCTAACACCTCCTGGCAGCGCATCTACTATACCGTTTGTATACATTGAGAACAGTAGTGCACAAAAGAAGAGTACCTGTTTTACCTCGAGCATGATACGCTTTGGCATTGGATGTCAGAGTAAATATCTGATCTACAGTTGAATATCCTTTTCTAAAGCCAGCCTGTAGATCGCTTAGAATATTTTTCTGCTCCACCCATCCTTCTAGCCTTTTTACCAAAATGCCGCAGGATATTTTGGCAATCGTATTTATAAAGGAAATTCCTCTGTAATTTTGTGCAGATAGGAAAAATCACAGACTTCTTAAAAGAGGATGGAATTACCGCTGTTGTAGAGAGTTTGAAGACTGTTCCAGAATGAAGGTGAGGCATTTTTAAAAAATTCGTATGGGATAGATTCCGTCTTCAGCTTAGGCCTTCCCATTTTTAGCACTGAATCATGATCACATCTTTTAATTCTTCAATAGATACATCAACGTCCAGTGTTTCATCAACAGTTAGTGTAGTCGCTGTAGATTTCACTGTATCTGTGTATTCTGACGGTTACCTTTGTGTGGATAGAAGGTGTTGATTACAGAGATGCCATTTGCACAGAAAAAGTTCAACAACCTGTCCCGTTGGCGTTCTGATGAGGATCACCATGTGGTAACTACTTTAGCATTCCATCTACTGAGTAGCATTCCTTATGTTCCCCTCATATTCCTGTTCGAATTGGTGGGTGAAATTTCATCCAACATCCGGATTAAGTGAAATAAAGCACTTGCACAAGCAGCGCCAGTGCTCCTATCATTACATTGCAACCATTATTGAATGGAATTCCAGCATTCGGATTAAGTGAATGACCCCCCGATTTTTTGATGATTACTCATCTCTCTTCATCTATCTGCGGCAGAACCTCAGTGGTCGTTGGGACAAACTTCTCATCAATAATCCGGACTATTCAACAACTGTGGGTCGCCGTGGCGTAGTGGGTTATTGCGTCGCCTCCTGCGCAGAGGGTGCCAGGTTCGATACCCGAATTTACCACCTTTCATATTTCACGGCTCCACCTCTTTCGAGTCACTGACAATGCTCAAAGAGTAATTCCTGTCTAGAAAAAGCTTCTCAAACTTCGCGTGAGAGAACAATAGCACGCACAACACTAGTGGTTGCTGAGAAGCTAGGCCCTGGCCCTCTGCGGGCTGTAGCGCCACCCATATTATTATTATTATTAATGGGCGATTGAAGAGCTTTAAACTTCATTCCTTTGGAATGCTTCAATTCCTTCATACCCATAAGCCCCCCACGCTTGCGAGGCATAACAGAGAATGGATTTAATGACTGAGTTAAATATCTTGTATCTGACAGGTAGATCAATTTTTCGCTGTAGAACATTTTTCCACGAGAGGTTAAGCAGACTTTGAGAGCTATTTGCTCTATCTCTAAGAATTTTTTTGAAACTTAGAGTGGAATTCAGTTTGACTCCCAAATATTCCACCTCTTTAACGGCTTCAAGTGGTTGACCATCGAAGCTCCAATCGTATTTTATTGTCAATTCTTGGAGAGCGCGCAAAATCCATTTCATTTTCGACTTTTCTGTATTGACTTTTAATCCCCATCTTTTACAGTAACATGACAAGCGGTTGGTCATTAGTCGTATATGTCCCGGGGATTCTGCAAGTACGACGAGGTCATCTGCATATAGCAACACATTGATTGTGGAATGAGCAATTCTAACACCTCCTGGCAGAGCATCCACTATATCGTTTGTATACAGTGAGAACAGTAGTGCACAAAAAAAGAGTACATTTTTTACCTCGAGCATGATACGCTTTGACATTGGATGTCAGAGTAAATATCTGATCTACAGTTGAATATCCTTTTCTAAAGCCAGCCTGTAGATCGCTTAGAATATTTTTCTGCTCCACCCATCCTTCTAGCCTTTTTACCAAAATGCCGCAGGATATTTTGGCAATCGTATTCATAAAGGAAATTCCTCTGTAATTTTGTGCAGATAGGAAAAATCACAGACTTCTTAAAAGAGGATGGAATTACCGCTGTTGTAGAGAGTTTGAAGACTGTTCCAGAATGAAGGTGCTGCATTTTTAAAAAATTCGTATGGAATAGATTCCGTCTTCAGCTTAGGCCTTCCCATTTTTAGCACTGAATCATGATCACATCCTTTAATTCTTCAATAGATACATCAACGTCCAGTGTTTCATCAACAGTTAGTGTAGTCGCTGTAGATTTCACTGTATCTGTGTATTCTGACGGTTACCTTTGTGTGGATAGAAGGTGTTGATTACAGAGATGCCATTTGCACAGAAAAAGTTCAACAACCTGTCCCGTTGGCGTTCTGATGAGGATCACCATGTGGCAACTACTTTAGCATTCCATCTACTGAGTAGCATTCCTTATGTTCCCCTCATATTCCTGTTCGAATTGGTGGGTGAAATTTCATCCAACATCCGGATTAAGTGAAATAAAGCACTTGCACAAGCAGCGCCAGTGATCCTATCATTACATTGCAACCATTATTGAATGGAATTCCAGCATTCGGATTAAGTGAATGACCCCCCGATTTTTTGATGATTACTCATCTCTCTTCATCTATCTGCGGCAGAACCTCAGTGGTCGTTGGGACAAACTTCTCATCAATAATCCGGACTATTCAACAACTGTGGGTCGCCGTGGCGTAGTGGGTTATTGCGTCGCCTCCTGCGCAGAGGGTGCCAGGTTCGATACCCGAATTTACCACCTTTCATATTTTCACGGCTCCACCTCTTTCGAGTCACTGACAATGCTGAGAGAGTAGTCCTGTCTAGAGAAACCTTCTCAAATTCGCCGTTCGGAGTCGGCGTTAAACTGTAGGTCCCTTACACGCGTGAGAGAACAATAGCACGCACAACACAAGTGGTTGCTGAGAAGCTAGGCCCAGGTCCACTTCGGACTGTCGCGCCACCCATATTATTATTATATTATTATTCGCAACTGACTGTTGCGACTTCGTGCACATTATCCGGATTAAATGAAACGATTCGATTTACTCATCTGAAAAATTTCTTTCCATTCTACTTCAGGCGCTGTCGCTGATATTATTATCCCTAACATTTGGTGGGCCATGTAGAGCGCATGGACAACACTGCTCCAGCCCGAAGAGTCTTCGACTCCGAACCAGTGGGACAACGCAATAGAGGACGCCCACGGAACCGATGGCGCACCCAGGTGAAGAAGGACCTCAATCAGCTTGGTGTGCGCAGTTGGAGACAGTTGGCTAAAGATCGTGCCGGCTGGAGAGGCTTACTGTCAACCAGGCCCAGGTCCACCCAGTTGGCAGTTGGAGACAGTTGGCTAAAGATCGTGCCGGCTGGAGAGGCTTACTGGTTGAGGTCCAGGTCCACCCGGACTGTAGCGCCGCCAGAAGAAGAAGAAGAACATTTGGATAAGACAGATTTATCATCAATCATCCGGATTAAAAAGAAAACTACTTACATGGCAGCCCATTGTTGATCTCCGTTGACCATTGTAGTTGTATGTTCACATGTGATGTTCCTACTATATTTCTGCAGAAGTTAGTGGGCGAAATATGTCGCTGCATCCGGATTAAGTGAACGACTTGTTACTTTGTTCAATTTTTGCCATCATCTGAAATTTCGTCTATGATCCGAAAACATCAAAAAAGCTCTTTTCATCACCGACTATGGACTTGAAGAAGTTTGATTTTGCCACCATTTCGTAAATCGGCTGACTTTCATAACCGATTTTCGCACAAGGAACGAAATATTTCATATGGAAGCCCGGGTACTATCCGACCTGGAATTTTCCAAGAATGGCTGCCTCATCAAAGCGCTCTTGGCCGTCGTCGTCTTAACACTCTAACCACATAATGTAGAAGCCATGAACAATAAGCCACTTCGAAATTCTCACTTCTGCTAGGGCATTCGGAAGAGGTTAAGGATCTGCTTCCGGTAGGCAATCAATTTACGCACTCGCTTCCTGCGGTACCTGTAAGATAATGCTTGCCAAAACATTCAACAATGGGTTTGTTTTCCTTTTTTTTCAAGCAAAGCCTCCTCTGTGGACACACACTTCTCAAACGTTCAGTTGTGACCACATCCCTTGGCGAAGGGGCATAGTTCAAACATTCAGTCATCATCAAACGGCATTGTCCTTGTACAAAGTTTTGCTTAACCAATTTTCGGTTGGTTGCACCTCACAAAAACTGACCCTCACTGTCTGCAGTGCTTCTTCGGTGTGTATGCGGCCCCGAGTCTGACGGCAGTTGTCGTCCGACTGACAGGACAATGCAAACGAACGGTGAACAGTGAGGAAGAACATTCAAACAACATGTTAAATCAAAATCCTCTTTTTGATTTAACATGCGGAAATTTACTTCTAATTTAGTCCTTTTCATTTGCTTAACATGCTCCGAGGACTCCGAAGGATGCATCACCACGTGGGGGAGGGGAGGGGAAAGGGGGCTTCTTTGGCATAAAACCGCATGCGACAGGCGTCATTGTTACACTGTTTACGTTACGAATTCGAATTTGAATGAGAAAATTAAGAAAATTTCACAAAGGACATCTGAATGTCCTTTATCGAAAGTGACTGAGTGTGTGCGTGTCGGTCTGTCCTGGGAGGTGTGTCCTTTGAGAGGCAAATTGCAGCCCAGAGCCCTCGTTTAGGCCCTGAGCAAATTGCCGCTCGGTAAATAGCTGCACCGAATTAAGTACGAAGATTTCGGAGAAAATGAGTCGACTGCAGTCGAAAGAGGCTTCCTTGCCGCCTTTGAGATGTGACCAGATTTGTTTTCATGAGAAACTAAACTCTGTCGTGTGAGGGATTAATTAATCGGCTTCTCAAAGGAAGTGCTGGCCATGGTGGAGGGCTATGTAGCACAAAATACAAGCTATCCCATCGAAGCAACAGTTTGATTTGGGCACCAGTAGCTTCAAATCGTTTGTTTGATGTTGTCACTGCCATTTGTCAGGAAGTGTTGGACATTATGCCGAGCTGCCTGAAGAAAGTCCGTCCTGAGTGTTCAAAATAACATCCCGATTACGTGAAACTACTTGCTTTTCGGACCAGTCTTGTCTTCTTCGCATTTCAGCTTTCTAGAGGCGTTCATCTACGACAGTCCTTGAACGTTTGAGTTTAAGAGTTTTTCCTTAACATCCGGATTAATTTAAAAAAAACACACTTCTTCTAGAGGACGTGTCAACATTATTCCCATTTAGTGGTGCTGTGGAGTTTCAATCATGACGTTTGTGACATATACCCGTTAAAGTATGTCGAGTTGAATTCGTATACATGTATTATCCGGATTTAATAAAATTTCACTTTCATTATTTGTGTCTTCATTTCAATGTGTACAGTAAAACTCCAGAATTTTGCTTCCATGGTCTGGTATATGGGAAGAGAGGTGGTATCTTCGTCTTTAATCCAGACCTTCCAATACAGACAGCGTCACGATAGCCAGTGCTTTGCGGATTTTCAGCTTTTAACTAGTCGGGAGGTTGCTACTACTTATTCGTACAAGTGGAAGAAATTAATTTGTACTCATTCCGAATTAAATAAAGCTACTTGCTCTGAAGTGGAGATCGAATCCTTAATGTTGCTACTAAAAGAAAGCGGATATTCTATCACCCGATTTTAACAAGAACTTTGTTAGGTTAGGTTAGGTAGGAGGGCTGGTAGTGGATACAATTGCTCATTTAGACCATGTTGGTCTATTGTGATACCAACAGTACTACTACCACTGTCTGACCACTCCAGAGACAGTGCCGTTAGTTTGATTCCAACGGCAAATAGTGACTGGACCAGATTTGAATACCAGATAAAATGTTGATGTTTTCACTGGGATTCGAACCGGGGACCCCGATAACCAGGCAGCCATTCAGCCGGATTAAATTGAGTCTCCTCCAACAGTATGATTCGGTTCGACCAGCGCTCTAGTAAGTAGTCTTCTGACCTAGACACGCTCGTAGGATTTTATGTCGAAAGTGGTCAGCTCAGTCCTTCTGTACGTTGCTCCGATATGGGCTGGTGCACTGACAATGACTGAGTGCAATCTGATGTGCAATCAGAATCATCAGAAGCTTCCGCACGATCTCTGATAATGCAGCAGGTGTTATAGCCACAATGATCCCCATCGACATACTCGCAAACGGGAGCCAGAGAATGTATCTAAGGTGGCCCCTAAATCGTCAGGAGGCAAGAAGAATAAAGACGGAGGAAAGAGCGGCATCGATGACGCTGTGGGAAACCATGTAGGATGGCTGCACAAAGGGCAGGTGGACCCATAGGATCATTCCCACCATTGAATTATGGCGGGACAGGAGAATAGGGGATTGTAATCTTTACCTTACGCAACTCCTGTCGGGGCAAGGTTGCAATCGGAAATACCTTCACAGTCTTGGACACGATAGTTCAGCCATGTACCCCGAATGTCCAGATACTAATGAGGACGCGGAGCATGCAGTGTTCTACTGCACACGCTGCGCAGACGACAAAGCGAGCTTGCCAAGTTCGGAGGATCTCGTACGCTACATGACAAGATCGGAGACTCGACTGGACAGTGGTCTGCTCTTTCATAGCAAGCGTGCAAAATGCACTACGAAAAGCTGAATCTCTAAGAAGAGCCCAAGAGGCTGACATACAGACTAGAGCGTAATAGCTCTAACCAGCCCAGCGAAGTAATACCTAATGGCAGTTCCGCGGGGAGAGTGGTAGAAGAGCAGAGGGTGTGTGTTAGTACGTAGGCGTATTCGTATTGGGTTGCGTATTGGGTTGCATGCTAATGGCACGCTATTAGTATCTTTAGAAGATTGCCACATTTTTAGACGTAACCAAAAAAAAGGAATGCAGGATATGTCGGGCATATGTAATCTACCTTTTGCTGTCACTGGTAGTTATAGATAGACACTTAGGTTAGGTTTTAAGAGTTGTGCAAATTGTAAAGTAGATTTAGTTGAGCAGCCGAACAAGACTGTTGAATGAATCTCCGAGCCGAAATGCGCGTAAACATACAAATATATTGTTTTATTACTGATCCCCTCGGCCAGTATACACAAACGTTTAAATTGTTATTATTTGGACAGCCCTCCACTCCTTGAGAGGTACCAGTCTGAAATCACTCAAAATTCGTAAGTGACCCTTGCAGCATTTTTTAACGTTGAAGATACATTCAAAAATATTGAACCAGAGTCAAACTCAATTGAATTTAGCATCCTTTAAACGGAAAAGTCCTGTGGCCTCATTCCATCAGCTAATCATCAGCAGAGGGAATCCATTCAAATCTGGGAGCTGCTGGGATTTGCAGAGGAGTTTATAGAGGAACCCCACAAGGAGGTGTACTCTCACCCGCTCATTGAACGTAGCAGTAGCAGGCAAATTTATTAGCTATGCAGACGATGTTGCCACAGCGGCATTTGCTAAATTCGTCTCCACTCTAAGGTATATTCAGAATGTTCAGAATGTCGTCGTACAAGTGGAAGCATGTACACAACCATGTGTACTTGGCATTAACTAAAATACGGATCTTGCCCTCTTTATCAAAAGATACAAACTACAGCCTTACATCGCTGGCTGGAGTTTCACCTCGATTGTCAGATCAACACTAACATACAGGGTCTTAGTTTGGCGGACAGTCCGCAATCATGTCCTTAGACAATGTCATGCTTAACTTGGTTACAGACTCCCTCTTAATGACACGGCAGAGCATTTCAATATATACCTGATGAGGGTATCGGAACATTAAGCTTATGAACTTCCTAGATGTATTACAACCTCTTGTCTAACACCGGGAGGAATTCCACCTTCCATGTCTATCACTACAGCGTATTAAATATAATTCAATCAGAACAAACAACCACATCTGACAAGAAGGCACCACCTACCTTAAGACAAAGGAAATATGGCCAGCAATTATTCCCAAACAATCACCCTCTCTGCTCTGCTCTCCAAGCAGACCCCCACTCAGGCACTCATTGGCGTTATAACAGCGCAATTGGCATACACGTCCACAGGATGGGTGTCCATACAATGACTTCTACAGAAGGTGCATGGATGAAGAGGAAGTAGAAACCACAAATCACCTCTTCTGCTCGTGCAGCGATCTGGCAAGTCGTAAGTACTCACAATAAGGATCTACTCTTTCTTTAATGTCAATGAGCGTAACAGCCTGGGCATTAACCCTCTAAACCGTTTCGTCAAAAGCACCGACTGGTACCAAGATTAGGAGTAGTTAATACGAAAAGGGACCTAGTGTGACAGCCTTCTAGAGTCACTCTTACCTAACCTAACAATGGTTTAAGGGAAGTACAATGACATTCCAGCTGTCAGCTCTTTAAACAAAGCTAATCTGCTTGCGGCTCATTTTGCAGCTAGCTCAACACTGCCAGATTCCAATTTGTCTCCACCTGTACTTGAGAGCGTTGATTTCACCATGGGACAAATCCACTTCCGCACTCGTACAGTTGCAAGAGTACTGAAAGATCTCGACGTGCACAAATCCGCTGGCCCTGATGGTATTCCCCCTATACTTCTGAAGAGGTGTTCTTCTGTGCTGGCAAAACCACTCTTTAGGTCTCTTTCCGAGCAGATGGAAGACAGCATTTGTCCAGCCAGTCCCTAAAAAGGGCGAATCTTCGTCACCCACCTCGTACCGACCCATAGCACTTACGTCCCTTCTTTCTAAGGTCATGGAAACGCTGATAAATCGTCAGCTTATGAAAGATCTTGAATCGCGGAAGCTTCTTAATGACCGACAATATGGTTTCCGCAGCGACAGGTCCACTGGTGATCTGATAGCTTATCTCACCGAAAAGTGGAACCAGTCTTTGCACAATGCAGGCGAAAGCAAGATCGTTGCGCTTGATATTTTTAAAGCATTTGACAGAGTTTGGCATCAAGCTCTCTTGTCGAAAATGCGTGCCCATGGTATCGATGAATCTCTTTTTCTTCTATGGATTAGAAATTACCTTTCGAACCATTCAATTCAAGTTGGATGGGTTCAAGTCTGATATCCACCAAATAACTGCTGGTGTTCCCCAACGCTCAGTTCTGTCTCCGACATTCTTTCTCATTTTTATAAATGATCTCTTGTCTGCTTCTTCTAATCCAATCCATTCCTTCGCTGATGACAGCACCCTTAGCTTTTCATATTCGTTCCAAGCCCCACGACCCCGCCCTTCGGCCGTAGAATTGGAACGGCAGCGTATGTTAAGCACATTGAATTCCGATTTTGACAGCATAATTAACTGGGGAAAAAACAATAGAGTGGAATTCAATGCTTCAAAAACTCAATGCTGTCTGCTGTCACTCAAGCGAATGTCACCCTTGATAATCAGCCATTATCCATGAATGGCGCTTGTGTCGCTGAAACCGGAAAACTTTCCATCCTTGGTATGTGTATCAACACAACACTTAGTTGGAGCGATCACATACTTGAGGTCGCCAAAAATGCTGCGAAATGTTTAGGTTTTCTTAATCGATGCAAGAAATATTTCACCCCTTCTGACTTGGCTTTAATTTATAAGGCGTACATCCGCCCCAAGCTTGAGTATAACGCTCTGATGCCCCCAAGACCACACTGCACCTACTTGATAGAATCCAAAAGCGAGCGATAAAACTTATAGGAGACAACAATTTCGCAGAGTCATTAGACTCGCTCGAACATCGACGTACCGTCTCTTCTTTGTCCGTGTTTTATCGTTATTTCAACAAACTTTGCTCAAGTGAGCTAGCCAACTGCATCCCTCCTCTCCATGAATTCACCCGCAATACTCGTCTCGCCAGGAATGCCCATCAGTATACCCTTAAGCCTACTTTCGGACGCACAGTTAAATTCAGAGCCTTGTTCTTCAGCCGCACTGCACGAATATGGAATGCTCTTCCCAAACTAATATTTCCCACAGACTACAACCCGCAGATATTTAAGTACACAGGTACCTCCTCTCCCTTTCTCCCTCTATACCTTCGGCCCGTGCTGTGTCTTGACCCCGGACACATAAGGGTATTAGCAATCCCTTGTGCACGCGCAAATTATAAAAAAAAAATTAGTTGTTTTCCTTAACCGGACTTAATGAATATCTTGACAGAAGTGCCAAATTTTCCATCAAATCATCCCTCGTCATGTGCAGTGATTTATGTTGACAAGGTGGAAATTCCTGATCCGTCATCTAGATTAAATAAAAACTTACCAGGCAATGCTACTTTCGTCTTCATCGAAGTCTACCATTTTCTTCGGCTTAACCTATGCTGCGTGATGTACGTATGATGTCCCCGTACAAGTTGTTAAGTTTGACTATCATCAGGACTGAAAAAATATACATCCAGTCCGCCATTGGAGTGAGGAATTTGGGCTTGTAGAACTTCGTATGTCATCCGGATTAAGTGAGAGACACGCCGGAAATTATAACTTTGGTTTATCTTTTTACTGAACCCCGACTCGTTGTCGAAATGTTAATTTGATAACCCCTTGGTCTAGCATTCCCAATCCATTGCATAACCCCTCTTCGCATCCGGTTTGGAAAAGGCCATGCTTCAAAATGGCTGTCAGCAGACAGCCTGTTAATATGCATTTCGACTTAATCCCCACGCCTTCCATTAGCTGCGGAAGCTCATCTTATTGGGTGGAAAGCAACCCTCATTCTTCTCATCCTCATGCATCCACAAAAGTAATAACGTTCCTCAGCCCCAGCCCCTTGGCCCCTTCATAGTTCATTGACTTTGAGTGCATACCCTTTTGCATGCAACTCGCATTCACATCGAATGATAAACAACCCGACCTTCGATTGTGCATCCGCAGTAATCAAGCATCCATCCAAGTGCCCCATCGAAGTACATCATCCACACCAGTCCGTCCCTTCAAACTGATTAAGCAAACAATTAGCAACGGAACATCAAGCCATCCTGTCATGAGGGTACCCAACAGCCTCTTCCATTAGCCGATGACCACCGCTGACCAGAATATAATTGAATCCCATTCAATTCATCTGCATGTTGCATCTGCAGCTCGTCCTTCATCATCACGACGAGCCAAATCATCAATTCATTATCTCCCGCACACACACACACGACGTCGTCGGTGTCTGCATCTGTGCAGTGGCAGTTAATAATCCGTCACTCAATAACCGAATGAAACACTTCACCGAGACGTATCCTAGTCATCGCGCATCCGGTCGGTGGCTTGGCACACACACACACACACACCCACTTAGTCGGGGTGTTGCTGATTACATGCGAGTACTCTGCTGTGTTTATTTTTTTTCTCCTCAATATCGTAGGTGCCGCCGACGCCGACACCGACGCCACGGCCACCGTTCGCAAAATTAGAAACTCGACTCCTGCATCATCATTAGTGCCACCATATCGCTCTATCGTCCTTCCCATCAGAGGCATCATCATCGCCATCATCGTCTGGGCTCGCAACCGTCGCACCACCACAGTGGCAGCAGCAGCTCATCAGCAGCGACGACGCGATGGTGGCAGCAGCAGCAGCGGCAGCTGCAACGCAATGCCACCGCCGCCGTCGCAGCATTAGCAGGATCAACATGGCAGCTGAAATGAACGAAATGTTTAATTACCTAACCTCAGATTGCACTCAGCTTCATATGAAAAGTTGTTAACTCTACCACTCGTCTAAGCGATGGGGGCGGGGGGTTGCTTCCTTCCATCTTTGTGCACACTGCACTGGTGTTCTCTGCTGCTTCCTATCATCCTCAGCCTCGTCCTCGTCCTGCTTTTCCTTTTTTTTTCCTTCTTGTTGCTGTTTTATTTTTTACTGCTCTAACATCAATCCAAACTATGCTTGCTAATAGCCCGCACAGGCAAGTGTGGATGCTCTTGGATGGGGTCTGGAAGGCCCCATAAAGTTGCCCACCATTATGTCAATCCGTCCCGGTATGAATGCGGAGCGTACGCTGAGTACACGGACTCAACGTGTATTACCACGCCACCGATGACGACGGATGACTCTGACTCTGACGACGGATTACTCCAGACCGTCGTCGTCGTCGTCGTCCTACACAACCTAGTCACCCACCCACTCACACATCCGCAGCCGAACACACTCGCAACCCGAGTGATTTTTCATTTCAACTAATGTCCAATTACACTAATGCATAAAAGCTTTCTCACATATCCTTCCAACTCGTCAATTTATACTAATGAACGTGAATTTTTAGCCGAGCTTAGGACGGGCTGGGGCTTGTGCCGAACTCCTCCATCAGCCGGACTGATTCACCCATCTCCCTCCACCAGGTGATGAGAGGGGAGACACAAAAAACAACCAGGCAAAGAGTCTCGGGATAAACTTCGTTTTTGATGTCTGCCCTCCGGAGTGGCCAGAGTTAAGCTGGGGCTCGGTCGGGACGGCTTCTGGTCGTCGGATGGTGGCCATTTGCCATCCACTCTCTCAGCCAGTGCCAGGTCGTCCTGGTCGTTGGTCGTGTGTATGCACTTATACATCGCCAATGATTCAATATTTGAAGTTTCTACTTCGGTTTTAATGTCAACCATTAGATGACGGAGATGAATGGATGTGAGGCTAAGTGATTTCCTCTCGCTCTCCTCTCGTCGGTTGGTTTTCACGTGGAATTTTCGTTCATCCTTCGGATGGGAATTTTCCTGGGGAAAACCACTTTTTATTGATTAGGTTTGCGGGGGTCAAGGGGAGAGCCCGGTGCCAGGACCGGAGTGTGCATATGTGTGATTGAGAGTGACTGACGAGTGGATTCACTGAGGTTGCACTTCGAACAATTGGTCATTTCGTGCACTCACTGATGGATGTCTGTCGGCATCAACTCAACAAGGTCAGCGTCGACTGAAGGAGCTGGAAAATTGATGTGTTCACTTTAAGATCTTCTATTTGTCATGGCAGACTTCAAAATGGTTGCACCAATAAGGGGTGGAGAGCGGGGTTTCTTTTTTTGAAGCCAGTCACTCCAGCAGTTATGACTTACTTAGAGCAGGAGATCCTCTTCAGCTCGTTGTGCGACGGAGCGGTCGTGGTTGAGTCGCCCATCCACAGTTGGTCTGGCGATGTGGTATCTGAGCGGCACCGCATTAACGTCTTGTTTCAGACTGTGCTTATTTAGATGGAGAAATGCTTCCGGGGGGGACGAAGCCACTGTGGCGTAACTTTTCGTGATACTCTGGATTGGGGTAGTAAGCCTCCGAGATCCGGTTATTGACCGAGTTCATCGCTCTAGCAGTGTGACCACGAATCAGCTTCAACAAGAAATTGTCCACTCTTATCAGGTTTGCCCTGTTGTATAAGACCTCATTGGAATAGAATTTTATGTACTGGGACTCTGGAGTTCTATAAAGGCGAAGGCAAGCCCTAAGACAGGCCCTCTCTAACAACTGAATCTTTTCCATTAAGCTTGCACTCACGTTGAACCACACGGGACAGCCATTGGTGAGCATTGGCCGGATGAGGGCCATGTAGCAGATAACCTTACCCCTCGCATCGAGTTGGCTGTTGTAAAACAGTCTCTTTTGAAGCACCTCGGGCCCTGGCCAGAGTAGCATCTACATGTGTGTTAAAATATAGATATTGATCTAGTCAGATCGCCAGGCATCTGACTACAGTCCTCTGCGCCAGTGGTTCCCCATGTCGTCCAACGATTGAGGACTGGACCCTGGGTCCGCCGAGGCCTTATACAACGGCGTCCAGAACAGAATGGCTTCCGACTTCCGGAAGTTGATACTCAACTTCCAGCCATCGCAACTTCTCATGAATGAATCGAAGTCACCCTGCGTGAAAGTAGTGATTTCCTCGATTTTTTTGCCTGATCAAGTCCTCGGCATACACAATTGCATGAGGAAGAGAACTAACAGATCACTGTTGAACAAGATCGGCTAATTAACGGCACCCCGTTGGAGACCATTTTTAACTTGAAATATACCTGTTGAGGTCACGTTGTCATTTTTGACAACGAACCGTCTACCGGTAAGCATGTTCCACAGAAGGTACAGCAGTGGTTTGCTAATGCCTAGCCGATTGAGTTTGAAGAAAATACCTTCTAACCATACGGTGTCAAAAGCCTTCTCTAGGCCAATTAATCTTCAGAGGTGAAGTGTGATATATGACATGTGTCAAAGCCAATCATGCTCACTTGCCATTGCCATTTTATCATAAAAATACTTGCACTTGAACAATGTTTATAAGTTACTTAATTTTACTATCGAAGGTAGTGCTCCGAGCCGGACACTCCGAGCAGCTTTCAATCGACCAGCAATTTGAGGTAAAGTGGCGAAAAATTAGCAATAATTTCACACTAAATGAGCATCAAACCATCTATCCGTATGCGTAAAGTGAGTACAGAGGAAAATTTTCCCGCCGCATCCGCAAGCACCTACTAATGACGAGAACGCATGGTTCGTCGTCGTTCGCATCCAGTTGGCAGAATGGTGATCTAAGACTTCATTTAGCTGAACCAGGTCCACATACGGTGCCAGCAAGACGGCGCTACAAATCACACCGCCCGAGAGGGACGGGGCTACATGCCGGACAGCTCGGGATTAGTGATAGACTGATTGAGACACAAGATCGGTGGCGAAATTATCTCTCGTTTTAAAACAGTGGTCGTGCGATTTGACACCTTTATTTTGTTTGGGAATACGTCAAGTCTATAACCTATGCCGTCTAAGCCAGCATCCATTGCAGCCTTGGAAGACAACAATACCCGAGATATCAGCGAGATACAAGCCAAAAGTCTCTCAAAATTGGACTCTCCATATGGACCCCGTCGTAGTCAATGTGTATATACAATAATCATTAAAATACAATTGGCAATCAATGATCTATCAACTTGAATAAAAATTGTGTACACTTTTGGCATATAGCTGTGCTTGTTGTGGACAGTTAACAGCAGATGATAGATAGATACGCACGTCTTGCAAGTACCTGATTTTTTTTTTGTTCAGCGTCTGCAATCGATGTCCCAGCGTTTGTTTGTCTGTTGCCATAGCTTCCTAAATCGGAGTGTGGATTCAAGAATAATACCAGCACGATATGGAGGTTATCGCGACTTAGAAGCGCTAGTTCTGCTTGCATCCCATTGGGCAGCCTCGTACTGCAAGTATTAAGTCAGGGCTCTCATCGCTAAGACGACGTCGTTTCGACGATTGTATTACTTCGTGTCACGCTAAAATTATTCAATCGTCTAGTCGATGCCGTTTTTGACGATTCACTATTGCTTCGTATAACTTATTGAACTGTCAAAAGCCGATGATTGAACGATTGCTATTTTACAATCGTTTCATACTTCGTGGTTTGTTGTTGCTTGGTTTCGTTTTGAATTTTTTCATTCAGCATTACAATGTGTTGTATTCGATGACGAAGAAAGTGAAAATTCTGTTGGACTATTGCGAAAGCGAATGACGATTAGAGATGCATCGGATCCTCTTTCACTTTTACACGAAAAGGAAAAAGGGATATTATTATTTTTGCATTCTAGTTTTCTTCAACGTTTTCGCTTATCAAATGAGGCGTTTGTACTAGGGCTAGAAATGGTAAACCCAAAGAGCGGCTCGCGGTCAACATATATTGCTTGGACTTGGTGCTATCTTGGAGGTCCTAGCTAGAGGTGGCTACCAATGATTGGTTCGCATCTTCATCCATCTCACAGTTCGCTCTGTTTGGCTCTCCGTGCACTTTGACCGCACCATAGCAATTCGAACTGGTACCTGTCACAGCAGTACGAAGCGAAGCCATCTGAATTGGTTTTTCCTCCTGCTCGGATATTGGAATTTGATCAGATGGCCCACCGCCTGTTTTTTTTTTTTTTAATGAAATCAAATTTTGGCTGCATTTCTTTTTTACTCGATATTTAAAACGTATCCATACCTAAAACAAATTAATTGAACTTTTAACTTGAACTTGTGATGTTAATATTGTGCACTTACTTTCCTCCAAGACTTATTGGGTAGCCCAATGGCATTCAGTTTTTGTGACAAATCTGCCCACAGCTTGTTAATAAACTGCCTGCTTTGTGTGGTTCTTGGCATGTAATTTTATCCCATTTCACGATGTTCATCCATGTAATGGCCTGCTTTTTTGTTCCTGACCTCGTGTGTTGATTAAGAAATCAACTAATTGACAAAAAGTTATTCAATACTTACATGTTTTCGAATTTGGATTTCAAATGAATAGGTGAATCATCAACGAATTTTAAAAGTGGCAGCATAAATTCAATATTTAACGTGGTTAGTAGTTCTAAAACTGCCTACTATTTGAACGATTGATGACGCGAAGCAAACTTTTGACGACGTCGTTGAATACAATCGTTTGAACGACTATCATCTTAAAAGTTACGCCATGAGAACCCATGATCTTGGTCTCCTATTTATTCCTCCTACGAGCGAGCTACCAACGAAGGATGTTACGACAAAGTCTGTCCCATCAGTCTTCGCAGCCAGAGTCAAATTCATAGAAGGGGTGAAAGAGTTTCACCTTGTGGCGCATCTCTTATTACATTTCTAGTGATGCATGCTTACCCCCATAACATAGTACTTCATCATCTTCAGAGATAATGATTGACTTCCGCTCTTGACAGTGCATCGAATATTGGATCCTTGCTAATGTTGTTGAATGTACCTTCAATGTCAAGTGCTCAATGAAACAAGTATCTTCTGTTTAACTATGTCGAAGGAGCTTAAACGGAGTCGCTTAAAGAGTCATTGAACTTTATAAGAAATGTCTTATATGGCAGCATTTTCTTCTTTTTTTTTTATAATTTGCGCGTGCTCAAGGGATTGCTAATACCCTTATATGTCCGGGGTCAAGACACAGCACGGGCCGAAGGTATAGAGGGAGAAAGGGAGAGGAGGTACCTGTGTACTTAAATATCTGCGGGTTGTAGTCTGTGGGAAATATTAGGTTGGGAAAAGCATTCCATACTCGTGCAGTGCGGCTGAAGGACGAGTCTCTGAATTTAACTGTGCGTCCGAAAGTAGGCTTAAGGGTATACTGATGGGCATTCCTGGCGAGGCGAGTATTGCGGGTGAATTCATGGAGAGGAGGGATGTAGTTGGCTAGCTCACTTGAGCATAGTTTGTTGAAATAACGATAAAACACGGACAAAGAAGAGACGGTACGTCGATGTTCGAGCGAGTCTAATGACTCTGCGAAATTGTTGTCTCCTATAAGTTTTATCGCTCGCTTTTGGATTCTATCAAGTAGGTGCAGTGTGGTCTTGGGGGCACCAGAGCGTTATACTCAAGCTTAGGGCAGATGTACGCCTTATAAATTAAAGCCAAATCAGAAGGAGTGAAATATTTCTTGCATCGATTAAGAAAACCTAAGCATTTCGCAGCATTTTTGGCGACCTCAAATATGTGATCGCTCCAACTAAGTGCTGTGTTGATACACATACCAAGAATGAAAAGTTTTCCGGTTTCAGCGACACAAGCGCCATTCATGGATAATGGCTGATTATCAAGGGTGACATTCGCTTGAGTGACAGCAGACAGCATTGAATTCCACTCAATTGTTTTTTCCCCAGTTAATTATGATGTCAAGATCGGAATTCAATGTGCTTAACATACGCAAAACGCGTTCCAAATCTACGGCCGAAGGGCGGGGTCGTGGGTCTTGGAACGAATATGAAAAGCTAAGGGTGCTGTCATCAGCGAAGGAATGGATTGGATTAGAAGAAGCAGACAAGAGATCATTTATAAAAATGAGAAAGAATGTCCGAGACAGAACTGAGCCTTGGGGAACACCAGCATTTATTTGGTGGATATCAGACTTGAACCCATCCAACACAACTTGAATTGAACGGTTCGAAAGGTAATTTCTAATCCATAGAAGAAGAGATTCATCGATACCATGGGCACGCATTTTCGACAAGAGAGCTTGATGCCAAACTCTGTCAAATGCTTTAGAAATATCAAGCGCAACGATCTTGCTATCGCCTGCATTGTGCAAAGACTGGTTCCACTTTTCGATGAGATAAGCTATCAGATGACCTGTGGACCTGTCGCTGCGGAAACCATATTGTCGGTCATTAAGAAGCTTCCGCGATTCAAGATATTTCATAAGCTGACGATTTATCAGCGTTGCCATGACCTTAGAAAGAAGGGACGTGCTATGGGTCGGTATGAGGTGGGTGACGAAGATTCGCCCTTTATAGGGACTGGCTGGACAAATGCTGTTTTCCTTCTGCTCGGAAAGAGACCTAAAGAGTAGGATAGATGAAAAAGCTTACGCAGTGGTTTTGCCAGCACAGAAGAACGCCTCTTCAGAAGTATAGGGGGTATACCGTCCAGCGGATTTGTGCACGTCGAGATCTTTCAGTACTCTTGCAACTGCACGAGTGCGGAAGTGGATTTGTCCCATGGTGAAATCAACGCTCTCAAGTACAGGTGGAGACATATGGGAATCTGGCAGTGTTGAGCTAGCTGCAAAATGAGCCACAGGCAGATTAGCTTTGTCTAAGGAGCTGACAGCTGCAATGTCATTTTAAATGAGCGTGGGAATTGAAGACGAGGCGGAATTCTTTACGTTTTTTACAAATGACCAAAAGTTGTTGCTACCCTTGGGACATTGTAGCACTTTCTGCCTCAACTTTTGCTCATAGGAGAACTTCACACGTCTGATAGTTGCATTGCAGTCATTTCTGGCCCGTTTAAGCTTCTTCAACTAGGTGAGTGACCGCTTCTGATCTTGTAATCGAATCGAAGCTTGCGATGCCTGTGATTATCAACGCTTGAACAACATTCAAGAATGGAAGGCAGCTTCAGCCCAGTCTCAGACTCTGCATTAGTGACTCATTTCACTAGAAGTGCTGTCCGCCTGCTGTCTAGCTCTTACAGTAGTCGAGCCGATTACCATGGAGCATGTTAATCTAAATGCGTCAGTCGCTTTTTTTTATTTTCCACAATTAATCTCCCTGGTGCCTACAGATTTAACGCCTAAGATGGTTAAGCCATGTACAGCGCATGGGTAACCCCGCTAAAGCCCGAAGAGTTTTCGTCTCCCCACAAGTGGGGCAACGTTATAGAGGACGCACGCGAAGTACACGAAACGGATCTCTGGCAAAGGAAACAAGCCAACTTGGCGTGAGTAATTGATGGAAGTTGACTAAAAATAGCTTAGGAGAGCTTTCACTGTATTGGATTGTTCTAGCCAAGACAGAGCTTCCTAAGACTCTTTAGTTCATAAATCCTTAGAACATACGCCTGCAACCACTGATGCGCCCATCATCGATCCATCTGTGAAGATTTGCAGAGGACCATCCAGCGTCTGGGCCTCAGACTGTTGGCTGATAAGTTCTTCTCGAAGAGGAGTATAAATATCGTGAGGTCTGTATCAATGGGTGTAGAACTATACCTCATTGAGTGTCCAGTCCGAAGTTCTTCCCACATATTCAACGATTTCAGGCTGACCGCCGGTCTCAGGCTGCTTAGGTCTACCGGCGGGAGAGTTGGGAGTATGTTCAGAGCTGCGGTGGGGGTTGCCCTAAGCACTCCGCATTCCATCCGCTGTACTCTGTCAATCGGTTTGAGGTTGATGTTCTTTTCGAGGGTAGTTCACCAAATAAGGACAGCAGTATGGATCTGACTAGTGATACATTTAGCCAGTTAACCACCCGGGGTTGTAAACCTCATTTGTACCATAATTCCCTGTATTGTAATAGGACATCGTCCTGGTCGTTTTCGTGCTCTCGTGGACCTACGCCCTGTGCCTGGGCACCAATAGTACCGGTCTAGTTGCGACACAACCGATATACGATCTAGACATTTTGGGCTGTTATTTTAGGCTTGTTTTAGTTTGCTTTAGGCTTCTTTTAGGCTAGGGTGACACATTTTGAGGGAAGGTTGGAGGAAGTCAGGGGTTTTATTTTTCCCGGATTAGATCCGTTTTTGTAGACGCCTAGGCCCCATTATCTAGTCCCTTGTTCTAGCTTGAAGAGGGATGACTGCAGAATCTCTCTGATCGTGGATGTGTATTTCCCAGTGACCATAATAGCAATATCCTCTGCGTAGGCATGCCTGTGTAGTATGACCTTGCACCCTGTGCTTTCTACTGTCAGTAGAAGTTTGTTATAAAAGAGAGGGGAGAACACACCACCCTGTGGTGTACCTCTTTAAACAGCTCTGCAGATCTTGGTCTCAACTATCTTCGATCTGATCGACCTATTGCCAAGAATCTACCATTAAGGACTTTTCGATACAAAGCCTGTTGAGCGCTTCTATGATGGATTGTGAGTTTTTGATTGGAGCATGACAGTAGGCCTTTGATAGCTTTCAAAAACTTTACAGCACATCCTTTCCAGTGTCAGTGGAACTTCGTTTAACACTACGTTCCACAAGAGAGGGGACGAGAACAGCGCCCTGTGGTGTACCTCTGTAATCGTGGGCCCACCTAGCTTCGAGCTGATCACCCTATTTTTAAGAAGCTGTGAATAAAAGCAACTAAGGACTGTTCGATACCGATCCTATTCAGTGCGGAGGGTGAGTTTTTGTTTGGCGCAGGGCAGTAGACTCTTGTATAATTATTCCTTCAAGTCTGACAGAGTGTCCTTCTTCACCATCGCATTTAGCTTGTGTTCCTGGGAACCCTTAACGAGCTTACTACGTCGAAACGTCAACCGAATACGGTTGCCATCTTTCACATCGAACCCATGCAGATCAACGCATCATCATCCAAGCTCCCAATCTACTATCAAACCTTACCAAAGGCACCATCATCATCCACTCCTTCGCCTCCCATTGCATTTGCAAGGAGTCACAATCCATTCCCAAAGCAACGCAACAGTCGCATGCGTCTTTAATCAATTCCCGAGCTTTAAGCGAATTCATCAGCAGTCGCACTTGACCGAAAGGAAGTCCCCAAGGTCTCGTAAGTTATCAACTTCACCCGAAAAACTTCCCCATCGAAACTTTTCACTCGACGAAATCTTCGCTTCCGTTCATAAAATTAGCATACGACGAGGACGACAACGAAGCACCACGAAAGGATTGAAAGAAATCCCGAAACGTCAAGTCATCTCGGTCGTCGTGTATGTGTGTGTGTGGGGTGTTCGGGCATGTGTTTGACTTCCCAATGCGATACAGTCCCCGTACGTGAGTGTGTGTGAAGGCGAAGTTTACCCGTAACGCTGCGCACCGCTTCATCATCGAAGTAACGCAAAACAATCCCCGATGGCATTTTTCATCAATCAATCGGAAGACAGAGCCCCGTACCGCAGTGAGCGAAAAAAAACCGACCGATTTTCCCATTTTCCTTGGTTTTTTTTCTTGCATTTTGGATGGCGACTTCAAATCGCGCCCGGTGACGACAGAAGCACTCCACCACTCTCTCTCTCTTCCTCCAGAGGCTGAGTGTTGGCGGTGGGGTGGGGTGGGGGGATATTGATGTATGCGTCTACCCGCTCCCGAGTTGGGGCAAATTGGATATGTGGTCCGCCTTTTTCTAGTTCTCTTGGCTAAAAGTTATCCGTTACGAATCCATCCATTGGCCCGGTACGCCAATCGGGATAATGCACTCTCTGGTACGACGCGACGGCATGGTGGCATTCCATCATCCACTCCCCACCGTGTCGTCACACGCCACCCGTTCAAGGGGTAAGATCAGAAATTGAATCATATTATGAACTTGGTGAAGCGACGGCGACGGGTACCATCGCATCAACAATAACAGCAGCGGAATGGCAGGCAGGGAGCTGAGCAGCATCGGCGGGAAGAGGCAAAAAGTCGGACTGTCAATGGATTGCCAGCCAGTCCCCGCGGAGGGAGGCGGCAGCACGAACGACAACGGGAATGTTTTAGGAAAATTGAAAAGACACACGAACTGTTGTCACTGGCGGAGGGGGGAGGGGGACGATGCTTGATTATTATTGTATCCAAAAAGTATCCCTAATAAATGTTAAATTGATGGTTATCCGTTTTTTATTCTCGAAAGTAGCAGTTTAGCTCTCGTCGAGGAGATTTTCCGCAACCTCGACCATGATTTGTCTGTATTCGAAATGACGCTTGCTCTGGGTGTTTACTCTTGTGTCCTGATTTCCGGCAGAGCGAGCGCACCCAACCCCCCTCATCTGTGGCTGGGTAAGAAGTCCAGGCCATACACAATCACACACACACACAAACACACAGCAATTCGAGCTACACTCGTCGCTCGCTTTTGAATTGAAAGCAATTGAGGCGGTCATGAATGGGAAATTTTTGTGTGGAAGCAAAAATTTCACATCATCATCATCATCGGCATCGTCATCATCAGTGGCAGTAGTTTTGTTGGCTCAATGGATGGGTCGGGGGGAGGCGTGGTGAGCTGGTGGAGTGGGGTGGTGAGGGGCATCAGGGTCATGATGGTAGGGTTGATGTTGGATGGATGACGGTTTGGTTTGGAATCCTGGGCGGCGCCAGTTTAAATCGAAACAGATAAAATGCTTCAAATGGAATGTGCCACCTCCTAACATCCCCCTCCGTACACACACACACACAAACACACTCCTTCGCCCTCATCGGGGGCGCGCACTAAGTGAATTTTCTAAATTAAGTTGGAATTGGATAAATTCTCGGGGAATTCAGTGAGGTTGCGCCTTGAGGCTGTATCGGGTGTGGGAGGCTATCGGACGAGTCAGCGCTTTTTTTTCCTTCTTTTGTCTCGTTTTCGATAATCGCAACCGCTCCAAGATGTGGCTGTCGGAAGAGTTATGGAATTCAATTGAATGTAATCGCCGTCGGAGACAACCTGGCGACAGGATGATGGTTGATTGGTGTTGATGTAATCCGTATGGGAGACGTTGGGACAGCGATGTGTGACTGTGGGACTGAAGGGATGTGTGTGACGGTGCCGAGGGTCCGGCTCTTGTGAAGGGTTTTCAGTTACAGGGCTTAGCTTTATATTCTTCAAGAAGGAGGGCATCCATGACATCAGCCTCACCCTAAAATGTGACTGCGACTTCAATTAAGAGTAAAAGTCCAGTCAGATTCTGGGCAGTGAATTGTAGTTGCAGCCACCGAAGATCTGTCGTGTACAACTTCTTCGCCTCGAGCTGCAAGCTGCTCACAATGCTGCTCCTAGAGCTCATGTAAATGATGGTCTCTCGTCTATTTGCATGGTAACCAGTTTTTTTGTGAACTCACAGTAAAAACAACAACTGAGGGTTGTCCTCTGGAATAATCCACCAGACGATGGGCACGGCTGAAATCAGAATTCTAGTGTCAACCTGCAGGAGGCTTGTCTGCAAATTTCATGCCCAAATTCATTCCAAACTGTGCGACCATCTGATGTCAATGGGTGCCGTCGTCACTAGCTGCCTTGGCGATGATCCCCTACTTTTGAGTCTTTGTTGAATTAGAACAAGTTGTTTTCCAGACAGGCCAGACTGTCGTTTAGTAAAACGTCTGATGCATGGTTCCTGGTGCCTTATTTCAGTGCATACATATACACCAGGAAAACTACCCGTGTATATTGTTTTTATCTATGTAAGGGCCGGGCAAGTTCTGAGGTAGTGTAACACAGTTTCCTCTTCCAGAAGTCATTGCAGGGTGCTCCAAGATTCATGGCCTGATGGCCAATTAGGCACTGGCCAAGAATTACGCCTCCTACTTTACTAATATTCCCCCTGTAAAATTCTAGGAGATCCTTAGTTCTTGATGGATCTAATGAAGGCCACATCGCTTTCGATGAGCTACAAGTGTCCAATCTTCGATTGGTTACGGTCGACGTTACAGAGCCATGTTACCCGATTTTTTTTTACAAAAGTTGAGTTGCCATGGACTTGAAGGACCTTTGCGCACGTCATGCAAAAATCGATCGCTTGAGCACCAAATGCCCAAGTCGTGTTATCAGCCGTCTTGGTGCCTTTGGACAGTCATTGGACCCCTTTTTTTGTACGGAACTATGAAGGATGCATGTTATGCCAACAATCTGGAAATGATTTAAGCACTTAAGGCCAAAATCATCCAAACAATGCGTGCGCTACAGCCCGAGACCATCAACAAGGTCTTGGAAAATTGGGGCGGTACTATGAAGTCAGCCAAGGCAGCCTAGAACTAGAACGACGACACTTGTATTTCATAATTAATGGGAATGTTGGTTCTGTTTACCAATAATGTCATAATACATTGAAAAATTTTAATTTTGTTTCGTTTTTTAAAAGAAACTTGCAATTGGCCCATCCTGTGTAAACTTTAATAAATGCCTCCAAACGTGTGTCAAAAATGCAGAGATTTGGATTATTTCAGCTGCATAATGCCTCGGCGTCATCACGACGAGACCATCACCCTCTGTTTGCTGGTACTGCGACGAAAGCAGCTAAATTGGTTTGAACGACTGGATGGCGCAGTTGGTAGAGAGCCTGTCCCTGGTTAGCGTGGTCCCCGATTCGAATCCCAGTGAAAGCAAAGTTAATACGCTTTTATCTGGTTTTCAAACCCGGTCCAGTCACCATTTGCCGTTGGGATTAAATTAACGACTAGTCAATCAGTGATGGTAGTCGGATTAGGGGTATCACAATGGACCAACATGGTCTTAGTGTACTGGTGAATGCGCTAACCTAACCTAAAATGTGTCTAGCGGTGAATGAGGGCAAAACGAAGTAAAGGCTATCATCGAGAAAGGCCGCGCACCATCGAGGTGTTGGACAGAGCGTTACAATGGGCAGCTATAATTTCGAGGTAGTCAATTACTTCGCCTACCTCGGCTCTGTAGTAAATAGTACGAACAATTACGAACAAACTATTTATTTAGAAACTGGACTACCAAAGCTTTTTATTGCTACGCTAAAACTTCAAACTGCCCATATTCGGTTATCCGAACCAGCGCCATGTAACAAGAAACAAAAATTGGTGGTTTGCAAAGTAGCGTCAATACGCGACTTACTTCGGCGAAGACCTACAAATGGACGTAAGCAACACTCGTACTCAAAGAACCCAATTATATGGAATTATTGAAAAACAAGAAGACGGAATATCCTAATTGAAACAGCAGCTAAATCTGACAGCCGAATCAGATACAGCCAACTACCATATAACGTATATAATGACAACTATTTTCGTGACGAGTTTAACCCCAGAGAGATCTCTTTGATTTTCAAACTGAGATGCGAAATATTAAACACTAACTGAAGGCCATATAATGGGAGCTTCAATCAATTTTGCTCGTTATGTAACTTCAAATCCAAAGAAGACTGTTTTCATTTTATGAGTGTTTGCCCAATTTTAAGACATCAAAGAATCGCGTACTTTGGAAAAGCTTCCCTCTCAATGAAGAAGACGATCAAACTACTGAAAGGACCTGACTGGAAAATGAAGTTGAGAATGCTAATTTTAACAGAGTTCGAATATATTTAATATAAGACATAACACCTAATGCAAATTGTTTATGAAATATCTTGTGACTGTATGTCATTAAACATTATGAATTATTGACAGTGGTCGCCGTGGCGTAGTGGGTAAGTGCGTCGACTCCTACGCAGAGGGTGCCAGGTTCGAGTCCCCACTCTACCATCTTTTATAATTAACGGCTCCGCCTCTTTCGAGTCACTGATAATGCTCAAAGAGTATTCCTGTCTAGAAATAGCTTCTCAACTTCGTCGTTTGGAGTCGGCATTAAGCTGTAGGACCCTTCCACGCACAATACAAGTGGTTGCTGAGAAGCTAGGCCCAGGTCCCCCTCGGACTATCGCGCCCTCCATAAAAAATAAAAAAAAATAATAATGATTGCCATTTGATCTGACGGCACAGCCAATGTTTCTAAATTAAAATTAAAATGTATCTAATGTATAACGAGAGTTTTAAACAAATGAATTACTTATTTACTTACTTACTTAGTACGAACAACATCAGTACCGAGATCAACCGCTGAGTAACTCTTGCCAACCGCTGATTCTACGGGCTCAAGAGGCAATTGAGTAGTAGAGCCATCTCTCTTGATCATCCCAGTCCTGCTGTACGGCGCGGAGGCATGGACAATCTTAAAAGCGGATGAGGAAGTCCTTGGTCTCTTCGAGAGAAAAGCTCTGCATGCGATCTTTGGTCCTGTTTGCATTGACGGTTTCTGGAGGAGAAGATTCAACCACGAACTGTACAGCAACATGAGTCTAGTCAGGTGTCTTCGGATCCAACACCTAAGATGGCTAGGCCATGTAGAGGGTACAACAACTCAGCTCCGGCCCAAAGAGTCTTCGACTCCGAACCCGTGGGACAACGTAACAGAGGACGCCCGCGTTTAAGGTGGCACACCCAGGTGGAGAAGGACCTCAACCAACTTGGAGTGCGACACCGGAGACAGCTAGTCAGAGACCGTGCTAGCTGGAGAGGCTTGTTGGTTGAGGCCCAGGTCAGTGCCGCCAAATAAAGAAGAAATCTCCCTCCGCCCTCCCCACTCATCAATATTCTATTCGACCGATGGTCATTGAGGCAAAGGTTAACGAATTCTTTAAACTCACCGAACCCCATACATTTGAAGTAGTTCAACTAGCAGCTCCTCTCTCTCTTCAAACAACTGTAAGGTACACCCTTAAAAAGCCCACACCGAAGCCATTGCCCACCCTTGAGACCAACAGATTAGGTATTCAATTTCGCGTCCGTCACCCATGCCGTCCCAAAACACCGTCGAAATCAGAGTGATACTGTCACGAGAAAACACTGCATTCACCCCGCTTCCTCCCCAGTCGAATCATTGTCCATTCAATACTAATTATCACCGCCCCAGCTCGAAAACTCACTTACTCAACCGAAACCACCGCCCCTACCCCCACCCACCAATCGCCCATCTTAACCCTGCGCTAAACAATCCAATACATTAAGCCCTCACCCACCCCCCACCTGCGCATCGCCAGACAAATATGCGCCGCGTTGCGTTTAATTTCACTAATTAAAGCCCATACTCATTAGCGAAATGGATGTAGGATTGTATCCTCAAACTCATCAACGTCCACACACACACACACAAGACGAATTCCATCACACGATGGAGTACAAGCTGCACCCCCTTCCTGCCGCTCTAAAGCTAATTACGGTTTCCCAAATATAATTATACCTCGCCCAAAAATTATTTAATTAAAAAAAGCGAAAAAAAAACAGAGGACGTCGTCCTGTTCCGTGCGGCACTCCATCCCCCATCCGTGCTGCCGGGCGAAACTCGTTTAGGGGCATTTTTTCCATTCTTCTCCGTTTTCCTATCTGGGACACGGAGATACTCATCAATCATGTGAAGTCGTCTCGCCGAGGCGGCGCTAGGCGTGGGAGTCGTGCGGTGGTGGTGATCGCGTGGAAGGGAGGTGACTCTGATATTTTTAACTTCATCCACCAGATGAGGATGAAAGTGCAGGGGATGAAAGGGGGGCAGGGGATTCGTCCACTTTTTAGGCAGCCTTTTTTCCAACCGACCGACGTCGCAAGGGGTGGGGAACATTTCAAGAGGGGTCACGAAACGGTAGTTAATTAGTGCGTACGGAAGGATACTCGGCACACACACACAGACACACCTGGACGCATGCACGCTAATTGATTCGACCGTTACACTCTCGGCAATCACTCATGGAGGACGATGCTGTTGTTTCCTGCGCAGACACACAGTCGTGTACCTAAGCACCTGGAAAATGAAATGAAACCGGATATCGCTGGTCGACCAGCACCAGCACCACCATCGTCAGCAGCAGCGGGATGAGGTGAAGTCGGTCGGTAGCTGGCTCTCGCAATCATCATCGTCCCCATCATCATCATCAACAACACAAGCAGCAGAGGGAGAGGTAGCGGCAGCAACGTGGTGTATACCCGTGTACCCATCGTCGTACTGCTTTTGCCAATTAACCAAGAAAACCCAACTAAATCCTTAAGCATCCTTATTCACATCCCGCCACCATCGCATTCATTCATCCATCTGTATACCTCCCCGCATTCTCATCTCAGCGCCACCCAACGCCCAACTCGCCCACCGGCTCCTTCAGAGTTGGACCGCTAGTCATAAACCAAATGTTGCTGTGTTGGCAACAACTGCTACTGCTGACTGCCTGCTGCTGCTACACACTCTCAGAGCTTCGGATACTCACCGAGCGAAGGGGAGGCACTCTGAAGGACTGAGCGACGACGAACGAAAAGAGTGGCAAGAGACCAAGGGTGGAAGCTAAAGGGTACTGGTGGTGGAGACGCTCTCAGACCACTTTACTCTACTTTTAATTAACGGAAAGTGGTTCATTAGAGCTTATTCATTAAAGCTTGGAGTAATTAGTGAGCTCTAATGAATGCTTCCATATAATAATATCTGGAAACTGAAATGGTGTGCTAAACACAAATGCGCACACACACACACACACTGACACTGGTCCAGGTTACATATGTGCGAGGGTGGGTATGTGTGTGTGTTTGAAACTGCTTAGCCTCAGAAGGGGCTGCAGGAAGCCAACAGCAGCTGACAAACAAGAGGGAGTTGACTCGGTGGGCCACTTGATTGACACTTCAAAGGTTTCGTCTTGTTGGACGCTGCAGGGGGAGCTTGTTACTGAACAGGTGTCCACTCAAGAGTGCTTAACCGCGGACGGAGCGGAGAGTAGCTCGAAAAATTTTGTCAGCGGTTTGAGAGCCGATGTGATGTAGCCCGCTTTTGATCAAGCCCATCGAAGAGACAGTCGCTGATGTACTTACCGCTGGATCCATTTAAGCAGTCCACTAATGAACATACAAGGTCTTTGGAAGTCAACGCTTTTGCAAGATCATCCACGGTTGGACCTTTTTAGCCTGATTAACATTCTTGAGGTGGGTGTGAGCCCTACCTCGGGCGCACTGAAAACCAGTCATGAAACCAAGCTCCCTTGCTGCCGCGATGTCCTGGTCTTTATACCGGAGATTCGGTCTTTCTCTCGTACTGTAAACAGGAGGCTGGGAATAAAGACCATCTTAGCTGAGCCATTGCACTCAATATAGCCAAGACCGCGCAGTTGGCTGATATTTGCTTTGTAGGCTACTTCCAAATCTTGCTACAGCTCATAGAGTTCTTCCATTCGTCTCCCTCGCAAACAGAACCATATATCGGATACAGAATTTGTCTTCCGAGCGCAAAAAGTATCAGCTCTGCTGTTTTACTTATCCCCCAGCCTTCGGCTCCGTATGAGAAGAACGGGATTTGTAGAGCATAACTTTGGCCATTTGATTGAGAAACTATGACCGCAAGTACGGGTTGCAAAGGTATACATCGGATTTCCACTAGGATGTTGTTCGCGTTTGCTCCAAGCTATAGGTTAGGTTAGGTAGGGGGGCTGCCAGTGCATTCGCCAGCACACATAGACCCTATTGGTCCTTTGTGATACCCCTTAGTCGAACTACTACCACTAACTGCCTTCTCCAGTGATATTGCCGTTAATTTGATCCCAATGGTAAATGGTGACAGAACCAGATAAAAGCGTATTAACTTTACTTTCACGTGGATTCGAACCGGGGACCCCGCTAACCAGGGGCAGGCACTCTACCAACTTCGCCATCCAGTCGTCTTGCCCCAAGCTATACGTTGTGACTCTGTTGATGATCTCTTGGGCACCTCAGTAGCTGTGCTAGCGGTTTCACCCGCCTTAAATTTGGAAAATATAATTCGTTCAAATTTTTCGAGGCATTTTAAACTTTTAACACATTTCGTGGAAATAGCTAAATTCTTGTAAGTGAGCTGAACTAGTGGCGCTTTGTCATGGCTCCATGCAAAAAAAAAAGTTTTCTGAAATAGACAACAAGAGAGTAAGAATTAAAAGAGCCTCGCAGAGAAACGCATGCGAGGCGAAGTGAATTCCTTAAACTTTCCTTAATGAACGACCTATTTAACGCAGAAATAATTGTTCAAATCGGGCTGGTAGTTCCTCAGAAAAAGGGAAACAAACAAACAACTATATAGTTTTATATATTAGCATAAATATGTGGTTTTAGACAGTGGTGTCATTCAAGTGATAGCCTGGCCAGTGAAGTGTATTCTAGGCAGGTGCAACTTCAGAGTCTTAAAACTTTTGTATAAATGGTTCCCGCACAAGTAAACTTAGGGCCCAAACCTTCGGAAAAAAATAAATATTAGGAACATGGGGTAGTCAATAATTGATCATAGGAAAGTTCTCTCCTTGAGTGACCGTGGTCGCTGTGGCGTAGTGGGTAAGTGCGTCGACTCCTACGCAGAGGGTGCCAGGTTCGATACCCGAATTTACCACCTATCATAATTCACGACTCCACCTCTTTCGAGTCACTGACACTGCTCAAAGAGTATTCCTGTCTAAGAAAAGCTTCTAAACTTCGCCGTTCGGAGTCGGCATAAGACTGTAGGTCCCTTCCACTCGTGAAAGAACAATAGCACGCACAACACATGTGGTTGCTGAGAAGCTAGGCCCAGGTCCACCTCGGACTGTCGCGCCACCCATATTATTATTATTATTAACCTCGAGTGACCAATTGGGTCATTGATACTGTACGATTTTGTGGTATCGTCCCAAAAGGCTTCCCCGATGGAAAAGATATTGTAGATGAAGATGTACAACGATCTTGGTGTCGAAGCTGGGGCATACATTGTATTGTGAAACCTGTAAAGTTGGCCGCCCATGTAAGTTGCCCACCATTGTAAGTAAGTCACCCTTGTAAGTTGGCCACCAGCCGAAGTTGGCCAGTATAAGGTAGCACCAAGAATTTCCATACAAATATTCATCCAAATAGCTCCGTATGTTGGCCACCAGTCTATCTTGGAACTTGGCAGCACATTTAGATTTATTTCTTCATCTTTCGTACTAAATAACCTGCGAAAGTGGGCCAGCAACATAGTCTTCTGCTGGTGGCCATTCTGGAGTTTGCAATTTCATTGTATGTGTGTACAAATGCTCTGAATAAAGTGTTCAAGAGACAGATATGACTGCAACGTAATTTTATTATTAAATCTCGTTGGAAGATACAATATCTTGTGTCTGGATCTTTAATCTTTGGTCTTTGATCATCGCCATCGATGATGATATTCACAATGTTAATCAGCTTCTTTTAAAGCGGCTTATAAGCCAACCAGAGCTAATATTAGAAGTTCCGAACTAGGGATGTATTATGTTGACGAAACATCGGTGTTGATGTCCAGGACTGAAAATCGCTGACCGATAATTATCGAACATCGATGAGCATCGAACATCCCTATTCTAAACGTTAAAACTTCTTTTATTGATATACTTTTTATTTAATTGGTTTAAATACACAGAATATGACTAAAAACGATGTTCTTTATGAAATGTGTTTAAAAAAAACCGACCCCCTTATAAGATGGACACCTGCGTAAGTTGACCAAAAATCCTTGCACCGCAGCTAGCCAACTTTAGCATGTTTCACTGTAAAATCAATTAACGAACGTAAGTTAACAATTCAAAGACACTTATTTCTTGTAAACTTGATAACGAAATACATTCATAAAGTCACGTATGTTTAGACCAGCCCATTCGTAAAAAATAAAAAAGGAAAGACTTGTGATTCAGTTGAGCATAAATAATAATTTAAAATTAAAGTTGAGTGTTTCTCGTAAAATAGCCGCTCAGAAATATAATTGTGTCCAAATTTGTATCTATCCACCGGTTTCGACGATCATTTGTGAATTGACCAGGCTTGGAGCAAATATTTTAAGTGCGGCTCATATAATTCCAGAAATGTACTTATTTGTACAGCACACAATTGGAGATAAAGATGGATGGACAGAGCGAATAAATCAAAGTCAGCGGTGAAGGAGTTCGACAAACTCTAAAATTATTAAGTATACGCCGTAGTAACTCGCAGTACAAAAATGCCCTGTGAAAAAGTTACGTATACGCCACCGATTTTTTTTTTTTTTTTGAAAGAGGGTTGTCCTTCGGCTTCGGTTTCATAGATTTTGCAGTCTTTATGTCTGGAGAATGCTGCTAAGTCAAAAGCAACTGTAAAGGCGTTTTTTAATAAGACTCAACGTAACTTTGCAGAGCGGAATAGAGCTCCGGATCACCGGATGTATGGTATTTGCGTCGACTTCAAAGTAGCATATGTCCCGTCACCCATCGTGGGTAAAGGTGAAGTTTGAGTGCGTAAAAGCTCCCCAAGAGGTAACTTAGTAACCAAGGCCTTAGAATACTTCTTCAGTCATTTATGCTCACTTAGTTGATCAATGATGGCGCTTGGATCCTTTGTCCAGTCATTCGAGACACGTTCAAATCCGCCAGATATCATGCGCCACTCAAATCAATGGATATTTTTTTTCCTGGATTCTAAACAGAAGAAGACAAAGGCGGCGCTATGCATCGCCCAGAAAATCACGATTGCTCGCCACGATCGGTTGAAAATCGAAAAAATAATATTGGGAGCCATCACGGGCCGGTACTGCAATGAGTTTTATGGGATCGATTCGAAGACAAATGGAAGCATGCATTTAAGCAAAGGAAATTTTTTAAGCCCTATACACGAACCCAGCTCATCCAAGAGGTTTAGCGAGAGGCGTTTCCTTGAAAGCTCCTCGTTTACCAAGGATCTACATTACTACACCTGCTCTCCATAATTGTCCTTGACATAGACCGCACCAAGAACGCCGCTTCCAAAGGTTTCTGACAGAGAAACTCCATCACCTCGACTACCCCGCCGACGACATCACTGAGAGTAACTTCACGCAAATCACTTATAAGCTTACTTCCTATTTTGTGTTGTAGGCTTAAGCCCTTAAGACTGTTAACCTATGTCGCCCTCGAACAACAATTGTACATTCCTGATGTGGAGCTGGCGGTTTATGCTGACCACAGATCTTAACTCCGTCGTTGGCCAATTTGTCATTTTATCATCTCCTTGCTGCAGGCCTCTCCAGTTATCTCGATCACCGGCATGCGCATCAAGTTGCTTGAGGTCGAGTGTTCTCCACTTGTCGTGGCCACTTTCGACCCTGGTGTTTTGTGTTCCTACAGGTCGGAGAAGGAGACTCTTCGGGGGTTAGCTTGGACTTGGTTTGGCCACCTTTGACGTTGGATCCGTGGATGCCTGACTAGGCTCATTTTTATCGCCTCCGCCATTCTTTACGTCTTGGTACTTGGACTCATTTCCCTATCTCACGATTGCAGCCGCCAATGACATCCCTTGGCTTCGTCTGGGCTCAAAGACTCCACCACGTGAAGGCGAGAGTAAGTTTTCCTTGTCAGAGGCTAAGTGTACATGACGTTGATGCCTACAATAACCCCATTGAAATCGAATTCACAGGGAAATCCACCCACTTTAGATGTTCTTTTCACCTAGTCGTCGCTTATATGCCGTCTGAATGTATCCCAACACGTGTGTTCCATTCAATCCGAGCTTAAGAAGCACACGTTTAGTCTCAGGCGATAGCCACCTCCCGATTGACGCACTGCCAAGCGAACTAACCCCCCTCCCAATTATCGTTCTAGTCAATCGGTCCTTTGTTGGCATCCCAAATCCATGTCCTGGCGGCTGCCTGCCTGGTCATAATCCCATTCAGACTGCAACTTGCGCCTTATCCCATTAGGGACTTCATCTGGTCGTCATCAGCCATCGTCACCACCGCCGCCCACATTTGGAAACTAACTAAATAACAAGATGTCATTCGGTTGCTAAAACCGGATGTCACTCAGAGCTGGGACTGGCGATGCCCATCCCCGCCCCCTTACACCACCTCACTGAGTCGCACTATGAAACACCAACACACCTCAGCTCGTACCCACGTCACTGCACTCAAACAGGCACCATCTCAGCAGACTGGCAACTTCGACCCGACCCGACCGAAGCACAGCACAGTAGAGCCGAGCAGAGCAGAGCAGATGCAGCAAATGGCAAATTGACATGGACGAGAGATGGCTGGGCCGAGCTTGTGGTCAATTAGGTGCAAAATGTGGCATGTCTAATAAAAATGGAAAAGTTATGCATTCATAAACTGCCATCTAATTGCTTGTTAGAGAGTTCTGATGGATCCGTTTTTCAACTAGAGAACTCCAGCAATTAAATTTGTTGCTAGTGCTGCTGGTGGTGCTGCCGCCACACACCACCGCTCTGCTGGCTGCTGCTGCTGGGCAGAGGTTGTCTGGTTCAGTTTCTGGATGTGGTACGGTCTGGGATGCGAGTGTGATTGACTGTTTGTTGGATATTTGCTGCTCAGGCTAAGGGCTTTGTTGGATGTGTTTGTTTTTTTTTTTAACTCTAAACCCGATGGTCCAACAATGGATCGGCTCCGTGTTTTGGAATTTCGATGGAAAGTATTTTAATTGAACTAGATTTCACGGGAGGTATGCATTCTAATTTCGGCCAATCAGGAGATTGATCCGCACTCTGGAAAATGAAGGGCCCACCCGGTGGAACTTTGGATCTGTCCAAAGTTCCACCAGCCACTAGTCTTGTGGCAATGTACCGGTGATCGTGGAAGTGGTGACGGAGCAAATAAAGGGCGAACACACCACTTCCAAAACTTCCACGATCACCACAAATGTCGTACATTGCTTAAGCAAGATCACTCTTTTGTTTGATCACACACTTGCGCAATCCCAGCATTTCCCGCATAAATTCCGACGTGCTTCTCTCTGTGACAGAAGCGTGGCAAGTTCGTCAAGCGTGAATGACACCATTTCCATTGACCCCCGCTTCCAATAATCCTCCGAAGTGAGGATTCTCAAGCTTCTGAGAACTGAAAAGAAGGAAAAAGCAGAGGCTTCTCAAAAGGAAAAAGAAAGAGCAAGAGGATCGCGCGAGGAAAATGGGGAGGTGTTAGTTAGGGCAGAAGAAGTGACCAAAATGTCTACCAACTGGGAAAACAACTATCCAATGGGTATAGACTTCGGACAGAAGCCTGCCGGGACAAAGAGGGACGACTCATAGCAGAGTCGCAGTCGATACTGAGGAAGATCACTCCTATAGACTGTTCAAAGGCGAGAAAGGCAGAATGTTCCACTCTACACAATAGACGATAACAGAAGAGAATCCCGTCCTCTCGACCGAGATGGGAATTGAAAGCGAATTTATCCGCTGATGCAGACGGACTGTCTGCGGAACTCCTTAAGGCAGCTGGAGATGATTTCTTTGGTGGCATCCACCAGCTACTCTGTAAGATATGATCGACGAGTGGAATCTCAATATCGTTTGCCCGATCGGCAAGAAAGGAGATCCCTTTAAATGCGCCGGCTACCGAGGGATAAGTCTCCTAAGCATAGCTTACAAGATCTTCTATGCCTTCTTGCCTGACCGCCTGAAACCATTCGTGAATAACCTGGTAGATCCTTATCAGTGCGGTTTCAGGCCGGGAAGGTCCACCATCGATCATATCTTCACACTACGGCAGATCCTGGAAAACTCCAAGAGATGCAGAACGACACCCACCACCTATTCGTCGATTTCAAGGTCGCATATGACAGCGTGTATAGGTAGGAGCTATACAACGCCTTGTCTAGTTTTGACATTCCTGCCAAACTCGTCAGGTTGTGCAGGATGAAGATGGAGAATTCTTACTGCTCCATCAAGGTCGATAAACAACTCACCGAGACCTTCAATGTCGAAAAGGTCTTGGACAAGGCTTGAGAAGATCGTGCAGAACTCACTAACACAAAAGGCACAATCTTCCAAAAGTCCATACAACTGCTAGCATACGCGGATTTCATTGACGTGATTGGCAGAACACAGCGAGCCGTCAATGAGGCGTTTGCTGGCATTGAGGCGGAAGCGGCTAAAATGGGTCTAGCGGTGAATGAGGGCAGAACGAAGTATAGGCTGTCATCAAGAAAGGACGCACAACATCGACGTCTTGGACAGAGCGTTACAATGGCAGCTATAACCTCGAGGTAGTCAAGGACTTCGTCTACCTCGGCTCCGCAGTAATTAGTACAAACAACATCAGTACCGAGTTTAAACGCAGAGTAACTCCTGCCAACCGCTGTTTCTATGGGCTCAAGAGGCAATTGAGTAGTAGAGCCATCTCTCGAAGGACCAAGCTGACCTTATACAAGACCTTGATCATCCCAGTCCTGCTGTACGGCGCGGAGGCATGGACTATCTCAAAAGCGGATGAGGAAGTCCTTGGTCTCTCGAGTGAAAAGCTCTGCGTGCGATCCTTGGTCATGTTTGCGTTGACGGTTCCTGGAGGAGAAGATTCAACCACGAACTGTACAGCAACATGAGTCTAGTCAGGCGTCTTCGGATCCAACGCCTAAGGTGGCTAGGGCATGTAGAAGGCGAGAACGCAACCGATGGTGCACACGAGTGCAGAAGAACCTCAACCAAATATGTGTTCAAAATTGGAGGCTTCTGGCTTAAGATCGTGGCAGCTGGCGAGGCTTGTTGGTTGACGCCCACGTTGACCCCGGACCGCGTAGCATCATTAGAAGAAGCAGAAGAGTAAAGCCGTGACCTCTAGACTCAGAAAAGTACGGGCAACGTCTCCAAAAACAAAACCCCGCGAACGGAACCTAAGCCACCTCGATCACGGAGAATCTGGGGCTTCTCACCGAGACTCACTTTCCGGAAAGCTTCGACAAGGCGAACATCAAAATCACGCTTCTCGCAGCTCAGTCACACTGATGACTTGTACTGTCACATGGCCGATTAATTAATTGAAACGCAATTAAATCACAGGACGAGATGGCATTTTCCATGCCAAACAAAAAAAAGTTTAAGATCTCATCTCTCGCTGGCTGGTCTTGGCCAACTACCCAAGCTCTGAAGAACGACCACAACCATGGTCTAGATACCAAAGACAGGTATAAGCTCGCACGTCCAACCAAAGCATTTATTACCTATTTGTCTATCATCATTTTTGCTTAAGACATTTGAAAAACTGATGGACATGCAGCCACAAACAAACTCTCAGCATGCCCTCAAAAAGGGCATATCGCTGGAAACAATCCTTCACGTCTTGGCAGGCCAAGGTTAGGTGAGGTTGAGGTGGCTGACTGCCACGCATACTGACAGCAGACACACTTAGGCCAAGCATAGGCCAATTGTGTTACCACGCGGATCTTAGGCTACCTATTCCGCAAACCAATTTGTTCACAGATAGGCGAAGAAGAGGGCTGATTTTGATGCTGCTCAGTTCAACCAGATTGACAAGGAAATGGGCCCCCAGAAGTTTGAATCTGCGGGATGAGAGAGCACTGCAATTACATAGCAAGTGTTCGATGGTTTCTTCCCCATCCTCGTCCAAGCAGCTTCTACAGAAATGATTATAGGGAAGGCCTAGTCTATGCCCTCTTAGAACGCCTATAAGAGATCTGAGGTTGGGCCTGCTTAATCTGATCAAGCTAAGATAGCACTTGGGATCGATCATAGGCCATAATGAGCCATCATGTGCCAGATGTCCATCCGCGGTTTGTTTGAGCAAGCGTTTCAAGCTTTAGCAGATGCTTGATAGTAGCGATAGGCTTGGAGGGTGGATCTCCATCCGGAAAGAGCACGGAGTTTGTGCCCTTTCTATGGCATGTCACAGTGACCCGGCACCCACATAAGTTGGATGCTAAAATAGTTGGACATCTCGTTAAGAGATAGGCGGCAATTGGCAAGCCTAATAGCAAAATCTCTCGAGTACCTGTAACACACCCTTACTTCCTTTGTGGTCAGCGAGGGAGCCTTTAACAATATCGAACCCAAAGCAATTACCTCAGCACTCAACAGCCTCAGGATCTATAAGTCCATAGGGGCTTTAACTAACCCGCTTCTTAACGATCATCTCGAACCTAGGTGAGATCAAGATCTGCAAAGCTGTTAACGGAGGTACACAAAGGGCGGTGTTCTCTCCCCTGTGTGTGTGTGTGGAACATACTGGTGAACGAACTTTAACTGACACTAGAAAGGACAGGATGCAAGGTTATTGCCTACGCAGGCGATATTGATTTGGCGGTCACTGGAAAGTTCACAAATACTCTGCAGTCGGCGCTCCTTAAGCTCGAAACATGGACGAGAGAGAAAACGGATCTAGTCCTCTTCATCAGAAAATAGAAGATCCCAGACTTTGCCCTTTCCTCTGAAGCTGATTTCTAGATCTTATATTTTGAACGAAGCTAAGCTAGAAGCTCAATACTCAAGAGGATGTCAAGCAGACCTCTACGGCTCTCTGCTGCTGTAAACAGACTTTAGGGTGCAAAGTAGGACTACAGCCCCGCATGGTCCATAGGCCATTCATATCAGTAGTCAGATCCATACTGCTGCTTGAAGTCTCGATTTGGTGGATTGCGCTCGAAGAGAACATCAACTGCAAACCGCTCGACAGAGTGCAGCGGATGGAATGCGGAGCGGCAAGGACAACCCACTCTACAGCTCTGAACATAATTTAAGCTCATTCAAGACAAGAAGATGGTGACTATCGATGTAAAAGTCCCCAGTCCAGGATTTATCTGAGAATAATAATTGGTCTATCGTCGGTCTGCCATGGTGGTGCGTGCCGATTCATTTTCTTCGTCTTTACAGCACGGGGTGGACCTAGGTCTCAACAACCTCTCCAACTAGCACGGTCTCTGGCCAGCTGCCTTCAGTGTCGCACGCCAAGTTGGTTGAAGTCCTTCTCCACCTGGGTGCGCCACCTTAAACGCGGACCTCTGTTACGTTGTACCACGGGTTCGGAGTCGAAGACTCTTCGGCACTAGAAGCTCACACAATACGATGGACAGATTATTATAGGCGACGACGTTGAGCAGGGATACACCTATAGCTGTGTCAGCTTACAAGGGGTAGATATCATGTCTTTTTGGGGTTGGGACCAGTGGAACGGTCGTCAGACATACCTTCGCCTTCTCAAAATCTGCAGATGATGACGGTGCATGCTCCCTTCCAGATCAACGCCACCGTTCACTGACGCCGCAGCGGTTGTCTGTCTATCGCAATTATTAATTTGTTCTCTTGGGAAACCAGAAACAATTTGTTTCATTTTGAAACTGAAAGACGAACCCACTTTGCCTCTATCCCCCCCAGACAAACACCACCACAACTATCATCCCTTCGCTGTCAGCTGGGGTAACAAAAAAAAAAAAGTCAAACTAAAGCACCATCCACGCTGGCAGATAATTAGGATCATCGTGACGTTGCTGAGCGATGAGCACACAAAAACCTTCTCATCTGTCGCCTGGGCGACCGCCACCAAATCCTTTCACTTAACTTTTTGAGCGTGTGTCCTTATTAATGATTTACACTTCGCCGATAACAATGCTTTTGACATCCAATTAAAAGTTTTCCGCCAAAATTCTGTGGCGTTCCACTGTCGATTATTCACGCCGCATGAGTACACACGTTCACTCGACGACGCGAGGACCCACACAGGAATGTGTTCCTCTGCGCCACCGTCAATTGCGCACGTGGATACCTCTGGAAACAATTCGTATCGAGACAAATTAACAAAAAAAAAAAGTAGACGGCGAAGGAGGTGCGAGCAGGCGAGTGAGCACAAGGATGTATCCAATTCAATAGAGGGACGAATTCATTCCGCAGATGGGTCCGCTACTCCACTACTGATGTGCGCTCGTTCATGTCCCGGTAATTCGTCAAGAATTTTGATTGCTTTCGGGGTGATTCCTCTTCAGTTTGTCCTCCGTCGCCGCGCCGCCGCTGCCGCACGGAGATCCATTCATTTGAGCCGACGAGACGCGACGAGGACGGGGGCTGTGTGTGCGTGGGTGTGCTGACAATTGTCGGAATTCCTCGCACGTATCCGGTAATATTGTCCAATTGAAGTATTTCGATTGCATATGCGGGCCGGCGTCAACAATGTCACCCTGTTACCACGAAATTCAATCGTGCACCATTGCTGGCCCTCCCCTCCGTTCGTGCACGCACACACGGCAGCATATAATTTCTATTGACCCTGCAGCCCACAGCCGGGACTGTCAGCCTTCCCGGATGCACTGCAACTGGAAGGGAGGGTGGGCATCCCGGTTGGTATTTAACATTCCGCCCGCTCTGCCATCGCAGCACACACGCAGTGCCTCGGCAGATCTTCATCCTGGCGTCAACTTTTGCCTGTTCTCATGCTGCACAGGAGCACACCCTGTACACCCTGCACTCCCTGCAGCCGCACGCCCTGGCACACTGACACTAGTGACATTTCAAGGGATATTCTCGAAATATCGGGTTCAATGTGACAAATTGCTTGTTCGTCTTCGAAAATTCTCGTTCTCATTGTTGTGACGTGCTCCTGATTTCGTTCCGTTGAGCGTGCTCGGGCTGATGGTGGCGCTGGTGGTTGGCTCAAGTAATTGTGTTCAATTTAGGATCCTGTCGAGGCGTAACAATGTTTCAATCTCAGTTATTTGCTTCAAATTTGTGCTCTTCGTCGGTGCTGCTTGTTTCGTTTTTATTTTTTTCCATTTTTGATTTTATCACCGTTTTACTGTCATTGTTGCATGCATGCGGCGGTGGGCCAACACGCCGGAACGGTGGTGTGGGTCTCCTGGTGGAGCTCGTCGACAAATGTGGTTGGAATTTAAAATGTAACTTTTGAATAACGTGTCTTCATGGTTTTGGGTGACGGTGACGGTGACGGTGGCGGCGGCGGCGGTGGTGGGTAATCATCGCTGGGACGTGGTCTATTTGATTTAGTAACGGTGATTGGCGAGTGGTGATTGGCCAGTGTTGACAGTTTGACACAAATTGGGGGCGGTTCACGGAGAGATGGCATTTTAATCCGTGATTGCTTGGCATGTGGAGGTGGCGGGGGGCCTGACAAGGCCTACCATAATGGAATGGGAGCAGTCGGGACACAGGGTCGCTTCCGACAGGGAAGGTTATGACAAGAATAATTGAGCGGTTTTTGCAGAATACACATAAGTTTGTGAGAGGCGACGACTGAAAAGCTTCGCTCCCATCAGAGGTTGGATGGCGCTCTGGAATGGGAGGGGTTTCCATACCCAGCGTACGTCACATCGAGTAACTTGAACAGTCTTATAGGCAGAAATATAGAGCAACACACGACGGTACGATGGAACAGAACACAAGACGACCGTGTATGACTGTTGATGGTTTTTTTTCATTGTAAAGCTTAACCAGACCTAAGCTAGAGCAACAAAAGAGTGAAGCCGAGCAGCCGATTAAGAATGACCAAAAAAAGCCACCAACCCAGCACCACAATCAAAGACTGCTGAGATTTCGCTGACATTTTCGAGAACAGCATGAATGTACGCGTAAGTAAGCTTGAACAAGAAAGGAAACTTCTTCTTCTTTAATTGGCGCTACAGTCCGGGGTGGCCCTGGGCCTCAACCAACAAGCCCCTCCAGCTAGCAAGGTCTCTGGCTAGCTGTCTCCAGTGTCGCACGCCAAGTCGGTTAAGGTCCTTCTCCACCTGAGTGCGCCACCTTAATCGCGGGCGTCCTCTGTTGCGTTGTCCCAAGGGTTCGGAGTCGAAGACTCTTCGGGCCGGAGCTGAGTTGTCTATACGCTCTACATGGCCTACCCATCTTAGGCGTTGAATCCCTAGACGCTTGGCTAGATTCATGTCGCTGTACAGCCCGTGTTGAATCTTCTTCTCCAAAAACCATCCACGCAAACTTTCTCGAAAAGGCAAATACCCTCTTCATCCGCTTTCCATTCCTCTGCGCCATAGAGCTGGATGGGAATGATCAAGGTCTTATACAGAGTAAACTTGTCTTCCGAGAAAGGACTCTGTTACTGCATTGCTTTCCACATAAACAACAGTTGGCAATAGTTACACTGCGTTGGATTTCGGTACTGATATTGCTTGTACTCTTTACAGCGCAGCCGAGGTAGACGACATCCTTTGAAGCCAATCGAAAAGGAGCCATTTGTATGACAGAGCTCTCTCTCTCTCTCTCTCTCTCTTGCAAAGGATCATGTTAATTTTATATCCGTCATTAATTGGTCCCAGCCAGCTGTATGACGCAAATGAATTGCTCAGCTTGCGACCTTGAGACTCCGACTGTAGAACAAAGCTCTAGACGAAGACCCCGTTTATAGTGGATCACTCTAGTGAAAAAGAACCTCACCCAACTTGGTTTATGAAACTTGAGTCTACTTGCAGAAGACAGTGCTAACAGGAGATGCTTGTGGACTGAGAGGCAAGGCAAAATTTTTAAGGGCGGATGAAGAAGTTATTGGTCTCTTCGAGAGGCAATTTCTTGATGGAACCTGGAGGTTATGGTTCGGCCAATGAGTGTACGGGGGCTGTACATCGACAAGATCCAACGTATAAGGAAGCTAGGCCATGTGCGCTACATGGACAATCAACCGGAAGACTCTTCGACCCCAAACCTGTGGGACAAGCCAATCCGCTAGCACCTGATTTGATGATGCTCATGCGGACACTTAGAATTAGCTGATCTTACTAGGGACACAGTTTTCCCTCCAGCAGTGCCAGTGGTGTTAACTGAAAATCCATGGCGTTACAAATCACGTAGCCGTGCCTTTCATCCCATCGATAAAGACCCCCGAGCCCCTGTCTCTTAAGGCTCCTCATCCGACTCTGAACTAGAGTTCATCTATCTGCTGTGTTCATCAATTAAAAGTCACAAAATTGTTCTCGAATTACGAACCAGAAAACCTTCGTTCCCGACCCGACTTAATCCACTCAAGCCACCGCCCCTCCGTCTGAGTGGCATAAATTCCTCGAACCGAAACGTGTCCTCTCCAACAAAGGACCATTGTGCGCCACAATCACTATTCAAAGCAAACACTCACACACACGCACCTCCTCCACCCTTCAACCGTTCCACCAGTCGCCCTCCAGCCATCCAGCCCAGATACAGACACAAATCAATTAGATTACAATTGACTCCGATCCGCAAACGAGAGCGAATCCATTGTGTAATTAAAAACTTCATCAATGCTGCCGTCGCTGCCGTCGCCGCGCCGTGCTAAAAATTCCCAACTTCCCAGAAACCCTTGTTGCTGAATAGGTGAGGCGGCGAAGGGGGTGGGACTCGAAATACAATGCCCTCATGGTGCCGCACTCAAACACATTCCATTGGACATTCTCCATCTCATTAGCAGCGGAACAGCAAATTTTCCAACTCTCCCTGTCGTCCTCGCCGCCGCCCATCCGAGCACTCGCATGTGAGTGTGACGAGGTGAGTGTGTGCACGAGGAGGGGACTTGATGAAGAGGGCGAATTTTCTACTCTCTGCAACACGACGACGCCACGGCGGCGGCGGAGGCGGTATGGCAATGCGAGAGGAATTCCCATTGAGCCATAGGTCGCATCTCAAATCCCGGATGAGCTTGATTAATCGGAATGTGCCTGACCCGCTGTTCGCTGAAAGTAAACTATGGAATTAATTAGACGCATGTTATTCACCGTTGTATTGAACACGAAGGTACACGCTTGCCCTGCTCCCTGCCCACTCGCCACCACTCGCCATCACCCGCCCCCCGGCCGGCAGCGAGAACAAACGCTCATCTAGCGACTCGCCCGGCAGGGCCGTGATGGCTGCACCCTTTGATCGGCTTGCGGCCGTGGGCAGTGGGGTGCGGGGCGATGTCAGTGCAAAACCCTGCCATTCGATGGCTGCGGATGATTGTACCCAGCGCGAGTGGAGCGGCGGCTGTGGCGGTGGCGGTGGTGGGCGGCTGTGCATGTGTTTGCCGAACTGCGTTGTATTTCGCAAATTGAATGTAAAGCAGTTGATACGGAACACAATGGCTAATTAAAGCGAATGTTATACACAATTAATTAAGCTAATTAGTGGAGAAACCGTAGTCTCGGTGAGCACAGCGTTCACCCTCGCTCACTGGGCGGAATGTACGAGGGCGCTCAGACACCTACACACGGCCAGGAACGGGCGGGCACATCTGTCGGCTTGAGTTGCTGCGGTGGCTTTTCTTTATGACTTGGCGGGCGCGTGTGTATGTGATCCGGGTGTCTCTAACAGGCACTAATAGGCTCCGACAAGGCAAGCAGCCTTACGAGCAAAAGAGTTCCCTCTTCGGTCGAGCAAATGGAACGGGCTCTTTCGTCTGAAGTGGAATCGTGGGGAAATTAAGCAGAATTCCACGGGAAGCCTAGATGCAGTCAGGAGTCAGTTCGCAATGCAGAGCTTGAATGTGTGACTTGACGTAGCAGCTGGTTTAGTCATCAATTATCACGCTTCGCTTGGCACCTTCTAACCAGCTGCTGAACATAGAATCGTTCATCAAATCGGTAAGTGTTTACAAGAGACCGGAGAGAGCAGAGAAAGACCGTCTACAGAGTCCTTGATACTGTCTGGTCCCTTGACTATGAGATTGTCCTGAGACTCAGGGAAGCAGGGCTTTGTCATGAAATTCGGGCGAGGACCGATCGAATATTATCCTGAATACAAGCTGCCCGAATGAGATCTCTTCGTGGTCTTGTTGGGGTTACTCGCAGAAATAGGGTGAGACCCACGGCAGTGTACGAGGAATGTTGTGCAGCCGCTTCTTCGAACGGAAAGGGTCGTACTTCGATGGTTTGGTACCGTTGATCGAATGTCCCCATCATCACGAATGTCCCCAACCATCAGGTCGGCGATCGCATGTCAGATCCAGGACGAGGTGGATAGACCAAATCCAAGACCCACCTAGTTGGGCTTGGGCACAACTCCGATGGTTTAGAGTCGATGGTGGAGAGTCGAGTAACCTGAAGACCTCTCGTGGGCGCTTTGCCCATGAGATCCTGGGACCTGCCTCTCCAGCCGACCCGATCTCTCGCTAGCAGTCTGCAGTTTCCCACACCAAGCCGTTTGAGGGCCCTCTCGACCTGTTTCCGCTAACTTGTACATGGACGTCCTCTATTGACCCGTAGGCACAGAGTCGAAGACTTTTGTGGTCGGTGCTGCATCTTAGCCATCTTAGGCGTTGAATCCCTAGACGCTTGGCTAGATTCACAGTGGTAGATGATGATGAGTCCTACGGACACGAAGGGCAAAACAGCTTCGGAAAGACTATCTACCATCAACCCTAGCCCTGGCAAAGGCCCTCCGCCTCCGACTTTCGGACTGTGAACATTGGGAGGAATAAGTGATGTCAGTGGAAGGGAAGTTCGCCCTATAGACCGGCGGACAGCTAAAGAACGAGTGCTGGAACAGGCGCAGGGGTCTTCTGTGACCTGGGACGACTGCAGAGCTTTTCCGCGCGGTGTCGGTCCGATACACGAAGCAGTACATGAGCTGTGTGACCACAATCTAACAAACAAATAACAAATAGATCATCATAATTTCCTTCCTTCTTTGCTTGCTTCATGCCATGAACTTTGCTCCAGGTTTTCGTCCGGCTCCTGAGTCTAGTCTTGAATTCTTCTCTAAGGACATGGGCTACTACAGTGCAGAAGCTTTCGGCGCCTGTAAGGGTTCCGTTGCTGCTACCCTAGCTAGGGAGTCGGCCATTTCATTGCTATCCAACTACGAATGGCCGGTATCCAGAGGAGTTTTACACTGTTTCTCCCGACATTAAGATTGTTTGCCTCGATTTTTTTATTATCGATTTTATAATTTGCTCGTGCTCAAGGGATTGCTAATACCCTTATGTGGCCGGGGTTAAAACACAAAATGGGCCGAAGGTATACAGGGAGAAAGGGAGAGGAGGTACCTGTGCACATTGGTCTTAGATATCTGCGGGTTGTAGTCTGTGGGAAATATTGGGTTGGGAAGCGCATTCCGTGCGGCTGAAAAACGAGTCTCTGAATTTAACTGTGCGTCCGAAAGTAGGCATAAGGGTATACTGATGGGCATTCCTGGCGAGACGAGTATTGCGGGTGAATTCATGGAGTAATGCAGTAAATGCGATGTAATGCACTTGTCCTTTCCTTCCATTCGGCAATCACCAGATGCAAGGGAGTCAGCTCCAATAGCCTCCATGGCAACAGTTGTGACACGACCTAAAGTATCTAGACGAGCTTAGGGCCATACAAGAGGTCCAAGCCTTCGCCTAAGTTCGACAGCGCGTCCCAAATCGGACAAAAAACTGTTCTACAAGTTTGGACTAAACCCCAACATTGTTCACTTTCCAGTAACTTCATCATTTTCAGCCTTCACTGGCTTGGAAAATATGCCTGATTCATAGAAGATCACGGATGTCATCGATCACCGACCAAGACTTCCTCCCCTGGATTGCTTCGTTACCCCGGAAAGTGGAGCTAGAATAAGGAATGTGCGTATGGCTTACCCATCGAAGTGTCTAACCACCAGAATGTTTTTCTCCCAAAATCGTCTTAGCAGCTCACCGAGAGATTGCATACATCGGCTCCATCGTTTCCTTCTCAATTGAACAGATACTAGAATCAACAAAATCTGAAGATCATAAAATCACAATCTTCTTTAAACTCTATGGTCTTTCAAACAAAAAGTAATTAAGGAAGATAGGCGTAGCGTCGTCGCTGTGGCGGTGGTAATGAACAATACCGGGTGGATGGTCGGGTATAGTTGTGGCCTCGTAGGTCTTGACCCCGGAATAATGACGTCGCGGTCGCCCAGTATTTCCTTCGATGAAACAAACGTCTGCAAAACGCAAATGAATGCATACGACTGGATGGCGCAGTTAGTAGACTGCCTGCCAATGGTTAGCGGGGTCCCCGGTTCGAATCCCAGTGAAAGTTAAGTTAATGTGCTTTTCTGGTTTTCAAATGTGGCGCAGTCACCACTTGCCGATGGGATCAAATTAACGGCGCTATCACTGGAGTAGTCAATCAGTCTGACTAGGGGTATCACAATGGACCAACATGGTCTAAGTGTCCTGGTGAATGCACTAGCAGCCTGAAGGAATACATCAAACCTTTTTGCAGTTTCTTTGGAACTTCCTTGTTGAAAGCCCTGTCTTGATGCTCAATATTAACAAAGCTTCCTTTTTGTGGAAAGATAGGCAAGCAAGCTCAAGGACACGCGAGTCCTTCTCTGAGCCTCGTACAGTGTATGCCTACTTGGAGTACTTAGACCATCCATCTCCAAAACAATTTCTCGGTTGATTTCACATTTCAATGGAATGCTTACAATTTCGTCCTTCAAAACGTCCTTGCTCCCCCAGTTTTGTCGAATTTCCGCTCATTCAAACTTTCCCATGAAAGGACACCACGGCGTAATGTGATTTCCATTCACTCATGAATACACCCCCTCCCGCTCTACGCCCTTCAACAACCCCTTTTGGCAAAAGGATGCGGCAGCCTTCATTAAAACCAAGCAATACACACTTCAAGTTGGCGCTAATTAAGACGTAAAAACGCAAACAATCGCACCTTTCAAGATCACTCAGCATGATTAATTCAGCGTCGGTCCACTCGACCGGAACTGCTTATTAGGACGACCCGCAGTCTTCGTCCACCCCAAACGCATCTCCACCTCGCTGAAAGTTCGCCCTGATCAACAGCGGCAGCAACGGCAGTGGCACTCCACAAGCGTCCACAGATGCAGTAATGTGCACCACGCCCGCGCCATCCCCAGTGCTAACTAATTTCAAAATTCATAAGAAGTCAGCCCTCACACCGCCCAGCAGCTTTGTCAAGAACTTCTTGCAGCGGCGGCGGCGCCACCAGAGTGACACCGGAGAATTGGTTGACGCATTCCCTGTGCCTGTGCCCCGTCAAAAAACGACGGCGGAGTAAAAAATATGCCACCACCGAAGTGGGCGAGCGAGCAAACTCAAGTGGACAGATTCATTGAAGTCGCCCCGCAGAAGATCAGTGCTCAGGGTAGACGCTGTACACTTCTCGCGCGACTTTGGTTAAGCCCCAAGAATAAAAGGGACGCAACTTTCGCTCCGTCCAAGACCGTCGTTGTCGTCCTCAGTCCGCAGTGGCTGGATGGCCGGGTGGCTGGGACTACGGGCGAGCACGACAATTTCCCTCAATGACTCTCAGTCAACAGGAGAGACCATGTTTTAATTAATATCTTGTATCAAGTTTTAATTAACTCGCCTTCTGGTGTTCCGTGAGAGGAGCAACCCTCAACTACACCACAACCAGCCACCGCCACCGTCGCGGGTGTCCTCCCTCGCGCACCCCGTCTCGCCCAGCCGTTATCCGGGGCGCTTCGTCCAAAGTTCCTTCGCCAGGGGTTTTTGTCCTTTGTTCGCGTTTCGTTGTGTCACTAATTATATTACAAGGAGGTAGCGCGCCGAGGAATGGGGTCTTGGGTGTTTCATTTGTGCGCCTGCATAATGCGCGCCAAAGTACGTCAGACTTCTGTCAGCTCTGTGAGTGGTGCGGAGAGTTCGGCGAGTCACGAGCACAACAAGGACTCAGTTTGAGGATCTTCTGGGGAAGGCAACTCCTGCCGCCGCGCCGCGTTTAGCTTATGATACTTTCATTCGGCGTCAGTGAATCCGCTTTTGTTACATAGACGGTGCCTTGAATAATTGGATATGTCGCTGGGTGTCGCTGGTGACTGCTGACTGGTGGCACCGCCTCGATGTGCCATCCCGCTGCCGGTGGGTGGGGCGCTAATAATTATGGCATGGCGCGCGCAGGAACACTGAAACACATTGCTAATTGAATTCTGTTTGGATAGCGCCGAGCGGCACGTGAAGATTGATGTGATGCCATCAGGAGGCGTCTGTCAAGCTAATAAGAAGGTTAACGCAATGAAGCCTGGCGATAACAGGGCTTGAGGGATAGTTCTGGTAATCTATTGTTGTGATGGGTGAGGGAAGAGGGAAGAGGGAAGAGGGAAGAGGGAAGAGGGAAGAGGGAAGAGGGAAGAGGGAAGAGGGAAGAGGGAAGAGGGAAGAGGGAAGAGGGAAGAGGGAAGAGGGAAGAGGGAAGAGGGAAGAGGGAAGAGGGAAGAGGGAAGAGGGAAGAGGGAAGAGGGAAGAGGGAAGAGGGAAGAGGGAAGAGGGAAGAGGGAAGAGGGAAGAGGGAAGAGGGAAGAGGGAAGAGGGAAGAGGGAAGAGGGAAGAGGGAAGAGGGAAGAGGGAAGAGGGAAGAGGGAAGAGGGAAGAGGGAAGAGGGAAGAGGGAAGAGGGAAGAGGGAAGAGGGAAGAGGGAAGAGGGAAGAGGGAAGAGGGAAGAGGGAAGAGGGAAGAGGGAAGAGGGAAGAGGGAAGAGGGAAGAGGGAAGAGGGAAGAGGGAAGAGGGAAGAGGGAAGAGGGAAGAGGGAAGAGGGAAGAGGGAAGAGGGAAGAGGGAAGAGGGAAGAGGGAAGAGGGAAGAGGGAAGAGGGAAGAGGGAAGAGGGAAGAGGGAAGAGGGAAGAGGGAAGAGGGAAGAGGGAAGAGGGAAGAGGGAAGAGGGAAGAGTAGTTCACAGAATTTTTTTTATTTTCATTTCATTCAAAACACAATTCAATTTTATTTCGATTTTCAATTATTCATCGAAATTATTGAGTTTAAATGAACTCCGCGCCGACTGCCGGCATCTAAGCAGAAAATTGTTCATGATTAGCTGAAGAGCTGAAGTGGGAAATAACTGAATGGATTGTTTCAAATCACTCAAATTTGTTGGTTTGGCTTTGCAAACTTTCTGCAGAAAAAATCAGGTGCCTTCATATCTGTAGACTTGAGCGGCCAACGAAATATGGAGTTTCTTGAAATTATCTTATTGGGACAATTCCGTTGGAACTCTGCCATAACCGGCCTGGTTATGTGTGGACCATCTTGTTGGAACCACAACGAGGTGAAAGTTATTCTCTTCCGGTCTAACAGTTACAGTGAGACCGTTTTCTGACCCGACACGTAAGGGAACTGCTCACTACACTTGTGACTCGACCTGGATGAAGTTCCGTCTCATGAAGAATTTTTGGCTTTGATTCACTTCGTATTCGACAATTGTGCTTGTCGACATTGCCATTTAAGTCGAAGTAGGCTTCATCTGTCATGAAAATGGAGCTTAGCATGGTTTCGTCATCGTCCACCATTTGAAGGGGCTTCTGGCAAATATCCAAGTGGATCGGAATTGTAGACGGGTGGGTTAGTTTGCTTGTTAATTTTAACCTTATAAGGAAATAGGAAATAGATTTCGAGTCACTGACAATGCACAAGGATTATTCGTTTCTAGAAAAAGCTTCTCAACTTCGCCGTTCGGAGTCCGCATTAAACTGTAGGTCCCTTCCACTCGTGGAAGAACAAAAGCACGCACAACACGAGTGGTTGCTGAGAAGCTAGGCCCTGGCCCTCTTCCGGCTGTAGCGCCACCCATATTATTATTATTAAGGAAATAGATTCAAATCTTTGTGCACAATATTGTCTGCAGTGACTGTCTGTTGGTACCCATTTGGGCGGATAAATTTCTTGTCGTTACACTTGAAGTAGCCTTTATTCTTATTCTTTCAACACATTTGCTGATGGATCAGAAATGTTTGATGATTTTCCGACCATCATTTAATATTGTTCTTAACGCGACAGTCAGTACGAAAAAAAATATACACTTTTAAACGCGAGTATATTTTCGATGTCCAATTTGACACGGTCGCCATGTAGTAATAATCCACAACATTCAGCTTTGATAGTAGATCGCGGACTGCACTCCATATTTCTAATCACGCTTGCCAAAAGTCAAGGCAACCATAACCAGGTGATCGCGAGTACATTGCCAAACTCTTGAGAACTACTGTTAAGGTTGGTTCCCAAGCGCCCAGAAAGAGCGGCTTGGATTACGTCTGGAAATTGGAGCCAGACGCAATATGACACGTATCATGTTCACCACAGTAAGCCCTTCTAGCTACTGTCCCACGCTCGACAAAAATTGTTTAACAACCTCACTATGCTGCGCCAACACTCCCTGTGGACGAACACACGGGCCCCTGTGCGTGATAGCGGCGCACACTCCAAATTCTAGTTTCATTATCCAAATTGTCCATTTTCATTAAATATGAAAAAACTGTCTGCAAATTAAGACTAAATTAATTTTATTACATTTACAGCCACTCTGATGGGACTGAAGTACATATCAGCCAGTTCCACCGCTTTATAAAAGCGCTGACTACGTTGTGTAGGATCTTTACCGATCGAGTCTCCCGGAATATCTCTCTAAGTTCGTTGCCACCTGCGCAAACAATCGAAGAAGATTGGAGGCGAAGACTGATGTGCTGGGTTTTACGGCACCACCCTGAAAAAATCCATGGTTTGACAACGTGTGTAGTCTGGAACATGCAGCGAAGCTGGAAGCCTACAAAGCAACGCTGCAACAAACAACGAGAGCTGTCCGTGAGCTCTACGAACAGAGAAGAAGGGACGAGACCCGGCTTCTCAGGAGAAAGAAGAAAGAGCACGAGAAGCGCGCGATCGAGGAGATGGAGAGGTGCTACGGTAGGAACGATGTCCGAACGTTTTACCAGAGGGCGAAACAGTTATCCAGTGGATATAAGGTTCGGAAAGAAGCCTGCCGGGACGAGAATGGACAACTAGTAGTAGAGTCGCAGTCGATACTGAGAATTTAGAAGAACCATTTCTGCAGACTGCTAAACGGCGATAATGACACCAATACCGCTGTCAGGCAGAATGTTCCACTCAATATGGACGGTGATCGACGAGAATTCCGTCCCCCCGACTTAGACGAGGTCAAGGTAGATATCAAGACTGAAGTCTAACAAAGCTAACGGTGCGGACGGACTGTCCGCTGAAATCTTTAAGGCAGCTGGAGATGATCTGGTTGGGCGCATGCACCAGTTCATCTGTAAGATATGGTCGAAGGAGAGCATGCCCGATGAGTGGAAGAAGAAAGGATACCCCTTTGACGGAGCCAACTATAGAGGGAAGAGTCTCCTGAACATAGCATACAAGATCTTCTCGGCCGTTTTGTGTACTCGTCTGAAGCCGTTTATAAATAACCTGATGGGTCCATATCAGTGTGGCTTCAGGCCAGGGAAGTCCACCATCGATCAGATTTTCACACTACGGCAGATCCTGGAAAAGACCCAAGAAATGCAAATCGACACCCGATTTGCCGATTTCAAGGCCGCATATGACAGCGTGCATAGGGACGAGCTATACAACGCCATGTCTAGTTTTGACGTTCCTGCCAAACTGTGCAGGATGACGATGGCGACGATCGCTGCTCCATCAAGGTCGGTAACGAACTCACCGAGACCTTCAATGTCAAAAAAGGTGTTGGACAAGGCGACGCGCTGTCATGTGCTTTCTTTAACTTCATCCTGGAAAAGTTCGTGAAAGGCTCATCATCTTCCAGAAGTCCGTACAACTGCTAGTATGCGGGGATAACACTGACGCGATTGGCAGAACACAGCGAGCCGGCAATGAGGCGTTTGCTAGCATTGAGGCGGAAGCGGCTAAAATGGGTCTAGCGGTGAACGAGGGCAGAACGACGTATAGGCTGTCATCAAGAAAGGACGCACAACATCGACGTCTTGGACAGAACGTTACAATGGCAGCTATAACCTCGGGTAGTCAAGGACTTCGTCTACCTCGGCTCCGCAGTAATTAGTACAAACAACATCAGTACCGAGTTCAAACCGCAGTTGCCATGGGCTCAAGAGGCAATTGAGTAGTAGAGCCAACTCTCGAAGGACCAAGCTGACTTTATACAAGACTTTGATCATCGCAGTCCTGCTGTGCGGCGCGGAGGCATGAACAATCTCAAAAGCGTATTAGGAAGTCCTTGGTATCTTCGAGTGAAAAGCTCTGCGTGCGTTCCTTGGTCCTGTTTGCATTGATGGTTATTGGAGGAGAAGATTCAACCACGAACTGTACGGTCTGTACAGCGACATGAGTCTAGTCAGGCGTCTTCGGATCCAACGCCTAAGATGGCTAGGCCATGTAGAGCGTATGGACAACTCAGCTCCGGGCCGAAGAGTCTTCGACTGCGAACCCGTGGGACAACGCAACTGAGGACGCCCGCGTTTAAGGTGGCGCACCCAGATGGAGAAGGACCTCAACCAACTTGGCGTGCGACACTGGAGACAGCTAGCCAGAGACCGTGCTAGCTGAGGGCTTGTTGGTTGAGGTCCAGGTCCACCCCGGACTGTAGCGCCAAATAAATAAGAAGAAGAAGACTACTTTGCGTGGTAATCAGACCCGCTTGGTGTGAGAGCTCCCAACCAGACCTCAGCCACTTCAACCAAACCAAGACTCCTGACTCGAAAGACCAAGACTATGCTCTACAAAAACTTGCATGCTTTGCCTCTGCTGCTATATGGCGGCCAAAGCTAGACGATAAGCAAGTCAGTAGAAATGATTCCGAGTTCCTTCGAAAAACAAATTCCGTGTGGGTTCCGTCGGAGAGGAAGACGAAAGGAGAAGACAACCTCGGAATTTGCGAGCTGCACCAAGATGTGGATGTAGTGTAGAACTCAAAAATCATGGACATCAGTGCTCCAGCTTCGAATCCGAAACCACACCCCCTGGTTCGTGAAGGAAAGCTAAACCACATCTTCAGCATTAAGACCAATTCATTGCTGACATCTTGGTCTTGATGACTAAAAGGAGCGTCCCCAGGACCGCCAGCTGTGGCAGGCAGCTATTGCTCAGGCTCAGACCCACCATGGCTCACAGGCCTTCAAGGTAAGCTAGTCTTCAGACAACCATTAAATAAGGCCCAGATGATAAGGTAATTTTCTTGATATGAAAGTGTGCTTTTTTCTCCGTCCACTGCCTTCAAAGGGGAGACCATCAGTGAGACTTGGCTATCGTGGAGGCCGGCAGCACTTAAACATGTGTCTTTGATGAAGAATCCCTTTGACATGAGCGTCAAAAGAACTCAGTCCCACTCAGTTGGCAGTCAAAGAAATGCATTCCTTTCAAAGGGCAAGCAAGCATTTCAAATTTCCACTATCTTTAACCACTTAAATAATTAAAACACTAAAGCGCATCCGCTGCTGTTTCGGACCACGTAAAGGCGAGGCGTCGAGCAATGCGGCTCGGCACGGCCCGTCCCGCATCTGGTTGCCATGTAATTAAATTATTTAACTGACACACATCAATCAAATGACACGAGAGATGATACCCTGTGCCGTGCGTCCACCGGACACTGAACTGAGCCTTTGTGGATGCCTCTGCGACTGCAACTGCACCCTTCCGTCATGCACCGCCCAAAGCACTTTCCCCCCCATCCACACACACACACGATGCACGTGTCATCTGGTAGCTCGCCACCAGAACTCTCCAGCAGAACAACACCGCCAACGTCACATCGTATGGCAGCCACCCTTCATCATCTGTCTGCATCCCTTATCGTTCCAGCGCGCCGCTCTCTGTCCATCACAGTCATTCTACCCCGCACCCCCGCCAAAGGCCCCCCCTCCCCCCACACGAACAACAGCTCTATCTGCCCCTGTTCAACATGATGTGATGCAAACTTTACTTATAATGGAAAAAGGTTTTTTAATTAAATTTCGCGGGTTATTTATTGCTTTATATTGTTACCCAGCATCCCACCACGCCACCGCCCCACCATCCTGCGCTCGCAGCTCTCAAGGGGGTGCGTAATGGAAGAGCGCCAGTACCTCCACGCGGAAGATGAACAGAGGTGGGCAGCAGTGCGAAACAGAAGAAAACAAAAACAACGGCACAAAAAAAAAAGGCAGCGTTTGGCACACACAAAAAAAATTCTGATGGCCTCGGCGAAACAATTCAACCGACATCCATCTCCCGACCGAGACGTCCCGCGGACGGCTAAAACGAGCGAGCACTTGACGCCTTCTAGAGCGAATTCGTGAATTCGACGCTCCTGAGTGGTCGCCCGGAAATGAGATCAGGGGCGACACTGTGTTGCCTACATCTCCTTTCGGTTATTGCATCCCTCCCAGTGGGACCGAATGGGAACCGAGCGAGCGGCTCGAGCTTAGAGCGAGTGACTGGCCGACGACTGTACAAGTGGTTGACTGAAGAGCGCGCGTAATCGCACTCATGGCAGGCGCTTTCGTAAACATTGTCATCAACTTGCCAGATGCCCTTCCACATGCACACTAACCCGCCCGTGCGGCGCAGTGTCACCCACTCCCCTTTGGGGGGACGGTCGGTGACGGGGGACGGGGACCGGACGGGGGGGGTGCGTTCATCCAAAAGCTGGAGAGGAGCGCACAGCGAGCGCAAATGGATTTCCCTTACGGCAGCAAAAATGCAATTAAAATTTTCATTAATTTATCCGCTTTTTGTGCGATAGCACTTTATTTGTTTAATTAAATTTTAATTAGCCTCCTTCTCTTCATCTTCGTCAGCTCAGCTTTGGGCTTTGGTCGTGGCGTGGCAGTGCTGTCGCAGCGCGCAGCGCATCGTCCCAGGCGTGGAGCATCTTGATAGTGATGTGCTGCCGCTTGCCGGTTTTATTTTCGGGCTGAGGGTTGAGATTAGAGTGTGTGTGGGCGTACCGAGGGATGGGCTAATAAAGTGAAAACTATCCGCGTTATGGTGACGGAACTCATTTTGAGAGCAGCCTGACACATGTGTGTTGGGAGTTGATTTGTGGCGGCACTTCGCCGAAAGTGGATAATTCGTTGATAAGCACGAGCCTGTAGGCTTAAGTGCCCGTATGCTAAGAGTGTCTTTCGATCGGTTAATGACACCAGGATCTCAAAAAGACCTAAGGTCAGTGAACTAAGATGCTGTATGGTCGTGTGAAAGGGCTACTCAATCGCCTTACTCTGAGAACATAGAACATAGAACATAGAACTGTACAGAACATAGAATTGCAATAACATAGAATTTGATTTTTGTGAGGCACTTAGGAGGTTATATATATTTGTGAAAAAATAGAATTGATGTAAAGGGTGTATCAAAGTTAAGGAAAGAGAATCGTTATTTTTTTATAAAATAAATACATAGGACATGGTTGTTTATGGCATAACACTTCGGGAAGGGCCTCCACGACTTTGCTGACACGTAAACACTCTTTTTTCGAAATTCTGAATTACCATAATAATAATAATAATAATAATAAATAGATTTCAACACACAAGCAGACACAAGAGTGTCCGAACTTCTACTCTCACCTCCGCGTGGTGAAATACGGGAGCCTAGTACCATGGACAAAGGATGGGCTAGCCAAACCTCGTGAGACGTCTTAGGCGGCTGCTAGACGGAGAGAGATGGGGAGATTGAGCCTACCAAGGTATAGGATGGCAGCGGAATAGCTGATCAACCGATAGGCCAACGGCGGCATCCACAATTCCAGTCAGTAGGAGCTACCTGGTTCCCAAGGTCAGGTCGGTACCCTAGAATAGAAACGGCGGCGGATGAACCCTTTCTTAGGGCCAACGACTGGATGCCGCAAGTGATTCGAATCCCAGTGAGAGCAGAGTTAATACGATTTTATCTGTTTTCAAATCTGGTCCACTGCACCATCGCTGCAGTGGTCGTTCAGTGGGAGTAGTCTGACCGTGTGTATCGCAATGGACCAATATGGTCTAAGTGTGCTGGTGAGTTCACTAGGCGGCGCTAACAGCCTGAAAAAAGCTACCGACACCGGATCCTTTCCGGGAGCCTCTTTTTTTTTTTTTATGGTTTGCGCCAATGGATTTGGAATCTTCTTCAAGATACTGGTAACCCGTGTTACCAGCATGAACGATTCACGGGATATTATTCTCCTTTTTCCTCGCGCCTACGTCCTAAACCACACCTCTGCACACTTCTACCACTCTCCCCGCGGAACTGCCGTTAGGTATTACTTCGCGGGGCTGGTTAGCATATCACGCTATGTAATCTATATTTGCCAATTCGGCCTTTCTTTCTTTTTCCAGCCTTCTTAGCTCGATCTGCACCCTTGTAATAAAGGAACATGTCACCAGCCATTTGTCAGCTGACTCCATCATATGGCTAACTAGGAGCTCGGGAGTTGGTAGACTTCCTCTCGCCACGGCAAAGCGTCTGCAATGGAATATTACGTGCTCTGCGTCTTCATCTTCGCGCGCGCATTCTGGACAAGTGGGTGAGCTGTCGTGACCAAATCTGTGGAGGAATTTTCGGTAACCCCCATGGCCCGACAAGAACTGCGTGAGGTGGTAGTTGCATTTCCCGTGAGCTCTCGTTGTCCAGGCTTCTATTCTGGGTATCAATTTATGGGTCCATCTGCCTTTGGTTGTGGTGTCCCACCTGGTTTGCCACAGTGCCATTGATGTTGCCCTTTCTTCCTTTTTTAGACCTCTTGCGCTAGTCTCCGAGTGATTTGCAGATCTCCGTAGGTAGATCCTTTGCATTTCGGTGGCGAGAATGTCGATCGGGACCATACCCGCAATGACGCAGGCTGCTTCGTACGAAATTGTTCGGAAACCGCTGATTGCTCTTATCACGCAGAGCCTGTATGATGTCGAGAGCTTCCTTGCTGCATCAACCGGGAGCCTCTGTCCGGGGGTAAATGTAAATGGCCCCGTCCTCCCAGTTGGATGTTGCGCGTGGGTTAACTGAGTACAGCAACACAGACCTGCCTCGAATACAGACGAATTTACTGTTGACGACCCCAGCAAACGGAAAAAAAAAAACAGACTGACTTCTTTCATGGATATGGGGTCCCTTAACAGACCACATGTAGTCGATGAACTCGCGGAGACCCTAAAAGCCTACAAGAGGATGAAACACTGCAACATCTACTTCGGCGATTGCTACAAAGAGCGCAAGCAGCGGTTATTTGGTGAAAGTCTCAAGCTTTAAGTACATATACATCCGTATGAAGGTTAAGTTCTCTAACATCAGTCTAATGTGCGACCACGCCCGTGCATGCCCGGAGTATTTGGGGGAAATATTTCTGCATACTATTTTGAATTTGCACTCTCCACAATGGACGATGATCGACGAGAATTCCGTCCCCTCCATCTAGACGATATCGAGACTAGAGTTGAAGAAAGCTGCCGGTACAAACTGCGGAACTCTTTAAGGCAGCTGGAGATGATGTGGTTGAGCGCATGAACCGGTTCATCTGTCTAGTCTTTGATATTCATGCCAAACTCGTCAGATTGAGCAGCACGACGATTTATAATTCTCGCTACTCCATCAAGATCGGAAACGAACTCCCTGAGACCTTGTATGTCAAAAAAGGGTTTAGACAAAGCGACACGCGGTCATGTGACTTCTTTAATGCCATCCCGGCGAATATTGTGTAAAAGTCACTGGCCAACACGATCATCCGAAAATCCGTACACTTGCTGGCATATGCGGGAGACTAAGTTGACTCTGTACAAGACCTTGATCATCCCCGTTCAGCTCTAGGGCCCAGAGGCATGGATAATGTTCAAAGCGAAAGAAGAGGCTGTTGGCCTTTTCGAGAGAAAATTTCTGCGCGCGATTTTTGGTCCTGTGTTGATGGCATTTAGAGAAGTAGGTTCAACCACGCATTGTATGGGCTGTACAGCGGCATGAGCCTGGTCAGGCGTCTACGGATTCAACGTCTAAGATGGCTGGGCCATGTAGAGCGCATGGACAACACTGCTCCAGCCCAAAGAGTCTTCGACTCCGAACGAGGGGGACAACGCAATAGAGGACGCCCACGGAACCGATGGCGCACCCAGGTGGAGAAGGACCTCAATCAACTTGGTGTGCGCAGTTGGAGACAGTTGGCTAAAGATCCCCCAGGTCCACCCGGACTGTAGCGCCACCAGAAGAAGAAGAAGTACAGCGGCATGAGTCTAGCCAGGCGTCTACGAATCCAACCCCTAAGATTGTTTGGCCGTGTAGAGTGTATGTATGACTTAGCTCCGGCCAAAGGAATCTTCAACTCTGGACCTGTGGGACAATGACGCAACAGAGGACGACAGCCTTTAAGGTGGCGGACCCATGTGAGACTAGTAGTGGCAGCTAGCCAGAGACCGTGTTAGTTGGAAAAGCTTGTTGTTAATTTAGTTTGAGAAATGACCGAAAGAATAGGATCGCGAGTACAAGCTACAAAAATAAGATCTCTTCGTACTTTTTCTGGACGTTATTCTCTGGGATTTGGAACCATGGCAGTAAGCGAGGAACTGTTGAGCAGCTGCTTCTTCTAACGAAAAGGCCTATACTTCGATGGCTTGGTCACGTGGAACGAATATCCTCACAATCAAGGCTCCCAGCCGACCGCCTAGCAGACCCAGGACAAGGTTGTGGGGTCAAATCTAAAAGCTCGTCCGATCGCACTTGGGTATAACTGCTGGTGAGTCGATGGCGGAGGGACGAGTTGCCTGGTCGTGAGCGGTTTGCTTTGCCTTCCTTCAGTGAAGAATGCGGGTAACTGACATATGTCGTTGTATTGGAAAATGTCTGTTGGTCTCCTTGTTTGTTTTGCTACAGACAACACGTTGGTTGAGCAATGAGTTCGGGCTCCATTCAATGAATTTTCCACTAGCGTAGCGCAGCGATTACTCTTCCTACATCCAACAGGTCCATCTCCGTGTGCACCATCCTCCACTGATTGAGACATTTTCAGACCTTGGAATGTTGAAGAGTTCTTCGAAGTTACTCGACCCCGTCTAACACCCCGCCTTCGAATTACAGCACACACATGAACGGAAAGGACTCACACTCGATCCATCCATCCACCATCCACTCACCATTCGATTTGCATTAAATTTCGCCTTAACAAGGCGCCCATTCCAGCGAAAATGTAGCAAAATCAGAAAAACAACACCCAAACATGCTTCTCTGAATTACTTTCAGTGAAATGAGCTGTAAACCGCCACCACCTCCGTGAGTACCATCAACAACAACAACAATGACAGGAGAAAATAGGGAAAAAAAAATAAAACAGAATACAAGTGAAAATACATTAAGAAGAATCCTTTCATAAATAACACTGCGACACCATTACCGGAAGCTGCAACGTGCACATTGCAATCAATTATGGTGATGGAGCTTTATTGAAGATTTATTTCAATTAAAAAGCTTTTAAGTATTTATCCGATTGACTAACGTTCTCGAAGCACTTAAATGGACTCCTTGAAGGGCTCCCCTCGCTCCCCCCGTCGGAGTGGGGCGGACGGCGGACGGCGGATGGCGGACTGTGTGGGCGAAATATCGTAAAGAAATCGTAAAAGGAGCCAACCGACAGACGGACCGACCTAACGAGAGTGGCTACAACGCGTTCTGTAGACGTCCCTGTGATTCAAAGTGGATCGATAGTTGTATCTCGCCTCTCTTTCACTTGCGCGCCCTTTTGTTTGGGGGTTCTCTCGCTCTCTGACTCTGGCTCTGTCCTCCCTCGTCCTTGTAGTCCTTCTAAAGGACTAAACAAAGTTTCTCGCTGCACGTTCATGTTTATGCAAATTTTGATTTTTAATTGGAGAAGAATAGCGCTCGACAATACGAGAGCAGCACTTGTGGGTCGCTTGGATGAGGCTGGTTTTTTCGAGGTTCGTCAATGTAAAGTGCGCGGGCTGCACAGGGACTCTCGGGAAGTTGGTTCGAGGATTATCTGATCGGAGGAGTACTATTGTTTTCTCTTGCTGTAGTGCGAAGGGGATAATGTATTACGAGAGCCGCTTAAGGACGCAGAAGAAGACTAATTGCTTTTATTTAGATGCGAAGGACTCCGTGTCTATGAGGAATGCCTGTTGGGGGTGGGGGCGTATTGAGATGGCCTACATAATCTGATATCGATTTGAGGGGGTGAGAGGGAGAGAGAGAGAGCGAGCGAGCGGGGGAAGGCGTCTTGGGTGGGATTTGTGACCAGGCGAACTGTTGAATATTTTAGGTCGTTGGATGCATTTGAAGTGAAATTTAAAACAAAGTTGATGTCATGACTTTGTGCTGGTAATGGTCACTGTTGTTGAACTTGTGATTGAAATCTTTGATGACATGCTGTTGAATGTACTGTGGAAGAACTTGGGGCTTGCTTGTACTGTGGAAGAACTTGTGAACTGCGTACTTTAAGCAGTTCACTCGTCAATATCGCTTAATAACTCGGTTTGTTATCCCTTTTGAATTAAAACACTTTCCGTTTTTCGTTTTTTTTGTCTCTTTATTCAACCGACCGATCACTTTCGCTTGTTTTAACAGACTGTACTTAATAGTAACTTATCCTACTCTGACCTAACCGGCAATCCTCTCTTTGTGGTGTATTATTTTGCTATTTCTAAGCAAAATAAAAAAGGCACTTCATTTTAACACACAAAATTGAACATACACTTAAAGTAAATTCGAGTTACGACTAAAACACAAAACAAAAACAGTTACAAAAAAAATTTCAGTTACGCGAGGTGCCACTCCTTCAGCATCTATGACAGCTTGTAACCGCCAGTTTATCAGTTTTTCAGTAAAAGATGGCTGAATCCCTTCACAAGCTGCCTGAATTTTAGCTTTTAGCTCCTGTTTATTGGCAGTACGTGCTACTTTTTTTAACCCGCACTTTTATTTCGTGCCATAGATGTTCAATTGGGTTAAGATCCGGGGATTGTGGGGGGTGTTTTAGCTGCTTTGGAGCGTTATAAAGCAACCATTCGCGTACTAAATAGGAGGTGTGCTTCGGATCATTATCTTGTTGGAAGCAGAAAACTGAAGGTAGACCTAATTTTACTGCGGAACTTCGTAAATTTCGTTTTAAAATATTCAAATACCCAATTTTGTCCATAGTATTTTCAATAAATTCGAACTTTCTACAGCCATTTGAAGCCATACAACCCCACAACAGCACACATCCTCCCCCGTGTTTTATGGTTGACTTTTTATATTTTTAGCTTTGAGAGCTGTATTTGGTTCCCTCCAAACAATTTGTTTGCCATCAGACCCAAATAAATTTATTTTTGTTTCATCTGAAAACAAAACACCTTCCCAAAAGCTCTCCGGGTGGTTTACATATTGTCTAGCAAATTCCAATCTTTTGTTCTTATTAACTAGGAAAATGTACGGCTTTCTTCGGGCGATCCTACCATATAAATTATTCTTTTTCAAGACTCTACGAACGATTTCCACTGAAAGAGGCTTATTAATTACGGATGACACCTCAGCCGTCAACTTTGGAACGCTAGATTTTGGATTGGACTTGATTGTCCGAACAATATACCGCTCGTTTTGTTCTGAGAGCAATTTTTTTCTTCCCCTTCCAGGTCTGTTTTTTAGTGTCCCTTCATATCTATAATTGATTATTATTTTTTGTACCGTTGCATGCGATCGCCCTACAGTTTCTCCTATTTTTCGCATCGACTTCCCCTCGCAAAATTATGAGCATTCCCGTTGACAAAGTAGTCTGTTTTCGCATGTTTTCCATATTTTCGCACAAAGAAGAGAATATCGGTCTTTTCAGTTCAAAAGCGTGTGCAGAAATGATCATCAGGGACATTTGTTACTTCATTCCTGCATGTATCGATTCTGCGAAGCTTGTGTGTGGGGGACATTGAACAGCACATACGATTTTATTAGAGATGTTCAAAGGTACCGCCCTCTCTCCTAATATAGACTTCTGATAATTATTTGTATACAGATTACAGATACCAGTATCGTTTGCCCGATCCACAAGAAAGGAGACTCCTTTGACTGCGCCAACTATAGAGGGATAAATCTCCTGATCATCGCTTACAAGATCTTCTCTGCCCTTTTGTGTACTCGCCTGAAGCCGTTTATAAATAACCTGATAGGTCCATATCAGTGTGGCTTCAGGCCAGGCCAGGCTCTCATCGCGTAACTTTTCAGACGACTATCGTCATTTTGATTCACTTCGATGATATCGTCGATGATTTGATTCTAAGACCATCGCTATCATCTCGCCCATCGTTACAGTTTGAGTGGTCTGAAAATACGTACAAAAGACATCTGTGCTCTAATTCCTCTCAAATTTCACTAACACATTCTCATTTCTGTTTGTGAACAAAAATAATAGAAATGCGACATATCACTCTACAAATGTATCAAAAGTGTAGAACAAATTATGTATACACAATTTGTTCTCATTTAAAGGGAGACGATACTGAAATAGGTATCTCCAAAAATCAGTCGTCGAGACAATAGTTACTGACAGTTTTTAGCTTACGCGAAGCAGGCAAAACGATATCTCTGAGACGCTATCTTTTTTTTATGCTTACATGAAGCGAATGTTATCGAATCGCTATCGCGAGACTTTTTCAAACTACGCCAGATCCTAGAAAAGACCCAAGAGATGCAGCGACACCCACCACCTTTTTGTCGATTTCAAGCCCAAGATAGGAACGAGCTATACAACGCTATGTCTAGTTTTGACATTCCTGCCAAACTCGTCAGGTTGTGCAGGATGACGATGGAGAATTCTCGCTGCTGCATCAAGGTCGGTAACGAACTCACCGAGACCTTGAATGTCAAAAAAAGTTTTATACAAGGCGATGCGCGGTCATGTGACTTTTTCAACATTATTCTTGAGAAGATCGTGCAGAACTCACACGCCGACACTAGAGGCACGATCTTCCAGAAGTCCGCACAACTGTTAGCATACGCGGATGACATTGACGTGATTGGCAGAACACAGCGAGCCGTCAATGAGGCGTTTGCTGGCATTGAGGCGGAGGCGGCTAAAATGGGTCTAGCGGTGAACGAGGGCAAAACGAAGTATAGGCTGTCATCAAGAAAGGACACACAACATTGACGTCTTGGACAGAGCGTCACAATGGGCAGCTATAACCTCGAGGTAGTCAAGGACTTCGTCTACCTCGGCTCCGCAGTAAGCAGTACAAACAACATCAGTACCGAGATCAAACGCAGGTAACTCTTGTCAAGCGCTGTTTCTATGGGCTCAAGAAGCAATTGAGTAGTAGAGCCATCTCTCGAAGGACCAAGCTGACTTTATACAAGACCTTGATCATCCTAGTCCTCCAGTTGGAGAATTGTACAAATACCGATTAAAGCGCCATCAAGCCCCACTCCACCCATTTGTCATCATCATCATCTGACCCGCATGATCCACTAAAGGGGTCGCGGGGATAAACCACGCACGAGAGATCTCCAGGCAACTCGATCATCTGCCATCGACTCTAACTCATCAGGGGTTATGCCTGAAACACAATAGTGCGCTGCGCCAGGCGACTTCATGTTACGAAGAGAGCGCGATGACGCACTGCGTTGAAATAAATACTCACTTTATCAGCTGTTTTCTCTCTCATCTACTAGATGAAAAATATTGCCGCCTTCGTGCATACACTCATTTGAAATGACTTTTTTCCTTTAATTATTTTTAATCAGCTGTTTTAATTTTCAAATAACAGTTGACGCAAAATACTCTCAATTTGGAAGAAAATCTCTCTCACAGCGCACCCCTTGTCAAAAAATATCCAACATGTGGAATAATGACGTGCGATGGACTACTTTTTACGTGTTATAACGATCCTCTCATCTCCCTCAATTTTCAGTAACACAGGTCGACGCTGTTTTTTGTGCTTGGCCATTGAATTGTGTGCGTTGAAAGCCAACGCCAGCGCAAACGCACTATTGTGTTTCAGGCATTATGCACAAGCGTAACCAGGCGAACTTATGGACTTGGTCCAACCATCGCATCCTGGATCTGCCAAGTGGTTGCCTACCTGATGGAATCGTATTCAAGGCCCGCCTTGGTAATCGTGATGTGGGGACCTTCGACTTCGTGACAAAACCAACAAAACATAGCTCTTTCCGTTCGGAGAAGCAGCTGCTCACCGTTGAGTTCCTCGCGCACTATCGTGTTTCTCATCCTATCCCGGCGAGCAGTTCCTACAACAGCACGAAGAAATCTCATCTCAGCAGCTTGTATTCGCGATCTTATTCTTTCGGCCATTACCCAAATTGCATGACCATAGGTGAGAGTTGGAACAAATAATGAGTTGAAAACCGCTGAATTTGTTGAATTCAAAAATAAAAACACGAGTTTAATTTTATTTGCAATTATCAGGAAATTTTTATTCGGCAATAATTGTTCACGTTTTTTTTTCTCAATTTTCCTCTTTTTTTTTTCTTCTGATGTTGTTCATTTTTTGTTGTTGTTTTGTAACCTTAAAACTTACATAATAGATTAATAATATAATAATATAATTAAAGTAATAACTATTTATTGCTATTTACAATTTATATACACTGGCCACGATTTGTGAATGAAATACAAAAACAAAAAAAATATATAAGAACAAAAATCTGGGCCAAAAACAATAATCATTTCATTTCAATTTTTTTTTCTTCGTTAAATCTAAAAAATTCCATTTCTCTTTGTTTGTGTAGATAAACAAAAATGAATAATTTTATAAAAGTTCCGAGGACACACACCAGCATTAGTTTGGATGCATCAAGACGGACATCGCACAAGATACAGGGTGTAACAAAAACAAATTTGTTCATGTTGCTGTGGGTGTCTGTGTGTGTGTGTGTGTGTCTCACTTATGAATTTCATAATTAATCAATTAATAATATTAATAATTAACATAGCTACCTTGCAGTAGTTATTTTTATTATCACTTTACGTTTTTAACTTAATCAACTATATAATAATTCCTAGTTATATATTCATTTTTGTTTTGCTTATTTTTTTTTGTTTTATTGTTTTTTTCTCTCTCTCTTTTACGCACGTTTTTTTACAGTGTATTTATTTACTTTTTTTTACAATAGGTTTCCTTTTCGAATTATTTGCTTAATTTCGTTGATTTTACATTGTCATTGAGTGGGTGGTGAGAAGAGTTCTCTTATTTTTTACAATTTTGAAGTGACTACTGTTTTCTTTTAAGGAAAATTAAAAAGGAAATTCCATCTTTTTTATGACGTCCAGAGCTGGTCTGAATGGGGAATGTCAAGGTGTGATCTTTTTGAACTGGACCTGATGGCTGTCTGCACACTAAGAACACCAACACAGACCTTGTCGACGAATAAGCCTTTGGTTCAACTGCCTTTGCTTAAGGCTTGAGAGGCAATGTGAAACTGAGTTCTTACTTAAAGGATCAAACTCGACGTAACCTTCTGGCTGTGTCCCTTGTCGACGAATAAGCCATGGTTTAACTGCCTTTGCTTAAGACTTGAGAGGCAATTTGAAACTGAGTTCTCTGTTAAAGAATCAAACTGAACGTAATCTTCTTGCTGTGTTCCATAATGACATGAAGAGAATGAAATGAATGGAACGCGGTACACTTGGTCAATGGTAACTTGTTAAAACGTGTCTTCAGATCGAATGCCTCAGATGACTTAGTCAAGCTAAGCGTCTAGGCACTCAGTGTTCCCTGTGGTGTAAACAGTTCCATTCGACGCACACAGGTTTAAAGCAACATTAACCTACTGGTCCTGGGCAACTAGAGACGGCTAGCTGACAATCCCTGCGGATGGTGAGCCTCGTTGAAGAAAACCGCATAAACTACAGAGAGTTAGCTGGCGATGGGTATGAATGGAGAGGGGCTCGCTGAAGAGAAACATAACCAAACAGTTGTGTACAACTAGTGGCAGTCAGCTGGAGATCGATTTGCATGGAGACACTTGTTGACAGAGGACCAGTAGGTAAGTCGACCAGTAGCGCCACCCTCGATAAAAGGGAAATCCCTGCAGATTATCGGGTCTTTCTTGAGCTTGAGAACGACGAAAGGTGGCTGTACTTCACAAGGAAATGGCAAATTCATGTGTTCGACCAGTAGCGCCACCCTCGATAAAAGGGAAATCCCTGCAGATTATCGGGTCTTTCTTGAGCTTGAGAACGACGAAAGGTGGCTGTACTTCACAAGGAAATGAAAAATTCATGTGTTCCCCATTAGAACTGTCGAAACTTCATCTGCTATGACCTGTCGATCATCGTTGTTAGCCTCAAGATGTGCCAAACACAGACAAGGTTACGCATCACTGCTCGTCATCTGCTGGGAGTTAACGAATATTTTTAAAAAATTCATGATGTGAAGAACTCAATTCGTAGCTCACGCTGTGCCAGATGAGCATCTGCTCACGCCATGCAGTAAACTTGAAGCTACTTCTGTGGCGAATCGACGGAACTCAGTCTCGCATCATTCAGTTGAAGGGGCGTTTGTCAAATCCCTTCCTCTCCCATCGATTGGACGAAATATCCTCGAAATGATCTCATACAGGGACATTCAACATCAGAAACTCCTTGAAAATGACACGTAGTCAAGTAAGAAAAAGAAATCTTTAACAAAACAAAATAAAGCAAATCGTTACCAAGAAAATATATAAAAAACAAAAAAAAAGAAATAACGATATTAAATACAAGTCATATGTGTGTGTGTGTGTGTAAAAACTATTTTAAAATCGAACTAGGTACAAAGAATTGTTGTTGTTTGTTCCACGTATTCGCTTCTTCAAGGTATTGATTGGTTGGCTTGCAATAATTTAATGTTCTTAATTAATATTACTAGAAGTTTTATTTTTTTTTATTTGTTTTTTTGTTTGTTTCCATTAGATTTAGTTCTCGTGTCGTGTGTGGCTGTGTGTGTGTGTGTGTGTATGAGAGTGTCCTTAAGTTTAGTTATGATTATTCATCATTTCATATCATTTTCTTTTTTAGGTTTTGTCATTTGATAATTAATCTTTTGTATTATTGAGGATTTTTTTTTTTCGTTTTTTTGTTTCTTTTTTTCCTGTGTGTTTCATCATCATCATCAGATTTGATTTTTCGATTGTTCCACATGCTTGGTATGATTTGTTGAGAATCAAAGGACGGGAATGAGTAATAAAAGTGTAAACATAGTGTACACCACGGTACACAGTATTTGCTTGCTGTCTGCGGTTGCTCCTACTCCTACTCCTTCTCCTCCACGCCGTCATCGTCGTTGTCGTCGTTGTCGCCAACAAGGACTCAAACTGATGAATGCACCTTTCTGGCATTCACTTCGAGGCGAGCCATGGGGAGGACGCTATGCACCCCCTCTCGTTCTCTCTCTCATTTTCTTAACCTTAGAGAGCGCGCGTATGTTTTACTTTGTTTCACAACACCGTATTTCTTTATTTATTTTTTTTTTATTTTACTTTATGTACAAAACGACTAGAGATATACTATTTAAGTTTAGATCAGGATTTTAGAATAACTTTATTTTTTGTTTTTAATTTTCCTTAATTTTCGATGTTAGCAGATCACAGATTCCGCACCTGATCCATTGGGGTAGTTAGTTTTTTTTTCTTCTTTTTTTTTATATATTCTTCTTTTTAAATAAAATTATAAAATTCTTGTAGTTTTGTTTTCTTGTGAAAGAGAGTTTCCATTTGTTTTTGTTTGTATTTGAATGTGTGTGTGCTTGTGTGCTGGGATGGTGATACTCCTTCCTTTAGTTGGTTTCATTTCAAGGGTAATCTTGTTTGGTTTACTCTTTGGTACGCCTGGGTCTTCCGACTTTACCCTTTCGGACGGCCGGTGCTGTGCCGTTTGTCGTTGTTGTATTTTTAATGATTTTATGCCAATCCTGTTCACATACTAAACTACCCGCCAGCATTGTATATCTGCAAAGGGAAAAACAGAAAAAAAAAAACAAATTTAATTTTCGATAAACGGTGGCATCATTTTATGAGAAACACTAGAGTGTCGAGGCGTGGGGAATGGTGAGTGGTGACTAATCGCGATTAGGTGATGCAGCTCTGATTCTTTAATGCAATCGACTGGAAGGTCGACTTCAAGATTGCGTGAAATAAAGTGGCACGCTTCGTGGTAGAATGTCATTTCCTGGAGAATGACATTCAACACATGTTGGTTCAAGGTTTTGGTGAAAGGAAGGCCGTTTACCCGTTCTAATCACGAACATAGGCGTAGCCATTGCCTCAGTCGTGCTTAAATGAAATATTCTTGTGTTCAACTCGTGCCACTCGCTGAGAGAATGACTAACGCGAGAAGTTGCTGAAAATTACGTTTTGGAAAAGTCAATCCACTGAAGTTCGACGAGACAAGTGGAGGAGGTGTGTAGCCACACTATCAATCCGTTCGTCGTGCTCTAATGATCTGACTTGGACTCCATCCCCAGGCGGGCAAATCCTGGAGATGAAGTCCTAAGCAATCATTGGAATAGCTAAAGAAGGGATAGGACATGGAGGCAATGATCTATTCACAAAGCTAACAAACTTGGCCATTCCAAAGGATGACGTGATTAGGAAATTCAATTTCCAAAAGAAGTTTACCACTAAGCTCAGCACCATAAAGGAATGGAACTATCAATCCATAGTCCCACAGACTGAGGAGCAATACGAGGAAATGGTGTACAGATGGATCAAGAAGGAGGAGAATTTGGATCACAGACAAAGTGGGCAAGCGAACCAAGATCGTTCTATGCAATAGACAGATACGTCCAAATCAATCCTGACAGGAGCTATACCAACAGAGACATAGCAATGTCGGACAGTCGTGCATCTACCTTGGCACTAGACTCCTTCTTCTGGTGGCGGTACAGTCCAGGGTGGACCAGGTTCTCAATCAACAAGCCTCTCCAGCTAAGACGATCTTTTGCCAACTGTCCAAGTTGGTTGAGGTCGAAGACTCTTCGGCCTGGAGCAGTGGTGTCCATGGGCTTTACATATCCGAGCCATTTTAGGCGTTGAATCCGTGGACACCTGACTAGGCTCATGCCGCTCTACAGTACGTACAGTTCATGGTTGAATCTTCTTCTCCAAATCGATCAACGGAGACAGGACCAAAGACTGAACACAGAACTTTTCTCACGACGAGACCAAGGGCTTCTTCATCTGCTTTTTGTGCAGGCTTCCGCACCATTGAGCCGAACAGGGATGATCAAGGCCTGATACAGTAGCTTGGTCCTTCGAGAGAAGGGCTATATTACACATTTGCCTCTTGAGCCCAAAGAATCAGCAACTGGCAAGAGTTATTCTGCGTTCAATCTCGGTACTGAGGTTGTTCGTACTATTTACTTGGGAGTCGAGGTAGACGAAGTCCTTGACTACCTCAGAGTTATAGCACTAGTCTCTTACATAATAAAATGCAAGCTTGAGAGGGAATGTCTTCAGAGGCTTACAGCAGAAGGCACTGAATAAAGCATTGCTGGATACCTTGCCATTCGGGGAAGGAATGCTTTGAAATGATCCATTTCCCAGCTAGGAAAGGAGACTCGGAACCTTTCACAAGCCCCGAACCATTTTGGACTGCAGGAGAGCATGCCCTCAGAGAATAATTCAGGGAACTAGAAAGAAGGAACTGGACAGAAACATGGAACAAAGCTCATGGCAAGAAAACTCTTGGGAAAATAAGCGAAAGAGGCTGAAGGCATGTGTCAAATTGAGCAAAAAGAACCTCCGTATCCTAAGGGGCTCAGAGGCTCAGGGAGCACATAGGGAAACTAGGAGTATCAGAAGATGGTCTCGATGGAGAATCTTATGAAATTCCAGAAAATGTACAGCAATTTTGGGAGGCTCTAGACCACAAAAGATGAAGTATCTGGGCAAGCACCTAATATCAGAGGAAGAGTTCGAGTCATTAGGGCCAGCTCTCATTCTCGGATTCATAAAGGAAGCAGACTTAGAGAGAATAAATGTCTTACAAAGAACTGCATGTGAGCGAACCCTTAGTCTGAAGGGGACACAATAGATCTCAAGGTCGCTGTGCAATGTATCCTCAACAACAATAATAAGGACTGAAGAGGGATTGAGATCAGCTGGCCATCTTGTTGTGTCAGTGGAATCTGTTTCACATCACAACTTCTGCGACTTGTTGTGTAATGAAGCTGCTGATAAATGTTTTTAAATGCTTGCAACTTTCAATGAATTAAAACATCGCATTACCATCAACGGCAAAGAGATAACTCGAAAGTGCACATGGAACAATCATACTCATTTTCAAATCCGCCAGTCTCTTCATCTACGTGTCTTTGTGCTCACTAGCTATGTAGCTGCAGTGCTCTCTCATCCCTTTGATTCCGACTTCTGGGGGCCTGTTTCACCACGCAACAATGACATCAAAAACGAAAAAATCGAATTGCAATTGCCGACGGTAATTACATCGCTTAAACCGATGACGACCGTGTGGAAGACGAATCATCATGAGAAGCAAAACAAACAAAAACAAAAACTGCACGCAAAAAAAGTGATATGTTCTTTGGCCTAGTTAACTCCCTACGCACCAGAGACGATGTTCTTCTATTTAGCTCCTTCCACTGAGCTTGTGTAGAAGAATGCATAAAGGAAACGGGAAGAATCAGCTGTAACATATTAAGTCTAATGTGTTAAATCAGCTGCATCAGCGGCGAAGACGATGGATCTCCCACGGTAGCAGCAAGTGGACAACCGCCGGGATTTTGGGTCAGTGATCCGATCTCAGATTGTAGGCCATGCAACTATGGGTTTTCTTTCGGGGAAATAACGTGTCAAATAATTCATTCCCAATTAGGCCAGCAGTGGAGACAGAGGTTTAATAAAGTCAAATATAATCTTAAAAGAAATAACGCGTCTTATTTTTTGAATTCTGTTTGTGCGCTTGAGAAAAGTTGATTCAACGCACTGTGCATGGTTTTTCTTTTTTTGATTTGATTTTCGTGCGAAACAGGGCCCATATCATTGTTAATCTGGCTGAACTAGCATCAGAATCAGCCTTCTTCTTCGCTTTATCAAAAGCACCAATTGGTTTGCAGAACAGGTACCCTTGATCCGCGTGGTAACACTATGGGCGTTCGCTTGGCCTTAGTATGCCTGCTGTATGTGCGCGCGGTAGTCAACCACCTCAACCTAACCTTCATCTACTTCTCCCAGCCTGTGCACAACCAAGGTGCGACACAGAAATTGATCTGTGCAGTTGTTGGCAGCCAGCATTTTATATCGTTACTTTGAGAGTTGATTAATGCCCAACTCCACCCAAGACTGCGAGTCATACCACGAAGTGAAAATGCACATCTCTTCCTGCTGGAAATATGCCAAAACAGCGAAGAGTACCATCGCAACGAAGGCCCGCATAACAGTCAGTCTTGGGATGCGATGATTAAGGGAAGTACAGAATAAGACATCGCACTAGCTCAAGAGAGCGAGCTGGTAACAGTGGTAGCTGAAGAGACTTGCTGGTAGACGCCTTGGTTCGCTTCAGATGGTGTCGGGACACAAGGGATGAACTAATATCTCGTCTCGGAATGGAACTGAAACAGGAAAACATTCCTTAAGTCTAAGTTAGACTGAGAGAAGCTCGCGAAAGATGCGATTCTTTGGCAATCTCACGTGGATGCAACGAACTAGCAGCAAATCAACTCAATTGAAACCCCAATCCCTTCGAGTCAGTCACTACGAACATGAAAAGAGTACACAGTTAGTCAACTCATCAAGAATCTACTTCATTTCACCTGACAGACACCATAGTTGCCAGAGTGTCTGCCCAAGAGAGATGCATATCAGAGAATCCTTATCAAGGGGATCTCCCCCGTCGGTTCGTCACCCACCATGTTTCCACACGCGTCGATCTACACTAAAGATACGAAAATAGAGACTAAGTATATGCTTACCTATCTCCAGGTCTCAGGTGTGCACCACATTTCGTACATGAGAAACATTTCAAATGAAACACAAACAGATTGTTTGGACTATTTTTTTGGTTATCTAAGTTCGTTGTCTGTTGATTGATTGGTGTCATCGCTTTAGCTACCAATTCACTGGGTGGTATTGTTTGTCCGCAGCCCGAGCATGTTCCCGAACATCCAAACATACTGTAAATGAAAAAGAAGAACAACAAAACGAATCAAATTAATTAATTTCTTAAAAGTTTTTAATTTGGTAAATCGATTAAATTCCATCAACAAGCTGAAGATATTATTGCCAAGTGGTGGTGGGTTGATTGGTGGTGGGTTGCTTGGTGGTGTGTCCCTTCTGTTTCACTCCTTTCATTCGGGCGTCTTGGCTGGTGGTGCTGGTGGGGATGGTGAGAAGGGTGGGCGCACGCGATGACGAACGAGATTAAACAGAGAGACTAAGGAAAGCAATAACATGAAAAGGAAAGACGACATTACGCCGCCACCAACATCGCATCCACCGCACCACCACGCCATGGCCCGACTATCCCACGCATGCACAATTAAAAGAGTGGTTTCCTTCATCAACCCCGGCCCACTCTCTGGCTCTGGCTTTATCTCGAACACACACACCAACCGAGCGCGCACACAAACACAACCAACAAAAGGATTCAATTTAATTATCTCATTTAATTATCGTACACGAGGAGAGCAGGAGAAGGGGATCGGCAAGGAGCGAAGGCGAAACTGAAGAGACACCCCCACGACATAATGAATTTAATTTGATAAATGGACACAAGGGTGGCTCATCAACCCTCGCACAATTGCAAGTCGGCGCTGAGGGGATGGAAAAGAGACCGAGTGTCTCGACTTTCACTTCTCCAAGCACCAGCGGGCATACATACACTCGCACACCGTGCCAGAGGCATGGGAGCACGGACACGAGGGCACAGGCAATTTAGCCAGAACCGTACCCGAGGTAGCCGTCATTTAAAACGAGGCAATAACTCAAAAAGGAGGGTTTTGTGTCTAAAACACAGGCCGACATCTCGCACAGTGTCATCCACAGGACAGGACACCGCCGCCGACGCCGCTGGTTTGTCTGCACAATACATTCACCTTTGCAAGTCCTCCCGCAGCTTGAGTGCTATAATTTTCTCATTAAAATATTACAACGCAGCGGAATGCTTGTGACCACTTGGAACGCAAACTTAATCCTTTTGGGGTCCATTGCTGTGCAACAGGGGGATGGAGTGATTCCTCTTCTCTTTGGTTTATCATCAAAAGGTACGCGCGCCCTGTCCTCCTGCGTCCTTTTAATTTCCTCTGAACGATTTCTTAACCTTTTCATGAGTCAATGATTAGATGGCGCACGTTTATTGGCGGGGTTTTGTGACGGTAGACTGAAGTAAATGACGGATCTTCGCCTACGTGGAGTGATGGGAGGCATTGAGTGGAGATCAGGGAGGACAGTGCGTTCAAGCACACGCAGGACTCGTCAAGCTTATGAAAGTTGGTTGAGAACAGGAATTCAGGACTGCCAGGACTGAAGACTCGATTAAGCTTATGAAAGATGGTTGAGATTAGGGAGCCATGGCTGCCAGGGCTGAAGACTCGATCAAGCTTATGAAAGATGGTTGAGATCAGGGAGGACAGTGCGTTCAAGCACACGCAGGACTCGTCCGCCTCGATCTGTTGGCTCAAGGGACTTCAGTTTCTCTCATTTGCCCGGACTGAAGACTCGATCAAGCTTATAAAAGATGGTTACGTAAGGATACATGCACATCTCGAAAAAAACAGGGGCATCTGGGCATGAAAAGTGGAAGCAAAACCTTGTTACCAAGGACTCCAGGTCTCACAAGAGTCCCTTTTTTCCTCACAAACAAGCAACAACCTTGATTCGGATCACAAAACATCGAAAATTGTATCTTATCCCCGACATCGTGTTGGATGCAACTGACAGCTAATTATTCAAACTCCGGATCGCACAGAAGTGATCTTGAAACCGAGTAATCACTTCAGCTTGAGAGGGTGGAGCTGCTTATTGAGTAGTTCAATGAATTTCTGATGAGGCTTGTGCTAAACATGGACATCGTCACTGATTGTCAGTCAAGAGAAGCCATAAAAGCTTGCAAATGGGAAACAAGATCAATTAGTGCCCTGGTGTCCGCAAGTCTCTGTACAGACGTTGCGTGTCGTGAGAGAATTCATTTAACAACATCCAAGCCACTTGGGGACTGGGATTTTTGGAATTAAGAATAAAGTAGTCCAAGGGGCTCATGTGACAGAAGCTCTACGAATGGACTCAAAACATTTCTGAGAGCACTAGAGTTGTCTGCATTGACTGCTCTCAGGTTTTGTTGGGTGCTAGTTTTCTTTTGAATCTGCTTCGAGTCAAGTTTGGCCATGTTCTCGAAAGGAGAGTGTCTTCTGTGAAGTGCGAATCTGACTGTAGTTTACGCTTCCAAAAGAGTTTTTTTAATGAAGAATGGTCCGATGAAGCGTATAAAATAAATTGAGCACCAAACAAGATTTTCCTGAAAAGCTCTGTGAAAGCTGCTATTAAGGACAGCTCTCTTAGGCGGACAGGGGGACAATTTCTAACGACCGTGTATCTTGAATTGAAGTTCCTTCAATTTTATTTATTCTCAGATTTACAGAGGACCCACTACCTCCACCTGGACGCGGACAGCGACATTAGCTGCTTTCACTGTAAAACCTTCAATCAGCGTTCATCTAAGGTTCCACGTTCCACTTTCATTCATAAACAGCCCTTGCTGTCCGACGGCGAAAGATGAACAGTGCCCCAGCTACAGATGTGACGTCAACTCAAGTTTCAAGACTCGAAGCGACGGTCTCAGGCAGCCGAATATCTCGAAGCGACAGTCTGCTTAGCCCTTTAGTCTGAAACGTCATGCCGATGGAGAGAAAGGTACTTGAAAATCACAAATTGATCAAGACTGTCTCACTTTTCCACTTACGAAGACATCTTGTACAAAAATAACTAAATTTTTTCTTTAAAACGATTGGATGGAGAGCGCATGGACAACTTGATTCCCCCTTAAGGGCTATGTACTATCATTTCTGACTGATAGCTATGCGAGCATACATGCTTTATTTTAATGATAATAATAATCATATGGGTGGCGCTACAGTCCGAGGCGGACCTGGGCCTAGCTTCTCAGCAACCACTCGTGTTGCGCGTGCTATTGTTTTCTCAGGGACCTACAGTTTAATGCCGACTCCGAACGGCCAAGTTTGAGAAGCTTTTTCTAGACAGAAAATACTCTTTGAGCATTGTCAGTGACTCGAAAGGGTGGAGCCGTGAAATATGAAAGGTGGTAAATTCGGGTATCGAACCTGGCACCCTCTGCGTAGGAGTCGACGCACTAATCCACTACGCCACGGCGACCCACCCTTTACACTACCCCACATTTTAATGATACATTTCGTTAAAATTTCACACTAGCTTATAAACAGTCGGACTATGATAGTTGGTCAACAAAAAAATATTTATCTTGTACTCGGAGACGTGGTTCGTAATCCTTGGAGTTTATAGAATTCGTAAAACTATATAAAATAGCCAGGTCACAGCCAGATTTCTAAGAAAATGATTTTTTTTTTGTAATTTAAGGACTTAACCGATAATTTACCCAGAAATTTATATTTATTTAAATATAGTTTTTTGGAAGCATTTTTCCAAGATTCGTAGGAAGACTTGGGAGTATCTCTTATAAACGACCAGCTCTAGTCGGCCTCGTCGAATGGTTTCCATTTTCCTTGGTTCCGTTTCTCCATCGTTCTAGGATCTTGGTGGAATTTTGACGTAAGGCTCAACCATAATGGAGGTAAATCAACCCACATAATCCAGAAAGTATTGATACAGTGAAAGCTCCCATAGGCGGACAGCGACGGTCGTAGGACATTCGTCCGCCTTAAGTTGTCCGTCCAGGGGAATCTATGGAACTTCAATTCAAGATCCACGGTCACGAGAAATTGTCCGGTCAAGGGGATTGTCCGCCTAAGAGAGTGTTCGTGATAGGATCTGTCACTGTATGCAGATCGTTTCGTTGAGTTTCGTTCACTTTTACTTGCAAAGGGGGGTTAAATTAATCGCTCTCTTCATACGTAAGTGACGAAAGGGGCGTTGTAAGGCAGAGTAAATTGTTTGTTTATTCGCGGAGATTATTAAAATTTTGCCAAGCAATGAACGTAATAATATAATGGGTGGCACGAGAGTCCTTGGCGGATCTAGCTGGTACAGCAACCACTCGTGTTGTGCTTGCTACTGGAACTCTTATGAGAGGAAGGGACCTGCAGCCTTATGCCGACTCTCAACGGCGAGGTTTGAGCTTGACAACAAATACTAGCTGAACAACGACAGTGACTCGTAAGAGGTAGAACCGTGAGATACGAAAGTTGGTATACACGGGGATCGAACCTGGATCCTCTGCGAAGGAATCGACGCACCAACCTCCTGGATTACGACGACCGGCCCAAACGATTCAAATTCATTTATTTAAGCCATGACGCCATTAAGGAATAAAAAAAAATTGACATCTCAAGGGCATCCCTCCCATAACATTGGTTGCTGGAACTATATACAGTGGACTCCCCCTAAGTCGAATTGTCACGGGATGACATAATTGGTTCGAGTTAGGGGGATTTTGACTTAGATAGAGGTTTTTGTAAGGAAAATTGAGGGAAATGTACGTAAAATATGTCGAAAAAGTTCGAGTTAGAGAGAGTTCCGACTTAGGGGGAGTTCGACTTAGGTAGAGTCCACTGTATATAATATATTGGTGGCGCGACAGTCCGAGGCGGACCTGGACCTAGCTTCTCAACAACCACTCGTGTTGTGCTTGCTATTGTTCTATGACGAGTGGAAGGGACCTACAATTTCATGCCGACTCCAAACGGCAAAATTTGAGAAGCTTTTTCTAGACAGGAATACTCCTTGAGCATTCTCAGTAACTCGAAAGAGGTGGAAGCCGTGAATTATGAAAGATGGTAGAGTGGGGATTCGAGCCTGGCATCCTCTGCGTAGGAGTCGACGCACTAACCCACAGCGACTCACTGGAAATGAATCCCTTTTATTCGCTCCAACATTTTTGGCCATTTCTGACAAGAGCCTGAGTTCGATTCCGTCAACTATTAGTTGGCTTCCGTGAATTTTGTTTTAGGTGTTTCTATTGATTCAGCCGGAACTTAAGGAAACCGAAAAACAGAGGAAATCGATGCTTGAGCTTGACACACAAACCATGTGACACAGATCCAGTATTTGTTCAGTTCGGCAACAAACGCAGTTCCCAACACGGACCCTGTTTCCGTCAAAACAACGATGACATCACATGCGAACATGACTCAAAGATCACAGCAGGGTGAGAGTAATCATCAACAGAACGATACCGCGACCCAACCCAGAAACAAAACAAAAACAAAAACAGCACCACGAAAAACAAACATTCCCACAACACAACAACATCGCACAAGAGCTTTAACTAATTAAATTAATTGAATTGCGAACGAAAGCAATTAATTATTTCATTTACGATAAGATTAGGTTTCTTTCGAATGGTAAACTAGTAAAGTTTGGAGGAGAGACCCACGCCGGCCAAGAGGAGCAATTGTGCACACACACACACACACCGCCGCCACCGCTACCACCGGGCCATGGCCACACAGTCATCGCTCGAAACAGAAAGGAAGCGCGAGGGAGGCAGCGACACAAAAAAATGTGTGTTAATTGAATTTCTAATTAATGAATTCATTAAATTAATTTATTTAATTGAATTTACCCAAACGGCGATGGTGGCGGTGGCGGTGGCGGTGGCGATGGCGATGGAGATGGTGGTACCCTTCATCTTCGTTCGTCCACAGGTCACCGAGGAGAGGGCGCGACCAACCGTGGGAGAGTTCAGGACCGAACGGAAGAACGGAGAAAATCCAAAAAAAAAAAAAAAAAGAGTCTTCAGTGCGGAGGAGGGTCGAGGACAAAAGAGCACACGACCAACACAATAAAGGATTGGCCTACACACGAAAAGTTTGTTTTTCTTTTCGTTAATTAAAGCCAAATTGGAAGTTGTTAATTTTGCAGTGCGTCACATGGTGTGTTCAACCCCATCCCGCCGGTGTGTATGTGTGTGTGTTTCATTTCCCCATGTCGTCTTCACAATCCATAATATGGACGAATGTCGCCATCATCGCTAGAGTGCTGGATGGATGTTGCCCCTGCTACCGTTTTTTTTTTTTTTTGTGTATGAGTCAACTGGCACAATTCATCCCGAGGAAAAGCCATTATAATGGGGAACGAGAGAGCGGGCGTGCTGGCTCCAGCCGTGGCAGTGGTAGCAGTTGTAGCAGCTGAGTGAAGCTCGTAAAAATCCGATGCTATTTGCCATATTCTGGCCAATTAGTGAACGAATGAAACGAACGTAGTTTTGTTTCACTAAAGACCCCCCCTCAAAGCCCAGCCCTGTGCCTCAACCCAACAACAACCACCATCACCAGCAGCAGCAGCGGTTGAGGCCCCTCCACCTACTCCTCCACCACCACCGCCAGTTTCGTCTGTTGTTGTCGCCTTCATTACTCACTGACTCTAATAACTGAAATGTCAAGAACCTAAAAACGAACGACGAAGCTTGCAAGAGCGCTCTTGTGCTGGTGCTGAAGCTGAAGCTGGTGATGGTGCTGATGGTGGTGACGGCGGCGGCGGCGGCGGCGGTGACGGTCCTACTACTGCTGCTGCTGCGGTGGTTCAGTGCCTGTAACTGGGCTAATTAGTGACAAGACTTTTTGACTTTGACTTTTTCATTTGTATACAACAATTCTCACACACGCACACACTCGTCCAGCTCGCACGCTTTTCATGTTTCAAATTCGTGCGACTGTATCGGTGCCGGCGCACAGCTGTATGTGCGAGAAGAATCTCCAGCCTCCCGCTGCCCGTTGCATGGCCCAACACTTTGTTACTCTTGTTATTTATTTATTTTTTTCTCCTTCTCCCCCTTCTGGTTCTACTTCTTTTTTCGTTTTCTTCTTCTTTGTTTCAACTATAATCCGAGTTTCTATTGTGCGCTAGGCTAGACCCTGAGAGAGAGAGGTGGCAAGAGCGAGAGAAGAGCATTTTGCGGCGGTAGGCAAATGTGGGGGCGGATTTGATGGATGACAGAACTTGAGGAACCAGTAATTTATGCTGTAATCTCGTTCACTTTGTCTTACACTTCAATGGGAGTTTTATGGACTGGCAAACTCTAATTGGCGGCAGTGATTTAAGCACGAGATACTTTATTTTTGGTTCTTTGATTTGTTCCTTCTGTTCTCGTTTTCTGTCTTCTGTTGTTTCGTTTTTTTTTTTTTTTTTGTGGGTTAGTTGAGGTCTGTTGAAAAAGAACAGACGACAAAAAAACGAAGGACTCCAAGTTGAAACATGATTAACACTCGGCTGGACTTTTAAAACAAACGCGCACACCTCTAATTAAGTGCGGTGTTTTTTGGATTGGATTTGGTGCGGTTTGCCCCCACATTTGACTTTGGAGAGTCTTGCCTCTGACACCGATTTTGTAAATAGTTTTCCGGGACCAAACTGACCCATCTGAGAACATTCGCTAACAACATTCAAAAATGCATGAATAACATCGCACAAATTCGTCGATGGACAAGTCGTGGGGCGAGTAGGTGAGTGGCGGCCAAACGTTGCGACGCTCTGTGAATAAGCAGACTTTAGTCTGGTTTATAACGACATAGGGACACACTGTTGTATGATTGTGAAAGGCCATCGTTTTCATGATCCCTGGTGTTCTGACCAATTTCCGATGAGACTGGCCTAAATTTGGTATCATTTTCAACGCCATCCCTAATTCATATAAAGTGGATTCCGCTTAATTGGGACACTTCGAGCTACATTTTATTGTCCTAATTAGGCGACTCTACAAATCGTACGATGTGAGAAAAGGACGAAGAGAAAGGCGAAGTAACTTTCCATTCTTTTTCATTTGCCCCAGTTAACCGGTTGTCCCAATAAAACGGAATCCCCTGGTCTAGTTGTACTAAAAGGAGACTCATTATTTTTCCAACCGTTGGCTTTAATAATCTATATCTCGCGTTGTATACGTCCCATTGGACCAAACTCAATGCTGTTGGAAGGATAAGATTTCGTTTCAACTAGCTTCAAGTGGAGCTCATAGGACAAGTTAAAAGACTCTTCGACTGGCTTCACGTGTGGCGCTAAAGAAAACTGGGACAATATCGGGTTGTCTGGGAGAGAATGTCCTTGAAGTCTCAATGCCAGCAGCAATGTGGCAAATTGCAAGAGTTCCGAACAGGCGCCTATCAACGTCTGACGGACGGACGACACCCGAAAACAGCGTACACAACAAATCCTGGTTCCCAATTCTTCTATTCTCTCCCAAGTCTCTCGCCATACACACCCACCCCCTTCCTTCAATTAACCCCGCATTGTTGCCACTGATTACAGGCAGTTTGTGAATCCCAAATTCAAATCAGCCGCAACATTGTTTACCACCACCAAACATCGAACTGCATCCCATTACGAGCGACGACGTCGGCAGAGCAACAAACAAATCATTACCACTTTCCTCTACCAACCTGGGTGTACCTGCGTTCGGGGGATGGTGTGTGTATGGAGTCCTCCCACCCCCCTGCCGACCGACTCGAACTGATTGACAGTTTATTGAAATAATCCACCCTTACTCTGGTACACGTTGCCATCGTCACGAGAGTGGGCGGGGAGGAGGTTTCTTGAAGGCCTGCGCTGTCATATGGCGCAGCACGTTCGCCAAGACATGCTTACGTCGCCTCCTCGTCGTCGTCGTCCTGACTATTAACAAGGCAATCAAAAAATACGTTGTCATAATAGAATTACCGTTAACGTAATAACAAATTGGCCGACGCGGGCAAGGGAGTCACACCATCAACCACCACCCTGTCTCACCGACACTCGGTTGCCTCCTTCACTTGTGACTGAAGTGAAAGTATTTTGGATGGTGGCTGGTTAATTTTCGTGTCAATTGTCAATTTATATGCGCCTTGATTGTCGCATGTCAATTGTGGAGCAGCAGTGTCGCTGGGTGGGTGGATGAGGCACGGGAATGGAGGACAATCACATTGGGTCTATCATAAAATATTACAAGACACATTGCCGTTCCCGATCGGTGTGCTGTCCTTTTTTGCCGCTGTCTCTCGTTCTCACTCTCTTTGTGTTTGGGGTTCCCTTTGAAGGGACTTCTTCTGTTGAGCGTGTGTGTTGGTTTGCTTGGATTTAAGTAATTCGGGGAAGAAAAGGGGCAAGTGCGTGTTTGCGATACATTTTGCTACGCTACGCCTTGAGTGAAATGAAATTGAAATAAATTCTTGGCACGGAAGGGTGATGAATTTGAGGAGGGGCACGGCAAATTGATTTTTTTTTTTAGTTTGAATTTGGGAAGGAACTTGTCACCTGTCGTGCAGGTTGCATGGGAATAGTTGATTTTAAGAAGTGTAATTGCAGACAGTGAACGCCTTCAAAACGCTGGTGTCTGCTTTCAGGCGTCGCCCTCTTTGGATATCCGAAATGACAGAAGAGCGGTAAAAATGAATGTTCTTTCTAAAGAGAAATTCCAACAAAGGCCAATCCAGGATGTTGAAGGGAATGATGCCAACTGGATGAATTTGGACAGCCTGAGGAAGATGTTCTTGGGGAGTTCGACTATGTAAGCTACAACTATTCAACTCCGTGACCTTGCTAGGTAGGTACAAGGATGCCCTGACGGCCTTATGGCAGTGGCCCTGTGATAGGTAGGTAGAAGGGTGCCCTGACGACTTTATGGCTGGGCTGTGGCCCGTGCTAGGGGAAGGTCAACTGCCGTGTGACCTACTTATAGTCTTAAAAGCAGGCAGATCTACATATGAATCCTCCGAGGATTTTCAGTTCGACACCTTCGATGGTTCGATCGACTCTCTACGAAGTGTACTTTCCTAGGAACTGTCCCCCTTTCTTTGCTAGGGCTGGACACTCGCAGAGCAGATGATCAATTGATTCTGTTCCTTCCTCATCTCTGCAACTTCTGCAAATGTCGTTATCCGGTAGGTTCAGACGTGTTATATATGGCAGGGTCAGCATGTGTACTTCCTTGCAACAAAAGCTCATCAATGAATGTTGATTTCTTTTTGCTCAGCGTCGGCCGGAGGCACTTGCTGTTGCCCCAATACCCAGTCCAAGCCATCGAGTTCTGCGTCTATCCAAAGCATCGTCTTCTTGTTTATTCTTCATGGAACTCCGTCCCTTTTGTCCATCTTTCCATTGTAGGCGCACCGCGTTTGTTCTTAAGCCGTAGTGTATAGAGCTCTCATCCTCACCCGTAATTAGACACAGCTGACTAAAGAGGCATGAATTTCGCATGTGATGTGCATTTAGAGCAAACGTTCAGCGTTCAGGAACATTAACCCTTATTCTCTTAGTCGTGTCACATGTCACTGTGACAAATTTGTATCCAATTAGTCACTTAAATGTCACATAAAGTAGACTGACACAGTGGCATGTGACACGACTAAGAGAATAATGATGAATATCAATTCTTTTATGTTGACTGTGAATATCTCGCCGAGAGATTCAAGGAAGGGTTGGCTCGGGCAAGCAAGGGCTGTGAATCAAGGATTCTGGTTCTGCCGTGTTATTACAGCTACGGCAATGTGTGTTATGAGGAATCTCTAGTCTAGCTACATGATTCCTTATCGGCCAGTTTCCCTACTGATCGCTGTAATTTTGGCAATTTCTGTACAAGTCCTACTAAGAAGATCGTTAGTTCGTGTGTATTTGGCCATGTCTTCCTAGATATTGGACAGGTAGTTAACCGAGCCATCTGAGATTTGACATTTTCAAGAAACGTGATGAACTTCTTGCTTTTACTAGCCCAAGTGGAATATGTGCCTGGATAGCAAGCAGCTCTTTGTTCGGCCATTTCATAGGCTTTTTCGTTGCCAAAAACCTTTCTCTGCCCTAGACCCTCTATTATGACTCATTTGAACTTTTCCGCAAAAACAACAAGTGCAGAGTTCCTGGAAACTGCCTTTGTTGCAATTTGGCTGTTAACGAAGATCGCTATTCTTTGCATTGGCGTTGTGTGAGGGGATTTTATTTGACGACACGCCTCCTTAAAGGCCATGATTTCCACTTTGAAGATGCTCGCATAATTTCGGCGTCTCTAAGCTGGAGAGATCCTAAGAGTGTCTGAGCAAATACCCTCGCCGACTACGCACTTCATCTTTCAGCCGTCTGTATGTACTCTCACATCCGGGATGAGGCGTATGTGCTTGCTATCCTAGTGTCCTCTACTAGAGAGGAACACGTCCACATACAGTGACACCTCCCACAGGCGGACAGTGACGGTCGCAAAATTTTGTCCGGCTAAGGGAGTTGTCCGTCCATGGAAATATATGGAACATCAGTTCAGATCCACTGTCGTAAGAAATCGTCCGTTCAAGGGGATCGTCCGTATAAGAGGGTGTCCGCCTAAGAGAGTGTCCGTAATATGGTCTTTCACTGTATTTGGAAAATTCTAATTTAGGTGGAAATCGCCCGTTCGAAGCCGTATGTGTAGCAACTGTGTCCATCTAGTCTACAGATTCCCATGCGAGGTTCTTTGAGTCGCACTGTGCGTCGCTATATTTTGAAACGTAAAGGTCGATACGTAGGAGATGGAGAATGACCATCAGAGCGTCTGAAGGGGTTGTCCTTAACGCACCCTACGCCTGTCATTCTGTGTAACTTTAGGGAAATTAATATTCTATTCGGACTGATGATAGAAACTGTCTATTTCTGAGCATTGAAGACTACAAAGGTCTCTTACGGACGGCATGTAGAAGCGAATCCCATTGCTTCCCAGGTTTCAACAGACTCTAGGTCCAAATCTTAAGATATTCCTGTCCAACAACGCTTCAATTTAAGAGCTCTTGGCTCAATTTACTAGGATCGGGTCAGGTACTAACCTAATCTAGCTTCAGTTTGATGAAAAGAAATCGAGTGCAGAAATTTTGCAAATCACAAGTTTCTGAATGTCAGCCTCCTAGTTCGAGAAAAAGGCGGAGCCCGAGGTACCAGTCTTAAAACCAAGCCACCGTTTGAGTCAGGTATTTTAGAGCGGAGTGTTTAGAACTCTCAGACATTGGAGTTAGCAGAATTCCATCCTCAGCTCAAGACCCAATGGATCATCCATCGTCCAGCCAAGAAAGCAGAAAACCAGAAGAGTCCCTCAAATCCTTCGTTCTTCTTCAGAATTCTGTCACATTCCCTCCATCCATTCGGCTGTAATTCTTCTACTGCCTTGGTCTCTCCTCGTAGAAGTAATTAATCTACAAGCAACTCCTTGTATTGATTTTCTCGCCCCCTTGTCCAAGTGTTTGATGTCCATCTGGATAATGACGGCTCTTCAGAGCCCCCTCTTTGCTTTCTTCAAAATCAATTTCAAAAACCCATCTCGATGAGTAGAACTCAATGGATATGCTTGAAGGCCTGTTTAATATTTATTCTCATCTCCAAGATGCAGCTCCAGACTGCCTCATTTGTGCCTGTTCATCACAACATCTCACGTGAGCATCTCCGCACGACCACCTGCTCCCCCATTTGATTGAAGCTACCCCAAACCACGGGGGTTCGGGGACGGAGACGGGTCCCATCTCAAGATTGCAGCATACAATCGATAGCGTTGCAAAATTGCATCACTCCATCACCAAAACTCGGCACATCCATCAGTCCGTGTACCGAATAAACAAATTCAATGACCAACTTCAAGAAAGTTACGAGTAATTTCACGCCTTTGCATCGTCGTCTCGAGTGCACAAGGGGACTTCACCTCTCGACAGACACACACAGAGAGTCACTCCTGGAGCAGGACAGCTCAACAGAAGTAAGTTAAATTGCTCAATTAATTAAATAAATGTGCCAAGCAGAGGAGAGTGACCAGTCCACCTTCCCCCCTCTCGACACAGCAGATGTCCGAGGCAACCCACTGTCCGATGCAGTGGACACAGACCCGACGAATTGGGAAGGACAGAGCGTGCGTACGAAACGGGAGAGTGTCCGGGCAGTCCTTGTATGAGGACATTCGAATTCAATTTTATTATCCGTCCATGTAGTGGGGAAGCTCAACCCTCATCCCACAGCGGGGAACCGCATACTTCAATTGCGGCACGAAGGGAGGGCGGGCGGGCGAGCAGGCAGTCCCGTCCGAAATCACTGGAGAATTTCCAATCCCTTGTATCAACACAATCACCTTGATTGCGGGATAACGAACAGGACCCACGTCCACTGACCAACCGACACACAGACGTGGGAGGTGTGACTGAAGAAAAAAAATGGAAGTCCCCCACCCCCGCTCGAGGAGGCGAATAACCCACCCCGTCGTGGAATTAAGGACGCCACACTTCTCAGATGCAACCAATAATCAATAGGATCCTAATGAATATTAATTCGGAGATGCTTGCGTTGAAACTTCCACCACCAGCCCGACGTCCTGGGAGGCCGGGCTAATGACACACCAGCCTCACCGCGCGCTAAAGTCAACACACGACGAAGAAAGACTGGCGCTGGCGCTGGGGCTGGGTGCCGGATGCTGATGAGTCTCTGCGCCGAGTGCAGAGGACGTAGAAGGACGAAATAGAATTTACGTAATGTTTGCATATTATAAAAGGACGAACGAATCAAAGGGTGGCGGCCGTGTGTACCCCGATGGCGTGTTACTGCGCCCAATTCCAGACGAACTCCACATCGCCCGGATGGCGATGGTGTGCAAATGGCCGCTCTCTCATCGGCCGTGTGGTTGCAATAAGATAAGGGCACACACAGAGTTTTCCATTCGACCTCCAGTCCTCGCCGCCCACTCTCCGCGTCTCAGCCGTCGTCGCCATTAACAAGGCTACCAACATCGGCGATGGTAACGGTCGGTCGGTCGGTTGTATGCTTGGTCGTCCGCTGCTCTCTAGCTGGGGAGACTGAGAAAACCCTGATTCAATTAAATGTGTACACATCACCGAAAATGTCGCAACTCCTCTCTCTCTCTCGCACGCCCACTCAGAAAACAAACTGCGAAAACAAGATAGCGCCTTGCACCCTTTCGCCTCATCATCCAGCGCTGTTCAAAAGGACCCAGCGACTCTGTGTGTGTACGGGGGGGATAACGACGACAACGGACGGCCAAAAAGAACCAAAGAATGACGGTGAATATCGATGCAATTTGTTGTCCACCATTCACCCACCACCACCACCTGGACGAGAGGCATCCCAATTTCCTTTGCCATTTGTCCTTCGGTAGGCCCGAAGGATGGAATTATCCCACAACACGTTTAACTTTAATGTCCATTTAACTGGAGATTGTCTCTGGAATCAATAGCCGCCGCAACGCCACCACCGTCCACCATCCACCAACATCGAGTTGATGCTGTTTGGATAGTTTTATCTTTCAAATTGGAACGACTGAGGGTACACAACAATTTAGCGGCTTTGCGCTAGACAAGGACACCCACCGTCGCCACCACCGCACGCCGCCGCTTCATTCAGTTTGGAATTCTGTGAACGAACGCGTAGCGAAGGCTATGTGTGTGTGTGTGTGTGTGTGTATGGAGGGGGGACCAATGTAACTGGCTTGGCAAACACTTTGTGGAATGCTGTTCATTTCCATCGAGAGGGGGCTGGGAGGCGGCACATCTTGTGTTGGTTTTTGGCAAAGCCAGCTCCAATCGCTCTAATTGGATTCATTAATCAAGTTTGGGGAGAGGGGTGCGTCCGAATGGTCTGAGATGCAAATGCGTTGGACGCAGCGAAGGAGTGATTGGAGTTTGGGCTGAGCCAGGCACTTCAGAGTGAAGCATTGATTGTGTGGAACTGCGGGAGATTGGCCGCGATGTTGTGGGGATCTTCTTGAGATCGTCGAAGGGGAAACAACTTGAGAACTCGTCTGGGGTTCTTGAGTGTATCTAGGATGGGCAAGCGTAGACACGGTGACAGTGACAAGATCTGACCAAACTGCACCTCTTTAAGGCTCAAGGAAAACTGGCAATCCATGCGTAGTCTTCGGTTTGAACAGGAGTCTTCCTTGGATCCAAGAGTGGCTGTGCCCGATTTCGAGGGAAAGTTCTGCGTTCAATGATTGTCCAGTTTGCGTTGATGGTATTTAGAGAAGAAGATTCCACGAGGAACAACGGCATGAGTCTAACCAGGCGTTTACGGATTCAACGCCTAAATCAGCTAGGCCTTGTAGAGCCCGTGGACGGCTCTGTTCTACAGACAGCTCCACCCGGAAGAGTTTTCGACTCCGCCACAGTGGGACATTGCAATCGAGGACTCCCTCGAAACAGATAGCGTGCGAAAGTGGAGAATGAAGCAAATTTGGATGCGAAATTGGAGGCAACTGGATAAAAATAGTGGAGCTGGAGAGGCTTGCTAGTTGAAAATAGCTCTAAACGACGAAAATGCTCGCCGATCTTGAACATCGAACCCAACGAACAGTGAAAATTCGAAATTTTTCATCAAAGCGAACTATTGGTGAACCAGCCTCTAGACCCACCTCTGCGTTCGCTTCAAGGCCTTCCTCCAATCAACTCCAAAAAAGGTTCCGAACATAGAGAACATGAACAAGTTCGGCGAGCATGTTCGTCGTTGAGGACCAGGTCCACTTCGGACTAGCAGAAGAATTTCGGTCAGAAAACAGCGTATTTTTGATGGTATTTTTGGAGCATTGCGGTCCGGGAGAACGGTGTGGACATGATCGTCAAGGCAACATGTCATCCACTCAACTTGCTTGATCACGTCCAGATCTTGCTCTCCTACGGGGATCCATGTCCGATGATCTTCTCTTCAATCGTTCCTCACACTCAAGATCTTTGTAACTAGCTCCTAATCCAAGTCCCAACGAAAAAAGCATTGTAATTACACGACTTCGACTTTTGTGACGTCATACGTATCTATCCTATCTTCTATTCAGCTGAAAATCATACCTCCTCTTGTGGTTTTTTCCCCTTTGTGGGCATTTTTGGAACCACATGAGTGATTAGAGACTTTCTGAATCAATGCTGAATGCAGCTTTAATTGCCTATCTGAAGATATTTCCTTGAGTAACAAGGACAATACAGAGCATGAGCCTGACTCGATCACATCAATTTGAAAATGCTTGTGCTCGTTTGATGGATCTGCTCAGTTAAAAGTCCTCTTTGAATAACTTGCGCCTTCTGAATGTAGCTCCAAAGCATTGTGCCTAACACCATGTTCCTATCGAACTGAAATCGCGTGATTTGGATGAATTCTTACTGAAGCGTCAATAGGCCGTTCCCAGCGAGTTTGAAGTGTTTTCAAATGTCATCAGCTCATAATTTTGAAGTTGCGGGCAAAACAGCCGTTTTTTGACAGGAAATGGGAGAGTTGAGAACACCAGAAAAGAGAGAGCTGGGTGGTTACAATGAACACCAAAATGAACTGAAATTCACGCTGTAGAGGCTTGTTCAGTTTGACAACCTCTCACGAACGGATGAACTTGAGTGGGGTTTTAACATGATTTCAACGAAATCGCGAGGTTTCGAAACTGAATGTATGGGGAAACCGAAGCTTCTTTGATCGTTTCGAAACCCCGATAATGTATGGCGAAACCGATGAGATTTAGAGATATATTATGAAATTTCGCGAAAATCCCGAGGTTTCGAAACCCCGATAATGTATTTCGAAACCGATGAGATTTAGAGATATTTCATGAAATCTCACGGAAATCCCAAGGTTTCGAAACCCCGATAATGTATGGCGAAACCAAGGAGATTCGGAAAAAATTCGATGAAATCTCCTGATTTCGTTCGTTGGAAACATAATATAAGAAGAGGACAGACACTGGTTTGGCCATCCTCCATCACGAGAGCATGCAAGGAGATGAAGAGCTCCTACATTTCTGCATCCCATTACAAGGTGACTTTCACACCAGATGGCGCCGAAAGCTATGTAAATTCTCTCCAATTCGACCAAAATTAAGCTAATTCATGAGACACGCCTGCAGCGTACGCACACACATGCCCGACACATCAATCTCTCAGCCTCCCACCGCTTCAGGGCTTGGCACTAAGTATGACACGTGTAATTACATTTTCATTTCATCCCATAGAGTGGATTGCTAGGCGTAATGTATTAGAATTAGAACTGCGGAAGGATCTTCTGTTTTTTATTATTTGTACTCTCAACTCGTTACTCTCCTCTCCGCAGGCAGACTCAACGTCGTCCCCGTCTGTCAGGCTAAAAGAATACTTGACTACAAGCATATCTCTGTCTCTGTCTGCGCTTGTGTGTGCCAAATAATCACATTCTCTTCCACAGGCACACACACACACTCTATCCACCACCAATCGACATGCAATTTCGAAATGGCAGCAGGCGGCAATCTTCTTCTACCTGACAACCAAACCACCACCACCACCACTCCCCTCCTCAGCCATGGCCCCCCTCAACAATCTCATCCACATTTTCACACAGTATCTCAATTATAGTGAATGTGCAATATATATCCTTAAAGGAACTCATCCATTCTCCTTTCATTCTCTTGCTCGTTTGCCTCAGAGCCACCACCCCCGTCTCCCCTCTCTCGTGACGGCCCACTCGTCACACCGCACATTCTTCATCTTTCATCCCGTCTGAAAATATGGATGGATGGCATGGGCGGCAGCGGCGGCGGCGTCGGTGGGCTGGAGAAGTTATAAATTTTAAAAGCTTTACGAAATCAGTTCAATGAGGAAGTTTTCAATCTGGAAATTAGTTTTCGGGTGAAACAGACTCTCCTCGGCAGGCGGCTAGAGCGGCGATTGTGTGTGCAATGGGGTGGAGGATGTAGAGTGTAGACCCTCCCTTTCCCTTCCTGTTTTTTTTCTGAATAAAATAATAGAGTAGCACGGGGCGCGCAATTTGACACACACACACAGGTTGGAATAGTCAAAGTTCCCTTCGTGCGGGCCCTCGTGCTTGCAGAGCGATACTAAATCCATTAGAGGCAAACAGAGTTTGCATGGGATAGTAATGAGAGTCATACGAGGGAAGCACATAAGCAGGCAGCACACCAAAAACTGACAGCAACCCCTCTGCTGGAAGCGAACCGGGGAACACGCCACCTGGCACCTGGCTGGCTTGTTGTAGCTAGTTGCCACCATCTATACACACTTAGTGCAAGGAGGATGATGATAATAATGAGAAACAGAGCGCGGTGTGGGAGACGGCTGGTGATCCGACGGCGAGGAGGCCACCACATGCATGTACAAACACTGGCGTGGAGGTGGCAGGGACGGCAGACGAGAAACGCCAGACCAAAACAGACACATGTGTGTGCAGCGGCACCCATCCTCGTGCATCAAAGAAGAATACGTAATGAAGTCAGGTAATTAATATCGATTCTTGATGAGTTTTGAAATATTCAAAAGCGAAGTGGAAGTATCGCCGCCGGATGCGACGGGATGCCTTTCGAGGGCGATGAGATTTTTGGCGTTGGTGCAGTGGGCGGCTGTGTTTGGGACGCTTCCAGTGTGTCACGTCATTACTCACGAAAGTGATGCCACTTTGTTTTGTGACTCAATTGGCTCAAATGATCCACCTTGAGAGTTTCCTGTGAACAAATTCCATCTCTGGCAATGGCAACCACATCTCTGAGATTGATCTAGCTTCGTCGCTTCAGGTTGGGGTAGATGTAAGTTCCTCATTAGTTTGCTGTAACTCGCAGCAGGTTCAGTGCCACACTTCGTTATCGGCGTTGCTCTCAATTATGTACCCCATCGGACAGTTCAATCGCCTATCCATGTGTAACAGCAAATAGACAAACACTTTCAAATGAAGTGAAAAGAAAAAAACACATGTACAAACAAGCAGAGCAAATCAAAACAAATGTATTTTCTCACGTTGCCTTATCGCTTACGTAAGACGTGTGAGTTTATCAAGGCTGACGCCACCACGGGCTCCTCTATGTGTATGCGGTTATTTAGAGAGCCGCCGTTCATGGCAGTAATCTCTTCTAGACAAGATCAAAACTAATTGAGTTCTATTTGCAGCCTAGCTGGAAAGTCACTTAGGTCAACGCTTATTTATTTCTTGTTTGTTTTGTTGGTTTTAAAATACGTATGTACTAACTTTGTAGTAACTGTTTTTAAGTGTGGATTTTGTAATACTGAACTAAAATACTTATTTGCTAAATGTCAGTACTAAATTTGAACTAACTGCTTAAAAGTGTGGATTACTTATTATAATGTACTAAAATACTTATGTACTAATTGTTAGGTCTTAATTTTGTACAAACTGCTTAAAAGTGTGGATTAGCACTTTACGTATTATACTGTGCTAAAATACTTATGTATGTACTAAATGTTAGTACTTAATTTGTACTAACAGTTTAAAAGTATGGATTAGTATCCAAATACCTTTTTATACTGTACTAAAATACGTATGTACTAAAATTGTACTAACTCTAAAAAAAGTGTGTATTAATATTCTAGAACTCAATTAAATTTTAGTATTAAATTTGTACTGACAGTAAAAGTGTGGATTAGTATCAAATTATCTTCTTATACTGTGCTAAAATACTTATGTACTAAATGTTAGTACTAAAATTGTACTAACTCTACAAAAGTGTATATTAATATTCTCGAACTCAATTAAATTTTAGTACAAACATTTATTGCAACAACATTTTAGTACTACCATTTAACTAATCCTACTTTAACGTGGTGTACAAAAAAGTAACTGAAAAATTGTAGTGCAACCAAATTTCAACAAAGGCCGCCCCTTGTCAATTATTATTCGGCACAGAATGCTTATGTGACTCTTATTCGTTTTTGGAAAACATTGGGAAGACCTCATAGATAAATTCTAAAGATCTCGTTTTTTAGTAGATTCGGAACAGCTAACTTATCGTCAAATCTACAAAATCGACGATGAGGTGAATTTTTTGTCACTTAGTTGTATACTCATTTTTGTCAGTTAGTTGTACACTCATGATTGAGATTTCGAGGATTCAAAATAAAACTAAAGAAGGTTCTTGTCGTGCCGTTTGCCAGACTTGTTGCCACGAAGCGGATGGCTGATGATATCTTTATTAAGCTTAGTAGTAGCTACTACAGTATATTCCTTGAATGAGGACAGTTTACCTTTAAATGTCGATACAATTGTATTCAGCACAAATTGTTCCCCTTTCAGGAAATTGCAAGCCTACCATTTCAAAGAATTCATGGTCTTAGACAACATGACTACTGCTGAATTGGAGCTGAATGCGTAGAAACTTCAAAATATCGCTCGAACAAGAGGTTCAAACTCACTCGCCAACGATAACATGACAAAATAAACTCCCTCACCCCCTCCTCTCCTCATCAACTCAACAGCACATCGAACAGTGGCAACACTGGTAATGAAGATGAAATGGAAAAAAAATCAAATTACTTTCGAAACCAGTATGGAACCCGATGGAACGAGGACCCAACCAGCGACGGTATATTGTTAACTTAATTGGCTTCGGCTTCGGCTTCGGTAAGGCGGCAAGAGAATGCGGTAAATGTATTGCGGAAATTAGTTCTTCTTTGATGCACTCATTCTCCGCATTCTCAGCTCGAACACCGCCACCACACGAAGGTGAAACCACACACACACACCCGCTCCCATGCACACCGAGAGGCCGAGAGCACATGGCACATATCACATTTTCATTTGCCGCATGGAATTTTGTATCTGAAGGGTTGTGCTGTGTTGTGCCCCGCTGCTTCGTCCCCCCATCTTCGGTTCAGTACATCGTGCCGTCGCCGTCGTCGGGTGATTGGATGAAAAATTAATTAAGGATGAAAGTTTTGTTGCAAGGACTTCGTTTCCTGCGCTCTCCCTCCCTTCCCCCTTCTCCCTAGGGAACGTGTGAGTTGTTGATGTTTTTTTCTTTCTGCCGTTCTCCCTAGTTTTGTTCCAAATTCAAACGTTTAACGCTTAATTAGCTGCCAAGCTTTGAGCCCTCGTCTGTGAACGGAATTGAGCGCCTATCCGGGGACTCGAGTCAAGAAACTAATTCCAAATGACATGGCAATGCGCCACAACATGCGTGAAATTGTTTGATAAATTAATCGAATCAGGCACAGATCTACGGGCGGTTGCCGCCTGAGGGAAGATCAAAAAGTCATTCACGTCAGTTGGGATCCTTAAGTTGTGATGTAATTTGATTAGTAGGACGACACGAAGCCGTGTAGTGTGTGTTGACAAAAGCCAATAACTCCTCTTCTCATCGCTTCAATGCTCCGTTGACTGCCTTGGTAAACCTGCGTGGGGGCGCCGAGTATTTCACACCCCAAGAATACCCACACCAAATACACAACCATCACCGCCAGCTAATTTGACGTGTGTTTTCTCAGAGGAGACGGATGACGAGCCACGGTGTGGCATTCGAAGGCGCTAATTTATGGAATGAGAAGTATTCAATAAAATATGAGACTCACCTTGTGTAATCCTTTTTGCATAATATCAGACCTCGTCGTGTGTAACAACTTGAGCCCATATCCGCTAGATTTGCACCACAGCAATGGCATTTTAGGCACGAATTGTGCCAGTATCTGTCTAAGGCGTGCAGCAGAAATCTATCGGCAATTTTTTCTGAAATTTGAGAGAAAAACTTAAATTAGTAAAATATGCGTAAATGGAAAGTTCGAGAATTGGGAGATTGGACGGTTTTACTGATTAATCCAAGGCACTTCTAGTCCCTGTGCCGACAACTATGGTAAGCTCTCGTTTATAGCAGAACTGAACAACAAGGTAGTCAGGATTATCAAATTACGGTGTTCCAATAATGGATTCTACGCCGCTGTAGTACGCAGATAACGAGTGATTTCGCTTGTACAAAGGCAAGGAGGAATGAACGAAATTTACTGAAGCTTAACGAAACTTAAAGAAGCTTAGCGAAACTTAAGAAGCTAACGAAATTTAACGAAGCTTAACGAAACTCAACGACGCTTAACGAAACTCAACGAAAATTAACGAAACTTAACGAAACTTAAAGAAAGTCGATTAAAAAATAGAAAAAGGTTATTATGATCACAGAGTATCCCTTGGATGTATTTAATCGAATGATTAAGTTGACTTTATCTTGTAACGTTCATTATGACATGAAGTCTAAATTAGGCGTCCAAAAATAAACTAATCCCAAGTCCTTGACAGTTAATGGAACAAAGTAGCAATTTGCAGAAACTTGTCCGGTCTCGCCGGCTCCAACAGACCGAATCTTTGATTTTAGTGTACAACTGGCCACGACAGTGTTCAAAAGAACCAAAGAATGGTCACTTCGGGGCTCTAACAAACATTTCGGATTAAAATAGAAGATTGAAGATGATGAGGTGCTGAAGTGGATTTAGTATTCCAAAATGCATGAGACTACTCTCACGGCTAAAAGATGCAATTCTATCTAGATTAGGTGGGTTGGACTAACTTTGTTAACGAGTTTAGTTAACGAGCTTTCCTAACTGTGAGACCAATAAGATTCTGCTAAGCACAGTATATTTCTTTGAAGGTGCCTAGACACGGCTAAAGAGATGGACTAACATGTCTAGTCTAAACGCCTTTGGAGGGGAACCGATTGAAGCTTAGGAAGAAGCGAAGAAGATTTTCATTCATTGTTCAACCATGCATGCACCAGGTATCTGATGTAGAGCACTCAATTTGTTGAAATACTCAGCTTCCTTGAATTAATGTACAGTGGACTCCCCCCTAAGTCGAATTGTCACGGGATACCAAAATTTGTTCGAGCTAGAGAGAGTTTGACTTAGAGACAGGTTTTTGTATGGAAAGTTGAGGGAAATGTATGTAAAATATGCCGAAAAAGTTCGAGTAAGGGAGAGTTTCGACTTAAGGAGGGTTCGACTTAGGGAGAGTCCACTGTATTTATGAGAGACATCATAGTCCCAGTAGTAGCAGAAGCTCTGGGATATTATTTACTTTTTTATGCAATATCTACTGCAATCATTAGTGGCGACGCCGCTTGGCCTCAGCGTATTCTACTAAAATGTACTGAGTTGTAATAACACCAACGACGTAACTAGGTCGCCGTGGCGTGGTGGTCTGGTGCGTCGACTTCAGGTTCGCCTCGTTCGATTAACTGACAATACTCAAAGAGTATTCCTGCCTAGAGAAAGCTTCTCAACTTCATCCTTTGGAATCGTTAAATATTAGGTCCCATCCACTCGTGAAAGAACAATAACACGCACAACACGATAACTTGCTGTTGACGCTCGGGCCCTCGGACTATCTATAGCGAGACCGATGTTATTATTATAACGACGTAACATATATTTAAGATCCAGCTGCTTATAGCGTCTGGCGTTCAGTTTGGAGCAGAACATCTTAGATACTTGGAACGCAGATTATGACAGATTCTGCCTATCATGCGATGTCTAAAAACAACTCAATGTTATCCCCGCTCGTGGAGTTGGCCTAGAAACTTTATCCGACGAACAAGAAGCCATTGACCATCTCCATTTTCAGTTCGTAAGCTGTGCATACTTTTAGGAGCCATCACCAATTCATTAACGTATGCCTAATCATGCTATAAGTTCTGTTGCAATTATAAAATGCTATAAGAAAATAAGCAATTAACATATTCGTAATTGTAGATGCTGATCTGGCTAATGCTGGTTCCCAAATTTGTGTGGGGAGTCTTGCAGGCCATATTCTACAATTCTGACCACCAGATCTGACCTCACCAATGGCCTATCTTCTGCTGCTATAAAGGCAGGAATATTGATCCTGAGCCACCCCTGAATAATGTGGGCTTTGTACGCTGGTGCGTCTGGTTGGAAGATCCACCTGTGTCTGTTTAAAAGGGTGTTAGTCAAATCCTTCAGAACAACAACTAGGACATCTTTCTTGGCAAGCCTTTCCACCAGTTTTTACGCCCTTTTCACAGAAATGGTGGGATGTGACAACATGCAAGGTATTCCCACAGATATGACAGGGTGCACAGTTTTTAAGAGGTACCACAAATATAAACAAGGGTGGCCTAGCAGCTGGTTCCTGTTGGTTGGAGAACCATGTTCTTTGACGCCGAAGTCCACCCCAGACTGTAGCGACATTTAGAAAATGAGATGAGGAAGTACAAGACGAACTGCTTAAACCAACACCCCACCAAAGAATCCGTCAGCTTGCATCTCGCCACTACAGGAAAAAACACATTCCTTAAGGTCATCCAACACGTTATAAAAATCCCCAGTCTTGTTGAATGACAAAAAACATTTGAAAGGCTCTGCAAATAAAAGACGGTCCAATCACCTTAAATGTCAACCTCCCACCAACCCTCTCCAATCTCTTACGTCAAAGCATCAGACTGAGCTGTCTGCTGAATGACATGTCACATGTGTGACATCTTTGACGTAAATGATGTTATTGTACAAATCCAGCGAGGAAGTATAACCTGCCAACGACCTTTAATCACGTGAAGGGAACTTTAAGAAGTGACTTCATTTAAGAAAAAGTTTTTTTTTTTTTTTTTTAAAGTGATGTGATGTAAAGGTTTCTCGACGCCATCACTGTATTTTTTTTTCTGATGTAGGCACAGGCGACTGAACTCAGCCTCTATTAACTTACCCAATCCCCGTGGGACGTTATTGACGAGAGAGGGGGAAAGAGTGAATTTCTACCAGGACTCATCGCTCTTCATGAATAGCGGAGGAGGAGCTGGAGAACTATCTAGCCAAAACTCCAGTCAGCAGGAGATACCTGGTGCTCCTTCTAGAGCTACTTTGACAAACTCGAAGCTCTGGTGTAGAAGGTTTTTCCAAGGCCAAGGCGATGGTAGAGGTCTTTAGCCTAAGGACAAACGAAAAGCGACTCACAGCCTCCGCTAGGATACCGACACCGGATACAAACGACAAAACGAGGACAACGATTTTCGGTCTTGAACATGGAATGTGAGGTCTTTTATCCGCCCAAGTACAGCCAAAGAACTGGCCCTGTAGCACTCCAGGTAAGCAGACATTACCGCAATCCAGAGATTGCAGTGGAAAGTGTCGGCAGCACGAGATGCGACATCTAATACGGTGCTTGGCGGTGAGCGGCGCTTACTTGATTCTGGATGTGTTATTCGAGGAAGACTTAGGCAAAATGTCTTGTAAAAGCCAATGCCTCATAACGACCCGCGACAAGTCTTAATTCGGGGGTATCAGCCTGATTTGCGCCCACACCCTGGCAGAGGAAAAAAATGACAACAGCAAGGATGACTTCTATGATCCCCTAAGGGACACACGATCAATGCAACAGCTTCAACACAAAGATCGTTCTAGGAGATTCCAACGCAAAGCTGGATAAAAAAAAAAACATCTTTGCTGGAGTCCTTGGGAAACACAGCTTGCACGAGACCACATCCGAAATCGGACTCAGGCTGTTGGACTGTGTCATCATCATCATCTTCTGACCCACATGACCCAGATCTTCAGGCATCTTGATCCTCCACCATCAGGGTTTATGCACAAGGGTAACCAGGCGAGTTTACAATCTCATCCTAGGTCTGCCAAGTCGTCGCCTACGTGATAGAATCGCATTCATCGCCCGCCTCGGAATGGAGCGACATTCGTGCGACGTGACCAAACCATCGAAGCATAGCTCTTTCGGTTCGAAGAAGCAGATGCTCGACTTTGTCAGGGGACGTTATCTCTTCGTAGCTAGCACGCGGTTTCCACACCTCAATATGCATAAGGGTACATGGCGGTGAGCAGATCAATCAATCGTCAACCAGATTGATCACGTTGCGATAGACGTCAGGCACTCCTCCAGCATATTTTAAGTCCGAACGTTGCGAGGAATTGACACTGACTAAGGCCATTTCCTTGTTTGTCACCACGGACTTTAGCACCAACTAAAGAGGATGCTGTAAATGAGTCAAGCGTACATCAGATTTTAAGCAAGAACAGCCACAAGGCTGAAGAGTAGGCACTCGATCCGACAGGAGACAGATGCAGATGATCGTGTAAAACTCGGCTCTGGTCAACAAAAGGTGTGTGATCAGAAGTGAATGTGCAACTGATGGCACCCACCCCAGATGACGAAATTGAATGAACGTAGGATGGCATTGTATTGAACAAAACTTGGCTCCAGTCGACATGCATCAGAGCAGGCCCTATCTTTTAGACAGGCCAGAGTCCATTATTCAGAATCTACATCGGTTCAGACAGCACTGCAGGACCATTCATAGGAGACTCCGAGGCTGTCAAGTGCAAGAGCTAACCTCACAACGGCGCTGATGGATTCCCTGAACATGATCTGCTGTGGAAGCAAGTGGAAAGACTTGTTAACGATTGATTAACGATATCGCCATTGAAAATTATCAGAGGCCAGTTGTAGCTCAGCTTAGTACTGAAATCTACCACAATTCCATCTTTCGACGGGTTGTACTGTAACTGACTGTCACTCGAGGACGAGCTTGAAGCGCTGTGTATGCAGATCAACGATCGCGTTATCATCGCACTTTTCCATTGTAGTGTCACTGTGAAACTTTATGATTGACTATGACACTCTTGCAAACATTTGAGAAGTGAACATATTTACATCAACGTTCATAAAACAATTGCATTGCGATTACTTTTTCTAGACTCTCTGAATTCCGAAAGAGTTTATCGCCAGATGATGTATATATATATATATATATTGACATGGTGCTACTCTGATATACGACATATATAGGTTAGGTAGCTATTACGTCGTGGAGAGTAGCAAGACGTTATCGCATTCGCACTTTACCCACTGAGACGGATTGTCCAATAATTCATGAGCTTAATTGGTACCTGAATTAAAACTCAAAGCGTTGGATCGTCGTCTCTGGTTCTCCGAAGCCCATTGTCTTCTTCCAATGATGTCAATGTCCTTGACATGTACGTGAGTACTTGCACAGACTTGCGGGAGTTCATGCATCCAATGTTGGCATCAGTCTGACGCACAATCCCGAAAGTGTGGCGTCTTGTGTTTATCCTTTTTTGATATTTTCACTTGTTAATTAAGTGGTGGAATATATATGTCCGGCAACTCTGATGCAAAGTCCTTCGTCCACCTCGTATATACGATGAACAAGTCCTTGCCAAACAAGGGCTCAGGACAGGACCCTCAAAAGTTTCCAGAGCAGATTGTACCCCATTTTATGAGGTCCCAAGTAAGAGCCAACTAACATTTCAAATTCATCCCATCCTGTTCCCCAAAGAGGTACCGACTCAATTTAATTTCGCCCACACAGCATCGTTTACTGGCCAAATGTTATCTGGAACAACATCGACTTCCATCTTCCAAGCCGCACGCGCGTGCATTCCCTTGCCTCCACCTCCCTCAGCAAGAAGGTAACGAAAACTAATTAAATGTCAGCTCCACACAAATCTCAGGACAGTCGAGCAGCGGCGGGGGATGGGCAAAGCGCAGAGGTGAAGAGGAAAAGAGAGAAGAAGATTAATTAAATTACCCTCCACAGAGAGGCATTCAAATCGCAGCCATAAATTAATCATCCCCTCCGAACAACCCAATTAACGGAAAAGTGGAACGCAAACTAATTAAAATCCACGCTACGGAGCGGAGGAGCGTGAAGAGCATAGGCGATACATTCGCCCAGCATCCAGAAATGCAGGAGAACAAGACAGTACATGTGTTTGTGAGTTAAGATTATTAGCCCTCTCGGGCTTTCAAAAATTGCCGTAGCGGACGGTATTTCACGTCCTCATGGCGGGGTATTGGTTAAAGTTTTCAACTAGCAATAATCGCACCTCGGTAGGACCTCATTGGTTACGATATCGCCTCTGCGCAAAGCTAATGATTCACTCGCCTCGATTACGTCTTATGTGAACGGCTGCTTGAAGCGTCTGTGAATCGTATGACGAATGAAATGAATTTCTTCTCGTCTCCTCTTTCAGCTGTCTTTCGCTTTCTATTCAACTGAGCTGGACTGGAGGCGGGAACGAGAAAGAAGACTTCGTGTGCGTGCACTCAGGTAAGCCAGGATCAAAAAGGACAGACCTCTCTGCACGCCAGCCAGGTGTTTCCATTGAAAAGGGATTTCCTGGGGAGAATTTCTTTTGTAGTCTCTCGAAGGGATTCTCAGGATTCTGCGGAATCTTGCGAGTACCTGGATGAGTCCTAGACTCTGAGTCCTTTGTTCGGATTGGCCCTGCGCACGAATAATGCATGGGGTCTCCGATTGTGCCCCTTGTGCGTGCGAAACAGTGATGGTGAGTTTTGATTGCGATTTCCACGCGATTCTGGAGTCGTCTGTCTAATGATGTGGGTCCTGCCCTAGAAGAGGTCACACACGTGTAATTGCTCGATTTAATTGTTCAATCTTCGAGCGTAATTACTTCCTGTGGCCAGCTGCAGAAATACGTGCGAAGGCAGCTTGAATGAAACAGAGGTCTCGCTCTGCTGCGAGATGTCTGAATGGCTGGCTGTGGAGGAATGTGCGGAATGACCAGACAATAGATTTCCTTTTGAGGAAGCACTCAAGTGTGAGATCAAGTTGTGTGAGTTTAGCTGTGGCGCATAAATTTCTCGGGAAGTAATCCGAATTAATAACAAGATTTGCGCATTCAGCGCATGCGCAGTCGGTGGTTGTTGTGTGACACCAGGAAACCGCATTTGATGGAGATTTCCGTTAAGGATCAATGGGACTCCGAATGGGATCAATTAAACGATTCAACGAAAATGCAAATTTAGGTCTTGAAACCGGGAAAGCTGGTTAGGGGCGGTCTTTGTGGGCCTGACTCAAGTTCATCAACGTTTCCAACCGAAGCCTCTTCTTTATAAGAATGGCGCTACAATCGGGCTAAGTGTTGCCATTATTTTGAAGTGACACGCAAATGATTTCAAAAAAATGAATAAGTGGATTGATTCTTATGCCAGGCATCACGCTGGACATTCATTCGTGTAAAGGATCCAAATCATAGGACCCCTAACCTAGGGACAGGTAACAAATGCAGTTCATAAGCCACAACGGATAGAGTGGCATAGTTGATGTGATCTTGCGGTTCGTTTAGACCAACGAGGTGGGTTCATTGTTTGATGGGTAAACGCAGTTCGCACAGGGAGACTTTTACCTAAAGCAGTCAGTTCCTTACTCCTTCAGTTCGAGCCTATTTAAATGAATGCTTTAAATAGGCACGGCCGCCATGCTAAGACCGCTTTTACACGATAACATTTCATCGCATCAAATACTGCTATTTATCGGCAGCAATAGTGCCATGCTTTAACGCGGTGAATGTACAAAATTTCAGCTTCTCTATATTCTTCCGATGTCCAACTCTCAGAATAACAATAAAAAAAGAGGGAAAATTTAGAAATCTCACTCGAAAGCCGATACGATTTCTTTACCCATGCGACACACGGGAACCTCCCGTTCTGGCATACCTCGCGGTGATTGCGAACGGAATCTGACGAAGTATGACCGTGTGAACGCGACGCATTGATTGCGATATGGGCCTTTTACTACCAAGCCCGGTATAAAATGAAAAGTTTCGAAAATTGGATATCCGTTAAGGGCATCCCTTTGTTCTCGAAAACGAGAATAATTGCGGACATCTCTTTTATATATTGGGATAATAATAGTGGTTTACAAATAGACAGATTTAGCGTCAGTACGAGGTAGAGCCACAATTCGACTGCATGACTGTTTCGTTATTGAGTAGTTGCTAGTCTTCTGCTTCACTCGATTGCGCAAGTTTGCTGCCACCGTGTTTGGTTCCCTTTAGTCACAAGAGAACATGCTCAGTGAATATAATCAATCCTTAGTTAGTAAAGAACAAGATTTAGTGTTCATTTATTTAGAGTATATTGTTACACAGAAATGAACTCATTATTTAACTTGTAAGCGCTAGACTAAAATTTATCATTTTATAGTTTTGATATCTCGCGAAAGTTCGACTTAGAAGGAGGCGACTGTATAACTGAATGTGACGCTTTTTGGCACTAAATCGACCTAACGCCTACAAACGGCTACAAAAAGCGGTTTCCGAAGCGAACATGCCATTCGAATTTAACATTTAAGCTTAGCTTGATCAAGACTACGCTTGGTTAGGGTGATCCTTACGAAGATCAAACCTTTCAAAGGACAACAAAAAATTAGTTTTGTTCGCATTTGCATTACTCCTTGGGCATCGGTTGGAGCAATATATCGAAAACTCGATCAGTTTACACGTAGATCTGTTTGTTAAGCTTTCAATACAGGAAGCTAGAAGAAGTTAGATTCAATCATTCGTCATAATTTTTATCCTGAGAGATAATCCTGACTGCAGTATGTGACAGATAGTAGTTTAAAGAAAGTTCTTGAAGTCGTTTCCATATTCTGTTCAAGATCTGGGGAACCGATTTATGAGAGCTTTCACTGTAATGGAGATACCTGGGGATTGATGCGCACAGTTCCGTTCAGAAATCAAGCGTCACGGGAATAAGCCCACCGGAGTTATAACGCTGAAACACTCAATTCCAGAAGAAGCCTTTCTGCTCGGATTTTATTTAGTTCCAACTACATTCTGGTAATCGAACTTTTAATCGTACTGAGAAGGTCAAGGAAGAGATTCAGTTTCACGACTATATGCATGGACGGCGTCCATACCATTCACTCACTATTCATCAGTATGGACCTGATTTCCTTTCCAAGAGCAACCGCTTTCTCAATCTTGAAACTGAATGCCTAGCCATTAAGGACGTTCGAAGACTTAAGATAGTGACGCAACCGAAGGAAGAGTAGAAGAGACAAGACCCAAAGTTGCTTCACTATATTCAAGCACTATACCCAACAGGCATTTGCTTACATAGAACGCGATTAATTTTGCTTCCCATTTAAGTAAGGAAAAATTAACAAAACTTAACGAAACTGAGAGAAGTGGTTATCATGATAACAACAAAACATCGTTGGCGGACAGATAGAACCAAGACGGACGAAGGGACAGACAGCGCTGGAGTCTTAACAGATTTACCTAAGATACCACTATTCCTCGACGGCCACTGTAGTGTAGTCCAAGCTGAAGTCTTCCCGTATAAGGCCTAACCATCAGTAGGCTATTAATCGACTGCCCAAGCCTTGCCCGAGAAAGATTCATAGTGATAAAAAAAAAGAACATCCGTAACAGGGCGAGATTTTCAAGTAATCCCATCTAGGAAAGTTGTCAACTTTCTGAAGGCAGCACTTAAATCCTAGATCAAAAGAGGGGGTTTAATAGATCTTCATGGTCGCAGTACACCTCAAGTATTTCAATTCTATTGAAGACCTAACCATAATTGTAAGTTTATTAAATTAAAACCTGAAAGCGTCCGAAAAGCAACCAAAAGAGCCGTCAAAGCGCCTACAATTGCTTTTGGGAACTTAAGCAAAATGTCATCACTCAATTTTCATATAAATAAAGGGATATAATTCGTCAGAAAAATTTAACGAAACTTAACGAAACTCAGCTATCTGTTCTCTCTAGCTAGTAATTTCCCTCCTTTAAGTCTACGTACGTCCATTTAGTTTGAGCATTACCTCCTTTAAACGTCTCTCAGACATCAACTCAAACGACAGCGGAACTATTGCCATGTCGTGTAAACAAGTGGCGAAAACGACTGCGCCTCCTTTGATGGGCAGCACTTGTTGATGCTTGTTCCCCATCATCACCTGTTCCACAGACAGACTCCCTCCCCCAACTGTCCGGATGGTATTTATGTATTCGCCCGCAACCGCCCTCAACCGATTGAAACAAAACACCTTACAAACTAGATAGACAAGGGAAAAAGGAAAGAAAGACAAGCACTTACCCCCACAACCGGCGCACAGTTTTATCGGACTGTTGTTGTTGGTGATCTGCTGGTGATGGTGATGATGATGATGATGGTGATGATGAAAGTCCGGTGATACATCTTCCATTGGCGTCAATTGTGGTGTGTGTACACCACCGCCACCGCCGCCACCACCGCCGCCGCCACCACCTCCGCCGCCGCCACCACCGCCACCGCTATGCCCATTATGATATCCACCAGGCATTGGCGGATAATTATTATTATCCGGACTTGGCGGATGATGTGGCGGCGTTATATCCGAATACGGATGATAGGGGGTGTTCATTGCTACGGTAGCCGCCAGCTTGACGTTTTTGTTGTAAGGCAAAAAATCAGACGATTCTAGATCTGACGATGAGTATGAGTCTGTCATGCGATTTGTAAACTCGCGTTTATTCTAATTCTGACCTTTTTCTGAGGTTTTTTTTTCTTTTTTTTTGCTTCAGATACAAATTTGTGTCGCGCTATTTTATCGCCTGCTTCTCTCGCTTTCTCTCTCTCTCTCGCACGTTGTATCTGTGGTTCCCCCGCCTTGGGTTCAGGACAGTGGTTGTGGAGTGGAGTGTTCTTAATGTGTTTCTCCCACTTCTTGGCTCTTTATTTCAGTTTTTCCTTCTTTTTTTGTGTTGTTTGCCTTCTCCTTCTGGCTGGAGCAGCAGCTTCTTTTCTGTAATCGGTGATTTGTTTTGTGCAGCTCCTTCGTGGCACACCGGGCGGTTCTGTCTTTCACTCGAAATATATTTTTTTTTCCTTTTTCTTATATTTTTTTTTGTGTGTTTTTCTTGGTATTCTGGTGATCCAACAGGTTGCACCAGAAGTTGGTGAGGTATGCGTGTGTGAGTGAATGAGCGTGTGTATTCGGGAGATTTCTCCTTGAAAAGCCGGCAGAGAGCGCCCCCTGTACGAAGTACTTCAAGTTATTGTGTAGCTGTACTTGTATGCATCCGTAAGGATGTCGCTACTTCGGCTGATGTGCTGATGCTGACGCCGATGTTGATGATGATGATGATGCTGCTGCTGCTGTCGCTGATGTTGTTGGTGTTGTTGTTGTTGTTGATGGTTGTTTGTGGTAGTGTGGAGATGTTGTTATTGTATATGCCTCCTTCTCATTCGCTTTCATTTGCCCTCTGAATGAGTGTGCGGCGAGAGGGGGAAAGCGCGCAAACGGGGGCACAGACTGAGAAACACCAACTAAACCAGATTTGTGAGTTAATAAAACTCATGGATGTACAGTGTGCTTGAGTTTCGAGTTCCTTTCTGTTTGATTTTTGTTTTTTTTTTTTTCGTATTTATCTACTCTCGGTGACGATGATGCCCGCGGTCGGACGGTCGTCGGTCGAGTTGATGTCGCTACGTTTCCGATAATTATGTTGATGACGATGACGACGACGACGACGACTACACGATGGGACCCAGGCCAGGCCAAGCCAGAGATACAACGATGTTCTTGTTGATGACGATGAACGATGAACGACGATTATTATTGGTATTAGTGTTGCACTATCTGAAATTAATTAAAAAGATTGAGAAGGGGTTCGTAATGCGAGTGTATATGTGTTGTGATGAGTACATCGGGTGAGGAGGGGATAGAGGATAGATAAGAAATATTGTTAATTGGGTGTATTACGAGAATGGGGTTCACTTATTTAATTATAAGATTATTAAGCGATTCTGTTTGTTGTTTATTGATGTTGTTGCTGTCAATTATCAATTAATATTGTGAGCAACAGAGATTCGAATAATTCGATTACTGGCTGCACTTTATCGATATTTATTCTTGGAATTGTGAATGGTTGGCGGGAGGAGGGATGATGGGGGAAAGATAAAGATTTATGGACGAACATAGGGGCATTTCTGTGTAAAACATTTATGGTTGTCTCGCCCTCACTCTCGTGGCGGGTACTTAAATTCAATTAGTTGAGAAATCTGACCCCACGGGGACTGTGATTGTGGAGCCCTTCAGATTAATCTGTTTAATGGTCAATTCAGGAAACTGCTTCAACACACGGCGAGTGTCAAAGTGAACGATAACCTCAGTTGTTGGTGAACGAAGGAACACACAAACACACACCTTTGGCATTTGTCACTGTCAGTGTGATTTGACAGCATTCAAGGGAATTTTGATTGGTTTTTGGTAGAATTTTCAGTTAAGTTCTTTCACATAAGCTCTTACTGATTTTTTTTTTTTTTTTTTTGGGATAAGTTCACGGAGTGTTCTTTGAAGTGTCACTAGACAGAAAGTGAGTGTAGTATTCAGCCAAGAAAACAAAATTTCATACTTCCTGCTATTGAACTGAAAACACGACGTGGATCGCCTAGGTATGCACTTTTTAAAAACAGCTCTGACGCTGACGAGAAGAACATATTCATGGCCATGACCTTCCTGCTGACTCTGACCTATTTCAAAACGATTTAAGCTACTTTCAGGATTTGCTTGGAGCTTGTTTGGGGCCATAGCCTCTTCTGAGGCTACTCTAATCAGCTCAATGCAATATGTGGTCATGTGCATGCGTGCAGCATGGAAATGAATACGCTGCTTTTAAAAATATAAATACTGCTGTACAGCAAGGGAGTGTTCTTGGCCCTATACTAGTGATTTACCACAAGAAGAACACACTGTTCTAGGCGCATTTGCTGACGACGAAAATACCTCGGGATGACTCTTGACGTGAAACTCAAGTGGAAGGAGCACGTTAAGAAGAAACGTGCAGAACTTGACATTCGAGGGTTCGACTTAGGGAGGTTTCGACTTAGGGAGGGTTCGACCTAGGGAGGGTTCGACTTAGGGATGGTCCGACTTAGGGAGGGTCCGACTTAGGGAGGCTTCGACTTAGGGAGGTTTCGGCCTTGGAAGGGTACGACTTAGGGAGGGTTCGACGTAGGGAGGGTCCGACTTAGGGAGGTTTCGGCCTTGGGAGGGTTCGACTTACGGAGGGTTCGACTTAGGGAGAGTCCTGTCTACGAGAGATGATCTTCAAATCCGAGCTTACAGGTTCAAGAAGAAGGAGAAGACCGAATCCCCGTTGTAAAGGCCAAGTGGTCGAGCACATAAGACAGGCTTGACTTGGTTAAAAGATCTGAATTGTTTTCGGAATAGGATCAAATGGATCCTCGTCATAAGACCATGTGCCTACTCTGGTCTCAGTGTGACTGCTTCTCATAGCAGTCAGCCAACCTAACCTAAGCTGGTGTTGGGAAGAGCGCCTGGACGAAAGGCAACTAAGTAAGCAATGCAAGATGGTCCTCTACGTAGGCATAAATTGGCGTCTTTGCATACTCCTATCCACAACAGCTACAAGTTAGACCACTTAGTGTCGTCAAAATCAAGCCTTATCGGCGTGAAGCAAGTCTAATAAACCCAGCTGCCTGCAGTCTACCTTTTTTCTTAGAAACCGTTCGTGTGTGGTTTCCAAAAGATGACTCAATCCAGAATGTAAACATAAGGTTGGCTGTTTCCGCCCCGATTGCTGTGTTTCCTCCAGCACCCACAAAACTTCACGCTCAACCCACGACCAAATGCCACGACTTATCATCCATTAACTGGATGCACTCCACACCCTTCGCTCACCGAAAAATCAAAGCCTTCAGCCAATCTCAATCGTGTGACTGGCTACTTTCGAACATCCTCTCTCGACAAAGATTGTTTTCCAAAAATACCTTCCACGGAACGCGTACAGCGCGCCCGGTATCTCCTATCGGCAAACAACATTCCTAAGGCCACACTTTTTGCGCATTTTTTCCTCTTCGTGTTTCTTCAAAGATTTTTTCCCGTCTCATCCTTGGAACACGAACAAGCCTTGTTTATCTTTCGTTCACTACCGAGCTCACTCTACCGGCCTCAGTGTAGTGCGATGGTGGAGCGGGAGAGAAGGGAAGGGCGCGTCGGGCGGCTTCTGCCCTAGTTATTACAAGAGTCGCTACTTTTCCTTATCGGCACAATGGCCTTCGTTGTTGCGACCACTTCTCGCTGCTGCTCTACTGGTCATCTTATCAGGCAGGCATGTGAATCATGCATGTTGGACTCGGGTCGCGATTGGCGTGAGTACCATGCGCTATCGACGCAACGCCGGAAATTTCTTGAAATCTTTTCAAGATTAGCTCTAGATATTCTGATTGAGGCGGCAGCAGTTGTGGTGGTAGTTTTACATGATGTATCCTATCTAATCGTTGTGTCAATCCGGTGGGACCGTTTCTGAACACGGTGATAGTGATCATCATCGATAAGGTGGTGTTATTTTTGAGAAGTTTGAAGTGAAAATGTGAGTCGCCAAAGACGGAGAAGTATGTGGGGGTTTCGGTGACCTTTTTACGACGGAGTACTTCTGAGCCTATAAAATGGCCAAAGTGGGATAGTTTTGAAACAGCTCTGGGAACTCTCTGAGGCCGATCTTGGTGTTAAGACAAAGATAAACTCAATATATAGCCCAGCGCTCTTACCTATGGCCATCAAATTTCGGTAACGACCGAATGAATAGGACCGCGAACACAAGCTGCCGAGATTAGATTTTGTTGTGATACCCTGCAGTGGTGAGATGAATTCAATGTTGAGCAGCAGCTTCTTCGAATTTAAACAGCTTTGGTGGTGGTTTGTCTCGTGGTACGAATATCCCCATCGACTTCCGAAGTTTGCCTCGAATGCGACTCCATCGGGACGAAGTGGTTGGACCAAGTCCAAGAACTCGCATGATTGTGCTTGGGACTCCTGATGAGTTAAAGTTGATGTCGAAGGATGGGACATAAGTTTCGTCCGTTTACCGATTTCCACATTGCGACACCATTGAGGACCAGTAAATATGATAAAGCGGACAATCCCCTTGAGTGGACAATTTTCCACGATCGTGGATCTTGAATTGAAGTTCCAAAAATTCCCATGGACGGACAAATTGAAGTTCCAAAAATTCCCGTGCACGGACAACTCCCTTTGCAGACACTGATCTTTCACTGTATTTAAGTCAATGCACTTCGATAATGGATAGCGACACTCTGGCTCAAGACAAGACTGTCCTTCGACTTATATTTCTAGTGGCAAGCTTAACAGCTTTTCCTTTCCACGCCCATCATAGTCGAACTCGGATATTGCTTGAATTTGGACCCGGCTGCGAAAGAGGAGAAGACACAACCGCGAACTCTACGAGCTGTATCAGGATGTGAATGTAGTCCGGAAGGCAAGGATCCGTCCACTGCACTGGCTCGGCCACATCGAGCCACATCGAGCCACATCGAGGACAACAATACGCCAGCTAAGAGGGTCTTCGAATCCTCCTGGTTCGAGAAGGAGAGGAAAACCGAATATCCGGTATAAAGACCAAGTAATCGCGGATTGAAGACAGCTTGGTCTTGATGACTGGAAGCAGCGTGACCAGGACCGTCAAGAATGGAATGCAGCTATCGCTCAGGCTCGGACCCTGCATGTGTCGTCAGCCTGATAAGTAAGTTAGTTCCTTGAATTTAGGAAACCAATTGTATCTTTCACAATTTTTTAAGTGTTTGTATGCAAGATCGGTTAGATCGGCACAACCCGCAATATTTCCTTGCACGGATGATGCGCAATTATCCGGGTTCGACTGTCTTCCAGTCGCTTTTCCTTGACTGGGCAAGCATTCCTGTTTAACCATTCTAGGCTTCATTCTTTGGGGCTGCAGAAGTTGCGGGTTTGTGGTAACAAGCCTCAGACAATCGCAGCCCTTAAGGTGAATATTCGACTGGAATGCGAACAGTTATTATCGGAAATCTCGCGGACAGTCCTGGAAAATGTGACCAAAGCGGCACACTGGCGGCAGCCACTTGACGGATATCATCTTTTACAATTTATAGAAATAATTGTAAAGGTAGAAATGAAGACTTACATCATAAAAAGTTATTCAAAGACAAAATTGATGGATGATTAATTTTCCGAAGAAACGAATTCTAACTATGATCGTTTTGTGCCTGTCTCTTCCTCCGTCCTGCTGTCATTAACACGTTCACGTGTCAATTTTCGCCTCAGAAACAGAAGGGCGAGTTCAACCATACCATTGCATCCAGCTATAGCCGTGTCTTTTTTATCGCTATCGATAGTGAAGTGAAGTAAGATGCAAGAACACGATTCGCAGTAGCTATGATTTTTATCTGTCAGAATATATGAAGACAACCAGAAATGAAGTATTACAGAGATGCCCGACTTCTACCTCTCTAGCTCCTTAAGAATTTTGACAACTGTTTTTTATACCGTGTTTTATAACCAAATTGACCAATCAGAGGACGGCATTTGCGTTATTTCGTGAATAACCGTCAAAAATTCATGAATATCCGACAAAGGCACTCAAATTCAACTCAAATTCGTCGATGGACTAGGGGGCAATCAGCTGTGAAGTCGGCTATCTCTGTAACACTTCATTTCTGAAGAAAACGATTTATATGTTCGAATCGCTGTCAAAATATATGAAAAAAGATTCGAACTCGAATTTTTATCGGCAGCCATTTTTCACTGCCGATATTGTAGGCAGTTATAGGCAGTAGGTTGTTTTATGTGCTTTACATGCAAAATCCGACTTCACTATTTATAGATTTGTGAAAAAAAACACGGCTTATATTTGTAAGATCCAAAGGGAGCGACTGTCATCCTTGTCAGACGGCTGGCTGTCAAGCTGATCCACTTGCAAATATTTCCAAACAAAGCAACTGTTCTCAACGATCGTGAGAAAAATTCCACCTTCAAGGTCACACCTAACTTACTGAACAAGAGAACTTGGAAACACCACTCGCTTGTCATAATTTTAATCGAGTTTTTGTGAGAAGATGCATGCGAAGAGGAGTCCAAGGAGGCGGCGAAAGGAACTGACAGATTCGAGTGACAGTTGGGGAAAGAGAAGAATAATGACAACACTAATGACCGACGATCCCGACAGGGAATACGAAGGCAGAGGCTAATGCAGATTCATTGACATTGGCGTGGTGAAGAAGATGTGGCTGAAACAATGGTAGGTACAGTGGCTGCAAGGGTAGACAAGTAGCCACTTTCAACACAAATTCCACCAATGACTCCATTTGTACGTTCTACACGATCGTCTGCATTGACATAAGTCACAATCAACACGCAAAAAATGCGAACTTAAGGATTTGTCTCAAAATTTTATTTTCTGTATAAAATGCTTCATAAACCCTCCATGAAAACAAAATTTGGCATGGAGACCTCTCGCCTGGTGGAACTTTCAACAGTCCTCAATCCCTACGACACACAGCTTCACTGGAACTTGTCTATTCATTCTTTGCCCAACATCCATACATGCACTTGTCGAATCGAAGCAAAACCGTGTACCTAGTTTGTTTTATTTTTTTTAATATAAACCATGTACCTATTGTGAACCGATCGTGCTCCGATGCGCACAAGCCCGAGAACCAATGCGCACAACCGACGGCGACGCGGCAGTGTCAAATGTCAACCACCAACTTTCCCGAGACCACTTAAGACATGTTGACTGAACCGAGAATTTGGTGATAAATTATCAACACCACGGCCCTGGCGTGCTCTAAAAAATTCGACGGGCCTGTCAAATCCACTCAAAAGCTATCAAAATGGATGTGTCTGCATGTGCCACCGAATGGCTTTTTCTGTTCGAAATGCACTTAAGCCTGCGTGTCTGTGGGCACTTAATGAAAAAAATTCCTTAAATGTCAATGCCCTTGGCAGCAAACGTCATTCCCCGCCAAAATAAAAAAAAAAACCAAACAAACAGAATGGAAAAAAATGAAGTCCACCTCTCATCCACACTTTATCATCATAATTGACTTTGACAGCTAACTATTCCCCGGTGTCACTTAACAGACGCAAAGCAAACAGAAACCCACACACACGCACACTGTCACAGCCGCAGCGGCAGAGAGCCACAGACTGAATGAGTGGGAGACGAAGAGTGCCGAGACAAAAACAGAAAGACGAAAAAAAAGGAAAAGCAGAGCCGATTGCATATTGCGGTTAATTATAATGATGTTGGATGATGAGTCCCCAAACGTCAATCATAATTAGTATCAAGTTTCGCAATAAAAGCACGCACACCGCCCCTTACACACACACACACTCGCCCTCATACCCCACCCCACATCCCCGCGGGCAGACACACCCCTCGCATTATGGCATCAGGAATTTCAATAAAGCAAAATTTGAAACGAGAAGAAAGAGGACACGGAGAAGAAGACGAAAAAAGAAAAAAGGAAGCGCGTTATGTGGCCCCTCACGCCTTGTGGCGGGTTAGGGCCAGCCGAGGAGCGGGTGCCTATACACCGCAGCAATGCACGGCGAATAGCACAACTGTCAGCTCGTATTAAGTTACGATGACACTTCTCAGTGTCATGCCGGAGCATAACAATAATTACTTGTTGTTGATTATATATGCCTACACGATGCGACAATGGTGACAATGTCAACAGCAACAGCAACAGCAGCAACTCACACAGCCAACAGCAACGGAACAATGATGATGCTTATGATACCCGACCGACCGACGACAACGATGAGATGAAGACGATGATGGGAGTAGATGATGAAGAGGATCCACTCCAAGACCACCGCCACCGAGAGGAGGACACACCGAGCCCCCCGAGTGTGAGACAGAGAGTGAATGAATCTGTGATTGTGGATAATTATCCGGTGTGCACTCATTTTTTTTTTCTTTTATTTTCTCTCTTCTCCCTCTCGTGTGTTCCGACCAGTCATCACGCCGCGCGCGCCGTCGCATGCAACTGAGAAAATATAAATTATAAAGGGAAAGAAGAAAGAAAAGCCGCCCCAAAGACGTGGAGTTTGGATGTGGCTCCCCTTGCGGAGCGCTTGGTGCGGCAAAATCAGCGAATCAACTACGTGTACGTACAATGCGAGGCCTATCAAGCAGAATTGAAATAATAACAACCCATCTGAGCCCCCATACAACCACCAGCACCAGCACCAGCACCAGATGATGATGATGATGCTTGCCAGTGTGCCACCACAACCACCGTACCGGCTGCCGCTGCTGCTGCTGCTACTGATGATGATGACGGCGACAACGACTACGACGACAAAGTCTGAAAGATTTATTAATTAATTAAAACGACAGGCTATAATATCACTCTTTTAATTAAGTTCATTATTTTTAATTGGATGCGGTTTGTTCTTTCGCCGACTTTCATTAAAACGACAACGCGCGGACCGACTACAGGCAAACTGTGAGCAATGAACGATGAACGACTACGAACGATGCTGGCGACGGCTACGACAGTAAGGCAATGACAATGGCGAAGACACCACGACGACGCGAGAGTGAGTGTCCATCCACCACTATCAACCGGAGAGTAGGCCGCCTTCCACAATCGCATTTTTTTTCTCTTCTTTTTGTGTATGTCCTCCACCTGAACTGGGCCAGAGACACCAAACCAAAGTGGGCGCTGAGTTGCGTGTATCCACCAACCAGTCAGGAGGTGCAGACCGGTGCTATGTGACGTACATTTTTGTGAGTTAATTCTGAAGAGGAGCCTCGACCAATTATCTCCTGTCCTCTCCTCGGCATTTCATAAATCTGAAGGTGAACATGAAAAAAAAAAAAAAAAACAGTCACATCCCTGTGCTCTTTTCGATGACAGATCTTCCATTATCGGCTTTCCCCCGGTTGACTGCTTCTCCGCCAGGGGTGCTGCAACTGCTGATGCTGCTGCCACTGCCGCCGCTGCTGCTGCATCTGGTGAGTGGTTGATGAGGAAAGTTAATGCTTTTGATGTAGCAGCAGCGGGTGCTGCCAGAAAGACTGACTGCGAATTTATCTCTCCTCTCTCGCCTGTCCAACGGCAACGACGAAGGATGAGATGCTGATGTTGTAGCCGCCATTACCACTACCATCGTGTGTGTGCCGTTGACGATGAATATGATGCATGGTCGTCCGTCCTCCGCTCAGTTTTTCCCTCCAAGTCCTTTATTTTTTTTTATCTGTCAAAGTTGTGCGAAGGCCTCTCACACGCATACACAACTCAGCCAACCATCCACTGGGTGAATGGAAATTATTTTTAATTGGTCGAAATGCTTGTTAACGGTGTTGTTGAAGTGTCAAATATTATTTAATATCGATGGTGGGCATTTATCTCGCAGCACACTCTCTTCATCTCGCTCATGCCTCCCGTCGCACCGGCTTTTCGTTTATGGATTGCAGTTGTAATTTGTTTTAATGATTCTTATTTTTGCCCGCCTCGTTGGTTGCGCGCGTTCGTTGTGGTGACAAGATTTCTTAATTAAGTCGTACAGCAACAAAAAAAAAAAAAAGAAGAAAATAAAAAGCATGAAGATTAAATTAAAACGAAATTGATTACTTTGTTATGTGGTGGATGCGCAGGCGGAAGAAATCGACAGCGAGACGGAGAGGAAGCCGACAGGATCAGTGAGGTTGTCATGTTGATCGGGGCGCTCTTTCCGGGTGACATCGAATTCATTGAACCTGTTCTACGATTGACTCGAGTGTGTCGATAAGGAAGTTTACGGGGTTATGTCCGTTTTGGAGTTTTAAACATCCCTGTATTCCTTGTTGGCTTCTCTCTTTCACACGCCATGCTTTGTGGGACGGTAGAGATTAGTTCGGGTAGAAGATTGAATGACGTTAGGACACTACAGTTTGTTGGTAGTAATGGATGTCTGTCAGAGATGACAGAAATGTCATTTTTTTAAGAACTACATTTGTTAGGTGTGTCATTGAGGAAGTTAATGTAGTGTCAAAATGTAGTTGAGATGTCAATTTAACGTCAGTGCAGTGACGTTTCATGTGATGAATAGGGAAACATTCTAAAAACACACTTGCAATGTCTCTATAGACGACAGTCTAATTTTGTCCCTAGCGGTGGGATTATTGTAAAGGCTATCCCCAGCCGATATATAGACTGGCTAAGGTTGGTTGCTAAGATTGGAAAATCCACATGTAACAAATGTAGGTAGCAAATGAAAAAAAAATCGAGCGTGCAGATTATTCGAATAACTACGCGTAATAATTGGTGTAGATTACGCCATGTGGTCTACTCTGCCATCTCTGGTGTATATCCTTTGTGATTTGAAGTACTTGCTGTCGTCTGTCATCAACTCGTTGGCCGCAGTTTTCGTGGATTGTTTTAATTAGAAGTTCTCGTTCTTGACGTTCATCTGTCATATCTAATATTTGTCTATTTAATTCGAATAAAGGCATGACACGACAGCAGACAGCTGCATTTTACCTAGGTTCAAAAACTTCCAACATAACTTTTTAAATAACTAATGTAACAAGTCCTTAATCACAAAAGTCAGAGCTGAACGTCATCTGTCAACGAATTGACAAATGAGTTAAAACATTTTTTGTTTAGAAAGAATACGCAACGGATTCGATGGGTTTGGGCCTAAAGGATCGATAATGCTGGAGTGAGACTTCATTGGAGTAAAAATCCTATGGTGTGACACTTCCTATGGTGTGACACTTCATTAAGTGAAAAAGGCGTAAGAACGCTTTAATGGCTTTTCACTTAATGAAGTGTCACACCATAGGAAGTGTCCATAGGAAGACTTTGAGTATAGCTTCGTAGCTAGCAGCAACTGGAGGAGTAGGAGTGATCGTAGGAGTGATTGATTTCGACTGAGAATAATGACTGTCATCTGCTTGAAGCTATAACTTCAAGGGACAATTATTAGTGATTTATTAGCTTTCCGGACAGCGGATAATATAATCGTGAGGTGTTGGCTTATTGAAATCTAGAGCCCTTCAATTCTTGGTACGCGCTAGACATCCCTGTTTCCATCACAAACGTCAAACCGAACTGTCATCCGATCTGTCTGTAAAAGAACAGTTCGTTGAACGCGCTAACATTAAGCAATTTTAGCACAAAAAAAGTGATCATAAAGTAGATAAGTTTTGGAAATTAGCAGCAATTTATAAAATAAGTTCCACAAATGACACAGGGCTGATATAAGCGCAATTTTGTCTCAAATGTTTTTGAAAGATCTCCTCATGAGACTGAGTGAGAAATAATTCAAGTTTTCTCACTCGTGACCAAAGCTTGAACGATGTGTCATTAACAACCCTGATGTATACAGTTTGTAATTGTCTTGACGTTTATCGCTCTGCTACTAAGGAGGGCCCACCAAAAACTGTAAGCCCCGAAAATAAGAAAAAGGAGGTCCTCATAATTAATTAAAAGTGAATTCCTCTATGAAACGACCCTCTTTCAAGGACAAAATTATACTTCTCTCAGAAGGCACCGCATGATGCAGGGTAAGATTAATTTTTGACAACCAGATGAAAACAACCCTGTTTCCACGAAACAAAATTGCTCACACACCCCAAACCTCACTCAATGTAAAAATATGCACGCGTTATTTTCTTTTTGTTCGATTTTGCGTTCAACGGAGGGAGAAATACAAAAGAAATCATTTAGTTAAATTTGTTAAGATCAAACAGAGTATGGATGTGAAGGATTGTCATAAAATTTTGATCCACAGGTTGTCAAAATGTCGATTTCAGTTTTGACAGTGGTGTGCAAAAGAGAGGGTTGAGTGGATGCGAAATGAAATGTTAAACCGAATCGTGAGAAAGTTGGTGTTTTGTTAATTTTATAAAAGAGAATGAGTGAAGGGGTCGTAGTTGTGCTTCCAAACAGACGAAATGTATGACGAGATAAAGTAGGCCAAGATGAGAAGAGGTGGGTATAGACTCGAAATTGGGGAAAAAAGGAAATTTGACTAATAACAGTCAAACCTTTTGAAATCATGTGTGATCAGCTCTCTGATCAATTCCGTCAATTCAATGACTTAGTAAATGTAAATACAGCGGTGATCAAGTATAACGAATGCCTATATAACTACTGGTCGATATACGTGCAATTTTTTCAAAAGCATTATGTATGTATGTAAAAAGAGCTGACACTCGAAATAACGAACGACAACTGGACATTATATGATTCGTTACACTGGACACCACTGTATAGTCAGAATCGAACTGAAAGCAGATGCATCGTAAAATTTCAAAGCTTCCAGAAAATTTCAAGACTTCACACAATTCCATGTCGTTTTATTTAGCGGTGGTGGACAGCCATCTTGTGTTGGTTGCAGTCTTCTGTAGTAAATGTTTACATGGCGTGATCCATACGCACTCTTCTTTCGTGGAGAGGAGTAAAGCAGTGGCGCGTCTGACGAAATCCTTTGCAATTTGACTGGCAACCTCGTCGAAAAATGACCGACAGCCTATTCTCAACACAGAGTTAAGAGACATCAGACCGAAATGGTCGTCCCGGATGACTATAGAGATCCAAATAGCCAGCGCTGATATTACATTCGATTGCAGCCATGTTAAGACCTCGGAAAATCACCATGGTACTGTGCAGTAATCGGCAAGTATTTAGGTATGTATGTCAATAAGTTGTGTGTATGATTTTGCTAAAATAAATGAAACATAACAAAACTTAACGAAACATAACGAAACATTACAAAACTTAAAGAAACATAACAAAACTTAGGTGAAACATTACAAAACTTAACGAAACATTACAAAACTTAACGAAGTGATTATTATGGTCACATCGCATTATTTGACAGTTGATTGACTGATTAATCTCCTTTCGTCCATAATGGTTGGCCTTTAATGAATAGTCATTTGAAGCTGAAACTTTGTGGTTTGAAATCTCAGCCTTAACCATCAAGACTCTAGGAGAATGAATGGGACGAGTGTGTGTAAGGTTTGGCCAATGTCGTGACAACAATAAGATGTGGGATCTATTATCTGACAGGCACATCGTAGTTAAAGCCGCATTTTTGTTAATTTGATTAACGATCATTTTCAAAGAACTCTCCGTTCAGAGAATGTCATAGATCCAAGTCCCAGAACAAAGTTCGAATCAATAACTCCTAAATCCGCGACGTTGTTGTCCCTAACCAAGCTTATTAATCATCATTAAACTGCATCTGTTACTTTCAGAACACGCTCCAATTTTGGAAATGTTTGACAAAAGCCATCGGCTGACATCAAAAGGCAACTTAATGCTCTCAAGTCACTCCCTATGTCCCACACCCTTTCTCAAAACACAACAAACACACAGTCACCAGTCGACGCCAGCCGACCAGCACACATGGGGCAGCAATGTGTCAGAATCTCTTTCAGATAAAAAAGAACGCAGATAGTATCTCATTAGAGCGGGCAACAATTACAACATTTAAATTGACCAAGACTGGTAATTAATCTTCTTAATTAGTTCGAATTCTCTCTGTCAATTTATTTATTTATGTTTACGTTTTGTTTTTTTTTTTTTCTCTCTCTCTCATTTAAGACGTGAGCGAACTCTTTTTTGTTTTTGATACAACCACACTGTCCCACTGTCTCAAGATTAATGATAATTGCATTTGGCAAGGACCGAAATTCTCTTTGTTACCTCGTATTCACAGCTCGGGATTTTGTGTATTTGGGGGATTCATTACTCAGTGGATTTTTTTTTTTTGGGTCAGATGTGGTAATAAGGAAAAAATTAAATAATTGTGAACAGGCCCGATTTGCAGAATCTCGTCGAGTTAAAAATTTGGAAAAATAGATCTCCTGCTAAGATCGCTGGACACTTCTGGACAGGGAATCAAATCTCTTCTCGGTTGCCTTTGTTGTCTGCTCTGCAAATTCACAAGCGTTCAAAAGGTTTAGGAAATAGCCAGACGAACACTCCTAGATCAGATTAGCTCTGGGTCTGAACAAGTATTACAGAGATAACCGACTTCTTCTGCGATCTTTTGAACATTTTTTGACAGCGCTTTTGTAACGATTTCGAGGACCAATCAAAGAACGCAGTATACATGATTCGAGACGAGATTAACTGACAAAATGTCGCTCGAATTCCTCGAAAGACGATCGTGGACGACAGAGGGGAGGGTACGATCGTCTGTGAGGTCAGACATGTCTCTCATGCTATGCTCCCAGTGAATCGAAACCGCGAGGTTTGGATGAACTTTTGCTTTAAAATCAAAAGGACGTTCCAGGCGAGTTTGAAGTTGCCGACAAAACAGCCCTTTTGACTGGAAACAGACTGACTGGAAAGTGCCGTGAACACTGGAAAAGAGAGAGAAAATGAGAACACCAAAATCACCAAAAATGAACAGAAATTCACGCTTACGGGCAACTTTAGGTTCATTTAGCAACTTCTCGCGGATGGATGGTTAGGTTAGGTTAGAGTTTTCAACACTTAGGCCAAAGGTAAGTCCGTTGTGATACCACTAGAACCTAGTAGATACTAATCCACGAGCCATCTGGAGCATTGAACAAAGCGATGAAGTTGACCGATGATTATCTTGCTTAGTTCTGTCAGGTGATAGAAATATGGGGCTTCCAAGTGACTAAGTCTACGAGATGAGAGGGCATTGAAGGTGCAAGGATGTTGTGGTTTCTGTTTTTTTTTCCTATTCATCTCTGCACCTTCTACAGAAATCGTTAAAGGGTACACCTAGTCTTGATGCGTGGATTCCAACGGGACAGTGTTGATTATGACGCCGATGAGAGTTCTTACATGCGTCCTGCTCATTCCGACCAGATCACGAGAGCGTTTCAGATCGATAGATGTAGATGAGGCACCCAGTGCCAGAAGATCATCTACGTTTGGTGGGAGTAAGCGTTTCAAGCTTAAGATAGTACGGATGAATGAACTCAAGGGGTTTTCAACTAACTTTCGCCGAAAGCGCGAGGTTTCGAAAGCTAATGAGACCTCGAGGTGTCGTTCAGTGGGACTAGGATAAGATCACACTTGTGTCGCACTTAATCTTGAAGCTTTGATAACGAATATTCGTCCATTCGTCGTGACGTGAGTTTCTTTTGAATACTTCTGTCCACCAAGTCAGATAATAAATTTCGAATAAATATGCAAGATCTCATCAAGATCATCTTGCGTATTTATTCGAAATTTTTTTATTTGACTTGGTGGACAGAAGTATTCAAAAGAAACTCACGTCACAAGGAACTGTATTATGAGGCTAGAGAAGCCGAGGCTATTGGAGGCTAGAGCAGCCCAGGCTCTTGGAGGCTAGGGAAGCTCAGGCTCTTGGAGGCTAGAGAAGCCCAGGCTCTTGGAGTCTAAAAAAGCCCAGGCTCTTGGAGGCTAGAAAAGCCCAGGCTTTTGGAGGCTAGAGAAGCCCAGGCTCTTGGTGGCTAGGGAAGCTCAGGCTCTTGGAGGCTAGGGAAGCTCAGGCTCTTGGAGGCTAGAGAAGCCCTGGCTATTGGAGGCTAGAGCAGCCCAGGCTCTTGGAGGCTAGGGAAGCTCAGGCTCTTGGAGGCTAGAGAAGCCCAGGTTCTTGGAGCCTAGGGAAGCCCAAGCTCTTTTAGGCTAGAGAAGCCCAGGTTCTTGGAGGCTAGAGAAGCCCTGGCTCTTGGAGGCTAGAGAAGCCCAAGCTCTTGGAGGCTAGAGAAGCCCAGGTTCTTGGAGCCTAGGGAAGCCCAAGCTCTTTTAGGCTAGAGAAGCTCAGGCTCTTGGAGGCTAGAGAAGCCCAGGCTCTTGGAGTCTAAAAAAGCCCAGGCTCTTGGAGGCTAGAAAAGCCCAGGCTTTTGGAGGCTAGAGAAGCCCAGGCTCTTGGTGGCTAGGGAAGCTCAGGCTCTTGGAGGCTAGGGAAGCTCAGGCTCTTGGAGGCTAGAGAAGCCCTGGCTATTGGAGGCTAGAGCAGCCCAGGCTCTTGGAGGCTAGGGAAGCTCAGGCTCTTGGAGGCTAGAGAAGCCCAGGTTCTTGGAGCCTAGGGAAGCCCAAGCTCTTTTAGGCTAGAGAAGCCCAGGTTCTTGGAGGCTAGAGAAGCCCAGTGTCTTTGAGGCTAGAGAAGCCCAGGCTCTTGGTGGGTTGGGAATCCCAGGTTCTTGGAGGCTAGGGAAGCCCAAGCTCTTGGAGGCTAGAGAAGCCCTGGCTCTTGGAGGCTAGAGAAGCCCTGGCTCTTGGAGGCTAGAGAAGCCCAAGCTCTTGGAGGCTAGAGAAGCCCCAGGTCTTTGAGGCTAGAGAAGCCCAGGCTCTTGAAGGCTAGAGAAGCCCAGGCTCTTGGAGGCTGGAATATAATGATCTTGGCTTGGCGACGCTTTCCATCAGAGACTAAAATTGATGTTCTCGATGATTGATGTCATCGGTGATGATCACATTTCTGAAATTGACACCGAACTGATTGACAATCTTCTAGAAACTGCTGAGTTCTGTGGATGATTTGGACATTGAAGACTGATAGTCACGATATACAGTCTGTCTCAAAAGTGAAACTTGATAACATCTCGAAAAGTATGGCCGCGGCGGGTCATTACCAAAAAACATAACGAAATTTAGATCACCAATAAGTTTTGCTTGGAAATACTTTTGAGGCATAAAGTCATAAAATCCTAATCTATGTGATCATTCCAACTTGACAACACAGAAGTTCCTTGTGATGTACACACTGTTCCTTAATTATTTGGTGTTTTCGACTTCATCGAAAGGAATACCATTAATGGGTAAAGGCTCATAATTAAGGTCTAAACAATAGACATCGCTGTTCTTTAGAGACACAACGGGGAGGCATTGATCTCGTAGACATGTTTCGGACATCAGCAACGTCTTTATCGTAGACCCCAGCAACAACAGATTTTTCACCAGTGCCTCTGTATCGAGGACCAAGACTGGGATCATCAGTGCATTGAATGGCTTGATCAATCGGGAGAAGTCATAATCAGTTGCCTAAACAGTGGTTGGCAAGAGTTATACTGCATTTAATCTCGGTAGTGTGTTATCTCTGACTACCACACAGACACCTGAGAAGGTGACCAAACCCATCGATTTTTTGATCAGTGGACCTTAAATTGGATGTCTCTGAACCGTAAAAGCGGAAGCGGCTAAAATGGGTCTAGCGGTGAATGGGGACAAAACGGAGTATATGCTGTCGTCAAGAAAGGACACACAACATCGACGTCTTGGACAGAGCGTCACAATGGGCAGCTATAATTTCGAGGTAGTCAAGGACTTCGTCTACCTCGACTCCGCAGTAATTAGTACAAACAACATCAGCACCGAGATCAAACGCAGAGTAACTCTTGCCAAGAGTAGTAGAGCCAACTCTCGAAGGACCAAGCTGACTTTATACAAGACCTTGATCATCCCAGCCCTGCTGTACGGCGCGGAGGCATGGACAACCTCAAAAGCGGATGAGGAAGTCCTTGGTCTCTTCGAGAGAAAAGCTCTGCGTGCGATCTTTGATCCTGTTTGTGTTGAAAGTTTCTGGAGGAGAAGATTCAACCACGAACTGTACGGGCTGTACAGCGACATGAGTCTTCGGAACCAACGCCTAAGATCGCTAGGCCATGTAGAGCGTATGGACAACACGGCTCCGGCCCGAAGAGTCTTCGACACCGAATCCGTGGGACAACGCAAGCGTTTAAGGTGGCGCACCCAGGTGGAGAAGGACTTCAACCAACTTGGCGTGCCTCACTGGAGACAGCTAGCCAGCGACCGTGCCAGCTGGAGAGGCTTGTTGGTTGAGGCCCAGGTCCACCCCGGACTGTAGCGCCAACTAAAGAAGAAGAGAGCTCTCTAGTGACGATAAGCATGATTTCAATTTTTATGGATTACGCCGCTTTTGCACCGATAGCCTCAATTGGATGCTATTACTAAATTTGGGTAAACTTGAAGGGAATGGAAAGTCCATGATAGAATCGGATAATGTCTCGCGCTGAAATGAAGACAGCTGTGCTAAGTTTTTAACAAAATCATAGGACTCCAGTAGTAGCATGATCGTGACAGCTAGACAAGGCCATATCTTGGCGTTGATTGCATCAACTTGCGGTGGTGTCGTAGTTCTTCAGCTTCTTTTGGACATCGGACACAGTTCCATTGCTAGGTACATACAATAGTAGCTCTTACATTTTTCAACTGGCCGGCTGCGTGGTCATCCATGGCTCCAGCAGTGCTGTCAGATAAGTCAGTGCCTTAAGAAATGTCAAGGTTGTTTAGCATCGTGAATAAAGAGTTTGTGTTCGATGAAGTGTACAGGGTCGTCATCCAATTGGTAGCACGATACATAAATTAATTTAAAACGCATTTATGACTTAGATTTTAATCGAATTTTTATTTCAAAATATTGCGTGGACCTTGATTCTGAGGAGGCTCCTTTCGATCGTTTTTTGTTTTTGACGCATGCCGGGCAATAAATTGATGAATATTCGTCTACACATTGGTAACAGTTTCTGGTTTTTATGCGCAATTACATTCTGCTTGAAAGGGCCGAAGGTTAGGTTGGCTAGGGGGGCTGCTAGTGCATTCACCAGCACACTTAGACCATGTTGGTCCATTGTGATACCCATAGTCCGACTTCTACCACTGATTGTCTACCCCAGTGGCGTTAATTTGATCCCAACGGCAAGTGGGGGCTGGCCAAATTTTTTAAACCAGATGAAGGCGTAATAACTTTGCTTTCACTGAGATTCGAACCGGGGACCCCGCTAAATAGGAGCAGGCACTCTACCAATTTCCCCATCCAGTCATTATAATTATATTTTTCTTTGTATTTTAAAATAATAATAATAATATGGGTGGCGCTACAGCCCGTAGAGGGCCAGGGCCTAGCTTCTCAGCAACCACTCGTGTTGTGCATGCTATTGTTCTTTCACGAGTGGAAGGGACCTACAGTTTAATGCCGTCTCCAAACGGCGAATTTGAGAAGCTTTTTCTAGACAGGAATACTCTTTGAGCATTGTCAGTGACTCAAAAGAGGTGGAGCCGTGAATTATGATAGGTAGTAAATTCGGGTATCGAACCTGGGACCCTCTGGGAGTCGACGCACTTACCCACTACGCCACGGCTATTTTAAAATGCTTCAATCAAATTAAATCATGTTGAGTGTGTAGTGTATCAGATTCTGTTAATTAGTACAGTTTTCCTTTTTCTTTAAATTGTAGATTTATTTTAGTTATATTTTGTTCTTTTTTGTACGTACCCCACTATGTAAATTTCTGTTGTATCTGTCTTAGGAAGCGACATTCAACTCATTTTTACTTTAATTTGTGTAAAATACAGAATGCCTCCTTAATTTTTCTTATAATTCTTATAAAGCAACTTAAATTAGCTATTTGTACAATATATGAAACACAAATGTAATTAAAAGAAACAATCAACAAATAATAATACATATTTTATCTCAGACGCCTTCATGCTGTATGCTAACTTTTGAGACTGACTGTATAACCTCTTAGAAATTAGTAAGTAATCACTGCCGAGAAGATCATTGCTTTGAAATAGAGTCTGATCGAATAAGATTCTTTGGAGCTTGGAAACATTATCCTTGTGACTTTGTTACTCTGAGAGTCTAATCCCAATTTTTAAGGCTCGTACTCGGCTTTTTAGGCTCTAGAGAGTTAGAAGGAGTCATTAAATACATAATAACATGCCGGGCAGAATATATTTGCAACTTGTTCGAATGTTTTTGGTAATATAGTGAAACCTGAAGTCAGCTTAGGTTCTTAGTCAGCTGCGATACAAGTATCTTTGGTCAACTTTTAAGGGCGACTGGTTTGTTTCTCGTGAGACACACTGTTGTAATTCACAAACTGCAGAAATGAAGTAATTTACATGTATCCCAACAAGATTGAATTCGAAAATTCGTTTATGTCGGTATGAACAGTGCATTTTTATACACAATGGCTACCAACAACCGTCTATGTTGCTGGCCAACGGTCGCAGGTACGACAAATTAGGTGGTACCTACATCAAAAAGTGCGGCCAAATTCCAGAATAGACAGGTGGCCCACATACAGGGATTTTTGGAGGCACATTTGGTTTGTAAACTGGCCAACTTGACGGGTTTCACTGTAGTGAGAGGCGCGAGAATATGAGAGACCTGGACTAGCTTATTGTATGCACCAGAAATGATGTTTATATTACAGAGACTTCACAGGCCCCCTGCCCCATCAACGAATTTGAGTGCCTTTTTGACAGATATTCATGAATTTTTGACGGTCATTCAACGCAAATACCTCCGTCTGATTGGTCAATTTGGTTTACGAACACGTTATAAAAAAACAGTCAAAAATCTTGAGAGGTAGAAGCCGGGCATCTCTGTAATACTTCGTTTCTGGTATGTACTGCAATCACTCGTGTTGTGCGCGCTATTGTTCTCTCACGAGTAGACAGGCTACAGATTTGTTTAAGACTTTGAATGGTGAAGTTGTAAAGTTTTAACTTTCCAGAGCTGTTTTAAGAATAGTCTTTGAGCACTGTCAGTGAGTTTAAAGGGGTGGTGCATTTTTTCTTTTTATGTCACAAGAAATGCAAATGTCTGAAAAAATTTCTTGTCATTCCATGCTCTGCAAACTTTCAGAGGTCACTGTGCGTCATTTCCTTGCAAAACATCTTTAAGAGATGAATCAAATCCTTTCGCCTAACACCAATTTCTGTTTCAATCACTTTTTGTTCACTGTTCACTTTTGAGTTTTGACGAGAGACTAAGAAATGTCTATGAGGTCATAAACTAACAAAATGTCGGTTTCGACAAGGAGTCGAGGACACACTGGTCCAACCGTGGCACGTACGATTTTCAGTTTTCGCATGCTGTGACCGAACGATTGCTGTGATTGACATAAGCAGACTAAAAGTGATAAATTTTTGAAGTGTCATCAAATTTGTCCACATTTGCATTTCAGAATGTTCAAGTCCTTAACATAGCACATATCCTCTATGCCACCTCCTGAAAGTGGCAACGATTCTTGCAACAAGCAAAGGCACGCATGAAACAAGCTAGAAGCGACTGCTGTCTCGTAGGGGTAGTGCTTCGACTACTTTTCCTCCTTTAAGGTCTAACAACTTTTTTATAAATTACAGGCCCTCTCTGGGATGACTAACACTGTTCAGAGAATACAGCTGTCTAGGAAAATCTTGAACTTAGCCAAAGTGTAGGACGCACGAGGAGTAGTTGTAGAAGCTGTAAAAACTACGACCTGGTCAAGCTCAACTCCCAATAAGACACACATTTGCTGTCATTCAAGAAATGAAAGCCTTGTCGCCAAATGACTCATTCAAACAACCTCTCCTCGAAGGACGTCTGCACGAAGAAAGTCAGAATGTTCTAGTCAACGAGCTGATATTTGGTGGCAAGTCTCATTGTCATCCTAAGGCACTGGTGTTCCGCCTTTTGCAGAAATGAAGTATCACAGAGATTCCCGGCTTCTAACCCTCTTTCTCGTTAAGATTTTTGACAAGTGTTTTTTATAACTTGTTCATAAACCAAATTGACAACGTTACTTCGTGAATAACCGTCAACATTTCATGAATATCTGCCAAAAAGAGGCTCAAATTCGTCGATGGACTAGGGGGCAATCAGCTGTGAAGTCGGTTATCTTTCTTTTTCTGTAATATTTAATTTCTGCCATTTTGTATCCATTTGTCACTAAAATGCCAAACATTAAATGCTGGATTAGAACAGGGACATGTTGCACAACAAGATTTACTCCACACTTCTCTGAACGATGGAGAAACCAATTAAATACGCCATGTGTTCTAATTCAACTTGTTGGGCTTCAGTGACTCCACATTCATATGTTACTCCTTGCTTCAGAATTTTGCCTTTATTTACTCGGGAAATGGTCTGCAAGTTGTCTTGTCCAAAAACAGAGCATCAACGTGTGCCTCACTGAAGGTTTTTCGTCACTCCCAGAGCCGACAATTACCACCGTTTAATCAGCTCGCCTTCACAACTCACTAACAGGTGGATGTCCTCGGCTCAAACTACTCCCAACCTTGCCACAGTTCCAATTTCCAACACGAATCTCTCCAAAACTCCCCTGTGTGCATCCGCTTGTGCTCATCTGTCATAATTATCGTACAGCGAATTCAGCACGAATACGGCTCACTCACAAAATCCACTCAAACCGATAATTGACTCAA